>OX387667.1:5802804-7130245 GCA_947568875.1 Fissipunctia ypsillon
CACCGGTTGGTAGAGGACTATTGTAGGGCATGGAAACGAAACATATTGGACTATGGGTTTGGGTGGATATAGTGGATTGGTTACCAAGAACTATGGAAATACTATGTCCCCTGCCTAATCAGTGTTATGTAATACGCGGATAAAATGGCAGGGGTGACTTGCACACTCAATAATGGGCCCCCGAAAATGGTCGCTAGCACAGTGTCGTAGCGACAAGGGAGCAACATTTCCTGAGGTGCTTATGAGGAGTGGAGAGGTATTCCACGACTATTAGGACAATTATAAACACAACTATCCAAATATGGGTTTGCTATATGTACCTACTTACAACTCTGCCTAACCCCTCGGGGAAAACAGACGTGATGTTATGTTAAAATTGCTAAAGCAGTTCACAGAAGTGTAGTGACTGGTATTGAACATCGTGTGTCAGTACCGCGGGTGCTTTTTCTCAGAAATACTCGAAATATATCACATACCTACCTATTTGTACTACTCTATGTCAGCTTAGCTGGTGGATTTTTTGCTTAGCCAAGATTACTGAGAAACCTTGTGTGTCTACCCGTTGTCCAACTAGTGTATTTCTGGCTCAATCTCAGAATACCAGATTCTCAATACAACAGATTCTCTTAGGACCAGATTCGCAATATACCAGAAGTTTAGTACAGTTAAATACAAAATTTGTTTCAGGCATAAGTACCACATCACAGACTAAAAATACAGAAGAAAAAATCAAATTATAGGTACTTATTTTGCACACAAAATAAATCGTAAAAAATAAAAAGTTGCCATTCGTTTCAAAATTATAGTCGTCAACCAAAAAAAAACAATGTGTTCTGACATTCTCACATCCTTTGAATTTGCACACGATGTTCGGACTAAAAAATATTTGTTTCGTGCCCTAAATATAGTATCCTTTTTTGAAGTTTTCTGTGCAAGGTTATGGAAAGGGTACTGAACAGTAAGTTGCTGACCTACCTTGAAGACAATGATCTCCTCAGTGACCGTCAATATGGTTTTCGCCGGGGACGGTCAACTGGCGATCTTCTTGTGTATGTCACGCACTGCTGGGGCGAGGCCATCGAGAACTCTCGAAGTCCTTTGACAGGGTTTGGCACGCTGGTCTACTCAACAAGCTTCCCGTTTATGGCATCCCAGCTGATTTTTGTAACTGGATATCAGACTTCCTTAGTGGACGGTCGATCAGAGTAGTCGTTGACGGCTGCTCTTCTGACCTTATGACTATTGATGCCGGAGTTTCTCAGGGGTCTGTTCTCTCTGCGACTCTTCCTGCTGCACATCAATGACCTACCCCTTGCCTGGCCTGGTATTGTTGGGTACGTAGATGACAGTCAGTACTTTTTCAGAGAGATAGATAGAGTAGAGCGGACAGATTTGACCTTAAGCCTTGTCTGCCAGTGTAGTGATGATAATCTGGTCTCTTTTAACGCCACCAAAACACAGGCGTTTTTTTACCGCTAAAAGGAGTCGTTTCGACCAAACTTCTACTTTTCGGGGTACATCTGTTCCTGTAACTGATCGGCTCGAGCTCCTAGGCATGGAGTTGACATCATGTCTCAACTTCAGTACCACCATCGAGTACAAAGCCCAAAACTGTGACCAAGAAACTGGGCATCCTAAATAAGGTACGCAAGTCCGATCCTGCATGGAGTATTGCAGCCACCTTTGGGATGGCTTAGCTAAATACCAACTTGCCGCCCTTGACTCGGTGGTATGCAGGCTCATTGGCGACGTAAAACTGGTGGATGCCAAGCTTCACAGCTTGGCTCATCGCCGCATATGACGGATTAACCCAACAAATATTTCCGTGTCCATTTTTCCAAGGTCGTATATTTACTACCAAATACCGTAATAATGCACTGTGCCGGGCGCTGGGGGCACGACAACTGATATGAAGTCGGGCGGTTAAAAGGTAAAAGTTATTTTTCACTTTGTAGTATTTTTTTTTTGGGAAGTCGGTTGTTTTTTTTTCTTTTTTTTTTGAAAAAAAATTATTAGTTTTTATTAAGTAATAATAAGAATTAAGGAACGTGAAGAATTAAAGAAGAAGCTTACACTTTTCAACGTCATGACAATGGCAATAAAACAATATAGGTAGACCAGACAAAGAAAAACCAGACAATAATTTTTTGCATAAAGCGCAATATGCAATCTATTTGCCGCAAAAAATAGCCAGGTTTTTTCCATATTATATTTTGATTTCGACTGTTCGAAATCCGGTACCTATACTTATTGAGGATCTTGAATTTAGTGTTTTGAGAATCAGGTATTCTGAGATGAAAGGTTTCTGTAGTCCGCCTGAGTAGCTCGGACGCTGAAATAAATATGATCACAGTTAAAGAAAACACAACATAAATAAAAATGATTTATTTAAACACTCTCTCGTACATTCATTGGTACAAACCAAAATCTAATATTGATTTGTAAATTAATTTCTACATACTGAAATGAATACTCCGTATTCCGACACAATTTGATTCATGGTGTGATATAACTATCCGAATCGTACATAATAAATTGAGAAACACAATTCATAAGTCGATTATACAGGATCAAATTAAATTAACTACCGAAACTGTACAGGCGAGTATCGACACGTACCTAAAAATAATAAAAAAAAAAATGGTTTTTGAGGTCAATGAACTTAGTTTGTGTAGTTATAGGAAACATCAATTTTTATTTTTGTAAACAAAATAAAATTGTAGTAATATAATTAGAGGGGATTGGCACTGCTACTCCTTAATACAGGCTATTTTGTAGCCTAGCAAGGAGAGCAGCACGTCACCCACTTGATTGCCAGAGATTAAATACTACCCACTTTGAGAAAATTGTTACATGTACTACAATCTGTTTTATGTAAATAAAGATTATTATTATTAAACTTCACAGACGTGATGGGTATCGACATCTAAACACGATAAAACAAAGACAAAAACTGAAACTTCATGTACAACAGCAGCTGCAGCGATCGTCAAAAAAAAAATAACATCAAATCTTTTTATTTTTGTTTTATCGTGTTTAGATATCGACGGGACGTCAACGAGAAACGAGATTAAGCGAACCGGACGTGACGGCGGTGGTGTGCGGCGGACACGCGGCCATAGTAAACATTATTATGTATCGCTTCTTCGGCGCCGTCATCTGGTTCTCGTCGACGTCTCGTAGGCGGTGGACAAACGGCTTTAACTTTCACGGTTGCGCAGTTTCACTAGCTAATTTAATTTAAACTTGTATTAATAATATCAAATACAAAATGTATTTGTATGTGATGGATATACCACGTGTAACAGGAGGATTGACATTTCTTTAAACCACGTAAAGAGAATCATGTTCTTTGCCCGTATACAAAAAATCAATCAAATTCAATGAATACTTTAGCCACAGGAAATAATTTTTCATTTTCTTATTTTTCAACATGATGTAGATCTGAGTCCGTAAATAATAGGTAAACATTGCCGCCGCCGTGCCCCGCACCCCGCACCGCACCGTTGGTCAGTGACTGCGTAGATAAAGCGTGTTTACTTTTTATGTAGTTGATTCTACTATTTATTTTGTTTGAAAACTGCAATTTTTTAATTTTCCATTAACTACTAATCTTCGTGTTTTAAAATGTTTCAATGGATTAGTACTGTGCTCATTTTCATTTAATGTCGTACATCCAGAAACACGTTGTATAACAGGAACATTTTAATAAGTGTAAATAGATTGAAACATACAATTGATTTTATTTGATTTAATAATTTGACGATTCTTTTGAGGTAACTCAATTATACATAACTAAACATACAATTTCATAATATCCTACAGTTGAAAAACAAGTTAGGAAAGTCGGTAACTATTAAACTCACTTGCATTGCACTACTACTAAACGTATGAATTATCAAACTTTATGGTACTCCTAGTACCAACATAACGGAATGTTTTAGCTACATTAGTAAGGCACATACTATTTTGTTATCACATTGTGCTTATAAATAATACATTAATTATCTAAGAAATAATATCATAAGGATAAAGCTTATCTATATAAAAAAAAAGAATGTTTGTATGCATGTCCTCTATGTGCTGCCATACCGTTAATCCAATTGCGATAAAACTTTGTCAACTTATTGCTAGAACTTGCGCGAAGGGTTATAGGCATAAAAAATACGCGGACGAAGTCACGGGCAGAAGTTAGTATACAATAAAAATAGAAAGAAATATTTCGTTCTTAAAAACGAATAAAAAAAAACACTAAGAAAAGTTTTGCGGCAAAAAAAATTGCATAAAAATACTCTTATTATACTTAATTTAAAAAATCATAAAAATGCACACTTTATTAGCGTACGTAAAACTTAAAACAGGTAGTAAAAATATTGCTATATACGAAATAAAGCTTGATAAAGCAAAATACTGTAAAATAGTAAAAATGCACAAATGCAACTTTGTGAACACAAGTTAATCGAAAGCACCATAATTTGCGACACAACGTGCATTTTGTACCATAAGACAAGTTTATAGAACATTAATACTATATTGATTTATATAAATATATTTTTTTGGCTTAAACATAACTGGTGAAATGTGGGTGTAGTACTTATAGGTCACCTCTGCCTAACCCTTCAGGTATCATAGGCGTGATGTTATGTTAGTTTATGTATGTTTAAGAATAATTTTAGCTTCACCTTCATAAGGAATTAATTATACAGGGTTATTTTAAATTGGCTAGCTAACCTCCACAGACGTAATGGATCTTCAAGTAACAACACCAACAGTGCTCATTGATTTCCTAAAAAAAAAAACATAGAATATTTTTACTTATTATTTTATCGTGTTTAGATATCGATACCAATCGCGTCTGCGGAGTTTAACTAGCCAATTAAAAATAACGCTGTATAAAGTCATATTGTTCCGTAGGTACTTTCGGTGATCACTATCCCAAAAAGTGAGCAATATTCTCATAGCACACGTAAAATGAAAAACATATTCTAGTAGGTTCATAAAACATAGAAAAAATAAATGCTTATAAACTATTTCATACATTGTTCATTTGAGGGGCACTGCATAAATATTAATTCTAAAGTCGATAATATTAAGATTTTATTGATAATTATTTTAGTGATGCGCCATAGGGTCATACCCTGTGTTATAGCTTAGTTAGAATTATTCCCGAATAGGTCCTGGCACAACACTAAAACAACCACAGCGACCGTTCAATTTGATATGATTGCATTGAAAATCTTCTAAAAATGTGATTCATTTTATCACTATAAATACTTTAGAGGTCGGATAAAATCGAGTCAGTGTTTTTAATGGCACTACTGTCATAATTTAAGTCAAGAAATACTTCATACAGAATGGCCTTTTCGCTTTTATTGTTTTACAACATAAGACCACCGTTGACTTTACAATTTCAGCTCAATTTGGTACATTTTTGAAACCACATTTGATTACCTAACGGCCGAACCCAATAACCAATAATAATAGTTTTGCCATTCTGGAGATAGAAAAACCTATCTATCTATGGTTTGAACGTCCCAATAATCTATAAGAGATTATTTGAATTTTACCGGCCTGACATAAGGACAGATAGAATTATACTGTCTACCGTCAATAGCGATCTGCCTTTTACTGAAAATAGGTTATTGGGTAAGGCCGTATAGAGTGTAGCGAGTCCTCTCTCGATATTGAACTAAAAAAATCTAGACTCAGCTACTTTTCCCAGAAGAATCGAAGGCCGAATCATTGGTTTCCTTATCATATTTGATAGTGCTATCACAGTCCAAGTAATCCATATCAGTCAACTCCCTTCTGATCAACAAATGAGGAGTTTTCCTAATTCTTTTTTCTTTCAAAAACTTTGGTATCATCTGTTTTCCTTCCATCAAATATTCTACTAAGAACCTCTCAAAGAATAATGCTAGGAGAAGATGGAATGACGCTAATGCAAGGACTATGTATGACATCAACGTGTCTTTTGGCATTCTGAGTTGTAAGAACTCGGCTATCCACTCTGCTGGCCACACGGCTATGTAGACACAAACACAAGTCATTATAAACATACTTATCATTAGCTGTTTATTCGTTACTACTGATTTTCTGTAAGGAGACCCGTGACTGAAAACTATAGCTAAAATAATATATTGGAACATTGACAATGCAAAAATAGCGTAATTCTCCCAACATTCGTTTGCCTCGTCACCCTCATACGTGTGCCTTACATACCATGGGAATAAAGTTAACGCGTAATAGCTAAGATATTGTCCTACACCAATTAAAAACAGCTGTCCGAACAACGAAAACAGCGGAATTAGTCCCAGTAAAGATGTTAAATGTGGTGTCTTACATAACTTGCCCGTATAGGCCTCAGTCATACCGAAGAAGAAGGCAAAATTGACGATCAAAGCGACATCTATGTACAGAAATTGGAAATCCGTCAAATTCGAGTCGAAATAGTACAAAAAGGCTACGGAGAAGAATTCAGATAAGGAGTAAGCTACCATAAATTTGAAGACGCCGAAGGAGGTTGATAACGCGGCGCGACCTTCGCGTAATACCCTAGCGACGCATACGATGTCGGGGTTGGCAGAAGTGAAGGGAGCTGCGACGCTTGATTCTAGTTCGGAGAGGGATATGCCCGTATGGGCGGCGCGTAGGGCTCCGCAGTCGTTCGCGCCGTCGCCACACATGCCTGGAAATACAAAATAAGAATAAATAAATTAAATAAACATTATAATATAACGTCGCTCTCATATTCTCCGAAACCCGATCGGCAATGGAGTATTACACTTTCATTCCGCCAGTTATCGTAAACTATTCGGTAAGAAAATCATGTTTCATCAAGTGTTTCCCTTCTCCACACTAGTCTATATCTATACAAATAAATAAAATTGAAGTGTCTGTTTGTAATATCAAAATAACAACTTTTTACTAAATGCATAAGAAAGTATAAACGATACTTATAAAAAAAACAATTTTTAAAATTTTGTCTGTCTGTTTGTTCCGGCTAATCTCCGAAACGGCTGGTCTGATGTTGACGGGACTTTCACTGGCAGATAGCTGATGTTACGGGGGGTAACTCAGGCTACTTTTATTTTAGCAAAAAAGAAATAATTAGGGTTCCGCGCAAAAAAAAATAAAACCCATGAAATTGTCAACAAAAAGTCGGATTTGAAAAATTCTTTTTGCATTTGGTAGCCCGATTCTCAAGGATAGTTATAGGCTATTTAACATCACGTGACGACCCTTAAGAGCCGAGCAAAAAGAAAAAAGTAAAAAAAAAAACACTAAGCGAAAACGAAGTAATACGCGACGGGTCCGGGGACGAGGGAGTTTTATTAAAGTGTGGCTGTTGTTTTAGTATATAGTGTATCTTACGACTTCCACGCGGGGCACAGCTAGTCAAAAATATGCTATGTAGAAGCCTAGTCGCTATGGCACAAAAACTTGGCAAAGATACTAAACTCCTGAAGAGTATCAACTCTGCTATCAACATTCAATTAAGCATGACCACTTGACCAGGTTCCTGACTTTAACAAGTTGATCCAGCTTATAAATGTTGTCATGTAGAGTATTATTAGCTGGTCCTTCTAAAATGTTGTCATGTAGAGTATTATTAGCTGGTCCTTCTAAAATGTTGTCATGTAGAGTATTATTAGCTGGTCCTTCTAAAATGTTGTCATGTAGAGTATTATTAGCTGGTCCTTCTAAAATGTTGTCATGTAGAGTATTATTAGCTGGTCCTTCTAAAATGTTGTCATGTAGAGTATTATTAGCTGGTCCTTCTAAAATCTTTGACAGTGTATGTGCGGAGATGATGATTCTTTTGTCAATTCGAGATCACTCAGTCAACCTGTGGCGTGCCTAAGAGGAAAAATTAGGGCAAGCCGACATATTTTTAAGATTAAAAACACCACCTAGGTACCTACCGTATCGCTTGACAAGTGGCTGTGCGGGCCGGTACCGATCAGTGCAGGTATAATATTCCCATGTTATCTTATGTGCTCACTTATAAAGAAGCTTTAAACTTGTCGGAGCCGACTATCTTATTAACCCTGCACCGATCGGTACCGACCCGCACGGGTTTGTCTGTACCGGAAACCTGTTTCTTTATGTAAGGACTCTAAGACTGGTGGTCGGACTTTTGGGTTACCATTTAGAACCTTGCGGCTTATCATTTAGCCACGACCTCCTTTTTTTTGTCAATTCGAGGTATAACTATAAATGAACTCACCGACATAGTATCCTAAGGCCTGGTACTCAACGATGAGTTGTTGTTTCTGGTCTGACGTCATGCGCGCGAACACTGCGCCGCGAGCGACCACACGGGATAACACGTTGGGATAGTGCTCACGAAGGACCTGTGAAAATAAATACATGATTTTTATGAAGCAGTAAGGACCTTCCTATTATTGCCTGTACAGAAGCCAATCCGAATTGCAATGGTCGCTTCGAAACCCAAGCTAAATTATGGATGTAGAAAATTGTTGAAACAAGTCTATCTTTTTATTATTTGGCTTACGGCCAAACCCAACCTATATATCACCAGTTTTGGCATACTGGTGATAGAAAAATCTATCTATGGTTTTAACGTCCCAATAATCTATAAGAGATTATGGAATCTTACCGGCCTGACATAAGGACAGATAAAATTATACCGTATACCATCAATAGCAATCTGTCTTTGACTGAAAATAGATTATTGGGTAAGGGTTCAGCCGTTAGGCGAGTTTTTACCAACTTCGAGAAAAAAATGAGTTTAATTCGCATGTAATAGGGCTATACAAGGTGTAATTTTAATCACCGTTAACCTCTTAAGTGGTCATTGGACTCATCATTATGAACAACTTTTAGTATGGCACCAAACCTGAAATCGCGAAAAAAAATCTGCTGTTCCCTACATTTTGACAAGTTATGCGAACATAAATGTAGGGAGCAGCAGTTTTTCTTTCGCGCTTTCTGGTTTGGTCCCATAGTAAAAGTTGTTCATAATGATGAGTACAATGACCCCTTATGAGGTTAACGGTCATTAAAATTACACCTTGTATATTACTTGCGAATTCAATCTTAAAATCAAATTAAAGTTAAGCAGGGGGGGGGGGGGTTATTCTCATATAATTTATAGGCAATAATTAGAAACACATACCCGCCATGTATCTCCAGTCATAACGATCTTATAGCGCGGCTCCACGCTGCCACCCTCCGCATCGAAGCCCTCCCCACTCTCGTGGCCCTCGCGCGCGGAGTGTGACGGCGCCGCGGAGCGCCACGAGCCGCGCCCGCTGTCCACGCTGCGCCACTCGCGGGCTAGCGGGAAGCGACGACCTACTGTGGCCTGCAGATGAAAACAATCGTTGGTACGAGACCTATCACCAGTAAAAGCATTAAGGGGAAGCGCTAAGGTAGCCCGCGAAATTCAAATTTTCTTACCATTTTTGCAATTTGCAGCTCAGTGTCTGGGTATACGTTGATTAAAATATGATTCGCGACCGTAACAAATATGTATTTACAGAATTATAATCATTAGGATCAGTAACACAACTCCTTAGGTTAGTATAATCCTCAAATGTCAAGATTTCATGAAATAGTCATTCAATAGAATTACTTGGTCTTAGAGAGTTGTATGACTTTAATGATTATAATTCTGTAAACACATGTTTGTTACGGTCGCGAATCATATTTTAATCAACATATAACATAATACTGACCTGCATATTGCAAAAAACGTAAGAAATTTTGAATTTCGCGGGCTGCCCTGGCGCTTTCGCCTTAAGTGCTCCTTTGTGCAGGTCTTTACTTGTGCGATACGAAACAATGGCGGTGATTCTGTTGTACACCAATTTAATTCAGGCAATGCTGATGAATGCTGCCAGCCTTTTGGGCACTTTTCCTGTTGACAGCGATGCGGACGAATTTTGTGATGCTATGATTCTTTCCCCTCCTTTTTTATACAAATGTACCATCACAGACATTTGCGGTGAACCAATTTTCGACCTTATTACTAAGGGAATAGGGTTGAAAATAGGTTCACTGCAAATGTCCGCGATGGTACATAATAAGTAACGCCGTCCCTGAAGAATACAATGATAACTGTCGTTATCTTAGTGTTAGTGTTACGTCGTTTTTGAGATTAGTGGGTCCTAATACATTTTCTTAATTTTTTTCGTAATTTTTATACGAAAAAAATATATACAGGGTGTAACATAATTAACGCACAACCTCTTAAGGGGTCACTGTATCCATCATTATTATGAACAACTTTTACTATGGGACCAAACCTGAAATCGCGAAAAAAAATCAGCTGCTCCCTACGTTCGCATAACTCGTCAAAATGTAGGGAACAGCTGATTTCTTTTTCGCGATTTCAGGTTTGGTCCCATAGTAAAAGTTGTTCATAAAGATGAGTACAGTGACCCCTTAAGAGGTTGAGCGTAATTATGTTACACCTTGTATATTATGCAAATATTATATTTTTTTTAAATAACGACCTATTGACATTTAGGCAATTGTTCTTTTGCTCTCATAAAAAACAAAAAAGAGACATGCGCATTTAGATCATATGTCGACAAATCAAGACGTAAACTAGTTACAGCTCTAAATCGTTGTGAACGTATCGCTGTCCTTTTATCGTGTTGTCTGATAGTAAAATATAGCAATACCCTAAAGGCTCCCCGCAAACAGGCGCGACGTGACGGTGCGACGCGGTTCTAGTAGAACAATTTCTATGAAGTTTTCATAGAAATGGTACTAAGTGGTACTAGAGTCGCATCGCGCTGTCGCACCGCGCCTGTCTGCGCAAGCTTTAATGCTAGTCAGCCGTATTTTCGTCACCTAATTTCAGCAAAAATGTTGCTGCTATTACTTTTTAGCGGAATTAGACGATTAGTGCTTGTTCGCGTACAACACGCGGCTGCGGGGGCGGTGGGCGCGGTAGTGTTGGCGAGTTCGTGTTCACATTGGGCGCCAGGCGGAGTGTGCGGCATTTTCAAACTGGTTGATCTTACCTGACGCTGCGCGTGCGCGTATGACTGTAGTTTCGTGACCGCGCCTGCCATCGCACCCGCGAGTTAACGTGAACAAGTACTGAGGCGTTAGTGAAACCCAACAGTAGAATGGTTTACAAAACAAATAGGTCACCGACCCCATGCAGCGTACTCTCGCAGTATATAACAGGCGTAGTTCCGCTGGTGTCTGCGTGTAGATGGACCACTCGTTCCTCGCCCATTAGGATGCCACATTCTTTGGCCACGCTCACTGCTGTTAGGACGTTGTCACCTGCAAACAAAACATAATTATTTCTATTAAAAATACAGTCTTTTTGATTTAAAAAAAAATTGTAGTTTTTAACGTTAATATAATCCTGAACAGACGGCATGTACTGAGATTTCACGAAATATATAAAAGGCCGAAACTGTGGAGCGGAGTAAAGATGAGTTTTTTTTTTTTTTCTAAAATAAAAGTAGTCAGAAAGTTCCGTCAAAATCGGTCCAGCCGTTTCGGAGATTAGCCGGAACAAACAGACAGACGGACAGACAAAAATTTTAAAAATTACCGTACCGTAATTACTATCATATGCATTTAGTAAAAATCTGTCATTTTGACTGACTCTTCAAACTGACACTTCTTTATTTATTTGTTTGTATGTATGTACGTATAGATGCACACAGCCCAGTGTGATTTGAAAATAAGCCAATCGAGTGCTTACCGGTAATCATGACGACATGTATGTTAGCCTCCTTCAGTTCTCGTATGATACCGGTGGTAGCCGCCTTCAGACGGTTCTCCATGATCACCAGACCTAGGAACTCCAAGTCTCGCTCCACCTAATGAAAATGAGATCTATTATTTTAGCATAGTTTTAAAAAGAGCAGGCTTCATAACAGCTGTTAAAACCAACGCCAACAATAATTTACAAAATCGATTTCCCAAACCTGTGATAAAACGATTTCTGATTGGCTTATACAGAATCGCGGATATCCGGATTACCAAAGACACCCGGGGTTTTAAATGCACGCAAATTATTCTGTGCAGCAAATATCAAACTTTTAGAAGCGTGTGTGTTTAAAACGATTCGGTTAACGATTGTTTTTTTAAACACGACCGACTAAAATGGGAATTGTCCTAGCGGAAACCCTAATTTTAAGTATTTTTGAAGAACTCCATGCAAAAAAAAATCAATCAATCAAATGTTCAAGGTACTCACCTCCTCTCGGGTCATCTTCTGCAGCTGTTTGAAGGTAGTCTCCAGCACTCTGGTCGCCACGGCGATGACTCGGTATCCCTTCTCCGCGTAAGAATTCAGTACTTCGTACAGGTTATCTGGAACTGAGGAGATACACCATAATTTAACTGTCGATGGCGGTAATAAATAATACAAACTTATTTCAAACATATGACTACACGAGGCTAAAGTAAGTAATAGCTCTAAAAAGTTAGTTAAGAACATTTTCGAAAAATAGTGTTACAGCTAAATTTGACCGATTTTAAATTTTCGGTTTATTCCCGGCCGTCCCCGCCCCGTCGTCCCCACTGGGCACGAGTGGGAAAAAAAGGGTTTATTCTCGGTCGTCCCCGCCCCGTCGTCCCCAGTGGGCACGAGGGAAAAAAGGGTTTATTCCCGGTCGTCCCCGCCCCGTCGTCCGCACTGGGCAAGAGTGGAAAAAAAAAGTTCCAATCGTCACCACTGGGGAGGAACGAAACTTTTTTTCCCCACTCGTGCCCAGCGGGGACGACGGGGCGGGGACGACCGGGAATAAACCAAACAGACATTTCCAATTATCTCTTTTTAAATAAGAAATTTCGAAAATGTTCTTAGCTAACTTTTTAGATCTATGTATCCTGCTTATACGTATGAAGTTTCATTAAAATCGGTTCATTCATTTCGAAAAACAAGGACTTGCAAGTTTGTATGAAATGCCGTACGTCGTAAACGCTCTTAAGGCCAATTCGTAACGTACCAGTATCGTTGGTGCAGAGCGTGCGCAACATCTCGGGCGCGCCCTTCGTATAGACGCGCAGTACGTCTTCACCTAACACGCGCGTCACCACGGAGGCGCGCTGCAGAGATGAGACGAACTGATGCTGTTGGATTATGCCCACTTCTAAAGGCAGCTGAGGGAAAATAAATCAGTACTAGGTTGTAGTAATGGGGAAGGCAACTGTCAAAACGGCGCTGTCGTAGCTAGTTCCCAACACAAGCTAATAATACAGGGCGTGAGGTGGTTTTCTTTTATTTTTGCGAAAATGAACCGTTGTTGTGTTACTAAATACTCAGAAATTGGAGTCCGCCATTTCCCGAGAGACCCTAAAATTTGAAGAATGAAACAGTTCGAGCGATGTCAGAAACATTTTGAAAAAAGTGTTTACGAGGTATTATTTAACGTTTTAAATTCTGTTTCTTCCATGTCAATTACTTGATTTAAAATATTGAAATCACTGAAAATAACGAAATAGTGAAATAAAACAAACTCATGAATGAACACGAAATGGGATGAATGAACGAAATGTCAAATTTATTGTAGGCCGTAGGGCAGCTATGATCACGCCATCTACAATTAGCTTTGCCCGACCATACCCATTAATAACCAAGTAATCGACGAAGGCTAAAAATTACTTCTCCTGATGTCAAAGTCAAATATTTATTTCAATTAAACCACCCCACCAGCTTCGTTGGTCTAGTGGTCGCAAGCGCTACTGCAATAAATAAGCATGAGGTCTGGGTCCGATTCCCGGGTCGGGCAAATTGTTAATGGGTCCACCAATTGTTAATGGGTTGGTGGGTTGTCCACCTGGAATTTCTCAGTAGCAGCTCGGAGTCTGGATTTGTGCCCGGTTGATGACAACGGGTTCGCCCCCTATTACATGGGACTTAAACATAACTGGCGAAATGTGGGTGTACTATAGGTATACCTCAGCCCAACCCTTGGGGGAAACAAGGCGTGATGATATGTTATGTTATTAAACTATTTTAATGCACTTTTGAGTCAATCAGTTAATCAGAAAGTTGGAAGATTGTTATTTCTCGATCGTGGTCGGTCAATCGATTTTGATCGCCTCAAAACATTATCGATGGTCGATTAACCTCTCGTATGGCCTATTACGTGGACAATTAAAAAGCCATTGTCTCGCGTTATCCGCGTTTTCTACAGTCAATTAGTTAATGAACGTAATCTGGTTGCCATGCACCACGCATGGCAACCAGATTACAATGAATCTATGTCATCATTCGACCGCAATCGAAAAGAGGGCTGTCGCATTTTGTCACCTCTGTCGCTCACACGGGACCAAATTTTTAAGAATGTTAAATGAAAAGATGCTTTTTTGAAAAATGTAATCAATTGGGCCAACTAATAAATAATATTAATTTAATAAATAATTATTAAAAACACCGCTGGATTCCTTTAATAAAGATTGGTCCTTGGCAGCTATGGACAGACAGAGGTGGAAAGAGAGAGTAGGGAGGTCTTTGCCCAGCAGTGGGACAATAATGGCTAACAAAAAAAAAACTTCAAGTAGAGTCGTTGTTTCGAAGGAAAGCCGGTAGGAATGGGTTGTATGAACGTCGCAAGGCAGTATTTATGTCGATTATTTTATAGAGTTTAGATACTTTGTTTTTGCTGTCTAGACTAGAACACAATGAGTCAAACACAATCCCCTTTATTTATATACGTTGCTTAAAGTTAAGTAATGATTAGCGACAGTTTAACCATACATTTTTGACCTTTAAACGTCTCTTAAATTTAATCAACGTTTATAAATAAACCCATCTATCTTCAGACATGATAGATGTAGCTTTGTGTCAGGCCGCTCATCTCATCAGCAAATGAAATGAAATATTTTATTATGTAAATAGGATATCGGAATCACTTTAACACGTCATATTAAAAAAAATAAGCTAATTGGAGTCGACATTTCCTCTCTGACTACCGCTGAGAAGAAATGGCGAAGCAAAAACTCAGGAGTCAAAGTCTCTTTTAAAGTCCAGACATAATCTTGGTCAAATCATGTGAGGACCATGTAGATCCGTGTCTGAAATGGTATTTTGAGGAAAGAACCACACAAATTTAAGTGTACCTGGCCCCTAGACAATATCAATTTTCAGTAAGCGTTAACGCCAACGGAAAGATCAAATTGTATGAAGTTGACATTAGCTTTAGAGATGTCACGTGACTGTTAATGTCAACTCCATACAATTTGATCATTACGTTGGCGTTAACGCTTACAGAAAAGGGATTTTGTCAAGGGACCCTGTCCAGTCAGTGCGAGCATTTGTCAGTAATTGTGTAGCTCAACTCAGGACTTAAGATCAGGTCAGGTCATCTTCCTGCAATCGTCGCATATTACATGGGCTCGGCGCGACACGTTTTCAGGCTGCTCATCCGACTTACTCAGTACTGAGTATACTCACATGTATATCATCAACGTCAATGTTGGCGGTCTTCCTTGGCTTAACAATAGTTGGTGTAAGTATCTCGTAGTTGGAATGTTCCGGGATGTCTGGCTCTTCTAACACCCATCCGGTAGACTCGAACATCTGCACACGAATAGACGAATTATTGTAACAATGCTGTAACACTGCTTCTTCTGCGATGTCATTACGATAAAAAGTGTAAAGTCATGACGACATATTTTATTTCTTAGCACAACATCACACCTGTAATCCCCGAGGGGTCAAAGGTCACAAAGGTTTACCTACAGTACACCCACATTTCGCCAGGTATGTTTAAGCCTCATGTAATAGGGGGCGAGCCTATTGCCATCAACCGGGTACAAATTCAAAATCCGGGCTGGTACTGAGAAATTCCAGATGGAAAACCCAAAAACACTGCTCGACCCGGGAATCGAACCCAGGACCTCATGCTCAGCAGTAGCACTTGCGACCATTAGATCAACGAGGCAGACGAGGACTAAAGAAGTTTAGGCGATAATATTAATCAAAGAATAAAAGTTTGAGGGTAATATTCTACTTCTCCTAGAAGGTCGTAACGTCTTACCTTTAAATCTAAAGGATCGCCAGCCAACTCATCGTCTAACAACGTCAAGCTGTGGCAAGATGCCATGGCTAACTTCAGGGGGTGTAGTTCATTTAGCAGTCGGGGGTCTCGCTGTGGCCTCCCCAGTCGAGGGGGGCTCGTGGCCCCACTCACAGCTACAATCCCCCACATGTCCAAGCCATCTTCGGTTAGCGTTCCTGTCTGAAAAGAGAATCGATGCTTAAAAAAACATGCTAAGTAATTTGATATACAATGCACTTTCCATGTCTCGCAAAAGCACATTAATCAATCCGTTCCGGCTGTCATTCGTAGAGTCAGAAGGGGTCAATAGAAGGTTAAGCTACGCTCGCCGCGGTCGGTTCGTGAATGGATGACCATCCGTTACATATCGAGACCCCTCCGTGCCTCGTTATGCCGTTGGTTCCGGCTGTCATTTGTAGATCTTTGACAGGTCTTACAGGTAGTCAGAAGCCCGAAAGTCTGACAACCAGTCTTACCAAGGGGTATCGTTTTACCCATTAATCGGGTTGTGGGGGTCAGGGTCAGGGCCCTATATTACAAAACTTTACAACTGTAGGTACAATTCTACAAAAATATTAAATTGTAAAAGAAATTACAAATATGTTGCTACAATTAACAATCTACAAATATTTCGTATTTTTAAAAGGGGCAAAGGTTCGGGGCTACGTCACGATGCCCTACATAATTGTATGATTTGTAGATTTGTAAAAATACAAGTCTACAAATCGTAGGTACAGTTTATATAATTTTACATTTTGTAGGACAAACTTGTGTCGGATTGAGAACGTGATTTCTTCTTGAAGCATGCTTGAGATGTTCATCGATAGTCTAAAGTGAATAAGACTGTGGAAATTTCAATGTCACTTTTGTCGTAAGGGACATTTATATAGCGTTGGATGGCAAATTTCATTCTCTGCCGCTCTGTAAACTTGACATTTTGATATCTCTTCAAATAAAGGAGTTATGATGACTATCACTTTGTAGTAACTATCCACTGCCATGGCGGCCTATCACTATTGTAACACAACGTGCCGCTATAATGGCGACATTAATTTAACACACGGGTTCCTACCCGTGCTAGTAGCCCGTAATCATACAAATTATTATAAAGATAAATTAATTCCTAAATAGAAAAAAAAATCAAACAAACTAAATAATAACGCTCTCGCTTTCCTTCAATTTGCTTAATCCTTGCACGTTATTCGTTTTAATTTCATTGATGCGATGTTATGATCCGTGACCCCGGCAAGTGACCTCTGCTCTGCTGTTCTTTAAGTACAGGTTGATCCAAGATGCTATTTTCGAAAATTGTAAATCAATCAATAAATAATAACGTTTAATGAAATTAAAATACCTTCATAATACGAAAACGCGAAACCGTATACGTGTGTTAAATTAATGTCGCCATTAAAACAGCACGTTGCATGTTTCGTCTTATCTAGTTACTATTATAGAGGCATGAGGAACAGGGTGTAAAGTTCACTCATCCTCCATAGAAAAGGGAGGATCCTCCGACCAGACGGGTGTTGTGTCTGGTGGGCTACTGCCCGACGGTTGATGTCGGGATGTTGTATATATGCTAGTCGCGCGGTAAACTCTGATTGCGCGATGCAGGATTTTGCGTGACGTCAGTGTGACGCGTTCCATTGCGGCGATGTAGATATGCCGCTACACTATCATACCTTATCAAAGCACACACAGTCCAGCGAGCCGCTGACGTTGACGGCGCGCGTGTTGAGACACGCAATGCGCGCGCGCTTGAGGCGCGACACGGCGTACAGGCGGCCCACTGTCATGGCGGCCGGGAGTGCAGGCGGGATCACTATGGTGATTATGTCGAGGGCTTTTATGGCTATGTCGCCAGGGCTGAGGGCGCGGTATGCCTGTGGAAAACAGAAGAAAAATGTTAGAAATCTGACACGGGATATGCTCGCGCGATCTGATCAAAAAAGACACTTAACTGAAGTGTGCAAAAATCAGGGCACTAACCTGTAGTCCAATTCCCGTAACTAGAAACGTTCAAAATCTAGTCGCAATCTCATCTTAGCGACAATCAAATGTCAAAAATGTAGAGAAATTATAGGTATTTTTGACATATTGAGACAGATCACCTATGAACGTTCTTAAAATTACGGGAATTACCCCTGTGATTTTTGCAAAGATATAAAACAAATATAGGGTGTTGGGTTCAAGGGATTAGAGTACTCTGAAAATGAACAACTTTTACTATGAGACCAAGTCATCACCTGCCTGGCCTTTTCACAGCTATGTTGGGGTCGGCTTCCAGTCTAACCAAAGGCAGCTGAATACTGTATTTTACATGGAGCGCTGAATACTAGTATTTAAAAAAATAATAATATGCTGTTCCCTAAATGTTGTCGAGTTATTCGAACATAAATGTATGGAGAATGTATTTTTTGTTTTAATTTTTTTGTTATAATTCAGCTAAATAATAAGGGTTTGCAAAAACTTGTAAGTTGCACAATAGAACAAATTTTCTTCATTTCTCTTTATCTTTTTTCTTTAACCTTTTTCTCAATCTTCTTTCTTCTTTTCCAAACCCTTGCTTGTGTTGTAGGACTCACCTTGAGTGCTACAGTGTAAGCCAGGCCCGCGGCGGCGATGCACGCGAGGATGATAATGAACTTGTAGGAATCGCGGTCGAACTTGAAATCGGCCGGCACCGGGTACAGGATGCTGCGGACCAGCTGGCCCTTGCTTGTGTTGTAGCCTGTGCGGAGGACTAGAGCCCTGAAATAAAAACATTATTATTAGATTTGACTTCGCGGCATCCGTTGAACTACAATCAACCATAAGTGTCCCTGTTTAGCTTTCCTTTTATCTAAGTAAATGTAAATTTTAGTGCACAAGCGCTTCTGTAAATGATTGTTAGGGTTAACTAAGAAAATACAGAAAAGGACGGCCAACATAATTCATAGCGGAAGATTCTATACGCTGAAAGTAATAATGGCATTCACATGACCCTTTTTTTTTTTTAATAATAAAAATATTTATTTCATAAAACCTTATTCATAAACTGTTTCTACCTTGTTTCCCTGAAGGGTTAGGCAGAGGTGTACCTACAGTAACAACCTCATTTGGCCAGTTATGTTTAAAAACTGTTTTCTTATGTTTTATCGTGTATAGAGATCGATACCCATCACGTTTACAAAAAAAAAAAAAAAAGATTATTTTAACTGATATTTCAAGTGACTACAATAATTGCGGTCGATGACCCAAAAAAAAAAATCATCAAATAATTTATTTTTTTTTGTTTTATCATGTTTAAATATAATACGCATCGCGTCTGCGGAGTTTCGTTAGCTAATTTAATTTGAACCTGTATATATATATAGGGTGACTGGTAATTAGTGACCGATAATTAAACACATGATTTTACACATGATAACAAGCAACTTTTACTATGGCACCAATCCTGAAATCGCGAAAAAAAATCAGCTGGTCCCTACATTTTGACGAATTATGCGAGCATAAATGTAGGGAGAAACAGATTTTTTTTTCACGATTTCAGGTTTGGTCCCATAGTAAAAGTTGTTTGTTATCATGAGTACAATCATGTGTTTAAGTATCGGTCACTAATTACCAGTCACGCTATATATACTTGGCTAGTCTTTGTTGAGTCTGGACACCGTGCCATGCTTCGGTTGGGGAAGAAATTATACTCACTTCACTGGCTCGTTGTTATAGTACCGCGTCTGTATGACCTTGGTACCACAGAATAACACGCTGGACGCATGTTCCTTCAGATCGAACGGTCGGTCTACTCGATGTAACGCTGTCTTTGTTACTGGTACTGATTCGCCTGTGAAGAGGATTTTGGGTTGGTAGAAGTTGAGTACAGCTCGATTCAAACTTCATGACGGCTCGGAACACGAGGCGAGTCGCTGCGCAGTAACAAATTCCCGTGTCAGCGGGGGTGAGGGGTGCGGTACTGCGCAGCGAGTAGCGCACTTCACAGGCGCCATAAAGTTTGATGCGTACTATAAGTTTGCGCAATGATGTTGTCATATAAATCTGTAACCCCGAGGGGAAGCATCTCTTTTTTATCCTTCATTGAAAAGAACCGGGTTCTATAAGACTTATATGCAATTTTAATTTAACTAAATTTTTACGTGATAATTATTTTAAAACTTAGAATAGTGTTGATTGTAGTTTACACAAGCTCGTTCCACTTTTTTAGAGTCTGATAAACAATTTTTTCCTGTCACTATGAAAGCATCTCTGATTTTTTTTTCTATGGGGGACAAGTATCTTGGCGTCGCGACGCCATGTCAAGATTGTTTTGGTTAAAGGAAAAGAATATTTAGTATTTACCAGTAAGCATGCTCTCGTTAAGCACAGCGGCTCCCGACAGTAGCGCGGCGTCGAAGTGCAGGATGCATCCCCGCGCGGGGAGGACTATGATATCACCCGGGGATACACAGCGACTGTCTACCCGCCGCCCGTCCCATAGTTCTACTGTATCGTGGGCTTCGACTGTGGCGCGGAGGTTGGTTTGATTCTGGAGAAATTTAAAGTTTTAAGTTTGTGGTCACAATAGTATAGTGTATTTGGGAATACAGCGTGAAAATTAAATGATTATTGACAAGATTAAAGAATACTATGATAGTAAATGAGACTTTGACTTTGAGGCTCTTTCAAAATCAAAGTCTTTTTTTCGCGGTGAGAGGGAGTGGGCCGTAATCTACCACGCGGGCCCAGTGCGGGTTGGTAGATGTCACTTGTCTTCGAATGTTTGGTTCTAGGGCATGCCGGTTTCCTCATGATGTTTTCCTTCACGGTGGTTCTTCGGTGTGTTTTGAGAGCAGTGGTGATGTAATAAATTACACAAAGTAAAGAGCCTGGGTTCGAACCTACAACTCGTAAGTCGCGGCCGTTACCAATAGGCTACCACCGCTCTTTTTAATATTATTAACTCCAAATTAGTTTTGGAAAATGGTCCTATAAACTGATATTCAATATCGTAACCGCTGAGCTTTAGATTACATTATACAGGATAAGTTTAAAAGGAGTGCGGATATTTTAGCAGGTAATCAGGTGCATAAAACTACACAACTTTCCCCAAGGAACATAGGTCGAAATCTAAAAAATAAAATTCAACTTCTCATACAAACATAAGTCACGTGACCAGTCACTTTGTATGAAAAGTCGATTTTCAATTTTAAGATTTCGACCTATATTCCTTGGGGAAAGTTGTCCAGTTTTATGCACCTGATTACCTCCTGAAATATTCGCACTCCTTTTAAAATTATCCTGTATAAACAATATTACAGAGAAAACAAAAATATGACGAGAGTATGCTATTCCTGCCTAGACTCATAACAGTGATAGGTTAAGAAGCCGCTTCCATAATTTCTTAGCTATGAATTAACTTTAGGTAAATATGCATCCGATTATTCGATCTCTGCTCATAAGTCTAAGCAGAAATAATGCGAATGTCTAAATTACAGCCGGCACATTTTTTTGTATCCCATAGCTGGTCAAACTCCTACAGAAACCTGCATTCAACTCCTGCATTTTCACTAAAATTGGGCCAAGCCAAAAGAAACATCTTCCTATTCATTACATGGCGAGACTTAAATCTTTGTTTCCACTTCATGTTATTTCCACTTTAACGACTTTATGCTAGTGTAAATTAAGTTGATATTAGAATAACAAGTACTAATGTTGATAAAGTCTAAAAACAAATTTGAAGTTGTAGCGCAAACTGACTTTTATGTGTGGGTATTAAAGTTATTTTTCCAAAAAAACATATATTTGTTGACGTGTTTGGAAACTAAATTTGGAACGCATTTTATGTCTAGTGTGTTAAACAAACATGACGTCCAAATTTATGAAATGCAACATGAAATGTAACACGTGTATTTCTGGATGGCATGTTACTCGTAGTTTCAACGTATGTTACATGTAATGTTACAAATCACTTAATTACGTGCACCAACCATAGCAGTGAGCTAATACAGAGTGTAAGGGGCAGCCCTCCGCAGACTGATGGGGTGAATTCAGTATATCATACTAAGATGACCGGTACATGAAATTATTTCAGGAACGTTATGGGAATCCAATAAACCTGATTTGTTTTATTACCTCACACGCAATGTATCGTTACCGTAGCAAAATGCGCGTAGCGAACGGCAGCGCAGCGAGCCTTCGGCCGCCGAGTATTTCAACATCCATTGCTGATTTTTTTTATTTTAGCTGTTTTATTTACATAAATGGAGTGCTGCGTACAGATAATGTAATGTTACATTGAAATAAAAGAATAGTAACTGAAAATACTATAAAAAATATGATAATTTTCCTGAGAATATTTCCGGTGGAATATGATTCAAAATAAGGAGCTGAATGCACCCTGTTAGTTTGCGGAGGGCTGTCCCTTACACTCTGTATAAGCTAATTTATAAATGCGAAAGTTCGTGAGGATGGATGGATGTCACGCAAAAACTACTGAACGGATTTGGATGAAATTTGGCACACAGATAGTTTATAACCTGGATTAACACATAGGATACTTTTTATTTCGATATCCCTACGGGGTCGAGACTTATGCGGGTGAAACTACGGGGCGCTCCTAGTGACGAATATAATGAAAACTCTTTACCTTCTTAGTCTGTATAACGGAAGTAGCAACACCGAAGGTAGACATCAGCACCACAGCTATACAGTAGTAGTAGTAGGGCTCCGCAAGCCACACGGCGATGGTGAACAGTTGGAACACGTAGAACGGGTTGAAGACCTCCAGAAGAATGAGGGTCATTATCGACTGGACCGGCACGTTTATCTCATTCAGGCCGTAGATGTTTAGCCTGGGGATCAAAATGGATTTATTAATATTTGTTTTCTTTTGTTAGTCTGAAGTCTTTAATTTACCAATTATACTATTAGCGATGTAGCATGCTGCGGGTGACAGGTGACAGAGAGGGTAAATCCATTTAATTTAGTACAGTTATTACTAGAGATCGGATAATCGGATGCATATTTACCTAAAATAAATTTTGGCTAGGAAATTATGGAAGCGGCTTCTTATTTTTTTTTTTTAATATAAATCCCGGGATTTAAAATATCCGGGAATTCACAACTAATCGGATACATGGTATGGAAACGACTTGTTAAACATGTGGTATTAGTTATTTAAAAATACCGAGACACCGGGATCACATAACTATTCTTATGCTTGAAATTAATTTTTAACCCCCGATGCAAATATATGTGGGCGTCCAAGCAAAATGGGTCCAGTAATGGGGTATTGAGTTAAGACCAGATTCGGTACCTAGAATAGTCAATTGATAATAAGGATTAAAAAAATATTCAAAACCTGGCACATTTTTTTTATCAGACATTTGAAGTTACAACTCTGAATAAACTTGATATGAGAAAAGCATTTTCAAAGTTTGATTTTTAGTACAGCTTACTACATTTTCTGATGTTTCTAAGTACATTTTCTGGTATTTAGAAACATCATATAAAGTCATTAACTATATGAACTTGTAGATAATTGAACATTACATTATTACATGAGACCGGACCTGAAATCGCGAAAAAAAACCAACTGCTCCCTACATTTATGTTCGCATAACTCGTCAAAACGTAGGGAATAGCTGACTTTTTTTTCGCGATTTTAAGTTTCGTCCTATAGTAAAAGTTGTTCATAATGATGTGTACAACACTATCGTGGCAGCTCCCTAGCCAATAAAAAAGCAGCGTGTATAATAAACATCAGAACTTTAAGTGCATGATACTCACATCCTAACCCGTCGTTCGCTAGAAGGTGGAGTGGCTCCCATGGCCTGTAACTGTGCACAAGAGGCCCCAGACTCGATGCCGGCCAGCCTGGTCCATTGTGCGCGACTGCCGTCCCATATGAGGGACTGCTTCTTGTGGCGGAAGTACCTGTAGTTCTGAACATCTGTTGGAAAAACGACATAATTATAATTTATTATACATACATAAACTCACGCCTCCTTCCCATGGGGGTAGGTAGAAACTACAGAACGCCACCTGCCACGATCCTTACATACTCCTTTTGCCTCGTTTACGTTCATACATCTGGTCATACAGGCATGCCGGTGGCGAGTACCAGACCTTCTGAAGAACATCACCAATAAGATCACTATATGTCTTCCTAGGGCGTCCCCTCCCGGCGTTTCCACTCACATCTGCCGTGTAAATACCTTTTGTTAGTCGCCTATCATTCATCATTTTAACACGACCAAACGATCTAAGTATACTCTTTTCAATAATTTATTATCTTAGTCTTTAAAGAAGGGATAGGGCAATTAAAACGTTTTCAAGTAAACGAAAAGTGATCATCTTATTTAAAATTGCGCGCTTGTAGCATACACTTTTCAAAAGTTCGTAAAGAAATTTTAGTGAAGACGCGTGCAATTTTAAATTAAACGACCTCTAATAGAAATCAGAAAGAATAAAGTTGCCTTTTCTGTTTATGTGCATTTATTTAGCTTACTTTAATATCTGCCTGTAATCTAGCAAGTCAATTTTGAACCAGCTCTCAATATCAACGGCGTAGTGCCAATACCTCCCAACTGACTCCTAACAAACATGCAAATAACTCCTTTAAATTCAAAATGATAAGGGGTTATTCGCATGTTTGTTAGGAGTCAGTTAGGAGGTATTGGCAATTTTCGCCGTCGATGTGTTCTCAGAACAAGCTGATTTTTTTAAAAGTTTTTTTATATACTTTGTCAGATATTTATTATTATTCTTAACTAATGGGGTAAGCAACTGTCAAAACGGCGCTGTCGTAGCTAGTTCCCAACACAAGTTAATAATACAAGGCGTGAGGTGGTTTTAGTTTATTTTTGCGAACATGACGCGTTGTTGTGTTCCTAAATACTCCAAAATTCGAGTCCACCATTTCCCGAGAGACCCTAAAATTAGAAGACTAGACATAGAGGTATTCGTAATTTTTTTTTTTTTTAAATTAAACAGAGTTCGAGGTTAAGTCACATTCTGAAGAATCAGGTCACATTTTGAAGTGATTACGAGGTTAAATTCTGACGCTTCTCGTGTCATATACTTGATTTAAAATGTTGAAATTACCGAAAATAACGAAATAGTGAAATAAAAGCAAACTCATGAATGAACACGAAATGGAATGGATGAAGGAAATGTCCAATTTATTGTAGGCCGTACCTAGGGACCTACAATAAATTCATCACGCCACCTACAATTAGCTTTGCCCGACCCCATTAAACCCCACCCGACACCCGACCCCATTTAACCAAAACAGATAACTAATCTTACAAACAGATTGTGCAAATAGTTTGTTACGGTAATAGGATAATAAAATATGTTAGGTATTACGCTGATTTCCGCAGAGGCGTATGCGTAAGAGTTTGGTAAAATCCCGATATATCGCGAAATAGTCGGGGTTAGGGACTTCCCTGTGTTGTGGTCAATTGAGTAATGAGACAACGTCATTTCCGTATCTATTTACAATAGTATTATTAAAATTTTATTGATCAATTATTTGTAAGTAATAATTATTAGGTTTAGAATCAGAATGATGCCATTTCACACTACGCGAAATCTAAAAGCAATGCCTTAAGCAGACTGTTGGATTTTCAACTCTGGGCGCTGAGGCAAGCGTTGAAAATCCAAAAGTGCCCTTTAAGTAGGCAATACATTTAGGTGTCGCGTACTGATTGTTTTGTTTTAACAGATCACACACACAAAAACCCCCCAAACACACACACACACACACACACACACACACACACACACACACACACACACACACACACACACACACTGACCCCCAAAATACAGGCCTTGGCTTAGTTTGGGAGTTAGGATAAATTCTTTGTAATACATTTAAATTGTAAGATTGTAATTGAGTTTCTGTCAAATTTTAATGTATTTCTTTTAGTGATAAATAAACGTTTTTTTTTATTGTTAGTGAAAACGGAAATGAATTTCACCAAAGATTTATTTTTAAGTTTATAAAACATCTAAGCAACTATGCTAACAGCTAACTCGCTGTATTAGATATACAGGGTGCAAGGGACAGCCCTCCGCAAACTAACAGGGCGCATTCAGCTCCTTATTTTGAATCGTATTCCACCGAAAAAATTATCAGGAAAATTTTCTTTTTTTTATCGTTTTTTCAGTTAGCACTCCATTTATGTAAATAAAACAGCTAAAATAAAATAAAAATCAGCAATGGATGTTAAAATACTCGGCGGCCGAAGGCTCGCTGTGCTGCCGTTCGCTAAGCGCGTTTTGCCACGGTAACGTTACATTACGTGTGAGGTAATAAAACATATAAGTTTTGTTGGATTCCCATAACGTTCCTGAAATAATTTCATGTAGTCATCTTGAATTATACTGAATTCACCCCATCAGTCTGCGGAGGGCTGTCCCTTAAACTCTTAACCCTTATATTTATAAATTAATTAATGCTTTTTAACACTGTATTTAATCTAGAACCTAAGCTATCTAGATCCGTTCTGGATTTAAGATAAGGGCTAATTTTAAGGTAACAGGGATGATGACAATTTTATTTTATGCAAATAGTGCAAACAATATTATAAAAAGTGTACAAGTTTATAAAATTGCCAAGTTGTATACGTTTTAAAAGAACTGCTAGACAAAGAAGGCACTATAAGTGATGTCACGACTATGTAACTTCATACTAGCGCCATTAATTGTCCGTACCGCGCGACGGGTACCATTTCAGCCGAAAGACGTCCACTGCTGGACATAGGCCTCCCCAAGCACCGCCACTTCGACCGGGTCTATGCTTCTTGCATCCAACCGGATTCCTGCGGCTTTCACAAGGTCATCAGTCCACTTTGTGGGAGGCCTTCCAACTTCCGGCCCCATCGGCCATCATTTTCACGAGCTATATGCCCTGCCCACTGCCACTTAAGTTTGGCAATTCTTCGGGCTATTTGGGTTACCTTGGTTCTCCTGCGGATCTGGTCATTTCTGATTCGATCACGTAGGTTAACTCCAAGCATAGCTCTCTCCATTGCCCGGGAGGACGGGAATAATCCCTTCCAAAAAATTTTAAAGCGTGTAGCTTCTCTATTTCCATCGATTTTTTTAGATTATCTCATTATACTAAGCCTTTTTTGACATTATTTGTTCGAACATTTCCAATATTAGCCATCATCTCTATTCAGAATGTAAATACTCACTGAGTGAAGTTCCATCGTCTAAATGTATAGGAGTATGTATAGCGTCCGCACTTTCTATTGGTTCCTTCTCCTTATTTCCGTCGTCATCAAATCCTTCGTTTAATAGTCCACTGAAATTACAACAATAAATAATTTTCTCGAAAAATATTAAAGATCACATCATCATCTGCCTAGCCCTTTCCCAACTATGTTGGGGTCAGCTTCCAGTCTAACCGGATGCAGCTGAATACCAGTATTTTACATGGAGCGACTGCCTATCTGACCTCCACAACCCAGTCACTGGGTAACACGATACTACTTGGTAAGACTGGCTGTCAGACTTTCGGGTTTCTGACGACCCGTAACAACTGTCAAAGATGTTCAAATGACAGCCGGAACCAACGGCTTAACGTGCTTTCCAAGGCACGGAGGGGTCTTGGTATGTAAAGATGGTCACCCATCTACAGATCAACTGCGGCAAGCGTAGCTTAACCTGATCGATCGACCCGTACGGCTGTTATTACTTAGCCACAAGCCGATCACATATTCACACGGTAAAATGAAAGTAAGGAGTTACAGTATAAAAAACAGCCGTTCCATACATTTGTGTTAACATACAGCCTTGGCCAAAAGTATTAGGCACCCCTATAAAACACATGTAACTAATAAAGTTTAACAAAATAGAGCTATCTGTTGAACAATACCCCACGCGGTGTATTCAAACGTTAATTTTAAAACGATAGATAAGGTATTTTGAGGTGCCATAAAACACCTGGGCCACAATTAGTGGGAAATGGCATTTAATGCAAAATATTGCAATTTTTTCTGTCTTCTTTCACTGTTCATAGAGTTAAGAAGCTAGTGTGTGTTATTTATTTGTGAAGTAGAGACTGTCTATTTTACGAAATGACCCAACAAAGTGAACTTTGTATAGAAAAACGGATAAAATCCAGATTCTACATGAAGAGGGCACATCCCAGGTCGAGATTGCCAAGTTAGTAAAATGCTCTCGGTGTGCGGTGCAATCTGCCCTTAAAAGGTTCGAGGAGACTGGGTTCTCACACAAACAGGGTGAAAACGCGTGACTACTGAGCGCCAAGACAGAAAACTTATTCGTGAGTCTCTCAAGGACCGCAACAAAACTTCTTCTGAACTCGCTGCAGCTCTATCGGAGGACATTGGAAAGCCGATCAGTTCACGAATGGCAAGGAGAAGACTCACAGAAGCTGGCTTAAATGGCTGTAAAGCCAGGAAGAATCCTCTGCTTTCCGAGAACAACAAAAAGAAGCGCTTAGAATGGGTTCTACGACACCAACACTATACCGAAGAAGATTGGTCCAATGTTGTATGGTCCGACGAATCCAACTTCGAGGTAAGTTTTTATACCATCGGTATAAAACAAAAACAACGATTAATAATTATCTAACTAACTTTTATAAGAAATACAACCAATCTAACATTGAGTGT
This sequence comes from Fissipunctia ypsillon, assembly GCA_947568875.1. NCBI lineage: Eukaryota > Metazoa > Arthropoda > Insecta > Lepidoptera > Noctuidae > Fissipunctia > Fissipunctia ypsillon. The sequence goes on from OX387667.1 coordinate 5,831,444, forward strand.
TTTTTTTAAATCTCTTTAGGTATTCGGAACGCCGGGTGTAACGTTTGTGAGGCGGCGTATCGGCGAGGAATACCATGCAGATTGTGTGGTACCTACCGTTAAACATGGAGGCAGCAGCATTATGATCTGGGGCTGCATGGCTGCCGATGGAGTCGGCGAAATGTTCATTTGCGAAGGCCGCAAGAACAGCAAAAAGTACATCAATATGCTAGAAACTGTCTTGATGCCTTCGTTGATGCTCATTTTTGGTGGCACCAACTTAGACGGTGTCAAATTCGAGGAAGATAAAGCTCCATATCATAAACCGGTGATCACGATGGGTTGGTTTAGAGCTAACAACAATGTTTTGCTGGACTGGCCGGCGCAGTCTCCAGATCTGAACCCCATCGGGCATCTTTGGGGTATACTGAAGCGCAAGTTACGGGAGCATAGCATTACATCAAAAGCAGCGTAAAAAAATGCTTTAAAATATTAGTGGGATGCCATAAGTACTGATGAGTGCACAAAGCTTGTACGCAGTATACCCCAAAGGATTGCTGCGGTGATTAAAACGAAGGGTGAACCCACTAAATATTAATTATATTTAAAAATTTTATCAGTATACTAACATTGACCACAAAACTAGTTTTAATTTTCATCCCAAATGTGTGTAATGCAATCATTTGTAGGGTGCCTAATACTTTTGGCCAAGGCTGTATATCGAAATGTAAGGAACAGCTGTTTTTTTTTTCTCGATTTCAGGATTGTCCCTTATCAAAAGTCGTTCATAATGATGAGTACAATGACCCCTTTACGGGTTAAGAGTAAACAAAAACGAATGTTGTACAAGCGTACCTTGTGTCAGCTATATCTTTTCGTAATATTGGGTGAATGTAGTAACTTTTGCATTTTTTCTGATATGTTTCCTGAAAATAAGACAATATGAATTACTCACACAATATGACGTTTATATACAAGAAAAAAATTAACAAAATAATATTGATCAGATAACAACGTCAAAGTTCAGAGGCCGTCATGAAGTGTTAAAGACATAAATTTTTCCATTGGGAAAAAGAGATGGTGCTATACTTTTCGTATAGGTTCATCACTTTCTTACACTGGAACAATTAAGGTTCTTAACCGTCAAAATACGGGTAGTTCAAATCTGTTTTTAGGGTTCCGTACCCGAGGGTGCCAAACGGAACACGATTACTAAGCGTCCGCTGTCCGTCCATCCGTCTGTCTGTCAGCGGGCTGTATCCCATGAACCGTAATAGGTAAACAGTTGAAATGTTCACAGATTGTGTATTTCTATTGTCGCTATAACGACAAATAATAAAAATAAAATAAAGTTAAAAATTAAATGGGCTAAGTACAAGAAACGTGTTTTTTTAAACGGAAATATTTTTATAAAATATGTACTTACTTACTGTTAAATATTGTTCGTTCGGTGGTACCTTCGTGTGCAAGTCCGACTCGCACTTGGCCGGTTTTTTTAAGCTATTATTATTTAATTTTATTGCCCTGTTAGTCTAGTGGTCGCAAGCGCTAATTCTGAGCGTGAAATTCTGGGTTCGATACCCGGGTCGGGCAGCGTTATTGGGTTTTTCTATCCGGCATTTCTCAGTAGCAGCCCGGAGTCTGGATTTGTGCCCGATTGGTAGCAAACATAAGTTCTGGCCAAATGTACCTGCTAGAGGTACACCTCTGCTTAACCCTTCAGGGAATACAGACGTGATATTATTTTTTTATGAAAATGTTTTTTTTTAATGAAAATATTTTTTTTATGAAAATATTTATTTTCAACTCACAACAACGAGTACTCTGTCAGCAATCTGGAAGGAGCACCTGACGCAGGTCATGTACAGCAGCCAGGTGGGCATCCAGTGGAACAGCAGGAAGGGCAGGCCGGCGAACAGGCACGAGATTGTGTACGTCAACACCTGCCGCCAGCGACTCTTGCGGTACCCGTATACTACCTGTGGATGATGGAGTATTGTTGATCGTAGATAATATTTTTAAAGCTTGCGCTAAAGCGAAAGAAAAATTTATCAATAAAACTCAGTTGACATTATCCTATTGAATAACTTTTTCATGAAATCATGACATTTGAAGCCACTTCTAGCTTAGCGCGTGGTATTGATAATTTTAATGATTATAATTATGTAAATACACATTTGTTACGGTCTCAAATCATATTTTGATTAACATACAACCTGACCATCCCCCTTAAATAAGAGGGTGCATTAAGCATGTTGGCATCGTCGTAAAAAGCTGTCAAATATTTCGCTGTTTTGATTAATTTGTTAAATGGTCAATATTACTAAATGAAATGATGAAATATCGCTCTTTAGTGCACTAAAATATCGATTATGAATAGCAATAATTAAATCGTAACACCGAATTTTTACTTGTACTTAGGTGTAAAACAACCAAGACTTAGGAGCTTGGTTTTTAGAGCTCCAAGGGACCCTAGACCTACGTATTTGATATTAATTTCAACTTGATAAGTACTTCCACGTGTTCCTGAGAAAAAGGGTCTTGATAGACTGACAGACACACAGACGGACAACGAAGTGATCCTATAAGGGTTCCGTTTTTTTCCTTTTGAAGTACGAAACCCTAAAAAGAATTTAAGTTTCCAAATGCTTTTTTATAAGTGAAGTTCAATATTCTGTGTTACGACATTAATTATTGCAAGTCATTTATATCCATACTTCCACACTAACATTATAAATGTGATAGTAACTCGATTTGTTTGCCTTTTCACGCCTTAACGGTTGAGTGGATTATGTAGTTATAATTTGGCACACGGATAGACCATGACCTGGATTAAGCTTAGGACATAGGATACTTTTTATCGGTAGCGCGTTCCCGTGGAATAATTTCCGACCTCCACAGCCAAAAGATAGCAGCTTATAAAAGAATGATCGGAGTTTTGTCATGGGAACCAGGGTAGCCCGTGAAATTCAAATTATCTCACGTGGTTTGTAATTTGCAGGTCGGTAGGTATAGGTTGTATGTTGATTAAAATATGAATCGCGACCGTACCAAATATGTATTTACAGAATTAGTAATCAATACAACTCTCTAAGACCAAGTAAATCATATTGAATGACTATTTTATGAAATCTTGACATTTTTTAGGATTATCCTAATTACTGATTCTATTGATTATAAATATGTAAACAGATATATTTTACGGTCGCGAGTCAGACTTTAAATCAACATACACTGAGCTGCAAATTGCAAAAATCGTAAGAAAATTTGAATTTCGCGGGCTACCTTATTGCTTCCCCCTAAGACAATTATTGTCCACTGTTAGTATGGACAAGGTCTCTTTTCATACAAAGAAACGAGGATTGATTACCACGCTTATTAACTGTATGCTAGGGTGCAGACGAGTCCAGACCATGAAATTCCAGGTTACTTTAGGAATTTTCTTGGGAGTGCTAAAATGCAACAAGAATATAGCTTGGTATATTTCCTATGCCCGGTTTTCTAAACCGATCTACAAATAGTTTGTGACAAAAGCTAAAACAATGTTAAACAATCGATCCTATAGCGAGGAAATCTACTTTTAGAAACAAAAAGTCGCTTTCCATTCAAACAAAGAATGATTTCTCCTTTTTGCATCCAAGATTGTTTGCATTGAATCGAAACGCCGGTTACAGCCAATGAAGTGCAGCATCCAGTACAAATGAATGCTAGCACTTGTTCGCTATTTTTAGGACGTAAACCGACATTCAACTATAACAATATTATTGTACTCTTTACAAGGTCGAACATCTCGTTCGAAGCCGAAGGAAAAACCTGATATGCAACGCTTGGCGGTCACAAAGTGAAAACCACAGATCATAAAAGTGTTTTTATGATCTGTGGTGAAAACTGACGAATAATGAACCTACCACAAAGGTCCTCAGTATTCATGAATTTTGTTTTGGACCTACTTTTATACAACAAGGAATAAAGATGATAATAATAATGTACCTATGTTCAGGCAGGGGCCATAGTCTTTCCATATCCTGCAATAGTCTTACACCAACCGGGGGTTGCCCTTGGGTGCACTTCATAGTGCGAACAGGGATAATCGTCGGTTGGTGCCTCATTTAATTAAAAACGTCTAACGGGCCTCCGCGAATTGGCTTCGGCCCCTCGTACGCCTTCTAAAGGTCCGGAACCACAGACCACAGGATCCCGAGATATGGCAAATGCACCTATGTTATGTAGGTATATTTATTTAATACAATGCCATTATAGGGAAGAACAGAAAACAATGGGCTGAATCATCCTAAACGCTTTGTCAATAAATGCCCATTGAGAATCATACCTACTGACAATGACAATGTATCAAAAAAGTGTTTTTATATAGGTACCTGCGTAATTTCTTGACTATTTCCTGTCCAAATGCAACGCGAGGACGTCTCACTCAAATAACCCGTCCGGATGAGGCGATTTACGTGCGAGTCCCGATACCACTCGGAGTTGTGACGAGAATACGCGCGTGCTACGCGCGTTGAACGCCTCATCCGGACAGATTATTTGAGTGAGATGTCTTCGAGTCGCATTTGATTCGTGCACAGTACACAGTGCATACTCTAGTATCATCAAACTATGTCAATAAACCTATTTTTGAGATAAGATTACAACAATCTCGTTTCCTGTATGAGTCTATCCCTCTATATACGTCATATATTTAAATATCAATTGACGACAAAATATTACATTCAATTACCTACACAATTATACAATATAGTTATTTAGATAATCTATTAATTAATTACTTTATTTATTTATTTTTATTACATTAACAACAATAAAATCATTAACTAATTAAAATATAACATTTAACTGGATGCGTTACAGAATACTCTGATAACATAATACAATGTTACAACATAAACATTCAGATAAACTAATATCAGAGTCGTCGGGCCATAAATGTTAGTAGCAATAATAAGAATGTGCAACGCCTCCCTACTTACTATTACGCACATCATTATGGCACTCCATTAGCTCCATAAGTGCGAGCGAGACAGACTAATAACAAACAATGATTTATGGCCCGACGCGACTGGATAATGTGGATTATTTTTAATTATTTTGCGTAAAAAAGTTATAAAAAATTCGGTTGAAGATTTTCTTATTAATCTGAATTTTATCAAAATAACCAAAAAAAATTTAGCCAATATTTAACTCCATACTTACATTTAAGTACATGTAATTTATGTTTAATAATTTTTTTTGGTCATTATTTATGTTAAGTACCTAACATAAATAATGACCAAAAAAAATTCTTTGGCATAAATTGATAAGTATGTTTTTATTCAAGCATATAATTATGATGCTGTAATTGCCACCCATACTGCGATGATAAGTACCATGAAATGATAACTAAGCTGTACCTATGAGCGTTTGTTCTAGTTGATAGTGTGATTATCTGAAAACTATTCTATCAACTCGCTGACTTAATATGTGGACATACTCATCATTTGTAATTGACAGGAAGTGAGAAACAGACATTGTTAACTTGGGGATTGTGCAATAAAATAGGGAAACATTTATGTAACTGATCCTGTGAAAACTTACTGATCTTCTAAAGATGGAAACTTTTCATAAATCTCTAAAAACTTTTTGCGTTTCTAATGATGGAAACTTTTTTAAATAAACGTGCCTCTATTTAACTTTCTGGCGTTTTCTCACAGTTGGTTGCAGTCACTAAGCAAAGGTACCCCTGACCAAACGGGTTATTTTGGGTTAGAACCACAGTTCTAACCCAAAATAACCCGTTTGGTCAGGGGTCACAACCAACCGCGCTACATCCAAATTGGTTGCAGTAACTTAGCTATTTGGTATTTTTAGGACCCCAAAATAGGAATTATTTAAGATTCACAAGAAAGGCGCAATCATTTTAATAGAATATTCAATAATATTTTTAGAAGCGCAAAATAAGAATTATTAGAGGTTCGACTTCGACTAAATACATGCCATAAGAGTATCAACATAACATAACATCACGCCTTGTTTCCCCGAAGGGTTGCAGAGGTGTACCTTTTTTTTTTTTTTGTGGATGGGAAATCATCAAATGACTTCTCCCGCTCTGGGCGGAGTGTCAGACTTTTACTGACTAAAACCCACCCGTGTTCCTTCTGTTGCCTGTGCCGGGGCCACGGTAACTCTTTCGAACATCCCGCAACCCTAGCTGACATCGGCCCTAGCGGACCCCGTCAATAGTGCTGACATCTCTTTGAGGCGCGCGTGGAACACAACGCGCCGTCGACTCGGTCTTGGTCCTTACCGGACGGCGAGCTACCCATTGCTCGCCGTCCGCAAGCCCGCGCCTACGGTGGCCGGGAATCGGCTGTCAATTCCCGACGCCCAGGGCGTCTCCTGCGGCGACTAGGGGCGTGAGGGCGCAAAGCTTGCCTCTCCCTCACGCGTTCCGCCTCCTCCTTCGCGAGCATTACTGCTTCGCAGAAGGAGGTAATGGCTTCCCATGTACTCTCGCTCCGTACCATGGCCTGGACCAGGGCCGGACGCGAGAGATCGCCGCCGCCAATCGCTTCCGCGAGGACACGGCGGTGCTCCGCCCAAGCCGGGCAGACCTCCACCGTATGCTCCACCGTGTCCTCCGGGCGATCCACACAATGGTGACACCCGGGCGTTTCCTCCCGCCTTATCCGGAACAGGTACCTCCTGAAGCAAGGCAGAGGTGTACCTAAAGTACACCCACATTTCGCCAGTTATGTTTAAGTCCCATGTAATAGGGGCGAGCCTATTGCCATCTACCGGGCACAAATCCAGACTCCGGGCTGCTACTGAGAAATTCCAGATAGAAAAACCCAATAACACTTTGCCCGACCTGGGAATCGAACCCAGGACCTCATGCTCAGCAGTAGCGCTTGCGACCACTAGACCAACGAGGCAGAGTAACAAATTATGATTATATTTGTTACTCATGACATGTATTTAGTCAGAAGTTTGAATATTTACTGATATAAATATTCAAACTTTTCATAGTTTGCTCTGGTTTTTTAGTAAGACATTACAACATTATTTCTAATAATAATTATTCACTAGGAAAATATTTTCTACATTTAGCTATAATTAGCAAGGAAATTACTTACTATGTTGGGGTGTTTTTGGATACTTGCATAACAACTTTTTACTCAAAACTGCATTATTACAACAAAACTTTATTTGGCTTACCACACATTTGCATGTCTTTTCTTATTTTATTTTATGTAGGGAAGTTGTAAACTAAATATAGTATCCTGCAACAAGCTAAAAAGAAATAGAAAATAGTTTATTATTTAGGTAATTACTGCTGTAGGGACATAGATAAACCACAGGATAAGACAATGTGAGTCAATCTGCCCACCCTTTTCCCAGCTATGTTGGGGTCAACTTCTAGTCTAACCAGATGCAGCTGAATACCAGTATTTTACATGGAGCGACTGCCTATCTGACCTCCATGGCATAACCCAGTAACTGGTTAACACAATATCCCATGGTAAGACTGGTTGTCAGACTTTCGGGCTTCTGCTGACCCATAATGACTGTCAAAGATCCATGAATGTCAACCTGGACCAACGGCATAATGTGCTTTCCGAGGCACGGAGGAGTCTCGGTATTTAAATATGGTCACCTATTCACGGACCAACCCCGGCAAGCACAGCTTAACCTGATGGATCGACCAGTGCGGCTGTTATTACTTATCCACAAGCTCCTCTATGAGACAATATGAGTAACTTAAAGCATTGCCTACAGCTACGATACAAAGTATTATTTGCCAGTGAGCCCCAAACTAGACAGTCTGTATCTTGGGGCACGGGATTTGATTTCCAGAGTGGATATTCTGGGTTTGGTTGATCAATTTAATTCTGACTATTTTTTAATCACATGCAGCCACTTTAGCCCCTATTTGAATTAGGCTCCTATGGCATAGCCAAAACATAACGTAATATGTATTATATTTACATGATATAAGAATAAAAAACATATGTATAGACTACTTTGTTGTAGGCTGCATACAACTTTATCTAAGATGATACAAGATTGCATAAAATAATAATTAACTATTACCAACCCTCATTGTTTTCCACATATTTCTATTAAAATATTAATAAAAAATAATAGGTTTTCGTATTATTGATTGTGAGCTATACAGCCATTAAAAAGGAAGACAAAATGGAAAATATTGTTCAATATAGTGTGGCCAGTGTGTGAAAGAATAACTTAGTTAGAGATTTGGCATGCCTTACATTCAATTTTAAGATTAGTCCCAACACTGATATTGCAGAGGTTGTTAAACAGCTCATGATGTAAAATATAATTTGTTTACCTGTTCAAACTCAGGGTCAGCATTTATAAATTGTGCATTGAGTTCCAAATATAAGTCCCTGCTTCCTTCATACTCGATAAGAGGCTGAATGTCATCTTCAGAATCCATTGCTTGTTCTATATTCTTTAATTTTCACAGCTTTTATTCATTTTATTTACACTGTAGCAGCTGCCATTTTAACAGTTAAACATTTTTGTATTGAGTTTCTGGTTTCCCTACCACATTTCTAAAATAACTGAGGACAGAAAAATGACTAATATGTTACAAAATGATTAGTTTCGTGCATTTGTAACGTTCTATTCTGTACTGATGTAATTTGATATGCCATTAAATTTCGTAAACAGCAGTGATAAGCGATGTTAGGGCACGTGTATTATAACTATATTCTAATAAAAATGCTTCTAAGATTATACCCCTTTTGTTAGAATAGCAAATTATTAAAGGTCAGTTTTAATGAATAGATTTTCCTCTAAATATCAAGGTTAATCGTTTCAAAATTAAATGTCAGTCTAAATATAACCTGTATACGGTTGCTGTAATTATCACATTTATTTTACGTATTAATGAGACTGGATAATATTTATTTTCGAGCCTCAATGAGAACACAACACAATACACAAAAAACGAGCTCAGCTGTGGCTGTAATCTGATAACTGACAGCCTATCAGTCTGTCATTTTTGTGTCAGTCAACTGTCATCTTAACTCGTGTTCTCGGACATGACTGCCATCAGTCTGCATGGCATGATGGCACATGGCATGAATGGAATGAATGAACTGAGCAGTATTGCCAGATCCAAGCAAGCTCAAAAGCGCCAGACTTGCAAATGAATGACTAATGAGCCTAAATTCGGCCATTCCTGGAAAAGTCAAAAAATGTAAAGTTTTTCCTTAGGTGCGTGGCTACGCTTGCCACGGTCGTTCCGTGGATGGGTGACCCGGCTGTCATTCATGTCCCGGCTGTCATTCGTGGATCTTTGACGTCGTCACAGGTCGTCAGAAGCCCGAAAATCTGACAACCAGTCTTATTAGTTTATTACTCATCATCGTATTACACAGTAAATTGGTTGTGGAGGTCAGATAGGCAGTAGCTCCATGTAAAATACTGGTATTCAGTTGCATCCGGTTAGACTCGAAGCCAACCCCAATATAGTTGGGAAAAGGGGAGGCAGATGATGAGTAGTCTAAACGACAATGTTTCGCCGACGTATGTTTTAGTAGTTGGCCGCTCAGAGACAGGTAAATGATGATAAATGATAATAAATAATATTGATAAATGGTAGTTCAAAATTCAAACGTCAGGCATGTTGAATTTATTAAAATACCAGTTACTACTATCTTAAAATGATCTCAGCAGTGCACAATAAATGTGAGACATATTACATGATGAAACGATAATAATAATACATAATGTTTACTTATTTATAACATGTAGTCACTATGGGTGAAATGTATTTGTATGTACTTATACAATTCCTGAAGTAAAAATGATTTGATTTGATTTTGATTTTTATTTGATACCGGCAGTTCAGTTATTCGTAATTCGACTTGCCACCTGATTCGATTGTCAAGGTTAATTTGAGGAAAACACTACAAAATGGCAGAAAATGAATCGAACGATAGTGAATAACTGTGCAGAAAATGGAAACAAACTCTATTTACCGATTGACTGTCATCTGTTGAGAGGTATTGTTCCATGCTCAGTGTCATTTTGATGCAGTTTTGTGACGTCTAGTGAACCTGAAATCAATAAAAGAGCAGTCAAGCAAGGGATTGATAGCGATCATGGCCTTAAAATCTTAAAAAAAATAACATGAAATTGCCATAAGTTTTTCGTGATTCATACAATAAATTCTAAAAGAACTGTTAACTTCACATCATCATTAAAAATAAACAGCAATTTAATAGGCTGACACGAAATAGATTACCATCGTAAAGAAAAACAGCTAAAAAGTGGCATATAATATTTATTGAAATCCATCCACCATATTTTTTCCATTGTGGACCACACTCAGTAGTCACTGTGACACTTTTTATTATCTGTGCTAAAGCTTCAATCGCGTGAAGTTATCGCCGTTAGCGGCGGTTTGCGGGCACATTCATTCATTCAATTTTACTTCACTATTGTGATTTGTTTTGAGAAGTGCGTGTTTGTTTATTGAAGTTCATTAACTTACAATTTAATTTAGATAGGAAACGAATTATTGCTGACAAAAAGTAGATAATCAGTCAGGACTTAGTTTTGTAATTTGTAAGTATGTATAGAGTAGAAGCTAGAACCATAACCATACATAACCTAAAAATGTAACTACAAGATGCTTGTTTTGATATATTTTTGGCTATTACAATGATTTCTAAGTTAATTACTCGTGGTTTCAGCAGTATCTACAAGTTTTCATACGGTTTGCTTATTACATCGCCGATAATTCGCGATAATATTTAGTATGCTAACCAAGCTCATATTAATTTTCAGGATTTTCTGCAAAAATGATTATTCCAGTACGTTGTTTTACCTGCGGGAAGGTAATTGGTAACAAATGGGAGGCCTACCTTGGTCTCTTGCAAGCAGAGTACACTGAGGGGTTAGTATAACATGTGAAATATCTAAATAAACAAAGTTGCTTTTCCATGTTTGGGTACAAAATTATTTAGCACTACTAATGGATTTGCTAATGTATCCAAGACGACAGTAACTTGTAATCTTCTACTACTGTTAAATATGGGTCCACTAGTAAGAGTCAAGGATTTTATCGGCAGCCAGCAATTATAAACTTTTTATGGGCAAAACAAGACCGGCCTAATGAAAATATGATATAAGCTATTGATACAATGGAAGAAGAAACACATTATGCTTTGCAATGGGCTTGCATCCTTTTTGACACGGTCCATTTCGCTCAAAAGGCAGACATAGGCAAATAATTTAATGCATTTCATATTAAACTAGCTGTTTGTGCCTTTCGTGTCTTTCGAATTCTATTCCAAACTCCTGACTTTTCTGGTGGATTTTCCAAAACAATTATTTTATACAAACCTCATCTGGACACTTACGAACATAACAAAAAAAAAAAAAAAAAAACAGCCAAATGGCCATTCTCAAATGATGATCTTTCATACATGCGGCAATTGGTTTTTATTTATATGTATAGGCTAGCTGTGCCCCGCGACTTCGTTCGCATGGAAGTCATAAGCAGAGGTCGGAATTAGGTAGAGTTATTTATGTACTTGCATCGAACCTCTTACCATTTTACTATGTAAGTACCTATATTCTGGCAAATAAATTAATTTCATTTCATTTCTGGTCATAAAATACACAATATACTAAAATAATCGCCACATTTTAATAAAACTCCCTCGTCTCCGACCCGTTGCGTTGCGTCGCCCGCCCACGCTATTACTTCGTTTTCGCTTAATGTTCTTTCTGACTTTTCTTTTTGCTCGGCTCCTAAGGGACGTAGCGTGATGTTAAATAGCCTCGAGAATTGGGCTACCAAATTCAAAAATAATTTTTCAAATCTGACTTTTTGTTCACAATTTCTTGGGTTTTTTCTTGCGCGGAGTCCTAATTATTTTTCTAAAATAAAAGTAGCTTCAGTTACTCCCCGTATCATCAGCTATTTGCTTGTGAAAGTCCCGTCCAAATCGGTCGAGGCGTTTCGTGAGATTAGCCAGAACAAACAGACAGACAGACAAAAATTTTATAAATTGCTTTTTTGTTGTAAGTACCATTTATAGTTACTTGTGCATTTAGTAAAAAGTTATTATTTTGACATTACAAACAGACACTTTAATTTTATTTATTTGTATAGATAGAGAACAGGATAAAACACACCTTTTGCTTTATAAAATAAAATGTTGAAGTAATATTTCTAGAATAATTAAACTATTGACAATTAATTAAGTCAGACAGTAAGGAGTCAGTCAGTACTACTTGCTGCAGTATATTATCATGAAGTTACTTGTTAATGGTATTTAGCTGCACCAAGTTATACTGGAAACCGACCCCGACATAGTTAGGAAAAGGCCAGGCAGATGATGATGATGACATGTGGATACGGGCTACTATTCTTACAAAATACAAAGTAAATTAAACCACAAAACAACAAAATTATTCTAGTTATGCAGAAAACTATATAAAAAAATACTAAAGACCGTGACAAGTTGCACACAGATAATTACTGTCATTCAGTCATTAACTGAACAACTCATAAAACACGTCACATAACTTATCTTGTGTTGTTTGAACTTAAGCTTATTGTTAATGTTAAGGAAAACTGCGTTTATCTGTAGGAAATGGATTTGACAAAATGGTTTAATTATTGAAAGGTTGACTGCGAATTAATGAGAACAAGGAAGGTTGAATTTGTAAGTTTGTTTTTTTTATGTATGGCTTGATAATGAGTACTAATGTCACATGTGTATCTGTAGTCCACAATAAACTAAATGTATGTATAACATTTGTAACCGATTCTGTTCATGTAATGGGCGGATGAGCAACCAAGTAGGCGCAAACACAGACTCTTAGGCTGCTGCTTCATAGAATCACCCCCTAATGGAGAAACATCGATATGCCCAGGTTCCCACGGGTGATATTTTTATAGCGTACTGGATTTTCAACTCTCGGTGTTGAGCCGAGCATTGAGAATCGAACAACGTGAATCCCAGCGCGTCAAATAAATACACTGTTGGATTTTCAACTCTCAGCGCTAAGCAGTGCGTTGAAAATACAGCGCGCGAAAAAAAATCGCGCGAAAAGGGTATGAGGGCTGCCTGGACAGTGATTCGAACTCAGGACGCCACGCTCATTAGTCATATATTTTGCGATTTGCGACTACTAGATCAACGAGGCACAGCCAGGGTCGCGGGATGTTCGAAAGAGTTACCGTGGCCCTGGCACAGGCAACTGAAAGAACACGAGTGGGTTTTAGTCAGTAAAAGTCTGACACGCCCTCCTGCTCCGCCCAGAGCGGGAGAAGTCATTTGATGATTTCCCATCCACAAAAAAAAAGATCAACGAGGGAGTCTATTATAATGTGCAGTTTTTCATAATGATTTAGGGCAAAACTTGGCTAATTCGTGATATGCAGCTATTCGGTGATAGATAATTGTGTTTTATTACCAAGTTACTACTGACTTGATAAATGTACATTTTTCAATCATTATAGTATTTGCCACATTTTTAGATATAAGTTAGCAAAACTTATTTTGTCTACTATATCACAGTAAATTTAAAAAATAGTCTGATCAATGAATCGAATTTTACAAGTAAAAAACAAAACTATCACCGATTACCCAAGTTTTTCCCTACATACAGTAAAAGTAAGCATTAGAAAATAATGTCCGTCTTTTAGCGACGTGCTAAAAGACAGACATTACCACATTGACATTTTCGTTTTTAGTGACATTTTCTAATGCTTACTTTATACGCAAATATAACAACCTCATTGGGAGCTATATGTTTGAGCCGTTTGGTGTTGAAACACTTGGGCCTTGGGGTCCGAGTGCTCATCGAGTATTTCGGGACATCGCTAAGCGGTTGGTCGACTCTCTACGGGACCAGAAGGCTGGCCTATTCTTAGCCCAAAGAATCAGCATTGCCATTCAGCGTGGCAACGCTGCCAGCCTTTTGGGCACTTTTCCGATTGACAGCGATGCGGATGAATTTTTTGATGCCCAATGAGCTCTTCTCCCTTTTTATTTTTTTTATTGTATACTTGTACATAATATATATATATTAGTGTTATCATGTATTATAGATATTAATAAATGCTTACTTCTCTCAAAAGAATACATTAACTTACATTGTTCCTTTTCTGAAAGCTCATAAATATTTATTGAAAATACTTAATAAAAGTTTGTATTCACTTGCATTAGACGTGGTTTTGCTCTCACGTTTTATGCTAATAATTATTTAGTTTTACCGTGACTCTAAGACATCATGTTATGTTTGGAACATCCACTTTAAATATAGACTTTTTCTTAACATATTTGTAAACACAATGTCCCTTTGTCTGTACGATTAATAATGCGCTTTTAAATAGAACAAAACAGTTTCTTTATAAACACTAGAGGCGAAAAGCACTCTGCTATTTTATATTCGACTTTATTTCAACGTGCGCGTGCGCAGTGTTGAATTTTTTTCGGCAGTAGAAACCGCTGTTGCGCTTCTCTTCGCCAGACAAGCGCTACTAGCTCTTATCCTCGACATCCCATATATTCAGTTTTTCTATCCATATAAAACTATCATTCGTTTTGCCAGTGACGCCCTTGATGCCCTCGGCTTGAAGAGATATTGCTGCAGACGAATGCTTCTAGGACACGTCGACCTCATCGAGAAGCTACTCAACTACGCACCATTGGAGAAATAATTTCTCCATTATGGAGAAGAATTAGTTCTTAAGCTATTATAATATTTGTGATACTGAACTTTGTAAGTTTAAATAAATACATAAAAATAATATACCAAGCAGTGTTGATTTTTCAAACGTAAAGTAATTTTATTTTTGTAAGTAATCAACGAAACAGGTATTTGTTTCATTTTTGTTCCGGCTAATACAAGGTTCTATAAACCTAAGTGGATTTAAAGATGTTAATTGCCTACATAACGACTAGCATACAATTGATCAGTGCCTAGCTAGCTCGTGGTCTAGGTATTTTGCATACATACAAGGCAAAATAAAAGAAATCTTTGATTATCAATCAACGATTCGATCCGATTATTAGTCAATCTTTTAGATTTCTAAAAATTATATAGCAAAGACATTTAAACATGAATAGTTTAATTCTGTCCTTTAGGCGCATCGAATTTAGCAATTGATGCCTACACAAATGTGCAACAAACGTAAAATATCATCACGCATACCTGTTTTCTCCGTGGGAGCTACAGAAGCGTAGGCAGGTGTAGTAGGTACACCCACATTTCACCAGATATAAGACATTTCTAATGCAGCGGCCCCACGGACCGCTTTCTCACAGGCCAGGGCGTGGGAACCGTCGATCCGATGAGGCCTGTGGGAATGCTCGGCACGGGCCACAATAGGCGTAACCGTGCGCCAGGCCGTGGGACCGCGGCATAATAGTGAGCTAGCCCATTGTCACTGGCAAAAATCGAGATCCAGCACCCTAATTATGTAACACACTATCAATCACAATCTGGATGATTGTGAAGCATATTGCTAATCAATTGGTTCATAAGTTCGAAAAATTTGTCTGGCCATCAACGATAACGCAATGAATGTTGAACTGTCAAAATGAAACCGATTCCTACTGTGTGTTACGCAATTGCCGCGCAGGCAGCTACTGGGAATCTACTGCTGATACAACTAATAACTACTCGACTCGATCGACCCGGGAATCGAACCAAGAACATTTGCGCTTGCGACCACTGGACCAACGAGAGAGTCATGTGCAAACTGCAAAGAAATAAATCTTCATTTGAAATAATGATGCCCGTTTTCACCGACATCCCCTAAGTTTAGGGGATCCCATAAGAACGGTTAGGGGGCTGTTAAAAGGTGGTTTCTTTTTCACCAACAGTAAAGGGTCAGTTATACGTTAAAAGGTCCCCTAAATTTAGGTGGGCGAAATCGATAAGTTCAAAGACGAATCAGTCACTACTATCGAAAACAAAATGTCACTTAGTTATGTATCCTGGTAAAAATGATTTTGAAACGAAATTTAATTTAGGGGCTAGTTTGGGGGAGCTTTTAAGCTAAAGGTCCCATACGTAGGTGGTAGAATAGGGGATGTCGGTGAAAACGGGCATGAGTTTCTTAATAAGTTGGGAAATAGTAATTGTTATTAATCATAATCATGAAAACATTGTTATCATTTGATAAACGTCATAAATTGATTGACAAACAGAAATTCTTATGAAAAAGTTACACATCAAGTGGGGGAATTTTTGCCGTAAATAAAATAAGCTGATTATCAGACGAGTTGTTATCTTACGTCTATCTGACAACAGAATAGTAAATACCTACCCACTTGAACGATAGTTATTTTAGAATTGTCAGTTCGTCACACACATTAAAGTTTAAAAATACGCGTGTACAGTCACGATTTCACGAGCACTAATATGTATACACTGAGCAACTTTTAAAAGTAATTTTCTCCTATTGTATTGATTGTAATTTTATTTTGTTACGAACATAGTATTTTGAAACCCATACTATTATGAAAAAGGTCTTATCTCAAAGTTGCAATCGTAATTCCACGAGAAAATCGCTTTTGAATTGTGCTAAGTGTATACATATATTAGTGCTCGTGACTGTACACATTCTTTATCGTAGAAATGATTTAAGAACATGTACTTACCTACCTATAAAGATGCCAGTTATTCCTCTGTTTACTAAAACATGAATTAGGAGCGTGGCATATGGCATTGAACATGATTCTAAAAGAGACTATTAAAAAGCAATAGATTTTTGAAGTGAAAACTTTTTAGGTGCGTTGAGCAATTTTTGGTAGGAGGAAATCATATGGATTCGCGACATGCGACATGCTCGCGTCACCGACATGCTAATGCGACGTGTTGCTCTAGACTGGCGACGCGCAGCGGCCCGTGTACCTACATATTAATGTTTTAAGTTTTCACTTCTGTCGGCAGTCCCTATAATTGCCATTTTTTTTCCTTTATATCCTTGTAGGTACACTCTATATTGGCTCATGATGGCGTACCCAGCACATTACACAACTAAGCATTTACCTAATAAGCTGTCTACTGCTCATGTACCAAGTACCTACCTAAAGACTGTACAGAGGTACTATTGAACCTTTAAGTAGTTAATAATATTGCCAAATCTTGATCAACCCATGTGGTAGGATCTCACTCTATCTAGCAACATAGACGCTGCTTCTCATGACCAAGTACGGTGCCTACCTATGTATTTAGGCCACAGAAAGATAAAAGAGATAAGAAAGGAATGAATATATATATATATATATAGGGTGACTGGTAATTAGTGACCGATACTTAAACACATGATTGTACTCATGATAACAAACAACTTTTACTATGGGACCAAACCTGAAATCGTGAAAAAAAAATCAGCTGGTCCCTACATTTTGACGAATTATGCGAGCATAAATGTAGGGAGCAGCAGATTTTCTTTTCACGATTTCAGGTTTGGTCCCATAGTAAAAGTTGTTTGTTATCATGAGTACAATCATGTGTTTAAGTATCGGTCACTAATTACCAGTCACGCTATATATATATATACTTAGGTCTTTACCTATGTAATTGAAGATTTGTATGAAAATTTTAAAATATAGTTTATATATGTTATCCTGAAGAAATAAAATAAAATAGTTCCTGATTTGTATTGGAACACTGTCGCTGCTTGTCTCTCTACAAGACTTATGAGCGTTTGCTCATAAGCGCGGCGCGCCTGCCCCGCCCACAAGGCCCTTCTTACCTCTTTTATCTGTTCTGTGATTTAGGCAGTCAACTGCTGCATCTGCGTTAGACAAGTGATGTTAACGTTTTTCGCAAACGGATTTCAAGGCTTTTTCCCATAGATTTATACTCCATTTGAATTAAGATTAGAAATTTAAACAAACCTTTTTTACAGTCCGTTCAACCGTTTTGAATTCTATTCCGTAGCCCTAAGGATGGCATTAAAAGCAAAAACGTGGTTTCATTACCAATTATTTACTGCAGGTGCCATTTGTCATGCCACCAACGCAATAGAAGTTAAAATCGGTTGAACGGACTGTAAAAAAGGTTTAGTTAAATTTCTAATCTTATTACAAATTTTAATTATGTGTATTTGTAGATTTATGTACTTATACTAGTCTTGGAGCTTAGGTATATTGAAACAACAAATTAGTTACAATTAGTTAATCCTGTGACGTTACTCAATAACCATCAAACGAGGTCTATAGCCATTTGAATTAAAGCGTGGAAGGTTATCGTTACTTAAGGGGGAAGCGCCAAGGTAGCCCGCGAAATTCAAATTTTCTTACAATTTTTGCAATTTGCTGGTCAGTATTAAGTTATAGGTTGATTAAAATATGATTCGCGGCCGTAACAAATATGTATTTACAGAATTATAATCATTAAAGTCATCAACACAACTCACTAAGACCAAGTAAACCCCAAGAATTACTATTTCATGAAATCTTGACATTTGGGGATTATACTAACTTAACAAGTTTTATTATTGATTGTAATGATTATAATTCTGTAAATACATATTTGTTACGACCGCGAATCATATTTTCATCAACGTACAACTTAACACTGACCAGCAAATTGCAAAAAACGTAAGAAAATTTGAATTTCGCGGGCTACCTTAGCGCTTCCCCCTTAACTGGTTAACCATTTAATATGCGCTGTACGTTGTGTACGTCATAGTGGCTTGACCCTTGTCTAAATCTGGCATAGGAAACACGTCATCATTGTATTGTAGGTATGTTGCTCTATCTTGTTCTATTGTATTGTTCCTTTGAACGTAGCAAACCGAGGAACTCTTAAAGCAGAAGTACCTAAAATCAATCAATTTAAGTTGTAATCGAGGCTCCGGGCTCTTATAATACTTATCTAAGTACCGGGATTATTAATGATAGGTTATATGTATAGTAATCTCGTAATTATTATTTTAATCATATCAATTCTTATATTGTATCTTCTTCTAAATATGAGAATAGTGTAATTATCTCATAGTATTATGCCATCAACTTATACAATGTGTTTCTGGATGTACGACACGGTACTAATCCATTGAAACATTTTAAAACACGAAGATTAGTATTTAATGGAAAATTAAAAAATTGCAGTTTGCAAACAAAATAAATATTTAGTAGAATCAACTGCATAAAAAGTAAACACGCTTTATCTACGCAAAGTCACTGACCAACGATGCGGTGCGGGGTGCGGGGCGCGGCGGTGGCAATGTTTACCTATTATTACGGACTCAGATCTACATCATGTTGAAAAATAAGAAAATGAAAAATAATTTCCTGTGGCTAAAGTATTCATTGGATTTGATTGATTTTTTGTATACGGGCAAAGAACATGATTCTTTTTACGTGGTTTAAAGGAATATCAATCCTCCTGTTACACGTGGTATAAAATACTCGCGGAGGTTGCATGGAAACCCATGCAGGCTGAATCCTCTACAGTGCATGTAGTCCACATGTCATATGTCGACTGACGACCAAGTGGTCGTGAATTCGATTCCCACCGGTTAGACTATTGACGTGGGCCCTATTCCTTTAATAGCGTAAACATATAGGTGTTTAGTAGGCGCTAGACGTTTTCGTTTTCTTTAAGAATAAAACTTCTATTGTGTCTCGTCTAACGTCCGCGAACCGATTAACAAGAACGCAACGTTAAAACCTAAATTTGAGTCGATGCCATATAACCAAACTTCAAAAAAAAATAGCTGAATGCATAACTTCCTCCTTTTTGGTAGTCCGTTAATGACTTTTAAATCGTGAATATCTTTGAGATTTCACGTGTTTAGTGTTGCCTTTCTTTTTGTAGGTCATCTGTATATAACGAGTTTTAAAAGGACTACAGCATACGGAAACTCGTCTGCCCCCACATTTGTAATTTTTAAGGATATCCAACTGGTTTTACTATCGCCGAGTCGTTTCTGTCCTCGTAACACTTATATTGCAACACTGCGCTTGCGCCGGTTGTTCATTCTTTATGATGTTTCTGATTTGGCATTGTGTATCGCTACTTATTTGGGCATGATATACAGGAAAACCACACATGTTGTTTGTTATTGGGGTCGTTTACGTGGGTAGACGTGTTTGTAAATATTATACCTGTGTAAAGATCCCACCGTGAAAATTTAGGTGAAGTGAGCGTGATGTGAACTGTCATCCCACCTTACTCTACTAGGAATTGAGCTCACTTCAAACTCACTGCACCTAAGTGCTCACGGTGTGATGTTTACAGAATAGATCGGCTGAGTAATCTTTGGTGGTGTTAAGTTTGTCTTATTAATAAAATGGGTACTAATAGGATCTACCTCTACGTGTATACCTACCTGTTATGTCGGTTCATATGCCAAGCATAAAAGAGAGTAAACGCATAGCCAAGACACGGAGTAGGTAGATTGATTTTCAATTCATCAAACCATCGTCTATCTATGTGAAAGTCGAAAGATTTTCGGCCGAAGATCATCGAAATACCGTGCACAGTTCCGTAGGTACCTACCATCCTCGAAAACATCTGTCCTTTGAAATAAACACCTCCCAGCAGCAGAACAAAAACGGATTTGGCCCATGCATGACGCTTGTTAACCTAGTTTTTGGCAAAGATTTTTCCAGCAAGAACACGATAATTTTCGCACAGTTGCCGTCATAACAGTCAATATTTGAGCTACCTTAGAACTATACGTACAGTATGTAAGATACTACTTAAGAATATTCTACACTGCCAGGGTCGCGGGATGTTCGAAACAGTTACCGTGGCCCCGGCGCAGGCAACTGAAGGAACACGGGTGGGTTTTAATCAGTAAAAGTCTGACAAGCCTTCCCGCTCCGCCCAGAGCGGGAGAAGTCATTTGATGATTTCCCACCCAAAAAAACGGCTATTCTACAAACCTACCACTGTAGACAGAAAGAAGAAAGAAAATTTGTTTATTCTGTAGCCCAGACTTCCAGACACATTACGTTATGTTAAATCACGCACCAAAGGTTACCCACACACATAGGTACTATTGTCACAGTCCATCAAATAACAAAGACTGTCATTATGAGAGCCTTCATACAGGAGCGTCTTCGCGTGACACTCGTTTACATAATTGTAAGCTATTGTTTTTATTTCACACGCACGACAT
Source organism: Fissipunctia ypsillon (assembly GCA_947568875.1). NCBI lineage: Eukaryota > Metazoa > Arthropoda > Insecta > Lepidoptera > Noctuidae > Fissipunctia > Fissipunctia ypsillon. The sequence continues at coordinate 5,852,559 of OX387667.1, forward strand.
TGATTTGTAAATCAATGGTTATTTCTTGTTACGCAACAGAAGACAAGAAAAATCAGTATAAACTAATTGATTTTATATTTCTACGTATTTCTTGAACTTATGAAAACACACACACTGACACTTTTTTTTCTCGTCTATCCCATATCCCATGATGTGGGGTGTCGTTGGATAGGCCGTTCAAAGATATTGCAAGTGTGTGAAAACCATTTTTCGATTCAGGTATCCGTTTGAGATATATTAAGCTTTAGTTTCCTCCCGCCTGAGCTAAATGGTTGTATTTAGATGTGTAAAAAAATCCACCGCAGTAATATAAATATAAGTTGAGTCGTGTATTTGTTACCTCTATTATTAAGTTCTAAGCTATGTTTACTTATTACTACACTGCTGTTTGTTGTCCATAAATAAATAAATAACGAAGTTACAAGGAAAACTCTCACAGCTAAGTAGGCTTTACAAGTTAACGAGTAATAGTCGGCCAACTTACATTTGCAGTTGGGATGTATGAGAGAACACGTTTTTCAACTACAATGTTAAGTTTGATCTTGGGGATTTAAATTCATCTCAACTACGGAGCCCTTCACTGTGCGTGGTCCGACACGCACTTGGCCGGTTTTTATTTCTCTTACGGCCGAACCTTATAACCTATTTTCAGTAAAAGACAGATCGCTTTTGATGGTAGACAGTATAATTCTATCTGTCGTTATGTCAGGCCGGTAAGATTCCATGATCTCTTATAGATTATTGGGACATTAAAACCATAGATAGATAGGTTTTTCTATCTCCAGTATGTAAAAACTGATGATAGATAATGGTAGGCACTCAACTGTAGGTATCATTTCACAATAAACCTTATCAACCTACCAAATATGTAATCAATATAAATTCTTCTTCTTAGAGTATCGATGGCAAAAAGTTCAAACTTGTTTGGCCCAAAATTCAGCTGCGCAAACTCCGCTCACTGACGCAGTCTTCAGATCATTAATAGTTTAACGGAAATGGTAATTTTGCTATTCCGAATTTGACGTTTTTTACCTGAAATTTTGATCGTCTAACTAAATCTGACTATTTTTATCGCGATTAAAAAGGTGTGGAATAAAATTAGTTGTCATGAACTAAATTCCACACCAACACCTCGACTCCAGTGCAAAAACAGTACTGTATCTTTTGTTTCTTTTCTTTTGCTTATATCTCGAAAATGGTTTGTCCTATCGCAAAAATAATGAAAATTTCGACCCCCTTAATAAGACCACTAAACCTCTAAAACTCAACGTGTAGATAATCATTTTTCATAATTTCCATAAAAAAAGTGAAAATATAAAACACGCCCCCATCGCGTCTCCGGCTCTAAAAAAAAATCACGGGGTAGTGCAAACAAGTACCACGTGGAGTCACGATTGTCAAATTCGATGTTAGTTGTGTCAAAATTATTTTTAAATTTAGAGGTATTTTTTTGTAGAATAGCTTTAAGATTCTCATAGCAAAAAGTAAGGAATTTTAGTGATAATTCAGTTCGGTGTACAAAAGAATCGGCACCATTGTCTGTGAACCATTTCGCAATGAATGTGTAATTATAATGAAAAGAACCTTGGTCCGCCCTTTGCACAATACATACCTATAGTACCTACCTACTATCACTTATGATTACCCACAACCGCAAAGTAATTACACCGCAATAAAAGTACCCAGTTACATGATCTGTGTTTTCAAATTATGATTTCCTGTGTTATTATCGAAGGCCTTACAGAATTGGTACCTACATGCATTACTGCCGACTCTACACTTAGACCATCGCGTGTATACCATATATGCCTAATATGCCTTATGCCTGTATGGTCATTATAATCGTCATGACTTTAATACATCATAGCCAGCTTCCAGTCAAACCTGATTCCAACCCATTTGTTTACCATGGGTAAAAGAGGGTCGTGGGTTTAAGACTGGTTACTGCATTGGTTTAGTTGTTCATGTATGCTGATGCCGCGACTTCCTTCCTGTCTTTTTTTTTTGGAAGTCGGTTTTTTTTTTTTTTGATAAAAAAGTTTTTTTATTTCAAGATAGTGGTATTTCATTGCGTTTATCTTAACACAAAAAATTACAACCAAAAATGCAAATATCAAGACCGTAACCAGCGCTGATTCAATGATACTGTGCGATAATAAAGTTCATAATTTATCGTGGTCCAACTAGTTTACGAGGGAGACTAGCGAAACGAGCTAAGTAGGTACACTAGACAATAGGAAATTGAAACCGATAAGTGGTTTGGACTGATATGGCTGGTGGAGCAGACGCCGCGTATCTATGCGCAAGCATAGTGTGGGAACCGACGACCTTAAAAGGTGGCTGGGACAGACTGGATGCGGAAGGCAGAGGACAAGGTGTTGTGGCGTAGCCTGAGAGAGGCCTACTAATGTTCAGCAGTGGACTGCGATAGGCTGAGTCCATGAGTTGATTGACTGAAGTGGTTCTGAGAGCTTAGACAAAGTAATCAGCTACAACGATGATGGCAAAGTTAAAAATGTATCGTATTGAAATGGACTACCGAAAACTTACACACGATGTCGATCCTGAGGAATATGGAACGCTTTGAAAGCGATTCCCATTTGTCTTGTCTAGGCGCTCTAGTTCCAATGTTAGTTTACCGCCAACATCATCTGCCGAGCCTTTTCCCATCTATGTTGGGGTCGTCTTCCAGTCTAACCGGATGCGGCTGAATACCAGTATTTTACATAGAGCGACTGCCTATCGAATCTTCACAACCCAATTACTGGGTAATTCACCCCTTGATCAGACCATGTTCCGCAAATTTTCTGATCCACCCAAGCATAGATAAAACAAATAAGGTGTTGATAAAGGGCCAAGAATTGAATTCTGAAGACAGCACAGTATTCTTGGGCTTAACGTTGGATGCTAAGCTTCAGTGGGGCCCACATATAGATAAATTGTCAAAAAAACTAAGCTCTGCAGCATACGCTGTTAGAAAAATTCGTAATTTAACTGACATAGAGAGAGCCCGTTTAGTGTACTTTAGTTATTGTCATAGTGTAATGTCATACGGTATTCTGTTGTGGGGAAATGCCGCCGACATTCAGACTATCTTTGTTTTGCATAAAAGAGCTGTTCGATCAATTTATAAGTTAAGTCCAAGACACTCTCTCAGAGAGAAATTTAAGGAGATTAATATAATGACTGTGCCTTCTCAGTATATTTTTGAAAATCAAAAAAAAAAATATGCCCATAAAAATATAAAATTGTTTAAAAAATACAGTACATAAACTTCCAAGCCCCGTTCAAGATCTGAGCCTTAATAAATTCAAATCATTTATTAAACGTAAGTTGTGCCAGAAAGCCTTTTATACTGTTAAGGATTACATTGATGACAAAAAGGCGTGGGATTGAGCTGCTCCAATTATTATTTTTTTCTTTTTTATATACATACTGATTTTTTTTTGTTCTTTTCTTTTTGTTAATTTTTTTTTTCTTATAAACACATTGTCATTGATGAATTTTATTACAATGACATGAATATTTACTTTGTAAAATTTTATATTATTTTAATTACTGTGAATGTGAAGACTATGTGGGTCCTTGTTCTTTTTTTCTCTCAGCTTTGATCATAGTTTGCCAGTTTGAGTAAATTATGCGGCCTACCCAAATGTCCTTTCTTTGGTATTGTTCGTCGAATCGTTGAGCTCCTTAACTTTTATGTTGAGCTGTATGATTACTGACAGATGCTTTCACTGACTGGACGGGTCCACTCAATCTGTGTGGTTCTTTCCTCAAAAGACCATTTCACACACCAACCTACATGGTCTTCACATGATCTGACCAAAATTATGTCTGGACTTTAAAAGAGACTGTGACCTCTGAGTTTGTTTCGGCCTTTCTTCTCAGAGTAGTCAGATAGGAAACGCCGGCCTCAGCTAGTTTAAAAAAAAATGTTTGACGTGTAAAAGTGTTTGTATAAACCTACTTACAGAAATAAAATCATTTATCATTTTATCAATAATCGTCAGCTACCGTCAATGCGTCATCATGCTAGTGTTTACGGGATTTTCAGCGTCAATTTACGTCCTGTTTCATGTACCTATCTACGTCAAAAATGTGTTTACAAAATTGCATGTATTGATTCAAATATAATATCTTAAGTAACTTTGTAGTACGATGACTGTACCCAGGTTTTTAATTCTGATTCCCAATCTATTACTATACCTACTCTATAATTCTGATGTACAAATCTTGATGTCAAAGTGGCGCATCTGCCTATTGTTTTTGTACTATAAAAGTTTTTTATGACATTTTTATTACAAAACGTTTTCGTTTTATCATAGTTCTGATCTACATCTAATTCTGAATGATGGTCATCAGACTTACTTTTATATGTAGGATTAAAACTTCTCATGTTTACTACTTCCTGTAATTATTTATTTAAGTGAGTTCTTGAAATAAAATCACGCAGACCAAACAGATCGCAAAAAAGGCTACCTACAGGTTTCTGTAGAGGTTTTTCCAAAGGTTAATGTGCCTGTGTCAACTTCAAAGAAGTTTAGACGGTTCTACCTACTGAGAACCTGATGGTAAGGTGTCCTACAGTTTTATGTCCTGTGGTGGGTGTCAAGGCGGAACGAGAGAGAACGAGGAAATCCTGCCGTGAGCAAAATTGGTACTGTAATAAAACCACAAAAAAGAGTCAAGTAAGTGGTGTTTGTGAATGGTGAACTGGAAACAAAGCTACTTCGAATTTACTCAATGTTCTTCCTAACACAGAAAAAGAATTTAGAAAAGAAACTGACACTGAAAAGATAACACAGCTGGACTTAAAAAAAAACCTAAACACAAAACAACACCGAGACAGCACCAAAGTAGATATTTGCTGAAAATGGCGTCGCTCAGTCGGGTGCTTAGCAAAACACGCATTGATCTGGTCGCGCCCCAGTTGCTGCAGACCGAAGGTTGAAGGACAATGCAGTTGATTAGCCGGAATCAGAACCGGAACGAGAGTCGATCAATACGGCTTTTAACTAAGCTATCACTGTACAATACATAACATCCACTTTTAAACGAACTATCTGCTATTGAAAGGAAGTGTAGGTACTGAATTTCAGGTCCCTTACCCTGTTGTAATCTGAAAGGGTTTTAAAGAATGGCCGGAAAATGTCGGGAAAATCGGATGTTGATTTAACATCAATGAAAGAATTGGAACCTACTCGTAACGGCCTTTCACATGGAGCTGTCCTGTACGGTATTTTATGGTATAAAGTTGGGATCACACGACAACATCTTACTGTTCATACGATTAAAAACAATTGCAGAATGAAACAGCCATGACGTGATCCCAAAATTATACATTAAAATATCTCATCGCCGTGTTAACTTGGCCTGAGTATTGAAATCTTATTGAGTGTGAAATATAATATTTTGTTTGCTGATATGGCGTGTACGTCTCTAAACGTGGACTAAGTACTCATACACACCAGCGACACGCGTCAACGGCAGAGGCAATCACGAGCGGCACGGTCTCGACAGCAGCCATCGACGCGTCGACGGCGCGGCTGTCGACGCGTGTCGTCAGCTGCACTTGCCTCTGTCATTGATGCGTGCCGCTTGTATGTATGGGCACTAATATGACTTAATCGTTTTTAAAGTTCCTGCTGGACTACTTGGTTTTCACTTTGAAAATTTCCTATAGATATTCCTACATCACAGCCTGAAGCGTCAACTCATCGACAGGTGTATCCTACCCGTCCTAACCCACGGTGCTCGGTCCTGGTCGCTCGCCGAGTTGCAAAAGTTCCGCCTTGGAATATGCCAAACAGCGATGGAACAGTATAGGCAAAGCAGCAAAAAAAAATAAACATCATACCTGTATTCCCCGAAGGGTTGGGCAGAGGTGTACCTATAGTACACCCACATTCCGCCAGTTATGTTTAAGTCCCATGTAATAGGAAACGAGTCGGCACAAATCCAGACTCCGGGCTACTACTGAGAAATTCCAGATGGAATCGAACCCAAGACCTCATGCTCATCAGTTGCGCTTGCGATCACTGGACTACCGAGGAGTCATTATCTACATAATTATGTGTTTTGAATGTTTGGATACAATACATATCTTAATTGTGCACATATTATGAACTAATTAACCCTGTGCTTAGGCTTACCATACGTACAGATTGTACGGATTTGGCATATGTCCGGACTTTGGTCCGGACTCGTAATTACGTCCGGATTTTTAATATTTGCTCGCAAAAAATCGATTACATTACAACATTAATGTTGATTTTGAGTTCATTAATTGCTAATATCCATCTTAATTTCTCTGAGACTGGAGACTCTCCATTCTCCTGTACACTAAACAGTCTCTACATCTACAATAGAGTTATTTACTGCCAGTTTTCCCAATTTCTTCCACCGACGCTTGAATTATTATGATATAATAAGAAAAAAATTACCTCGTTGGCCCGTCCGGTCTTCACTCCAAAATATTAAGGCAAGCTTACCTATACGCCATTAGCTTAGGTAAAATAAAAGGAAACAAAAAAAAAACACGTGACGTGGCGAACCGACTAAACTTCACTTGTTATGCTACGTCGAAGTTATACTCTTCAATTTAGCAACGTTATAATTCTTTTAAAACTTTCGCAATCTCGTCTCAGCGGCTGAGATTGCGACTAGATTTTAAACGTTTAATAACGGGAATTGGGCTTCAGATGGTGAATACCTTCTTCTACTAAAGCCGGCTGTGCACTGATCAACCTTTCGGCACGAACGAAAGTGGCGAGCTGCTTCCACTAAAAACCCTAAACTCTACGCGCAAATATTTTCCAAAATTTTACCGTTTTTTTTTGCCGAGAGCGGCAAAATGTTCATAGCGCGCCCACTCTAGGGTTAAGAGGGACAAAGGAGGGTCTTATCGCTAAAACTAATCTACCTTCAAATTACTAGTCAGTTTAGTCTTTTGTCTTTCCTTGATCATTATTATCATCATTATGATGCCTCTTTGCCCCGTGTGTTTTAATCAGGTATTACATACATAACATCACGCCTTGTTTCCCCGAAGGGTTAGGCAGAGGTGTACCTATAGTACACCCACATTTCGCCAGTTATGTTTAAGTCTCATGTAATAGGGGCGAGCCTATTGCCATCCATTGAGCACAAATCCAGACTCCGGGCTGCTAGTAGTTATAAGTACCTAGATATTGGGGTGAATTAAAGTTCTCCATGAGCGGCTATTCTTAGATTTTACATTTACATAATCAGCTTAAAATGTTCCCACTGCTGGGACACAGGCCTCCTCTCGTTTGGTTCTAGAACACTCTTTTGAGAGCGCGGTGATGAAATAATTTACACAAAGTAAAACGTCTGTCTGGGTTCGAACCCACGACGTGCAACTCGTAAGTCGCAGGGTACAACTGGGCCACTGCTTTTACTTTTAAAACCAGCAAACTCTGTGTAGTCAGATCCATCATGGCCGTGTTGACTGACTATAATATCTCGATCAAGGCATGGATCATTGTCTGCCTGTGTCTGTTAGTCCAGGCGAACACAAACGAAGAAGAACATCAGTCATTCTTTCACAGATCAGTCTTTTGACAAGTTCTACATTACATCCCTACTAGCTTTAGCCCGCGGCTTCGCCCGCGTGGAGGTCGGAAATTATCCCACGGGAACGTACTACCGGGATAAAAGTATCATATGTCCTAACTTAGTCATCTACTTGGTCATCTACCTGTGTGCCTTTTATCGATATCCGTGCAGCCGTTAATTAATACATGTAAAGGTAACAGACAAACAGAGACAGACAAACGGAGTTAGGTCAATCCATCAACTCAGCCTGTCGCAGTTCACTGCTGGACATAGGCCTCTCCCAGGCTGCGCCACAACACCCTGTCCGCCGCCTTCCGCATCCAGTCTGTCCCTGCGGGGCGACCCACACTATGCTTGCCGATACGCGGTCCCCACTCCAGGGACTCGTCAGCTCCACCGGCCATCGGTCCTTCGACAAACATAGCCAGCCCACTGCCACTTCAGCTTGCTTACTCTGCAAGCTACAGACAGAGTTAGGTACTTTCGTATTATTTTATAATAGTATTTTATTATTAATTCGAGACCACTTTCGAAACAGACAGACCATGTCAAATTTTCATCTATCTCCCAAAAACCTAACTAGATTTTAACCGTGTCACCAGACGACATAATGGAGGGACATGGAGGGGACCTTGAGCCCCCCTCCACCTTGGGTTTGGCGGTATAGCCCACCGTGACATATTGCGAATATATATTACCATTTGATTGCTGTTACTATGAGGTAGGTCATGGCAGGACTATAGATAGATTCGACCTTTATTTCGGAAGATTTTTATGAGGGCTTCCGTGATGCAAAAAATTTAAAACAGATCATGTCAAATTCAATTATTGGTTCTGTATAGATTTTAGAAGTGCATATGCATGCAGTAATCGAATACAAACAAAATTCGATCATGAGGCAGTATTAATAATTTTATGGACACTTTCCAAATGTTTTGAATGTTAGCACAGAAATACAAGATAATAAATAAATCTGTTTCATTATTATCGTATATTTTTTTTGTGATATTTATTTTGGTAGTATAATGTATGTATTTGTATGTACTCATATTTTATGTTTATATATATATATTTGTTTATATTCATATTAGTGTATCGTTTGTGATTTTATGTATTTTGTTTTCTCTTTTACTCTTACACACGTTGTCTACATCTCTTTATCTACTTTCCTATCGCAGGTATGCTGGAAGAGATTTCTTTAGAAATAAGCATCACCTTTGTACGTATTTTTCTGTTCCTTTCTTCTTGTTTGTTTATATGTGTGTACATAAACTGTTAAATAAATAAATAAATAAATAAATTATAAGTATCTAAACATAACTGGCAAAATGTGGGTGTACTATAGGTACACCTCTGCTTAATTAACCCTTCGGGGATTACAGGTGTGATGTCATGTGTTATAAATATGTTCGAAAAGCAGTAATGGGTCACTTACTAAGTTACGCAGAAATACGGTACTTATTCGATATTTTGTTTTCACAAACAAAGAAACCTTGCACTTTATACTTTTACAACATGTCCCGGAATTAACGCACGACCTCTTAAGGGGTCATTGTACTCATCATTATGAACAAGTTTTACAATGGGAACAAACCTGAGATCGCGAAAAAAAAATCTGCTGTTTCCTACATTTATGTTCGCATAACTAGTCACAATGTAGGGAAGAGCTGATTTTTTTCGCGATTTCAGGTTTGGTCCCATAGTAAAAGTTGTTCATTATGATGAGTACAATGACCCATTAAGAGGTTGTGCATTAATTCCGGGACATGTTGTATATATACTAGTATTATAAAGAGGTAAAAGCTTGTAAGTTTGTATGTAGGAGGTAATCTTCGGAACTACTGATCCTATTCCGAAAATTCTTTCACTGATGGGAAGGATATATTTTATGATAAAACAAGAAATTTCACGTGGACGAAGACGCGTGCAGAAACTAGTAGTAGATACCTATAGGTACTTAGTCTCTAAAATATAGATAGGTAAGTACGGGTTTTGCAAGGACATTTACAAAATGTTAATGACAAAGATGGAACAGCAAAAAAAAACTAGGTACTTGAATTTGTAATTATTTTGTGTGACAAACTCCAAAACAAAGAATGCGATGCTTAAAACTGGTCTTTTGTCCAATTAATTTTATATTAGGACTGAAATTATTGTACAAGAATACATTAAAGTCTGTTCAACCTTCCGTAATCATAATATTAATACTGCATTGTTTCAGCTTTGTTCCCACGAGCGTGTCGCCTTTTTTATTTAACCAATTTCAAAAAAAGGTGGAGATTCTATGTTCGTCTTATTCGGAATTTATTTTATGTAGGTATGTTCATCAATATTTTCATCAATTCTGGACCGATTTTGAAAATTCCTTTTTCATTTGGTAGCTCGCACGATGGTTCGGTTCCATAAATTTTATTAACATTGCTTGGGCAGCGTATTTAATCCACTTGGTGTATATTGATGATGTTATAAGAAAATCCTGTCACTGTTGTTTACATAGCAAGTAAAGTGCGTTTCACCAAAGAATTCCCTTCGCCGCAATCTTGGCAACACGGAAATCAGTGTAAAGCAGTGTTCAGCCACACTGATTTCCATGCTACCAATATTTCGGCGAAGGGAATTCTTTCGTGAAACGCACTCTAGTTGTATACGAATTGGGTATGTACCACGACTAAAAAGTGAAAAGTCGGTGGCAAAAAACTAAAATACAGAACCAAAGACACCGACTTCCGAAATTAAAGTTATTTTTCACTTTGTAGTGTTTTTTTTGGAGGTCGGTTGTTTTTTTTTTTTTTTTAGTAAAAAAGTTTTTTTATTAAAAATAATAATCCTGAATGATAAGCAAATCGTGGATGCCTTAAAATGGAACTGTTCGCTTATGCGATTTAGTTCTTATATGGTACTCCAATGAAAATTTGTAGGTACCCACCTAATAGGGTCTTTTGTATCATAGCTGTACGAAAATCTGGAAAATAGAAGTGTTCCACAATCATCATCTGCCTGCCTTTTCCCAACTATATTGGGGTCGGCTTCCAGTCTAACCGGATACAGCTGAATACCTGAGAATTCCAGTCCTAGTATTTTACATGGAGCGACTGCCTGTACCTACCCAGTTACTGGGTAACACGATACCCGTCGGTAAGACACGTTGTCGGACTTGCTGACTTCTGATTACCCGTAACGACTGTCAAAGATCTACAAATGATAGCCGGGACCAACAGCATAATATGCTTTCCGAGGCACGGAGGGGTCTCAGTATGAAATAGATGGTCACCCATCCAAGGCCTTACCTTGGAAAGCGTAGCTTAACCTGATCGACCGACCTGTGCGGCTATTAGTACTTAGCGATGTGCTCTACCATCAAATCAAATCATTTATTTTTGCAAACATGGGTAATTGGTACATAGATGTTTTCTTAAAATACAGTCCTCCATATTCTACCATCTCATGGGCATGCAAATAATATTCGATTCTAAAATTAAACAGACATTCTATTGATACCGAATAAATATAAATGTTAAATCATTAGAATTACAACAAAAAGAGAAAAAAAAAATCAAAAGCACAGACTAATAACGGTAGAAAGATTAAGTCAAAACATGTAAAAAATAATAAAGTATGTAAAAATGTCAATCAGAATAAAAAAGTCAGAATAGGAACATATATGTAATAATAGCTTATCAATCAGTGCAGAGATTTATCATTAAGGAAGTCGTCAATTTTGTAGTAGCTTTTCTCAATTAATATTTGGTCTAGTGCCCTTTTAAATTTGATTACAGTCATTTTTTTTATTACATCAGGTACTTTATTATAAATGCGTGGGGCAATACCAAAAAACTATTCTGCATTAGTGCGGTTTTACATTTCACTTGGCATAGTTTGTGTACATATTGAGTCCGTATCGGGTTCTTTCGAACTGCTGACAATTTTTCAAACAACTGTGGATTGTTTTTTACAAATAGAGCTGTTTCCAAAATGTATAAACAAGGAAAAGTTAAAATTTTTAAAGATTTAAAATAGGCTCGCCCCCTATTACATGGGACTTAACCATAACTGGCGAAATGTGGGTGTACTATATAGGTACACCTCTGCCTAACCCTTCGGGGAAACAAGGCGTGGGTGTACTATATAGCTACACCTCTGCCTAACCCTTCGGGGAAACAAGGCGTGATGTTATGGTATGTTTATTTAAAATAGGGTAGACAGCTATCTGTTGTTTTAAGACCGCACATAGACCTTATACATCGCCTCTGCACTCCAAATACCAGCTCCCTATCGGTAGATACCCCAGAAAATAATACCATACCGCAAAACCGAAGCCACCAGTCCATGGTACGCTGATAAAAGAGCCTGACAGTTGACTTTTTTAGAAATCTGATGGAGAGCATACGCGGATTTGCTAAGTTTTTATGCACACAACTTCGACATGAGGTTTCCTAGTGCTATCAATCGCTATACCTAAAAACTTCGCCTGACTACTAATTAGGTAAAACGAGGATTAGTTGACTCACAATACAATAGTACAAACATTTTACTTGAAAGCAATCACAGGACACTCGAGTTTACCTTTAGATAAAGCCTATCTATGTAGGTAAAGTTACAAATGAAAGTTTCACACCCAGTCACCTAGTTAATTATCGACTGACATACTCCACAACACACTATGGGCTATTATGAGATAAGAGTTTTAAAGTGTTATTCCTAAAATTGATAAAGTAATGATCTACGTAAACAATGTTGTTTACAAAACAGCGCAAATAGGTGTGAATCACAGAAATCCCACCAAAAACATTTTCATGTAAAATGTTGCCAAGACGAGATCATATGGCTCGCACTGTCAAAAAGCTTCTAACTCTACACGCCTTATCTCTACAAGCCCTAACTTCATAAATTCTACACCACAATCAAAATATGAGGCTTGGCCGTTTCGTTACTACAAGAACTATTGTATAACAGAAAATTAATGAACAATTAATACATTTTTCTCCTTACGCCCATGTGACGGTAGCGAAACGGCCGTTTCAGCGAACTAGTGCGCTTTCGTCCGCGATCGTGACAGCTTTTAAGACTGCCGTGTTGTTCAGTGGTTTTTTGTAAAAACCGAAGCCAAAACAAAAAGTTTATAAATCATGGAATCACTTATCATATATAAGTAAAAGTATTGTACTATATTTGTATTTAAAATCATGAAAACTACAAATCGTAAAATATTTCTTGCTTTTATTACGTTATTTTTGCTTTCATGTATCACAGCAACTTCTTTCTTAAAAGCCTCGACTGCCTCGTTGGTCTAGTGGTCGCAAGCGCTACTGCTGAGCATGAGGTCCTGGGTCCGATTCCCAGGTCGGGCAAAGTGTTATTGGGTTTTCTATCTGGAATTTCTCAGTAGCAGCCCGGAGTCTGGATTTGTGCCCGGTAGATGGGACTTAAACATAACTGGCGAAATGTGGGTGTACTATATGTACACCTCTGCCTAACCCTTCGGGGCAACAAGGTGTGATGTTATGTTATGTTATGTGTTCTTTCTTATATCTATGGTGTGAATATTTATAAGCCTCGTGAACGACACTCGAAATTGGAATGTATTGATTAATTTATCATGAATTTTTAAGTAGTAACCTGGATTTCGAAATTTTGCCCGGTTTAGGCATGTTTTAGCTCACCCCAGTTACCCACACATCTAGGTCTAGGTACATGAGTCTTAAACATAACTGGCGAAATGTGGGCGTACAACAATTCTTTTGTACAAACACTGCCTAACCCTTAAAGAATACAGGATATCTTTAAGCAGCAAGGGATACCACAGGACCACTGATATGCATTCTACCTGAAATCGAGTACTTATCTTGCGGCTTTCGTCACTAGGAGTCCAGGCCTGCAAAGCCATTACCTCCTTCTGCGAAGCAGTAATGCTCGTGAAGGAGGAGGCGGGACGCGTGAGGGAGAGGCAAGCTTTGCACCCTCACGCCCCTAGTCGTCGCAGGAGACGCCCTGGGCGTCGGGAATTGGCAGCTGATTCCCGGCCACCGTAGGCGCGGGCTTGCGGACGGCAAGCAATGGGTAGCTCGCCGTCCGGTAAGGACCAAGCCCGAGTCGACGGCGCGTCGTGTTCCACGCGCGCCTCAAAGAGATGTCAGCACTATTGACGGGGTCCGCTAGGGCCGATGCCAGCTAGGGTTGCGGGATGTTCGAAAGAGTTACCGTGGCCCCGGCACAGGCAACAGAAGGAACACGGGTGGGTTTTAGTCAGTAAAAGTCTGACACGCCCTCCCGCTCCGCCCAGAGCGGGAGAAGTCATTTGATGATTTCCCATCCACAAAAAAAAAAAAAAAAAAAGGCCTGCACCTTCCCCAGATTTAATTCATGATGATGATGGAGATAGAGCAGTGGTGGCTCAGTAGAAACTGCCGCGACTTAAGAGTTGTACGTCATAGGTTCGAACCCAGGTAGCCACTTTACTTAGTGTAAATTATTTCATCACCACTGCTCTCAAAACGGTGAAGGAAAACGGCATGTCCTAGAACCAAAAATTCGAAGACATGTGACATCCACCAACTAGGCTCGCGTGGTGGATTACGGCCCACTCCCTCTCACAGAGAGGAGGCCTGTGTCCCAGCAGTGGGAACATTATAGCCTGATTATGATGGAGAGATACCTTGTGGCTTAAGGTACTGTAAATGTCTTGTTTACATGAAACCAACATTAATCCGAACATCCAAGCTTTTAATCGAGAGGATTAACTGGGTTAAAAGCATGGATTACCTACCGCTTTCGAAATCTGAATGACGTAATTTAAGCCACTGTTAGATATGGGTATCCCAAAGTTTTAGAGAAGAGAGCTTTTCGTATGTGTCACTCTACTTCATGATGTTTTTCTTTTTTGGCACATTATATATTATTATTATATATTATCATTATATTCTATATTGGCACCTTGTTTTTAAACATCATGTTCCACACAACTCATATGGGGTAATTGTTATGTATCATACAACTTTTACTATGGGACCAAACTTGAAGTCGCGAAAAAAAAATCTGCTGTTCCCTACATTTTGACGAGTTATGCGAACATAAATGTAGGGAACAGCTGATTTTTTTTGCGATTTATTGCTTGGCGTGAATTGTAGCCTGCATCCTTCTTCAGCTACAAGTACTTTGTACCAAGCGACCGTTATGTGAAATATCTTTCAAGTCGATTCAGTAGGTATTCGCAATTCTCAATTCTTTATTGCATACCATAATGTATACAGTTGGTCAGGAATTATTATATTAGTCACAATTATGGACCCTGTCGGGCACAGCATAGATCAAGTAGGAGAGAGGAGGAAGAGAACTGTGATCCATTTTATTATTGTTTAATACTTCATGCATAGAAATGTACAGAGGCGGATTTATTATTTTAGTAGGTAGCGAGTTTACTGTTTTATTAATACATAATTGAATTTAAGAATTATAATAATTATTTTTAACTTAAATACATTTATTTATTTAGTAACATTTTAAAAACAGTTTATTTATTTAAATATTCCTTATTATTTTATTTACTTATTATTATTTTTATTTATTGCGTAATTAATATTTATTATCCCTAATGTAGGTACGTTAATTGTTGGACGCTCCATGTATAATCAAAGATTTAATTTCCGTATTATGAGTAGATTAATATGCGTATCTTTAATAGTAAGTATTTGTAGATACAGAGATACTTATAATTTATCATTTAAGTATTCGCCTATACTATAGTAGCATTTCCTTACAAGGAAAAGCTTCAATTTACTGATAAAGATGTTGTATTTATTTAAATTCTTTATTATTACGGGTAACTTATTATAATTTTTTATGGACATGACCAAGGTACTATTAGAGTGTATTTGCTGTGCATTTGCATGCTCGTAAATGGCACCAAACAGAAGAACAGGTGGACAAGGAGACAAATTCATATTAAAATTAGCATTTTTACTAAATATTTTTTTGTTTTAGCTTTATGTACCTAATCAAAATTAACGGTAAATGCTCCTGCAAACAGGCGCGAAACGCGATACGACACAGTCACCGCTAGTCGCGCGACACGCTTTGGCTTTGTGTCGCGCCTGTTTGCAGGAGCCTTTACGGTCCTAAATGTCAACAAAGATGATGTCATGTCATTAAGAAATGTAGTTTGATATTTATAATTATGTTAGTTGGCTGTAATACATTCGGCTAATGGCGAATTGAGTTCTGCAATTAGTTATTATGTATTTTCAAATGATTCTAAAACAAATTATTAAGTACATACTAGTTAGATTAGTCATTTTTGATAAGTTACTTTCGCAAAAAAATATTTTTAACTAGCTGTGCCCGCGACTTCGTTTGCGTAGATGTTGGAAAATAACTTCCCTATTGAATCGGATTCTGTTCATAATTTCATGGGTTTTATTTTTTTTTGCGCGGAACCCTAATTCTTTTTCTAAAAAAAAAGTAGCATAAGTTACTCCTTATAACATCAGCTCCCAGCCGTTTCGGAGATGAGCCGGAACGAACAGACAGTCAAACAGACACACAGACCGACAGACAGACAAAAAATTTATTAATTGTTTTTTTGTTATAATAAGTACCGTATATATAATATTAATTTGACACACACAACTCTGTAAGACTAATTAGTAATCCTATTGAATGACTATTTCATGAAATCTTGACATTTGAGGATTATACTAACTTAAGGAGTTGTGTTACTGATTCTAATGATTATAAATTCTGTAAATACATATTTGTTCCCGTCGCGAATCATACTTTAACTAACATACACCCAGACACTGAGCTGCAAATTGCAAAAATCGTAAGAAAATTTAAATATCGCGGGCTACCTTAGCGCTTCCCCCTTAAAGTAACAATCACGCAATATAAATCACAAACACAATAAGATCTATCAGTAAGTATTACCATTGCAAGAGTATCTTTATACACTTCAAACCCCCTTTATTATGAAGTACCATAACGAACGAATACACCGTGAAAAAAAAATCCCGTGCATACGATGACCACATCTGTTAGCAAGCGTTACTACAGCGGCCAAGCGCTGCAAGCAAGAATAGTCCTCCGTTATTAACTTTTTTTTGTGGACGGGAAATCATCAAATGACTTCTCCCGCGTTGGGCGGAGCGGGAGAGCGTGTCAGACATTTACTGACTAAAACCCACCCGTGTTCCTTCAGTTGCCTGTGCCGGGGCCACGGTAACTCTTTCGAACATCCCGCGACTCCTCTGTAGTACCTAAGTAAGAAACGCTTCGTTTCAAACCGCAATTATCAGCTGGCACAAATAACTGGTAACAGACCATCACAAGGCTGTACTGCCTAGCGGTCGCATTGACTTGTAAGTAGGGTCATTAGTTCAGTCTTACAGAGCCAACATTTGCATATTTTCTAGAGGTTTCTGTTGATGACGCAGTTGTAATATTACTTAGATGAATCGGGCCACTGACGCATGAATGAAAATGCTTCAAGTTTGCAACATAACCACATCAATCACCGCTGTTTGCCTAAGTGCAAATAACAGATATCAAGGCAAAGTGTAAACGGTCAGGTAAACAGAACTAAACTATCGCGGAAAAAGAGATTACGAGTCGACTATTTTACAAATAACGAGCTCTCTGAGGACCTATCGCGAGACTTGAAGGCAATAGTAGTCCATTGCTACAAAGTCTGCTCAACAACGTAAGTAACGCAATAACTGTTGTTGAACTGTCAAAATGAAAGCCCTCGCTACTTAATGTAAGTGTGTTACGCCATTACCCCGCAGGTTTTCGATCTCTTGAACTAAAAAGCGACTAGGACGTTTGGAAATCACAATGGTAATTTTATAAAGATTAATCTTTGTAAAGTAACTATTTACAAGGAAAGTACGCTTACAGGCCCTAAACGACTATCTCAATTATTTCACATGACATGGCATATCAGTAGTTAGTATCAAAATACAGCGTAATGTTACACCAACAGATGGCATCTAATCTTGTAGGTACCTACATATAGCTACTGACGTAAACTAACAAGAGTATCGATAAACTACCTTACCAAAATCAATCTGCCGAGCCTTTTCCCAACTATGTTGGGGTCGGCTTCCAGTCTAACCGGATGCAGCTGAATACCAGTATTTTACATGGAGCGACTGCCTATCTGACCTCCACAACCCAGTAACTGGGTAATACGATACCCCTTGGTAAGATTGGTTGTCAGACTTTCGGGCTTCTGACGACCCGTAACGACTGTCAAAGATCTACGAATGACAGCCGGGACCAACGGCTTTGCGTGCTTTCCGAGGCACGAGGAGTGTCGGTATGTAAAGATGGTCACCCATCCACGGACAACCCCGGCAAGCGTAGCTTAACCTGATGGATCGACCCGTGCGGCTGTTATTACTTAGCCACGCCCTCAACTACCTTACCAGCACCCTATTAATTGCGTAACACACAGTAGGAATCAGTTTCATTTTGACAGTTCAACAACATTCATTGCGTTATTTACGTTGTTGAGCAGACAAATTTTTCGAACATATAAAGCAATGGATTAGCAATATGCTTCAAAATCATTCAGATTGTGATTGATAGTGTGTTCCGCAATTAGGGTACAGGTGCACTTCCTTCATCTGGTGCTCTTAATCTTTGTAACGTAGTATCTCAAGGATCTTATTTATAACCAGAAACAATTTTCTAAATTGGCGTGTGCTAGCTGACTTAGGTATGGCAAATAATTGTATGTTTTGTGTTTCTTGATTTTAAAATTTTAATTTTTTTTTTTCAATATCATAATTTTTTTATTTAAAAAACATAATAGTTGCCTTATAACACTAATATATATATATATATATATATATATATATATTATGTACAAGTATACAATAAAAAATAAAAAGGGGGAAGAGCTCATTGGGCATCAAAAAATTCGTCCGCATCGCTGTCAATCGGAAAAGTGCCCTAAAGGCTTTTTATATAAATGTAGAAATTTTACACATAGGGTGACACAATGGGCGGTCTTATCGCTAAAAGCGATCTTTTACAGACAACCTTTGGATGGATTAAAGGGAGAAGGAGAGACAGTGCTTTTTTTTTTTTTTTTTTGTGGATGGGAAATCATCAAATGACTTCTCCCGCTCTGGGCGGAGCGGGAGGGCGTGTCAGACTTTTACTGACTAAAACCCACCCGTGTTCCTTCTGTTGCCTGTGCCGGGGCCACGGTAACTCTTTCGAACATCCCGCAACCCTAGCTGGCATCGGCCCTAGCGGACCCCGTCTATAGTGCTGACATCTCTTTGAGGCGCGCGTGGAACACGACGCGCCGTCGACTCGGGCTTGGTCCTTACCGGACGGCGAGCTACCCATTGCTTGCCGTCCGCAAGCCCGCGCCTACGGTGGCCGGGAATCAGCTGCCAATTCCCGACGCCCAGGGCGTCTCCTGCGACGACTAGGGGCGTGAGGGTGCAAAGCTTGCCTCTCCCTCACGCGTCCCGCCACCTCCTTCACGAGCATTACTGCTTCGCAGAAGGAGGTAATGGCTTCCCATGCACTCTCGCTCCGTACCATGGCCTGGACCAGGGCCGGACGCGAGAGATCGCCGCCGCCGATCGCTTCCGCGAGGACACGGCGGTGCTCCGCCCAAGCCGGGCAGACCTCCACCGTATGCTCCACCGTGTCCTCCGGGCGATCCACACAGTGGTGACACCCGGGCGTTTCCTCCCGCCTTATCCGGAACAGGTACCTCCCGAAACACCCGTGTCCGGTGAGGACCTGCGTCAGGCGGAAGGTGAGGACGCCGTGGCGCCTCTCCAGCCACTCCTCAAAGAGGGGACTTATCGCCGCAATTGTGGCGTGCCCAGCGCTGGGTTGCGACAATCGCACTCTCCATGCCGCCATGAGATCCTGCCGGAGCTCTGTCCGCCGTGCCGCGATTTCTCGCGGCAACGGAGTTACGCCCCGGCGTCCTGCCTCCTCGCGCCACTCCCAGATGTGCGCGAGGACTTTTGCCTCCAGATCCCATGGCGGTGATCCGGCAAGGAGGTTCGCCGCCTCCCCGGAGACCGTGCGGTATCCCCGGGCTAACCGGATGGCCATGACCCTCTGGGACGCGTTCAACCGACGGACCGGTCGCCGCCTCACGGAACGCGCCCACACCGGAGCGCCCTAAAGGCTGGCAGCATTGCCACGCTGAATGGCAATGCTGATTCTTTGGGCTAAGAATAGGCCAGCCCTGTGGTCCCGTAGAGAGTCGACCAACCGCTTAGCGATGTCCCGAAATACTCGATGAGCACTCTGACCCCACGGCCCTAGTGTTTCAACACCAAACGGCTCAAACATATAGCTCCCAATGAGGTTGTTATATTTGCGCCGTTTGAGGTTTTCTGCACCTGTAGCAGCCGCCCCAGCACAGCCCGCCGTGCTAGGAAGATGGGATGGCGCGAGGGTGTCGACACAGGTTGCATCCCACACCAAACTAAGGCTTACCCAACTTCCAAGGCATTATGGTCATTCCGTCCGGCCTCTTCCCATCGTCACGTGCCAAGCCGTTGAGTTCAAAAACAGCTGGCACCCTGGTGACAAGAGCCCGACGGATGATGTCGTTAATGCTAGCGTGCCGTGCCATACGACCAGCGCTCTTGCTGCAGGATAGGCCATGGTGTCCGAGGCATTCGACTCCTTCACCGCATTGACAGCGATGTGGAGCTCCGCAAAGAGCGCCCAGACGCAAACAAGTAGCGAGCCGGAATGTGGTATCACCCAGCATAGTGCCTAAATTAAAATTTTAATTACTTTGCATATTATTGTTTTTTTTTTTTTTTTTTTTATTTATTTATTTAATCCATTATGATACATTTTTATGTTCACATAGCATCTGCCAAACTGCAAAGCAATTTGTCGGCAGTAGGTTCTCGTGGATTTTGCACGAATCTATACACAATAAACATTAAAATTAACTCCGAAACCAAGACCATGGTTCTGTAGGCAAAGACTCCGCTTGTGAATACGGAGTAGTTACCCACACAACCACATATTCTACAACCACAGCTACTACACTCAGCGGCATCAGCCAACAAATGCCATGAGACCATCGCATAGTACTTACTCGGTATGAGGTAAGCAAACTTAGGACCCACGACATTAGCCGCCCGAGGCCGCCGACCGACCGCAGCAACTATGGACACATCGACAGGTAATGCTTCCTTAAGACATTTTTTAAGTGATTTTTACTTTTGACACGATCCATTATTCCCTCAGGTAATTCATTCATTAATGTAGGTGTAATCCACCGTCTCGTACGCCTACCATAATAATTATTTACATTTGGTACATGTAATTTCTTTTTCTTTGCAAGTCGGGTTGGGTAGTTATGCGCTTGTTCTTTTTTGTGTTTGTTAATATTATGTTGTTCAAGAATCACTGTCATTTTTACTTTCATGTCAACTGGTAGTATATTGCATTTCTTAAATAATTTTTCATATTCCTTGTTCAAGCTTTGTTTAGTTCTTTTGCTCACTAACATTTTTAGAAGTCGTATTTGTAGTATTTTAATTTTATCTAGATATGTTTTAAAAGTAAGTCCATAACCACACAACCCGTAACCGATAATCGAGTCGGCAAGTGCATAGTACAGTGCATACAATAGTCCCCGCTTGACTGCAGGCTTCAAGGTGTACAATTTACCCAGAACGGACCGAACTTTATTACAAACCGTCTGTATGTGTATGTTCCATGCAAATTTAGTATCAATGGTTAGTCCTAAGTACCTGTAAGTTTTTACCTGCTCTAAATTAATACACTGACAGCTTGATTTTCCGTTGTGAAGACATTCATAACTGTGACCCTTTATATTCAATTCAATGTTTTTATTACGTGAATATGGAGAATGTATTGCCATGCACTTAGTTTTGCTTATATTAATAATTATGCCATTGTCATGTGCCCATTTAATTATATTGTCCAAATCGTCTTGTATCGCTTCTTGTATGTAGGTTTGGTCCTTACCACTGAATAAGAGACATGTATCGTCAGCGTACATATAAGCATTGCATTTTTTGATAACATTACTCATACTATTAACGTGTACAATATAACCAACAGGCCCATATACAGATCCGGTAGGAACACCATATTGTATAGATTCAAGATCAGCCGATCTATTCTGTAAACATCACACCGTGAACACTTAGGTGAAGTGAGTATGAAGTGAGCTCAATTCCTAGTAGAGTAAGGTGGGATGACAGTTCACATCACGATCACTTCACCTAAATTTTCACGGTGGGATCTTTACAGAATAGCACCACAGATGTGCTGCTGGGGAGTTTGCGCCACTTCTTCCGAGCTAAAGCACTAGGAAGTGGTGAAGGGCGGGCGTTTTGGGGGACTGCATGTCTTAATGTGTCATACGAAATTTTGACGTTCAAAAAGTGTTGTAACTTAGCCTAATTTGAATAAATGTTTCTTGAAAGAAATGATTTTTAACTTTTTTAAGTAAAATACAGTGGGTAACAGAGCTTTTAAGCTCGCATTTGACCACTTTCTCACCTGATGGTAACCAATGATCTGGTCGACGATGGTGCACGCATACATAGAGAAGTAATCTATCTAGAAACTTTGTAGGTACTGTCAACGTTCTGCGGAGCGCTGACAGTACCGTAATAAATAAAACGCCTGTTTTATTTCTATATTACGTAATTATTTGGGATCTTTTAGTTTGTACATTTTTAGGGTTCCGTCGTCACAAAGGAACCCTTATAGTTTCGCCCTGTCCGTCCGTCCGTCCGCAGCTTAGCTCAGAGACTCTTAGTTACTAGAAAGCTATAATTTGGCATGGATATACATATTAATCACGCCGCCAAAGTGGTAAAAAAAAATTGTGTGCCTCCTATACCTACACCACGTAAAGTGGGGATGTTTTTTTTTTCTCGTCTAGCCCATGGTGTGGGGCGTTGTTGGAAAGTACATACTTTCAAAAATATTGCGGGTTTGTGGAAACAATTTTTCGATTAAAGGATCCGTTTCTGAAATATTAAGCTTTAAAGTGCTAATTTTTGTTAGAGTCAAGTGTCCCCCCCTCCCTCGCGCCAAACTAAACGGTTAGTTTTGGATATGTGAAAAAAATCACGGTAGTATTTTATACAACGAAGTTAAAAGGAAAACTATGACAGCTAAGTAGGCTTTACAAGTTTACGAGTAGTAGTCGACCAACTTACATTTGCAGTTGGAATGTATGAGAGAACATCTTTTTCAACTACGGAACCATTCACTGTGCGTGGTCCGACACGTACTTGGCCGATTTTTTTATATCTCATATTATGACATCCGCTTGTCAGCGCCACGGGACTACTCATTTCTTTTTTATTCTAAATTCCTGATAAGAATTTACGATTATACGTTTATCCTATAATTTTATGCCATAGTTATTATATCATAATCATAACATCACGCCTTGTTTCCCCGAAGGGTTAGGCAGAGGTGTACCTATAGTACACCCACATTTCGCCAGTTATGTTTAGGTCCCATGTAATAGGGGGCGAGCCTATTGCCATCTACCGGGCACAAATCCAGACTCCGGGCTGCTATTGAGAAATTCCAGATAGAAAAACCCAATATCACTTTGCCCGACCTGGGAATCGAACCTAGGACCTCGTGCTCAGCCGTAGCGCTTGCGACCACTAGACCAACGAGGCTATAACAACTAGATAATGTTGTTTGTTAACTAAATAGGTTTAGATCTCTACAGTACCTTGCTAAAATAACTAGAGCCATTTTTAACACGTTTTCTGCCTGTTTCTGATGATGTGTTAACTAACAATTTTGCGTACAAAACATAACACAAGCTTCCATAGATAGAAAGTTTGTTCTGAATCTCAAGAAGTTGTTAAGTTGTCGCACTATTAACATAACAGTTTACATAACCAGCGTCTGCAACTTACAAGGCTAAGAACTTTCTATGTGACTCATTGATCTACTGTAACACAGTGGCGTAGCCTTCATACAACCCAATTCCTATCGGCTTCCCTTCGGAACAACCACTCTTTTTAATGTCTACTATTGCCAAATAATATACAGGGTGTAAGGGACAGCCCTCCGCAAACTAACAGGGTGCATTCAACTTCTTATTTTGAATCATATTCCATCGGAAATATTCTCAGGAAAATTTTGATTTTTTTTTATCGTATTTTCAGTTACTATTCCTTTATTTCGATGTAAATTTAAATTATTTGTACGCAGCACTCTATTTATGTAAATAAAACAGCTAAAATTCAAAAATCAGCAATGGGTGTTGAAATACTCGGCGGCCGAAGGCTCGCTGCGCTGCCGTTCGCTTCGCGCACTTTGCCACTTTAACGATACATTGCGCGTGAGGTAATAAAACAAACCTGGTTTATTGGATTCTCATAACGTTCCCGAAAAAATTTCATGTACCGGTCATCTTAGTATAATAGGTATATATATAGGTATAATACCTGTGTGTGTAACTATGTATCACGTCACATTACATAATTATACATATTTAAATACCAGTTTAATACATCATAAGATTAAAAACCTACAGTTGTTTAATTGTCTGAGTTTATGAGAACTGAACAATTTTTTCTTCGGCTTCCCTCTAATGATATTTGTAGCTGCGCCACTGCTGTAACATGTTAAATACAAATAAACTTTAGAGTTCAATGACCTCTTACGTATTGATTATAAAAATATAACATTTGAATAATTGTCAAGTATGTTTAACTGTCTTGTGATCGATCTTATTTTAAACATAATATCATGCCTATACACCCGGAAAGGTTAGGCAGAGGTCCCATATAATAGAGGGCGAGCCTATTGCCTTCAACCGGGCACAGCTCCAAACTCCGGGCTGCAACTGAGAAATTCCAGATGGAAAAACCCAAATAACACTTTGCCCGACCCGGGAATCGAACCCAGGACCTCATGCTCAGCAGTAGCACTGCGACCACTAGACCAACGAGGCAGTCGTATCTTATTTTAATTGACGTAAAACTAATCAAATTAATTGTATGTAGGTACTACATAATCGGGTAATATAAATTTTATACAATATTGACACATTGATATGATTAACACTTTCACGGGCGCTTAGCGTCTGTAGACGTCTTTAAGTAACAATAAAACTTATATTGTGTCCCGTCTACCATCCGCGGACCGATTAAGGAAGGCACTATTACGGTTTATGCACCATCTCTTCCTGCCAATTTGTACGCCACGATATGCAGCTGAACATGTTAGAACTGTTTCTGTATCTGTTATTATCCTGCATGCAATGCACCATGTTTAAACAAATAAAAATCTTACTTACTCACTATAAATAAATACCTTTAATTGCTTGATGATACATTCCACCTACTTACCTAACTATCATCTATATACATCTATGCAAATAAGTAAAATTGAAGTGTCTGTTTGTAATGTCAAAATAACAGCTTTTTACTAAATGCATATTAATGACAGTATATACAATACTTATCTCAATGCTCTGCTCAACACCGAGATTTCAAAATCCAGTGCGCGATAAAATCCCGCCGCGATATATTTACATCCGTGCGAAATTGGGCTTAGGAAATATCTTCTACGAAACCATTGGTGAACAACGAACAAAACTTATAACGAAAAAGCAATTTTTAATATTTTTGTCTGTCTGTCTATTGGTTCCGGCTAATCTCCGAAACGACTGGACTGCTTTTTGACTTTCACTGGCAGATAGCTGATGTTATATGGAGTAACTAAGGGTACTTTTATTTTTTTTTAAATATTAGGGTTTCGCGCAAAAAAATTAAAATTCATGAAATTGTGAACAATATCCGATTCAAATAGGGAAGTTTTGATTTCAACGTGGGCG
Organism: Fissipunctia ypsillon; assembly: GCA_947568875.1. Taxonomy (NCBI): domain Eukaryota; kingdom Metazoa; phylum Arthropoda; class Insecta; order Lepidoptera; family Noctuidae; genus Fissipunctia; species Fissipunctia ypsillon. Next base: position 5,877,988 of record OX387667.1, read on the forward strand.
AAGCCGCGGGCAACAGCTAGTATTTACATATTAATGAAGATAACATCATAAGAAAGATGCATCCTAACTAAAGAATGGTTGTACTGATGATGTTAATATAGACAATGAGTAAAGCACGTAGGGCCGACATTGTAGGCCTTCAAAATTACAAATCCAAACCGAAACAATAATTATTTTGATTGACCCATCAAAGGGCCTTAATCACAACTCAAAGCTTGTGATTGGAATTATAATCATAAAGCAATGATGCAACTCGTACACAGTTAGATACGAAGCTCCTCAAGGTTTTCAACCATATTTGACAGCATCAGTAAGAAAATACATCGGCAACGTTTATCGTCAGTCAAGTCAATCTCACCTCTTGTTTTACAAGCAGCGCCCCGCGGTTTCACACGCATAAGTCTTGATCCCGTAGGAATATACGGATGTCCCGTTTTTGCGTAACAAACATCCATCCATCTTCACAAACTTTCGAGTTTGTAATATTAATAGGACAGTAGGATCACCGCAAAGTTCCGCTAATGTGCGCTTTCATAATTTCTAACGCCATAAAATGTATGGAAATACCGGTTATAACGTTATCGTGGATGGAAATCTCATTCATATATTTCCATACATTTTACTTCTCTGAGTTTCGTGATGCCGTGACGTGGACGGACGTCCACGATTATATCGTCAAGTTAGAAATTATAGAACCGCACAAGGACTGACTATCAAACGTAGGATTTCGTGTAGATACTGATAAGAAACTCATCAGTAAGTCTGCTCTGCGTTCAGATCAAATCTTATGTTAGATTGGTTGACAAATACACCGACAACCGATCAGTCGTTTAAGGTGAAAGCGCCAGGGTAGCCCGCGAAATTCAAATTTTCTAACGTTTTTTGCAATTTGCAGATCAGTATTAGGTTGTATGTTCATTGAAATATGTTTCGCGACCATAACAAATATGAGTTTACAGAATTATAATCATTAAAGTCATCAATACAGTCTTACCAAGGGGTATCGTATTACCCAGTTACTGGGTTGTGGAGGTCAGATAGGCAGTCGCTCCATGTAAAATACTGGTATTCAGCTGCATCCGGTTAGACTGGAAGCCGACCCCAATATAGTTGGGAAAAGGCTAGGCAGATGATGAAAGTCATCAATACAACTCCCTAAGACCAAGTAAGTCTATTGAATGACTATTTCATGAAATCTTAACATTTCAGGATTATACTAACTTAAGGAATTGTATTATTAATTCTAATATTATAATTCTGTAAATACAAATTTGTTACGGTCGCGTATCATACTTTGATCAACATACACCCAGACACTGAGCTGCAAATCGCAAAAATCGTAAGAAAATTTGAATTTCGCGGGCTACCTTAGCGCTTCCCCCTTAACATGATATGTTTTGACAGCAGATTTGCCGATCCATCATTTCAACAGGCTTACAAATCTTGGGGTTACCCTAAAAATGATTGATTGAAAACTTACTTTTGATTTTAAAACCAAGCCTGCCTCGTTTTGTTTAGAGTCTAGTTTAGTCGCAAGCGCACATCTGCAGAGGGTGGGGTGCTGCCAATCCCCGCCAAAGTGTTATTATATTGGGAATTTCCAAAGTAAATCAGAGTCTCGATTTCGTTGGTCCCGGACTCTCGGCCGTCATTCATAGGTGCTTGACAGTCGTAACGGGTAGTCAGAAGCCGGAGAGTCTGTCAGCCAAGGGGTATCGTGTTACCCAGTAACTGGTTGTGGAGGTAAGATAGGCAGCCATTCGATGGATAACATACTGGTATTCAGCTACATCCAGTAAGAATCCGGTTAGACTGCAAGCCAAAACATATACAACATGTCCCGGAATTAACGCACAGCCTCTTAAGGGGTCGCTGTACTCATAATTATGAACAACTTTTACTAAGGGACCAAACCTGAAATCGCAAAATAAAATCAGCTGTTCCCTACATTTATGTTCGCATAACGAAAAAAAATCTGCTGTGACGAGTCACAGCAGATTTTTTTTTTGCGATTTGAGGTTTGCATACATAAACACATGCCTTTTCCCATGGGAGTAGGCAGAAACTACGGAACGCCACCTGCTACGATCCTGTCTACTCCTTTTGGTTCATTGATTTTCATCATGCACGCAAGCCAGGGGGCCAACCACCACCTCTTAAAGGAGTATTATTTTAATGTTACTTTAGTGTGAGAAAGAAATGGAGCTATACAGGACGTCTAGCTCTATCTCTTTCCCACACTGAAGTAAGATTACAACAATACTGCTTTAAGAGGTGGTGGTCTAGCTCCAGTTACGAGTTATTACACAACGCACCTGACCTTTCAAATGTGTCTTTAAAAAATATATATAAACGTATTTCTGCCTACTCCTTTCAGGAGCACAGTTATGTGTATATCTTATATAACTCTTAAGACAATGAACTATTTACCGACCGGCATTGAACTTGGCACCGTTCGCTCAGGCGCACCTGTCTCTGGATCTCAGCTGTCCGCGTTATTGGCTCTAAATGATTTTATCCGGCGAGAGGAATCTCTCTGCTGGATATTTTTAACGCCTATGTCTCATATTTGATACTAAAATTTTCGGAAGTTATCCAAAATGTAAGTGGGTTTAATTCATTTCATAGACCATAACACATCATAACGCTTGTATTCCCTGAAAAGTAAGGCAGAGATGTACCTAGTACACCCACATTTCGCCAGTTATGTTTAAGTCCCATGTAATTGGAGGCGGGCATATTGCCATTAACCGGGCACAAATCTAGACTCCGGACTGCTACTGAGAACCTGACCTGGGGATCGAACCCAGACCCTCATGTTCAACAGTAGCGCTTGCGACCACTAGACCAACGAGGCAGTCAGAGAGCATTTCATCTGTGAATCTAGTAATCAACAGTACCTAGATTTACACTGAAGATAGATAAGTCAATGGGATAAGTACGTGTAACTATCCTAATGTATGTAGTAATTAAGGAGCTTCTTTAGACAAATCCGAACGAAAACTCGCAAGTAAAGCCGAAAACAAGATACCGTAGATCTTTGCTTCCACAAAATAAATAGCTTTACATTAAACTCTTCAAGCATCTAAACATCCCGTCATCATCAGCATTAATATGTAGTTTCTATTCGTTTCCTCAATCTTCTCCATTTTAAACCTTTTCGAATGCGTCTACATTCAGTCTATAAATAAACGCACTGATTAGTTTGTAGGAACTTTGCAATCTTAAAGCGTGGAAACTGCATTTTTCATTTGCAACACCTACGCCCATTATAACGACTACTCGTGTGCATTAAACGTAGTGAAATATTGTATTGAATAGTCCATTCTTTTATAATGCCTCCTCTGAATCTTTTGGTGGAAAAAGATAAAGGTCCTATTTATTTAATATTACAATGCGATAATTATATTTGTCAACAATATCGAATTTGATACATTTTCACGACAGGTGTTGTTTTAAAGCAGTAAATGTATGAAGGTATCTATCTTAAAAAAAATATCAGATTGTTGCTTGTCGGTTTTAGGCCCCAGGCAAAAGACCATCAGATCGACGACCAAAACGGTAAACAGATCTGATCCTCTGGATCTTTGGGGTGTTCTTTTCAGAAAGCCCAAAGAGCCAATTTGGCTCCAATTTATGACGATACAATAATTACAATTTTTTTTTACCAAAAATAAAAAAACAACCGACTTCCCAAAAACCACTACAAAGTGCCTACAGCACTGTCTCTCGGGCACGCCACAATTGCGATAAGTCCCCTCTTTGAGGAGTGGCTGGAGAGGCGCCACGGCGTCCTCACCTTCCGCCTGACGCAGGTCCTCACCGGACACGGGTGCTTCGGGAGGTACCTGTTCCGGATAAGGCGGGAGGAAACGCCCGGGTGTCACCACTGTGTGGACCGCCCGGAGGACACGGTGGAGCATACGGTGGAGGTCTGCCCGGCTTGGGCGGAGCACCGCCGAGTCCTCGCGGAAGCGATCGGCGGCGGCGATCTCTCGCGTCCGGCCCTGGTCCAGGCCATGGTACGGAGCGAGAGTACATGGGCAGCCATTACCTCCTTCTGCGAAGCAGTAATGCTCGTGAAGGAGGAGGCGGGACGCGTGAGGGAGAGGCAAGCTTTGCGCCCTCACGCCCCTAGTCGCCGCAGGAGACGCCCTGGGCGTCGGGAATTGGCAGCCGATTCCCGGCCACCGTAGGCGCGGGCTTGCGGACGGCGAGCAATGGGTAGCTCGCCGTCCGGTAAGGACCAAGCCCGAGTCGACGGCGCGTTGTGTTCCACGCGCGCCTCAAAGAGATGTCAGCACTATTGACGGGGTCCGCTAGGGTTGCGGGATGTTCGAAAGAGTTACCGTGGCCCCGGCACAGGCAACAGAAGGAACACGGGTGGGTTTTAATCAGTAAAAGTCTGACACGCCCTCCCGCTCCGCCCAGAGCGGGAGAAGTCATTTGATGATTTCCCATCCACAAAAAAAAAAAAAAAAAAAAGCACTGTCTCTCCTTCTCCCTTTAATCCATCCAAAGGTTGTCTGTAAAAGATCGCTTTTAGCGATAAGACCGCCCATTGTGTCACCCTATGTGTAAAATTTCTACATTTATATCTGTAATTTTTATGGTGTACAATAAAGAGTACCTATTCTATTCTATTCTAATGTGATAAATAACTTTAATTTCGGAAGTCGGTCCGGTGTCTTTGGATCAGTCTTTTAGTTTTTTGCCACCGACATCCGACCGATTGTTGAGGAGTTCTCCCTAGTACTTCACCATCAGCTCCACTTCACCGTATGCATTGTGATGAGCATAAATTGCATAGCAACCAAATTAAAGTAATCGAATCGCAACTCGTGAAATACTTATTATTGAGTAGTACCGGTGGCCATCTGTGGTCTTCATCATCAGTTCCACTTCACCAAATGGTGCTTTCCGAGAGCAAATGCACAAGTTACTATAAAATATACCCAAATCGCTATAGGTGATATCCATGGGTGCGCCTTTAATATTTGAAGAGTTCCCTTGATTTCTCCAGGATCCCATCATCAGATCCTGTTCTGATGGCAATGGGACCTCCTGGAAAGTATACCCTTTCAAACAAAAAAAAATAAGAATTTTCCAAATCGGTCCAGCCATCTTCGAGTAATCGGGGAACATAAATAAAAAAATAAAAAGATTCCGACGAACTGAGAACCTCTTCCTTTTTTGAAGTCGGTTAAAAAAGCCCGGTCACGATCCTGGGCACTCAGGGACGTAGTAAGAAATAAGAAGATTGAATGTGGATGGCTATAAGAGTAGAGGAAGACCAATGAAAGGATGCGTAGAATGTGCGAAAGATGATAACGGCTAAAACGGGGGTGGTTAATGTGACAGCTGACAGCTCAGTAGCGGCGAGGTGTGAATTTTTGTAAGAGAGAAGCCGGTTTTAACTTACTTACATCATCATCTGCCTAGCCTTTTCCCAACTATATTGGGGTCGGCTTCCAGTCTAACCGGATGCAGCTGAATACCAGTATTTTACATGGAGCGACTGCCTATCTGACCTCCACAACCCAGTTACTGGGTAATACGATACCCCTTGGTAAGACTGGTTGTCAGACTTTCGGGCTTCTGACGACCCGTAACGACTGTCAAAGATCCACGAATGACAGCCGGGACCAACGGCTTAACGTGCTTTCCGAGGCACGGAGGAGTCTCGGTATGTAAAGATGGTCACCCATCCACGGACCAACCCCGGCAAGCGTAGCTTAACCTGATGGATCGACCCATGCGGCTTTTAACTTACTTACATACTAGTTAAAAAAAAAAAATATTAACTTAAAAATAAGAGTCTTTTCTTTTCTGAACTTAACACCATCTATCATCAAATAGCAGAACCAAAAAGACGCTATCACTACACAAACAAAACTTTCAATGTTTTAGAGAAATACCTACATACATAAACTCACGCCTTCTTCCCATGGGGGTAGGCAGAAACCACAGAACGCCACCTGCTACGATCGTTACATACTCCTTTTGCCTCGTTTACGTTCATACCTGACCTTCTGAAGAACATCACCAATAAGATCACTCTATGGCATCCTAGGGCGTGGGATCCCGGCGTTTCCACTGACATCTGCCGTGTAAATACCTTCTGTTAGTCGACCTTCATTCATCCTCTCAACATGACCAAACCATCTAAGCAAGAGAGAGAGATATAGGTACTTATCTTTTTAGAGAAATAAACTCGACTAAATTAGGTGCTACTATCATTTAGAATTTTCTTTTTTGTGTTGTTGTTGTTGTAATTAAAAGTTAATAACAGGCGTTTTTGTTGTTTGATTGTTATGGTCAATTAAATACCCGTAGTGTAACTATATTTTTTGGCAATAGTAGACACTATTGACTGTGCCATTTTTCAACACCGGTACAGTTGCTGATGCGAATATGTGAAGGGAAGCCGGTAGGAATCGTGATATATGGTGCTTTCGCCACTGCAACTCAGAGATGAAAGAATGAAGAAAACAAGCTGTAGGTACTGCCAGACTATGGGATAAGCCCATATTCTAATATTCCTAAAGGAGTGATGTGATGAACGACTGTGCTTAAGTATATTTATATTATAATGTAGGTACAATTGTACTTACTGTGACATATTGAAAACAGTCACTAGTATTTACTTTTTAGTAAACAGAGAAATAAAATCAGTGCCATCATGATCATGACGCTCGTGATCATAACGATCGATCATAAAAACATACGACTGAGTCTATGATAAGGTTACATAAAATATGACGTGTTTATATCAGATTCTGAGATAGTGAATGAATTAATGAATATTTATTTGTTAACACAGGTACATCCATTCATTTATTCATACAATGTGGATCTAGACGTATGACATTAAATTAAAACGAGGACAGTACTAGTCCATCGAAACATTTTAAAACACGATGATTAGTAGTTAATAGAAAATTAAAAAATTGCAGTTTTCAAACAAAATAAATAGCAGAATCAACTGCATAAAAAGTAAACAAACACGCTTTATCTACGAAAAGTCAGTGACCAACGGTGCGGTGCGGGGTGCGGGGCGCGGCAGCGGCAATGTTTACCGATTATTACGGACTCAGATCTACATCATGTTAAAAAATAAGAAAATGAAAAATAATTTCCTGTGGCTAAAGTATTCATTGGATTTGATAGATTTTTTGTCTACGGATAAAGAATATGATTCTCATACGTGGTTTAAAGGAATCTCAATCGTCCTGTTCCACCTTGTATAGTGCTGAACATTACATACCTAACTTTCTTCTCACCTCGGCACGAGCTGCAAACAGCATAAATAAGGTTGTTTGTTATTGGGCTGCCCTGATTCTCCGACTTACCTGCAGGCAGACCTTACGTTGTTCATGACAGCCCAAGGGAGGAGGAGGATTCTACAAGTTTACTACCTAATCTTTGGAGTCGGCCCACATCGAACTGCATTGTTTCCAGTTAGTCCAGTGGGTAAATGTTAAATTACAAATATTCGATTCGATTCAGAAATTACGTAAGTAATATGAGGCACTTGAAATCCTGAAATATTTATTCTACATAATTGTTTTTTTTTTTTAATAACATATTATACAGGGTGTAAGGGCGCAAGGGACCGCCCTCCGCAAACTAACAGGGTGCATACAGCTCCTTATTTTGAATCATATTCTACCGGAAATATTCTCAGGAAAATTTTCATTTTTTTAAATCGTATATTCAGTTACTATACCTTTAGTTCAATGTAAAATTACATTATCTGTACGTAGCACTCCATTTATGTAAATAAAACAGCTAAAATAAAAAAATCAGCAATGGATGTTGAAATGCTCGGCGGCCGAAGGCTCGCTGCGCTGCCGTTCGCTACGCGCGTTTTGCCACGGTAGCGATACATTGCTTCTGAGGTAATAAAACAAATCAGGTTTATTGGAATCCCATAACGTTCCTGAAATAATTTCATGTACCGGTCATCTTAGTATGATATATTGAATTCACCTCATCAGTCTACGGAGGGCTGTCCCTTACACCCTGTATAATATCCTAACCTAACTAAAACTATTAAAAAACTAAAATATGGCGTTTGGAATATAAAGTAAGTAGGTTTTGTGTGAAGTATTTATTTCTGCTGAATTTACAATTGGATAAGATATGGTTTAATTATGTTTGTGTTTTATTTGCATTAGTTGCAAACACTTAATTAAATCTATCTGTAACTCCAACTTTATCAAAATTTTCGGAGATCTGAGCCGTCCACGAAACCCCACTTGTGGAGATTGTTGTCACTGTGTGAAAAGACAAATAGTTACCGTTCATAATCTATTCCATGGATAGCAATGGATAGATAATTTGAAAGTCTAAGCATAGCTCTCAGACTGTAAACTATTTTCATTTAAATGATCCCCTAGAAGGTCTAAGAAATGCGATGAAATCATTACATTCTTGACTTTCCCTAAAAACGAAAACTGTAAAAGATAAATAGTCATAAAGACTATAATTATTTATATAAACAGAGTTTAACAACTGTCTTCATAAACTTGTTTTACCTAGTATAATCTAGTGAGTAATATTTGTATTTCATAATATTAGACAATTCATAACATGTCGTTGACTAAATTGTACTTGAGTGCAACTAAAATTCAATACATACAGGGTGTCCGGTAATTAATGGATAACCTTGCGATAGCATATAATAGACCCTATGGCCGTTCTAAAAAAAATACAAAAAAAATGTATATCCCAAGTAGTAAGTACCTAGGATATAATTTTTTTAGAAAAAAATTCTGTGTAATTTCTAGTGACATTATTTATTGCCTCTCTGTCGGCGGCATAGTCAACGTACAATATTATAACAACAGATAACCGATGGAATTCATTCATTTGTGGTTGTGGTGATGAAAAATGTAAAAAAGTTAGTATTCTTTTTCAAAAAAATCTTAGCTTTTACTTGGGATATATTTTTTTTTTTTGTATTTTTTTAGAACAGCCATAAGGTCTGTTATATGCGATTTCAAGGTTATCCATTCTTTACCGGACACCCTGTATATGTATGTAGCTGCACAAAAGTAGATATAAATAAGAATTATGATGTCTAATAACCATGATCTGGGGGCCAACCACCACCTCTTAAAGCAGTATTATTTTAATATTACTTCAGTGTGAGAAAGAGATGGCGCTATACGCGACGTCTAGCTCCATGCTCCATCTCAGGCTCAGACAGCTGGACGAATAAAAATATTTATGTAAATCCAACCTAACTATTTGAATAGCTTTAACGTATTAAATGTGTCTAATATACAACATCATACCTGTATTCCTAAAAGAGGTAAGCTGAGGTATTAGTCCACCCAATTTTCGCCAGTAAAGATAATGGGGGTAATGCCTTTTGCCGAATGCCATAACAGAGACACAATGCAGACTCCAGGCTGCTTATAATATGAAATAGAAATCATTGATGTGCTTATAATGTAGGTATACAGGTAAGATACAGGGTTTATAGACAGTCCCGATACATTTTACCTTACGGCATGCTTATGTAACCGAGAATTTCTTAATGGACAAAACAAATGTCAGACTCCCGGATCGAGCAATCTGTGAGTGAATCCTCATCATCCTCGCAGTCGCGCTTGCGACCACTAGACCAACGAGGCACTTCATAAAATAAAACATTTCAATTCATTTTGTAACAAAGAAACTACGTCTTTTAAATCAATAATTATCAGTAAAAGAAATCAATGTTTCCTAAGTTCTTTGACTGATTGATTTATTAAGAAATAAAGGAGAAATGTGTATTGTTTTCAACGAGTACAGCGCACAACAAACGTCAAATATGCTACAATAGCATATTTTAGTGGCCCGTATACCTTAAAATTATTCTATGAACGTATTAAGCTCTATTAAGGCGACGATAACCGACTTTTAATGATTTTATTCACGTCTAAACGAGTAGTGTTAATGATTTGGAAAAAATATATGTTAAATTTGAGTATTTTCTTTATAACTTCATAAGTGAATATTTCAGATTATGTTTAAGTATATTAAATAGTGAGAAAAAACTGTGAGTCACGCAAAAACTATCAAGCGTATTTATTTTTGTGAAACCTTCACCATTTTAATGATAATTTAATTATTTATGTTTTAGTTATACGTGTTTTAAGATCGATTTTTCAATCCTCAGATAACTTTTATCTGAAAAGTTAATATAATACCTTTAGTTTTATGTATGATAAATTAATAATGCGTCTAATTTGGGACAGGGCTCCTTGATGGACGAGTCCTATAACTGAGTGGACGTACGACGCGTTGCGTGAGCTCAGCACAGAACACGCAAGCTATGCATTCAAGGCCGTTGGCTCTGTTTCTTATGTGAGCTATCTGCCAATATCGTCAAATCATAAGTCAACCACAACTATTAAAAAAAAGACGTAAGCTTTGTTTTTCTATTACAAACTTGTTTGAATTCCTTTAACTTTTGCAGGTTTTCCTTTCAGCTCGACGCTACACGGCTGGTCATGGAAAATCACAGTCGTTGCGTAAACATTACTAATCCTAAAAAACCTGAAATGCCGCTGATCCTTAAACAAGTAGAATTCACTCAGTATTTACTTGCATATGGCTGAATGGATGGTGACGCAAACACGAATAACTTCAAACAATCAGTCAGCATAATAATCATAACATTTTGATTTCTTATTTAACATTACATTACATTACATAATGACTTTCTTAAACATTCTTTTGTTTTGTTTTAATTAAACTACATTAAACATTTACCTCCTTACTAATAAACGTTGTATAGCGTCTGTATAGTTACACAACGCTTTGTCTTCTTCTTTCGAAAGTCAAATTACTGACGACTGAAATAGAGAAATCGGTGTGTAACTAACCTGACGGCAATTCCCATAATTTTAAGAACATTCACAGTCTGGGGGGCTAAAACGGCCACTTTGGCAGAATCATAATAGGATAATATTATGAACTATAATTAAATTAATCGTAAAATGATCATAAAATGACAATTCATAATATTAACTGCGTACAATTCATATCACGCAATTCATCTGTTTGACAGTTTTGTACGGAGATTGGTAAAATGGTGCACAAACTATGAATTGCTTTAATGTCAAATAGCAGGATCATAAGAAGTTAGTCAAGAGCAACATCTTACAATTCATATTGAAGATTTTGTGAAGAAATATTGTAACGGCAGATTTAGACATTTATGTAAATTTCATTGAGGACGCATGTGTTACAGAGACCATTTTATATCGCCGACAAAGTGTAGCTCTTCAGAAAATGAAAATAGCCTAGGTAATAGGTAATGGTCTGTTCCCTAAGTTCTGATAAAGTGTAAACAAACCCTGTCCGTGTCCACGTTCATTCCTTACGCAATTACTCACTAAAGGGAATTAGTAACACATTTATCTGTATTTAGAAGGTTTCGACCTTCAGAACATCAGATACTTTTGGAACTTGGTTTTAATCTAAATAAGTATGGGTTTCTTCGCAGTGGTCAAGAGACATAGGTGCAGCCCCGGATCTGCGCCTAGGCCTACAAGCCCCCGGCCTAGGCCTAGGGGACCAGCCAGCCTAGAGGCCCCAAAGCTACCTCGACTAGGTAGCTTGTCTGCCTGACGGCAGGCGGACTGGATGCAAATGCTACAGGCCCCGCGCTCATATCATGGTCATGGTAAAAGAAATCAGACCTCTCCTAAGCGGGATGCTAAAAAATTTCGAGCTCGCTTCTGCATCACAGTATCTCTTATTTCTTCAGCTTTTCAGCCATTTCATACAACTGTCAAAGAATGGTAGTTGTGATTTGAATATCCGGACAATTTTAATTGGTTGGCAATTGTCAATTCATTTCCCTGACTTTATGATAACGTAAACGATGCAAAAGAAGTACTTACCTATGTAATCGTAGCAGGTGGCGTTCTACAGTTTCTGCCTACCCCCATGGGAAGAAGGTGTGAGTCTATGTATAGTATGTTTATGTTTATGATGAAACATTAGTTACAATTTACGATAGAAAGTTGTTGATAGTCCATTACATTACATTATGATAAAAATACAACATAATAATAATTGTCTTACTTTATTGTGTGTGAAATAAAACATGCACAAATAATAGTGGGCACTTCATCATCTGCCTAGCCTTTTCCATTCCATCCTTTGGCACTTATGGTATTGTAAAACCCACTACCTACTTACTCAAATAAATAATTTTACAAATTTTCATCTGAAACTCATTGTTGAAAATGTGCTACAAAAGAAACGGTGGGTAAATGAATATAATTTAAGCAATTATGCTATTGCATTTCCTGCTAAGGTGATGATTACGTTCCATGTTATGGAAACTAAAACCCATTAACTTGATGTGTTGTCAGTGTGACCATGACAATAATAGATTATTATGTTGTAGAGCGGCGTATGCTGAAGTACATGAAGTGGCTAAGTGATTTGGGGTCTACAGATGACGGATTTGATTTCGGTACAGTAAAAATATTAATTACAGTGTACAGAAAATGATAAAAGGTAGAGATCAGCTGTGTCTGTACACACGACCACGATTCAGGAGAAAATGGTACAACTTCACACAATCATTCAATATCAATCAATTTGTGAAGGAAGTTTTTATTTTGCAACTGCCCAATACATGAAATGGTCTTAAGAGGCCTACTTAGGACTGTTTCGTGTATATCATTGCCTTGCAACTCTCCTAGTTCTAAGTAAACGTTAAATGTGAAACAAATGACGAACAATCTAACATGATGAAAGTTATGAAAATCATTTTTTCATGCTTTAGCGATAAGAGGCGAGTGTTGTTTTGCTGCGGGTTACCATTGTTTCCGGAAAAAAAAAACATTCTTAGTGATAACAGAAGTTCAGGAAGGGAGTATTTCTTTAAAAAATGTCACGAGTTCCTGAAATGTTATTGGAAAGAGGACAACGAAAGTAAATAATTATGTAAAACAGTGTTTTAACTCTTGAAAAGTCGTCACCTGCAGTCTGTACATAATTTAATAAACTCACTTAATTTATATTGTTACAGTTAATAATAGTGTATGCAAGGAATTCGTCAACAATTGGCCAAAATCAAAATACATTAAGTATCGATAATGTTTACATAACAATGAATATGTTGAATTCTCGAACAGCATCCGTGCAAATTGTAACTTTCAACAACTGAACCTTATCAGATGGGGGGAAACCGACTTCCACAGATTATTTTGAAGTAATTGAAATGCCAAAATTTCCTACTTTTGTGTTAGAATAGCGCTCTACCACTACGTAAGCCGTGTCCTGAAACTTTCAGACTTCCACTTCAGCTAAAAATCCCAGACTGTCTTTGAGAAATTTATTTATTTATTTTAATGGTTTATGAACGAGTAAGAACTGCACATGCCTTAGTAATTATATTATTCAGGCACATCTGAAAATGGAAGCCAAGGCCGTTTATGCATGAATCAACAACATCGTCAACATCATCTACAGCCCGACATCACCCACTGCTGAGCAGAGGCCTCTCGTTTCTTGCGCCAATCCCCACGCTCCTGTGCCAACCTCATCCAGGTTCTATCCGCGATGGTAACAATGTCGCCCGCACATCTCGCCGCCGGATGACCGACATCTCGTCTTCCTGTCCTCGGACGCCACTCTGTCACTGCCTAACTCCACCTGTCATCACTGCGCCTTGCCAGGTGTCCTACCGTTTGAGTTCCATAATACGCTTTCCGATATTGAAAACCTTCGTATGTCTTCGGATCTCGCCGTTTGGAATTTGGTTTATTAACCTGATACCAAGCATGAAACGCTCCATGGTTCTCTGTGCAACTCTCACCCTGTACACAGCCTCTTGCGTGAGCGTCCACGTCTCAGCACCGTACGGCATGGCGGGCAGAACACACTAGTTATAGAGGCGGCACCTCAGATATTGTGGAATTTTAGCTGATCTCAGAATGTCATCCAGTTTTCTGAATGCGGCCCACCCAAGCTGTATTCTTCTCGACGTGTCTGTTTGTTAACAAACATTCAGATTAATACGCAAATTAATCTGGTTGTCTGGCCTTTTCTGAAAATTCTGGTGATATTCGAGCCTTTTCAGGAAAAACATCGTAAGCGCCAAAAATCACAAACCTATTTTTTCTTCGTAAACCGTCCGTAATCCGTAATTAGACAGTTTTATATCTTGTCGCGATTACTCTTAAATTTTAAATTTACTCGACTTCATTGTTGTAAGAAATTATCATCGTAAATGAAATGTAAAAAGTGCAAATTGTCGCTTACGATGTTCTTCCTGAAAAGGAAATTGACTGACGTACAGAAAGACCTTGTGACAAGTGGAATACTTACAATAAGTAAGTACGTATAGGTACCTAACCTGCATTTAAAACAGGCTCTCACAGTCACAACATTTAACTCTGGAGCGGAAATATTTATCTTCACATAATGATCTCATATTTTATAGCTTTTACTGCCGTGTTGATTATAGTGTTAAAAACATACAATGGGGTGCCTACACGTGCGTTTGAAACGTGCTATTCACCAATGACTATTCAGATGATGACTTCTGTCATCGGTCCAGCGGATGCACCACTTTTAAACCCCGGATTTGAAATCTAGTTAATATAATAAAATTAGAGGGACTTTAACTTTTATCAAATCGAAGGTAAGCGGCACTCATCGCGGAAAATGTGGTAGAAAATACGTATTATCGAAGCTAACTCAAAAACTGCCCTATGTGGAAATTAAAAAAAGAATTTTCAAAATCGGTTCACAATTGACGAAAATATCGATGCAAATACAATAAAAAAAGAAAAACATTCACACAACCACATAACCTCCTCCTTTTTTGTAGTGGGCAGTTTGCAGAGGGCTGTCCCTTACACTCTGTATATACATGATAGTCGCCGATCAAGTGGAGATTCATAGACAACTCCGCCTTGGAGTGTAAATGTGCTTTTCCACAAACGATGGGACACTTAATACTCGTATGTCCTGCGTGTCCTATCAGCTGCACGTTACAGGAACTGATTGCGCCAAACTCGTAGCCGAATTCTGGGCCAAGTCTATTTAAATTGCCATCAACACGCTAAGAAGAAGATAGTCGTCGATAAGCGCCGACAATTTCCTATCTGATTAGTCGGCGCCAGTACGCGCTGATTCGGCATAAAGTATGAAAACTGCCTGCACCGATAAGCATTGACCACCAGTGCTGGCATATCGGCGCCGGTTACCAGCGTTCTACATGAATGCGGCCTTCCTTCGAATTAGCTTCAAAATGGCCGCTCTCCAAGCCAGAACCACAAAGAGACGGGGGCTGAACATTTGCATTCACCGTGTGACGCGCGAGTTGACTAACATCCGACACCTGTGATCACTATGGTTAAGTCCCCGCCGGGGATTGGTTACAAATTATAAATGAAACACCTTTTTGAGCGTCATTTTTATTAGTTGAGCAGGTGGTAAAGTACCGAGACTGTTAGACAAGGAAGGCAGGAGAGAAAAAGAATTTTATCTGTAAGAACCCAACCCAACCCAACTGCCGGACCCATAACCTATTTTCAGTAAAAGACAGATCGCTATTGATGGTTGTCAGTATAATTCTATCTGTCCTTATGTCAGGCCGGTAAGATTCGATAATCTCTCATAGATTATTGGGACGTTAAAACCATAGATAGGTAGGTTTTTCTATCTCCAGTATGCCAAAACTGGTGATAGGTAGGTTATTGGGTTCGGCCGTAAATCAATTCGTAATTTCGTACAAAAAAACTTTGATCTTCTTTTTCGGTATTTTCTTACTACTGTTAGCTTAGGATCTAATATGCTACAATGGGCAATGGCATCTCTCTCCAGAAGTCAAAACCAACCAGCACCATAATTGCGTAATACACTATCAATCAGAGTCTAATTGATTTTGAAGCTTATTGCTAGTCCATTGCTTTGCAAAATTTGTTTGCTCACCAACGTAAATAACGCAATGAATGTTGTTGAACTGTCAAAATGAAACCGATTCCCAACTGTATTGTGTTACGCAATTGCCCCGCAGAAACAAATTCGACTAATCAGAAACATGATTGATATTGTCTTGAACATCACTGAAATCTAAGTAGGTAAATTGGAGTTATAAATTAGACTAAGTAGTGAATGCAAACCAGCACTCTAGAGAAAGTTAGACACGGGTATGACCTAGGCTGAATAGCGGAGGTCAGATATCAGTCGGTCAGTGTGTAGGTAATACTAATATAGAGTCCCCAATAACATATCGCTATAATTATTGTATCGTGGCAAAATTTTTAGTTTATTAATCTTGAAGTTCGAATCTAAAGTTTATTAATTAAATTTGTTGCAGAATTCAAGGAAGTTGTAAGCTTGAGTCACAATGTATATTGTGGGTCCTGTCTAATGTATTGTAAAGATGGTGCAGTTAATTTGTTGTTAAAATTGGCTGTAAACTTATGATATCCAAAAACATTAATCACTAGCTGTGCCCCGCGACTTCGTTCGCGTGGAAATCGTAATAAGATACACAATATAATAATAACTCGCACATTTTAGTAATACTCCCTCGTCCCCCGACTCGCCGAGTTGTATCGCCCGCCCGCGCTGTAACTTCGTTTTCGCTTAGCGTTTTTTCTGACTTTTTTCTTGTTGCTCGGCTCCTAAGAGTCGTAGCGTGATCTTAAATTACCCATAACCATCCTCGAAAATTGGGCTACCAAATGCAAAAATAATTTTTCAAATTCGACTGCTAGTTCCAGAGATTAGCGTTTTAATTTTTTTGCGCGGAGCCCTAATTCTTTTTCTAAAATAAAAGTAGCCTAAGTTACGCCCTGTAATATCAGCTATCTGCCAGTGGAAGTCCTGTTAAAATCGGTCCAGCCGTTTCGGAGATTAGCCGGAACAAACAGACAGGCAGACAGACAAAAATTTTAAAATTTGTTTTTGTTATAAATACCGTATATATTTTTATAATTATTTAGTAAAAAGCTGTTATTTTGACATTACAAACAGACACTTCAATTAAATTTATTTGTATATTAGATTCATGGGGTAGGTAGGTACTGCGGGGCGTCAATGTTGACTACCCGAAACGAAGGAGGCCAAAGTAAGTGAAACTTAACGCATATTGATTAAAATATGTCTACTTTATTTAATACTGATGAAACTACGGTGTAAGCAAACTGAATGTTAATTTGATATATTGTGAGGAAATGGCTCGTTAGTAGACTGAAAGTAGATCTAAACAATTATTTATTATTTTTATTTATCTACTGAGTAAAAGACAGTTATGTAATAACGTGGTAATAACTGATGACTCTACGTCCGCACGAGTATTTCTATGCTAAAGTAAATATAGCTATAATTTTAATATATTCAGTATTATGACCCGCTTTCAGTCTTTCAGGTAATGTAAACATACAGGTTGTTTACTTTAGTTTCTATCATGTTATTATAACGCCTTCGGGGTATTTGTGTAACACACTTAGAGTAGGAATCGGTTTCATTTTGACAGTTCAACAACATTCATTGCGTTATTTACGTTGTTGAGCAGACAAATTTTTCGAGCATATGAAGCAATGGATTAGCAATATAATGCTTCAAAATCATTCAGATTCTGATTGATAGTGTGTTACGCAATTAGGGTGCTGGTGTAAATTCGACTCATCAGAAACATGATTGATTTTGTCTTTAACATCACTGAAATCTAAGTAGGTAAATTGGAGTTATAAATTGGACTAAGTTGGTGAGTGCAAACCAGCACTCTAGAGAATGTT
Organism: Fissipunctia ypsillon; assembly: GCA_947568875.1. NCBI lineage: Eukaryota > Metazoa > Arthropoda > Insecta > Lepidoptera > Noctuidae > Fissipunctia > Fissipunctia ypsillon. The sequence goes on from OX387667.1 coordinate 5,895,759, forward strand.
AGACACGGGTATGACCTAGGCTAGATTAAGAAGGTCAGATGTCAATCGGTCAGTTTAAAAGACTTTTATAGAGAGTCACTAATAACAAACCGCTATAATTATTGTGTCGTGGCAAGATTGTAAGTTTATAAATGTCCTTTCTTTGGTATTGTTCGCCGAATCGTTGAGCTCCATAAGTTCTGCGTTTGAGCTGCACGATTTCTGACAAATGCGTGTACTGACTGAACAGGTCCACTCAATCTGTAAGGTTCTTTCCACAAAAGTCCATTTCAGACACCAATCTACACATCTTCACATGATCTGACCAAGATTATGTCTGGACTTTAAAAGAGACTGTGACCTCTGAGTTTGTTTCGGCCTTTCTTCTCAGAGTAGTTAGATATGAAACGACGGCCTCATCTAGATTTTAAAATATGATTGACGTGTAAAAGTGTTTGTACAAACCTACTCACAGAAATCAACTCATTTATCATTCATGGGGTTAGGTACTGTGGGGCGTCAATTTTGACTCTATTCGGAAGAAAGGAGGCCAACCGCCAATTACCGAAACAGTAAGTGGAACTTAACGAATATTGATTAAAATATGTCTACTTATTACTTACATACTTACTGCCTCGTTGGTCTAGTGGCCACAAGCGCTACTGCTGAGCAGAGGTCCTGGGTTCGAATCCCAGGTCGGGCAAAGTGTTATAGTAGCAGCCCCGAGTCTGGATTTGTGCCCGGTTGATGGCAATACCACCCGCCCCCTATCACATGGGGCTTAAACATAACTGGCGAAATGTGGGTGTACTATAGGTAGATACACCTCTGCCTAACCCTTCGGGGAAACAAGGTGATGTTATCAGTTGTGGCTAACTTAAGACTGAAGAAACTACGGCGTCTATGCTAATTGAATGGCAAATGAACTATCGAGAGGAATTAGCTATAGTGAGACTAAAAGTAGATCTAAACAATTATATTATTTACCACAGATAATAATGAGTAATGAATGACAGATGACTACGTCTGCACGAGTATTTCTATGCTAAAGTAAACTTAGCCATATTATATATTCAATATTATGACCCGCTTTCAGTCTTTCAGGCAATGTAAACATAGGTTTATTTTGGTATCAATCATGTTATTATAATGCCTGCCAACCCATCTTGTTTTGAAGTATTAAAACAATAGTCCGGACTCCGGTATCATAAAGTATCAAATGTAATTGAGAAATACAAGCGAATAATTTATTCTGAAACTGTACCCCGTTCAATTTAATGATGAAGAATTGACTTTAACTCTGTATTGTTCAGGCACTCGCTCGGTCAATGCCCTATGCTTTTAAGTATCTATCTTATACCTACCTACCTGTGATTAAAAATAAGCAGACATTCTGAGAACCTCGTCTTTTTTTGCAGTCGGCCAAATATTGAAGTCAAAGTCAAACAGTCGAAGATAAGGCCAATGCTCTTTTGACAGTCATAATGTCCTACACCCTGCCCATTATATTTGATGGAAAAATAAACATATTATTAAGAAAACATGAATATAACACCTCCGTACAAATTGGTTGATACCGGATTCAGTCAACGAAGCAATAATGTTTTCAGTAAATAACTTCAGTTTACGTAGAGCGTACATGTTATTGTTACCCACATAAAACTAAGTTTCTTTGTGGGTTCTTGTTCCACGAATTCTTGTCATAATAGAATTTTAATGATTTTGATTTGGTCATCGGAAATCGGTATTTTTCAGCAATTCTGTTGGCAATTCTCTACAACTCTGTAATTTAAAATAACGTAGGAATCGCGCAGGCACGTATCCAGACTTTTGGTTCGGGGGGGACAAACATTGAAACAACCATGTGAACTGTGTGAAAATCGCTGTAATCACTGTACTATAATTTTCACTGTACTATACTATAATTAAAGAACACGCAAGCGAATAAATATACAGATGGCTTAAAACGTTTTTTTTTTCAGTCAGATTTCGGGGGGGATAAATCCCAACTATCCCCCCCTCTGTATACGTGCCTGGAATCGCGTCAGTTTTTGAGTTAAAACGTTTTTCCTTTACGTTACTTCGTATACTTAACTGTTTATTTATTTTACATTTATGACAACATCGAAAATTCACCATCCAGTAGGTAACCTACCTACTTATTTATAATTTTGGGATCATTTTATCAACAAAGAAATTTCCAAAATAATAACAATGTTTCCTTTTGATATCATAATCACCTACTAAAAAGTCTACCTACAGTCCGGCCGTTGAGAGAATGCGTCCCTGACTCCTGTCAGTTGGACAATTTTTAGTAACTTTTAGGATCAAATTCGCTACTATGGAACTGTCAGGTGTTAAGAACGCATTCTCTCGACGGCCGGGCTGTACTTATTTAGATAAAGTATCGAGATACTGACTTTTTCATTTCCGATTTTCGTTTTTCCTGTTGGTTGTATATACACAATAAGGAATACACTATCTGTTTACCTATCTGTACTGTAATTATTTATATTCTTTTTTATTTTCCTAAATAAATAGTTGGTTTTCATCTGTTAAGTGATACTTAAAACCGGCCAAGTGCGCGTCGGACCACGCACAATGAAGGGTTCTGTAGTTGGGATGAATTTATCCTAAGAACAAACTTAGTAACATTTTAGATGAAAAACATGTTCTCTCATACTTTCCAACTGCAAATGTAAGTTACTCGATCGACTATTACTCGTAAACTTGTAAAGCCTACTTAGTTGTGATAGTTTTCCTTTTAACTTCGTTATAAATACTACTACCGTGAATTTTTTCACATAACCAAAAGCCGTTTAGCTGGCGGGGGGGCAGTACACTTGACTCTAAAGAAGGTACCCTAAAAATTTTTTTTCATGCTTTTATTTTATAACTTTTTCGGCATGACTAAAATGTATATCCATGCGAAACCATAAGGGTTCCTTGTTTAAAAAAAACAAGGTTTTAAGTGATCATTTCAAGTAGGTGATTAAAAGTTACAGGAAATGATTATAAATTAGGTTACAGTTTATTTCGATTAAGTTAAATCGACTTTCAGCATAACTTAACAGCGAACAGTCACTATCCATTATTGCACAGTTCTCAATTACTTAGTAATGTATTCGCTCATTACAACATAATTTAAACTTATTAGTGTCAACTGTCGAACTGTCTGTAGCTATACAAATTACTTCCTTTTCACACCATACATTAGAGCTAGAAACGAAACATTTTTAATTTAATACGCTTCTAAATTACAATGAACCAGTTTAAAATAGATTCTTATGTAAAACTTACCTAAATGTGTAGTAATTATTTGTAGTTCACGCTTCATTAATTGTAATTAAATAAAAAAAACAGCTGTTCTTTTATTTATGTTGGTATTTATGTTAAATGATGCCTTGTCTAGGTTTTATAAAACATAATAAAGAACAGAATTGCGACGTTTAAAATAGGTAAAACTCGCAATTTTTTTACTTATTTTTTTTTATTTGTATTATTGGAATTCAGAAACTTTTATTTTTCTGGTAACTATCCTAAAGTTGATAACTTAATTATGCACCTAGGTATATAAATAACTTCGTCCTACTTACCAGCAAAGAGGAGTGTGAGCCCACTAAAACACAAACTTTTTTCACAATTCACATAACCACAGACACAAAACCAAAAATACTTTCCTTGCCCGAACAAAGTTAAACTATTTTCCCGCCAACGCGCGACGTTCGACAGCCGAAATTGCGTGCGAAGTGACAGCAATGGCGGACGGCGAGGTACTGTCGCCGACAAACGTGGTGGCTCGAGAAGGTCGAAGCGAGCTGTGGAGTCGTTGCATCGTTTAAATGTTCCTCGTAAGCATTTGCATCACAACAACAGCAGGAAACAATTCGCACCCACCTGTCGACTGAGTTTAGCTATCTGGAGCCCGGATTAGGTACATTCTGTAGATCAGATAGCTCTTATAGTCTTATATTTTTGAAATAGTCTTTATTTGAGTGAGTTTATGTAAAACGATGATTTTTATGAATGAATGATTTATAATTCTTTAAAATTCATAAAAGAAGAGGTAGGTAGATTAAATTTTAATATGTCTATCACTTCTACTTTACTCTTTCTACGCCAAATTATTATTTAAGTATATACCTACCTACTTACGGACAATTTCAGCTTCCAAGGTTTAGATCAGAATCTTAATTGAGAAAATTAATAGAATATCTACTATTCTACTCATTTCTACTTTATATTAAAAGTCTTTGTAAATTCTAAATTAACAAAAGTCATAAAACTGCATTTGTCAAACAATTTCAATGTATTATTTAGATTATTTGTTAACATTGTTGGAGAAACAATTATATTTGTAGAAGTGGCTATTGTTGATGTATTTATGTTGATTTTAAAGATCTCAGATAAAACACTTTACGACGACAAATATTTATAATGAAGGCTTCAAATCCTTAGTAATACCAGAGTAAAGTAAAAACACAACTTTTCCAAAACAGCCATAAACCAAGATTGAATAAAACTTCTTACAACCCCATTTTAGTTTTGAATTGATACCTACTTTTATCTTAAAAAAAAAATAATTACAAATAATAATAATACCAGCCTATTACTGTCCTACTGCAGGACAAAGGCCTCTTCTCGTACAGAGAAGGCACGAGCATTGATCACCACGCTTGCTCAAGACGGGTTGGCGATTTCAGACAGATTTCCACACGATGATGTTTTCCTTCACCAAGGTCAGTAATGTCCAAGATAAACTCAGTACGAGTACATCTGAATTGAAAAAGCCACATTGATAGTAGTCTGGATTTGAACCCACAACCTCATGCATGAGAGGTTGAGCCCCATCACGGCTTTAAAAAAAAAAAAAAACAAAAAAAAAATTGATCAGCAGTACCGTCATTGAACGTATTAACAGTACCTAACCCTGACTACATAGTACACTTTTTTTCGTCTTCGTGTCGAATTCCTGCCGTCAAAAACTGAGCTGCTCCTGCTACTCGTACCATTATCGTATCCACGACAGACCTTGCTCCTACCTAGAAATCAGGACACACTTAAGTATAGTACTTTTGTAAAAACCTACATGAATCATGATTCATTTTTCGCAGAGCTAGTGCCGGCAATAATGATTGAACGGTGATCTTTCTAAGAGAACTGGATGCACGAGCGACCGAAACGAGCTCGAAAATGTTAGCACCTCGGATACCTAGTTTATGTTTCTTCTGGCTATTCATGGAGGAGTTACTTTGTCGACTTAAGCAAGTAAGTTTAAAATTTAAGAGAAACTCGAAGATTTTTAACTTGAAGAGATTAAGACGTCTTTTGACAATTTAATATAGAAATAGTTATTGCTTTGTGATATATGCAGAAAAGCTGAAGAAATAAGAGAAACTGTGATGCAAGAGCGAGCGAAGCAAACTCGAAAACTTTTAGCATCCCGCTTGGGAGAGGTCAGATTAATTATTTTTCTTTCCTACGGGTCGTATAACCGCGGGGCCTGTAGCATTTGTTATCCAGTCCGCCTGCCGACAGGCAGACAAGCTACGTAGTCGGGGTTTGGGGCCCCTAGGCTGTCTGGTCCCCTAGGCCGGGGCTTGGTAGGTCTAGGCGTAAATCCGGGGCTGAACATCAGCTAGAAGATCTATTTAATATTCGTCAGCTCTATCGCGTACAGATTTGTATTTGCTAAGAGTTTATTATCTACAAGATCTAAAACAAGATACGTCGTGTATCTAATCGCCATCCATTGACACTCGACTCAAAGGCAAACGGAATGAAACCACATTGTCTATTGTTTTCGTTTGCCGCAGTAATGAATCGTTTAACGTGGATATCATTCTTATCAGTAGGTACCTACTAGATATTATCTACATGTCTTTAGCTGAGAACAAAAGTTACTGCGGCTATATTAGATCTCCATACAGGGTCACTCATCTCAGCTAGAGGAAATGTGGTCAAAGCCAGCGTTATATTTGATAGTGATGTACGGCACATCACAAAAGAAAACTACTAATCTGGCAATTCATATTATATTATATGTATATCTGTGACTTGATGAAACGCATGAGTTTAGTCTGGAAGCATGCAGCCCATGCAGGTAATTGAATGCTCGTTTTGAAGCCATATCTTCTAGTTTTGAAGAGAGGACCTTGAAAAAATACACGTAGGTACCTAGCCTGATAGATCGGTGGAAGTAGCACTAGGCTAAGCACTGCTGAAAGCTGGGGAAGAGTTATATACGAGTATAACCAACCAAGAATACCGATAAAAACAACATCAGAATCTTACTAAATCTTAGATAAAATAAAACAAGAAATACCCGAGATAAAAATAAATAGGATTTGTTGTCAAGTGTCGTAAGATCAGTTTATTTTGCTTGATACCTGGTTCTAATCTACAAGAGAGGATAAACGATTCTAAATACAGAATCATGTTCTGAATCCATGGTAACAGGTTCCGCGTCGATATCCCTGCCACCCTGTCTGTCTATTTAGAAGATGAATAGATCTATTCTATCAATGGAGCATAGTTATTCTGTGACTGACGCCTTGGTTATAGGTCCCGACATTATAAAAGAAAATACTAGGTATGTATTGGGGTCCCAGAGAACCAGCACCCTAAAAGCGTAACACACTTACAGTAGGAATCGGTTTCATTTTGACAGTTCAACAACATTCATTGCGTTACATAAGTACGTTGAAGCAGACAATTTTTTCGAACATATGAAGCAATTGATTAGCAATTTAATGCTTCAAAATCATTCAGATTATGGTTGATAGTGTGATACGCAATTAGGGTGCAGTTTTTTCCATCACTTGCAATATGACAATGGAAACTGCTTAGCAGGTATGATATAAAAGCATAATTTAAATACAGAATATCCACTGATCCTGTCGCAGTATACAGCAGGTATTGCTGCAGGTAGATACCATGGGAGAAACGAACATCTATACACCGTAAGGACTATTATTGCTTGCAGTGCTCGGCCGCTATAGTAACGCTTGCTAAGAGATGTGGTCATCGTGTGCACGGGATTTTGTTTTCGTATCGTATGTATTCGGTCGGATGTAAGTTTCCTCGATAGTACTTCAAGCATACGACAGCGCAACATTAACTGGACTTCATCACTGACAGCCTTGTTCCAGCCTCTGCTGAGAATAGGCCATTTATGCCATGCTTCCCTGGTCTGCGCGTGTCTCAGCCAGGTCTTGCCCGCGGTCTTTCATAGGTCCTCCACCCATTACAATTGAACAGACAGAATTGGACTTATCCAAACAGAATTCTTACTCTGTACCACGTTGGATATGGAAAGGCTATTGACGGCAGACATTCTATGTAGGTCGCCAAGTCTAACCTCCGATGCGAATTCACGACCTCGACCAGAGAAGATTGCAAAATGCAATAACGCAACATTTCACTGCGAATTGTGTCTTTTTATTATTTTGTCAACATAAACGCAAATTGCAGAAAGATAACAGGATTCTGCCATAAACATAAACCTCGGTGACTTGAGTCAGTATCTCTATGTAGTCTGTGGTTTAAGTACGTAGGTACAGTCAATCGCACGTCTATGGAAATAATTTGATTTTGACGGCGCGCGGCGCCTTTTTTTCGTAGCAGTGAGCCCGGTTTTGGCAAGTTCAAGTGTTATTGACTTGCTGTTGACCGTACTTTCTGCCTGTTTCTAACCAAGTATGCAGTAAGCATGCAGAAAGTCGAATTGATAAGAGTTAACAATTGTTATCAATTCGACATTGTTCTCAATAGTACAAAACGTGGAGCTCTCGCTGCGTCAAATGAATCATAAGTATGGCATTATCAGTATTTGGAGAGGCTCCACTATTTTCATAGAAGTTATCTGAATTTACGATGTTTGGAGAGGTTTATTATGAGGATTTCGCTTCTCGTAAACCTCTTTATAAACTTATTATCGTGTGATGGTCGATAACAAAGGATGAGTGGCTCATGAGGTCATGGCGAACTCATAGACCGATCAGTAGGATGGTAGCAGGTTGCAGTAAATGATAAATGATTATATTTCTGTAAGTAGGTTTGTACATACCTACACTTTTACACGTCAATCATTTTTTTGTTTTAAACTAGCCGGCGGCCGACGTTTTCTATCTGATTACGCTGAGAAGAAAGGCCGAAACAAACTCAGAGGTCACAGTCTTTTTTAAAGTCTAGACATAATCTTGGTCAGATCATGTGAAGACCATGTAGATTGGTGTATGAAATGGTATTTTGAGGAAAGAACCACACAGGTTGAGTGGACCTGTCCAGTCAGTGCACGCATTTGTCAGTAATCGTACAGCTCAGCTCAGAACTTCAGGAGCTCGACGAACAATACCCAAGAAAGGACATTTGGGTAAGCCGCAAAAATTACTTAACCCTTTAATCGCCTGCGCCGGATAAGTTCGACAAATATTTTCGTGTCCATTTCGCTTAAGTCGTATATTTACGACCAAATACCGTACGAATTCACTGTGCCGGGCGCTGGGGGCACGACAACTGATATGAAGACGGGCGGTTAAAAGGTTAAACTGCCAGTCCATGATCAAAACTGAGAGAAAAAAAGAACAAAAAACAAGGACCCACATAGTCCTCACATTCACAATAAGTAATTAAAATAATATAATACTTTACAAAGTAAATATTCAAGTCATTGTATATAAAAAAAAAATAGCAAAAAAAACATTCCCTATGTAGATTACGCAATGGAAACGATGAATGCTTCTCAGACTTACCCCGAGATATGCTAGATGCCGAAATAAACGTGAATTCCGTTAACAGTCACGGTGCTTCGCTGTACCTACACGGTGATTTTTAGTTCACCTTTCAGGAGGTGAAAGTACTCATGAGTATAAACAATTCACTGAGAGTCCAACTACGAAATATGTACTATGGCTTCCCTTTGGAGGATCGGAAGAGTAACTTCACCTACCACCATTGAAAAATAGCTCATTCAGTAATGGCTATGACTGCCAAATAATATACACCAACATAATATACAACATAATGTATGTATATTCCAACAACAACACGAATTGTTCTATATAAGCCGGCGCCACAACGTGATAATCGTATTTGAATGACTATTTATAATTGAACAATTTCTTCTTCTGCTTCCCTCCTACGAAATGTCAAGCATCGCCACTGTAGGTACTCTAGTTAAAAATCGAACTTATGGTTTCTCGCCTAGGAATACCGCTACCCACCTTGCTGGCATCCAAATCTTTTTATCAGAGCAGTCAGTATTTTCTAAGAATTCGGCCCGACGAGTAAAGATAACAAAGATATCACACAATATCGTCAAACAGAGTAAGAGACATTTACATAGGAGCAGTTGATAATAATATCAGCCTATTACTGTCGCACTGCAGGACAAAGGCCTCTTCTCATACAGAGTAGGCACGAGCATTGATCACCACGCTTGCTCAAGATGGGTTGGCCTGTGGGGGCTAATTCTACTAATTCCTCACGATGTTTTTCCTTCACAGATGTCAGTAATGTCCAAGATAAACTCAGAAAGTACTATCGACAAAACTTAAGCATACTCAGTGTTTAGAAAATATTTCTGCGGAAGCGCAGCTAGTGACACACCACACCCCTTTCTGGTTTCGCCCAGTTAGAGACAATTTTCATTTGTGTGGGGTGTTTCCACTATTCTTACCATGAATTCCTACCAGTAGGTATAGTGTGAATTTTCTTCACAATTTACCTACCAGATATTGATACATGGATTTCACATACTTACTACTATTTACTAGTAGGAATAATGAGAAGAAAATTCACAATATTCCTACTGGTAAGAATTTATGGTAGGAATAGTGGACACAACCCATTTGTGTGAGTACAGGATGTGTAACATAAAATAACAACAAACATTAGTAACAAGTAAATAAAAATCAAACGTGCATCCTATTGGTCAAAACGAGTGCATCGGACGATCGAGTCGTGAGCCGTGCTATGCGATTATCGCCGTGAAAGGTGAGCATGCGGAACTTTGGCCGATAGTACATGTGAATTAAAAGTCACATTGGTAGTTGCCCGGATTTGAACCTATAACCTCGGGCATGAGAGGCGAGGCTTCAGCCTCTGGAACATAGACATTATCAGTAAATAGAATAGTTTTCTTCTCCAGGGCAGTGTCCACAGCTTGTTATTTACAGGAGGTTTAAAAATGACAAAACAATTTATTTGTATAACTCATTTATTTTATATTCACATTGTAGTTACGAGTTTCAAGAGGTGAAACACCAGCTTTTACATATAAAATGAGAACAAAAATATTTCACAAAAAATAACTAGTTATAAGAGAAATGCGTTCCAACGAAAGCTAATAATGTTTGTATTAACTAGAAGTTCTGCTATACTCATGTTATAGCAAACGATACTTAATTTAACTATATGTACTTGGCAGTTATATTGCGAGTCGAGAAGTGAAACATAATGATTAATACTGATCGATGCCAAGCGGAGCTGAAGGAGTCAACGCCGACGTCGTTTGCAACGTAAGAGATGTGAACAACATACACTATCACGGTTTGGAGGGAGTGATGGACTCGCCTCAGCCCTCAAGTTACCAAAGTTAAAAAAAAAGCTATATAATAATTGACTAAATACCTTAAAACGCTATGGGAAGCGTGATGATACACAAATTGTGAAGAAAACAAAATAAGATCACACGCAGTACATAGCCTTGTAAAGCTGTATCAAGCTAACTTCACGACAACAACCAACTTGAACTGAACAGAACAAGCTTTCAACTTTCGTTTAGCTATTTTTTGTAAGTCATTCAAACAATCAATGTATCTCCACGTTACAAATAATAAACTAAGGTCATCGCACAATTTTATTAATGTCTAGATTAGACAATCCAGAGTACTAAGACATTAAACTATCATTGAGCATAATTGTAAGAAAACGGCAGTCAACTTAAACACAATTATTGAAATAAAAATGCTATATTGAGTATAGTGAGATAGGTCAAATGATAAAATACAATCGGGGAAGCAAGCACGTACGGAACTTTAGTATTCAGGAGTCGGCAGCGTAAATATAGAACCCTCACTTTGTTCAATTGGTCGATATCTATATATAAAATGCACAGGAATTATCCTGTTTATTAAATAGGGTATCAAACATTAAAATATTTCCAAAATCTTTGTACATTACATTATTACAAGTGAGAAATTAAATTATCAAACATTCCAATTATCGTAATTAAGCTGAAAATTATAATTTTTATACATATTATTATCATACAAATAAAGTTGCATAAGTGCTTGCTCGGACTACAATCCCACAAAATCGAAATAATACATTTTATTTGTAAGCTATTATAATTATCCAGATACATGTATCTAAGATATTCTACAAACTAAATTGAAAAATAATAAAAAAAATGCATGATAATTAAATAAACATTATAGGCCCTTTGTAAAATGTTACAAATATAATATAAGAGGAAGACGAAATTAAAATTTTATGTCAAACATATTGCACTAATTACAAGGACTGTCGAAGTTTGTATCAAATACATGGTCGTTGTTGGAGAACGCACAGACAGACTGCGGTCTACCGTTCTGCGATCCGTTAAAGTAATGAAGTTCCGGACGCGAGAAATCTAAAGCGGAACGCAGACTGCTTGCGCAAGCTCTAAAGCTAATTCACATTACGCTCGCTATTTAGTCGAGTGGCCAAAAAAAACTCGACTAAAGTAGAATTGATTTGTTTACACACGCCTAGCTACTAACTCCACTCGAATAAATCACAAGCATAATGCGAACTGTAAAGTTACACAAGTCTGTTCGGCTTCGTCGAGGTAAGCAATCGTCACATCGCTAGAATCGCTCCACACGTATAATGAATCAATTCTTACAAGCTAACGTAAAGGCTTTAAACATAGTTTGGACTAGGTTCAGTGCCCGAGTAGTTACCTCGATCAACCTCTGGCCGGACTGAAGGCTCGCCTTGATATGTTTGACTATCGACAACAAAAAATATATGACAAACATTTGTATATAAGTAGTAAAATAAAAATGCTGTAAAATGTACTTAACTGCGCTATATAATAAATGTAACTTTCCATGTGTATGGCCCAAGATACAGTATTATATTTGTCTACTGGTACGAGTACATAAGCGCTTTAGAAATCATAATGTAAAATCATATCAATGAATCACAACATCTACTACGCTAGTCGACAAAACAAATCGCGTAGCTTAGCTCCTTAATCTAGTTTCAAAGGCCTTGTAACTAACTACCCTTATATCCTTTAAGAATTCCGATTATAAGGTCACCATTTCGTTACGAATACAGCTTCATCATATCACTTGAGAACAAATTAACTAATTACAAAAATGTAACTTAAAATCGAATTATTTAAAAATAAAAAAAAATGAACGAATGACATTTGATTCTGTAGAAAAATGTTAAATTATTTTAGTCACACAAGTTCGCTTAATCTACAGTTTCGAGGGGAATTTTTGTGCGAATAGCTCGTTGCTTGTGGCGCTCGCCTTATACAGTATCGCGAGTCGTCGCGCAAGATCGTCCGAGCCGCAAAAAATTCGGGCCCTCGAAAACTAACGAGTCGTTATCGGTAAAACGATCGGGGATCGTTTTACGGTGGTCGAGGGTTTCCCTAACGCTAAACGAGACTCACAGGCACTAACACCGACACACCCGAACGTTCACGTCAATAATACATAGAAAACCGTAAAACTCGGGGGTACTCTCACAATTCCACTACACGCTCGTATAACTTAGTTTTAGAGTTTATTGAGATCATTTGGGCCCGGCGGGGGTGGCTAGGAAGGCTAGGAACAGTCTCGCTCACACGAGATGGTCGCGCTCGTCGAGCGACACGTCGGAGTCGCGGTCAACGCGCAGCTCGCGCTCCAGGTCCAGCGAGCGGCGCTCCAGCTCCAGCCGCGCGCCGCCCGCGCCGCCGCGCCGCCCCGACTCGAGGGACGACACCTGAAAATAAGCAATACGTTACGAACACGCTCTGAAACTTATCGAGGCTGGTAGAAAATACTGACCGACCAAAAAATAAAGTTGGTTAAAAACGGGCGCCGGAAAATACTTTCGGGCGCCAGGTTAGATAATGCCAATATTGGGTTTGTTTAACAGATCGTCAAATGGGGCGCCGAAAAATACTACGAGGCGCCAAACTAACTTAAGCCACGTTTAAAACAAGTACTTTAACAGAATCATCAGATGACGATGTTTATGATTGACAAATGGGACACGAAGTAATATTTAGGGGCGCCAGGATAGCCAGTCAGTAATGAGTTTAACTGTATTTCTTGACACATACCTTGGCGAGGCGGCGTGCGTCGGGCGGGCGCTAGGAAGGCGCGGGCAGGTGCGGCAGCTTGGCGGCGGCCCAGTAGCGTGCGCAGGCTCCGCTCGCTCCGCTCACCGCGCTAACTGCGCTCACTCCGCTCACGCCGCTCGTCGTGCTGCCGCCCCCGCTCTCCTCCGATAGCGCCGCCTGCAATTTCGCTTCTGGGGAAAAAAGAAACAATATTAATATCACTGTCTGTTTGTGTGCAGTATGGACATTTCCTACCTTACACAAAGACGACGACTGAATCAGTTGCTCTCCAACAATCCTGATTTTAATTCTTTGCGGATTAAATGCACGTGCCCTGCAAAAGGTATGAATATCCAGACTTGAAAAACTTGTACCTATACTTCAAATGCATCAAAGACTTGATGGAGTTGTTTACTATTGACATCATCTCTTGTGGCTGCTTCTTCGTTTCCAAGCATGATATTCAGCAAGCAGGTGTATCATTGCTTCAGGAAGGCTGCTGTCGAACACATCACCATCTCCCCTGAATTCGCAAGTTTTTATGTTGCATTCGGGATGAGTCGTGTTATCGTGTAGGCTGGAGTTGCAGAAAGTAATGTCAGTATACTCACTAGCGACTTGCGAGGCATTGAAGGTGACGGGAGTGCGCGCGAGCGGCGTGCGCAGCGAGCCCCCCCGCGCGCCGCTCCCGCCCGCTCCCGCCCCCGCCCCGCCCGCGCACCCGCCGCTCGTCTGTGGACAACCAGATACAAATATGACACTATGAACTTAGCACCCTAGTCTACTTTACAAATATAGATGGGACTCCACCGCAGCCATGGAATCGTACACTGCTGTAATGTCCGTCCCAAAACATTCTGATGCAAGTGTAAACAAACCCTGATCAGGATAAATTCTGACGCAATCACTCAATAAACGGAATATGAAACACATTTATCTGTATTAAGAAGGTTTCAACTTTATATCTCACCACCTCTCACTACTTTTTCCAACCTTATTGATTGAATAACATTATTAAATTGTAGTTGAAAATTCATCTACGAAAAGCGAGGTTATAAAAATAAACTCAATTGTCAAATGAAAAACTTCTATAAGGTGATTTAAAACGATAATTTCAGGTTATTCAAATAATCAAAGCACTCAATTTCAAGTGGCACTATAAATTATTAGCATCCACAGGTACGTTTTCTGACCCATTGGTTTACATTTTCATCAGATACTTTTGGAGCAGACCCACAAGCACTTATGGCCGATTCCTATAATTTACGGACCGTTATTAGTTCGAATTAAGAATCTTGTATCTTTACCTCATAGCTATCACAGGTCAAATTAGCTTACGTTTTTGTTTATACGAACCGAGCTTATGGAACGTATAAGCTACGTGTGGAAGCGAAATACAAGGCAACCCAGAACACGCGTATGTTGGGCAAGTGACGTTAAAAACTATGTAATCGGTACATTGTTATTTACGTCACTTTTAGAGATAAAAATAATTTTACCACACAACTAGCAAAGCTGCACATGTGATCGCCAGTTTAACGTACATAATGCATTACCATTACCTGAATTTAAAATGGACTTCGAAAGCACGGAAGTAACAAGTCTATTTACCAAAATCTAGAATTTCAATCATAAACAACAAACTACTGATCTGCAAACACGAAAACCAAAATTATAAATGCCCCACAGCCCGCTGTGCCTCATATTTTACAGCAAGCCTATAAAAACTGTGGCATCGATTGTCACAAACGCAGCGATAAACTAAACGCTTCACTAACTAGGACAAAAGATAATGATCTACGGTTTATTCTATAGTGCATGTTGCATGTTGCGTGATTGCCCAAATTGTAATATTATGCGTCGTTGGTACCTAACTATGCAAATTGAGTAATAATTGACGTTATTGTGGCATGTTGACAAACAAGCTGGTAAGGGAAATAAATGGTGATTGCAGACTTTATTTGGTATATCTCCTCAATTTTTGTCTATTTATACAAATGAATATAATATAATCCTAGATCATAATTGAGTATTTAGGGCTGATTCCACAAATGAAACTGAACGCGATCAGCACATAAACCTGCTGATCGCGTTCAATTTCATTGGTGAAATCCGCCCCTAATCTTTTATGAGTAATCCAAGGAACGTTGATCATTATTATCCTTCGCAAAAAAAAAAAAAAACTGAATAGTTAGCCACAATGACTTAAAACGTCTACACTACAAATCACCCTTCTATATTTAACTGGAATCATCAGACATATTTAAACCAAAATAATCTAAGTTCTAATCACCCTCCTAAAGATAGGACATCACCTAACCATATTCATCTGACTCACAAATGAAAACCTACAACTTTCAATTTCCACGTAATTCTAAACTGTTGCCGCATCAGACATCTGCCCATCTACGTCAGATAGTTCATGTTTTATCTAAATATATCGAACAGTCAGCTGTCACAGTTCGCTGGAGAAATACATGTGCGTTCATTGAAGTGGGCAGTGCTCGCTCATAAGTGAAGGGTAGCTAAACTTGGAACTGATGACAGGTGACTGTATATCTCATTGATATTGACCGTGAGGACTAGCGTTGAGGACAAGGTGAAAGTATGCTGACTATTCAGTAAAAACCTGACTAAAGTTCGAAATACAAGAGTTTTGTGAACAGCAGAAGCCTGAAGTATTTGCTATGTATCAAATCAAAATATTTTATTTCACATAAACCTACATGGACACTTATGAAATGTCAGAAGCTAGGTGCACGGTTCCAATTAGTCGTTTCCTATGGAGAAGAGCCGGCAAGAAACTTCACGGTTAGTCTTTTAAAAATGATTGGATTTCACAAGTGCTGGCTTTTACAAGTGGGTGTACTATAGGTACACCTCTGCCTAACCCTTCGGAGAAACAAGGCGTGATGTTATGGCTTTTACAATGTTTTCAAATTACAGTGTTACCCAATAGATATGGGAGGACAGTATAGGCTTGTCAACAAGTACCAGGTACTTAACAAAATAGAAAAAGGTCTACAAATCCACAGTCTATTAAGCCTACAACGTTCTCACATTCTGTAACTAATCTGAATTAATGTCCTGGTGCCATATTATGATGTTCTAATGCCATCATGATTCCAGTGCGCAAGAGACCTAGCTATACATGACAGATAACACCATCCATTTTTCGTACTGGAATCATGATGGCATTAATACTTCATAATCCCTGTCCACAAAAGCCACTAATAAATAGTTGAAACTATAATTGTATGTACGGTCAGCAACAGAAGTAGATTAACACTGTTACTTTTGCATGTGAAATCAGTAGACTCAAAATTATTAGTACACTACTTTTCAGTACTTCATGTAATAGCGAGGAGTTTTTACTATCGGAATTTAACAACTGTCCACCATTTTTTAATTCTTTTAAACATAATATGTATTAAAAAAAAACTGAAGTGTTAATCAACTTTTGTTGCTGACCGTAGATATATAATGTCATGCGTTTAATGCCCTGTACATCACACTACAAGTGAAGCTATAAAACTTCGGCCCCATAAATTGCGAATATAAATCTTATACTCCGAATATCGAGCAATAAAATGTATAACATTTTATGTTCCTGACCTATGTCTAGTATTTGTGCCGACAAATTGTGAAGTTCGTTATAAAAGACACTAGTTCATAAAGCGTACTACTTCAATTAAGCAGCTGCGCCAGACGCTTCAAAAGTAAACAATAATGAACACATAATTGGGGTAGGAACTAAGTTTTAGGGCTATGACACACGGTGCGACGGCGGTACGTAGCGTCGCGACGATGTTGGGTCATCTTTGGCGCCACGCGAGACGTGTCAGTTTATAAAATTGGTAGTATGGCTCAGTTTGTTACGATGACACAACAGTTCCGTGTACCTGCGCTGACGCTTAAATGTTATGTCCAGACTGGTGATTGGCAGTGGAAGAAGTCATTAAAAATCCTAATAATAATTGCCTCTTCCTAGACTTATTCATCAATCTACATACATAAAAAAATATCTTAAGTACTTATAATCTACATAAAATAAAAACTAAAAATAATTTGCAACTAAAATAAAAAAATCTATTTAACTGCTTGTGGTAATAGGATAACTTTGAAGAGAAGAAACGAATAAATTAGACTATTATCTATGCGCACCTTTGCAAGCGGTACTCACACACGTTTTTAAAGCCAAGATTGTCGATCAGCAACGCGCAACATAATATTGTTTTCCCCTTGATGCACGTAAAAAGATTAAAAGCAGCGCTAGATTTATTTAATCTTCAAGTTATTTATAAATTTTTCGCGTACAAACTGAT
Source organism: Fissipunctia ypsillon (assembly GCA_947568875.1). Lineage (NCBI taxonomy): Eukaryota > Metazoa > Arthropoda > Insecta > Lepidoptera > Noctuidae > Fissipunctia > Fissipunctia ypsillon. The sequence continues at coordinate 5,913,396 of OX387667.1, forward strand.
TCCAGTTCTGACCAGTGTTTTGGTTAAAAAGTCCAAAACCACTTTAATTTTTGACCGAGAGTAACCCTACAAAATGCGATAATCTGATCAACATCTTACCAAACCTCATCATATTCCCACAGACAATCAACCAAAAAACAAATTCAAAGAAGCAAAAAAACAAACCTATTTGTCAGTGCACTTAGGGTGCGCGAGCCGCTTGGCATGGTGCGCTATACTAACGTGGTTGGCGGGCAGCGAGTGCGGCAGCGGCATGGGCAGCGCCTGCGCTGGCTCGTCGTCGTGCGGCGGCCGCGGCAGGCGCCGACGCAGCCACGCGTGCCGCAGGGCTTGTGCGGGAGTGAGCCGCTTCTCTGGGTCCCATTCTAGACACCTGGAACGAGCAAAATAGAGGGTTAGACCTATTTGATAATATATTATGCAAGGTTGAATTGTATGTTACAGTATCATCAGTATTCTTGGCCCAAAAATTGTCGTTCGATATGTTTTTGCCAGTCGTGACACTTAGTCAAAGGAGCTTAGATCAAGTTATGTTGGTATGCATAACATTGGTAACAAACAGGAAAATATAATAATATGTGTGAATTCCAGACTGAGAAACATAAAGGTACCTCACTGAATATTTAAATACGTAATATTTAAAAGTCTAATGCAATTGTATTCCCACGGAGTAATGGCAAGTGCTAATTTATATGCCGTTTCTCGCTTCGATTGAAATAAAGATTTCAGCACATTGACATGCTTGGAGTGATCGCACTGATGGCAGTAAACTCTTTAGGAACACCTAGCAAGCCATAGCGAGTTGATATAATGTTCTACATAATATATTCTGACCCAGTTTTCTAAGAAACGTTTGATGAAATGTTGTCCGAAACATGAAATACAAAAAAAAACATGATGCGGAAATCCTTATTTGTACTTTTATATAAGCTGTAAATAACCACAAGTTTTTACTCAGAGAGACGACAACAACTTCGGATGCAAGACTTGGATTCTACTACACATCCTTTTAATATCAATAAAAATAATTTTAATGACGAATCAATACTCTGTACTAGGAAACAGACATCGAAAGGCGAATTACGTTTAAAGTTTATAAACCAATAAAATTATTTTCCCAGACCACTTTGGCTCGGCCAGTTTTATTCGTCGAAGCCAAACCACAAGGAAAATTGAAAAGTCAACAGCATTTTACCAAAGTTTTCCTGTTCAACGAGGCGTTGAAAAATTACCCTTTTGATTTTCGAAAAATTAAAGTAGGTGGTCTTGCCAATTTTGGCACCCCACTAAAAAGAATATTGACTAATGCACGGCTAAAGAGATCTTAGTTCAAAGAACTGGCAATCCAGAAGTAGTTCTTGCTTTGTGGTGAAGCCAACCTTATGTTTAACACTAAACAATTTGAGCTTTAATTAAGAATTTTTTTAACTGTAACAATATGTATAATGTTTAAATTACTAATGGGCGCCAGAAAAACCGCAAAGGTTGGTTGGTCTCTTTTTGAGTCTAAACTTTGTAGTTTATTCTACTACATAGTTTTGTTTTCTAAATCTTACCTTCTAATAAAATCAATGAAGAATTTGTCTTGACAGCCCTTGAGGGCCGTGACAAAACTCTTTGATCCCGGAGGACCTCTAGGCTTGCCTCTTCTTGACATTCCTGTAAAGAAACATTATTTTCTTTAAATACAGTTAAACAAAGACTAGACCGAAACGGCTAAAGGTCAGGTTAGAACTTAAATAAATGTAATTAAAAGTAAAACGGTCTTTTAATAATGCAGGTCTATTTAGTTTCTCCGAAATGGACGCGTTCTCAGACGCTAGCATGGTTTTGTATTTTCCCTGAGACATTTGTCATTCTTTATATTTATTTGGGCGATTTTAATGGTTATACTATAATTCAATTCAGCTATTTTATATAATTCTTTATCTTTTTTATTTGCTTTATAATTATTTCAGGCTTTGAGGAAAATTAAAGAAAAAAATAAGCTAGGGCACATACATTACATTTTGTAGGAGTAGCAAATATTTAGTAATTCTATACTGAATTAATGAAAAATGCTGCTATAAGATTATACCAGTTGAATTTGGCTATCCACCAAAACAACTAGACTGTTTCTTCAAAACACATCGATTACATCCGCGACTTTGCCTGTAGTAATTATGTTTTCTCTAGTAGAAGTAAAAAAATGGTTAATTAAAAAAACTCATTTTATCCAAAATAACATGGAGCCATTAACTTAATTAATACTTTCACCAAATCTTCCAAAACACACCATACACGACCCACATGAATTAGCCACAACGTCTTAGGTAACTTTTTACGTTCTATGAAAGCCTATTCCGAAAAACCGAAAGATAAACTACAACAGCTGTAATGATAATTAACTAATCAACATAAAAAATTAACCAATAATGACCAATATTTATAGGTCAGGCCGTCAGACAGGCTCCAGACACATGTTATATTATGAACACATGTCGCCCGATGACTCAGCCTTTGGTCATATAATGGAACGAAGAGATCAACATTAGACATCACCGAAACATCCCGTAGTATAAGATGATTCAGAATATTTCACATTTCAGCTTCATGACGTTGAGAGAAAGTATTGCGTGGTTAGGAATTTCAGTAAGTGATGATGGTACTTAATTTTAGAAATGTCGTATGTGTTTGTTAATTTTGCAATTTGTTACATTTTCTGTAGTGTCTATCGTTATCCGAAGATATGGTGAGATATGATTTCCTGTCGAAATAAGGTCGTCTATGGTGAAAAGAGGGTCAAGATAAGTCAACAGCAGACTTGATAACCTTAATCTTTTATATTTGGGTTTTATTTCTGAAAGAGTATAGGTATTCGGATTGGGGACAAATAAGTTCATGCTGATATGATTAATAACTTGCGAATCCAATAGCTTACTCAAAACACTCCCGATTTTGACAGTCGGATAAATGCTATCTGCGAAAGTGTGAATGTAGTTTTAGTGCGAAATTCCTACCGTGATTGGAGGTCTGCAGTTTTCATTGAAATATGTCTTTTGTTAGTAAATCAAAAAATCTATTATTAAGAGCGTTTACGACGTACGGCATTTCATACAAACTTTCAAGTCTTTATTTTTCGAAATGCATGAACCGATTTTAATGAAACCTCCTACGCATAAGCAGGATACATAGGCCTAAAAAGTTAATTGAGAACATTTTCGAAATGTCGTCGTAAACGCTCTTAAGCCAAAACTTCGGCATTGCTCAGCAAGATGCAACACATCAAAATGGATTTCATTTAAGTGTGACGATGGAACTCCTGGTATCAACGAGATCAAAGTTCAACCTCTTCGTACAGTCCCATTAACTTCTACATATCCTGGATGCACCTACCTCCACTAAGAACGGTGGTGCCATCAGCCAGTGTAGTAGCCGTGCAGTACCGTGGAAGACCTTTGCTGCTGATGAAGTTCTTGGAGCGCTTGCCCTGTTCGATGAGCTTCTGTGGCGGCATGCCGAGCAGCTCGATGATGCATGCCATCTGGTCCGCCTCATCCTCGCCCGGGAGTAATGGGAACCCTGGAATAGTGGGAGAACACATTGTAATGATTGATAGAGTGGACCAAAGGATCAATTAAGAGAAGACAATGTACTGAAAAATCCAATGAGCTGATTTGTTTGCCTTTGATAATGTCGATATAAAGTTGCACAGAACCGCTTTTGTTTCTACAATAATTTGATTGTGTAAAAATACTTATGCCAAAATTAACATTTGAGAATTATTAGAAGTTTTGCAAGCCTGAATACTGGTTGCCTTTTATAGACTTCACAGGAAAACACATTATTGAAATCAAATAATAAGTACATGTTATCAAATCACGTCCTATCATCAAATCGTCGATATCAATAACCTCAATAATGAACTCCAATTTCATGTCATTGTCCCCTGTCGGCAAATTCTATTGTTTACAACATGTAATCATAATTCGCAAAGGATTGTTTACACGTAATCCCAAGAACTTTATTAGACTGTGGCCAAGACGTACAATAATAACATTAATAACACATGTAGTGTAGTGTAAGTTACGAACACTAATAAACACATATTCAATGTTTATTTGTCATGTAACCCAAAGATTTCAATACGTATAGGATTTCAGAAATTCTTTGAACTAATTCCAAATACTTTACAAGGGTTTTCGACTTTAGTCATAAAGCTATTTAAAAAGTCTTGTCAGACGAAAGACAATTGCGTGCGTTTTTTTGTGTCTGCGAAGTCAAACGCCTAAGCAAAGGGTTTTAAAGTCGATGCCATGGGGAATGGAAACGTTAAAACGTTTAGTTGACGTGAAAAGGCGGAGGCAAGGTTCGTTTATGGGGGTTCGTTATGTAAAAGTGAACGAGAATTCGATTGTGCTTTTTTGGGTGGCGTTTTTAACGATGTGGCATTACTTGAATGTATTTTTTTAAGAGTAAATATTTTTCATTTGATAGGTTTTTCAATTAAAAAGCACAATTCAAGGACAGGCTAAATAAGCAAGACAGGCTTGACAAAAACATAATAAGTTTGTATTTTTCTTTTTTTTCACTCTCGAAATAATGATGGTTAACAATAAGACAAAACATTTTTTGAAAATTGTTACCTTACACCCGTCTTTTCGAATAAAAATAACTAATTAAACAATTTAAAATAAAGTATCTCACCTGTAAGTAGCTCTGCCAGTATGCACCCTAAGGACCACATGTCGATGGGCATGCCATATCTGGCGCCCATCATCACTTCTGGCGCCCGGTAGAACCTCGACTGGATGTATGTATACACCCGCTGGTGCTCGTAACACGAGCTGCCGAAGTCTATCACCTGGAAACAAAGAAGAATATCGTAAGTTTGATGTAAGAAGAAAAGAATTATAGGGTGATATCCAATATTAGGCCAGTGCTAGACTTACGCCAATAGGAGACACGCGATGGTTATCAATGTTGACTACACCATGCGTCAAAAAATTTTGGGCTACAGTGAATAAACCATCGGAATAGATACTATTACGTGGATATCATGAATATCATATCAACTCAAATCTTAAGGTCGCCAAAAAGGACTCAAGATTTCAATAATTAATGTACCGAGGGCATTTTTTTAGCGAGGAAAGTAAATAAATTAATCACTGCCCATGGCAGACAGATGTTTACCGTTTTCTTATGAGGCTAGTGCAGATACTTAATAAGTTTTTTATAACCAATCCTTGTAAATAAATAATACGCGGAACTCATTTAACGATGACATACATTAACCTAACCTAAGTACACCGGCGCTCGTGGGTAGGTACAACATCAAGATTGAACCCACGACCCCTGACATTCAACAACTCCATCCACGACATTGTCATCTTAATAACTTTAACTAATAATGTTTGCAACACACCATATAAGCTTAAAATCAATCAAGCTGCCTGCCTTTTCCCAACCATATTGGAGTCGGCTTCCAATCTAACCGGCAGACATTTAATTGGCAGACTTTTGGGTTTCTGACGACCCGTAACGACTGTCAAAAATCTACGAATAACAGCCGGGACCAACGGGTTAACGTGGTTTCCGAGGCACGGAGGGGTCTCGATATGTAATAGATGCGTCACCCATCCACGAACCGACCGCGGCAAGCGTAGCTTAACCTTCGATCGACCCGTGCGGCTGTTATCATTTAGCCACGAGCCGAGCACGAGCGAAATGGCAGAATTTATTAACTGCGAGATTGAGACTGACGGAAGTTTATCACTTCGTAGAAAATGATTATTATTGAAACGTTAAATATTTTCTCTTCAGATGGTAAATAACTTGGCAATTACACGTAATTTGAAAAGCTGGAGTAACATTTAAAGGTTCGCGTTCCCGTTTGGAAGTAATAAGTTGTTTATTTTTTTAATGTAGGTACTGTAGTTAAAGAAAATCGCACTCCAGTTGTCCCGTATGTTAATAGACTTTGAGACTGGGTCGCAATGGTAGCTCGATTGATTTGTAAGTTTTTCCATGTTTATCGAATGAGTTGACCCACTTAGATGGAACTGTTAATAGGAATACAAGAAAATGTGTAACACATTGCTTGTTGAGTAAGGTAAGTATCGAATTCGAGTGAATACTTACTAATAAGTACATACAAATACTTAAATTAATAATCTTTAGATAATATCGAAGGCAAGTTAGAAACACAATATTAGTTAATCAAAGGGCTAATTTTACCAAGAAACTAAACGCGATCAGTACAGCACATCTAAACTGCGTTCAAGAGCTGTCAGTGTCATAATTGCTGTGGAATATTGACACTTGACAGTTCTTGAACGCGGTTTAGATGTGTTAATCGCGTTCAGTTTCATTGGTGAATTCGACCTTAATAGGTATCAATTTTATTACGAGAGGAGTTAGATTTTTATCTGAAAACTATATAAACACAATTGCTCAATTTTTAGAGAAATCCTAGCATCAAACGCGCTATTTTCCTCTCAAAATAACAATAGTAAGACCTTGTAAGTATAAACAGTTCAATGCAGAATAAAATTCGATAAACGTTACATTTATTAAGAGGGTTTTCACATTTTGCACCTCTCTCGCTCACACGGGACCAAATTTTTAATAATGTTACATGACAAGATGCATTTTTGAAAAATGTAATCAATGGGCGGTCTACAAAATAATATTAATTTAATAGGTAATTATTAAAAACACATTTTTATTGTGGCATTTATTTACATCATCTCAAAAACAGATCATAATACTTAATTACCTAAGTTTATTAGGTAACACAATTGAAATGTGTTTTTGATAACTACCTATTAAATTAATATTATTTTGTAGACCGCCCATTGATTACATTTTTCAAAAAAGCATTTTTTCATTTAACATTCTTAAAAATTTGGTCCTGTGTGAGCGAGAGAGGTGCAAAATGTGACAACGCTCTTAATGACGTGCTAACAGGAGGATACATCTGCTTGTTTTTCTGCGCCGTAACATATTTTCTTTGATAACATTTATTATAGGATATTATTAATTGCACATCAAATAAAAAATCACATATCAATTTATTTCCAGTACAAAAATACGACAATCATAGCATAAATACTGACTGCACAGCAAATTAACCAGAGCGTACTCATACATAATACTCACACTCATAGCAAAATGACATGCCGACTATATTAATCCCTAGGTTAGGTTAGGTTAGGTTACTTTAAACCCTATACACAGAAATAGGAGCCCCGCTAAGCGGGGCTCCGTCGACATAGGATGCAAGAGCGAGCGAAGGGTACGAAGGGTAAGTTACAATCATTTGTTTAATGTGCGCTAGTCATTATTAGAGCTATGCATTAATAAAAAAGCTTTACTTTGAGATAAATAGTGGTGCGCCACGAATATAAATTGTAGCTTATTTAGTTATATTTTGTGTTAAGTATTTTGCTGTGCAATCAGTAATTTTGATTGGAATTCGGATTATTTTTGCAAATAAAAAGTATTTTTTTTGATTTGCGTTTAAATACTACCCATTTATTATTAGTTAAAGTAAAACATCATATTTCATTTTTATAAATTTTACTTCCCTAACGATGAGAATTGCAGGCGGTATCAATGATTATATTATAATCAATGGTTAAGATATAGGGCGTTATTCACATGAGCCATAACTACACATTGATTTCCAATTGGCAAGGCAAGTCTAAGTTACTAATCTTTTATAATATAGGTAGTTTTGTATTGAGTCAATATTAATACTGAAATGACAACAGCTCAAAGAAAAAGCACAATATTACCGGTACCTATACACGCAACTTTTCTCGTGGCTATTTATTTCTAGAAAGCTCTTCAAGAATGTTAAGTAAATTTAAATAACGTATTCTAGCATAATACTTACAAAACGATGTGTTTACTATATACTAGACCACAATCTCAACCTAGTTAAAATCCATATTCGTTAAACATGACTCCTCGATGTGGTTTCTCACTGTTTACAACTCAAATTATTTTAGAGTGCCTTTATTGACACACGCACCCTTCTAACACGACCTAATTCCTACTGGTTAATATTTAGAACATAGCCCGGAAATGTTTACGTCAAATGGATTATGTATTTCTGATGTATTTTGCTGTTCGTCTTCAAAACATCGATTGATTTTGATAATATTAGAGCTTTAGTCGCAATATTTTGACTGCAAATATTATCTACTTATTGTTTAACTTGACTTCCTTGTTGGTATAGCGTTCACATGCGCTACTGTCGAGCATGAGGTCCTGGGTTCGATTCCCGGGTCGGGCAGTGTTATTGGGTGTCTCCAACTGGAATTCCTCAGTAGCAGCTCGGAGTCTTTATTTGTGCCCGGTAGATGGCACTAGGCTCGCCCCCTATTAAAATGGGACTTAAACGTAACTGGCAAAATGTGGGTGTACTATATGCACATGTTATGTGTTTATGTATAACTGAGGAGTCTTTATGATGTTCCCTACTTCCCTCACTCCGAGATAAAAAGTGGAACCATGGATGCAGTATACAAAACGTTTCATGAAAAGTGCTTGAACCAGCCTGATGCACTTTGATCATTGAGCATTTTTATGACTTAGTAGAATATTGATTTTCAATTACCATATTAACGATAATCAAAATCTACCTACGTCCACTGCTAAACTGATACTGAAACAAGACATTTCTTATTGGTTTAGGTTTTTCAGATTTGGATCCTGCAAACAAGGACTATTATAATGTGACCTAGAATTTCCCAAGTCTAATACTTGTGGATATGTCGCAATAAGATGGTTTTCATCATCTGCCAAGCCTTTTAACAACTTTGTTGGGATCGGCTTCCAGTCTAACCGGATGCAGCTGAATATCAGTATTTTACATGGAGCGACTGCCTATCTGACCTCCACAACCCAGTGACTGGGTAATACGATACCCCTTGGTAAGACTGGTTGTCAGACCTTCGGGCTTCTGACGACCCGTAACTGTCGCAGATCTACGAATGACAGCCGGGACCAACGGCTTTACGTGCTTTCCGAGGCACGGAGGGGTCTCGGTATGTAAAGATCCACGGACAACCCCGGCAAGCGTAGCTTACCCTGATGGATCGACCCGTGCGGCTGTTATTACTTAGCCACGAGCTCCTCCAATAAAATGGTTATATAGCTATATCCCTAGGGATCGCAATATAGTTAGAAATATGAACGCGGTTCATAACTGTCGGAGTGCCCTAATTTAGTTACTGCGACCAATTTCGACGTAGCGCTCGCCGGCCTATGCCGTGGCACCGCTCGCTTTGCTCGCTCGGCTCGCGCGTCGTTGGTCACAGTTCTAACCTACTATTTGGTCGGAGTGCCCTAATAGTTATATTACTAGATCGTACTCGTATCATAGTTATGTTCCTAGTAAGATAGTTATGAACCGCTTTCATATAACTACACTTCTGGACACATCTATTGGCCCACCTTGTATTTTCAGTTTCGTTTGGTCCTAGCTAAAATTTTATATTAGGTCGAGCAAAAAGTTTTTATGCAGTTTTGAACCTGGCACATTCACAATTTCATTCAATAGTCTTTTTTTGAATTTCGAACACAGAATTTAAAGAAACAAAAGACAATTTGGAGCCTGTTTGTTGATATCAAACAATCGAATACTAAGAAAACTTGGTTTTATTGGTTTACTTGGATTTAATTCTTGAAAAAGTGATTGATATCTTTGGTTTTGCAACAAACATTACTTATTCTTAACATTAAGATGAGGTTCTATCAATAATCTATGGATACTTCACCTGAAGTCGCCGCCCAAGCTGTGGCACTTATTCAGGCCGGACACAGCCAAAGAAACGTGAGTGCTCAACTTAATTTAAGTCGATCTGCGGTCCGAAATGTTTATCGGAGGTACCTAGAGACTGGCGGCTTTGTTCGTCGCCAAGGAAGGCCACGATCTCGGGTCACAACTGAAAGGCAGGATCGATTCATCGTGACGACCAGCTTGAGAAATCGTCACCTTACCTCCATTGAGATACAAAACCAACTTCGCGACTTCCACGGAGTATCTGTGAGCGCTCGAACTGTTCGGAGAAGGTTAAAAGAACGCGATATGGTACCACACAAGCCAGCTAATGGGCCCAAACTAACGCGAGCCCACCGAACAGCGCGCCTTCATTTCGCACGCAGTCATTTAAATTGGACACAGCAAGATTGGAGCCGTGTACTCTTTTCTGATGAGTCTAAAATTGTGTTACATGGCAATGATGGAAGGAAGAAGGTCTACCGACGTAAGGGAGAGCGTTTCGCACAATGCTGCTTTGAAGAGAGGGTTGCTTATGGCGGTGGCTCATGGACTGTCTGGGGCGGTATATCCGCGAGCGGCAAAACTCAACTTGAGGTTGTTACAGGACCACGGCTGCCAACATTAAATGCTGAAAGGTACATTCGTGAGTGCTTAGAACCTCACGTGATACCATACGCGGACTATGTGGGCCCAAATTTCCTTTTTATGCATGATAATGCAAGAGCCCATGCGGCCGGCATCGTCAGGGAATATCTTCGGGATGTGAACATCACAGTTATGGACTGGCCAGCCAGAAGCCCAGACATGAACCCCATTGAGCACATGTGGGACGAGCTGAAAAGACGTGTTAGGGCTCGTCAGCCAGTTGCCCAGACGATGCAGGAGTTGAAAACTGCCATAGAAGAGGAATGGGAGATGATCCCTCAAAATTTCATAGAGCGGTTGATAAACTCTATGCCTAATCGTATGAGAGCTGTGGTAGATGCCCATGGAGGCAACACGCGTTATTAAATTAAACCTTTATTTGATAAAACATGTTTTTTATTCAAAAATCAATTGCCTTTAACAAGGCGCATATCCGACTTGTTAGGCGTAGCTCCATGTCGTATGGTATTCTGAATTCAAATTTATAACAATACGATCGAAAAAGATGGTAAAATGTATCAGGTTTAAAACTGCATCAACAGTTTTTGTTCAATCTAGCAATCATATTTCGGTAGGGGCCATCGAAACCTAAACTCTAAGGTGGGCCAATAGATGTGTCCAGAAGTGTATATGACGGCTACAAGCATCTTACTGCGACATATACAACAGAACTGGCGCCACAATGCATCCTAGTAGGAAACGCAATGTTTATACAATGCGTTTTCATCTTAAAGTCAAATAGAACAATAAGTACAATAACCCATTCGGTTTATAGATCCAAATAACGAGCATTGCTTTACATACAATGGACATCAATCATCAGTGTTTCTAGCACAAACAGGGTTAAAATAACTACCTAGGAACCCACTTAGAAAACAAAGCGGCAATATTTCAAACGTCAACTCGAGAAAAAATTGCAGTATACAATCAATTTATTTACACTTAAAGTAACGACTCATGTTATACATATGTAATAGATTTCTGGATCAATAGATCGATAAAAACGCTTGAGTATCGGATGGCGATTGAATCGAATGCGGCACGCGTGTGCGCACGCAAGGGTACGTCAGTGTTGCCACGCCTGCTGACTTTTTGATATTTCTACTGATGATTATAGAGACTGACCAGCTTTAAACGACCATATTCGTAGGAATACAGAGCCCCTTCTGTGTTTCTCTTGTGGCTAAGTAATAACAGCTGCACAAGTCAATCGATCAGGTTAAGCTACACTTGCCGCGGTTGGCCAGTGGATAGGTGACGATCTTTACTCCTTCGTGCCTCAGAAAGCACGTTAAGCCGTTGGTCCCGGCTCACCGGCTGTCATTCGTGGATCTTTGACAGTTGTTACGGGTCGTCTGAAGCCCGAAAGTATGACAGACAGTCATATCGTTGGTATTGTATTATCCAGTAAGTGGGTCAGATAGGCAGTCGCTCCATGTAATACTGGTATTCAGCTACATTCGGTTAGACTAGAAACCGACCGCAACATCGTTGGGAAAGGGCTAGGAAGATGATAATTCGTAGAAATACAGACAAGTGTATGGATGAGAAACTTTCACAGAAATTGCAATAGAAATAGTAAAAACTTAGTAGATAAAATCCAAGAAATAAAAGGCAGTAGAAGCTTTTAAAATTACAAGCTCAAATAAGACATTTCAATAAACAATTTTCCATCTTTCAATCTTTTATTTGATTTCTACGAATTAAAAGTGACACAATTGGCAACACCGTGACGGCGTTTGACGCACGCGCAAGTTCCGATCAACGCGCTTCAATGGTCCATTGTCTACTGATTACGTTCTTACGACTTTATCATAACCCCATAAGCGAGCTCGTGGAATTGAATTCAAGGCTTTACATTTATAAGGCATGGCCCAGAATTGTTGAAATTCAATTAGTATCTGAGTTTGTCTGTCTGTGGAACGGAGCATGTAATTCATAGTTTTTTGCGATTACGAAGATTCATTGGTTGAAAAATCGTTTATTTATTTAGGTCAACGATATGGTGCAAACACTTTGTTATGTTCCAGTCTCGAATGCAGTTCAAGGAAGTCTCGAAAAGATCGAAAAACAACTGATTGATTTATAGTATCAATCATTATGATTGATTGGCACTTTCCTGAACTAAATAATTATAATGGCGCCTGACAGCATCGGAAGAAACACAGACAAAAACCGATGCCAAAGCGTTGTTGCAAAAAATTAATAAATAGCTGAAAATATTGCTATGTCCAGACAAATCTACGTCAATGAACCGTTTAATACTTTACAATAATGATGTATTCCATAGAAAAATTATTTTGACAGCACTAAATGAGGGACGGAGGCCAGTGCTTGTCTTCCACGAACCGCCAGCGTCATTGGCAGGCCTCCAATGATTGTCATCGGGTTATGTATCATATTAAGGTGACAGGTTATATATCTTATAATGACCACACTATGGTTTAGTCATATATGATTGTGCGAATTAAAATAAACGATACAAACCGCTTTGTGATAAAATATGATACTTTAACCACAATAAATGATGATAGAAATGTGTCTTTCTTCTTATGACTAATAGAGAGACAAAGAGTCTGGACTTAAAGTTGGCATAGAATTGAAACACTTGTCACGATTACGGTGGCATGATGGCTAAAGAGGTTGATACCAAACGTTTATACGATGATTATAATGCGCACATACTTTATTTAATTACGCGAAAATGAAACTCAAACTCGAAGCATTGATTTCAATTAAAATAACTACAGGCACTGTTGAATTGTCAAGGGGTCGGGGAGTCATAAAGTTGAAGCTAGTTGCCCATTCTAAAGCGTAGTAGGTACCTATGGAGAAGAACGGGGAAGAAACTCCACGGACACTCTTTTAAAATAAAATATTATTACAAAGTGAAAGTCTAAAGTTTGCCTATGCCTGGCAAACCTTATAAAATATTTTAAAAAAATATAGTGAAGGTGTTCATCAAAGTAAAATATATGTAAAGTTTTTTCAACTCGGCAAAAACTACTACACGTTTTGAGCGCCACGATAAACATTGGCCTCACGTATGCCAATATTTACTTTCGCTATGCCAAAAGCTACTTTTTGTCGAGTCTTTGGCAGTTTTTTAACGGCACTAATTAGTAAGTAGGTACCTAACTAAACATTGTAGTGAAAGATTGGCTGTGGTTCCCCGAATGCGCCACAATTCCGCTTAAGAAATATATTTTTTTTTTAAACAAAATGATGAATTGCGTAGTTAAATTCTGTTTAGGAGTAAAGATCATGGTTTGCATAAAATAAGAAATATTGTCGGACTGGAATAAACAGTTTTCGTGAACTGTTGCGTTCAATTTTGTAACGAGCCTGTAATTTTATAGTAGTTGAAAATATATTTTTCCATTTTCCAAGAAATTAAGTTTAGATTGTAAACTTTACAGTTTCGGTATTGTTACATTTTCCTACAAAACAGAGGTTATCAGAAATACCTACAAGCGTAACAAAACAATTAGCTGTGCTTGTATGACGTCAAATACTTATTGTTTTGAAAATAGGAGTTAATTACAGTACAAGAACAAAACACTAAAACCAGAGCCTCGGAATAGAAACACTTTGTTGACTAACCCGGTAACCTGTTCTCATTGCTTTACGTAAGTCATACATTATTCCTCTATTTGACAACTCCTTTGCACAACTACCGTCGAATCCGCCAATAAAATTCACACGTACCCTCATTGACATAAAATCGAAAATTGAACTGTGATCAGGTTGTTTGGCGGCAGTTACACACAAATCACGTCGTGTCACAACTTGATGCAGAAACGGCAGAATCGGTCACATTTACAATGTGGTGACGTCATAGGAGCCCGAGATCGATGTGTTCCCCATATTTCACGTGAAGGGAAACGTGACACGTGACGTATAAATCAAGTTGACACGCTATTACACGTAGGTGGCGTTCCTGTTTTGGGAGTAAACAGGCGAAATAGCGACGAGACTCTAGGTGAAAGTGACGACATGCAAGGAAAACAGTGTAGGAGTAATATTGTGCAGCGATATCCGCCTGGAAATGCCTGAAATGTGTGACGCTATTACAGTATTCTGACAAGATTGTGTATAGGGTGAGCGTTTCCCAACGTAATTAATAATAAAATAAGTCTTAATTACTGTTGCAATGCGTAATATTAATGCTAAAGCAATTCGTAGCAATGACCTCTTAAATGTTGAAGTTCAAATAAATCTATGTAGGTATGATAAAAGCTTGTAAAACTAAATACACAAAACAATTTTCGCATTTTAACAAAAAAAAAAATCTCACATGGGTATTTTTAGCTTTCCACCAATTCTTAGTATTCAGTTCGGCGTTGTGAAAAAAAGGCTGATTGTAAAATTCATTTCATTGAAATAAAATTCGCGCTTCCATTTTTCCGATTCGTCATTCACATACATGCTCTGATCGTTGCTAGCGAAGCGTGCTGTTCAACGAAGGGTAATATAATAAATATGTATTTAAATATACGGAATTCTGCATTTTTGGTAATGTAATTTATTTACTGAATATTAAGTTGATGATGACTGAAAGCATTATATTGTTAATTTGGCAAAGACTAACTTAGATGACCAGCTTTTTGATAACATAGTCTTCACTGATTCTGCTGCTTCTATCCAGGACAAAAAACGCCACGATTAACGTGGCCACCTACAAGCCCAAGTATGTAGGCTATTTAGAAAGGGATTACTACAAATTATCGTTTCGAAAAGAAGATCCTTTGTTGCAGAATGCATCTTTCATGCAACATAGCAGAAATACCCAGGATTTAATCAATTTTGATTATGTCTTTATGTCGAGAAACACAACACATAAGATGTAAAAATAGATTTGCCTACATAACCGAGAAACGTATACAAACTTAATAAGTTATTTCAACACATCCCACAATTTTATGCCATATGGCCGATTATAATGAATTATTTCGATATTTAAGTATTACACTGTTTTATGTACTATTTTTCACACCACATGGTGCAACCAATCTTCTAAGTTTACACCCAACGTGAGGCGTAGGCACATGATAGCCGCTATGTTCTTGAAAGTACTATTATAATCATACATGCTTCATTATACAGGGTCAAATTAAATTAGCTAGCGAAACTCCGCAGACGTGATAGGTATCGTCTAAACACGATAAAAACAAAAAGAACTTAATATAATAATGTTTTTTTCGGGGGGTCTACAACTGCCGGTAGTATAGTCACTTAAAATATCAGTTTAAAAATCAGTTTTTTTTTTTTTTTTTTTGTAAAGTTCACAGGCGTTATGGGTATCGATATCTCAACACGATAAAACAGATTCAAGATACGATAGACACTTCAAGTAACAACACCGGTCCTTGAACCCAAAAAATAATCATTAAATCATTTTTATTTTGTCGTGTTTAGATCTTGATACCCATCACGTCGGCGCAGTTTTGCCAGGTAATTTAATTTGACTCTGTATATGTACATTCTTCAATAATCGACACAAACAGGGCCAAGTTCAAATCAATTTCTATCTAAAATGAGTTTTGTATGTTTTACATATTCAATTGATTTATTGTTATCAAGTCACGATGTATTGAAATCTGTTTGTAATTAGGTAAAGGTCGGACGTAAAATTATGTTTAATGGCATGCAGTTGGACTATGAATAGATCCCCATTATACTGTTTACACACTATTGTGGATGTCGCCAACGTATTACGGAATATTCCTGAAGGTTTTTCTAACCCTCTGGAATATTCATTTATAGCTTAGCGTCATTCTTTGCCTACCTACTAATTTGTTTTTAATTTTTAAAATTTTTGGGAAACCCCCTTTTATTGGTGCTATAGGCAAAGTTGAATCCCCGAAGTGAAGATATAAAAACTTGTGTAAAATTGTAGGTAAATTATCTGAATTTCTTTAACATTTTCCTTAAAGCTTTTTTGCATTGTTTGGAAAACCTATAATAGAAACGTTTCTGAGAGCTTGAGAGACCTTTACGTCATAATTCTTGGCGTTTGCAGCACTTTTGTTTATGACTCGAGGCGAAAGTCGTAATATAGCTGTGCTGTGGCTACAAAACATCAATTGTTCACTGTAACACATCAGTTAGCCACTAATTTACTACATATTTGGAAAGTGTATTCGTTTAGGACTTCAGAAACTTTTGGCCTTAGGTCTATAATAAACAGACTATAGGCTACAGTGTAAAAGCTTACCTTTTATAAGGCTCTTTCAAAGAGTCGCGATTCGCGTCGCATGTCGCGCCTGTTTGCAGAAGCCTTTAAGCTGTTTACATTAAACTTGAAATCATTTATCTTAGTCCCTGCAGATACGTAAGAAATCGCCGTCAAGATTTGGCGTACTGAGAAAAGGGAGAGAACACAGAGGAGAGCATAAAGATAGAGAATAGAGAATAATACTAGCATCGATTAGTGTACTATTATGTATTCTGTGGTAAAACTGAACCAATGGCGTGATAATCAAGCAAGATGTACATACTTGCAGGCACCATCGCGGACATTTGCGGCGAATCACTCACGGCACTCACACGGCACGGCGGTTCACTGCAAATGTCCGCGGTTGTACATGACTCAGAGATGGCAACGCACGTGCGATGTTTCTGGTATTGCAGATGTCTACAGGGTCAAATTAAATTAGTTAGCGAAACTCTTCAGATGTAATGGGTACCTGTAGGCTAATGAAGATAAAACAAAAAAAGATCTAAAGTCATAATTCTCAAGAATCCAGCGGCCGTTGACCCCACGAAATAATAGTTTTAATTATTCCGTGGTTGACCCCGTAGTCAGCTGTACAGATTTGAAATGAAGAGTTGATTTTTCAGATTCTACTGCTGAGCATGATGTCCTGGGTTCGATTTCCAGGTCGGGCAAAGTGTTATTGGGTTTTTCTATCTGGAATTTCTCAGTAGCAGCCCGGAGCCTGGATTTGTGCCCGGTTGATGGCAATAGGCTCGCCCCCTGAACTGGCGAAATGTGGGTGTACTATAGGTACACTTCTGCTAACCCTTTGGGGAAACAAGGCGTGATGTTGTGTTTATGAGTTGATTTTTTTTTTTGTTATATCGTCGTTAGATCACGATTGAGGAGTTTCGCTAGCTAATTTAATTTGACCCTGTATAGGAAGCGGTGACGACTTACCAGGCTGCCCACCTGCAGCCTGCTTGCTTGCCATCCAACAACATGAAACGGCAATCACCGCAATGTGCGTAAATACTAGCCCAACGCTGCGTTAACCGGTTGATAAGAAACACATGTTAACTTTAAAATCAGGAGAAAAACAATAAATTTACCTCAGATAAATCCATCTAAGAAAACTCTTTCAACTTCTAAATCCGTTTCCTACATTCTCAGAAATGAAAATTCTATTTGTTCCATGTATTTTAGATGTTATGATGATGGAAAACAAACGCTCAGACTATTGTTTGAAAAACAACACTTCCTTGATAATATTTATAACTATCAATGAAGAATCCACTATTCTGTATTACAGTCGGTATTGTTTACAATGGGCGTTGTATCTCCGAATGTCTATGAATGGATGAAGGTTGACAGATACCAATGGAGGAAATGGGAAAACTGGGTTTGATGTTTGTTGAATTCAATCGGTATAATGTTGAATAATTGGAATTAGCCTTTAACGTAAGTAATTATAATCGGAATAAAATTGAGCAATCAAAGGAATTACAAGCAAGTGATGACAGCACAAGAATTAATAAAATAAACGTTAATCCAGTTTTTGAACGTAATAGGCCTCACATTTATCAATCTTTTTTATGTTTATCTGAACCAAGACGATACAAACGCAATCACTAGTTTTCTCGACACAAAACACGCATAGCACAAAGCACTGCTTTTAAATTCTCATTTGGTTCAACAATGATACTTTTCACATCCATTTAAACTACAAAACATTATTAACAAATGAGAATTCCTTGGCAATAATACGTGGTCTGCAGATAGAATTTCCAGATAGGTTCGCGTGCAACCTACATTGTGCATATTAGTGTCCTAGAATTTAATATCGTTATGTCATACACTAACCTGATTTGGTGCTCAAGGAAACTGCTTTAAGTGCTTATTATCTGAGACTGGTTTTGTTGTAAGTTAGAAATATATTTTAGTGACCCTAGCAACAGTAATTCTCATATTCCACATATTTGTGTAAGTCTTATTCCCATATGTATCAACAGATTCTTTATCTTTATCTGGACGCTTTTAAATGCCAGACAGAGGTATTTTTATGCTCATAGCATTAACCATGACCTTGGTTCTTATCATCAGAACAATACCAATTATGCAGATAACATTCTGCTTCAATAACCAAACCGTCTGCCACGCTACTGACCATTGTTAGTCACCTGAAGATCGATTTTTGTAGCTCTCTATGACGCATGAGGTGTATAAAGTTGCCAGAATCTATATTACCTAGTATTAGTATGATTAAATCAAAACTCAAACTCAAAGCATTTACTTCAATAAACCAGTTACAGGCGCTTTTGAATTGTCAAAGGTTCGGTTAGTCAGAAAAATGAAGCTAGTTGCCCATTCCAAAAGCGTAGTAGGTAAATCTTCATGCAAGTGACGGTCATTATCAACGTTCCCATCATTCTTCAGGTCCCTATAATCATTATCATCATCCGAAGCCCGACTTCACCCACTTCTGGGCATAGGTCTCTCTTTTCTTGTGCCAATCCCCACGCTCCCGTGTCAGCCTCCTATAGACTACAAGAATCCCATAGAAAATACCAGATTTTTTTATTTTTTTATTTGAGATGGGTTTGCTCTTGATTCTAGTCTAGGTTAGAGGTGACAGAGACAAAGTCGACGATGGAACAAGCTTACCCAGAAGAAGCCTGTTCACTCTCACTTTGAAGAGATCGGGGTTGTATGCGTTCGGAAACACAGACGCAGGTAGAGAGTTCCACTCTTTTGCTGTGCGCATCACAAAAGACTTTTGGAAACGCTTAGTGCGAATTGGTGGAATAGCAACTAGGTAGGGATGGTAACTTGCAGTGCGTCTAGAGGTCCGATGATAGAAGGGGGGCGGTGGCAAGAGGTCGTGGAGTTCTTGAGCACACTCACCGAAGTACAATCTGTAAAAGATCGACAAGCAGGCAACCTTGCGGCAAAAAAAAAATCTTAGGGCCAAAAAAATTCATTCCCATATATTGTCTTATTTTTCTTCAAACACCTAATTAAGTTTCAAGTCTAATCAAGCCAAGATGCTTCTATTAAGGCTTAGTACACATTAGCCGTCACGTCGCGTGTTCGCGACCTAATTACTGTAATTCTGAAGCTATCATCCACTCTGTAGACCAATTATACCGTCGTTAAGTTATCTCAGCGACCTTCACCGATATAGTGTTGGTACTTGGTGTGATGTGCTTGGTTAAGTGAGGATGTGTCAATAAGTGAGCAGCACAGAGGTTTATTGTTAGCTGTTTATTTAGATGAGATCATTTATAATGGATTTTAGCACTGTTAAGTTAGCTGATCAAAAGGTGGAGCCTAGCAGAAGTGAGGACTTGTACTGCAAGACAGATTTTAGCTATAAAATATCTAACTATGATTAACTTAAGATGATATTTCGTGGCTAGTAAAAGAAGATAGCGGGCCTCACATAAGTTGCTCCAATTTTGGACAGTGTAATTAACCGATCTTATTATAAATTTTGTGTCGTCAACTGGTAGTTAATAAATGAGAAAGCTTTTATGGTAGCAACAGCTCATGTTTAAACTTTTATATCAAGCACATAATACGATAAGGCCATAATTAAGTTCAGACAGATTATTCTCTTATATTCCGAGTAGAAAGGAAGTGATGGATCCTTATAATTAGTTACGTAAAACATCTGTGTCTGAAATATGATAAGTTATTTGATATTTTTTAATATTTTTTGTAATATTACGTTGTTCAGAGTGAAGGCGAATAGCAAAATGGGGAAGGAAAGAAGCCACCATTTCTCTTGAAAGGGTTTAGAAAAAATAAGTAAGGTCCTAGAATGCGCTATTTAAGGCTCCTTTAAACAGGCGCGACTCGCGACGCGACACAAAGACACCGCGTGTAGCGCAACGAGCGGTGTCTTTGTGTCGCGCGCGATTCGCGCCTGTTTGAAGGAGCCTTTAAACGGAGACTTGAAACTTATAAAGTTATAACCAATCACTGCCAAAATGATAGCGATTGTGACAATGCTCTAGCTTTTGCCCGCGGCTTCGCTCGCGTTGAGGTCGAATTTTATCCCACGGGAACGTACTATCGAGATCCTATGTCCTAACCTAGGTCATGGCTTATCCGTGTGCCAAATTTCATCCAGATCTGTAAAGGCGTGAAAAGGTAACAGACAGACAGACAGACAGACAGAGTTAATTTCGCATTTATTATGTAAGTATAGTACGGTTTACGTTTCGCATTACACGATTTACCCTTCATATATCCGCCGGAACATAGACCTACGCGAGACAATGGCTTTTTAATTTATTCAGTCATTTAATACGAGTGGTTAAAGAATGAAGTAGAGTGTTACCAGGCTAATTTGTTTGAATATTTTAAAAAGCACAGCAACCCTAACTCTGACGACGAAGGCCATTTTCTGCCAAGACTATTTCCACGACAGTAAATTAAAAATTTCTCTTGGGACTAATTAATCTTTTGCAACAGTTTATTTAAACAAAGAAACCAGGTCAAGAAAATCAAAACCACAGCAGAAAAAGAAACTATCTACTGTAACCTTCGCAATTATTGAACGACGTATAACGTTACTGACAATCGAAATTTTAAAGTATTCTCCGTGAGAAACATAATAATTATCAGGGGCGAAGCGTTCATACAACCCGATTCCTATCGGCTTCCCTTCGGAACAACCACTTTTCTTAATGTCTACTATTGCCAAATAATATGGTACTTACACCTGTGTGTGTAACTGTGTATCACATCACATTACATAATTATATTTAACACCAGTTTAATACATCATAAGATTAAAACCTACAGGTTTTTTGTCTAAGTTTATGAGAACTGAACAATTTTTTCGTCGGCTTCCCTCTAATGATAATTGTAGCTGCGCCACTGATAATTATCCCGCTTATATTTCTCAAAGGGGCAGGCTGAGGTATATAATGTATAATACACCCACATTTCACCGGTTATTTTTAAGTCCCATGTAATAGGGGTACGACAAATGCCATCAACCGGCCACAACCCAAGACCGGCTGCTACTTAAAAATTCCTAATGGAAAACACCCAATAACACTGCCAGACCTGCACCCTAATTGCATAACACACTAGTATCAATCTCAATCTGAATGATTTTGAAGCATATTGCTAATACATTGCTTCATATGTTCGAAAAATTTGTCTGCTCAACAACGTAAATAACGCAATAAATGTTGTTGAACTGTCAAAATGTGTTACGTAATTAGGGTAGTAGGTATTGTAAAACCTAGGACCCCATGCTAAGTAGTCGATCACTGAACTCGGTGAGGCAATCAATGCTATACACACACTAGCAGAGACAATACGTTACAAGTCCACTGTAATGATTCACATTGTGAAACGTAACGTTATGTCAGTTATCTCGACAGATGTGGGCTATGTCCCCGATGCGAGCATGTAAAGAAACGCCCGGTAATTAAGAATAAAGATGGCGACTGTCGTAGAAGAAAAGTATATTAAATAAGAAACGTTTTTCAAGCGAAGCGCCCCTGATTCTGAATAATTAATCCTATCGTGAGAGATTCACGGAATTTCTCGCTCGTCGAGTGACGAAGATATTCGTCACGGTGGCGAGCGCTAGTTGTGACAGGGAAAGACGGGTTGCTTGGACACATGCCGAGGGTGCGCGCTAGTTTCCCAATTGGCCTCAGCCTATTCTTCCGTACATAAGCAATTCCGGTAATCGATTCTGGAACATTTTGTGTGGGATATAATTTCCAGTTAAGTTTTCTTTTTCTTTGAAGAATGACTCAATTACTTATTCTAAGCTCAAGTTTTGGGTCAAATTATCCTGAAAGATATATTCTGGGAAGCTCTGAAATATGAAGAAAGGGATGATCTCTTTATTATTTTTCGGAATTAGTACATGCCGTTAAGATCAAATCCCTTTGTATTTAATCATTTGTACAGGCTGTATCAGAGGTGTGGTCAAATTTAAGGGTGTGGTACAGACTATCAAACTGAACAACTTTCTCCATGAAACCATCATCGTAATAGCAAAAAAATTATCAACTGTCCCATAGAAAACTTTTACACGTAGGTACTCGACGCCAATGTATGGGACGGCTGATTATTTTTTCGCGAATACGATGTTAGTCCAATGGAGAAAGTTGTTCAGTTTGATGGTCTGTACCACACGCTTAAATGTGACCACACCTTTCTGATAAGTACACTCTGTATATCTATCTATAGATAATTATTATAAATTAAAGCCGCTTTTCGTGTCTGTCTGTGTGACCGCGTTGTTATTCTTAAGTACGCAACGGATTTTGATGCGGTTTTACCTATCGATTAGAGAATAGAATAGAATACTCTTCATTATGTACCATATAAACAAATGAAAATAATTTATGTATTCCGGAAGGTTTATGTGTAAACTTACCTACTTAAAACAACGAAATCTTGATGTTTTGTAAAATCGTCATAACCGTGCGAAGCAGGGGCGGGTCTCTAGTACAGTACAATAAAACAAATAATGGGGCAACGTTATAATATCGCGTCACGGCATGTTTACATCGCCGATAGCCGCACACGTGCGCTTACGCAATGTCACCAGCGAGAGTCACTGAATCATTGATTGTGGAACATTGATCGATCGAGCATTTTTGTGCAAGGTTATGTAAATTGTGGTAATGAAAGATTTCCTTTTGAAGATTTTCCAGACCATCTTTAACACCACATCTCTTATTTGCCTTACCTGTTGGTTAAAACTTGGTAACCAAAATTCATTGAAATTAGGACTTGGTAACAAAAGGAGTATGTATGTAATGATTGTGGCAGGTGGCGTTCTGTAATTTCTGCCTACACCTATGGGAAGAAGGCGTGAGTTTATGTATGTATTTAAATGAATTTTTCCCGACATACTCAACGAAATATAGGAGAGAAAATAATTCGCTATAAGATACGTAGAATGCTCACCAAATGGAATATGAAAACACGAACCAAGACTGCAAAACAAAAAGACCTCAAATACTATTAAAATCATGCACGTGAGCTAGTTTCACCTGGCTCAAAAACACGTAGTTTTTACACATAGCTTATCTATGTAAATATTACAAAACAAACGTGTAAAATAGAAAGAGGGAAAAGTACTACATAATAGAGAAACGAATCAGTTGTTGGTAAGAAATTCTATGGCAAAACCTGCACCGTAATTGCGTAATACACTGAGACTTTAGGCATCGGTTTCATTTTGACAGTTCAACAACATTCATTGCGTTATTTACGTTGTTGAGCAGACAAATTTTTCGAACATATGAAGCAATGGATTAGCAATATGCTTCAAAAGCATTCAGATTATGATTGATAGTGTGTTACGCAATTAGGGTGCTGGATGAGGCTGGCGCAGGAGTGTAGGGATGGGCACAAGAAAAGAGAGGCCCTATGCCCAGCAGTGGGTGGAGTCGGGCTGTGCATGATAATGATGTTGAAGAAATTCTATGAACACATAAAGTTGGAAAGTGAAAACTTCCTTAGGTGAAACGTGTAAATCTTTTTTTTTTTTTTGTGGATGGGAAATCATCAAATGACTTCTCCCGCTCTGGGCGGAGCGGGAGGGCGTGTCAGACTTTTACTGACTAAAACCCACCCGTGTTCCTTCTGTTGCCTGTGCCGGGCCACGGTAACTCTTTCGAACATCCCGCAATAACGTGTAAATCTGATCTTGAAGTGAATTGAAAAGCAAATAAATTGGCCCGTTACTGTTTTTAAGGTTCCGTACCCAATTGGTGCAAACGGGACTCTATTACTAAGGCTCTGCTACATTTCCGTCCGTCTGTCTGGCTGTATCTTTTGAACCATAATAGGTAGACATTTGTAATTTTCACACAGTATGTTCTACTAAGGGCGTTATA
Organism: Fissipunctia ypsillon; assembly: GCA_947568875.1. NCBI lineage: Eukaryota > Metazoa > Arthropoda > Insecta > Lepidoptera > Noctuidae > Fissipunctia > Fissipunctia ypsillon. The sequence goes on from OX387667.1 coordinate 5,937,898, forward strand.
ATGAAAAATAATATAAATAAAATAATGTTTTAAAGGGTACAAGAAACGTGCTTTTTACTAAAGTATTTTTTTAAATAAATGTTTAAAAAAATGTGTGTGTGTGTGTGTGTGTGTGTGTGTATGTGTGTGTGTGTGTGTGTGTGTGTAAATATTTTACGGTGGTACGGAACCCTTCGTATGCGAGTCCGACTAGCACTTGGCCGTTTTTTTTACTGGTAAAGTAAATATTTTGTGTTGCGATAATTTATTTATAAACCGATTTGAAGAATGCTATAAAGAATTAGATTGATAAGTAGCAAGCCAAAACGAGTTTGAAGAAAATAATAACATACAAAACTCCTTCCGTACAAAACAGTAGGATTTAGTAAATATTTATATGCGTATAAATAGAAATAATTATTTTTAAAACGTTTAAATAACTAAACTTTTGTTTTACACGTTACGTAATTACGGAACTAAAACGGGTTTACTCCTGACTGGTGAAACACCCGAACTTTCTTCGATTCGACTTTAATCCGAGAGTTTCGGACGGAAAAATTTATCACCAAAGTAATTAATACAACATTAATTATTCCGCAGGTGCTTAAAGCGATGCAAGTAAACAAAATTACGGTTACCAGATGTTGGGACTAAACCTCAATTTAATCAATAAACATTTCAACTTCCCGAGAAACCCGTCAACTTATCGAATTTCGCATTAAGACGATAAAATATTATGTTTTATTATTTTCAACATTTAGGTTTATTGATTACATGTAACCATCTGAAACGGTTAAGCTTCCTAATTAACGTTATTGCTTGTGTGACACATTTTTCGTTATGTAAAATATTATGGCTCCATCAAAATAATTTTATACATGCGACATGACATTAAAGAGTTGGACACACCACATAATATTTGGAGTTCAAAAATATTGCTTTAGCAATGTCACTTTTTCAGTCCTAAATCGGATATATTTACATAAACATCGTGCACTTAGCCGCATATTAGGATAATCTCAGGTTTCCAAATAACCACATGACAGATAAAACGCGCCTTTTCTTATTTTTATAACATCCTTTGACATGAATCAGCGAGCAAATAAACAGTAAAGTCGATTCCAAGGAACCGCGCAGGTTGCTGCACCTTGCAAAAACTCCAAATTATGTCCACGCCTCTCCAATTTCGGTCGGGGATAATCAAAGTTTCAATAAAAATACGCATTACCAAGTTCACTTGTCGCAAAAGGTTAAATCCGTCCGCCATTTTGGATCGAATTGCGGTATTAACTTGTCGAAGTTTTAAGGCTGTGTTCAAAGATATCGTTGTCGTTCGGTGAAAAAAAGAGTCGCTTCTGTTTTTTTAGGTTTTTGACATGGCTTCAAAGAGTTCCAGCTACCGAGTCGTTAGCCAATGAAATGGTGACAGTATACATTTTAACGAAGTGGATGTCCCGGAAAAAAGTTAATGGTGATTGAATGAGGACGAGCACGCTCCAGCGGTCCCGAGGACCCGCCAGCTGATGCAGACTGAATCACTTTTTCTTTGGGTTGCCAACTAAATTAATGGGCCGTCGTAATGTTCCAAGCAACCCCGAAATCTGTGTTTTCACACATAAACTTTTTTGCTACTTTTTTTTTTCAAAATGTAGTCGAGGAAACAGTAATTGTCCATTAAAAGTTTGCTTCCGAGATTTAGATATGTAATTTATATTTCAATAAGGAAATCATAAAAGATGAAACTGCGAACAGCATACAGCCAGCCACTGCATACAATAATAAATAAAAATTGAACCAGTCTGAAGGAACGCGTAATTAGTGCTGGAAGTCTTCCGTGAACAAAAACACACCGTTGACTGAACAACAAAGTATTTTCTTAACAACTTATCTCCAAAGAGAATTTATTACGCCATTTCCACAAAATAGCTGAATTATTTAGTATGAGGCCTTGACATGGTCGTGGGACCCAGTAAAAACTAAAAACATGTGTCTGGCCATCGTAACACTGTTATGAGAGTCGGGGCAATAAACTATATACTGGATCAAATTAAACAACGAAATGAGGCAACAACTTTCTTTCTTTTAGAATTACATGTAGACTTGTGTTGTTTTAATCCTAACATAACTCCGGCTTTGTTTAGTGTAACATGAAACATATGGATCTTTTGAAACGGAATTGGAATAACTGTTTACAGATATTGGAAGGACAATATAAGATCTGAGACACAAAGGCAGTTCCCAATACTTACCTACTGTTTACTGAATATTTAGAAAAATATATGTATGAATACAGTAAAGATATTTTTTTTTAAACAAAATGACGCAAGCTTTAATTCCCAACGAAAGTCTGACTAATATTGCAGCCATGACCCGACTTAGCTAATCTTACTTCATCATAATATCATCTATTTTCCTCAAGCGACTATTACATAGAAAAAATTACCTGATTCACGCTTTTTCTAACATCCGAATCGGAACCGTAATATAAACAAAAAGGTAACGAGAATTGAGGCTCAACACCTTTCAAACACATCATACATAATTTAAAAAAAAAGAATTTTAAGCGCAGAAAAAAGCAAGATTTCAAATACAGAATTCGAAGCAGGCAGGTTTGAAATGTTCTTAAAACATTCGAAATGTGAAAAGGATATTGTGGTATTGTAATAATTCGGGTTATGTGCGGTTTTCCTCTTCGGTTCATTGGAATAGGGCGCGCTCTGTAAAATGATTTCAGTGCCAGGTTTTCTTTACGATACTTTAATGTTCTCAGAAAAACTAATCGGAGATTCTCAGGTGATATTCCGATTATAAGTATGACGTGACGTACGTTATTTCAGTGGCATAATATCTAGCGCTGGAAATCCCATGGGGACAATTTACGAATTTGGCTTCGATAACTAGTATCTGATACAGTTTAGACTTGCATTCGGTCCATGTATTTTTAGATTCGGTTTGCTGTTTAACATTATTTTTAGAACGAACGCACATTACATGTGTTGCATGTGAATGTTTCAGGCTATTTTTACACATTATAAGTACTTGAGAAACTCAGAGAAACAGATGCTGGTTATAATTAACATAAGAAAGTGTTCTATAATAACTTCTAAAAGTACTTTCAACGTAATATTCTTAATTAAAAAATTATACTTAGCTACCTCTTCAAGGTTTCACACTGTTAATCTGAAAAATTGCTTTAGTAGGCGGATTTTTAATATGCTTCGAATGTTCATTCTGGATAATATTTGTCCGTGGTTCTTGATTGAATGACTGATGGACCCAGCCTCTGATATCATTGAAAAGAGCAACATGGGAATTCAAACTCAATCCGGTCAAACGGATGACTGAAGTTTGAATAAGATCGAAATCGTAAATAACAGCCAGTTTATCATACAATCATAATAATAAAATTATCTGCAGGACACCATTTGTTCTGCAAAATGAAGCAAGAGCAAAGAACCAAAGTAAACCAGTCTTTTCACTTGACAGAGAAAGAAATCAAAACCGTTGGTTGCTGCTGGTTACTATTAAGCACGCTAATTGGCGGCAACGTGAAGAGAGCGTGACAGTGCCAGACGAAAGTCTCGCTCTAACTATGGGGCTGGCTACTGATTATATGTTCCTGGTAATGCGGGAATTATAGCGTTTTAGCTTTGGAAAGTCTTCTTTAATTATGGATTTTTCCGGACTGTTATTAGGGAAGTTTACACAGTCTTCTTCGAAGGGGTCTAGCTTGGCCGAAGACTATACAGGGTGTAAGGGACAGCCCTCCGCAAATTAACAGGGTGCATTCAGCTCCTTAATTTGAATCATATTCCACCGAAAAATTTCTCAGGCAAATTTTTTAATTTTTTTTTATCGTTTTTCAGTTACTATTCCCTTATTTTAATATAAAATTACATGATCTGTACGCAGTACTCCATTTATGTAATCAAAATAGCTATAATCAAAAAATCAGCAATGGATTTTGAAATACTCGGTGGCCGAAGGCTCGCTGCTGTGTCGCCGCACTGCCGTTTACTACACGCGTTTTGCCACGGTAACAATAAATTGCGTGTGAGGTAAAAAACAAATCAGGTTTATTGGATTCCCATAACGTTCCTGAAATAATTTCATGTACCGGTCATCTTAGTATGATATACTGAATTCACCCCATCAATCTGCGGAGGGCTGTCCCTTACACCCTATATACATATATCCAAAACATTTTTTCTTCATCTATGGCAACCACCAAGGTGGCAGGAAAACCAAGACAATTGATAGACATCCTATCAGTCTCTCCTTGGACCATAATGAAAAGAAATGCCGGTTCTATTTTCAGCAGAGATATCGATTTTTCATAACTGAATACAATGAAAAAGAAATTTTCGATGTCAAGGCAAGGCAATACATAACCCTTTGAAGTCTATTTATTAGCAAAACATAACAAAGCGGAAGAAGGCATCGGAACTATACAAAATTGATTTCTTATTGCATTAAATCGTATCGATATAAAAAATAACTATGACTTTAATCCATTACGTTTCTGCACGTAACTAAAGTTCAAGGGAAATCTCTATGTTTACTAAAATATTACTATATACAACGGAAGCGATTTGTTTTGTGTATGAATTTAGGCCAACACTTGTTCAAACATTTGTCCAAACGTTTAGTCCAACGCAATTCGTCAACGATGTAAAGTGGGGCGACCGACACGGACAATGAAGTGCCAGAGATCCAGAATCCAGCATTTTCACTGAATTTTATCTATAGATGGATAGTAAATGGAACAGAAACAATATTCCGGGAATATTAATATTAATGTTTCTGGTCGTCCAAATGTCGACTGCAAGTGGGTTAGGTCTGATGACCTAGCGTGACAGCAGCGCAGACCACCATGATTTCATGGAATCGCTCTAGTCGGAAACATGGAGATATAAAAGTAACTGTCAAACATATTACGAATATAGTACATTCTGACGTTTCTAATCCTACTTAAGATTTTCTAGGACTTCATACTAAAAAGCTACTTTACCCTACTTTTGAGTCAGTCTGAGAAAATAGAACTTTAATCAAACAAACGCTATGAAACTTCACTTTCTAACGCAATTTAACGCTAATATTTAACCACTAGGCTGTCAAGAGTGCGTTAATTTGTTAAAGAAAAACAATGCGAAAACGCTACTGAGATTTTTGTTTGAAGTAATGTGACTCACTTTGAAAGAAAAGTCAACAAACATGAACATGCTCATTAATTAACCTACAAGAAAACTTTAAACAAGACATTCTATTTAATTGAATGACTATTTACCATGTAATTTGGACCAGACTTTTTAGCCTAAATCGTTTCCTCACACCTTTTTTTCAAAACTACTGAAAGTCACGTGCTACAAAGGATTGTTTGTGTAGAAGGAAAGATACTTACTTCTATCTTCTTATCATTAATCCAAAGTAAAACAATAACCACTCTTGTAGGAAGACATTTAATTTAATTTTCATTTCATTTATTTCATTCAGGCAGCAAACAGTAAACTTACTGTGAAAAAAATTAAATAAATTCTCTAGCATACTTGTATGCTAGAGAATTTATTTAATTTTTTTCTTTACAAATAAACATATTCTTTTCTTCTGGTCTGTTTATAGGTATGTGTCATACATAAATGGTTAAATAAATCAATAACAACAGACACCATCAATAACGACAGTTTCGAGGTGGATAGGTGACATTAAATATTCGGGGACACCTCTATGGACATTATATCATGCAATGTACGAAAAGGGTGATTATATTTTCTACTGTAGGACCACACAAACTCTCAACCCAAAACTAATGACTTTTCTTCTTCCGAAAAAGAAATGTCAATATATTTGGCGAGTTGCCGCCTCCGTCCGTTAGCAGCATTGGACTGAAGTAGGTCAATACATTATTTATAACCTGCTCGTCAGTATGCTGCAACGCTAGTGACAGCGCAAACAATGCGTGGCTGTTGCTGTAACGTGCTACGTGTCGTGTTGCACTACGGAGTCGGTTTAGGGGTGAGGAATGCTCCCTTTAGGAATGGTATTTATTGCGTGCTAAAATCAATGGATTTAGTGTTGTTAGGATTATGAGATATTCCGTTTGGGGCTATGATTACAGCTTTAGTTGTAATAAAGTTTAAAATTAATATCATTGGTAAGTTCAGGATGGTTGCAATAGAGAATCTCTTGTAACTATCCAGAGGAAAGGAGAGATGATTCAAGTTTTAAGGGAAGATGAATTCGGGAGAACTTGTATGACTTAAGATGCCTCTTTTCCCAAAGTTCTTGCTAGAATTTTCTTTTAAAGTGAACACAATAGAGTACTGTCTCTCCTTCTCCCTTTAATCCATCCAAAGGTTGTCTGTAAAAGATCGTTTTTAGCGATAAGACTGCCCATTGTGTCACACTATGTGTAAAATTTCTACATTTATATCTGTAATTTTTATGATGTACAATAAAGAGTATTCTATTCTATTCAATATGCAACTTTATCTTAAGTTGAAATAAAAATCTTTCTCCTACCGTTTTTTCGACTTTAGACCTGTTGCCAGCTGTCTTTTTAGGGAAAAAGATAATTTTAGAGGAAAAGCTTTTGCAGTTTAATATGGCTGACACAGTGACACAGAATTATTTCAAAGGTATACAACGACAAGGTTAAACTGTTGTTTTTGTTAAGAAAATCTTCAAAGAACGGACTTAGATACTTAAAACACCATTATTTTATACCTACTTCTTGTTTTTCTGGTCAGCCTCACTTTTTACAAAGAACGGTAAAAAAATACAGTTGAAAATCAGCAATTACGGGGATTAAGGATGATTAAAACACAATCTGCGGGTACAACTGTAAACAAAGTCAATACACTCATCAAGAGATGAAAAAACCTTGCAGTTACGCAACAAGCTCCATATTGGATGTATTCCAATGGAACAAAGACTGGCTTTATTGCACGTAAATCATTCTTTGTGAAGAGCTAATTGCCGTAGACGCATCCTTTATGGCGTTTTTAGATCATAGACTCGTAAAACCGATGTTTACGAAGAAATTACAAAGCTACATATCGAAAATTCGGAATGTAGCCCGAAACCCTGAAGGTTTTATTACGTAATCCAGCGCCTGCTACTTTAAAGTAAGAATAAAAACATGAAATCAGGCCGAGGTTGCAGCGTTCGATTTGCTATGCGAATTATAACGGATTGGATCGATTTAATTGACGTATGACGTATCTACGCAAATCAAGACTGATTGTCTGTTCCTCAGTGAAAGTCTGTGCGAGTCATTTTAGAATCACAACAAAAAATAGTTTAGATATTAAAAATAATTACTGTAGATTTTTAAGGCGTTATTTTCCTTTGAGAATAACCACTAAATTGTATGTTAGAAAGTTAAAACAATCAGAGGTAATTTGTTTCTGACCTAAAACTCCCTGGCTGGAACCATCTGCAGTATATAAACAATTTTAAAAGAGATGACATCAAACCACATTTATCGTTATACTTAGCTATTTGAAACTTTTTCACTATAAAATCATTTACAGCAGTTATGCCTGCAATCCCGCCTGCGTTTTCCTCATTCTCTGGCAAAAAAGAGTCTACTTGCTAGAACATATTCAGTATGAGTTCCAATTCTAAATTGCTTGAGGCAAATAGTTTCAGAGGCAGAGGTCTCTTTAGGTAGGTGAAGGTCTACTTAGAATGACCAGCAGGATTTTTTTCTACCACTATAACTGGAAACCTTTCAGCTGATTGCTGTAACTATACTTCATTATTTCAGTATTTCTTAAAGATTGCTTTATGATCTACGGTCTGAAGACTACCAAAATTCTTCATTCATCTACAATAATATCAAAATAACCAAAACACACCGGTCGCAGACCTGTACAGTTCCTCAAGTGCACACTGAACCAACTATTTACGGCCTCCGGTTTATGGCATAAGGTTTCAGATGTAAATCTCTGACGTCAATTCGTCAGGAGTGCGCAAACTAAAACCGAACCGCATCATGGCGGCCGATACACTCGTAAAGGAGGCTGTAAATTGTACATGTAAAAAGGTCGCATACTTTGCACCCGTTAGGAGTTTCATGTTTAACTTGATATACGATAAACCTGTTGATGGTATGCAGTGTTTCCTGTTCTTGGAAAACATTGGATACAAATGCAAAGTCCCTTTGAGTAACTAACTGGTTTATGCTGAAACATCACCATAGATATTTGGAGTCGTCTTTCCAGACATCTCCATTAGCAGTCAACTCACTGTTCCCCTCCCTCAGCCATTATCTCTCACACAATCCAACTATTTGGTCTGTCTGTTTTTGTAAAAATCGTCTAAAAAACAGCAATTATTCGTTATTTTCTTTCTAAATGCATACAGCTTTTCACCGAATATCAATCAATACACTTCACATGCACCGTCATCCTGGATTCAACCGCCATGTGATAAATTCTATTAAAAAAACAAATGAAACAGCTTTCAGGTTACTGTAAAATGTGTTTCAGCTAAAATCCCCAACGGGAAAACAGCCATAGAGAGTTTGCATATAAGGAAAATTTTACCGTATCTAAATATTTAATAATTAGCTCGGAACTGAAATTGGGTACGGTAATTTCATTAAAAAATCCACTCGTCCTTTTTACCTAGCCCAGATTTAATACTTTATAAGCTTTTATTTTTCTCATATTGGTTGTTACACGGGACTTCGTCATAATATCACCCCTGTATTCCGCGAAGGGTTCGGCAGAGGTGTAGTGACTTATTTAAAAACGGAATAATTTATTAAAATAGTTCCTTCGAGTCCTGTTTTCCTTTGATGCTTATCGTATTGCAATAATTTTAATTCATTTAAGCGGTAAGGTATCCATTTCTTAGAAAATGTTCGCTCAACACTCACTCATCGCGTTTCTCAAACATCATGCTCAAGTAAATTGATAGTTCCTTTCCAAGATCTGAAACATATCTCGGAAGATGAAAAATATATCCTGTTTCGTTTATTTTTAAAAGTACAAAATGCTTTTATGAGCTTTGTGCCATGAAACACTATGCAAAACGGTTCATTTGGGATAACAAAACGGAACATGTAAAAAACTAAAACAAACAGTAAATCACATTGTTTTCGCGCCAAAATGTTCAAAGGATTCGAATTTGGAACATAAATTTGATTCCATTTAGAGTGAGATTTCGCTAAACAAAATAAAAAAATAGTTCGCGGTATGTAGTCGATGGTCAGTGTTGTTTGGTCCAAAAGTTACAAAACTGTATATATTGTAGAAATTAGATTTATTTGTTAACGCTGCGTTAACGGGTTAGTAGTTTCTTATTAATATTTATAACAGTTAATTGGTAGGTATGCCTTACATTTAGCAAAGCAGAGACTTAAACCGATATTTTAATAACCCGTGTGTATGTCTGTAGTGAGGTCTCCATTACGTGTGCTCGTAAAACTGAAATAACTAGAGCTATTAGGAGAGTTAATGTACTTTTGTAATGTACTGGACACTTACGAAGCTTGTTCTAAATATGCACAAAGCCATTCCGAGAACTGTACCTAGGTCTACCCAGTATAATCGAAGCGACATAGAAAAAAAGTGTGTGTAAAGTTCTCAGCTCCGACGCACGACTGGAGTTTACTCCGTGAAAGGTGCGCAAGGCAGCGCAGAAAAACGTAACGCTTTTGAGTTAACGCTTGTATTAATTTCACTCCTCATAAAATTTCCATGCCGGGTATTACTGATTCTATTGATTATAATTCTGTAAATAGGGCAAAACTTGGGTAATCGGTGATAGTTTTGTTTTTTAATTGTAAAATTCGATTCATTGATCAGATTATTTTTTAAATTTACTGTGATACAGTAGACAAAAGAAGCTTTGCTAACTTATATCTAAAAATGTGGCAAATACTATAATGATTGAAAAATATACATTTATCAAGTCAGTAGTAACTTGGTAATAAAACACATATTATCTATCACCGAATAGCTACATATCACGGATTAGCCAAGTTTTGCCCTACATATTTGTTACAGTCGCGAATCATACTTTAATCAACATACACCCAGATGATCCCTGACCTGCAAATTGGAAAAATCATAAGAAATTTTGATTTTCGCGGGCTACCTTAGCGCTTCCCCTTCAAGGCGTAAACTCCAAAAGAGAATAATAAGGATGCATCCTTATAGTAACAGACAGTTTTAGACGGGCTTCCCCGAACTATATTACTTGCACCTTTAAATACGAAGGCGTGACTACGTGTTAAGTGGAAGACACTAACGAAGCGTCTTCCTGAAACCCGCCCTCTTTCTCACTCCCGTCCTATAAATATGACGCTGAAACGTTTCGGCTTCAGTCGTTCAGGAAAGCTCGAGGTGTGCACTGTGCCAAATCAAAGCATTCCCTAGTGACAACGTGATACGGGACGCGTAACGCGACAACAAATATCTAACTGCAGAAGTTTTTTTGTATTGTTTTTGAAAAACAATTTTTTTCTAAGTGATTTTTTGGATTGTTCAGTGGAAAGTAAAGTGAAGCAAGATGTTGGACAAAAGCATCCTCGGTGGTAGTTGGGAAAGCGTGGTAAGTTTCATTTTATAATTAAGTTAAATACTTTAACTTAAAACTGTTGAAACCTTAGAATTAGCCGAGATGTCTATCTGTAGAACAATAAACCCACGTATTCGGATTATGGAATAAAGCTTACACAGCGGTGGTCAGTGATAACTATTACGCAAAGTGCATGGCCACTTTAATGCGCTTAAAAGGCAACTGACTTGTCTATGGTTGCTGTCATTGAACTGCGGCGCGTGCGTGTCCGCTGTTTGAATATGGAATTACGTTCTTTTTGTGGTAAAGCTCTTGACATTGCCGCCTGTGGCCATTCTCATGGCTACTCACATTCAAAGCCGTGAGCATTATATTAATCATGGCCGAAAATCAATCTGATCGAAGCATTTGAGATTAATCATAAAGATTACTTGCATCAAAAGATTTTGTACAGCTCAGAAAAGGTTATCGGGTTATAAAAAGTGCCTTTGATAAACTTTGACTTTTAAAGTTGTTAAAAGTTTTTATTACTTTCTTTAATTGAGGTTTTCAAAAAGTACCTAGTCGCTATTCGCTTTAAATAACATAACAGTATAAACAAAGTATTTAAAATGCGAGTTGTAGTAATTACAATTGAAAACTGACTCCCTGATGTTGCTAATGGGCAGTTCCTGCAGTTCGTAAAAACGGAAACGCAGCGCCCGAGAAAAAAAACAATAAATTACTCTTCGTCTATGAAAAACTCTCATGCCGCCATTGCTTTAGAAATTGAAATGTCATTTAAAACAAATTGTTATTTCGATAATATCCGATATAGAGTGAATGATTAAATTGGGAAGCGTAAAGCTGTCATTGTGAGCAGTAATAACGGATATAAGAAAATGATAGGTTGTCAAACAAACAAAGAGCTGTCAAAACCGCTGTCCTAAGTTTATCGAATCGATTGTTGTCATATAGTTGTCGATATTCTTAATTCGTGGACCGGTCTTAGCGAATTTCGTCAGGATACTTTCACCGAAGTTAAACGTATCCGAACCGGATAGACTGCTTAGACGTTTTTGTGTTGTTATAACAATCTAATGGCTGTCATTCGTCTCCTGTCATTCCGGTTTATGGTTTCGAAAGTGGAGAGCTGTAGCGACCTCTGATAATGACAAATGACAATTTTAAAATGAGAAGCATTAAAAAATGTGCTGCATACATCACTGCCATTAGATTTTAATAATGCAAAGTCGGTCATATAAAAATATGGCAATTCGTCAACAGTTAAGCGTGTAAATATTTGTTTAGAGTATGTTTGTCGCTTGAATTCAGTTTGAAATAAATTTAAAGTATTTGTCAATGTCATAAATCGACGACTGCAGTTAGCTACTTTAAACACGATCTAATTAATAAAAGTTTCGTGCTTTCCTAATAAAAATCCTCTTATGATTTATTGCATTTATCATACATAACTTGATAAGCTGATCATTTATTTAGACTGTGAACTTTTCATAACTGTAAGTTTATGTCAATAAACTCCGGGTACTGACGAAATCTGATGGTGCAATATGTATTAAAAAAACTTGTTACTCATCGGAAAAATCATAGTGACGAAAAAATGCGCGTGGGCAAGCTACAGTTACTCAGTGTACAATCATGGCTACGTCATTTTCTAATAATAATATGTCTCATCAATTAATGATCTTTATCGGTTCTTAACCCGTAACAATCCCACAATCATTCTAATTAGACAATGCACTTATAATTTATGTCGGTACTTAATTGGTTTATATTTTTATAAACATAGATAATTGATGCAAGAACAAAAAGAAAAAACATCTTGAATCAATCGAACAAATCTAAATTCGCGCCGAAAATAAAACCATAAACAGCAAAGAATTCCAAATTTAAAATCTCAGTTGGCACTTCGAATTTCGATCTAATTGTGTGCTAAAGATCACGTATGTAACCAGTGCCTAAGAATAGCGACCTATACTTGAACTGGCCCCAAAAATAGATACCGTTTGCCTAATGATGAATATGACTAGTAGAACCAGCCAGCAGATTTCGCGGAGTCGATAGCGTAAATTACACATGCTGTACTGTTTACGTTTCGCAAACTTATGTTAAATATATCTTGCAGTTACTGACGAAATGTAAATATTGTAAAAAAAATACGTTTGGGATTTTATTTCGTGTAAACTGTCTGAAGACAAGCTGAATTTGCTTTCTTAATTATGGTGATTCTTTATGAATGAGGGCAATCCTAAATATAGAAAACAGACTTTATAAAATTAAACCTAAATCCATAGCAGAAAAAAAAACACGGTACCGTTAAAATAAGTAACAGCAATTGTAAGGAGAAAGAAATTGTAAAGTTAAGCTCAAACATTACATCGCAGAAATTCAAGAGGATGTAAGAGTTTGTAGCTGTAAATTAAAAAAAAAAAACAATGTGTGCCGAGTTTTTTGCACGAAGTTTACACATACGAGTTAACGGTACCAAAAAAACTGGGTACAACGCACATGAGAAACAAAATTAAACCGTAACTTCGTCTATACAAAGACTATTTTCAATTAAAAGTATCGATGATGGAATTACTCGCAGTATCGTACTGATTTCTAATCTTTTTTTTAATCAAAATACATGTTTTAAGTCATTAATTGTTTAACTAAGTTATTAAAACGTTATGGGTAGTTTTGTAAAATTAAGTTAACTTGCATAATCGCAATTAAAATATGGATTGGTTAAACATTGATAACTATTTTACTTTCTAATTTAATCATTGGCATAATCGGCGTAATTTTATGGACTGGAATTAATCTCTTCGGTAATTTGTTCGAACAACTTATCCCGCTAAACGCAAAGGCAATTTCCGAAGGTTGTTACTTCCGTAGACCTCAATTTATCAAAACTGCAATAACAAACGCATAATCGTACGTAATAAACACGTTGCAACGGTACAATAATAGACATCGCATTGAACATTCTGATGCGTTCTCTAAAATAACCCGTGACAAAATTAACAGCACCTTTTAGTAACGTTATCACCTTCACAACTATAATAAGTTCCACAAATAACGCGAAGTATGCACGTCTGGACAGAAATACTATACACATTTTAACGTGGTATTACAAAACGGGTGCACGAAATAGGACACGCGGAGCCAGCGTAAGAGTGGCGTGGATACGTCACAAACACTCACCCAGCGACGACGGCCACGACGCGTGTCTCTGTGATGGACAGTAAAAAATTACCTGAAAACGAAAAAATACAAGGTTAGACGAAATAAAACACGAAAACAAGAGGTTGTAGCCTAGATACGAGGCTTAATTTCAGTTTTAATTAGACCGTGTTAACTAACCCTGCTAATAGGACAACTATTTAAAAATGACCCATTTTACGTTGCGACCTAAATTCGCAACAGTGCACTGTTTTTTTCACAACCCATTAAAAAAATGTTACTCAACATGAGCTGTCAAAATATAAAGTAGCGAGTATTTGTTGTGTCAGCACCAATGGACATTGAAACATGAAATTTCTCTAGCCTGTAACAGTTAATTTAAAAAAAAAAAACATTGTCCATTTGATAATAGAACTCAGAAACTTACAAAAATAACGATTTAAGTGGAACTATTTTTTGTTAAACCAGTTGCATGTTTGACATTTAAAAATGTATCGCCCCAAATTTTCTGACCAAAACATTTAGCATGTTATATCATCTCACATAACTTAGCATTAACGCTGTAATAGTGATTAATATTATTTAAAAACACGCACTATTTCATCGTTAAGACTAATTTTGTGATCAGTGCAGTCGGATCCATAGCATTCCAATGTTTCGTATACACCATGTTCTAATGAACTCCAATAATAAACCGTCTATTTCTGCGTGACCCATTATTTGACCACTGGCCGACTACGTCATACTCTGGGATTCCAAGAAAACCATAAAAATATTACATAATAATATTAAATTAAACCTCGTAACAAACGCCGGGAACATAACCTCAAGAGAGTTGGGCAAGCGAGCCGTTAACGTGAAAGCTTTTAATACTTCAAACGACATTAGCAAAGCGTTTTCCGAAGGACATCTATATAAACATATTTTTTATCGTCCGACCTTTTCCCGACCTTAGTTAATTTTTCATATGATCATATCATACTAAAAGCATCTTTTGTCACAATTGGAATTGAGATGAGCGACCTTAACTTGATTAATATTGTAAACACCACACTTTTATTGAGCTTGCTAGACAGTTCACGGTTGCAGTTAAAAATTGATAGTAGGGACATTGCCAAGTTCCTGTAGATTGAGACAATACATAGCGCTCACGACGTCACGACAGGTGTTGTTAGACATGTGGGCACCGCACGAAGGGTTCCGATGACGAACGTGCTGAACAACATCGAAGACGACCCTATTAATAATAGAAAGGGACAGCGATACACCCTGGCCTCACGTTCTAACAGTCACGTAGCTACGTCCTATTGATACTTTAAATAATCCACAAGATCACTGGCTGCCGGGACTTGTTTATGGGACAGCCGGGAGATTAACATTGATAGTGTTGTTTATGTAAGCAACAGTCACTGATCTGAGATTTATTTGATTCCAGGTGTCGCGAGACGACTACGAGATTGACTACAGCCCGAGCCCGCGAGGGTCTCCGTTGAAGGACACGTCCAACATCCAGGATGAGCCAGGCTACTGCATCAGCCGCCACAACCCGAACAAAACCTTCCGTCGTGAATCTGTCATCGCTTCATGGAAGAGTTTGAAGAAGGAGAGGGAGCTGGCTTTGGGAAAGCGCTTCATCTATGTCGATGCTGACAGCTACCAAGATTACTACGGCAGGAACAAGGTCAAGCGATGCAAGAGTGACAGGGTGCCTAACACACCCAAGGTGCCGAAGAAAGTCAAGCGTACATACTCTGTGTTATACAGGTATGATCCGTCAGAAGAGAAAGTAGTGAAGGAGTACAAGTATCAGCTTCCTAAGGATGCTGAACCTTCAGACTACCCAGTGATGAAGAAATCCTACTCTGAACCCTTCTTGAGGTCGGAGTCGTCACAGAAGAAGAAGGTGAAGAGGTCTTTCACAACGTTACTCAACATCAAGACAAAGTTCTTGAACATATTCACCTCCAAGAGTTAAATAATTGTAGGGATTTAATTTGGTTTAATTGCTCAATTCAATGCATTTTATGATTGGCGTATTACTTTGCTTACAAGGTTTTAACCGCCATGAATCTAGTCGAAATTTTACCGAAGAGGTTCAATGCCAGAACCGTCTATTTTGATATTGTATGGTAGAAAACATATACAAAATCGTAATGGGATAGATCAACATATATAAAAATGCTGTTTGATGTAAAAACAGCTAAAGATTGGATATTTTATCAGCTCGTAACTTTGTAAGCTTTATTAAAAGTTAACTATAGTATATTCTGAAGTGCCAAATGTATTCATAAATAGTAAGTTTAGTTGATAATTTGTGATATTTTTGTGTGTTGTGATATTTTTTTAATATTTTCTGAAGTATCGTTATACTAAGGTTAACTTACTATAATAGATACCTAAAACCCTATTATAATTACTGCTAAGGATAATTTCATTACAATAACTAAAGTTTAATTATCCACTTAATTAATTGCATGTAATTATTTATATTAATAAGCATTAATATGAATTTAATTACATATCTTAAGGGTTTTGTCTTAATAGCAATTCATATTTAAGATAAATATAAAAGTAACTATAGAACTTAAAAGTTTGCAAAACCATGTTTAATGTAATTCTTTGTATTTACTTGTAAAAACAAATGATATTACCTAAATATTCATGACATGTGATAAGAAATATTGATTGCTTTACTTAATAAATTGTATTTTAGTATACAAATGTGGTTAGGAAGTTGCAATTCAATTGTATTTCAAGTTACAATTTAATTCTTTATATTTAAATGTCTAAATATAACTGTAATTTATAAATGTAATTTTATAATATTTTCTTAATAACAGTATAATCAATTCATTATATTTTACACCATAAATATTAATGTAATTGTCATTTACAACTAATAATACTGATATAGCATGATTACTCTGCAATAAATACTAATGCAATTTAATTGTATTTTAATGATTATGTAGCATGTATCAGAAAAGTGCCGTCTCACACATTTGGGTCGAGAAAAATGATCAACAGTCCTATACAAAACTTCAATACCTATTGAAGTTTTGTATGGGACTGTTGATCATTTTTTCGCGATTACGATGTTAGTCCCATGGAGAAAGTTGTTCGTTTGATAGTCTGCACCACAACCTTAAATATGACCACACCTTTCTGATAAACGCTGTATGTATACAATAATTTTATATACATTTAATTAATAGTTTCATTCCTATAGTGTAAGAAGCTTTACTTAGTTAATCATAAGTATTATAAGTTATTATTAAATAATAATAAGACTACGCTACTTATTGTTAGAATTATAAACATATCAATTAATTTTAAATTACAAGTTTAGAGAGTTAAATGATTATTGATGTGATGGGATATTTTTATAGAAGAATTGTAAGAAAAGTGGAAGTATTAATTTAATTACAATTAATATGAATAAACATTTTGTAATATTAATAAAAATGTATTTTATTTACTTCATGTTTGTAGAATATTTATGGAATAGCATAGGTTCCTTTTGTATTACGTAACACAACACACAATATTTTTGAGGAAATTAATGGATAATGGTATATTAGGAAAACTGCTATGTATTATAAAAATAACTTTACTTGTCTGTCTGTAGTAAAAGCATGGTTACTGAAACAATTGTTAAATAATTCCAATTTCCAATGTGATAGACCAGTATCTCATGCAAATATTTTCTTTTTTATATATTTTACTATTTAGTATGCGTGAACCTAAGTCACTACATTTTATTTAAGGGTTGAGTGAGAATCAGGATGTAGAAAACCAGTACCGATTTTTAAACGCCCTTTTTCGATATTCACGTTTAGAAAATTAACTTTCATGATATCCAACAACAAAAAGAGATATTTATAATGTTATAGTGTTAGGGCAAAGTTAACAAAAACAGGATTAAGCAATGTGCCCGCATGATAGAGTTTTTATTGTGAACGAATTAATTAAAGGCCCAACAGCTGTAGCTACTTTTGTGTTAAATATGCGGGATTGGCGAATATTGTGTTCCTAAAGAACTATTGATACTAAATTAGGATACTTGGGTAGCATAAGGGACTGTAATAATTATATTAAAAGCTGTGGGATATTTGGATATAAAAGGGCCTTTTCTTTTAATAGATTATTTTCTACATTCATTATAATGAATCAAATCATTTTTATATCAATAAAGCATTTATTTAAAAAAAAAATACTTACTACAATACAAGTTTTACTTAAAATAATGACTACAAACCAAGAAATAAATATACCTACAACTACATGCACTGTATAGCAAACTTCACAACAAAAGTTACGTAAAATATCGACAAGCAAACAAAAATAAGTATCGAATATCAATCGCAGACAGTAGAAAAATATTATATTATTTAGTTACACATTTCTGTATAAATAGGAAATTTGCCATAACCTAGTTGAATGTGTTGTATTTCTCATATGAGGTCCACGTAGAATTTCCTGTCAACTATTTAAAATGTGATTTCGCATACACAGCTTGTATCACAAAATATGTATGGTCAATATTTAAGGGTGTGGTACAGACCATCAAACTGAACAACTTTTTTTTTTGAAATCACGAAAAAAAAATCTGCTGATTTTTTTCGCGATTCCAGGTTTGGTCCCATAGTAAAAGTTGTTCATAATGATGAGTACAATGACCACTTAAGAGGATGTGCATTATTTAAGTTACACCTTGTATATAATGACCACACATTTCTGATACACGCTGCATAGGTACGTAGATTTTCCTGTCAACAAAGAACCACATAACGTTCCAAGCCATCGTTATCTCAATAAAACAATTCAGTATATTTCATACATCCATAATCCTAAAATCCAATTTGATATCCATAAAATTTAGTATTCAAGTCTAAATTGGAGGGTATAAGCGTATAAATACGAATTTAGCAGCGAGGTCGACGGGGAGTGGGCTAAACGTATTCAGAATTAGACCTAATGTAAATATAGGCTGTGGTTTGCAGATTACCTAGTAATGAATGTGATGCATTATTTATTACGTGCTTTGTTTATGGGGACTATTTATTAACGCTGACTCGGTGAAAAAGGCAGGTTATCGTGGAACATCTACTCAGCCTACCGCAGTCCACTGCTGGACTATTTTTCCAGCACAGGAAAGGAAAGGCCTACGCCTCTCCCAAACTGCGCCATAACACCCTGTCGCCGCCTTGCGTATCCAGTCTGTCCGAGCCACCTTTGTAAGGAACGCTGGTAGGATCGTGGAAGTCTGGAATACAAATGTCTGCATGATTACCACCCGTAGCAACAATTGTGCTAGGTGAACGAGTTAGTGGAATCAGGACCAACAATTTATTTATGATTATTTATTTAAACAATAAATAAATAACAAGCTTGGTCCAACCAGTCTGGTGTATTAAACACTGTGGTATGATGGCAGACATTCTGAAAAACTCGGTAAGTAGAAGATACGATTAATGTAAGTTGGGTGTCACTATGTGTTAAGAATGAACGATTGGATATGGCACTATAATTATGTTAAGGATGGACTTGGGGTCACTATATTTCTTTTAATCGAGGTTTACTTTTACAAAGCACCCGGCTATACAAGGTTAAACAAATATTTTACACTAACACTTACCGCGCGACTTCGTCCGCGTAGATTTCGTACTTTCCCCTATTTTTTTAAAACCCAATCCAAAAACAAAAAAAATAAAGAGTTTCGAGTTAACCGGACCGCGCGTTAAAATTCTTCCATACAAACATTGACAACCCCATCCCCCTTTAGGGGGTAATTTAGAAAAACAAAAATGACATACTTTATAATTTACTAAGATTCGTGCCAAGTTCAAAATTTCACGTTCCTAATCCCAATAGTTTCAGCTCTGCGTTGATGAATCAGGACAAGTAATAAAATTTATGTATGTATAGATAATAATTACAGTAACGTAACATTAACTCACGACTTTACATAAAACACACGGTTATTAATTACATATTAATTAGCACATCAAACAGTATGAAGGGATTTATTTAAATAATGTTGTTCCTAAGCTAGCGAATTGCAATCAATTGAATCAACAAACGGACATTTGCAGCTGGCTCGATAAGCCGTTAATAATCACACGTAATCACATCCTTGTTAGGTAATTAATATTGATTGCTTATTAGTAAACAAACACCTTTAATGACTTGAGCTGGAAGGATTTTGATTTCATTATTTTTTAAGTTCCATACCCGAAGAGTGCCAAACGAAACCAGAAGAACCCGAAGGGTGTCAGCGGGCTGTATCTCATAAACGGTAATACATAGGTTACTGTAGAGGCTTTAGTTGAGCCTGCCTACCGCTTGAATCCTCCTCGGATTGTGACATTGGCTGATAAGACAAACACTGGTTTATTGGAATTTAGAATAGGCAAAAATTATGACGGATGGTCATCTTGTTTTATATCGAGACAGAGCCGTGCTAGCTTGACCCCTAACAGTGTAATGTGCTTTCATATAAGCAAATAAATAGGAATAACAGTGCTTCCGTGTTCTTCATTTCATATACGTCCACCAACACACCTCGGAGTTGAGACCAAACTGGCAGGTCACTATAGTATACAGTCGAAATTTTCACAGATTGTCTACTTCTATTGCCGCTATAAGAACAAATAATAAAAATAAAATAAAGTTAAAAATTAAAGGGGGACCCCATACAAGAAACGTGTTTTTTTTAAACAGAATTATTTTTTTTTAAATATGTTGTGTTAAATATTGTACGGTGGTACAGACTACAGAAACCTTCGTGAGCGAGTCTGACTTGCAGTTAACCTTTTTTCTGTTTCTAGGCAGCAATTTTTCTGTAATCTTCTCCAAGCTTGCAACCAAGCTTTTGTTGTTTACGCACGAATTTTTTAATTTAATAATTTTGTGAATTTTGTGGTTGTAAAATAAACATACAACGGTACTCCTTAAAATATCCTTGTTACATTAAGCACTGAGGTAAATGAGGTAATGTACATTTTCACGAACGTGATAGTGTAAGTTTCAAGTTCGAACCAATCTTATGTCAAATCCGTGGATTGCACAGTCGACTGACCTCATTTTTAGACCGTGTCCACCTTTACAGGACAATCTCGCTTTGCTGGTTAGCAAAACCTACGGTCAGACGGTCTTAGGGGCGGAGCAACCAACACAACAAACCTAGTTAACTCCCAGCCAAAAATATCTGACCTACAAACGAAAGCCGAAACATCTGAACTCAAAAAACCCTGTACAATTCGGTCAGGTGCAAAGTGGTGCCTGGCGCTGCCCGTGGGAACCCCGGCCCACTCCCGCTGTTGGGAAATTTGAATAAGCAATGAGACACTATCTACTCGGGCGCGGATGCCATGCTACGATTCACCGTGTAAACCCGTCCCCGATGTACGGAGGAAATTCAATTTGAGATTGGTAGAAAGGAAAGCTGTTAACACATTCAGTACCCAGCACACGACTCCCGGGTCCAACAATAATTCGTTCGTGTGCCCACAACCCGGCTCCCGAGTCGTACATATAGATCGCTATTGTTGACATGTGACCATGCCCAGCACCCGCCTACCGGGTGCAAATCAAAACACGCCAACGAACAAACAACGAATTATTGTTGGACCCGGGAGTCGGGTGCTGGGCACTGAATGTGTTAAGATAGCTGTTATAAATACATCTTTGTTTTACAGAAAGAGAGTATTTTTAAGACTTGTCTTAAGATATCAATAAAAACAAATAAAAAAAGAAGATAAAAAAAAAAGATAATATAGGTAACAATTCCACAGAAATGATGTATTTCCGTCAAAGCGTTGGTTTCCTATGAAAGCGGTGAACGGTCATACAATAACTGCTGTCTAAATACAAAGTGTTTTTGACACCATAAGGGGACGACAGGAGCTAACCGCAAGTTTAATAATGCCTAAAACTATATGATATTCTTCAGGATATATGCTAGTTAAATATGTAGTATGTTGAAAACATAATACAACTAATTTGATACGATACAAAAAAATCACGAAGATACCTCTAAAAATTTCTTTTAACGATGAAAAACCATGCAATTATTCTGATTGTTCTGATTTTTTGTCAGATTATTCAACAAGCAACATATAATATTAACGTAATAGTGTTTTAATTTTTTAGTCCAATCAATAGATTTTTTGTAAATAGATGATTGCTTCATATTTTGCAATAAATTACCAGGCGTTGTGTCATCGCGCTTCTCTTTCTTTTCTATGCAGTCCGACAGTGACTGCGCTTTAGCTGTTGTCAGCCTCTTAATGTCAAAATACTGGTGAAACTGACAGATTTTCAAGACGGCCATTATATTATGACGGAACCGCTTTCCTAGGCAGTCTAAGCTTAACTACTTATCGGGATTTCGGTACCGAAAGTTAAGTAAGTAGATGCTTTCACAGCCCAAGAAAAATATTTTTTCGTGAGAAAATCTCATTTCTAAGAGCATTATACGGCCATAAAGAATAAGGAATTGGCCAGCAAGATTACACACCACTATGCCTACTTTATAAGGCAGACACGTACGTATTAGGAAGTGCTGTAGTAATGCATAGCCGAAAGCCATTGCAAGGAGGTCACAGGCCACGGCCGACCAACGGAACCTTGAACCCTAACTGTCACTACACCTTAACTTGATTTATAACTTAACCACAGCTACTTGATTAACTTGATTGATCGTCTATTACTTTAATTGATTGACTCTCGTAATGATCGCGATTGATGATTGCAGCTTCATATTTTGATAGTTTTGAGATTGCTATTAATTGATATATGATATATGATATTTACGATATACCATAATAGGAACACTAAACTAAACAATTCTTTATTGATATTACAGTATGAATCCGTAAACACGTACAAGTAACGCCATCTGTTACAACTCTGACGAACTTCATTGAGCTTCTGAAACTGAATCTATGAATAGAATACCGACATTGGGACTCGGGAGATCAAAGTACGTGTATTTTTTAACGATCCATTCGTACTCTTTCGAAATCCGCTTATTAAAAATTTCGAAATGACTCCAGTTAAATAAACGATATTATAATCCATTTAAAAACATACAATTAATAAAAATAAACCTAAAAACAAATTAGTCGTAAATATGAACGGATTTACTAGCGGTTAGATTTTATTTTTATTATCTTTTTAAACATCAATATTTCATATTGCGTAACTTTTTAAACTGCTGCAGTAAAAAATAACGGTTACATTTTTTAAATTTTAATAATAAAAAGAACAACCATAGAGATCAGCAATATAGAATCGAACACATATTAAAAATCTAATCTGCAAATCTGATCGGTAAGGTTTCATTACATCTCGATGACTATGGGACAAAGAGATTATGCAAGAGAATAAAGTTAACTACCGCGTTGTAATTAAAATAACAATAAAGGTCAGGGATCGACCTCAGTAATTAAGTCACTGGCTCATATTAACATGTGTTTCAATGTCACCGCAAATATAAAGGATATTATATGTAATTATATAATGTAATTAATAAAACTGTAACAGTAATACCCTCGTATCAGGTAAAGGTCTAGTTTAAACTATTGTCAAGGCTTGACTGTTTAATACGTTCTTTTTTTTTTTTTGTCAAAACGAACTAAGGAATATTATTCTGTTTATGTTGCCGGGGAAATAGCAATGAATTTTATCAAGAAAAAATGTCGTTGAGCTTAGTATCTACCACTAAGTAAATCATCTTGTAATCGTATTTACTTTTATAATTTTAATAAGTACTAGTTATGTAATTGTTTGTTGCTAAAAACAGTGCTAGAAAAAAGCCATACACATCACGGTGTGACATCTTTTGAATAGAAACTAAGTCAAACTGTAATATTTGATCATCAGATACAAAGTTATCTGACTTTTGAAAAATCTACCAAATTTACCAGACGGCACCTGGAATATTATCTAAGAGAGCTAAATTAGTGGTCTGAATAAAATCTACCTGCAATCCAATTAAATAAGATCCCATGCGATTCGACTTCAATTTCTAATCAATACGATGAAAAATCTCATTCAGTTACTTGAATAGGTACAAATTAGCCGTTTGCCGACTAATCTAGACTTTCTTCATATGAAAAAGTAATAAAACCAATGGTTTAAATGTGATTAAATTTCTCTATGGATCTAAATTAAAGGGAATAACGTTTAGAAGGTTATAAATAGTGCAGGGAAATAGCAGGATGTCCTAGGTTTCCATTCGTCGCCAGACTAATCGCCTCCTGGCTAGACAGAGTACCAGCGCAAACTGCAGCGTAAGTGCCAGCGCGAACTGTGCGTCTTGTTGCTAAGTCTAGTCGCAGAGCTGTTGTTTGTGTCTGCGACTAGTTGGTACGACAGACGTCGTGCAGAAAGCGATCATTTTCTTTGAGTATTCAAGAGAGACAGTCGTGTTGTTCATCTTGTGAGTGAATATGCAGCCTCTAGTTGCGCTTGCCTCGGTGCTTATCATGGGAAGGCGAAGCGCATCCAACTGTCGTCGGGTATGCGCGTGCACCGTGCGTCTATTCACTGCGAGAAGTAGCGAGATCGAGCGACTCTCCCTAGCCTATCGTTGCGACTCTGCAACTCGACGTCAGTGTCATCATCTGCCTAGCCTTTTCCCAACTTTTATTGTAATTGGGGTCGGCTTCCAGTCTAACCGGATGCAGATGAATACCAGTATTTTACATGGAGCAACTGCCTATCTGACCTTCACAACCCAGTTACTGGGTAATACGATACCCCTTGGTAAGACTGTTTGTCAGAATTTCGGGCTTCTGACGACCCATAACGACTGTCAAAGATCCACGAATGACAGCTGGGACCCACGACTTAACGTGCTTTCCGAGGCACGGAGGGGTCTTGATATGGAAAGATGGTCACCCATCCGCGGACCAACCGCGGCAAGCGTAGCTTATCCTGATGGATCGACCCGTGCGGCTGTTATTTTTTAGCCACAACGACGTTAACTGTGCGGAGCTTTGAACAAAATGCATGAAAATGGTCGGCCATAGCCTGTCATTGGGTCTAGTCGCCGAGCTGTCGCAATCGCATCTCGCATAGTGTGCGCCATGTCTAAGTATTCATACAGAATGATCGGCCGTTCACATCCTACAAGTTATTAGTGGAATGACAAGAAGTGACGTCATTTGTTACCATTTCCTCAATTTAGTTAGAAACATGCAGTTTTAAGTTGTTTTTAATGGTGGGCTATTATGAAGTTACAGTGCAGTAAAGGGTTTGTTTAATAACATAACATAACGTCTCGCCTGTAATCCTCGAAGAGTTAGGCAGAGGTGAACCTATAGTACACCCACACTTCGCCAGTTATGTTTAAGTAGCATGTAATAGGGGGCGATCCTATTGACATTTACGGAACACTAAACCAGAATCCGGGCTACAACTGAGAAATTGAGATGGAAAAACCCAATAATACTGCACGATTCTGGAATCGAACCCAGGACATCATGCTCAGCAGTAGCGCTTGCGACCACTAGACCAACGAGGTAGTTGTTTTTAATGATGGACTATTATGAAGTTATAGTGCAGCAAAGGGGTTTGTTTAATATTACTAGAAAACTCATTTTAAAGTTTATGCCTTCACTAGTCTGCAGTGCTTTCAAAGGACGAGAAAATGTTGTATTTAGCTCTTCTCACGGGTCTTAGTAAGCAATTAAAAATCCTTATTAGACGTGAGTGTCATAAACGGCGACGTCATCCGTTATTTTTTACGATAAAGCCATCCGTTTATCCACAAATGGTGAGACTATAAACTTTTAATATATCTGAGTACTAGCTGTGCCGTGCGACTTCGTTCGCGTAGAAGTCGTAAGATACACAATATACTGAAATACAACAGCTACATTTTAATAAAACTCCCTCTTCCCCCGATTTGCCGCGTTGCATCGCCCGCCCGCACTGTTTGTTCACAATTTCATGGCTTTTAATTTTTTGCACGGAACCCTAATTCATTTTCTAAAATAAAAGTAGCCTAAGTTACTCCTTATAACATCAGCTAACTGCCAGTGAAAGTCCCGTCAAAATCGGTCCAGCCGTTTCTGAGATTAGCCGGAACAAACAAACAGACAGGCAGGCAGTCAAAGATTAAAAAAACAAATGTTTTTTTAAGATGATGAAAGATGTTATTTTGATATTACAAAGAGACTCTCCAATTTTATTTATTTGTATAGATGTATATCATCATCCCTTTTCAACGATATTATCAACACTGCTACTAAAAGTTCTAAGACAACAAGGCAACTCGATACCGAGCTCCGAATTTCAAAGAGTTTATACAGCAGCACTTTAATTAAGCAAGTTTGATGAGCAAACCTGCATCCGTGATCATTTCACAATATCCAATGTGCGCTTTTATAATTTCAAACGTGACAATATTATCGTGGACGGCCACGTCAATAAAACGTATAGGAATACGTGTACGCTATAACGTTATCGTGGACGGAAATTTAAAACCATCATAATATATTTTCATACATTATACTTCCCTGTCTTTTTCGGGTGACCACTGAAAATCAGCGCAGCATCATGCTGAGTGGAAGCCTTCTTGTCACAGTCATGACGTGCAGCTGCCGACTATTTCTGTTTTGAGCTCGTGATTATAATGTGGATCTATTTTGTTTTATTTTTCTGATTATTCTTATCTTTTTGTATGCACGTGTTTCTGTTACAAATAAATCTATTTTTCTTTGTGCTATCGTGATGCCGTGAATGTACACAATAATACCGTCACGTTATAAATTATAAATAAGCACATTCCATTGCCGAGATGAAAGATTTTTTAAACCTCCCTGCCAACAAGGCGGAAGCAGTTACGATGGTAAGTTATGCAAAAAAGATGCTGGTTCGGGCATCATAATCGATCGAATAGTCAGGTGGAATTCTGTAAAAGTGCCTTCACTTTTCTGTTTATAAAATAAAGTCCCAGACTCATATCGCCTAGTAAATACAACACAATCATACATCGTACAAATATTTGGGTACAGTTTGACAATGTTCAAGGGTTCCATCGTTTATCTTCGGAAAAAGCGAAATTTAACGAATAAAATGTGACTATCGACTAAAAGAAATTGATTTATATTCCCATCTAAATTATCATAGATTGACGCACTAATTCTGTCACTCCCTTATTGGTAAAGATTGGCAAAGATCGTACAGTGCTCTCCGCGTCCAATTGGCGTCCAATATAACAACGCGTTTAGGATGCTGGTGGGGCTGCCCCGTTTCTGTAGTGCTTCGGGGATGTTCGCAGGTGCGCATGTGGATTGCTTTTACACAACGATGCGTAAAAGGTGCGCTTCCCTGGTGCGCAGGGTATGGGGCGGCTCCAATAGTGTCTTAGACATGGTTGCTAGTCGCCTGGACTGTTATTATGTGGGTCGCTGTTGTGCCGGCTCTCATGGGATATCACAGCAGTGATCGGCCAGTGTTTATTTTCTTGTTTTGTTTTCCTCTTTTTATTGTTTGTTTAATGTCTGCACTTACTAACATAGTCGTAAGTTTTACTAACAGTTTTGTTGAGTCCTGGTCACTTGAATAAAGAGAAATTCTATTTTATTCTATTGGATCAGTTACATTTAATTCGGCATAGTTCGGGTTTTCCGAAAATAAACGAAGGAACCTCTGAACGTTATCAAGCTGTAGCCATTGCCTTCCATTCATAAGACAGCCTCGGCAGTGACACTGGCTTCAATTGGAAATAATACAGCGGCAAAAAGATTTAGCCTTCGTTATTATTGTTGTGTCACAGTTAGCGTATTAGGCAATTGAAATGACTTGGTTTGATATACGTGGGTGTTATTTATATATATTTTGTAAGAGGATTAGCTGAGCCGTCAGTTTACTGAGCAAGAGTGGAGCAAGGTTAGGAAAACGATAATAGAAACTTCTCGTGAAATCATAGGTTATTTATTATGTTTCTTCTGTTATGATGTAACTTCAAATTTAACTAGGTACTCTTCCAGAACTGAGCGAGGGTCCTGCCAAGAGTTTCAGAAGGAAAAAGGCAAGGAGTTAGAAATGAAGTTTCCATTTTTGCAGCCCACGATCATCATCATCTGCCTAGCCTTTTCCCAACTATGTTGGGGTCGGCTTCCAGTCTAACCGGATGCAGCTGAATACCAGTATTTTACATGGAGCGACTGCCTATCTGACCTCCACAACCCAGTAACTGGGTAATACGATACCCCTTGGTAAGACTGGTTGTCAGACTTTCGGGCTTCTGACGACCCGTAACGACTGTCAAAGATCCACGAATGACAGCCGGGACCAACGGCTTAACGTGCTTTCCGAGGCACGGAGGAGTCTCGGTATGTAAAGATGGTCACCCATCCACAATTTTTGCAGCCCACGATAACAGGGGTTAAAACACTTAAGCGGTCTCTACGCAGCACGAATACACAAGTAAACAATATTATATTTTAAATATCCAGTTTGGTAATGAATGATTTATTTGCTTGGAACAGTTTTTCAGATCCGAAAGTTAAAGTAAAATATTGTCAAAATAGTTTTGGGTTTTTCTAGAGTTACCGCACATTTAGTTTAATTTAGTTATAAAAAAAAACTTGTCAGTCGACGGATCAATTACATTAAAAAAAATACACCTGCCTCAAGAATGATTTTTTTTTTTAAGTTTCTACATGAATACATTTCAAGTATCACTTAAGAACCACAAAGGCTAGAAAGATTGTCTTTTTATGCATGAAGCGAAAGAACTCAATTTTCACAATACTCTCTTGAGCAACCAATACAGACTCTTTAAAAGGTATTCCCTCAATGTCTTGTTAGTACAATACCTTACATAACACAAGTAGGCCAAGCTCAAAAAACATCGAATTTCCACGAATCAATAACATCGTTTTTACAATAACATACTTAAGTCATTTTTTATCGATATTTGACAAAAAAGCACTAAATTGTGCCAATAAAATAACGTTGACATCACTCAGTTACGTGTACCAAATTGCGTTAACCAGAAATGGTAGAAAAGTAATAAGACGCCTAAAACAGCTAACATTATAAGCTATAAAATTAAATGCCTTTGCTTTTTATTACTATCAACTTTCCGCCATGCTTGATCAAAAACCGTTCTCGTTACGTCATTTCTCATTTAAAAATTGAATTTGGAAAATATTAATTGTTAATATTTTTTATTCACCTGTCGTTTATTTTAAATCGGCTTTCCATGTTTAAAATTATTGTGTTCGATTTCGATAAACGTTATTTATGAGAATGAGGTGTTCTCTGGTACAAAGGTCAAAACATGCATTGGTAGAAGAAAGGTCTACCAATGTTACCCATATTATATTGTAATCGGTACTTGGAATACGGATTGGTAAATTGATTTCGTTTTCCATTGATAACAAACACATTGTTATTCCTGTTTACATTACTCCGATGTCAGCTTTTTATCGTTAATACCTACACAATTTTCCGTCATGTCCATTACCTATTATATTAAAATTAAAATTGGGACCAAAAACAAAAGTCGTTTATTCAAATTAGGCTGAGAATACGCACTTTTTGAACGAAAAAATTACATTAGACAGTCCCCCAAAACGCCCGCCCTTCACCACTTGCTACTGCTTTAGCTGTGAAGAAGAAGTGGTGCAATAAACTCCCGAGCAGCACAGCTGTCAGATAGCTAGGCTAACTAGTATGATTATCTCCATCTTCTAATTCATAAATAGCATTTTTTGTAGTTTACACCAATTAAACAGCTCACATTTAACTTGTTATTCGCTTATCTTAATAGTTAAGGTGAAATTATAATTTGCATCGATCGGTCATCAATTCTAATCAATTAATACATTTCCTTGAGGAACTGAATTAATTCGGCATCAATTAAATCTGTGTGTTAATCAGTTTTATTCGAAATCGATTGGAATTAACATTCCTTGGAAAGTGGGCCAGTTAGTCTTGCTAATAGGTATGTGGCGCCTGCGATTTGCGGATTAAATTGCCTTTATTTATACAGATTTCATTGAAAGGGTCTCGCGATATCGTTTCTCATTTTTCGAGGGTATCGCCTACGAATTACCCGTATGAGGTGTTGTAATTGGCAATTAATTTAGCCAGTCACTCTGCTGGCGG
Organism: Fissipunctia ypsillon; assembly: GCA_947568875.1. Classification (NCBI taxonomy): domain Eukaryota; kingdom Metazoa; phylum Arthropoda; class Insecta; order Lepidoptera; family Noctuidae; genus Fissipunctia; species Fissipunctia ypsillon. Next base: position 5,967,709 of record OX387667.1, read on the forward strand.
TAGGTAGTATCTTATAACAGCGAGGATCTAGCATAGAATACCCCATTGGTCTAGTGGTCGCAAGCGCTACTGCTGAGTATGAGCCCCTGGGTTCGAGTCCCGTGTCGGGCAAAATGTTCTTGGGTTTTTCCTTCTGGAATGTCTCAATAGCAGCCCGGGATTTGGACTTTTGCCCGGTTGACGGCAATAGGCTCGCCCCCTATTACATAGGAATTGAACATAACTGGTGAAATATGGGTGTACCTACTATAGGTAAGTACACCTCACTCAAAACCTTGTGTGTGATGTGATTACCTAACTTTCACAGCAGTGATTTCACAGCTTCGTGCACAAATTAGAAAACAGTTCTACTTGGTTCAGACGTAGAGTGCCTGCACGTATCAACCAGCCAAGTATCAATATGCCCAAGAAATCAGGACATAATGACAAAGGTTTAATACCGAAACATAAACATGCAATACAAATGTTATTCTCTTACCGAAATTAATAAGAAAACAATAAAATACAGTAATTTAAGACTTGCCCTCGACACGATAACCAGAATTACCTCCTTCACCTTTATTTACAATACTTCATTGGCAGCAACCAAATATTACCTGTGGACAATGAAAAAGTAAACATTAAAATATATTCTTACACATCAAAGGTTTTTTAATAATAAAAATTGATTAGTCTGTCAATCAAGTTTGCAATTTATCAAGTGTTAAAACTTTAAATTTGAGGGTTTAACGACTAAACCTGTCCGAGATGATGATTTATTCGCTTTCAAGAAATTATCTTGATGCCAAAACGGGAAGGGTTTGGACAGTGATAAAAAGAGACATTAAGGCTTGATGCACGATGACTTGTTAATATTAAGTTATGATCTACTTAAAAACTATTAACTTTAAACACGATTTAAACATCATGGTTTCTCTGTCAAACGTTTGAAGTTGATAGGCAGAATGACGTTTTAATTATGTTTCGCTCTTAGTACCTACACGTTTATATAAGCTAATTTATAAATCAAAAGGACTAGAAAATATATTTGCATAAATGGCATATTATCTACAATCCAGTTATTAACAGATACTTAGACAACGCCTAAACCACTGCAAATAGAAAGTAGCTCAAGATAAGGTGTTGAGAAAGGATTTTACGAAACTAAACACCTAATCTGGTGAAACAGGCATGAGGTCCAATTTCATATGCGCATAACGCAAGTCACGAGCAACAGCTAGTATTAAAGACAATAAATAAATTGGTGTTAATAACACACCAGAACTAGAAGTAAGTCACCCGTGTTCCTTCACTTGCCTGTGACATGGTTTGGGCCGGTATTTGGATCGGTGGAAGAAACAATCGGGCAACCTCAATGCCCAGATTTATACGGAGAAGATTGTTTCATACGTGATCATAAGACACACAAACTGAATAATAATGGAAAATTTCTGCAGACAATAATTAATTTGACATAACACAAACACCTGCATGCATGCACACATATCTGGGTATGTAGGCCAGCGAGTTTTTTCACTCGTGAATAAATTATAATAAATTACAATAATGCAATTATAATTTATTAATCATTGGATCATTATTATAATCCGAGTCATCGAGAATTCCGTGTTGTTACTTGAGGCTGGTTGCATACAAAGTGAGGTCTGAGTTCCAGACAGAAGACGTACATAAGCTAAACTTTACGTAATATGGTGAAGCCTTCACTGAATCCACATTAGCAGCCGAATGTTCGGAAGTTTTCTACGACACTTCATTCTATTTCGTTCGGTTGGTTCGGATCCGACTGAACTACATTTTGACGTTTGGTCGGATCCGAACAGACCGAACGAAATAGAAGAATGTCTAGTAGAAAACTTCCGAACATTCGGCTGATACTTCGGATTTACGTTTCGGAGTAGGCCCCCTGAACACGGGCTACGTACCAAAAGGACCACTGGTCACAGGAAATTCCCAATTCTCTTGAAATAGCTGCAGAGAAGTCTTTACGACACGCATGAGTGTCCTATTCCGTATGATACATGGAAAAATTTGACTTTTTCCTTCTCCGCTGAGAAAAAAAAGTGTTTTAGAAGATACCAACGTCGTAACGAAAAGTCGTCCTATCAGCATAACTGTATTACACAAAATCCAATAAAAACCGTTTAACTTCATCTCGCAGCTTCCATATTCTATTGTTGCCTTGGCAACAATGAATTTCATTACGTCGACGATTTATGTATACAGTACCATGTTTATTACAATACCAGAATCGTAAAATATCAGTCGTATCGGTATCATAAATGGTATTATTATTATTTTTTTATAAAATGCTAAATATTATTTTAATATAGTCTTACATAACAAGACTAGACTTATACATCAGTACCCTCATTGCGTAACACACTATCAATCACAATCGGAATGATTTTGAAGCATATTGCTAATCCATTGCTTCATATGTTCGAAGAATTTGTCTGCTCATCAACTACGTAAATAACGCAATGAATGTTGTTGAACTGTCAAAATGAAATCGATTCCTACTTGTGCGTTCCGCAGAGATGAAGTCTCGACTTTATTAAGAGTCCCCGAAACGATCAATTGCAATTGTCAATTTTTACGTGATTGATACACATTGATGCTCAAATTTATCGTCTACCAAATGTAATTGAAGCGATTGACAATGTCAATACAATATAAATTGATCAATTGCAATTGATTGTTTCGGAGACCCCTTAGATTCCAAACGATTAGTGTCTAGTTTTCTCTTTAAGGGGAAAGTGCTAAATATGTAAATCGTCGTTGATACTGCAAAATGTCATATGTCAAAAAATATTGAAATTCGTAATTCGTAATCTTAAGATTACGATTTTGGATACTTTTTCATCAAAAACCGAACTTCAATATTTTTTGACATAGGTATGACATTTTGCAGTATCAACGACGAAATACATATTTGTTACGGTCGCGAATCATACTTTAATCAACATGACACCCAGACACTGAGCTGCAAATTGCAAAATCGTAAGAAAACAATTTCGCAGGCTACCTTAGCGCTTCCCCCTTAAAGCACGGATAGACGGTAGACCCTAAGCTAGTCTACATACAGAATAAGGCATTAACGGTCAAGAGACTCTCTGTAACGACAAAGCTTTAACTTTAAGGCATCCTAGACACACCACACATACTATACATGAGCTTGTATCCACACGTAAAGACAGAACCAACCGACAAACTACAAAAAACAAACACGTTTGAAGTTCAACGATTAGGCATAGAGAACTAAACTTAAGTCATAATTCAAGACACTATAAAGACTTGCTTCTACTTCAAGATTATAGCGTGACTGTCCGACCTTGGCTGCGGAGCCGCCGAGTCTACGGCCACAACACAATAACTACGAACATAACCTATCTACTGGAGCCAATCTCTGTGTCTCTAACAATATAGATGTTTGTCTGGTAAGTTATAATAACTATGTATAACGGTAACTGTGTTACGTGAAAGAATAATGAAGCTCGAAAGTTTTTGGGACTTTTTGTTGGAGACTGAGGTCTCTGCTTCCTTGGTCTAGCGCTACTGCTGAGCATGAGGTCCTGGGTTCGATTATCGGGTCGGGCAAAGCATTATTGGGTTCCTCCGTCTGGAATTCTCAGTAGCAGCCCGGAGTCTGGATTTGCGCCCGGTTGATGGCAATAGGCTCGCCCCCTATGACACCGGCGAAATGTGGGTTACTATACACTTCCGCCGAGTTTTTTGGGGAATGCAGGCGTAATGTTATGTTGTGTTGTTTTTCTCTCACATAGCGTGAATAGTATGTCGGATAGCATCACTATACTGCAGTAATATCGACGCAACCTTGCAAACATGTAACCGACCGAACCGCAACAAAAAGCTCAGAGGTCGGCCGAAGTAAAAAGTTCCGACATTCCTTCTAAAACGCAGAGGTTAGAATCACAAATGTGTGTGCAATCGTGTATGGGACCTTCGAGACAACAATAACCTATTTTATTTGACGGCTGCAGTAGACAGAGCTTTTGAAAGAAACGTTTCATTTTATCACATTTCTAAGCTTTGATAAGTCTGGAATACAAACATGAAATCACAATACAGAGAAACACTTTTACCAAAATATCTTCTTTATTGAATTTCACAAAAGTATCTTCGCACGTAAATCATAATAAAATCGTCGCGACCGATCGTAACGCCCCACCTCGAGGTGTGGTGAATAACAATTGCGTCTGGAGTCTAGACCGGGTCTCACCGTGTACGGTGTACCTATCTATCTCCGGACCCGTGCGATCTATACCTAGATTTAAGAAGAGCGTCAGACTGGAGCCGAATGACTAATGTCCAGGAAGTTACGCCCTTTACAGATATCCGATCGATGCTCGGATATTTTCCCAAGTTTCGTCTGGGGGAGTTGGTGCGGGTTCCCGTTTCCCTCTACGCCTATGATACGTGCCAAATCTAAATCGCCCCTCTGCTAAACTCTTTAGGGCCTGGACATTGACATTCTATCAGAGATAACGATGAACGAAAAGTCAAGAATGTATGGGACTGGCATAAATTAAAGGATAACTTATGTCAATCCCATTGAAACTCGTTGCAGAAATACGAAATGCCTTAAAAACGATTGCCACTTGTCTAGGCCTGAGCACCCTAATTGCGTAACACACTATCAATCACATTCTGAATAATTTTGAAGCATATTGATAATCCATTGCTTCATATATTCGACAAAATTGTCTGCTCAACAACGTAAATAACGCAATGAATGTTGTTGGACTGTCAAAATGAAACCGATTCCTACTGTGAGTGTGTAACGCAATTAGGGTGCGTGTAATTTTTGGAATTGGAAATGTATAATGGAAATGAAAATGTATAATATATAATCAATTATAAATTTTCCTAGGCGCCCTTAAAGTCGGCTTAAAAAAGTTAATCCATTTCAGAGGTCCTTTGTCTAAAAGCAGGTGCAAAGAAGTAACTTTCGTAACATTCAAGTTTCTAATCAAACAGACCGTCGAATACAAAAGGATATAATAATACTCAGCAGAAACTCAGAAAGTAATTAGTCGCCAAAGGGTTGGTCCAACAAGCGACTGATAATTAAATCGTTTTAATCCCACGAAACCCTTTGTAGGCGACTGTTTGTAGGTCATGAGCCTGTGAGGGCGACATGGCACTTACCTTAGAGCGAATCTATCAATTTGTTGGATGTCGATAGAGTGCTGTTTTTCATGAACCTGGAGTAGCATCAACAGGTATTTGATGAAGTCAACCGAGGAATGATCCGGTAACAAATTAGCATGACAAAGCGACCACGACACAGCTTTATATCGGCTCCATTCGCCTTTGCTTGCGCCACGTCATCGCAATTTGTGCTTTCAGAAGTTGTTCAACGAGTTTGGCGGCGATTGATTAATTCGTCGACATGGCTAATTTACGGTACAAAAAGTCTACTTTAAACTTACATTTAAATGACAGTCACAGGACACGTCTAAGCCAATAACTGCTAAATAAATAAAACATTTTGTGACTAAGTTGCATTACAGACACGTGGGAGTGGGAGGGGTGTCCTCATAACTAAAACAAAGACCCAGACAGACGGACAGACAAAGGTTCGGATTGCTGGAACTGTGCCAAGTACATTTGAGCCGTTGCGTGAGGAATTATTCTGCCTACGCACGGGTGCTTATATAGCCGATCGGGGCCTTAAAACGTTGCTTGATTTACGGCAAATTTTTTAAGTTAATTTTTTACTTTTTTCACGTTATCTTTTTGTGTTGTATTATGGTGCTTATTTTCCGCAACTTCCTTATTATTTTTTGTGAGAAAGAACTCAAGCAAGACTACATTACAGTAACCAATCTTATTCAGTTGAATTATTGTTTGAAGCAAACTGTTCTAAACATGCAATGATTGTTAGAATTGAATTCTATTAAATAAAATTGTCTTTCTATTTCTAGAAGACAAACGTCCATGTTATCTTCAGTTACACAATTTTCTTCCATGTCATTATGGCGATAGCAATGAAATAAACGGTTATTACTTATTAGAAGTTACGACATCGCTAATGTAGATCCATTGCAGTTCTAATGTCACCTTGTTTATGATAACTACCCCTATATCTTCAAGGTTAGTGGGTAGCAACCAGCTTGGTTTGTGGTGGTCTTTGGTGTTTCATAATCGAACTAGCTGAGTTACCTAACGTTGCAATAGAATCCTACTACTATTATAATTGCGAAAATTTGTGAGGACGGATGGATGGATGTTTGTTACTCATACACGCAAAAACTACTGAACAGATTTGGATGAAATTTGGCACACATATAGTTTATAACCTGGATTAACATATAGAATATTTTTAACCCGATATCCCCACGGGGTCGAGACTTATGCGGGATAAACAGCGGGGCGCTGCTACTATAGAATAACTTGGTCAGAGAACATTATTGATATGAGCTATAAACAAAACACACATATCTAGCATAGTTATATTATATTATAGCGTGTTTCAGATAAGTATATAAAGAGGAGATAAACGCTTTATAATCACTTTTACAGCTTTAAGGACCTATGTGGTAGGCAGCAAATCCAGTCGGATTTCATCAGTCCCCAACGGTTTCATGAAACAGGGGATTGCAATGTTATGGTAAATAAATTACACTTGAGTGCATATTCAAAATTTAATGACTACAGTAACCGCATTACCGTTTCCATTTATTTAAATATTCTCAAACAAATCACAAGTATAATTAGTTTCAATAAAAATGTCCATATAACGGTCGGGGACGATATTTTTAGCGCCCCATACTCTTTTTACCCTGTGTCTGCGACCGACGGGGTATCGAGCGGTACCCGTGGGAACAGTACGCCTCCATGATTTTTTTTTCCGACCACTCTCTGTTTATTGCTATATTTTTAACATTAGTTGAACGGGGTCCCTTTTCAATCACGTTATGAGGGCGGGGATTTGTTTGTGTTTTTTTGGTCTGTAATCATAATGCGGGTAATATTTATGATCATTAAAAGTATTTTGGGGAGTATATTAATATTATAACTTAGCTATATTGTTGCGGGAAAATAATAGACACCGCCGAGGGTGTCACAAGAAACTCTAGGATAAGCTAGAAGAATGGACTGTGGTACATCTTCATGTGTAAGCCGATGACGTCATCCAGCGATCACCAATCCTGTCTAATATGTGGTGATTAAGGTAACATTACTTTCATACCGCAAACTGTACCATTCTAAGGGGCAGCCCATTTCCAACAGCACATTTACGGACAATGAATGCGCCATTTTGCAAAACAAAACAAAACCGAACGTGTTGTAATCCGTAATGACGTGCTATGATTTAACAACAGTTAATCATTTATTGAGAAACATTGCAGTTCAACAAACACTGTTTATCGTTGATAACAGTTCACGCGACATTACGTCGGAGCTCACACGTGCCACGTCGTGACACACAGCTGGGTTTGTTTCATGTCTGACTAATGTTGTGCACGTATGCAGTTACGGGTTGAGATTAGTGTACTTACTTCCACGTTCATCTAAAAGGGGAAATGGAAGTAAATGTTAAAAGGCTCGTGCAGACGGGCGCAAAGCGACACCTGGTAGAACAATTTCCATGAAGTTTTTATGCCAGTCTGCACGAGCCTTTATCATTAAACTATGACGTAAAAGTAGATTGAGATAATGATTGGTTAGTTATACCTAGTTGACATGAAGCAGATATGTCCCAGACATAGTCTAAAAGTAGATCTCATAGAAATAGGTACCTGTCTTGTTTTGTAGGAGTAATAGCATATTTGAAACAATATTTTAAAAGTAATTATTTCATTATAATAATTTTAATTGTTATTGGACTTATTGTAAATAACAAATCTTAAAATTAATTGTGCTTAGTTAAAAATTACATTTAAATATTGTACACCTTATGTTGTTGTAGAATGTACAGAACTTATAAAATATTAACAACATACTATGTAAAACTACATTCATACAAATAAATAAATTCTGATTCTGATTCTGAAAGCGGCGAACTTCAAACCGTTTTTGATTAAGCCGCTAATAGGTGTCTAATGTGCGAATCTTATCTTTAAATGACGTCTTAAAACTTGATCAATATGACTTTTTAAGAAAATGAAGATCTAATATGACCATATTGTACTCTAACGGACCTTCTTTGACACCTTTAAACAAACGAATACCCAATAAAGTAACGGTGTGAACTGAAACATCAAAGAAACTCTTTCAACAAATTATTTAACCTTTTGAAAACCAGTTGTTATTTGATTTAAATCCTGCACCACATCCACATATGGGCAATGTAGAATACAAAAAAATGTTAAGCATGTTCAATTTTTATTACCACCTTTTTCAGGAAAAACTATAATAAAAATGTAAATGTGTAGACGGACAGACAAAACAATTTTATTAGTTAAAAGAGACAAGTTGGAGCCGCAACAATAAACTGTTGATTTATCATCGACGCGCGCGCAAGATTCTGCGAAGGACAACACTTGTTTGATGCGCGGACGCACGATTCTCTAAACATGGCCACTCTTTGCTTGTTTCCTATAAGTGAACATTATTTTAGACTAATTTTGTTATAAGGAAGGAAGGTCATGAGGAAACGTGACATATTTTTTTTACGCTGGTGGAAAAACCTTTTCTTTAATAAGAAGTACCTAATTATTATTAAGAACCATGTTGCAACGCTAAAAGGAAACTAAGTATAATATTGCAACAGGCTGTGTGGTTCTTTCCTCAGTAGAAGATTTCAGAAACTTGGAAAACATGATCTACATGGTCTTCACATGATCTGACCAAGACTATGTCTCTTGAGTTTGTTTCGGCCTTTCTTCTCAGAGTAGTCAAATAGGAAACGCCCGGCTCATCTAATTAAAAAAAAAAATGATTGACTTGTAAAAGTGTTTGTATTTAGGTACCTAATATACCATATACTTACAAAAATAAAATCATTCATCACTTAGAAACAAAAGTGCGAAGATATCCCCACATTCAATAAATCACAAAATCACACATTGTTTAAACGACCTTCAATTAAAGATTGCCTCCGAACCCAAAACAACGGCAGTACCATAAACATTGGTCCCAATATAGCCAACACTTTGCCACATTTGGCATGACGTTAAAGGTGTCATGAGAAGATGTTAAAAGCTATTTATTTTTTAGTATAGTTATATTATGTAAATAAACTAATGATAAAATAAATAAATTAGTTGAATTAGTTTTATTAGTTTAATTTTAATTGTTACAGAGTCTCAATAGTGTATAAGCTATCAATTAAGGGAAAGAGCGAGATAACCCCAACACAAGTATTATTAATTACTTACTGGGGCTGTCTCTATCACATCTGCAAATGTAACTGTCTGAGACCCAATAAACAATTTTTTTTTTTTTTATAAAATGACCTATATGTAAGTTCCCAGTTATTTCCAAAAGCTGCAGCAACTAATATCGGTTAGGGTCAACAGAGCATAACAGACTTTGAAATGCTGTTTTGACCCCAACTATTTACCTTTGCGCAGTGGAGGGTTAAATTAGTTGTCAGCTTTAATTTTAACCGATCGATGCTGTTCGCTGTATGTGTACGTAACATTATAGGCAATCATTTCATAAATTGAAAGCAAGTTTCTCTTTCTATTGACGATGTTATCAAATGAGAACTCTGTAACGTTTGGGAGTTGAATCATACTTATGAAACAATATACCTATTGAAGTTACAAATAACAGATCTGTATTTCCATTCTTTCTTTTTCTTTCCTGCCTTCTAACAAAACTGATGCCTATATTTTGGTACATCTATGCAATATATACAAATAAATAAAATAGAAGTGTCTGTTTGTAATGTCAAAATAACAACTTCTAACTAAATACATAAGAAAGTTTATACGGTACCTACTTATAACAAAAAAGCAATTTTTAAAATGATTGTCCGTCTGTCTGTTTGTTTGTCCCGGCTAATCTCCGAAACGGCTGGACCGATTTTGACGAGACTTTCACACACAAAAATTAAAACCCATGAAATTGTGATTAAATAGTCGGATTTGAAAAATTCTTTTTGCATTTGGTAGCCCAATTCTCGAAGATAATTAATAGGCTATTTAACATTAAGCTACGACCCTAAGTAGCCCAGCAAAAAGAAAAAAGTCCGAAAGAATACTAAGCGAAAACGAAGTAATAGCGCAAGCGGGCGATGCAACGCGACGGGTCGGGGGACGAGGAAGTTTTATTAAAATTTGGCTGTTATTTTAGTATATTGTATATCTTACGACTTTCACGCGAACGAAGTCGCGGGGTACAGCTAGTCTTATCTTATCTTAAAATAAAACAATAAATAAACAAAAGCAAGCAAGTAGTAAGCAGCAGTTTATAAGTAGTTAAGTTGTTTGATTCATTCAATTTAACTGAAACTAAACAATTCTACCATTGTTCATAAATATATTGTTTTATCTAATTAGTTCAAGACACTACAAATTCAAAACATTACCAGCTATAAAATTTAATGTCCCAGTCGTTCACAAAGAAATTAAATCACAATCAGGGCTTGAAGGGAGGGTAGTACAAACAAATGTTCTCACCCTTCTGAGCTATCGATTTTAATTTAGTAACAGCAGTAGTCACCCCCTAAAATACAATGGTTACTTGTCTGAGCAGTTATTTGGGGATATTTATGACGAACACAACATTTAAAGTGGAATTAGGGAAGACATGCGGCAGATTTATTGACTGGAAGTAGCTGTGCCCTATGTTACTTAAAGATTCCTGCAGACTGGCGCGACGCAACTCTTCTAGAACAATTTCTATGGCGTTATCCTAATACAACGCGACTACGCGATCATCGCAAGTTGGCGCGAATTTTAGACGTACGAATCCGTGATCAAATATACTGCGCGATCACGCGACTAAAATGATTGTAATCTATTCGCGAGAACTAAGTTCGTACTAACGCGCGATCAAACATTGATATCGAATAGGTGTCCTAATTCGCGCGATAATCGCGTCGGGCGAAAACTGCGAGGCGGGCACCGCGGGGTGGCCGCTCGCGTCGTTAATTCGCGCAATGATCAATGATCGCGTATTCGCGTTCTTTTATGACCATGATAAACCATGATGATAGCGTAGTCGCGTTTTATTAGGACGACGCCTTAGAAAACTTCATGGAGAATATTCTACCAGAATCGCGTCGCATCGTCGCGTCGCGCTTGTCTGCGGGAGCCTTTAGATGGATGCGCTAAGGTGTTTTTTTTTTCGTTTAACCTATGTTGTCCCACTGCTGGGCAAAGGTCTGCCCATATTTTGGGTGAGGTAGGCCGCGAAATTCTTTACTTACGTTTTTTGCGATTTGCAGGTCAGTGTCGGGTTTGCATGTTGGTCAAAATATGATCCGAGACCGTAACAAATATGTGTTTACAGATTTATAATCATTAAATTCATCAATACAACTCTCCAAGTTAGAATTGACCTAAAATGACATATTTTGATCAACAGCTGCAAAAAAAAAGTAAGAAAATTTGAATTTGGCGGGCTACCCTGTACCCTGGCACTTTAAAACTTAGCCAGAAAACATAACTATGAATTAAAGCCTAAAACCTCACAAGGAAAGGACGAGTGGTTTCCGAGTTAAAGCTCCCGCAGACAGGCGCGACGCGACCCCGGTATAACAATTTCAATTAAGTTTTTATTTGAAAACATAATATTTACATAATATATAGGTTTTATAGAAATGTTTCATCAGAGTCGCGTCACGCAGTTTGCGGGAGCCTTTACAGCATACTAACTTACAAACAGACAGACGTTGCATTTTATAATATGCAAGGAAAGGTTTAGTAATTCGAATACAGCACTCATTCTTTTTCTTATTTCTTCTCATGTCAGGACGTATTATACAATAACACCTCTATATGGACTTAACTAAGTGTCTATGAGCGAAATAAATAAAATTTTCGAATAATACATTCGCCTAATGGAAACAAAAACTTCTCATCTTAAACTTGTTAATAGGTTTTCCTTATTAGAAAGTTAACGTTTAAGTTAAAGTAAGTCTCCATTTATGTATGAAAGCGTCTGGGTGTTTGACCGGTCACAGAGATTGTATCAAAGCTGGGAGTTATGTTAACTTTTACATTGTTGAACTTTATAAAATTAATTAAAAACTTTGTCATTATTATAAGAGTATAAATAACTTAAAGCATTCAGTCAAAAAGCCGCAGTTACATCAGACGAATACTTATTACTCGCTACATAATATAACATCACGCCTATATTTCCCGAAGGGTTATGCAGAGGTGTACCTATAATACACCCCCAATTCGCCAGTTATGTTTAAGCCCCACGTGATAGGGGGCGAGCCTATTGCCATGAACCAGGCACGAATCCAGACTACGGGCAGCTACTGAGAAATTCCTGACGGAAAAATGCAAAACACTTTGCCCGACCTGGGAATCGAACCCAGGACCTCATGCTCATCAGTAGAGGTTACGACGGTTTCCAACGATGCAATTTCTTTTTTTTTTTTTTTGTTTTGCGAAAAACAAAAGATTTCTGTCACAATAGGATCCGCCCACGACGGTCCAGGATCATTCATCACAGTGGTAGGTATATAAAGTGATAATGATATTAAGTGAACAAATTGCATTGTCTTCAATTCTTCAATTAATAAGGACATCCTGACAAGCCTTTGTTGAAGTGGTAAGTGCGAAGTGCTGAGTTGTAATAAGAATTAATCAAACATGGTAAGTGATCGTTTTTAAGATTAAGGCAATTTTCTTGGTTGATTCATCATCTTAATAGAGTAGCCATTTTAGCGGAATCTCAGAAATAAAGCTGAAATGACTCAGATGCTTGTAATATTTAGGAACCCTTTAAGGAACTAACTACACTTATTCAGCTCAATTTATCTTTTGTCCACAGAAAAATCCATAGTTTTGGATGGAGATGCGTACGCATCCGTTCAGATTTCCGCGTCTATGAAAGCTGTACGGATGCGTACGCATCTCCATACAAACTGGTGTTTTCTATGAACAAAAGCTGAAATGAGCTGAATAAGTGTAGTTAGCCCCTAAACCGGAACACAGCAACGGTGCTTGTCGGCAAAATTTATATGATTGATATGATTTCCTTCCAATATAGTAGCAATCCCACACGTTAACAACCACGCACCATCTTCCCAAGATTATGTACCAAACAGTATGCATCATCAAACACACCTCCAAGATGATTGCATTTACGGCGCGAAACAAATCCCGCAATCTCTGATATTGAAACCGCAATATCCCACCGCTATATCAATTATTCCGCATCCGATTCCCGCTCCGATTTCATATACGATACGAACACGGAAACGATTTTATTGTAAACCTTACTGCGCCGTAGCATCAGCTTATCGCATGCCCTTGTGCACCCCGATATCCTGTCATTAATCACTTGCAAACAAATAAATAATATATAAAACTGTATAAACCCAACGTAACTGTATTCAGTGTGTGCACTGACCGCTGCGGATAAGTGCATTTCCCAGCTTCTAAAGAAAGGCGATGAGATATGCGAACGAATGTTTTTATGAGACGTTCGTTCTGGCAGTTTTATGGAGTTTTAGAGAAAGATTTACCTGTTATTCAACGAGAAATTGGGCAGCAACGTCGGCCTTTTCCATAATATTGATGTATTTGGCGATTTTGCCTAACTTGTGTACTCTTTTTCTTGCTGTTAATAGCAAGAACCATTGGAGAATAGCTCATGACGTGCTAAATATAGCCAATCGGCAAGGCTGGACTGACTGCACAAGTAACGCATCCCCTGGAGGCTAGGCTAGTGACGTTAATGACGCTTATATTCATATACTTTTACAGATATGGCATTGTTTTTATAGCATTCCAATACCATGCGCACTGGTTTTGTTCTTAGCCCATTATCAGTCCATTTGCATTCCACTTTTCGATACGATAGCAAGATCGTAAATAAACGAAGTCCCTTAATCAAGTCCTTTGTTGTCTCGCCAGCGAGTTTACGAACACAATAAGAGGCTTTCAGACAGGACGAATTAATGAACTCGATTAGAGAAAGTTAGTGTTTGTAAGGTGTGTAGGGTACTTAGTTAATTGTCTGCTTTTATAAAGCAAGTCTAGTATAGACTTATAAGGCCAACAAAGCACTGAATGCTCGGGGCAAAATCTTTTTGAGAAAAGCTTCGAATCGGTAGTCATTTCTGGTTAACGATTTGGAAATAAGAGAATACCTAAGTAATATCCTGCAATATCCTACCGAGATGATAGCATAAGATCGCAATCTGATAGGGACTGAGAATAACGTTAAAACCACATTACCGTATCTGATATCCTCCTTCCAAGACTTCAACTTGATAAATAAAATTGTATATGCTAGTCAAAAGCGATGACTCCAGAGAGAATGCATGACGATTATGTTTAATAATGATGAGATGCTGATGATAAGCAATGATACCTTAACCTTTTTGTATGATGACAATTTTTTAGCACTGCATTTACAGGAATTGCGTTCGAGCAAAGTCAAAGCCAGTGTCACAGTGTAGCAAACGTCAATTCCTCCGTCACTACGAACACCTGCAAGATTCCAACTTGCCAAGAAGATCCACAGGTCACAAAGGCAACTCGACAAAGAGTAAAGATTTAATTAAGAAGGAGAGTACAAAGAAATTTTTCGAGAAATATTGTACAACACGAGCTACGTCGTTTACTATTCCTAGAATGAGTGTTATTACTTCAAATGTTGGATCTAGTTGCAAGAAACTTGGAGCATCGCTCTTGTAATTAACGGGCAAAAGTTTACGCTTAAATATTACGTTTTTAAGGGTTACTTTATAAACTTTTTCACGTCTGATATCTTAGTGTAGATAGGTAGAAAACTGAGGGACAAGACCATAACATAAGGTTTGAGATAATTCGATTAGAAACATATCGTATGACTTCACTAATGAGTAACCCAATTAGTCGACTCAAGTCGCATATTGCATTGCGAATTGCATTCATTTTTATCGATTTCATGATTAAATAATTGATTACCAATTTCGTCGGTGAATAATTAACAAATTTTCTTGAACTATTCTATTTCATTTGTCTAGCAAAAGGATTACGACTAGCAGATTTGACCGATCGATTGACTTCATTATTTATCTCTGATTTCTTTCGTCTATCCCCAAAACCATTACAAAATCACCAATAACATCCAAATGTAAGCCGTTGGTCCCGGCTGTCATTCGTAGATCTTTGACAAACGTTACAGGTTGTTAGAATCTCAAAAAGTCTGACAACCAGTCTTACCAAGGAGTATCGTGTTACCTAGTAACTGGGTTGTGGAGGTCAGATTAGCAGTCGCTCCATGTAAAATACTTGTATTCTACATCCGTTTAGACTGGAAGCCGACTCCAACATAGTTGAGAAAAGGCAGGCACATTGATTGTCATCCAAAGCATTAAATACCAAAGACCCAATCCCAAGTCAATCAGCTGTTAACAATTCGTGACTAATGAAATGTTTACAATCGTATCAATTGACTTTACTGCACGCGATGCTTGAAAACTTATCAAAACATGCATTGTTTTCCAATACCTCGTCAGGAATACGAAGGGTACAGAGAAAACATGTCTTTTTACGCACAGGTTTATGCAAACTGGTTTGTTTGTACGTAATATGTTGACTCTTGCTTAGCCAGTTACGAAAAATATGGTAATTAGGGAGTTTTATTAATTAGTCTGTTATGTGTTGTTGTTGGGTTTGCGGTGTCATCAACGGAGAAGAAAGTGGTTTAAAGTTGATAGTTAAAAAAAAGGAAACTTGATTGACTAGCCACTGAATAGGTATAGAATTTTGCTAATTAGTTTGTTAATAGGTTTCTCTATCTTGCGTTATCACTAAAAAGAAAGCGGCCCAAAATTCGATAATTAATTGTAAGGAAATCAGCAGCAGAGGATGTGTTTATGACGATTATGATGACGTAACACCAAACTCAATTTAACCATTTACAGGCACTTTTTGAATTGATTGAATCGGTCAATCAGAAATATGAAGATAGTTGCCCATTCCAAAGCGTAGTAGGTACCTATGGAGAAGAACGGACATGAAGCTCTATGGACACTCTTTTTAACCGACTTCAAAAAAAGGAGGAGGTTCTCAGTTCATCCGAATCTTTTTTTATGTATGTTCCCCGATTCCTCGAAGATGGCTGGACCGATTTGAAAAATTCTAGTTTTGTTTGATTTCACGAGTTGTGATTGGATTACTTTAATTTATTTATTATTTATTTATCCTCCCACTGGAATGCCAAACAGCAAATACACCAACGGAGCAAAAATACTTCATGTGCTGCTTTCCATCCATCCTGTGCGCGGTGGGCATCATTAATATAAGCTAAGCAATTTATGCTCGTCACAATGCATATGGTGAAGTGGAGCTGATAATGAAACCAGGAAAACTGAAAAGTTTGCATTTGCATTTTTTTTTTTTGCATTTGGTGGCAAAAAATAAAATACAGATCCAAAGACACCGACTTACGAAATTAAAGTTATTATTCATTTGTAGTGTTTTTTTTTTGGAGTCGCTTGTTTTTTTTGTAAAAAAGTTTTTTAAATATATAACATGTGTCGACACCCTTGCACTATCCCATTTTCCTAGTACGGCTGGCTGTGCTGGGGCGGCTGCTGCAGGTGCGGAAAACCTCAAACGGCGAAAATATTCCGATCTTTTTGGGAGTTATATGTTCGAGCCGTTTGGGGTTGAAACACTAGGGCCATGGGGTCCGAGTGCCCACTTGGTTTTCCGAGACATCGCCAAGCGGTTGGTCGACTCTTCACGTGACCAAAGGGCTGGCCTATTCTTTGGCCAAAGAATCAGCATCGCCATACAACGTGGCAATGCTGCCAGCCTTTTGGGCACTTTTCCTGTTGACAGCGATGTGGACGAATTTTTTGATGCCCTATGATTACTTTTTTTTTTTACATTTGTACATATTATAATTATTATTTTAAGTCTGTTAGCTTATATATTATGTAAATATTTTGTTCAGTTATAGTGAATAAAAAACTTTAGTTAGGTAAAAAAAAATATATATATATACATTGTTACACAATTATTAGTTACATCATTATGATGAATTTATAATTAAATGTGAGAACAATGTAGAACAGACGTACCTACATGGTAAAAGCGCATAGAGTAGCAAACAGAATTGAAAAAAACAATTAAAAAATAAAATAATTAAAATACGCCGTGGCACCTAAGAGATAACCATTCCCAACTGACGGCGCTCGTTCACGAACATGACCCATGGATCAGCACCATTGAGCTCAACCATTTTGAATGGGGCCGAATGATCCAACACATACGCCACCATCAGCGAGACATTTGAGACAAAATGTTTTATATCTAATCTCTAATATACATCATCTTATATGCCTCATAGACTTACAGCATAGAACATACTAAGATATGCAGTAATCTTTTCCTAGAAAATTCTTTAGTTTCGTAAGAGAACAGATCTATGTATTTCTACCTTCTTTTCTTTATCACTCTGCCTGTTTTTTTCGAATCAATGCTTTTTACTTCTATATCTTTCGTCACCATTTCCTACAAAACTCCCAAGTTTTTACTTCGTAACAGAAACGCGTGTGCAATTCAAACCATATCGCTTTGCGCTTGCAGAGAGCTCGACCACAAACCGCGGCTTCGTTCGCTTGCGGACACTGCCCTGTCAGTCGGTAATTGGGCTATATTGCGACCGAACAAAGACTACATCTGTAGCTAGTGGGCTATAGATCATGCTGGTGGATACTGCGGGGAGTTTACAGAACAACAACTATGATAAATTGCCGAATTTTGGTGATTGGTAAGTAAGTAAGAAGCATAGGACCGGTCGATAATGTGACGCTTGGGGGAGGCCATATCCAGCTGTCTGCGAGAGCAGCAGCCTTCGGCTGAAATGATGATGATTTTGAAGTAAGTTACGACTGTTCAGTATTGGTGATATTAAATGAATCAAGAAGTTTGTTGTGAATGCTGAGCACGTCTGTAATTGACGTAAACACTAGTCCATGTCTCTGTTCTCTGTTATTTGTAAATGTTTGTGTATGTGTTGTTGATGTGCCTTAATAAATAAATAAATAAATAAATAAATAAAAGAACACTGGTGGTAGGTGGTTAGACTGGAAGCCGACCTAACATATTTGGGAAAAGGCTCGGCATAATGAGAGATCAAGAACAAGATAGGCTTTTGCCCATCAGTGGGTAATACTGAATCCTTCGAATGATTATAGTGTTAACAAACTCCATGTTCAAAGCATATTGTTAATCTCACAAGTTGTTTCATTTTGATTTGATGATCGATCGTTGAATTCTGATTTTATGACAGCGAAAGCTACACAACTCATCAACTTTTAGAGTAAACAAAACGTTCAGCAGTATATTTTGTAACCACGTATAATAACAACATTTTATTCATTAGAAAGTATTAAAAATCGCGATGACCTTTTCACAATGTCCCAATGAAAATATATTTGTGAAAGCGTGTTTATAATCAATCAAGATAAACTTGTTAAGGTAATAAGCTGGTAGGATAACGTGTATTTAGATAATCCTGGTAGAGAATAATAGACCTTAATGCCTTGATAATGAACTGGCTTTGTCGAACATTTTAAATATTAATTAGATCTGAAACTGTAATCGGGTGAGCGGTTCTGTCTGAAAGGGCAACCTGTTGGTGAAGGTCTCCTCATCACTAATTTAGTCGGCTCCAATCCACAGCTGGACATAGGTTTCTTTTAATTAATTCTGTTAGGGTTAAAGGAGGTACCAAAGGAAAGGCCCTTCTAAGGATTTCAATAGTATGTTTATCTGTCTTCCATTTCGGTAACGCTAAACTTTCTTTGTTTTCTATCTGAAATTTCTAAGTAAGCAGGCAGGAGTCTGGATGTGTGCCCGGTTGTTGGCAATAGGCTCGCCACCTATTAGATGGGACTTAAACATAACTGGCGAAATGTGGGTGTACTATTAGGTAGATACACCTCTACCCAACCCTTCGGGGAAAATAGGTGTAATATATCTTTTTTTTTTTTCAAGAAAAACAAAGACAGATTTTGTTTTTAATTCTGTACTAAAATGAAGTCGGGAACTTTTTGAGATGATATTGAAGAGCAATAGAAACTTGTACTTCTGCTAATTCCCTGCCTGTTTCAATCAGATAGTAAAGCACCTACTTAAGGGCCTGTGGGCGATGCAAAGGACATAATGTTATCTCATAGGGCTATTTTGGTAGGTCTGACGCGTAGTCCTATTGACATAATTGCTGTATTCAAAAGTCCTTTAACGCTAGGAATTTGTGGTTTAATCTTGATGAAGCATAGGATTTGATTCCAAGTATAGTTCGGAACAGCATTGCAGTCACAACCGTTGTAACCGAAAAAATACCTGTATTGATCATACCGGTTTCGGTCCCTGGTCCTGACTGACTGATTCATCAACGCAGAGCCTAAACCGCCTGGGGCTACAAACTTGAAATTTTGCGCACGGCCACAGCTTCCTTTTATAATGTAGGGGAGCACTAAGAAACCTTTAAGGAGGTGAAAATGGGAGATTTTGTTTCTATGAAAAATTATATTCCTTGAGTTACTAAACTTGAAACTTGGCACGAATATCTTAGTAAATTATAAAGTTTGTCATTTTTTTTGTTTTTCTAAACTAGATTGAGATGAGATTGGAGGGTGAAAAAGTTTGTATGGAAGGATTGTAACGCGCAGGTCCGAGTAACTCGAAACTCAGTATTTATGCATAAGACCGAAAATAAAGAATAACGTTTATCAGGGTTTTTTTGAAAATTGACTAACGGGGTACTAAAGTATGAAATCCACGCTAGAAGTGCTAGTACCTGTACATACTTAAAGCGTGATGTCAAATTACCGTCTTTAAAAAGTAACAGTATTTTTATATATAAGTAATAATTTTAATTTTCTGTTGTAAGTGCTACTTTCGAGACATTCAACACCAACGGTAACCATAAGTGGATTATCTTGACTGATTTCCATCTGAATGGCGTAATCTGATATTTGACTTTTAATAATTGTTTAAACTTTTACGTAATACTTGTTATTACGAAAGAGGTTCAAAGGTGAGTTGACCAATAATAATATATTATTAAATCCTTTTAAAAGCATGAACTGAACATGACTGCTGCGTTGGTCTAGTGGTCGCAAGCGCAACTGCTGAGCATGAGGTCCTGGGTTCGATTCCCGGGTGATGGAAAAACCCGAAGTGTTATTGGGTTTTTCCATCTGGGATTTCTCAGTAGCAGCCCGGAGTCTGGATCTGTGCCCGGATGATGGCAATAGGCTCGCTCCCTATTACTTGGGACCTAAACATAACTGGCGAAGTGTGGGTGTGAACTTACACCTCTGCCTAACCTTTCGAGGAATACAGACGAGACGTTGTGTAAAACCATGAAATCGACTTCTTTATTGGTCACCATGAAAATTCCCAAAAATAGACTTGCAGGTAATTGACCATACAACAGTACCAAAGTATCAATTTGGACTATCTAAAACTCCGTGAAGCAAATGACGTTTGCCGTAAAAAAAAGTTGCTACGTTTTCATATTGACCTATTATTTCAATTCAAAGTCAATACCACTGAGTTCAATGATTTTTTAATTAGAAGTTTTTTCTCACCTTCCTCTGTATGAGTCAGTCTCGTGTGTAACATTATGGAAAGGCAGCTGGTGTCAGATTGCAGGCATTACTATTGACCGAGAATGTAGTACTTAAAATATAGTGTTACGAAGAAAACTGGTCATTTCTTCCGGTGGCATATCGAAAAACTCATCAAATAAATAAACAAGTTAATCTAGGTAAACATATTAATAATATAAATTAAAGCCGCTTTTCGTGTCTGCCTGTGTGACCGCGATGTTCTTCTAAACTACGCCACAGATTTTGATGAGGTTTTCACCATCATTTAGAGAATTTATTCCGGAAGTTGTATGTGTATTGTACATTACTAGCTTTTGCCCGCGGCTTCGCCCACGTGGACGTCGGAAAATATCCCACGGAAACGTGCTACCAGGCAAAAGTACCCTATGTATTAATGCAGATTCCAGGTTTATCCAGGTTTTATTTTAGGTTTAATTATCTGTGTGCCCAATTTTATCCAAATCCGTTCACCCGTTTTTGCGCCAATCCGGAATATACTAAGTATATTTTCGGTATCAGACTCGTTTCCACGCCTCATAGCAATTACATTTTTTTTCAAAAATATTCTATGACTTCGTTACTATTTTATTATTAAAGATTATTTAAGTAGGATATGGCACAGACATCTCGATATTCTGACATGTAGCCTCAACAGTAAATTGCATCTGTGCGAAACAGGAGTGGTGGTGGTAAGTAATAAATAAAAATTGAAAGAAACAAAAAGAAAAATAATGTCCTCGTCTTTGCGATGACTCGATTGGTCATCCAATCACATTTATTTATGCGTACAATTAACATATCACCAAGGCTGTCATCCTTTCCACTGACTAAACTACACTTCTATAGAATTAAGCTGACGTACGCTCGGACGTAAAAATATCGCGGCGATTTTGTTTCGCGCACTGGATTTTTAACGCTCTGCTTAGCGCCGAGAGTTGAAAATCCAACAGCGTGTTTTTTCGACGCGCTGGAATGCACTCTGTTGGATTCTCAATGCTCGGCTCAACACCAAGAGTTGAAAATCCAGTGCGCGATAAAATCCCGCCATGATATTTTCACGTCCATGCGAACGTTGTCAGCCAAAATCAAAGGTGACCGAATGATCATACACTTGTTGAGATTTCACTCTCATCACACTGTCATCAGTAAATAGGTTTGTACACCATTAGTGGGGTCAATGACACCGGCTGAGCGTTCACCCCATCAGCTGACCGCATGTTTATGATGTTACGGTATAACTATTTTATTTCTATTGTGAATTACTTACAATGACAATAATTATGGTATTATAGTCATTGTGATGATATTTATAGATAAACTTGCATATCTGTTTGTTTTTTTAATAAAAAAAACGAAATAAACGAACAAATTCTCGGTGGAATTGAGATGACACAAAGTATTGTAAAGCTCTCTTTTAGTTATGAAATATTTATTTATTTACTTAATACTTTAAGCACACAATAATCTAGAGGCCGGACTCAATGCCATTATGCCAGGCATTTTCTAGCAGTCAACCTTTGGGTGATTCTGAGACAAACAGTGGTAGGCGCAATAACGAAAATTGTGGAATAAATATTTATTTAAATATAAGGATTATTACTATTACTTATTAAAAACTCCGGGAAGGAATTTAATGCGGTTTGCATGGTTGGAGAATGTATTCCGGAACTACATAATATTTAACTTTCAACAGCACCGAAATCTCGATGTTATGTCAAGTCGTAAGATCCGTGCGAAGCAGGGGCGGGTCGCTAGTATAAGTGCAAATTAATATATGTACAGACGCCAGCACATCAAGCTACCCGAATCTGCCAAATTTTCCCAATCAACCTTGAACCTAATGCTTTAGCAATAAAGTCGAAAATCTATTAAAGAAATTTGACAGATTGTAGTAGCTTGATGTACTGGCGTCCATACATGAATACACGAATATACTAAAAACAAATAAGACAAATATAATGTTTACAGTTCAAAGTACCGTATTAATTAAGTGACTAATGGATGCACTTTTGACGTTAGAATCATTCGATCCAAGAATCGTCTTGCGATCATTTCAAAGTCAAACCACACCAACTCTGACTACATTTTCCGAGAAATGCCACAGACAAATTAATTAAAGTTCGCCAAAAGCCAGTGCAACAACTTCCATGAAGTCTTAAATGGAATTCAATTTCCTGAACTATAACCTAAGAGATAATTACGATATTTTCTTAGAATCAATTAGAAAGCCGAAACATAAGCCACTAATGGAAACTGACTAGTTTATTCACACCTACAACTTTCCCACACGTGTTTCTAATGATTTATATAGATGACCAAAAATATTGTATTAATTAGAGCCAGCGAAGGATTGGATTAATTATCGTGGACTTTTATGAATTTCTTGATTGATAGTTCGAAACGCTGAATTGATGAAGAACAAATGTTAAACTTAATTGTTAAAACAGTTAGGTATTGACGTAAATGAAAGCCAAACAGATGGTATATGATATCATGCTCGTAATCAGGAATTAGGGTTATTTTATATCATATAAAAATATATGTCATTGTAGACAGTTTCCTTACTTGAAAGGGATAGTTTCGACGCGATCTGCCCTCAGAAAGTCAATGTCAAAAAAGTTGGGCCACTGCAGCAGGAATTATTCAAGTACACTGTGACATCATTGCGAATTAAATTTTCATTAAGCTAGTTAATTAAACAGTGTTTTAGCTAATGACCGCAATATTATGTATGGCCACAGATAATGCAGAAAATTTAGGCCAGCGATACATGCATGCGCTTAAAACCAATTACTGAGTTAGGGCAAGGCTACATTATTCTCAGGTTGTAGATCAAACAGAACCTAATTAATGTGTTTCCGACATTTTTTAGAACATTGTTAATTGCTAAAACGACAGCTTATTTTTCATTTCAAATTAAAAATACCAAATTAGTTCATCTGTGATTAATTTCTTTAATTTATTTCGAATCTGGTTCATAATTTGGAAAGGACATTAATTTCGTCTAAAAGCCATTAAAATCGATCGAAAAGACACCTTGATGGCTTTTGATATGAAAAATGTATTGTAGTTCAGTTATGTGGTCCAATTGGGCGGTTATTACGGTTTTTGCTCGACATAACTGTCAAAACGTTGTTTAGGGGTATCATTATTAGGTTTAAGGCATTAATAATGAAAGGCGTTGATAAACAAGCCTCGATAGCCTCGAATGTACTCCAGCCTTTATCGAAAATATCGTGATTACCACGCATCGGTGTCGTCGCGTGACGTGCCTCTATAATGAACGAGTTGACAAGTCAGATAATTAAACGCAATGACAACACTAACCATAGTACAGAGTATGGCAACACTCCTTGTTATGATCGATAGTGCACCTGGGAATATCAACCTTGGGCAAAAGATATAGGGTTCAAAATCCCGTGTCGGTTTACATAGGTAATAATGATAACGTCGTTGCCGTGTGTAAATATAGTTTACAAAAGAATGAATGAAAACTCTTTAGTGATTCTGTATTGATGGTCTTCCTTTGTAAGGGGTCATAAAAACAAGTATGCTAAGGAATCGTATGGCGTCCACCTGATAGGGTGATTGTAAACAAACACTTGGTTTCCTTTGTTCGCTTTTAATTGTTATTATTTTGTTGATGCAACGTGAGGTTTGAGATAAGCGGAGATGTGGACACTTGGGCTTGGACATGACAGCTCGTAATTAACTATACATAATAATATGTGCTTATGAAGAGGTATGTTAATCTATACACACATATGTATAACTAGCTTCTGCCCGCGACTTCGTCCGCGTGTTTCTTGTCTCCCCGACCCACCCTGTCACATCGCATCGCCCGCCCGTGCTATTACTTCGTTTTCGCTTAACATTCTTACTGATTTTTTTCATTTCGCTCGGCTCCTTAGGGACGTAGCGTGATGTTAAATAGCCTACAACCTTCCTCAAGAATTAGACTATCAAGTGCTAAAAGAATTTTTCAAATCCGACTGGTAGTTCCAGAGATTACCCCCTACATACAAACAAACAAATTTTATCTCTTTATAGTATAGATAAAATAGTAACGAAGAATTTTCGTCCGTTTGTCTGGATGTATGTTCTGGATTTTTGCAAAAACGGCTGAACTGATTTGGATAAAATTTGGCATACACACAGATAGTTTATAACCTGGAGATTAACACATAGTGTACTTTAAATGCCGGTAGTAGGTACGATCCCGTGGGATATTTTCCGACACCCACGCGGGCGAATCCGTGAGCAGAAGCTAATATCAATAAAAACTATAGAGCTGAATAGAGAAATTGATAAACCAGTTAGTAAGATTTAACAGCGATTGTTTGCAGGAACTCCTACACTTACATTCCTGAGATTTAACGCGAAGGTCTTGATGTATAGGTACTAAAATCTTCTGAAACATAAAATTTCTGAGTAATCCAAGTTGACCATAAGTTTAGAAGAAATTGAACAACTTTATGTATTACATGTCCCGGAGTTAACGCACAACCTCTTAACAGATCATTGTGCTCGTCATTATGAACAACTTTTACTATGGGAACAAACCTGAAATCTGCAAAGAAATCAGCTGGTCCCATAGTAAAAGTCGTTCATAATTATGAGTACAATGATCCCTTAAAAGGTTGTGCGTTAATTCCGGGACATGTTGTTTAGTTTCAGTAACACTCAGCCTTCAAAGCTTACGAAAACCGAGAAACCTTCGCAAAATTTCACAAACGAATTTCTTTAAAGCGTGCACATGCTGAGCCGCCAATCCGCCTCTATGAAGCAACCTAATAGGATGTGCTAGTATCTGTGGCGGAAGCGGTTACTGCCACGCGACGTTGCGCCTGAGTTCACTAAATGGTAACACGGCGGGCGCAGGCGCGGAGGGTTACCATCCGTCCGGATTTGTCCGGACAGGTCCAGCTTTTTGGCGCCCCGTCCGGACTTGGTCCGGCTTTGTAATAATTGTATATAGGTAAGCAATTACATGTTAACAATAAAGTGAAAAGTTAAATTTAAAAGTCCGGACTTTTTTGCAAATGTCCGGCTTTTCGCTAGGTCATTTCCAACTGTTTCGTTTCGTTGGTCAGTGATTGCAAGCTCTACTGCTGCATGAGGTCCTCCGGGGTTGCGGGATGTTCGAAAGAGTTACCGTGGCCCCGGCACAGGCAACAGAAGGAACACGGGTGGGTTTTAGTCAGTAGAAGTCTGACACGTCCTCCCGCTCCGCCTAGAGCGGGAGAATCCATTTGATGATTTCCCATCCAAAAAAAAAGCATGAGGTCCTGGGTACGATTCTCAGGTTGGGAAAAGTGGTATTGGGTTTTTCTCAGATCAGGAAATTCTCAGTAGCAGTCTCAGTAGTAGCAATTTGGATTTGTGCCTGGTGATGGCAATAGGCTCGCCCCCTGTTACATGGGACTTAAACGCAACTGGCGAAATGTGGGTGTACTATTTATAGGTAAACCTCTGTCTTACCCTTCGAGGAATATAGGCGTGATTTTATGATATTATGTTATGTAGCAAGCTATTATCGTGATGTTATGTTATGTTTTCAAATTTCGAAATGGTTACCCTACAAGCGCATTGTGTAACGCGGGACGACCAGGGTTCCGGTTTATCGGAAGCATTGTGTGGTCGGTACTTTGAGGTTTATTTTGATGATAATTGGGCTTAAAATAGTTCCTGCAGCTGAGCAATTGTTCATGATGGAGCCTTTGCCCAGCAGTGGGATGATATGGTTTGACAGTTTAGACAGCATACATTAATTTTCTTTTGTCATAAATTTCTGATTCATCAAGAATTCCGAATCATTAAATTAACTACTTATACTTACTTTAATAAAAAACCCACAATGAATAAAACTAGGTTCATACTGCAGCGTAAAGGAAGATATTCGCCATGTCACGGACAAAGGAAATAGCCATAATAACAGGATGAGGATGCACGCGCCTTGAAGAGGATGGATGGATCACAGACAACAAGAGAACGTTAAAATTAAGATGAACACTTAATTACAGGTAGGTACTTAATTAGTAGACAAAATTGCCCTCGCTGTTTAGCTTATAATAAACATCAAAACTATCTCCCTCCCTCCAATTAGGTGCACCAAATTATACGACAGGGACCAAATTATACAGCATTTCAAATTAAACAATCTACGAGACTACTAAACCAGTGGTAAGTATTAATGAAATAAAAATATATGAACCATTAAAAAGTAAAACTTTAAATAGCTATTTCTTACTGTTTCATTACTTAATGAGCAGTAAACGTTTTGTTATAGCTTACGATACAAAGCAGGAGTCTATCAACTCAATATGTTTTGAATCCAACAGCAGACTAGTCGTAAAATCAGAATGAAATAGGCACGACATAAAGTCGTACTATACCAACATACTTCCCACAGTAAAGCCAGTAACAATCAGGCTTACATTATGTATCCAAAGCATTCCAGCCGAATTTAATATGCACCAAACTGTGAGGCAGACGATCCACGTCAGCTTGCAGATCCCCTGCATTTAGTGCAACGCGAAGCGCTTCTAAAACCAGCCGTCTAATAGCAACGATGCCACATTTCAACCGCAGCAAAAAAGGGCAAATTAAATCTGGCAGCACAAGGACAGGTTCAAAAAGATGGAAAGGGACAGCGATATCAACGTTGATGGCATCTTGGCGAGTTAAGGCGAGACAAATCGATTTAAGCGCAGCCTGTTAAGACGTGAAATCGGATTGGAGACAGAGACAGAGATATGCGAGTTCCTTTGGGAAAAAAGCGTTGAGTTGCAGTCGCTTGAAAGCGACCGGGAACGGGTAAGGTCGTTGCCATGTAAACAGAAAAAAAATTGAGATCTTTTGTAAGAGATTAGCCGCCAAAATGAGGAGTGCTTCCTGGTAAACAAGATCTCAGCGGACGCGTGTTAAATTTGTAGGTAGATAATGTGTAATTTTCTCTGAAAATCTCGATATGAGAGACTGTTATCTCATGGCTCGGTAAAATGTTCAACAAAATAAAATATAAGGTGAAACGGAGAGGGTTTGTAAAAAACGCACCGGACTCACACCCTCGTACATGAACAGCAGCCCTAATGGGGTTCGCATCGCCCCATGTTATGGGGTCGGATTCGCAAAGGGTCCGTTAATCGATTTAGTGGTACATATGTAATGTACGGTACCGAGCTGCTTCAAGTGGTACATCTATGTACAAACCATAATCTCGTTCAGTTCTCTAGAGTTGAGTAAACTTTACTCAGTTCAACGAAATTATATGAGGATTTCATCATTTTGAAACGCATCCAAACATTTAGGGGTCGAAACTCTGCTAGTGAATTGCCAGACAATTTTCCAAGAAAGCAATAAAGCTATTTAACTCGACGTGCGATCCCGTGGATATCTCGCGACAGACTAGGCTAGTGTACCGACACACACGTGATTTTTACGCGCACTATTTATAAGCTGCTAATGCGAGCAGCTAGCGGTGTAGACAAATGTATGAAGCGAGAAATTATCGATATCGATAAATTAGCAAGGCAATGTTAGAGATTAGCTCCCGACAAAACAAAAGGGTGAGTATTAGATTTTGATGCTAGCAAATGAAGTTTTGATGTGCATTAGAGAACAAAGGAATTACCACTAACCTCATCAATCGACCGGTTCTGCGTTATAGGTAGAGAAACTATAATTTTGACACAGTTATGTGTTCAGCAAATTCTGCAACTGTGATAATTTGTCTAGAAACGATAGAATGAAAGCGATTGTTGTTTGGTAAGTCTAGTTAGTCTGCTACGCTACCCGGTGATATAATTCAAAATTAACCCTCAGGGCAAACCAAATTACATTACTTCTCAATCTAGGGCCATACGCCGTTATCTCTAAAGCTTTAACGGTCCCTGATACAGGATATTGAATCAATCTAACGAACATAATAAAATTATCGTGGCCGAGTAAACATCAATCTATTTCAAAGTCAGTCTGAGTACTTGATTAATCATCGTGTTTTTGCTTTTTCACGCTAATTATAACACACTAGCGCTTCCTCAAACGCACAACAGTGTACACCTGAATTATTTATGTTTCAAGGATGTTAATTGATTTGAGATTTAATTTCTTAAGATAAGTAAAGATTGAAGAGCAAAGGGTTGACAATAGGTTGCGATTGGTTTCGACTAAAAAACGTGCAATAAAGCAAAATAAACGTCAACAAAACATGTGGTGGAGGTCGCAATATACGTAAAGCTTTATGGAGATGGTGTAGCGATGGTATGCTGAGAGGGAACCCCTGTTAATGGCGCTGAATGCCGAGATTCGGAAGTCGTATGCTAAAATAACCTGTTTGTTTTGCTATTGACTCTAAGCAAAGTTTATGTTGAATGAGAAATGTTTAATAAGTAATTAAAACTAAACTAAAGCGCTTGTTCGAGACCCCAAAAAGTTTTTTGTAGGATATGACAAATTCAACTTGCCACTTTGTACTTACCTACTTAGCTTGCCAGGTGAATTTTAATTAAAAAAAAATAACAGGACTTGTATTTTTTATTATCAGAAGATAAAACATAATCTTATCGATAAAAGAATATCGATATTTGTGCATCCCGATTGTCTAAAATTAACGTCAGTCGACGCCCAATGCTCAGAGAGAATGGACTAGTTTTACATTTTTATAAACTTTTTTAATTTTCCATTTTAAAAATATAGCACCAATAAATTTGTAGAGTTGGGAATTTGACAAGATATTTACAACAATGCACCGAATTAAACCAAATTCGTCCTATAAAATCGAAATAAATGATTTCTACACACATTAAAAACATCATTTAGTTATTTTAAGAAATACATAAATAATAGGTGTTCGCGTGCGTCCGTACTGACGTCACAGATCCACGGTATACAGTTACCAGTTTACAGAACAAGATTCTTTAGAAAAGCGGAACAGTTTCGAATTTCATTTTATAGTTAGTACAGCATCTTAAAATAACGTTACTTGTTTAACTAAAATACAAAGGGTCTTTGAAACTATCAATTGCAATTGTAGTAATATTGTCAATCGTTTCAATTACATTTTGTAGACGATCAATTTTGCGCATCAGTGTGTATCAATTTATGTAAAAATTGACAATAATTGTCGTTCCCTTAAGCGAACATAAATGTAGCAGATTTTTTTTTCGCGATTACAGGTTTGGTTCGACAGTAAAAGTTGTTCATAATGATGAGTATAATGACCCCTTAAGAGGTTGTGCTTTAAATCCGGGACATGTAGTATAATAAGGATTTTGAAGGAATTCTTCGGATGGTGATATAGTGTGTTACGCAATTAGGGTGCTAACTCATTATGGTATCAGCCTCTCTGATATCTCTCGGACATTAGTCTACACTAGTGCCCGTATTCTTTATGTAACTCGACATTTAATGTGTTGCGCTATCGTATTGTTACTAATATTTATGTACCAACATCAGTACGATTAATTACGTCATTATTTACTAAAGAATAGGTGGTATGGTAACGATTGCACCCCATTGATAGATCATGCCGACTCAAACCGTCTGCCAATAAATCAATCTGCCTAGCCTTTTACCAACTATTTTTAGGTCGGCCACCAGTCCAGTCAGTCCAGTCAGTCTAATCGGATGCAGCTGAATACCAGTATTTCACAAGGAGCGACTGCCTATCTGATCTATACAACCCAGTTACTGGGTAACACGATATCCCTTGGTAAGACTGGTTGCCAGACTTTAGGGCTTCTTACTACCCGTAATGACTACGAATGACCAACCAATCAGCCAGCCACGCCAGGACCAAGCCGGGACTAACGATTTAAGGCTCCTGCAAACAGGCGCGACACAGAGGCACCGCGTGTCGCGCGACCTTTTAACGTGCTTTCCAAGGCACGAAACCATTTGCCAATACACGATCAATGTTTTGTAAAGTTACTATTATAAAATATTTATGCAGTTAATTACAAAGTGAAATGAGTGTGATGATTACTCAACTGTGTACTGAGAGATTAAATATTTTGTATATACTATTCGGATTTGATTAAATATCGTTCATTATTTCATACCTAAGCCTGAAGTACTCATGGTGCGATTTAATTGCCTGTGTGTGGCATACCATAAGTTGCTGTTTAGACGGTGCAAGTCATTTGTTGCTTCAATTTTATTGTATGCCACAGAGCAGAAAATTGCATCGTGTAAATGAGGCTTTTAGCTAAGCTACGAAAAGGTTGTAATCTAAATAAAAAAAAAACAAATACTTAGATAAACAATCTGTTGCATTTCAGTTTATGTTATCAGTAAATTTTTTACAAAAGTTACTTTCTTCTCTCTTACTAACGCTTGAATGTTATGCAATAATACCAGCCAAGGCCTCTTCTCATATAGAGAAGGCTCGAGCATTGATCACCACGCTTGCTCGAGACGGGTTGGCGATTTTAGACTTATAATACAGTCCGGCCGTCGTGAGGATGCGCTCTTGACCTGTCAGTTTCGTAATAACGAATATATGTTTTGAGAATTTGATCCTTATAGTTACTAGAAAGAGTCCAGCTGACAGGTATCAGGAACGCATTCTCAAGACGGCGGCCGGACTGTAGCTTCCTCACGATGTTTTTCTTCACTGATGTCAGTAATGTCCAAGATATACTAAGTTATGCCAAACTTTTTTTATAATTTCCTACTAGCGTTGCGAATCTGCCCAAGCGATATTGTATCTACATATAAGGCCTGACTACACAAGCGACAATAAATAATACTGTCATATAGCTTAGTAAGCCATAAATCAATATTCAAAACACCTTGTGAGTCGCCTCATGCCTTCCTAAGTAGCTGTGTAGCTTCCCAATCATTGCCCACAATAATAATGCCTGTTTTTTTCTTCTTGACCGAATTCAAGGTCGAATATCATACGATATAGTTGCCAAGTAAGCCCAGGAAGCACGGGCGATTTTTTATGGCGCACTGGAGTTTTAACACTCGGTGTTGAGCCGAGCATTGAGAATCCAACAGAGTACAAAACCAAGTCAATAAATACACTGCTCGATTTTCAACTCTCGGCGGAAAACAGTGGGTTGAAAAACCAGAGCGCGATAAAAAAAATATCGCCGAGTAAAAAAATCGCCTGTGAGTACGAGGGCTAAGTTACGTCCAAGGAAACGGCAGCCAGCACCCTAATTGCGTAACACACTTACAGTAGGAATCGGTTTCATTTTGACAGTTCAACAATATGCATTGCGTTATTTCCATACCGCTGTTAAACCCGCGATGGTTTGTGTGGTATGTTTAAGTGTTCAACAAATGTTTATAAACTGTTTTATTGATTAATAAAAAAAAATAAAAAAAATTACGTTGTTGAGCAGACAAATTTTTCGAACATAAAAAGCAATGGATTAGCAATATGCTTCAAAATCATTCAGATTGTGATTGATAGTCTGTTACGGATTTAGGGTGCTGGGCGTTGGCACTAAGTCTTTTTAAAGCTGATATTCCTGTACTTAGATTTAAATGATTTGATTTATATATTAATACCTACACTGATGTAAAGTTTTCCATATTGAGCTCTTGGTATATAAAACGTTGCACTGATAAAAATAAGGTTTTGGAGAAACTATATGTGCCATGTTCACATATTGTGATCAATGTGATAACCTAACAAATTACAGTGACAATAAAAAGAACTTGGTGGATTTCCTGAGGCTTATTTCGTGTTATTTACTTAATTAAAATAAACGTTGCTGTTTGTTGGTTCTTGCGAACCGAAGCGTGAAAACTTTATCGGAATCTAAAATATTTAATTAGGAACATGTTGTTGTATTCAATTTGTTGTTTCTTTAGGCTAAAGGCCAGTGGGGGTTCGTCTTTAATTTAATTAATGTTGTTACCTACCGTTGGGAATTTTCCTTACCTTGAAATATTAACAAATAAGAGTTAGCTCTCATGAAAATACGACAAGAAAAAAATTGTAAGTTTGTGACTATGGCCATCGATAAGGAGTAACACTCATCATAATGAACAACTTTTAAATGCGACCTACATTGAAATCAAGACAAAAAATTGCTGTTCCCTACAATTTGTGACTTATGCGAACATAAATGTATGGAGCAATTACAACTTGGAGAATGTCTTTTATTCATCAATTCCTCAAAAAAAAAAAAAAAAAATTAAAAAAGAAAGAAAGGAAATAAGTTTATTTGCGGTAAACATGACTCAAAGAAAGAAGAGAAACACAAAAAGAAACAAGTTGGGGGAAAATATGCGTCACATCCACGCAAAACGGCCATCGCTCAGCATAATGCTTAAATTGGTTTAGGTAGGTCTGAACAGATGTTTTTTATAAATCAACACGTAGTCGTACCTATTTGTCTATGGTTTTTCATATTACAGGAATTATTTTAGATCATGTAGCGGTTTTCCGGTCCATTCCGATAAAGGCTTTGTTTGATGAAATCATTGTAATTTTAAAATCATTTTAATTATTACAATTACATTTATTACAATTTTCTATAGAAATATTAAGATTACTGCAAGTAACCGAGCTTTATAAGTTTTTAATTTATTTATATTAATCAGTTTTATATTTGTATAATATCGGAACAAAGTGTTTATTAGTTAAAATTATGAAAATAAATAATAACGAAAAAGCTTGAATATTGCCTTACGAATTGTCAATTTTTAAATTAATTCAACATGCGTTTTCAATTAGTATTGTATTAATAATAAATGAACCAAACAACCAATTGATTGCATTTTAATCTCCAATCAATGTTCTTATTCGTTATGTAACAAATTGTACTGATATGATTTTGCAGAGCGATTATTGAAGAGATAAAAACAGCCAACATTTAGGGTGTCGGTGTCTACACACAGACGAATTTTTTATGTGATTTTTTTTATAATGGAATACACAAGTGCGGCAACATCAGATTTCGTTTTTAGTTCTATTAGAACCAATAAAGGAGACAAGTTTCTACCCAGGTGACAAATGCAGTCTGTCTCAAGGCCATTCCTCAAAAAAAATTCCTCTGGTATTAATTATAATACCAGCCTGAAACTGTCCCACTGCAGTGTAAAGGCCTCTTCTCATACAGAGAAGGCATGAGCATTAATCACCACTCTTGCTCAAGACAGCTTGGCTATTTCAAATTCCGCTGTTACCATGCAATATTGCTACTCCACTTTATTCTCTGTGGATAATTTATAGCTTCACTAACATACATCATGCAAGTCATTAAGCTGAAGCTCATAATGTCAAGGTCCAATGCGTAACGAACACGATACGAATACGTTAAACGCATCGTGCGTACGATTCGCAACTCCTGCGCATTCTCGAGTGTGACCAATCAGATGACCCAAGATGCAGTAAGGTGGCCCGCGAAATAAAAAAATTTTACTTTTTTTACAAATTGCGGCGCTGTTTTACGTTGTACGTTGAACAAAATTCATTACGAAACAATTATGATTAAATAATTACTAAATTATAATCATTTAAATCATCAATATGGCTATCAGTCTTATTTTCAGCAAATACAATTTCGCAAGGGACTTAACAGGCAAAATGTTGGTGTACTATAGGTGCACCTCTGCCTAACCCTTCGGGGTATACCGGCGTGATGTTATGTTACATGTTTTATTAATCTCACAAAAATGTAAGAAATTCGCACTAAGCGTTTCCAAATGTGATGCGCACAGCGAAGGAGTGGAACTCTGCCTGCGTCTGTGTTTCCGAACGCATACAACCCCGATCTCTTCAAAGTGAGAGTGAACAGGCTTCTTCTGGGTAAGCTCGCTCCATCGTCGACTTTGTCTCTGTCATCTCTGACCTAGACTAGAGTCAAGAGCAAACCTATCTCAAATAAAAAAAAAATAAAACATTGAATTTCGTGGGCTACACTAACGTATCCCCCTTAACTATGATCTTCTGAGTTAGACAGATAGACAATGGCGATGTCCAAGCGAAGTTCGCATAACAATAGCAGGGTGTGCGGAGCGTGAAACACTTTCTATGTTGCGCAAGCGACGATCATGCGATTTTTGACTGATCCTATAAGTATTGTAACACAATGCTCATAGTTGTTGTCAGTTCTGTATTGAGGCGCGTCTTAAATAATGAAATCAATGCTCCTCCTATCTGTCTTATGATCTCGTCCAAAATGCTCGAGCGATTAAGATTTGCATTGTTATATTGATAATGAACTAAACCTTATCTAAAATAGAGTTCAAGATAGCGTGCAAGAGATGATTTCCTGTGACGTGAGTTCGATCAAGCTCGCGAATATTTTCATTCGATTCTTAGCATTTGCCACTGTCTGCTCTGATCCTTATGGTAGCTATTTTTTATATAGGTATGAGAAATATTGTCAGAGGAAAAAATGAGCATATGAGCTCATTGAAAACTAGCTTTAATCAACATTTATTTTAGTAATAAGCTTCAATGTCGCTGTTGGCCTAATTAATCCCACAGCTGGACAAAGACCACCCACATGCGTTCTAGTTAAGTATTTTTTGTGATTGCTTTTTAATTTAATTATAAAGGGTGGACGACACTGGACAATGAGAAGGGGAAATGGGAAACTGGCACCAATCTACCCCTTTGTTGAAAGTGATACATTGCCAAATGTAACAACACAAAGCGATTTTATATGAGTAACGTTTATTACTAAAAAGTGTGACTAAAGATTTCTCCGTCTCTCTTTTATTGTTCCCAGATTTTAAATACGATTGTTTGCAGGGACCGAAACCGGTATGATCAAACAAAACAGTTATGTTTTCGGTTAAAACCTTTATTTTATTTACAGGTATTTTAAAGGTTCCCTCAATTCTTATATAGAATACTACCAATACCGGTAACCGTAACAAAAAATACCTCTCTCTTACACGGCATTACTCAAATGGCGCGTATCGCGTAGTGTGTGTCAGAGTCGAGTCACGGGACAGGCTGGCGGCTAACGATATTCTGTTTTTTTTTTCTCGTAATCAATCAAGGTCATTTTTAGCTAACCGGTATTAAAATGGTAACCGAAATAGAGGTAACATGTTTTTTCTTTTGGGTACCCAAATTGCGATAAACCTTAATCGTAGAGGTACCTAACCAAAATTCTTCGATACCTGTACCGTAATTTATAAAGATATTCGGTCCTTGGTTACAAGATGTAACTACAGTTGACTGCATTAATTGGGTTCTCATGACTACTGTCGTGACAAAGCTTCAGCTTCGGTAGAAAACTGACTGAAAGCCCATACACACACTGCACTAAAATTAAAATCCCTTAGAAAATGGAATAACCAATTAATGCAAGCTACCGTACTGACATCGTTCCTCTAAGAAACAAAAAATTAGTTCAATTAGTTAGTCATACAAATCGATAATAATTTATTAATAGGCCTTTCATACCAGTCAAGGTGATATTACTCCATTTGGCGGCTGTACAAAGAATGAGGTCAATTACCTGTAACAAAAAAGGACATAATAAAAAATTGTTTTTGTATAACCTCGTGTACAAATGGGATCATTTTTTCTCTGTATGAATAATATTGGTACAATCCATGATATAATCTCTTCATTGTTTTTATATAAAATCGTGGTAGGACTATTTACTATCTAAAATATTTTTTAAGAAGCTACGGATACGGATTGTTATTTAGAAAAACAATCAATACAAGCCTCCTTCCATAAATAAAATAAAAATGTTCAGCTGTCTGCTTCAACCCTAACTCACAAACTCCTTTTCGATAAAATCTAAACTCCGAACGTTAATTTCGAGAAATGTTTCCTGTAAATCTCAAAGGAGATATGCATGATGCAATAAACAAACAAGTTGAAGAAAGCATTGTTTGTAATAATTAACTAAAAGCAGTCGTGGTAACCGTGGGAGACCACATAGTCTCATAACTCATACCACGCAGTAATGGGCCAGAACTAATTAATAATATGATGTATTCCGCATAATTATAGACTGACAGATAGATGGCACGACTTTTATTGTGAGATATAATTGTTTCTTTAGTTTAGGTCTAATAATTTACATAGAAACTGCTTATTTAGCTGTTGGTTCTGCGCTAACGCACATTTACTTGTATAAAGCTCCATAAAAGTAGATAGTTAATTTATTGAAACCAGCTGTTACAGATATCAAGCACCTAGATTGTCATAACTTAGTCTATCCAAAGTCCAAGACACCCCACGCATTTAAGACCGGCACTCGATAAACCGTAATCTAAACCCGTCACAGATACATTGAACAGATTAAAGTAAAAGTTGATACAAAACAACTTTGACATCCTTGATCCCTGATATTTGTCGACTCATTGGCGTCTTAGATTTCAAATCTGATTGTTAGCAACAAGTCTGTGCTTTCTCAATAGTCTGCATAAACTTGTAACTTAAAGCCCACTTTAATAATGGAACTATGAACATGGAAATTCTGCGAATTTAACCTGATAATGTCAAGTCACTGTAATTAGCAATGACATAGGTTGAACAAAACAGTATTTATTATAATAATAAATTCATTTATTTACTCATTAACAACAATTTACTGAACTAATGTGTAATTCTACTGAACAAAATATGCGTTGTAAATGTACTTACTTGCGTAAGTGACTGTACCGGGTTGAGTGTGCCATAGAGGAAAACTTTTTGAATTGGCCACGCTATAAACAGGATAAATGACTATCTATGAACGCTGTATTGTCTAGTCTAGACTGATCATGTGTTCAAAATGTCTGTGTCCAGGTGGTAAGTACGTCTTTGTGTGTGAAGTGAACTGTTGCCTGGAACATGTCCTAACAAGGGTTGCCGTTTGTTTGTGGCGTTTACCAAAGAGGTAACAATGTTTGAGACAGGCTCTGTTTCGAACAAAGATAGGTAGAAGATAGAGTATGTAATGTACACTATATAAATTACAGATATAATTGTTGTTGTTGTAAAAGTTTCGGTTATGGAGTATCCTCAAGTTTATTCAGTAGTGAATACCCAGAGGCACGACTTTACGTACGTACCCAGGATACAGTAAGTTAGTATTAGGTAATCTATACGTACACATACACAAATAAATAAAATTGAAGTGTCTGTTTGTAGTATCAAAATAACAGCTTTTTACTAAATGCATATGAACGGTACCTACTTATAACAAAAAAAAAACAATTATTAAAATTTTTGTCTGTCTGTTTGCTCCGGCTAATCTCCGAAACGGCTGGACTGATTTTGACGGGACTTTCACTGGCAGATAGCTGATGTCATAAGGCTGAGTTACTTAGGTTACTTTTATTTTTTTTAGAAAAATAATTAGGGTTCCTCTCAAAAAAATTAAAACCCATGAAATTGTGAACAAAATCCGGTGCAAACATCCACGAGAAGAAGTCGCTGGCACAGGTAGTACAAAATAAATCTCAACAGATACTTTTGTAGTTCTGAATAAAGTGCTTCAAGCAATCCATTTGAGTTCCACTGAATACGCCTTATTTTCACAGAATTTATACAGTCCTTGTATACCTTTCTTTTACTGATATATTTATTATTATTTACTAACTCACTAGCAATGCTCCAAGTTGCCTTACCACCCACGGAGTATAGAAATCTCGGTACCTACAATATAATTAAAGCAAATGCCGCGGGCCACAACCCGGTATAACCGATAAGGTAACATACTGAAATAATAGTACCTATGATTTATTAAACTTACAAAACTAAGAAAATCAAAGTCGCCCGGTGTCTGGATTTGTGCCCGGTAGATGGCAATAGGCTCGCCCCCTATTACATGGGACTTAAACATAACTGGCGAAATGTGGCTGTACTATAGGTACACCATTGCCCAACCCTTCGGGGACACAAGGCGTGATGTTATATTATGTTATGTTTAAAACTAAGAATGTAGGAAGAGTTTTTGCCTAATTATGTGCGTTTTATTAGGAGGGCTGCTTCTTACTTGTTAGCAACAAAGTCAACTTTTACACAGACTTTTTTTTTACGTTTCAGTCAGTTGAACATAATAGAAGTCTGTTTTCTATTCTTTAATAAACAAGTCGTCTGTTATACGAAGCGTAATACACCAACAACTATTCAAAGCAATAACATTGCACAAGGCAAAATAATAAAGGAAGTTACTACTGATGAGCATATCCTAGTTCCACTAACATTTTAAAAAAAATAATAATTATTTATTAAATTCGACCTCACAAAAACTTAATAATGATTAGCCAGGTTGCTCCAGGTCACTGACCTGGGTAGCCCAGTCCAGATGTACTGGACCACTGGAGAAATAATCACTAAGACGTGACTACTTGGTGATGGTTGATTGTAGAGATGCTTACTTATCTTACAGTGGACTTAGTATTTATTTTGATTTTCTTTTCTCTTCAGGGGAAAGCTGAATGCTCAATCAAACGTATCTACAGATTCTTGGGATGTGATATAGCAAATAACTGATTTTGAATATAGTTTCATGCATATTGTTGGTGTATTTATATAAAGATTGTTTCTTTTAATACAGAACGAAACTGCTCATGTACCTGGCCAGATGAGATAGATACCGAAGATATCGAATACTTGAAGAATAGACTGGATACGGAAGGCGGGTGATCGTGTCCGTGTCTTGGCGCAAAGTTTAGGACAGGACCAAATTCAGCACTCCAGCAGACTGTCAAAGGCGCGATCAGTCGTAAACTGTTCGCAGAGACAAAGGACCCAAAATAACAGAGATCACCGGTTCATACACTCAAACAAAAAGGAAAAAAGTCGGGAGGTGTCTTGGAACACCCGCTTGGAACGAAGTTCCTTTCGCTGTATATTATGTATTAATTAATACAGAGCCATCTAGTATAGTTTTTAGCAATCTAAAAACTATACTATGTAAATTATTTCGCATACTATTGTATAGAAACAAGTTTTTCTAACTGAATAGACCACTGCGCTGCTGGGGAGTTTGTTGCGCCACGTCTTCCCAGCTAAAGCACTAGGAAGTGGTGAAGGGCGGGCGTTTTAGGGGAGTAATTTTGTCGTTCGAAAAGTGCTGATTCTCAGCCTAGTCTGAATAAATGACTTTTGATTTTGATTAAAACACAAACGCTTTTTAATCAAAATACTTTAGTGACGATTTCTACCAGTCAATTTCTACCGCAAGCCACGTTAAAAACTTCATTTCAAAATTTAAAAAAACTAAACACCGAAACGCATGTTAACCACACAAAATCGTTGGTTCAATAATATTTCCTGTTCTAAGTCAATCAACTTACGTACCTAGTCATTGGAATCCATTTGAGTGTAGCATTGTATTAGAATCCAATCAAGCATGTAATCAGTCCAAAAAAACACAGGTGTTTGTGTCCAGTAATGGTTTTGAGCTAGATCTGTCTAAGTATAGGGCGATGACCTGGTCGTCTATGATAAAATATCCTTCTATGTTTCTCTGTGCTGTATTGTAAAACATGTTTGTGTTTGTTGGTAGATTTATTAATAGCTAAGTTGTTAACAGTTTAATCTATAGCTGATGGTGGCGGATGGATGGTAGCTGATGCTGGATGGTGGTGATGGTGGTGGCAGCTGGTGGTATATGGTGTCTCTCTAGAGGTGTACTTTTGGTCACCAAATATGAGTCATGATAGGTTCTGTTCTAGTATGGAGTATTTTTGGTGAACACTATCAGGTTTTCCGAAAACTCTAGGTACGTCATCGATCACTAATAAAAAACTAGATACACAATGCCATGCAAAAGTTCTCCTAAAACGGTCGCTAATTGTGTTTACCTATTCTAGTTGAAATAAATAAGCGTTAATGTAAATTCAACCTTAAACACAATACTTAAAGTTGTATTCACAAAGCTCAACATACATCAAAACAAATCCAACCTTAACTTCAATGTGTTAAAGTCAGAATTACAAAGTGCCAAAATAAACATAAAATTTTACGACCGAGGCTCGCCGCTAGGACAAGGTAAGAGTGGAGTCGAATTGTCCAATATTTTTTTGGTTTATTCTGTGATTATAAATGGTACTTTTTTTCAATTTTGTTAAGCTTAATGTATTAAAAAAATTGGTGTACATAATAAAGTATTTTTAAAATGCTTTGAACACACAACGCTCGTTTGGGTAGGCTTGAAGAATTCTTCGGATCTTTGACGTGTTGTAACTGATATCCATTCTCCACACCTCACTGGATTTCGAGGAAAGCTAAAAAAACAAAAACAAAATTTCGCATCTTTAATTATATTAACATGTACTTAATCAGTCAAAATTAAATCTATAAAATGTTACTATGCTATTTATAGAAACAATAAAAGTCTCATTATAATAATCATAATAAAAAAAAAGAAACAATAGCGTCTCCACTATTGGAACAGAATCAACGCACATAACCCGAACAATTCAAGTGGGCATGCGATATTATGATTATTACGTTAAGTCAGAGTCTTTACAATTGAGATGCTTTTTAACTCCTGATGTTTATTACGACTTAATTTAAAAAATGTTTTTACGATGATTTCTTGACAAAATATCAGTATTTACAATACAGTGATAAAAATTATATAATGATAATATTAATACTCACCGAAAATATGAAACTCCGTCCTTTTTTAGCGTCCTGGATGTGTGATTTTTGCAGTTTTTAAACGAGCACTTAGGCATGTTTACAGTCGGAGCGTTCGAACGCCACTAGATTAAATGAGCGCCCAAATCTTGAAATGAGTGGACATTCGGTGAGGACATTTTTCGCCGCTGATTGTGTATCTAGTTTTTTATTAGTGATCGATGAGGTACGTTGTTGAAAAAGACGATTATAGGCTTTTGGGGCTGCTTTTTTCGATTGACTAGAAAATGTAAAAAACAGCGCAAATTAAATGTCTCAAGAACAACTTTAAACTTTTTAGGCGTCCTAACACCCCGAGAATACTGTATAGTATTCATGAGTACACAATTTGATTTTTGTTCAGATTTGTTGAAACAAAAGGGTCATTTTAGCTGAAAGGCCTCAAGGGTACCTAATGGGACCCGGGGCTCAACCCGAGCGAAGGTCAAAAATACTTGTTGCTACAGCGCAAGATATTGTGGCAAAAACTAGAATAAATATTTATTAGTATGACGTTCGATACGGTTTTTGCTGCTATTAATAATAATTATTATTTTTCATCTCATCGGCCTAGAGCCTGAATATGGGCTATAATAATGGCCGTGGGGGATTTTGACGTCATCTTCACGCTTGGTAGACGAATTGGTGATCACAGAAGGCTATTTGAGTGAACAAGTTATGAAGATGTTAATTAGTGTATTATCTTTTTGTGTCACCAACGGGCAATCACCCATTTTGTTCTTTGTCGAGAACACGATAACAAATTTTTCAGAAATTTTGATCATACCACGGTTCAATTATGTAAAAAAGTTTATCCTGAAGTGAATGATTCGTGTTTCCCGACAGAAGCATCCACCTGAACACTGATAATACTGGAACACCCTGATTTCCCCAAGGAAAAGCTTACGGATGTCGGTTACCACTCCAGTGCCATGTAAAACCAAAAACTCTTCAGACAGTGTGGAGTGTGACGAGTAAACTGGATTCTGAATTCCAGACCCAATTTGGGAAAGACTGTTCAGCAGTGGATAGTTGAAAACAGTGTAATTATCAATTAATTGAAAGCTAACTTCGGCAGTTAGTAAGGCATATAATAGGGAATGACGAGAAGGAAACCTAGAATAACATAAAACGTCTGGCTATAAGAGTAGAGGAAAACCAAAGAAACAATATACGTATGGATTGTGTGAAAGATGATAGTGAACGTTGAGAAAACGACTGATGAAAGCAACGACCCCAAACCCCAAATAGATTGCAAAAAGGGCAAAAGAATGGTGATAAATAACATAAAAACACTGTGGTTCTTTGCTATAGAGGTAGGTAGAAACTGCAGAATATCAAGTGCAATCCTCATTTACTACTTCTACATTTCACCCACATTTCGTCAGTTATGTTTAAAGTCCCATGTAATAGGGAGCGAGCCTATTGCCATCAACCGGGCACAAATCCAGACTCCGGGCTGCTACTGAGAAATTTCAGATCGAAAAACCCAATAATACTTTGCCCGACCCGGGAATCGAACCCAGAACCTCGTGCTCAGCAGTAGCGCTTGCGATCACTAGACCAATAACACAGTTCTACTTTGTCAATTTCCTAGAATTCAGTTGGAGGAAATGTGATGTGTATTGTAATAAATAATTTCCGAGTAACTCCGGTAATAATGCGGACAGAGCCACAGGCTACACCCTAGTACATTGTAATTAACCATCATATTTTATGATCCTGTTTACATAGGATTACTAGTCACGAATCTTTCATGATTGGTAGTTACGACGATAATTTTTGGCGCTGATATCATGCGTATTTTAAGTTCTAGTACATCGACGTTAATAGTGTTTTCATTGTGATAATTAAATTTTATTACACTTGTAGTGTTCGGAATGTGACCTGCTAAATCTAATGGTTTATTGCCTGCCACAGTCAAGGAGATTCATTGAACTTGGTCTTGGTTTTCCGTATATGACCCTACACGTAGGTGACACATACTATACCAGCTTAAATCTCTCCCACTTTGCCCATAATGGTCCAATTAGTGTCAAGTTGTTGACCTTAAACGACCTTGAATACCGCAGCCGCAATTTCCTCCGGCCGTCTTACACGCAACGATAAAATCTGACATGTTTGTACGTACGTCCTACATTTTCCCTTTCAAAGGTAGCGGAAATAA
Organism: Fissipunctia ypsillon; assembly: GCA_947568875.1. Lineage (NCBI taxonomy): Eukaryota > Metazoa > Arthropoda > Insecta > Lepidoptera > Noctuidae > Fissipunctia > Fissipunctia ypsillon. The sequence continues at coordinate 6,011,152 of OX387667.1, forward strand.
TATAAATATTTTAACATTTAAATGCAATTCACCGAATTAGAATAAGGTAAAAACTTGTACTTTCTAATTGGGACCTAATTGCCGTTGCTTACGACTATTATAGTAAACCTGTCTGGCTTTTCTATTGTCTGCAACAATAACTAATTACCCCACTTTGTCTGTCACTCAAACTGTTAATTGAGATGATTTTTTACTTCAACTGATCAATTTACTTTTTTAATTGATCGCTTTATTTTCTGCAGAACCCGAGCAACGGCAGATGTTTTCAAAGGCTCCAATTTTGTCCCAATTTTTTGAGACCTGACCTACATAGAGCGTAATAATATTATAATAAATATTCAGTACACGATGTCTACATTGTTTACCAATTGACCCGAATATTTTGTATACACCGAAACGCCAACATTTTATAAGAATTCATACATAATTAAAAATTCTTTGAGCTAGCGCCGGCTTTTTAACGCTGTTTTATCGCCAGCAAGATTAGTAGCACTATGATGAAAAGCGCGAAAAGAAAGTAGTTATTAATCAAGGTACGTTATATTCTAGCCGCATCATCGTCGAAGGCCTTATAAGTCCCCTATTCGACAAGGTCGAGGTCTTGGCCATTTAAGGGCGCTGGTGGCGTGCCAGAGTCATTGAAATCCTTCCGACAGTTTTTATACTCATTCATACAAGACGTTTATAGATGAAGTACGTTTGAGAAGAGATTAAAATGATGGGCATGTTATTTAAATAGACATGATTATTTTTTATGTCTGCCGGGATCTTCCACTGTTTGGTTGGGGTAAGATGGCAGACGACATATATGTTGTGTAAAGTGCTAACTGATATTCAGCAAAATCTGGTAGGACTGAAAAACCATTGAAAAGAGCAAGGTCAGAACAGTATAATTTTGTACGCAATTAAGCCGGTAGCAACTACAAGGAAGCAGCCGGAATTCAATTTGCGAACAATCTGATAATTTACGTTTTATGAAAGCTGTAAACTGCTAAACATCTCTGAATTGAGCAGATTGACGTTAACAAATTCACGAGGCACGCTCTTCACTACATTCAGTCGTAAAAGAAGAATTAATGAAAACGCACGTACTGCCAGACTGGACGATATTACACATATAGCGCACAAATAAGTTCAATAGCAATCACTCATAAATACTGCACAGTTTATGGATAAAACGTGGGTGTTTTAGGACAACAAAACATGTTAATTTATTGCGAAAAGAACTGTATCGTTTAGCAATACAGTTGGATCAGATATTGCTAGGCAAAAAGGTGAACAGTTAGCGGTGTGGGCGCAAATGCGCAATGTAAACTAGGAGGTCAGTCATATCAGTACAATAAACCACGGTGGAGGCATCGACCTCTTGCTCATTTATGGTATGATAAAGCGACCATTACAGGAAAGTAATGGCTTTGAAATATGCGTATGGTATTTTAATGGGTGACGTAGAGATTGTTGAACGTTGTAATTTTAGGCAGATCATTTAAGGTTTGGTGGTTGTGAATCAAAGGTCCTACCCCTTTAAACTAAAAGCCAACTGAATCACTGTTTAACACATTCAGATTATATCATGTAATCTAATTCTTACGAGATTCTTTGACTCTCATCTCACGCAATACATTACATACGTTCGTACATCAACATATACCATCCTCCCAAGAGATGGTACGAATTCAAAACACTCCTTGTTTTTAGTCCTTATACAGCATGTATCAGAAATGTACCTACAAAACTTCAATACCTACTCGCCACAAATGTATGGGACGGCTAATTATTTATTCGCGATTACGATGTTGGTCCTATAGAGGCATGAGGAACAGGGTATAAAGTTCACTCATCCTCCATAGAAAAGGGAGGATCCTCCGACCAGACGGGTGTTGTGTCTGGTGGGCTACTGCCCGACGGTTGATGTCGGGATGTTGTATATATGCTAGTCGCGCGGTAAACTCTGATTGCGCGATGCAGGATTTTGCGTGACGTCAGTGTGACGAGTTCCATTGTGGCGATGTAGATATGCCACCACATCACTCCCCTCCGGAGACCGGAGGTCGATAGTGGGCAGAGTCGTGTATCTTGCGATGCTTGCCAGGGCCAGTTGAGGTTCCAGTGAGTCGGAACTGGGTGCCGCATAGTTCACGGTGAGTTGGAACTGTCTGCGGAGATGCCCCCAGTGAGTCGGGGTGGCGCTGCGTTATGCTCCAGTGCGTCGGATGTGGTACAGTGCCGGGTTGAGGCTGACTGCTGGCGTCGACCAGGAGAGGTTTGAAGGGCTCTGCTTATTTGACCGGCCGAGAGTGCAGTGTGCTGTGCCAAGGTTGCTGATGAGGCTGAGGGTGATGACCAGGTATGCGCGGTCGCTGCATGCTGGTGGTCAGGATACCCCGTTGAAGCCGTGGGTGCTGGCCGGCTGTGTGACAAGCTGCTCGAAAGCTCGAGGAAGTGATGCTGATGACGTCACGCTGTAGTAGTTGCACGAAGGCTGCGCTGACGTTCATGTTCGGGGTCACCAGTATAGAAGCATGAGGAACAGGGTGTAAAGTTCACTCATCCTCTATAGAAAAGGGAGGATCCTCCGACCAGACGGGTGTTGTGTCTGGTGGGCTACTGCCCGACGGTTGATGTCGGGATGTTGTATATATGCTAGTCGCGCGGTAAACTCTGATTGCGCGATGCAGGATTTTGCGTGACGTCAGTGTGACGAGTTCCATTGTGGCGATGTAGATATGCCGCCACAGTCCCATGGAGAAAGTTGCTCAGTTTGATTGTCTGTACCACGCCATTTGATATAACCAAACTTTTGTGATACACGCTGTATACGCTTTTTGTTTCAAGTGATACATCCTCGATCTTTTCATACTACATAAACAAAGAAAATACAAACAAAGGGAAAAATCTAAGGTATTTTTCTGCTCGAGATAACTCTGAGTCATTTCTGCGTACCATACAAGAATACACATAACATTACATCACGGCTGTATTCCCCGAAAGGTTGGGCAGAGGTGCACCTATAATACACCCACATTTCGCCAGTTATGTTTTAAGTCCCTTATAATAGGGGGCGAGCCTATTACCATCAACCGAACACAAATCCAGACTACGGGCTGCTACTGAGAAATTCCAGATGGAAAAATCCAATAACACTGCCCGACACGGGAACTAGGACCACTTTTCATACTAGGTACTACTAGGTGACAATTTTCCAAATACGTGTTATTCTTCCAAGAACAATATTCTAACCTCCAGAGATGTCTTTCTTTGTACATCTTAAAACAATTCAAAACAAAGTTATAACTCAACAAACATTGTTTCCTAAGTGTGGCTATATTATATTCACGCCGCGTCCGAACATTGATTGAGGCGTCTCATATTGTGGTAATGTGCAATATTCTGTGGTTTAATATAGAGCAGTACCGCCATACATACCTCCTTGTTCTGGTGTAATATTCTGAAAGTATAGTATAACAAAGTTAAATTGAAATGAAGCCTTACCGCGACTAAGGGGGAATTTTTAGGGGAAGTAAAGGCAAAAATGTCGCAAGGGATATTTTAAGGTTGTAAAGGTAGATTTTGTAACAATAATAAATGTTATGACGAAGGACTTAATTACAAAACATTGTATTTTTAGGCTGTGGAAAGGGGGAAATATTATTTTAAAAACCGAAGCCAGGAAAATATGAAGTAATTATTTATCCCACACTTCTATTTGGAAATAGATAATTAGATACTACTGCCATAAATAAACTGTGGAAACAATCTAATTTACCCCCATTTATAACACTTAACGGTTTCTAGTGCCATATCCAGGCAAATCGATTCGTCCAATCAATTTGAGGGACGATAAAATATCCACAGCACTCACTCACTCACTTTAATGTCGCTATCAAACGCTTAAAGGTCACACAATGATTCAATTTCTAACCAGGAGACTATAAAATCCACCCATGAAAGGGGCTCGTGGCTAAATAATAACAGCCGCACGGGTCGATCGAAGGTTAAACTACGCTTGCCGCGGTCGGTTCGTGGATGGATGACCATCCATTACATACTGAGACCCCTCCGTGCCTCGGAAAGCCGTTGGTTCCGGCTGTGTGATGCAGACACCACAGCAAACTATGATGTCAGCAGCCAAATCACGATATGGCCATTTCTACGACCAGACCACGACAGATACCCTACAATATTGAATGACCAAACGTCCACGGACATATCAATAAACGTTGACGATATGGCCAATTTTAGCTGGCCATTTCATGAAATGACCAAACACTTCACGAAATGATCAATTCTAAGATCTGGCCACGACAGATACCTACTACATACATAAACTCACGCCTTCTTCCTATCGGGGTAGGCAGAAACTACAGGACGCCGCCTGCTACGACCCTTACATACTTCTTTTGCTTCGTTTACGTTTATATATCTCGGCCAGAAACAAGCAACCAGGATGCAGGGAACACACATATCTAATCTGTCTAATAATATCAGTGTGGTCAAGCTTTTCACTGTCTCCCATAAAATATACTATCCAAAGAAAGACCGTAAAATTAAATGATCAGATCCAAGATTTCTTTCAAACTCATTCATTTACGACCTATCACGACTGGATTTAGAAAACCAACTCTCATTTTATCCGGAAGTTTCAATGCATCATATTTTAGTAGCCATAGCTTGAGTTAATAAGCTTAAAGAGTCAAAGTAGTTTTTTATGAGTTAAATGTAAACAGGAACAGTTAAATTATGAGAACAGATGGTCCACCACGGATATCTAAAATTTCATTTATGAATAACATCAAAACTCAGTAGGGTTTCGGTCAGACGAGCAGCGGGTTGAAAAGTGACGTCATTTTTATTTGTAATATTTCCATGGTTAGAGTAAAATAAACATAATATATTCACTTTTTACTAATGTGTCTACCATTCTCAAGTGTAGCACTTGAAAGTTGGAATGGAATCACAGCAATTCTTTCATTTTTATTTTTTCCATTTTAATATTATGGTAGGTTGTCTACGCCCAATTTCCTTGATCAGCTTGTTAAGTCTCGTATTGCCATCGCCATCGGCGATAACAGGGTGGTATTTCATCCCGAATCTCGGAGATGTTGAAGGTTAATTTTATTGATATTTGCTCTGATAAGTAATTGAAATTGAAACGTGCAAAACTGAATTTTTAAATTCTAATTTTATAGATGCTTTTTTCCCTAGTAACCAACTGCAGATGTGTGCTTTACTAGCGTTTACACACGGTTTGCCAATGATGACATAAAGTGCGATGTAATCAAGGGCGAGCCTACTTCCATTCGCTGGACACAATCCAAACAAGCTGCTATAGACAATTTTGAAGAGAAAATCAATAAAAACCTTACATGTAGCTGTCGCTTCTCCGCCTACCAAAAATACATGCCCATTTATATAAGATCGGCCTTTTGACGATATTGGGAACAATCTTTTGTTCCATCTGCCATTCAACGTATCCGCTATATTCGCGACCTCGACCTACTACTTTCTCCCTTTACATCACTCTCACTCACTCCTATGTTAACACGTCACTAAGATGACCCTCTTATTATGACCCAAGAGAAATTGTTTACAATGGAAAATGTCTTGAAAATATACACGTTAAATACACTGATAGAAAGCTACATAATGTTTATCGTTAATGTACAAAGAAACTGTTTTCTATTGATATTATTGCTAAATGTTAATAGTTTTATGAAAGAGCAAGAAGAAAACGAAAGTTTTGTAAAGGTGTTGGTTAAAAGATTAATACAACATTGCGAAATGTCTGAGAATGTCTTTAAAATCGTTATTGTCTATAATTATAGTTCGTCTGCCAAATCGAAGTTTTACATTTTTTATACTCTTCATCATTCTTGTATACGGAATTATTCACCATCATCCTTATGCCAGGAAAACAATGTGCTATCTTTGTCTTTCAAGTCATCTTCCACAACATTCAATCATCGCTTCTTTCTTTCAAATACCAAGAAAGTAAAGAATCCTGTATGCAATGCGTTTGTCTATTCTTTTACAGTTCCATGTTGCATTCATTTTATCGTATAATCCTCTTAGAACGTGAAGTAATCAGCGCTTGAGATAAAACATCTTATGAAATTATTACTGTTACGGCACTTAAACATAATACGTATACAAGGATTAAGTTGGGTAGTACTGCTCAATTGTACAGCTGTGTGCTTGGATAGTGACAAGAGTTGAATTCTTTTAGGAGCAATCTCTCAACTCACAACTGACTATTTCTACTGTTCCTCGTATTCAAACAATCCTTTCTGCACTATCACAAAATATAACTTTAACAAAATCACACTTCACTTAAACAACCTCCCAGGTCCCGGAGTACCAATTTGTAGGCCATCTATTTTTTCCTGTGCTATCATCATCTGTTGTTCGTGCCACAGAAGCCAAATGCTCAGCTACCGCGCCATCAATTTCACATACATTTCCAGTTTACTCGCATGCCACTTATCACACGATCGTCCGCTGACTAATCAGTGCATGCGCAAGTAGATCAGTAAATTATCTGAAGTATGCTGCAGTCATGAGCGGCCGTCGACCGCGGTATGTCGTCACACAGACATTACACCTACGCTGGTCTGCGGATCATTGTCCACAGTCCACACGGGTTTTGTTCTGATACGTAATGTAATTTCGAAGTTCTTTATGTGACATTTTGTTAAAACCCAATTACAGATATTAATGATTCATTTTCAGTTTTCAGGGAAAACAGAATTGTGGTGAATACCCAAATGGCATTACATAGCAATAGCATTACAAATAATTTCAAACAACTATCGCAGAATTAACAATTGCGAAAGCCATCAATCAATTAATCCTTATTACCAACAGTTTAAGCATTAAATCGCGAAGTAAAAGTAATCGGATTACCGAAGGTTAGCCGTCAACAAATAAAATCGTCGATACAATTCAATAATCCTCTAAAAGTTACACTAAAGACATTGGCATGGCACGATCTCGAATAGACACAGATTATCGCGATAATCCTTTTAAGATTACACGTGTTTGTTTATAAGATTTACCAAAATACACATACAGGGTTATTTTAAATTGACTAGCTGAACTCCGCAGACGCGATGGGCATCGATAACTAAACACGATAAAATAAAACGTTTTGATGTTTTTGTTTGGGACGCCAATGACCGCTGTTACTTTTGTTCGTAGTCACCTCCTTTCTATCCACATCATCTCTTATCGTAGTTTCTATCGGGTCGTCCTAATACAACGCGACTACGCGATCATCGCGCGTGTAAGCGATGCGACCATCGCGTGGTCGCGCGATAACAAAACCTGGGTGTCATAATAAAACGCGAATACGCGATCATCGTGCGAATTGACGACGCGAGCGGTCCCGACGACGCGACGCGATTATCGCGCGAATTCAATTAGCACAATGCCAATTAGGACACCTATTCGACATCAGTATGATTGATAGTGGATTTGTACGACTAAAATTCGCGCGAACTTGCGATGATCGCATAGTCGCGTTGTATTAGGACGACGCCTTAGTCTTTCTCTACGGTGCACGGTGTAGGTACTTCTTTATCGAAATTAGTATATTAATAATAATGATTTTATTCATACCCGCTAACGTTCAGACCACGGCTGTACACCCACATTGTATAGTTCCGTAACAAACAGTAGTCGCACAGATTCGATTGTTTTCATTGACAGATGTTCTAACGGTACTATTTTTGTGAATAGAGCACTGGGCTAGTAATTACGGTAACTGAAGTTTCACTGTTATAGGAAGCTACCCGTTAATGGGTTTTGTATTGTGAATTTGTTTGGAAGGATATGTCATTCTATTTTCGTATGGTTTGTGAGCATCATAAAGCGATGGTGTCAAATGTAGCTCAAGTTTGGGTGTTTGTGCTAGTTGGAAGTACCCATGAAGAGGTACACATATTACAGCTACTTAATGATGGGCAAGGAAACGCGGCGTTGGCCCAAGAAAAAAGGATTGGATGAGAAACCTTCGCGAATGGACTGCAGTCATGAGTGCTGCTGAGCTGTCGCCGTGCAAAGAACAAGGAGACATATTCAGAGTTGATGGCCAACCTTCGGTAATTGAAGAGGCAACAAAAGAAGAAGAGGTAACATAGTCGTTGCAGTGACCAGAGAGCAAAATGGTCAGCATTGGAAAGCTACAAGATTATGATGATAATTGCATTTAAGTAAGACCTGGATGCTGGATACCTTGTTTCGTTATTTAATTTGAAGTTTGTCATCGTGTCCCTCTATTTCTTTAAATACTTGTTTTTCTTTTTTGCATATTGACACATTGTTTTTACACATACTTATGTTGTATATTCATGTAATTTGTTATCATCTTTTATTTGTGCTTTTGTGTGTTGTGATATGTCTTTTGTGTGCGCTGAATAAATGTTTTATCTATCTATCTATACAACTGGCATATACCATGGAACATAGTGGCGTATACCAAATCGGCGAGCTATGGATTGAACATGGCTGTCAATAATGATAACAAAATGTATGGGAAAAGACATATTCCGTCAATATGTGTGCCTGTGTTGTTGATAAATCTGTGAGAAGGATACTTTCTGCGTAAAAAGGTTTCCTAGAAGACCGGTGGCCGGCACATAGCGTCTGCAACTTACCGGCGAATGACGTCACTGAAACGTTATTTATGAAAGAAGTTGGTGTGTTTTCCGAAATAGCGTTTTGTGACACCGTAAAGTCAAACCCCGCTGCCATCATTTTCATGACACCCGTCACTGCGGCCGTTATATAGCGGTCATCGCTCTTCTAGGAAACTGTAGCTTTAAGTATCTACAATAACTTTATTACAGACCGATAATATATTTCGCAATTCCTTATCACAAGATAAATTTCTTTAAGGGGAAAGCGCTAAGGTAGCCCGTGAAATTCAAACGTTCTTACGATTTCTGCAATTTGCAGCTCAGTGTCTGGGTGTATGTTGATTAAAGTATAATTCGCGATCATAACAAATATGTATTTATAGAATTATAATCTTTAGAATCAGTAATACAACTCCTTAAGTTAGTATAATCCTCAAATGTCAAGTTTTCATTAAATAGTCATTCTTAGAATTACTTGGTCTTAGAGAGTTATATTGATGACTTTAATGATTATAATTCTGTAAATATACATTTGTTACGGTCGCGGATCATATTTTAATCAACATGCTACCCAATACTGACCTGCAAATTGCAAAAAAACTTATGAAAATTTGAATTTTGCGGGCTACCCTGGCGCTTTCGCCTTAAGATAAATGTTTGCAATAATTTACCGAAGCAGGTCAGTGTACTATCAGGTTGTCTAATAAACAATTTGAATGATATCAGTAGTTGCACAGCTTATAACAATGTTTGTTATGTGATGTGCTCCGTAGTTGATAGCACAAGTGGGTCGGTTGGCGACCTCGTAATCTCAGCTGCTGGTTATGTCAATACAGAACTACTGGTTCTTACCAGTACTAACGGATAACGCCTAGCAACTATAGTTACCGTTGTCGATCCGTTTCTTATACCAATAGTTACTAAACAATTAGTAATTTATTACAAATTGTTTTGGAAAACAGTCGTAATTTAGATTTATCAGCTAAAAAAGTAACAGAAAGTCACAATCTGTAAGGTGCTCACATAAAGATTTCAGTACAGGCAAGTCTGTGCGAGTCGGTACCGATCGTTGCAGGTATTATATTATTTTATGTGCTCACTTATAAAGAAGTTTTAAACTTGTCGGAGCCGACTACCTTATTAACCCTGCACCGATCGGTACCGACCCGCACGGGTTTGTCTGTACCGGAAACCTGTTTCTTTATGTAAGCGCCCTATCACTACACTGTCCTCCCATATCTATTAACAGTGTAATTTGTAAACATTGTAAAAGCCAATTATTTTTAAACGAGTAACCATGGAGTTTCTTGCTGGATCTTCTCCATAGGAAACGACCAAATGGAACCGTGCACCTAGCTTCTGACGCATCATAAGTGCCCATGTAGGTTGATGTGAAAAAAAATATTTTGAATTTGTAAGATCTAATATACGAACCACGCTTTTATAAACGTGCAAGCCGCCTTTGAAAATGTAAAACATGTGTTATCATCTTTCACAGATTTGTTTATAAACATATGGGATATAGTCACGTCGTTAAATAGCCATATGTATGCGATTTGCGGAAGAAATCTTAATGAATCACCTTGAAAGGTCAGTCGAAGCCTTAAAGAGAAAGAACACCCACTGAGAAATGTTTGTATGCAGATAAAATTAAATGAAGGCAAGCAACATGTTCGTGTTTTAAAGTAAAGCTCGGCATAAAAGAGTAGATAAAAAGGCAAGGCTAATGTTAGTCGACGTAGCTTCATATTATGCAAGGCATTGTGTATTTACTTTAAAGTTAACTCTCTGGTGCAATAGGGATGATACTTGGGTAAAAAAAAAGAAATTCTATTTAGTCCTTGCCACATTGATATAATGACTTAGATAAAACGCAATAAAGTTGGGGAGGCTCACTACGTCACAATTACGTATAAAATCTAGCAAGGTGTGACGTCATCCCATATTTGAATTCAATGTATCGCCATTTTATTTTAATTAAGAAAAGAATTATAAAAAAAAACGTGTCCTATATTTTTTTTAAATAATCTACCTGACGGACAAAAAAAAATATTCATCATCCTTATTTTGTCTGTCTTGCATAATTGCATTGGAAAGCAATAGTAAGTTTTTTTGTCAACCCGCACTGAGACAGCGTGGTGATTACGGCCCACTCCCTCTCATAGAGAGGAGTAGAGGAGGCCTGTGTCCCAGCAGTGGGAACGTTACAAGCTGAGTATGCCGTATGTAGGGAAACCCAGACCTTACCTGAAAATACTGTTGGTATTCAGGTAGTTAGTCACAGACGGCCTTTGTTTCTCATTCCCAACAGTCGGTCGGTATTCAGATCGATATTTTGAAGTAATATGGTTGCTGTTCTATCTCAATCTTTCAAAAAATTAAAACAAAGGGAAAAATCTAAGGTATTTTTCTGCTCGACATGACACTGAAACATTTCTGCGTACCATACAAGAATACACATAACATTACATCACGCCTGTATTCCCCGAAGGATTAGGCAGAGGTGTAAGTACTTATAGTACACCCGTCCCATGTGGATAGGGGGCGAGTCTGTTGCCATCCAGACTGCAACTGAGAAATTCTTGATAAAAAAATCCAATAACACTGCCTGACCTGGGAATCGAACCCAGAACCTCATAGTCAGCAGTAGCAAATGCGACCACTACACCAACGAGGCAGTGTAACCATGTTTTGTCAAGATGAAAAAGTTACGTACTGTTATCATACCATTTATACATACCTATATTACAGATTAAACAGCGCACAATTAACTCCATATCCCTAGGTGTTAGTAGGTACTAAACAATAATAATAAAGTGTTTACTAACATAACTGTTGAAATGCCATGCTGTTTACGGTTAATATTGCAAGTTCAAAGGTTCTCGTAAAACCGTCGTTAGGCAAACGCCTAAGAACTTGTTTCCATTAGAGGGTCTGGTCACACATATGAAGCGTAGAGCAGTAATGGAAGGCAGGCATGCGTTCAAAATCTACAGGATTCTAGCAGTCATGACGATAAACAGATCGGTGGTTGCAGTAACTTTAAATGCTCTCTAAAACAGCATTAAAAACTGAAATTCATCTTAGAAAACTTTTATAACGATCACAATGACTTCAATTCAGGTGGCCAACCAGCACCTCTTAAAGCAGTATTATTTTAAGGTTACTTCAGTGTGAGAAAGAGATGGAGCTATACAGGACGTCTAGCTCCATCACTTTCCTACACTCAAGTAAGATAAAAATAATACTGCGTTAAGAAGTGATGGTCTAGCTCCTGATCTACATACCTATGATTCAAAGAAAGCCCAAGCATTAATCAAGAAAACTCCTTTCTCCTTACTATAGAACTATCTAAAATTCATAATCATAATAAACGTTCAACTTCACAATGAACTGTCATGCAGAACTGCAGTCTAATAATAGAGAACGGGTAGGCAGGAAGTGAGCGTTGTGATGATTGACCGGGACTGATGGATGGCGGGTTAACTTTCTCGGTAATCATCCGTTAAGGAGATGCGCTGATAGACGGAAGATTAAAAATTAGAGTAGGGGTTTTTATGGTTTTTTTTTAAACTACTCAGTAAAATAAAATAACCTTGGTTGGAAAAACTTAAAACAATAATAATGGTTAAACTATCGAGACGGGTTTTTGGAAGCCAAAAACAAAATTACTAGCTTCATAATAAATTCATAACATATTCATTCATTCATACAAAATCACGAAACCTTGGAATTTCAGAACAATAAGGCTAGGCACAAACGAGCCACCGGCCACAGCCACCGGGCCCACCGATGGCCCAGCGACAAGCAGTTCACATGCTTTTTCATACGTTTTGTATGGATTCGTCGCACACGTGTGGCCGGTTGCGGCCACCCGCTAGAGCAGTAGCTCAGCCATGAGTTTACACAGCCAAAACTCGCTAGCGTCTCCGTAAACGACATATTTAAGAAATATTGTACAGCACCCCTAGCGGTCACAAAAATAATTGAAATTCATACCATAAGCTCTATAGATTTCGATAGGTAAGAAATCTAACGTAATGTATTCGATAGTCACTAACGTTTTCCAGCTGTCACCATACAAAACGGCACACACCATGAGTCACTAATTTGACAGAAGCTATCGCAAAATACGCTTGCGATGGTAGCTGCGTAGCTACTAGCATTTTGAGGTGTGAAACATGTTTACATTAAAATAATATACGTTTTTGAGTCTATTGAAGTCAAAATAAAGTATGGAAGAGCTTATTTAGCATGAAATATGTTGAGCTTAGCTAACTTATTACATTTTCAAACTTTCAAGTGGCTTGGCTTGTCTACCTGCATTGAGAGGCAACTATTTGGGAATTTCGTTTTAACCTTACCATGAACTCCACCAACAATTGAAATAATAATTGTGACACACTGGTCCTCATTGTATTAATTCTATTTTTGTAAACTTATCCATAAAATTACAAATTGAATAGAAGACAGTGACATATTATAAGGAATAAAAATTCGACAACCACTAAGTACCTTAAGTAGTCCACTTAACGCTAAACTTTCTATTTAGTCGGTTTATTTCGTGATATTGACAGTCATAACATTTTTAGCATAGCGATACCACTACATTTTCAAGCATATGAGCCGTTCTCCTCTTCTTATTACTGAGAAAGAAAGAAACAAAACATAAGGAGTGAAAATAGCTAGACGACACGATCTATCGAGCTTACCTTAGCGCCTGCGTATGACTCCGTAAAACATCATGGTGCAAGCATTATCGAAATCTATTTGATCCACGTTCATACGCTAGCGAGCTTAACGCTAGCGAGTAATTTTTCGATAACAACTCATGGTAGACGTTACAGTGCTTGCCACCGCAGGGGGTAGTGACAGCCACCGGTGGTTGTGGCCGGTGGCTCGTGTGCGCTTACCCTAAGGCCGGTCACATACAGTCGGAATTCTATTTCGAAACGGAAACGGAATTCCGTTTCAAATATCGATTCGGAATTTCGAAGGCAGCAAATCCATACAAAATCATGCAGAATTTCGAATCGGTGAAAATTTCGAACCGAGAACTAGATTATGAATGGATTTGCTGCTTTCGAAACGAAATTCCGAATTTCCGACTGTATGTGACTAGCCTAACTGAATGAAAGAAAAATAGAAAATCTGTCCTACATTTTCTATTTTATTTAAACAAAAGTCCATTCTGTTTTAAACTAAGAAAACTAATGGAAAGTTAGAAACAATTAGAACATAGTACAGATTATTAAATGAGCATAATAAAATGGTAGAATAATTTTAAAACTAGTTAGTTACTGTAAATAAACCGATTGATTATCTATCCCTTATACGTCGTCTATGTTCGCTATGAAATATTATTTTATACATATATCGTAATTCATATATTAACATTTCTCAGCGAACAATCTCTAGTTATGTTGCTCCGGTATTGAAGTTATTTCAATTATGAGAATATAAAATTGCTATGTTTTTGCCGTGTTTTGAAATATGCTATAATTTTAATGACTTCCTTTGGGAACGCTTTCCAAGTCATCATAAAATCTTAGATTTTTGTTTTTAAAATTGATAAAACTTATGACCATTAATGTAGCTTTGTAGTACGTTTTTCATAACGATGAGATACGATGTCTTCTATTCAATTAAGGCCAATGATGTCTGCATTTGGTGTTATAATTTGTAATTAAAATGTGTGTCATTCTTGGCATACACTTCCATTAAAAGTTCCATCGGCCTCTCTAGTGACATCATTCTCGAATTTCTTAACTCACCCCTGGTCATGACGTCACTGCCCTATTTGTACAACAAAAGCTTGGGCTACAGATGACGTCACTAAAGTTGCGTCGTTAATTCTCTCATCTCTCTTTCTATAGAGGGTAGTTTAATAACCCGTAGCGATCAAAGAGCAATTTGGTGCTAAAATATGATTCAGGAAATTGGTTGAAAGACAGTATCTAAACAAGACTAACTACCGCAGAGTTAATTGCAGATCTATGGATTAGTTAGTAGACGAGTTACAAAGTACTAAGACATATTACATGGCGGTTAAAAAATAATTGACGCAATATTCTAAAGACGACAAAATACAAGATTGACATCTCTGTCGGGTTCAATACATGATAATGTTTAAAAGAATAATGATAAAGGTGAAGAAAACAGAGATAAATATGAAATGAATGACAAAGGAAAGGTTAAACATAAAAGAATTGAAAAATAATAAGAAATAGGACACCTTTTGATGGAAAAGACAACTTTTAGCAAATGTTTACAAATCACTGTAGCAGACAACATGAATCTAACCAGAACTATACCAGTACCTACTATCACAACAACTGTAGCCATTAGAGCCAATAAAGTAATCAATGTGCAGCTTATTTGCATTAGCGGAAATTGCAGCAACCTTGCTAATGCATGAGTGGTTGTTTTGCAACCGTGCTGGCTCGCGATAAGTCACCGATAGGTCAAGTGGCTCCTTCTTGATATTTCCTGCCGAGTCGTTAACGTTTGTAAGTTACGGCATTAACTATATTAAATTTTTTTTCATATTTGTTTTATATGTATTAAAACTTGGTGTTAGCTAGCTTTTAATGGAAGATAGTCCTGTTGACTGGAAAATCTTACACCAAAGCGTGAGCTATATTCATGTTACAAAATAGCTCATAGTGACACGAGAAGAATAAAAAAATACAATCAGAAAATAATCTAAAATTCGTTCAGATTAACGGGTTGGAGGAGACATTATTATCTGTGATCAATTTATCCTGCACAGAAAACCTAATATATAATTAAGATAAGAAAACAGCCATAAATAAGTAAACAATGACACTAGCAAATTAATTAACATTAAACATTGTAATACAGATGGTACATTTACCCCGATGACACTTGAAGACCCCCGCATGGAAAGGTTATAAAAATAAACACGTCTTTCTTTCATAATTACTGACTCAGTCTTACGATATCATACATTACTTTTATGTAGTTTCCTTGTAATAAAAAGAACGTAAACAGAATATAATTATACAACTCATTTGCCGTACAAAAGATTTATTGCTGGAATTGAACTGGCGTGAAAGGAGTGTTATGACTGTATTGGAACTTGGAAGGGACAGCAAAGACGGTTTTCCTTCGTGTTGCTTCTGAATTTGTTTGTGTAGCTGTACATTATGAGGTTGATTAGTTATGCTAGCATTATGTCAAGAGAAATGGTGTATAGGTTGTTGATATATCTGGCTGTTATATCTTCAACGTTATGCCTACCACAGCTTGAGACGAATATTTTCCGTTAGGATTGGGTTGGCAAACCAATCTTAAACGAAGAGAATTATTCAAAGATTAACGTTTAAGCTATACAGTTATGTCAATCAATCACCTTGAAACCATCAGTAGATATTATGGCCAGAGAAGCACCTGTCGCCAACATCACTGTGACAGACAATAATTAAAACATAAAAACACAATCGATAACTAACGGAAAGTTTGGAGCGTTCACCTCAAACAGGATCTATGTATTATCAATTCGACACACATATAATTTAGTAATAAAAGAAAACATGTGATTTTCAGCTAGAGATAGAAAAAAGAAAGACGTGGACAAACATCTTAACAAAGCCATTATAGACACGACATGAACTTTAGCGAATGAAGATGACGACAAAAGAAACGACAAGCATATTGTAGTTGTTCTTTCAAACAGTTTTATTTGTCGGAATTTTAATAGTCCTTAGGTTACCTCGAAAGATTAGGTATGGACTTTCTCTAAGTAACCATTCTTTATCTACTATATCAATGGCACATTTGATCAGTCCAGTATGTTGCATCAATCACTATTATTAACGATATTTAGCCAGTTGATTATGAATATTAATCATTTTCTGTATGACGATATTAGTCACACGGATGCTGCTGCACGGTCTCTTGATAAATTAAGAAAACTAAGTAATGAAGGAAGTAGCGGAAACTTAACTGACACGATAGCCATTGTCACATTATTTCTGTCTGCACTTCAGGGTGAAGATGTGTAAAGTCCAACAAATGTTATGAGTATTTAGTACTTAGAGTTTCCCTTACACGTGAGTGACTCACGACAATTGTAAACGGAATTAGAAACAGACAAAGAACAGTAGTCAAGGTTTAATGTAAATTGCAAACTATATTTGTGAACCAAATATGAAAATGTTGCCAAGTGAAAAGTATTATTCAAAAGTTAGTGTAGTAATATTTCGGTCACATGAACAGATGAGTCTTAACTTTGTTTTTCTGTTTCGGCAGATGGATGCATCGATGCAATCATACTTTATTTTCAAGCAAATGACAGTACTGACTCTCGAGAATGATGAGGAATCCGCAAGAGCTCTGGAAAATCCTACATATAACTAACATCATCACCAAAGAGGACATTTCAAATGAAACTAGACTACTGGCCGTTAGAATTTTAGAACCCATCCTACCTCACTTGGCGTGTTAACCTGCACTTATTCTGTACATCATGACCTTTGTGCAATGTTTAACAATTTGTGATTACCTACCGTACACTGAAAAGCGCTTTAAAAGCCGCTAAAATGTAGCAGGTTCGACTGAACGCTCCCGATCAGAGATATGGACTGAATAATAAATGTACCGAAATGTGGCGTTGTGTACAAATCGCCCGCTTTGACGCTTGTTAAATATTTCAGGTGCAATGGTCCCGCAAGAGTTGAATCGCGTAAAAAATCTTTTTGATCTTCCAAACCTTTATGAAGTAAAAAAAGAATTTCACTGTGAATAAAATAATCCTTGTGTATCTCTTTGTGGTGAAAATAAACAACTTAAAAGCACTCGTCACTTCCAAGAAAAAGAAACAAGAAAGTTGGAAGCTTATGTGAACCAATAGTTTAGCGGATAAGGAAGATATCTAAAAATAGGCTTTAGAATAAAATAGTAAAGCTGATGTGCGTGTTTAGTGACATTACATTGCGTTTTCCACGTGGGCATTACCCGGGTCACCGACTTCTATGATTGACTGGGTTAACTGCCGATCGTGAATGCAGATAAACAAATCGTATACTTCACTGACGTATTTCAGATTATAAAACAACACAAGATAATCATCGTAGGAAGTTATCGTTTTTCTAACATTTCTGTCGAAAGTTTCTTGTGCCAATTTCTATTATTTTTCGACACCGATAATTTCAGCTATAAAAGCTACATTTTATACGAAGATAGATTTTTCCAAGAGATAACTTGTCAAGGTAAAAATAAAGCAATCAAAATGTTCTGCATTAACCACTTGGCGCCATTTTATGTGTCCGGTGCGTTGACCTTATGGATATTCGCACAGTTGCGCAACTCGTGCGCATCTTACGTACGGCCAGCCAATAAATTAATATATTGAACATCTACAAGCGTCAGTTCAAATGTTTCTCTATCTTTATTATCGATCGAGTATTTATAAATAGGAAAATGTGTTCGAAAACAATTTGCTGTCATGCCAGCAGTTCTGTTAAATATTTGATATTGTAGACACGGCTTAAATATTTAACTTAATAATATTATGGCTGCAATATCAAGTTTAGCAGAAACTAGGAACATGTTTTTGAACATTTCTGGTACAACTTTGAGGTTGCCGACATTGATATACAAAAAACCCGTTTCCGATGATATTATCAGTCACAAAACTTGTAAAAAACAACAATTTGGTATTCGTGTCATGTTTAGAAGTTACATCTGGGCGTACACATGGATTTAACTGGCTATAACGATGCAAATTCTGTGTGTTATCCTGAGGCGTCCACTCTGCATGCGTGGATCGTCGCAAGCGCACATTTTTACCGTTACTTACACTGCATTCGTCTTCCGAGAAGTTTTGTTTAACGGCTCTCGCGGCCATATTACCGTCGGATGCAATTAAGCTGTATTACAGGATAATTTATCGGTGCTACGGTAAAGTTGATATTCTTCAGTCTTCACGCCTTCTTAAATACAGTGTTGGTGAATTTTGCGCTTAAAATCTTTCGTCTTTATTAATTTTCTACCGTATTGCAGTATTTCTGCTTTAACTGTCAGTGGTTTTTAAACAATTATCAAATTGCCTTTTGAAAGAAATACCAATAGTCCAATTAATAAATAATAGTGCTTTGTCTTTTGGTACTGCGATAATGTGCAAGATAACGTATCAAAGAGACAGACTAGTAATAGTAACAAAGCCGCCACTTCTCTTGAAGATAAACACAAATATTTTTTCCAATCTATCTTCACTTTTACAGACATTAGATACAGACTCTGTTTACGACCGTTTTTATTTCAGAACGAAATTACGATGTAATTAAATGAATCTGAGTCGGTTTCCTGTCCAAGATCCGTTTGGAGAAGTTTCACGTCGTATCCGACGATAAGATAAATTTTATTTACCGAACGACTTTATTCATGGTGATGTGAAAGTGACATTTAGTAACGATTCCAGAAATGCGACGTTTACATTCATTTCGTAGTATTTATGCAGTTTCTAACAAAGGCACAGGCTGTGAACGTAATATGTCAAGAGTCAAGACTAACACATATGCGCACTCACTGTAACGGAGTTGACACAATTCTTCAAACGGTTCCAATTTTTAAAATGTTAATTGCTTGGTTGTTAAATGTCGAGTTTAACGACCCGCCCAAAACTGAGAGCGAAGTAGATGACATGTTAGACATGACACAAAGCTCGTGTGACACATATTCTGGTTTCCCGCTGGTACAATGCGCGCTCCGTTATGGTGGCCATTGTTTTTCTTCGCGCCAAATTCGGCAGCGCGTGTAGGTGTAATTTTTTATTCGCACGCTGTTGCGATTATAATGACGAATTGATTGGGCCAACGTTCTTGTAATGAGGACAGTGGATTGCAAATGTGGGTGTACTCGCTAATGATTCAGAGGACTGAAGTGAGGATGAAAAGGCCCGTTGTTTTGCCCCAGTTCTTGGCCAGACGGCGCGACAGCAAATTGCCCGTTGACCATGTTAGGTAGATTATGGGATTACTATGAGAATTAAACGTATAATTAAAGGTCAGAGGAGGATTTGGTACTGGCGGCAATCGAAAACAAATCAGAAGTATAAGTGAATAAAGCATCGTCAAGTTATTGATTATATTTATGATTGATACTAAAGGAATTGTGTCACGAAATGTAATGAAATTTTATCGCTGGCGGTTATCTTGGTGCGGTTCTGTTCAGATATCGGCGAACACAAGTATTTAGGTACCTATTTCCTATTTAATATAGTTACCTAACCTACATATTGAAAATATTGTATCGTTAGCATTATTTCGTATACGTAGCGTGGAGACCTGGAGAAACCAAACTCGGATGAATTATGTAAAAACACGCGGGTTACGTGTTTATTTAAATTTTAAAATAATTCATCTTCTTTGAACTTTTGCGATGCAGGTTCGTTTTTTGGGTACCTTACCTAAGCATTACCTTCTTATTAAGGTATAGATTTAAAGTATTCTATTTCTCATAAGAACTAACACTTAAAATGAGATACAAATTGCTTACATCCCCTATATTTATTTTTTTACATGACTGTAAATTTTTTGATTTTCTAATGCGGAAATAACCAGTATAAGTACGCAATCGACGCATAGAAACTCTTTACGCAATATTCAAAGCTGTAGCTGTAATCAAGATCGTCGGTGGCGCTTAAGTACCAGCCATCGGATTAACAGTACCTCGAATTGATAAAGAAACAAAATCCGTCACTTCAGTTGATCATTATCTTTCTGGTAATAAAATTATTAATCACTGTATTTACATGAACACTCTCCATAAGTATGTTTACTTAGTTAATTGACATTTTTTAGCCAATAATTCTGCTAAAATGATTAGTCATTAAATGCAGGCTAATTTGTTGAGAGCATTTAAAATATTAAGCTGGTTATATCCTATTTCGTTGATCAGACATAATGTATGGTTTTAGAATTTGGTAGAGTTATGACTTATTATTTAAGTAATACCTATTTAGAAAATAATAACCTCAAATCCTGATGTCGATCTTTCAAAGTTTTTTTGACAGAGGAAAGTTTTCAGTTTTTCCTGTTTTGTTATTCCAAATAAAAGTATTAAGGTATCTGGTATATGTACTTAGTTCAATATCATTAATGTGTCCACAAATAATCGTGGGTACCTGTTGCTTGTAAAAATATTGATCGATAGAGCACTAGAGCTCCTAAACCGATACATCTTTCAAAACCACACTCAGCCCCGACCAGAAACTAACATGCAATATTTGTAGCATACTTACATAAAACTAAATAGCCCACAAGACAGTGCGGAACACAAGAAAACAACGTGTCCGACCTGATCTTGACTAACTAACACCTTCCATTAATTAAGAAAACAATCTACAATTGACAAAAAATCTAATCGACATAGGCCTTGTCACTTTTGCAAGGACAAATCAAGCATTAATCACTAGTGGTAGAAAGAATTGACAACAGGTATAAAAAACATAATTAGTAGCAAGGTTATTGGATCAGCGTAATGGATATCTGATATCATTGGTTTAAAATATCTTGATAGTAATCTATTTTATCTTAAAAGAGTATTTCCTTACGGATTTGAACTTGGCTTGGGGAACTGCCAATAAAATAGGGGCTAGTGGACAGACCAGTGGCAGAAAGGGAGATGAACAAAGATGAAGATACAGAAATAGAAGATACAGACCAAACAGGAGATGACCAAGACAAACAAAGACCCAATTGCCTGGAAGTATATAAAACTGCATTGCTGGAAGCAGACTGTGAGTTGAGATCGTGACGCAACATTGAGCGCAGTGTTTTCGTCAGTGGACTGCAAGTCTGCAATGCCTGGGTCAGCAGAATAAAACTCCCATACCAAGTGACATCGACTTTTCCTATACAGCATGGAACCCCAATGATGTGTTCATTGGGAAAAAATATAACTATGGTACCTTACAATTTACTTTAAACATCTATATTCTAGCCCTAATTAAAAATAACAGCACATTACTTCCAGAAAAAGACTTCACTCTTACCTCATCTTCGACGACAAACTATGACTATTGTTGACAGGAAGTCAGCAATCTGAGCAGGAAAACATAGCTTCCGAATAAGTCATTAATGAATCATTAACACATAGGTGTGATGCCAATGCACATACGCCATGACCTACGTAGTATGTACTTATAAATGAATGCATCCGCAATCAGTTCTTATCTGTATGTGTCATAATATTGTTATCTCATTACAGGTGCAGCTGCTGTTTTAAAGCCGGTCACACACGGTCGGAATTCCGAATCGGAACTAAGGCAGCAAAGCAGCAAATCCATTAAATAATAATACTAAATTACTATTTATTAAATTACTTATTAAATGACTTTACTAGATTGTGAATGGATTTGCTGCTTTCGGAATTCCGCCTGTTTGAGGCCGGCCTAAATGTAATTTTGAGTAATTTTATCTGCACTGTTGCTGGGGTATTGTTGTTTGATTGCTTGTCGTAAAATGACGTAGGGGTAGACCCAGGCAAAGATGGTGAAATGAACTAGACTCCTGCATGAAAGAATAGACCACAATACAACAGGAAACAGCCATGGGCAGATGAAAGAATTGAGAAGCCATAGATAATAGAGTCAAATACCATAGTGTTAAATCAGCTAGAATACGTTCATTGCTGAAAAACCGGCCAAATGCGTGTCCGACCACGCACAATGAAGGGAACTACTGAGTTGGGATGAAGAAAGAAGAGACAGAATTATCCCAAGAACCAACTTAACATTGTTGTTGAAAAACATGTTTTCCCATACATTCCAACTGCACATGTAGGTAAGTTTATACGCACAATATTGAGAGATTTACCATGCTATTTTAAGACCATAGACTTCTTATAGGTTTTCCTGTAATATAAGTATAGAACTATATTATGTTATTTTTTTCAAAATTTTAAATAACTTTAAAACTGTTTATTTTAAAATTATAAAAAAAAAAAACATATATATTTGAGACCCTCACAGCAAGCCCTTTCATTTGATATGTCACACGGCATAGTTTACAATACTCATTTTTTAATATTTGCCCCCGTATTTAAAATTAATTTATTTACGTTACACGTCCATGTTTGGTTCACAGAAATTAATATGTGTACCAAATTTCAACTTAATCGGTCCATTAGACTCACAGACAGACAGACACACGAGAGATCCTATAAGGGTTCCGTTTTTTTTCCTTTTGGGGTATGGAGCCCTAAAAACGACAGAGGTCTACGGCTACCTCTACTATGGGCCATGCTTAATCGCCAATCTTGTCAGACAGACTGGCAATCGCAAATCCATTTCCAAGATGTTAACTTTAATACAACAGTTTACTGCACAGATTCCAAGCTTGGAAAGACCAGCAAATCAAAGTTATGACGCCTATTTGTTATGTAACTTTATCTGTAGTATTTGCAAGCGAAACTGAGGTGGTGGCCGTTTAAAGCAGTGTTACTCACAATAAATGTCTGGGCTAGAATCTAAGCTCGAGATCTTTGCGCCGTATTTTAATTTCAGACCTTTTTGGCACGGTACACCGGTTTCAAAGTTGTATAAGCTAATGCATACTTATGCATGCACACGTAACTTTTTGTTGTTTATATTAAAATTTCTATTTTTTTTATTGTATATGGTTTGTGTTAAATAATACCTCTTTCAGATTTCGAGTGAAAAGTTGAGATTTATTTTAACCTCATATGAATTGGGACAGGTGAGTGATCATCATCATCTGCCTAGCCTTTGCCCAACTATATTGGAGTCGGCTTCCAGTCGAACCGGATGCAGCTAAATACCAGTATTTTACATGGAGCGACTGCCTATCTGACCTCCACGACCCAGTTACTGGGTTAGACGATACCCCTTGGTAAGACTGGTTGTCAGACTTTGAGGCTTCTGACGACCCGTAACGACTGTCAAAGATCCACGAATGACAGCCGGGACCAAAGGCTTAACGTGCTTTCCGAGGCACGGAGGAGTCTTGATATGTAAAGATGGTCACCTATCCACGGACCAACCGCGGCAAGCGTAGCTTAACCTGATTGATCGACTCGTGCGGCTATTATTACTTAGCCACAAGCCCCCCTGGACAGGTGAATGATGATGATCAAATCGTGTTAACCAAATATGTAGGTATGGGATTAAATACTGTCTTGGTAAGTATTGCTGGTCAAGCATTTCAAGATGGTGTCATCAAAAGCACAACAAAGAACTCTCGACGTTATCCTTCTAGATAAAGGCGTGAATCTATCAAAATGTATTATTTTCCTACAAGTAATCGAGGCCACCTCACAGATAACAGATAATACATGTTATTATTACGTCTACCCAAACAATTTAGCACGACGACGTCGTTTTATCGTCCAAAGAGGCTTAAAAAGTGTAGTGACTTTCGGAACTTTCCTCGTAATTCCTCGATTAATCATGAAATGCTTGACCTTGTACAGAAACTCTCGTAAATAAGGCTGTTTCTCGAATATTTCTGCTTCAATGTAATATTCAGTAGCCTGAGGAGTGTTATCAACAATTCGTGCCCAGTTCCTGCCGTTTACGAATGCCAGATGTGCTCAATCTTGTTTCGCCATCACGAATTTCTATTATTTAATACGGTATAAAGAATTAATATCAGATCTTTGATAATGTTATATCGTTTTTGGTCTTTGGACTATTTAATTTGACGCCATTTTCTGATAGTATAAAATAGTTTAATTTAAGGCTCCTGCAAACAGGCGCGACACAAAGGCACCGCTCGTCGCGCGACACGCGATGCCGCGTACGATTCGCATCGCGTGTCGCGCCTGTTTGCAGGAGCCTTTAAACTAAGGCATTATTAGCTGATCAAACTGTAGACTGGCCAATTCTCAGTCTTCGTTCAAGGATTCATAAAAAAGCCATCAAAAAATGAAGTAAGTAGAATACCGAGAAACAGAGCAAAGATTAATCTATCAATCGCCCCCTAATTATATCATTCATTATGTATATAATAACAAACTTAATACTAAAAAAACTGGTCAAATGCGAGTCGGACTCGCACACAAAGGTTTCGAACCACCGTACAATGTTTAATACTTTTCACATAAAAAAAAAAAAAAACTAAACAAAGAATATTTTTCATCTTAGATCGCAAAGATAACTTTGTGTTTCATAATGATACTGTGAAATACAAAGTTAATTTTTGCAGTTGCTGAAAATCGCCCATATTTAAACAAAATACCTTATGAATCAGCGTTTTTATTTGTTGATTAAATAATGGTACTTACATGATAATATACATGAAGTCCTGGGTTCGAGTCCCAGGTCGGGCAAAGTGTTATTGGGTTTTTCTATCTGGAATTTCTCAGTAGCAGCACGGAGTCAAGATTAGTGCCCGGTAGATGGCAATAGGCTCGCCCCCTATTACATGGGACTTAAACATAACTGGGGAAATGTGGGTGTACTATACACCTCTGCCTAACCCTTCGGGGAAACAAGGCGTGATGTTGTGTTATGATAATATACAGAAATTTAAATTTCCTAACTTGTTTAATTGTTGCGACAGAGCTTATACAAAATGGTCCCTAAATGCGGCCCCCTATTTCTTCATTTTTGAAAAAAAAAAAATATATTTGTACTCTACTCGATGAGTTCTAGACAATGACATCACATGCCAGGGTAAGAAATAAATTTTTCAAAATCAAAAGCTTATGAATGGGGACCTCATTTAATTTTTCACTTTATTTATTTTTATTCTTTGTCGTTATAGCGACAATAGAAATACACAATCTGTGAACATTTCAACTGTCTAGATACCTATTACGGTTCATGGGATACAACCCGCTGATGGACAGACCGGACGGACGGCCAGCGGAAGCGGAGGCTTAGTAATACAATAATAGGGTTCTGTTTGGCACCCTTCGGGTACGGAACCCCAATAACAGATCTTTGTTCTAACATTCGAACAGACAGTCACGTCACGGATCGATGATCATAGTCTGGCTGGCGAGCAGTCATTTACATTTTTCCGTTGTAGCCACCATTCATATTCATGGATTCAATGTTTTCTGATTTCTGTATACTTACGCTTAAACGTCTATAATAATACACTTACGTGTGGATTAGCTTTGAATACATCGCATATTATTAAAGAACTGACGGACTGACTGAATGGACTGCCTCGTTGGTCTAGTGGTCGCAAGCGCTACTGCTGAGCATGAGGTCCTGGGTTCGATTCCCAGGTCGGGTAGTGTTATTGGGTTTTTCCTGGAATCTGGATTAGTACTCGATTGGTGGCAATAGGCCCGACACCTATTACATGGGACTTAAACATAACAGGCGAAATGTCGGTGTACTATAGGTACATCTCTGCCTAACCCTTCGGGGAATTACAGGCGTGATGTTATTATTAAGTCTGCGTGTCGTTTGAACTAGTGATGTGAACCGGTTTCATAAAAACCTTAAAAAAACCCGGTTTTATTAGGTTTTTTTCAGGGTTTTATGAAACCGGTTCACATCACTAGTTTGAACACCATAGGTACCTACAAAGTCAATTGTTTACTAATTGTGTCTGTAATTGCGACATGCGAAAGCTTAAAAGAAATCACGGAAGAAATTAGATCAATTGTCCAGATTATTCGATATTCGTCAGTTTTTGTTTGTACGCTCTGTTCCATCGACAAAAGAATGTGTGTGTAAGCCAAACTGTCACGTTTTAAAAATATAATCAAAATTCATCACGATTACATCGAAAATATGTGACTTATCCACCACGGAGTTTCCAAAGCAATCCGTCAGACATCTTTAATTTCAGGTCAACGTTTTTATGCATTTATATACGCGAGAGCAATAATACACCACTGCTTTCCCTGCACTCGGATGAAATCATATTCCGTATAGCGTGAAAAGCAATCGACACCAGCTGCGCCTTAATTTACTGAAGAGTCGCCTTTATGGTGAGGAGTTAAGATCTAGAGTTGTGCAACGCATGCTGTGTGGAGCGTGCAACGTTATTGAGAGTTGGGAGCGAAAAAGTTAAGTTCCATATCGCTCCGTTGCCCGCGCTTCGGCAATTTAATCGTGGATGCAGTAAAGGTAAAGTAACTCACGCTAACTTACTAAGCCGCTCCTTAATGTATGAATAGAAAAACTGTTACTTTCGATTCGGATAATCTCATTCAGTATAAAAGATAAAAAGGTCTATTGTGAAAATGATATTCGGGATTTACAGGCCGTCGTCCGCCTTTGGTTGGGTCAAATTGACTATACAATACATATATTCATACGTCTTCAGTGAATCGAGACAATCTGTAAAGTTCGATCAGTGATCATGCACGCCTTCAAGGCAATTTGGCTCACAAGCAGCCGAATTCTAGGAAAGGCGCTGCAGCAGGCGACAAAAAGACAAAAAACGCCTTCTCCGTTGAGTTGCACGATAAAACGCCCACTTTCTACGCGGGCAGCACAAAGCGCGCACGCAGATGATCTGGTCACATGCGCTTGCGCAGTGCATTGCGCAAACCGGATATAATTCTATCAGCTGTCTGAACAGATTTTTTGAAAGTCGCCATATTGCACCATTATGCTTTGTCCCCGAGTGAAAACTGTGACGAGTGTCAACGTATTTATGGGAAATGTGACCATTACATACTTGGTGCGTCTACTTTACTTTCACGCCATATTTCCCCAAGCGTTGAGATGATGACTCCGATAAAGTGTTTTGCTTATACCGAGTGATCAATCGCGAGGTTTTCTTTTGTTTTTCCAATAATTCTCGGAACGAAGATAGAGGACTTTCTCGATAAAATATGAGGTACAATACAAAATAATCTTAACAAAACTTATTGAGGCCTTACGTACGAGGAAACATTGCGTTTAAATAAAGTTAGCCGTACACACACGTAAAAACGATGAATCATTGCCAAATTGTTTAGCGATTGCAATTTTTTCAAACGGAATTGGGGCACTGACCCGATTAAAATTAACATGAAAAATGTATATACATAACAAGACATACGCCAGCTATGTAATTATACGAAATACGTTCGAAAATGTGGCAAAAACTGAGGCTACAGAACAAAGATCTGTCTCCTTTAAACTGGTTTAATTAAAGTAGCTACAATTAAGACTTCCTGCGCTGTGGCAAGGCTACCTATACTTAAAGTAACTAAGTAAGGGCGAGATAAATACAAGATAATATCAAAGTACTAGTTGAGTACATGGTGTTTAATTTGTTAACAAGCTGGCGCTGTAGTACTGAAGTAATTTTCTTTGTTAATATCAAGTGTCATGGTAATTGTTTTGAATGTTCAACTATAATTATAAACACAGGATTGAGGGGGTAAACTATGAACTATAGTAATTACCTAATGTTTCTCTAATTACAAATACTAATGGCTTGATTTTGTTCCCAGTATGCTGGGTTTTTGTCATCCTACGAAACCGGATTACATTACATACTAAAATCTGTCTACAGCTATGGTCGAAGGTTAAGAGATAATCCAAGATAGAACACATCTAGACGATTTAAATCCACACAAATTATAGAAATTTCCTGTTCTGTAGTTTTTGCCTACCCCATGGGATAAAGGCGTGATTTTATATATGTATGTGAATTCTAGAAACTTTTATCAATCTTAGGTCTAGCTATAATGAATCAAATTCGCTGATATTAATCTAAAATTCGTCTCAAAGAACATACAGATTCGTATCAAAAGATCACTCACAAAAATAAAAACATCATATGTCAAACACAGAGCTGTAAGTGCATAACGGTACATTTATTTCCGACTAAAACCCGCGATAAATATCAGACACTGAATCACGGACTGACACATCAGAAATAACGCTTTTCGTCGTACAAAGTATCGATTGTGGTTGTTTTATGCATGTTTTTCGACGCTGTAGTAGTTTTAAAATATAGTTTGCGAAACTGATTTACTACCATCAATCATTTTTTTGCAGCTGTCTGTATATTGGCGTCTTCATAGTAAGAATCGCAGACATGCTAAAAGTAAAAATTAAACCGAATATAACCTTAAAAATCACGTTGACGAACCTTGAACATAATTTCACTTCAAAAACGGTAACAGTAAAAATTAGAACTGCAATAACAATTTAAACCCAAGTCAAATTCATGCAGAGGTAATAAATGAATAAATTTAAGCAAAGAAACAAACTTCAATTCACTAGTCTGGCGTCACATCCAATGAAGCCGAGAATACATTTATAACGTTAAAATAATACCAATAAACAAATATATTACGATGTTAGGACAATAATAATAAAGTATTCTTGATGATCTCAAGAGCTGGCAGCTGCGGGACTGAACAATGAGTGAAATACAGGTGTGTAGACCATAGCATTCAAGGCATTCGAGTAGCATTGTTTCACTTACTAATAAAACAGTCGTCGTTATTCAAATACGCAGTCACTGCAATGCTAAGCCCTCATACGCACGGGCGATTTTTTATCGCACACTGGATTTTCAACTCTCGGTATTGAGACGAGCATTGAGAATCCAACAGAGAATAGAATAGAATATCTTCATTTTGCATATAATATGGTACATAAAAAAGGTCTTAATCTTAAATAGTTCCGCATATTTTGCTTACGTATTTCATCAGCATGCGAAAAATACCGAGAGCGCATCCCAACATTCCCAATGCGTCAAAAAGGCTAAAGGACTGTGTGCAGGACATACGCATAACGTTTTTTAGCCGTTAATTAAAGGAAATTCCAATTCGGAGATATTTCCGTTTTGTTTTTTGTGACGGCCATAAGTCAGTCTGTCTTTATACAGTTAGATTACAAGGAAGTATTTAACTTCATCCGTTTCTCGAATTATTTTCGCAATATGTACGTACTAACTGCTAATAAATGCAAAAATTCTAAGACCGGTGACCCGTCATCTACCCATGAGGTAAATATTAAGTAAAACAATCGCACGTAGTAAAGTCATTCAAATTAATGAACACAATCAAAAGCTTTCACTTATAAAAGCTAAATTCAATAGAGAATCGTAAAATTAAATTAATTGGGTGTTGGTTGAGAGTGAAGATTTATTCTGAAGTGATTAATTCGTAATTCATATAATTCTTTCTGAATGATTTATCGAAGAAAGTTTGTATGGAGCAAGGATACTCGAGGAACTTTTTATTGCAAAGGTCAGACGGATTTAAGAGTGTCCTTAATTCGTGAAGTTTAATTATGAAGTTTTAATTTCAATATTTTATTAATTTAAATATAACATTGAACTCTCGCCTTTTAAATAAATAACATAGATAACATAATATCACGCCTAGTTTCCCCGAAGGGTTGGGCAGTGTGTACCTATAGTTAGGGTTGCCAGGCGTCCGGCTAAAGCCGGACATAGGTAGGCTTTTTGATTGTGTGTCCGACCAAATTAAACGGTATCCGGCCTTTCCGGCTTTTGTTAAGCTAGCTTCCTAGCTTTTTTTCTCGTCTACCCCATGGTGTGGGGTGTTGTTGGATAGGTATTTCAAAAATATTGCAGGTTTGTGAAAACAATTTTTCGATTAAGGGATCCGTTTCTAAAATATTAAGCTTTAAAGTGCAAATTTTTGTTAGAGTCGTGTCCCGCCATGCCAGCTAAACGGTTAGTTTTGGATATGTGAAAAAATTCACGGTAGTAGTATATACAACGAAGTTAAAAGAAAAGCTATCACAACTAAGTAGGCTTTACAAGTTCACGAGTAATAGTCGGCCAACTTACATTTGCAGTTGGAATGTATGAGAGAACAGGTTTTTCAACTACAATGTTAAGTTTGTTCTTGGGATAAATTTATGCCAACAATGGAACCTTTCATTGTTCTTCCGACACGCACTTGGCCGGTTTTTTTTCATTCGGCATCTTTCACTTGAGTGAAATGTCTGAACACAAAATAAATGAAAAGTTAAAAATGTATTCATTAGTGAATCAATCAAATATTGGATTTCAGTATTCGGCATCTGTCACTCGCCTACCGAATGATCGAAAAATGAAATGAAATGGCCAGATGAATGTTTTTTATTCATTAGTGAAGAAGTTTTGTTTTGTTTTCTTAATTTTATTTTTGTGTTTTCCCTTGGGAAATAATAATATTAATGAATGATTAGTAGTAATAAAGACTGATACGTTATTAAATTTTATTTTATTTCATTAGAATTTAAGAAGTTTTATGGTAAATGATAAAAAATCCTAGTTTTACGTAAAAACAATTTTGTCGAGTTATTACTAAGACACAAAATCCTTAATAATTTAGGGTGTCCGGCTTTTTTACCCAAATGTCCGGCCAAACTGGCTGGTCTGTCCGGCTATTAGGTTAGACAACCTGGCAACCCTACCTATAGTACTTACACCCACATTTCTCCAGTTATTTTAAAAGTCCCGTGTAATAGGGGGCGAGCTTATTGCTATCAACTAGGCAAAAATCCAAACTCCAGGCTGCTACTGAGAAATTCCAGATGGAAAACCCAATAACACTTTGCCCGACCTGGGAATCGAACTCCGAACCTTATGCTCAGCAGTAGCGCTAGCGACCACTAGACCAACGAGGCAATCTATATAGGCAAAATTCCACCCTGTATAAATAAATCATTAGAGGAAATAGAAGTACCTACACAAAGTTCGGTTTCCATTATTAATACGTAATGTCTGACCTTGTTAAGTCACCACAGAGTTATGGGGAATTTATTGTGAAGGTCGTTAAAACGAAATTTTCTCGTTCTACAGTGCCACCTCACTTTCGCTTGGTCACCACGCGTGGCCATGTTGGAAACCATTTCATAAGTTTATGGAAACGTAACGTCTTTTGTTAAGCTATTGCGTTATGATTACCATGCATTGTTACGTTTTGAATGAAATTTTCACTTTTATCTAAGTGGACATTGATCGATTCGTCAAAAGCAAAGGACATTTCGGCGTCCATACATCGTCCGCCTAAGAAGCAACAGAGAAGTGAATTTACTTTCTGTGATTTAAATAATGCTTATAATCAATTGAAACTAAATTAAAATCACGGACACTTCTGAGCATTGTAAAAAATCCAAAACACTTTCGAATTTTGAGGTTATATTAGGCCAATAGAAACATACTAACTTAGCGTTTATTTGTGAAAATACATTGGATTTTATCTTTAAACGTTTCATTACATAATATTAGGTGGTCAGAACTATTCGTTCTTTATACTAATTTATTTGTAGTTATGATTAGATTAGGGCTATGTACTGTTTCGTTTTTGTGTGACTTAGGAGTAAGTATTACATTTTACTACATACGAATATAAAATCTCGCTTGTTTACCCAAAAGTCAAACTGTCATCTGTCAATGATGACACTGACATGTTGATGTTGCTTGTTTGACACAGCGCTGAGAGTGCCGAGTTTTGTAATTACGGTGCACACTATAGGTACCGTTGCGTACAAAGACTTGGCTGTATGAGCTACAATGCCCTTTGCCTATTCATAACGTCAAATTGAAACAAAAAATAATGGCGCCGGGGAATAAGACGGAAGTGAATTACTTTTTAAAATGTTTTCGAAATTCTGAAGTGCTTTCTGAAATTCTATTGTAATAATTGTAATGTAAATTATAAAAAAAAAACTAGTAATTACTGTAAAGGTTTCATACGTGTTGATTCATAGGCCATTTTTAACCATGTCCTTTATTTACTGAGTAGTTTTCAGAATTCGTTGAAAAGTTATCGTAAAATCCTTGAGAAAAAGTTAAATCGGTGCTAACAGTAAACTATAAACAAATATCGAAGACTAAGCTGTTTATCTGTTTAGACACGACAAAATCGGTGTCAAATGAAATTCAGTCACTTGGTTTAATAACACAGATTTTATTATCCTCGACTGTAACCTAAAAACCTTAGTATCTGAATGAGCTTGTCCAGTGCTTCGAGAATCGATTAGGTACTTCAATGTTGCCACTGACCTCCCGGGTCGAACTGAATCGTGCATAGACACAACATAACATCACTCTTGTATTCTCCGAAGGGATAGTCAGAGGTGTAGGTACCTAAGACTACACCCACATTTCACTAGTTATGTCCCATGTGATGCGATAATATTGTCATCAACCGGGCACAAATCCAGACTCCGGGCTGCTACTGAAAAAATCCTGATGGAAAAACCGAATAACACTGCCCGACTTGGAAATCGAACCCAGGACCTCATGCTTAGCAGTAGCGCTTGCGACTAGACCAAGGAGGCAGTGTAACATAAAAACCTTAGTATCTGAACGAGCTTGGTACACTTGTTCAGTACTGCGAGAATCGATTAGGTATTTCTATGTTCGTATTGACCCCCCGGGTCGAACTGAATGAGGCATAGATATAAAATAAACGATCATAGCTTGTGATTGATAGAGATTGCTAAGTAGGTACTTATTTTTATAGATTTAACATTGACATGTTGTTTGTGAGCTGACGACCTTTCGTGACCTTTTTTGGTATTGTGAATTTCGATGGGGGAGATCTATCTATGTAGATTTTTTGAAGGAGTCACTAGTTATTTATGATATGACCAGCTTTTGTCTGCGGCTTCGCCCGCGTGGAAGTCGGAAACAATCTCACGGGATAGTACTACCGGGATAAAAGTATCCTTTATTGTAACCCAGGTCATGTTCTATCTGCGTGCCAAACTTCATCGAAATCCGTTTAGCCGTTAAAGCGTGAAAAGGTAACAGATAGACAAGTTTTTTTCGCATTTATAATATTTAGTACTAGCTGTGCCCAGCGACTTCGTTCGCGTGGATTCGTAAGATACACAATATACTAAAATAACAGCCACATTTTATTAAAGCTCCCTCGTGCCCCGACCCGTTGCGTTGCATTGCCCGCCCGCACATTACTTCATTTTTGCTTAGCGTTCTTTCGGACTTTTTTTCTTTTTGCTCGGTTCCTAAAGGTCGTACCGTGATGTTAAATAGCCTATAACGTAATTCTTGAGAATTGGGCTACCAAAAGCAAAAACAATCTTTCAAATCCGACAAAATAGTTTAAATTTCATGGGTTTTAATTTTTTGTGCGAGAAAAGTATTCCTTTAACATCAGCTATCAGCCAGTGGCAGTCCCGTCAAAATCGGTCCAGACATTTCGGAGATTAGCCAGAACAAATAGACAAAAAAATTAAAAATTATTTTTTTGTTTTGGGTACCGTTTAAACTTTCATATATGCATTTAGTAAAAAGCTGTTAATTGTACATTATAAACATACACTTAAATTTTATTTATTTGCATAGATGTATTAGATATAGATAGATTTGCTTTACTAAAGATGCTAAATACTTGCTTCTTAGAAATGATAAACTCCAGCCTTCGAGTACAGGATTTCTCATACTCAAGTGCATAAAATATGCGTCTAAAGTACCGCTAACTACGATGTTCACAGTTTATGGTTTTCCAGACAAGTTCCAAATAAGTCGATCGTGAGAAAAGTCCTTTCTAGTAGTTTACAAGTTTCTTCATTTTGTGGTCTCCAAGTAAAAGTAGATAAACAGCTTTTTATATGGCTGTAAATAAGTATAAAATAGACGGTTTGTGCAGAATAGCAAGCAAACAGTTGCAAGAGTATTGTGTTGTAGAAAATTTGCGGTTGTATGCGGTTAAGTGTGAAAGTTTATACATATATGCAAATCGAACTTGTCTAATGTTGATTATGTTTTAGTACCTACGTATGTATGATTGGTGACATGAAATCATTATGGATTATTGTAATAAGGTTTTCGCTGTCGCAAAAACGTTGATCGAAGGGAGTAACGGGGAACGTTTTACGTGATGGCATGCAAAAGGGGACAGATGATAATAATACTTCACGGAAAATGCTAAGCTGGATATGCGAAAATGAAATAAAAGGAAACATGAGTTTTTTTTTTCTTGAGTAGGTATGCAATCTTTTATTTTAATTAAAAAAGAAAAGGTAAAATGATGAAACTTATTGTTTATTGCTTATCTTCAGAACTTTTAAGTATGAAATGACACATAACATTCATTATTACCATATTTGTAAGACGTAACTAATGAAGACAGTCTTTATTTTAATGAAAAAATATATTTTATTTTTACGTAAGAAATGTACAATTTATGATATTTATTTATTTATTGAGATGTAATCGAAGAAATTAGGTATGTATCCATGTCATGGTTGTGTAATCAACGAAAATGGGGGTAGAAATACATAATGTAAGAGCTGACCGTATCTAGAATTCTAGACGGAATGAATAAAATGTGGGACTTATCGCTTGTGCCGACAACGGACATTTTTTTTTCTGTTACAACCGCTACGCCGAGTTTCCTTAAAAATTCAAATAAAACTCTCACTGGTAAAGTTGTAGCTTGAAATGAGTTCACAAATTTAAAGCTTCAAATGATCATATCCATAGGTCGCTGGTTCATATCCGGCTCGAAGGACCACAAACAGCAGAACAAATGAAAATGCTGTTGAAAAGTAAAATAAACTAATTTATTGAACTAGTTAAACAGGAGTACAATGTGCTCGTTAAAAGGGAACACGCAAAATGAAAAAGAAAACACAGTTGCACCATAGAGAACAAAATTAGGTGTCAAATATATATTGTTCAAGTAGGTTGTATGGAACAGATGCGTAAAATAATTTTTGCAACTCAGTATGTGAACCAGACAGTACCCACACATGGGCCTTATCTGATAAAGAAGGCACAAACTTATAAGTTACAAACTTAAGTGCCCTTGTAGCAATTAAGGAAAACCCAACAGACAATAATATATAGCACAATCAGTTCTGAAGAGTAATGAACGATGAAGGATGAACAACTCGTTTGATTGGCCTCAATAGCGAAAACATTGCCCCTAGCAATTGTATGCCATTCCTCTTTCAACTACCAGACTGCAGTTACACTATAAAACATTATTCATTGGCTGCTATCCGTGACTTAATCGCTAAAAAACTTCCATTCGCGTTTACGTAATCGGGAGTAGTCTCCTCTTCCTCAGTAGACCTTTAGGTACATCCCCTTTTTTCGTGGGCAATTTCTAATGGATTCTGTTTGGGAGGAACGGAGGGATATGTCGGACTCCTAGTAACTAAACCATATGGAATTTTTTCTGCTAACATGAGTCGGGAGCACGGGACCATACATTACTTTCCAAGTTATAAAATTCAAGTTTCTATCTTCAGTGGATTAGGCTGTGAGTTCTTTGTCAGTCAATCAATCATTCAATCTCGGAACTATACAGTCAGATAGGTCCTAAAACACCAGCTATATAACATCACTACCAATTTCTCTTTTCAGTTTAACCTTAACATTTGACACTTTAAAACAACAGCTAATTGAAATTACGTGTCTGTGTCCGTAACTCCGATTAACGCACGATCGAGTGCGATTAGTCGCGGTGTTCCGTTACATTACTGACTTACCGAATAAAGTGTGCAGCCAACAAAATGGTGTAATCGCTACTGCTTAGACTCGTCGTAATAAATTACGACAAAGACTTTAGTGGCTAGTTCAAATAACATGATTAAATCATTCATCAGTTTACGGAACTAATTGTTTGAAATTGTTTTTTTTTTTTGCATGGATGTTACACCTTACAACATTAAGACACACAAACTGTGGCAACCCAAGAGTAGAGTTTTCATTTTTAAACCAACCACAAATGCAGTATAACCCTACAATTTCAGGGCGTATGATACGCCCGTCTAAGTTATCTTGGACATCACGGACTGCTGTGAAGGAAAACATCGTGAGGAAACCTGGACTAAAGTTAATATATAGTCTGTTGAGTCAGCGTGGTAATCAATGCTCGTTCCTTCCCTGTATGAGAAGAGGCCTTTGCCCTGCAGTGGGACAATAAGAGGCTTCTGTTCAAATAATTTGTTTTTCTACGCCAAAACTATTATCTTAAAAATTTGAATGAAGAAATTCATCAAACACATAGTAGGGTTCAGGAATGGCATTCCAAAGGGTTCTTCAAAGGTCGACACAATCTTCAGTGTGGTAAATGTCAGGAGCGTGTGTCGATATCACTCTATAAATACAATGCGATCTGATAAGCTGTCTGTCCTGCTGTGTGTCTGACACTAAGCTCCGTTTGTTATTGGAGACTGGATAAATATTACCCACCCGCACTGGGCATGCGTGGCCCTTGTCCATCTCCCAGAAGGTCGTATTCCCAGCTGTGGGAACGTTATTAGCTGATTATTTGAGTTCCGCATAGTTGTGTAGTGTTTGGGATGTCAATGCCTCATTTTGGCGTCATAGGCATGGTGATTATCGACCACTTAACTACGTACATAGAAAATGTCACATAATTTATTTTTTATTGCACTGTGCTTTTAGTAGACTCATCAATATGTCATAATGCAGACACAGCCAATGATTTTGGTTGTCTGTCTCTCACTAAGGATCTATGTATAATAAATCAATCATTCTCTTGTGTAGGTACATCTCTCATTCAAAGTTACAGTAATCTCTGTCTGCACGCAATTTCTCGCAGCACATATCTCAGTAGCATTTCAGGCCACATTTTGCGCAATTTTTTAAGGTTGTGCGCATAAATCGTAAATTTTTCAGTCATATTGAATTATTCGTAATGCCATTGATAATATTGCAGCGTGTGCCCATTTTTTAATTAATCACCATCGCTGCAAATTACAAATTGCGTTTCGTTGCAATTTCCAGTACTACGGTTGAATAATTAGTCACAATTTTATGTAACTTACAGCAACATTGTATTTACGAAAACACGTTCCTCGGTGTAATTAATCAAATCTGTTAATGCATTCGACTGATATCGATTAATTTTCTGGTACACGCGAGCATTTTCATAATCACGAATTGAAAGTAAGGTATTAATCCTAAAACTGTTGGCTCATCTTGTTTTTTTTAAACCAAAAAGTGTCACATAAATAAACCACAACGTATTTGTTGGGATCAAGTACTGGAATACACAGCAATTTGTAAAAAAAAAGAAGGATTGTGTGAACAAAATATGTTCGCAACAAAATATTCCTATGATTTGATTTACCAACATCAGGTGACTCAGAAGTATTCAGCAGCCCACGTGCCTCAAAAGCTACATTCTGGTGTTTCCTTACGACCCTATAAAACCAGTCTTCAACCGAACCAATCTTAAAGAAACATTTATTGTTTCTACAGGGTCCTTGCAGTAAAGTTGCGACAGATATCACTTGAAACAAGACAAGTCAGACCAGTTAGCCATTACTCAAAATAGAAAGAGAATGGTGAGGGACGGCAACGATTTACTAACACGCAAGACTGATGGCTGTCCACTTACAAACACCCTATCATTTCGGAATCTATAGCTTCTTTGCGAAAATACAGACATTACAGCTCTTTGTAACGCTTTCGAACGGACAGAAAGACGTGTAATCTTTTGAGTACCCCTCATTAGCTTCTGAAGGTGTTATAAGAAGAGTTTAAGGGATTATTATGAAGGTGTCATTAACACAACACTTTAAACTGTCATAATAATATACTTAACTCATCAATTTCACTGAAAAAAATGATTGGTTAATAGTAAGTAGCTTTTTTTTCGCGGGTAGGTGTGAAAAGAGTTAACACGCAACTTTGTAAATCTTTTTTAATTAAAATTATTATAAAGTATTTTTCTTGCTTTCGAGTTTAGAATCTTTTCTATAAACTACTAAATAAGCAGCGCTCACATTGGTGAAACATTCCATGTAACACACTTTCTTAAAACTACACCACCTGCCAGCTTCTCACTAGTGTTGTCATAGTCGCTACAAGTTCTGCACACTTGCCATGTCATCTCAACTGGAAGAGATCCAATCGGCCCAGAAGAATCTCGAGGAGTGCTTCCTTAAAAAGATGGGTGAGCTTGAGGCACAGATTCAATGTGCTGGTCCCGCAAAGGACACTGTAGCAAAGATTGCTGATGAGTTCCGGTCATTTCGCGAGCTTATGTTTGGCATGCTGGGACTTCTTAGGAAGCAGATACTAGAGTGCTCTAGAGCGGTTGATGGATTGGAGACAAGATCTCGTCGGAAAGCTCTCATTTTCACTGGGTTTGTTGAGGCGGACGGGGAGGATTGTAGGGCTCTTGTGTTTGACATTTTGAAGAGCAAATTGGCGCTGCCTGACATCACTGCATCTTCCATCAAAGTGTGTCATAGGCTTGGAACATCAAGCAGAGGACCAGCAATTAGCAGACCCATATTGGTAAGATTCTCCAATGTTGACCTGAAATCCACTGTTTGGAAGGCAAAGTCTGCATTGAAGGGTTCTACGGTCACAGTCAAGGAGTTCTTGACTAGGTCTAGGCAAACCGTATTCAGCAGGGCACGCCTGCACTTCGGGATGCCGGCATGCTGGACTCAGGATGGCATTATTGTCATTAGATCCCCCGATGGAACACGGCATAAGATTTGTACTCTGGAGGAACTCAATCCCTTGTTGGCTAAGTACCCTAAGAAGACCGGCGAATCATCCGCTGGTACTGGAGGCAAGCCGGATAGTGGAGTGCGTAAAATCTAAATGCTTGCAACCTGTTTGTGCGGTTCTCCAACTTAACAGTTTTTTGTGCTTGGGACGTCAGTTCATGCCATTATTATGGTTATCGTACACGTCTACCTGCTTACTTTTTCTTTTTTTTACCTCAAAACTACTAAAATCACATTCTGCCGGTAATTTGCGTATTGTTTGTGTTACTAAAATATTAAATTGTTTCGTCATTACTTGTTACTGTCACCTGTCAATCTTGAATTTGTCTATGACGTCCTATTTTCCTTGTTCCACATTCTTGTGTTCAGTTTCGTAATTTACGTTCCGTTTTTGCTCATGTAACTTTGTCATTAAGTATATAATTTTGTTCTTTATTTGTTCATTTCTTAAGTTTATGTTTGTGATACTGTATCCTATTCTTAATTCATGTTTTTTCCTGTTTAGTATTGTTACTTCTGTACAGTGCTGCAGGGATCTTTTGGCGCTTGAATAAACTTTAACGTTTTTCGAAACAATACACCTTAGTTCCGATTTTGGCCACGCGTCAAGAGATCCATGTACGTCTATACTGGTACTGCTGGTGGGTGGTGCACAGATAGTGGTTGTTGCACCTAAAGCGAAAGCAATATTAGCTACTTTTAGTTTATTTACATATTTAGCAGTTATTTATATTATTATTATTAATATTAATTGTATTTGTATTTTATGACATCTGATGATGATTCTTTTTACTCTGCCATTGATTCCTCTAGCTCATCTGTAAATGCAAGTTTTAGCTCCTTGACTGATACCATTGGTGACTTTGTGCGTCGGAGCTTCAGCCAACAAAAAGGCCACTTATTTAATGTCTGCCACATAAATGCGCAGAGTGTCCCAAGTCACTACAGTGATCTGTTGGACACCTTTACCGGCGCCAATGCCCATGCCGTTCTGGTTTCTGAGAGTTGGCTCAAACCTCATCTTCTCTCCACCACTTACTCTCTTCCAGGTTTCACTCTTATCCGCAATGACAGAATTGGAAAGGGAGGGGGTGGTGTAGCTATCTATCTTCGTAGCGATTTCCCTTTCAAAATCGTTGCCTCATCCCTCTCACAGTACCATGCCTCCGCCGAGTACCTCTTTTTAGAAGTCTACGTCAAAGGCGTCAAGACCCTTCTTGGGGTTGTCTATTGTCCACCCGCCGTTGACTATTTTTCCGAGCTCGAACTGGCGCTAGAGTCCGTGGGGTCAGAGTATGCACATTGCGTCATCATGGGCGATTTCAACACTGACCTTGCTCACCGCACCCCTCGATCCCGTAAACTCCTTCACATCATTGAGTCCGTCAGTCTCCATATACTTCCACTGCAACCTACCCATTTCAATACCTCAGGCGATGACACTTGGCTCGACTTAATTCTCACGTCCACTCCCTCCCTAGTTCCCTATCATGGTCAGTGTCCCGCTCCTGGATTTTCCCAACATGACCTCATTCTCCTCTCCTATGTCCTAAAACCACCTAAACCTGTCCCAAAAGTTCTGCACATGCGGAGTTTTGCGCGCATGGACATTGAGAAGCTTCGTCAGGATGCGTCAGATATCAGTTGGGATCACTTGGCAGCGGCGACAGCTGTAGACGATAAACTGCGCATTTTCAATCGGGCGGTCCTTGCTCTATACGACAGACATGCTCCTGTTAAAAAAATTAAACTTCGGCGTCCTCCTGCTCCTTGGATGACGACCGGGGTTCGAATGGCGATGAGGCGCAGGGATCGGGCCTTTCATAAATTTAAAAAGGATCGCAGTGAAGCAAATCGGAACTTTTTCAAAGTTGCTAGAAATCGGTGTAATCAGATGATACGTAACGCTAAGCGCCGCCATATTCTCG
Source organism: Fissipunctia ypsillon (assembly GCA_947568875.1). Lineage (NCBI taxonomy): Eukaryota > Metazoa > Arthropoda > Insecta > Lepidoptera > Noctuidae > Fissipunctia > Fissipunctia ypsillon. The sequence goes on from OX387667.1 coordinate 6,052,104, forward strand.
AGAACATATCTTCTTCTTCACCTGCTGATATCTGGAAGTTCCTTGGTACTCTTGGTATCAGCAAACCACGTCATGTGGATTTTCCTAATACAATTGGCCTTGATGATATCAACCGTCACTTCACAACCACTTGTCATTTGGATTCCCAAATGTTGTCCCAGACGGTCAATTTCATTACTGGCTTAGCTAGTCCCATCATAGAACCATTTCACTTCTCTCCGGTCACCTTGGACGAAATTAAAAAGACCATCCTGTCCATAAAATCCAAGGCTGTGGGGGATGACGGCATCAGTCGTAGTATGGTCGTTTGGATCCTCGATACCCTACTTCCTCCGATTACCCACATCATAAACTTTTCTCTTGATTCCGGACAATTCCCATCCCTGTGGCGTATGGCCTATGTCCGCCCGCTTCCTAAAGTTTCAAACCCCTCCCTGCCCACTCACTTTCGACCCATTTCCATTCTCCCATTCCTGTCTAAAGTGCTTGAGGCCTGCGTTCACAGACAGTTTGCGGGGTTTGTTCACCGGAACAACCTTGTTAGCTCGTTTCAGTCTGGATTCAGGCCTGGGCATAGTACAGCTTCCGCTCTCCTTAAAGTGACTGGTGACGTTAGAGAAGCGATGGAGGATACTAAGGTTACTGTTTTGGTTTTAATTGATTTCTCCAATGCCTTTAACGCTGTCAGCCACGATATTCTCCTTGCTATGCTCTCTCATCTCATGGTTTCGTCCGAGGTTCTGGAATGGTTCTCTTCTTATCTTCGGGGACGCCGGCAGTCGGTTCGCGTTGATGAGAGCTCTTCGAGTTGGCGTGACCTGGATGCTGGTGTTCCACAAGGTGGTATTCTTTCTCCATTGTTATTCTCCATCTTCATTAATTTTATAACTCACTGTCTTCGGTGTTCGTATCATCTTTATGCCGATGATCTTCAATTGTATACAGCTGCGCGGGTGGAAAGTTTATTGGATGCTGTAGCAGATGTAAACCGAGACTTAGATGCAATCAAAAAGTGGTCTGATAGTTTTGGGGTATCAGTGAACCCCTCAAAGTGTCAGGCCATTGTAATTGGAAGCTCGCGCATGATGGGTAGGGTGACGCTTAGCTCTCTTCCTCCTCTCATTTTCAATGGTACTGTCATACCCATTACCCCTACTGTGAAAGATCTCGGTTTGCATCTTGACTCGACGCTTAGCTGGCAGCGCCAGGTCTCTAATGTTAGTCAAAGGGTCAACGGTACTCTACGATCTCTGTATCGTCTGAGAAACTTTTTGCCCGCTAAGACGAAAACTATGCTTGTGCAGACTTTGATTTTCCCTATCATTGACTATGGTGACGTGTGCTACTTTGACTTGAATGCGGTGTTGCTGGATAAGCTTGACAGACTGCTTAACAATTGTATCCGGTTCATATTCAACCTCAGAAAATATGACCATGTGTCGAGCTACAGGTCTGAGCTCAAATGGATGCCCATTCGCCAGAGAAGAAATTTGCGTGCTTTGACCACGCTTTTCTCCCTTCTTAACTCTCCCACTCCTCCTTCTTATCTAGTGTCTCACTTCCAATATCTATGTTCTTCACACGCTAAGTATCTTCGTTCTTCTAACAATCTTCTCCTACTCTGTCCTTCTCATACTTCTGACTTTGTTCATTCTTCCTTTCATATTCAGTCCATTCTTCTTTGGAATGCGCTACCTCTTGACATCAGGATGGCCACCAGTCGGTATGCATTTAAGCGGAGATTGCGGAGTTATTTTCAAAATAAATAGCGTAGAGTCATCTCAAAACCTCTCTCTCTTGAATTTGTATATAATATATGTATATAATATAGGTATATATTATAGTAAATATGTATGTATGTATATTATAAGTTTATGACTTATTTATGTACAAATTGTTCCATTTCTAACAGAGCACCTGCCATCTAATCTCTTCACCACCCTTGGTTGACTGGTAGAGAATGCCTAAGGCATTAAGTCCGCCTTTGTACTTTTTTAAGTGTGAAAAGTTTAAATAAATAAATAAATAAATAAATAACCAAAATTTGGCTACCAGTAGGCCCTAAACTAGGGACTTGCGAACTACTTGTTACCAGTAACAAAATGAGGTTCGTTTAACTGTGTTGTGTAACCTGCAGCCTAACTTTTTTCGTTTAATTTAACCTAACAATTTGACTTCTTTAATCTTACTAGTTGTGTTAAAAATAACAATTCTATTTGTTAAAAAGTAGACAAGGGGTTTTGCTGTAACTAATTAAAACGTTTTGTTACAGATATCTGAACTATTTGCTTGCTGGTAACCAAACTGTTAAGTAAATTTAACTTTACAGTATGCTTACAGGTTACAGGTTCGGTTTGTTAGTATATAACAAAACAGTTTTGTTATCAGTTGAGGAATTAGTAACGAAAATACCTACAGGGTGTAAGAAATGGCTTAGTAAAAACTTTGCAGACGCGATTAGGCTATGAAACTGACCAACTTTCCCTAAGGAACATGAGACTGGAAACAGCCAAAACTTTTGACCGATCCATATAAAAAGACGTTTACAATTAATGTAAAATTTGCGGTTACAGATCATATTTTCCTTCGGGTTAGTTGTACAGTTTCATGACCTAATTGCATGTATAAAGTTTTTGCCAATCCATTTCTTACACCCTGTATTTTTGTTACTGATTACTCTACTGATATTTTTACTGTTTAGGTAGGTATACAGGGTGTAACAGAAATATGAAATAATACAGAATATGGAGAAAAATGTATTAAAGTTTTATTAAAGTTTGCATGCATTTTTCTAGATAATCCTTTAACTCGTTACTAATAATCATATTACAAAGTCGTCTCCTGGCTGAATTTTCCAATAATCCATTTTCTTCATACTGAAGAAGAAGGCCTCTACCTTCATTGCAAGAGCTTAATAAATTACACAGCTCCTGAAAATAAATAAAATGTTTAGTTATTTAAATAAAATATGATGCAAAAGTGAGATTTCCACTTACTACACCACACCGAGGCTTCTCGCCTGATCCCTAGTTTTTAAGAGCTGCCACTGTTCGGCCCCATATTATTTATGCAAAAAAAGAACACATGTAAAATATACTCACACAGTCCTTATTGGGGTCTCTTGTATAGTCACTTGAAAGAGAAGTCGGTTGATCCTCCACTTGTTCATCATCTAACACAAGTACTGTATCTGAATCCTTTAATAGATATATTTTGTTTGTAGTATTTGTTGGTACTTCAGCCTGAAAATAACGCATACCGTTAGCAAAGTAGGTAGGGGAGTATTTCAGTCAAGAGTAGAAAAAACAAAAAGGGTAGGTAGGGTGTAGGTAAGTAAAGCAGATAGTCACTGTTTCTTTGTCAGAAAATGCGTCTGTTACTATGTCTTTTAGCATGGAAATTTGAGTGGTTAGCTTGGCCCTGTGACCAATTACTGGCACCAATTCCTTAAGGTCTTCTGATGATAAAATTTGCAGTGTCCAAGTCCACACTGTGTTCTGGAATTCGATAATACAAGTAGATGTAGTAGGTATTTTAGTTATTTCTTACTTTGCGAACGATTGGCAAGCTTGACTGATTTCTAAGTAACCTCTTCTAGACCAAACCAACAACTCGAACAACAACTATGTACTTACCTAACCTAACCTACCGTCCATTACGGGCGCGAAAAAGAATGCCGCGCCGCCCGCGCCGTTTACATCTGTTTCTGATAATTCTGAGTAATATTAAATTATGAATATATTAATTACATACCTTTAAACTTGTCAATGTACATTCCAAGACCCCAAGAGTTTAGATAGTCCTCAAGGTCTCTTGAATTACTTTCGATGCCGTCGACCGGCTCGGCCGCTGCCGCCGCCTGGTCAAAGTTACTCATGTTATGAAAAATCTGCACACTTTGGCGTACTAATTTTTTTACAAACACCATAAAATCTTGATAAAATCAAAGAAATCTCACAAACCGTTTTATGAATGTTCTCACACGAATATAAATGGCAGGAATCAGGAATGAACTCGTTCGCTTTGCTACCCGCTACCCGCCCGCTGTCCTCCTCCTTCCCCCGCCGCTCCCAACGACCGCCCGAGGTTGATTTTGTTTGTCAATTATTAACCGAACCACAGTTACTAGTAACAAAACTGTTGTTGTATATAGATGAAATCAATGAATTGTTATTAACTAAACTGGTTATTACGTACTTAACAAAAGATTTGTACTTTGTTATTACGTGTGGAATAGTTACTATTAATTATATTAATTTGGTAAAAAATAATCAAACACATTGATTGATATTAAGCACAAGGTTTAGATGTGTGTAGAAATTGGTTATGTTGCTACAACTGCGCTAGTTAGTCTATGTAAATTCAGTTCCTATTAACAAAAATTAAGGTTACTACATACCAAATATAAACCTACAAAACTAGTTTTGGATCGATTACTGAAAAGATTGTTTAAATTTAACTAAAGTTTATTTCCCTACAACGAAACTTTCACATAACAAAATTAGTTTTGTTGATCATTTTTTTCAGTGTTGCCTATTTCTGTATCGTAAACCCAATTAGAAGTGGATATTTTAAAGCTGAAACCATTTTAAAGGTATCCAGCACCCTAATTGCGTAACACTTAGTAGGATTCGATTTCGTTCTGACAGTTCAACAACATTCATTGCGTTATGTACGTTGTTCAGCAGAAAATTTTACGTACATATGGAGCAATGGATCAGCAATATGCTTCAAACTCATTCATATTGTGATTGAAAGGTGTCACGCAATTAGGTGGAGGTCTTAGTGCGTGACGGGGCCTATTGATATATGATTTCACCTTTGTACATTTCACATAATCTGGCAACCCTGTATACCAAACAAATAGGCCGTACTCGCACTATTTCTGTACTCGAAAATGTCGCGCTGTGCTTGCGCAATGTCGGTTACGTCCATCTATAAATAAGCTCGTTATACTACTTAGTAAAAGCAGTACATTTCACAATAGTTTAGTCTAATCGATACTGAGATAATGCTAAAATGTAGAGCAAGCACTGTTCTAGAATGGAATAAATTAGATACAACATTAATTATTTCGGCCATAAATATTGATTAAATTGCTTGGCACGATTCTGTATAGGTACAATAAACGCATACTTCAAGTTAGAATATGGACGTGGGGGGAAATATGATTCATATAAAACCTAGAACCAAATAAAGCATTTGAGATATAAGATATACTACGCTAAAAACTAATTGACGTAGTCATATTTACTTGCTTAGACGAATGTCAAACATCAAGTTAATATTTATTCACAAATTCAAAGTTAAACGATTTGTACAGACAACACAAAAAGCTAATGCTAACAACAAATATTGTAGGATAATATTTTGAATTGGAATTATAAATGAACATAATAATTATGTACTGTTCAAGCACGGGGCCGGAAATACAAACAATATATTTTAAGGTGGATCCGCAGAGGTAGCCCGCAAAATTCAATTTGCATAATGTCATAATTTCGGAACTCATGACATTTTAAAACAAATCTAACTTAGAGAGATGTATTGATGATTCTTATGGTTATAATTATGTAAATACATATGTATTTGCTATAGTCGCGAATCATATTTTGATCAAGACACCACCTCACGCTGACCTGCAAATAGCAAAAGACGCAAGAAAATTTGAATTTCGCGGGCTAGCTCTGCGGATTCACCTTAAAAAGGTTTTCTGCCTCCTCTACAATGAAACCAGATTGGACAACAACCTTTAATAGCATTGATATTATGTTATGAAACGAGGTGCGTCGTTTTGTATGTCATAATCAGAAGATGGATGTAGTATTTCGATATGGAACATCAATAAGCCTAGCCGATGTTGCCTCGTCTCATAGCTCTGTGAAAACGATTGAGGTATTGAAAAGGTGTGAAGAATCATTCTAAGTACAACATAATTTGTACACTACCGTTATTGTTTAAAACAAACACAATAATATTTGCCTATATCGAAGTGTAGATTTTTTATTGCTTGCTAAAAAGGCATAGAGGATCTTTTCATTCTTTAGAAGCGTTTAAAGTTAAAATTGACAGCAGAATCCTTGAAAAGGAGCAGTAAAGATCCTAACACTACATAAGTAGGTAGATGCCCTCTGTGCCCCGAAAAAATGCAGTCACAGCGACCTTTGTGCTGTTACCGACGATGCCGTGGAAGTGGCGAAGGTTTTGGGCCAAAGGTTGACTAATAGAAAATGCCTATGGCATTAAGACCGGCTCTGTACATTTGTGTGCTTAAGGTATTAAATAAATAAATAAAATTTAAGAGTAGGTAGGTATAACAACCAAGTCCAACTCACTGCCAATAACAAAGTGAACTATGTAACAGACATCATTGTAAAGCAGGCGTTGCGACAACTTCAGTCTAGATTCCAGACCGTGGCGACGGACCAGTCTAGACTGAATGCGGGATGCCGTCTTAATAATACGTATGGCCTATTTCTATGTATGATCTATGCGGCAAAAGGATACTTCGATATTTACTTGGTAAGATGTACAATTATGTAATGGTAACATCTGACCAATTTGAAAATAAAATCCCGATCACACGATGACCACATCTGTTAAGGCTCGTTGAGACTGGCGCGACGCGACACTGGTAGAACAATTTCTATGAAAACTCCATGGAAATTGTTCTACCGGTGTCGCGTCGCGCCAGTCTGCACGAGCCTTTAGCAAGTGTTACCATAGCGGCAGAGTGCTGCAAGCAAGAATAGTCCTTACGGTGTATAGATGTTTTTTCGTTTCTCCCATGGTATGTTGTATCTTTGAAGTAGGAAATGTAATTTACCTGAAACAAATAACAATAAATTAAATAATTGTATTATCACAAAAACGTGATACCAAAAATGAATGGGGGGCAAATAAAACCAATAAGTAAAGTAATCATCAGTACTGGATAACGAACTCGTAGAACTTATTTATTTTAAGGCCGTTAGCTTGGAAATAGAAATTTTTTTTTTAAACGAAAAGGTCGTTTCAAAAAAAGAACAACCATAGTATATCCTTTACAAAAATGCTCTCCAGAAAAACCCTGACACATAAGTCAGTGTAGAATGAACAAAGGACAATATAAGATTCTATGTTGCCTCCAAAGGCGATCTGAATCTGACCGTCGTTACCGACATACCAGCAGAATTAATATTGAGGAACTCACATTATACTGATTAATTAAGTGCGGCGATAAGGTAAAAATTTGCAGTATGTAAGGTCACTTTAATAAGAGAACTCCCTTTATTACCCCATTGAGATAACCCAACGACTTTGTCAATAAATACAATGTCAGTATAATACTTTTGCATTTATCTAATGTAGATCTTAATTAAAGCAAAGCATTTTTAGGTGGCGTTGCCACCGGTAATGACGACAGTCTTGTCTGGTCAAGCGTTACACTGGTTATGTTGTATTTAGATAAAGACTCTTACGCAGTCCAAAGGGTAGTAAGCATTTTAAAATACAAAGTACTACACTTTATAAAAGTGTTTGCTTAAAGATGAACGCTTATGATGAGACCGCCTAGTTTTCAATTGAATGTCATTGAAAAATAAATATAATTGAAAGAACATCTATCAATAAAACTATCTCATACAACAATTTCCTCAAGTATTTTCTCAGCGCGAAAATGCTTTGTGAAACAGCAAACGTAGGTACGTAGGCGAACGGTCCCGGTCGACCACTTTTCAATCTTATTACTAAAGGAATAAGGGCGAAAAGTGGGCGACCGGGAACGTTCGCGGGTGTACCTAGTTTACCAAGTCGACTGCAGCTACATGAGTCGAGTAAAGCGTCATGTTCTACAAGTAACATAAGCTAGACATGTTAACTGTCTTTATGTCTGGTCTAGACAATTTAGTGGGCTTAGTCGATTCTCTATTTAACGTGGTTTTAACGAGTCTGGCCTTTCTTCGAAAGGGGGTCAAGTGTAAATCTGTCATCTTCGTCAATAATAGCCACGAAGTATTTTGTGTGCATCTTGGAAAACATTAGCAGGCAAAGATTTAATATTATTTGGCCTCGGTCTGGAAATTGGAAAGAAAACAAACACTGAAATGTCGTCAATTAGTTTATTTAACAAAACATACTTAAGGTGGATGCGCACATGTAGCCCGCGAAATTCAAATTATCATACGATTTTTTGCAATTTAGTTAGTATCAGGTTGTATCTTGATCATAACATATGCCACGATTTCATGAAAAGGTCATTCAATAGACCAATTATAACTTAGTGAGATGTATTAATGATTCTAATAATTATAATTTTGCTGAAAAACATAATTTGAATTTTGCGGGCTAACTCTGCGTATTTTTTTTTTTTAATAAACTAATTGACCACATTTCAGTTTTAGTTTTCTTTCCAATATCTAATCCTTTCCTAAAACATTTGATAGCTTGTCAAACATAACGCAAGCAGTCAACCACATAAAGCGTGATTGCGAACTATCGGAAATCGTAAAGTACCTATGTTCGGTACTATGTATATTCATATTGGAAACAATTTCGGACGGACATGATAATTGGCCCACAAGCTGACTAGTAACAACACTTTCCCTATGTCCGGCGTCGGCAGTGCGAAATGTCGGCTACACTACGTGCTTCGGTCTATATTCTGAATTTCATATACCTACATTTGGCTACAAAACTGCAGTGTCATCGGAGAGAAATGGCCAAATTATTACATGGAAAAAAGTACAGTTGTCTAGACAACTTTAAGTGCAATTTCAAAGTGAATAGATTCTGAGATTGATCATCTATACTATACAAATAAATAAAATTGAAGTGTCTGTTTGTAATGTCAAAATAACCACTTTTTACTAAATGCATAGGAAAGTATAAACGGTTCTAATAACAAAAAAGCAATTTTTAAGATTTTTGTCTGTCTGTCTGTTTGTTCCGGCTGATCTCCGAAACGGTGAAACCGATTTTGATGGGACTTTTACTGGTAGATAGCTGATGTTACGGCGGGTAACTTAGGCTACTTTTATTTTAGAAAAACAATTAGGGTTCCGGGCAAAAAAATGAAAGCCCTTGAAATTATGAAAAATTCTTTTTGCATTTGGTAGCCCAATTCTCTAAGATGTAGGCTATTTAACATCACGCTACGACCCTTAGGAGCCGAGCAGAAAGAAAAAAGTCAAAAGAACACTAAGCGAAAACGAAGTAGGTAATAACGCGGGCTGGTGATTCAACTGGTGAGGGCGTTTTATTAAAATGTGGCTGATAGTTTAGTATATTGTGTATCTTACGACGTCCACGCGAACGAAGTCGCGGGGCACAGTTAGACAGTAATATAACTAAAATAGTTTTTAAATTCGTGTTTAAAACTCAGTAGCACCGACTTCTTTGAACAACCTCGAGTACATGACGTTATCACAGTACCAAATCAATCTGATGAGTCCTGACGTGTCACCAAACAGTGCAATCTCTGTTATCAACACAAACAACAGCACGGTGTGAAGTGTGAACTATAGCGGGGACAACGACCTCGCGGTGTCAAAAGCGTTCAATAACATTATTTCCAGGTCGAAATTAGAAGTATGAGGTAGTCAACAACTTGCGTGACGAAAGCATTCGAGGCTTAGATTAACGACCTCTGGTCAGCTGTTCCAGGTGTTCCGGTTAGAGAGCACCACCACCCACTAATCCACTTTTAAACGGTACTAAGTTGGTAAGTGAATTCAATAATTAATTAGTTTTCAAGCTGCTACATTGAGACAAGCCATGCGTGTGATTGCTGGAACGATCCACCCTTTGTGGGGTGTTTACGCAAATTTGACGACAGTAGACTAGCCTAATATAGCAGTATTACGCGACTGTAGCCTGATTAGCCACTGGTGCAGAACGAACCACGCCACATAACGATGGTTCGGTCTCCACCGTCACTGATGCATAGGAAAGGAACCGCACTTCATCAAGAATTACCAATACGTCTTCATCAGTAACAGATCAGTATGCTTTCTAAAAACATGACTTGGATTTTATCAAAACAAAGATCTTTGCTTTGAAAGTACCGCTTTCTCGGAAAGAAGTGAAATTGAACCGCGAAATGCAAGATACTAAGTATACTATACAATACACTTAAGATTACTTAAGATTCCGCAAGTATAATCATTTTTATTGCGAGGGGTATAAAATGAATAAAAGATTCTTACAGACTTCATAAAATAAAGTGAGATCAAAATAAAACTAATGGACTTACAATACACTGTGATCTGAAAAGTGTAAAACATTGAAAAGGTCAAACAGTAAAACCTAAATACAATTACTATTGAGCACCTTCAGTTTTCGACCTAGAACAAAAAATCTTCAAACACTACGTTTCGTCACTAATATCCGGGACTGTAACTTCCTTTTTTATTGTTTTCAAGTCACGATTTAAAAAAAAAATATCGAAAGAGGATTATATACATGCAGTGGGAATGGTCATACAGTCCGTCCATATAAGTTTAAAAATAAATATTTTTATGAGTAATATAACTCCATAATATGTAAATGTCGATCGATCGATCATGTCCTCGAAGACGGGCAAGGGAAGAACGACATCCGTTTCCTCTATAGCAGTATAGAACATCTACGGCTAACAATGACCTCTGCTGTCAAACAAACGTCAAACAGTTTTTGTAACGATCGTCCATTAATTTCATTAGGAGGTTTATTGGTTGAGGGCAAATTGCCGTCTAATATAACTTCAAATAAAAGTTTTATGTTTGACGAGTTCAAATCCTCTTGGCTTTTGGCCTTGGTAACTGTTGAAGGTATATCTCAAAATGAGTCAAATGTTAAGAGGAAAATAAACCTAAAACGCAATTACGCACATTGGGAACCGTTAAGTTTTCTGTATTAAAGTAAAGGTCAAAATGACGCAGTTACTAAACCTAACTAAGCCGGGTAATGATTAGTAAGCAACGGTCCGTCGTGACTGAAACTAACTGACTAATAATCCCAACATTGATCATCTTACTGCAATAAATCAAACGAGACGAACATTAAACTAAAGACAAAACAACTGCTTCAAATAGCAATATTTAACAAGTTCCTACCTTATACCTCACATCCTTAAAGCTTACTAAACGTATGTCACTAGCAGGATAGTTAAACAATAGAAAACAATTATCTAAATGCTAAGACAATTCCGGCGATTGTCGTGTCCGGCGCATTCCGGCAGGACCGCGCACAATCACCGGAAGAACGTTTTGTTCCAATACGAGATTGCTTGACTTCTCCAATGTTGCTTGGTTAAACTTGTGTTAAAAGATGACCATATAAATCTAGGACCTGCTAAAGACCAGTCAATCTGCCTAGCCTTTTCCCAACAATGTTGAGGTCGGCTTCCAGTCTAACCGGATGCAGCTGAAAGCCAGTATTTTACATGGAGCGACGGCCTATCTGACCTCCACAACCCAGTAACTGGGTAATACGATACCCCTTGGTAAGACTCCTGCTAAAGACCATTTGAAAATATTCCCCTTGTGGATTTGATGTACCCGATAGAATCTAATGATCATGTCTCCTTAAAACTTACCACTTAGTTCACATTTTGGAATGCAATAAATATATTGATTATTAGGTTAAGTAGAGGGCAACAGACAGATCTTGCTAAGAAATAGATTGCAGTATTCGTTGATGCATTCATTGATAATTACATACTGCGATAATTATACGGTTCGTTAAGAATTTACAGTGCTTATTATGACTGTCAATGGACTATAGAAGAATAAGGACAGAAATACATCGTGCAATACAGATATTTTGCAATGGCAAGAGTCACAAATAACAGAATCGTTAGTATCGAATGGGGGAAAATGATGACCTTAAAATCCACAATAGTCGATTATTGATTTCTTAGAAAAGTTTTCCAAACTACTTTGCTATGTCAAGAACGTCTGTCAGTACAAAATAATTTCGTGAACAGCTGATATTGACAGCCCTTCAAAACTTTATCTTTTTGAAATCATTACACATTGTCTGGGCTTTGACAACGAGACAAGAGAGTCGATCAACTTTTCGTAATCGATTCTGATTAAATATGACTCTTTTACCCAGGTCGTGACTTGTGCTCAATACCACCAGGGGTTTCATCACGGAGAAAATTCATTAGAGAATATTATCTTTTATGGTAGAAGTGTTAAGACTGAAAATGTTACGTCAAGGGTTTTATATTGAGATGGCAGTGCTAGTATGAATGTTCTCTGATTTGAGCTGACAGACAACAAGTGCTCAATTGAGAAGTGAATGAAACTATTGTGATCGGAATAACGTATCGTTTGAACCCCATTTGAGTTATTGCATGAACGTTGGACTCTTAAAATTGATATGACTTGCTTGTGATTGAATTTAAAGATAACGGCTGCTGTCAGTGGAGGTCGTGTTTATAATAGCTTGAGTTTTTGCAAACTTCTTGATTATCCTTTTTGCAAGACAGGACCTCCTTGGAACTTACTGCGACAAAAAACTCTGATTATGAATAGTTATTATGACTATTCATTTTAAACTCTAGGGAACAATTATTTTTCTCAGTGCTTGCTATCAAGACGTTAAAGGTAAAAGATAGATATCATAATTTTGTATACGTATACGTACTATCGAGGAAACTTATAGCTGACCATTTTGAAAACAAAATCCCGTGCACACGATGACCGTATCTGTCACCAAGCGTTATTATAGCAAGCAAGAATAGTCCTTACGGTGTACAGATGTTCGTTTCTCCCATGGTACCTTAGAAATCTTCCAAACTAAGCTTAAAGCCTGGAAGTTATTACAGAAACAAGGTATCTTTATAAACATTAATCGAAACTAAATTTCGCACAAAATTGTTCATCGCAGCAAAATCACCAACTCCATAATTCCTTTAATTTTCAAAACTCAACTATTGCCTGCAAGCAAGCTAAGTAACTTGCTGTAATCAAAGAAATTACCTTTTGCCTCCCAAGTTTTTTGCCTCTTACCAACTATAATTACATTTCTGGTTTCCCATTTAGTTAGGACCTTGAGTGATCGTGACTGAACCGATAGGTATAATAAATAATCATGGTTTGAAAAGGTGGTTTACAATTATTGACGCTCCGAACAGCTCGAACCTATTTTAGTAGCCAAATATAGATGAGGAAATGTGTATGGGTAACTATAACAAAGATGCCTAAGAATAAAATCACGCGTAATCGATTAATCTTGACTTTTCATGGTCAAACATTCTAAAGAGATGCCTTCAAGAGCAGAATTAGTCTCACGAAGAGATAACAGAGCAGAATTAACATGTACGGGAAGCGATATCTATTATAATAATGATTAATAATAATTTACTATTGATACACAACCATCTATTTTCTTAAGATAACCTATCTTCGCCTCAGTATCTGCTAAAACTCAATCGAACATTCACACATCGGATCCTGTCACTTTAATTAACGTGACCCAGAAACGGAAAAACCTTTGGAAATGGAAACCAGCAACCGTAAGGCCCGTTATTGCCCAATAGCCTCACTTACAGAGCATTATTGAAATAGGTAGTAAACGTAAATTCAATACAAACAAATTCACACTCAATATAATAGCTCCGGACAAGTTTCAAGTGGTCGATTCAAATGTATTGAAAGGCAATGAAACGTGGCGACGTGGAATGGGATCAGAACAATTAACGGCTTTTATAATGTTCGCATTTTGTGAACGAGGTAGTCCATTAGAATTACTGCTTTAATACTAATTTTATTTGTTCTTTATTTGTGAATTGGGAATTGATCGTCTTTTTTATTTTTTTAAATCTGAGATGGGTTTGCTCTTGACTCTAGTCTAGGTCAGAGGTGACAGAGACAAAGTCGACGATGGAGCGAGCTTACCCAGAAGAAGCCTGTTCACTCTCACTCTGAAGAAATCGGGGTTGTATGCGTTCGGAAACAGACGCAGGTAGAGTTCCACTCTTTTGTTGTGCGCATCACAAGACATTTGGAAACGCTTAGTGCGAATTGGTAGAATAGCAACTAGGCAGGGATGGTAACTTGCAGTGCGTCTAGATGTCCGATAGTAGAAGGGGGCCGGCGGAATGAGATCGTGGAGTTCTTGAGCACACTCACCGAAGTACAATCAGTAGAAGACCGACAAGCAGGCAACCTTGCGGCGATGAGTCTATCTTCATGTAAATGATAATAGATGGAGAGATGAATGATGAATGATGATGAATGGATAGAGTGTTCAAGGATCAAGTTCATTGGTCTACAATCGGGGAGGCGTCAGTCCAACACTAACCTGATGTTAGAATCCTAAATAAACAAAGAAGAAACTGTCAAGATGATGGTTATTCATAAACTGTTAAAGCAAAGAACTATATTTAATCAAAACATGTTGAAGTGTTGGCGTAATTAAATAGCTGACGATTAAATTAAGATTTATAATAGGTACTGCGAAACTTGTGTGATGAATGGAAAGCCTCAAGCAGCGAGACATACAATGAATCAAATTGTTTTAGCCAGCCCACGCCCAGAAGCTAACGGCTCTTTTCAATACGCTCATTTCTCTATTATTAATTGCATTAAATGCTTATCTCGTTTGTTATATGGTTATTACTGTTCTATTTAGGTGATAGAAACTGGTGACCTCCTTAATGACTAGGTCGATAGGTTCTAGGTGTTTACGTTTAAGTTTTTCAGTGACAAAATGTACTAACAGCCCTAGATGGGGTAGGGCAAACAAGATCGTAGTAAGACCTGAATGAGACAGGCACAAAAGGGGGAGGGGGCAATACTCAGTAGTGGGGTGAAAAAAGCTGCCAATGATGATGGTGAACAGCCCCAGTCAGTCCAGTATAGACAAAATATATAATTGTGTAATTGTGCAGGAGTGACCAAGACTCAATTTATTTATGGCAGAAAACATGAGATCGAAATTCTGTTACCGTCATCGGCAAAGGTGTAAAATACGTGTTCAGTATTGAAACCCAACAGTTTTATGTACTGCAGTCACTCTATCAGATGGTGGAATACAATAAAATATATATAGTGACACGTATCTGTTATGTAAGCAGATGGTACCGTTTGGTACGCTTGGTGGCCTGCAAGACAAATAGGGCGAAACGACAAGCATTTATAGTTTAAACATGAGGTAGGTACTGTTGATTTTGGGAACGGATAGATATGGGAAGTTGAACATGGTGAAATGTAAAGGTTTTTATTGACAGTAAAAAGGTAGTACTAATGAAGCATATTTGATGTGTTGGTGTTGACGAAAATCCATAAAAGTTATTTGCAAAGTCGCTCACTTGATACGGTAGAAATACGGTCGGTTTGAAGCATCGTGTAAACACACAGTCATTTTTGTATTTAACGTTATCAAACCAATAAACAGGCACGTTTTACCATCAGAAGAATAAGTCACTCATAACGTGACAAGTAGGTAATAGAATGCATTTATATTTTCCTACGTAATCAACGTGAAACAACAGTCTGAATGACACACATTGAAATGTTAACAGACAGACTAATGAAGACCGACATTCGATCTTTGCCAATGACCTCGATTCGGCTTCCGGTCACAGACTCTTCACTCTTACTTTTTTAAATTTACTTTGGATAAAGAGTAGAGACAATAAGGCTACGGTGTAAGGAGAGGCATGTCAGTCAATCGGGGCACAGGTCGTGTGGGCTTGGCATTAACCCACTTTCCTTAGTCTGTGGGAGGCCGTTCTAAAATTAAAAAGAGATAAAAAAAATCCGCCAGTTTTGTTTGCTGCGCACACGCAATCAGTGTAACCGCAACAGTTTAAGAATACACTGCTAACATTGAATCTGAGTTGTTGTAACCTGACTAATGAAACTGTTTGTATGGTTCGTGAAAGATTTATGAAAACTATCACAAAAGAAAATAAAGGGTATCAGATCAGCAATATTACCGATATCTGACGTAATTTTAGCAGATACATTCCAAATATTTGCTAGTAGCCTAATTCTGCCCCTCTAATTCTCGGTTTCTATAAACGAAAACGAATCGTTATTATTATTACCAAACTGGGCATATAAATAGATTCGTAAGCTAATTTTACCTGTGATAGCTACTTCTCTATGGAAGGGTCAACTACGCTAAGCTATGTCTTTGCTTCATTATTGGTAAAGATACAAGAGTCTTAACCAATAACGGTCTGTAACTCATAGGAATCGGCCATCCATAAACGGATCTTAGAATGTGTTGTAAGTACGTACAAAATGTTCTGAGTCATACTTTTTTGTTCTTTGCTCCAAAGACCGCACATCTGATTGTTCTAGCAGTTTTATTGTGAAATAGAAAGTTAGTAATAACTGTCATTAGCTATATGAGTAAAGTAGGTGACATTTTTCCTCGAAAGCGTTCCAACGTCGGCAGCATTTTAAAAGAATGATTTTAATGACGGAAAATTAAAACCATTCTACCGTGTTTTAAGTCGCTTATAACTGCTATTAAATCTAACATTAGCTGAAATGTGCAGCTGCCGTAAAATCTGAACTATTCCCATTTATCACGGTTAAATCACTTCCAGCAATTCCTATTAGAAACTTTAGTTAGCAAATACTGTGATGTAAGGCCGGATCTCTAGTTATTTGAGCTAAGCTTTGAAGCTGGCTGAAAGTTCTACATTTATAACAATGCCCTGGATTCCATATTCAAACTTGATCATTATGTTGTCTTTAGTACATCCTCCTAATAGCGATGAAAAGGAGGTCGTCAATAGATTTTGGTCCTACTTCTTCGACATTCATTAAAGTTCGTATTGAGTTCACGATCAGGGCCACGCAGACGCCGTGTATTCAGTCTCACATCTTTCATTATTGTAACAAAAGATTGCTTTCTATTGTTGGATTTTAAATAATAATTGTTTCGTATTTAGTCGCTGTGCGCATTGTGAGCTTGGCTTGGCGCTCCTCCAACCGCCCTAGGTGTTGGTGCAATGCATCGGAGCGAGAACAATTTCCGTTGCATAACTAGAAGTGAAATATTCTTAAGTTATTCATACAGATATGTAGTTAAAATTTAAATTCGTGCAACATGGACGTGGAAGATAAGTTCGCACAATATTATGTCTGGGGACTGGGAACGAACGATTCGTTCAATGTTCCATTTTTTATGAATGGTCAAGCGTTTACAACTTATTGACAATCATTCTCTTCTTTTCTTCTAATAGTTTTCAGACAGCCTGTAACCATATTGGTGTGATTAGGATAAAAGACTGCAACAATTTGTTGTATAATCGCTCGCAAATGTTCAGCACCCTAATTTCGTAACACACTTAGGTACAGTAGGAATCGGTTTCATCTTGACAGTTCAACAGCATTCATTGCGTTATTTACGTTGATGAGCAGATACATTTTTCGAACATATGAAGCAATGGATTAGCAATTTGCTGCAAAATCATTCAGATTGTGATTGATAGTGTGTTACGCTATTAGGGTGGCGATTCGGTATTCGGTGCGCGATGCGTGCCTCACGTAGGCATTATTCAAGAGTGATTCAACTCTCTTCGGTACTCAGTAAATGACTAAGACAAAACGAATGAATAAAACCAGAACATTTAATCACCATTACTCTGAAAAGTTATAAGAAATCTTGATTTTTCGATCATAGGGAATGTCCGCTTCAGTTCACATCTCGGACCACAAGTTAACAGTTACCGCGCGAGTCGGGAAGAGCACTTAGGAGCACTTGTGCCTGAAGACAGCTAGTCTGAACTAGCCCTTAACTGAACACGATGGATACCTGACCAATTACCGCAATTGGCTGCCCGGTAAACATTCACGAACAAACAACGAGCCAATCTCGATTCGATATTCTGTTTTGGGAACTGGGTTATCAAATGGATAAGGTTTTTGGTTAACAATACGTGGCTCGAATATTTTTTATCGATCCCGATTTAGTGATTATCTGACATAATCACGACAGGCCGAGACGATGGAGTGGTGAGATGGATTAGATTCCTTATAGGACCACTTCGGCAACAGGAAAAAGACGCGAAAAATCGCAAGGGCAGATAAAACCTCTGCTTAGCACTTAAAATGATCCGTTACAGTAATAAAATGTTACATAAAAGATTGAAGAAATCTTATTGATATGTAATTCTATTATTATTCATTAAACATAGTCCTACCTAAAAGGTTTGGACACAATAGTCCAGACATTAAATAAACAATATATTTAAATAAATTACTTGAAAGGACAAAGTCGTTTTTTGTTTTCAGCCACGTCACACACTCGAAAATAAAATGAAACAAGGAACAGTAGACAAAATATAATATGTGATATGAAAACGTCACACAGTTATTATTGAATCGATAACATTTGATATCAAAACCTATTTGGCGCGTTCCATTTCCATAATAAACTACAGTAATTTACTAGCTGTTCCCCGCGACTTCGTGCGCGTGGAAGTCGTAAGATACACAATATACTAAAATAACAGCCACATTTTAATAAAACTCCCTCGTCCCCCGACCCGTCGCGTTGCATCGCCCGCCCGCGTCATTACTTCGTTTTCGCTTAGTGTTCTTTCCGACTTTCTTTTTTGCTCGGCTCCTAAGGGTCGTAGTGTGATGTTAAAATTAAATAGCCTATAACTATCATTCGAGAATTGGGCTACCAAATGCAAAAAGAATTTTTCAAATCCGACTTTTTGTTCACAATTTTATGGGTTTTATTGTTTTTGCGCAGAGCTCTAATTATTTTTCTAAAATAAAAGTAACCTAAGCTACTCCCCGTAACATCAGCTATCTGCCAGTGAAAATCCCGTCAAATCGGTCCAGCCGTTTCCGAGATTAGCCGGAACAAACAGACAGATAGACAAAATTTTTAAAAATTGCTTTTTTGTTATAAGTACCGTATATACTTTCTTATTAAGCATTTAGTAAAAGGTTGTTTTTTTGACATTACAAACAGACACTTCACGATTACGATGACGAAGAAAACCTCCTATTTTCTTGGTAGGTAGCGCAGAAAACTGAAATTTCAGTATTCAAAACTCGAGTAGGTATACGTGACACAGTTACATTCAAGAATCCGTACATAGTTGCATACGTTACGAAATATTCCTGGTGGCACAGAGTAAAAAATGTAATGTAAGTGCAGGACCACTCGACTCGATATCTGGTTGCGTAGCTGGTGCAATCGATCGCTACTGCTCCCGTCTGTGACCTACTTACGCTTCACTCGAGTCTACCCAACGTAATGGTTACGCATTTTGACAAGTACCTTATTAGGACGACCGCGGTTACATCCGCTTGTGCACTGATATTCCCGTCGAAAATTAACTCTCGAATAAACCTTCTTAATTGAGGCACTTACTGAAGTTAAAAAGTTAACTGAATATTTTATCCGAGGCTGTATTTTTCATCTATCCTTCTATCCTTATTTTTTCACTTCTGGCGTTTTATGCTAAATCTCATCATACAAATCTAAATCAAATCTATGCATCCCCCTGTATATGGCATAACGTAATTTTCTCCGACGTTGAGCCTGCATCTTGAGAGTTCCTCATGGACGAGTTACAGGGAGGTCTCAGTTATGTGTGTGACCTCTTTACTACGTTATATTTTTTGCACGTTGTTATTTGAGAATGTCTAGAGATTTCACAATATTTGTCGTTTCAGATTCCTTTTGGCATGTTTTCGTAGCCGATCACATTCAAAATTCTATGACTGATAAACTAATCTATGTAGCTCATACTTTATCGTACAATAGATAGCAATTTATCTACGTTATCGATAACTGCGTCTCCAATTCAACCATTTGTTGTAAATAGAGACTTGTTCTTTTATTTCTCACAGTTCGACAGCTAACTGTAAGCTCTAATTGGCTCGTTAGACTTTAGTTGCGCACACTTGACACTCAGTGTCAGGTGTAGAGGCAAATTGTCAGTGTCATCGCGACCGCTCCGTGTTAAACGGCTATTAATTAAGTTCCACTATATTACAGTGCGGAATTCAGTCTTTTTGCTTTATGTTGGGTTTCCTTCATAATTCACGGTTTGTTACTTCATTAGTTTCAAATTAATTTTAGCAGACAACTAACTAATATGCTTACCTACAGTTTTCATACCTGAATGGTTATCTACGGCCACAGCGAAACTCATTAAACTAATGAATCAGTGGAACTATTCAATTACAGCAAGTTATCTCTCGCACTAAGATACGTAGGTACACATAAACTATATCTATCTGCCCAGTTCCCGGCTTAATTAAAACGAAAAGAGGTCGCGTGAAATTACGTAGTAAACACAAACGGCTTCGCTAATGATCAACACGAATTTTCGATGCATATTTTAGTTTGAAGAGAAAAGTTAACTAAATTAATGAGTGAGGATTTAAAAATGTTGCTCAGACGTCTGGTGACGTGCCCCGGGCAATGGCGGCACACTCGCACTCCAGCTCTTTGAAAGTTCGTCGAGGGAGCTAGTAGTTACTTATACGTGAAACAGTTAAACTGCTTCTAAAAGAAGCTAAAGTTTTATTTCGCTGATAGTTTTTACGTTTACTAAAGCAGAAGATATTTTTTTTTACTGTGACGAGAAATATTCATTAAAATCATTCATTTTTATGTTTATTTCTCCAACACATGAAGGAAATCAAGTTTTATACAAATAAAGTTGTACATATTCACAATGGGTAGCTACTTATTAATTAATATCCTTCGGGAAATACCTAGGCGTGATGTTATGTTATACAGAGCGGTGAATAGGTTATCACATTAATTTAAACCACGTACTTATTACATGATTCTGAACCCCTTGCGTTGAAATTTTTCGTCAGTTATCAAAAAAAAAAAAAAAAAAAATTGCTGTTCCATACATTTTGACCGCGTAGCTGTTTTACTTTTATAGAAAATAGCAGTTTTTTTTTTTAAATAACTAGCGAAAAATTTCAACGCATGGGGTTCCAGAATCATACTGAATGCGTGGTTTAAATTAATGTGGTAACCTAATCGCCGCTTTGTATATGTATGTAACTTATATCAACAATCAAGTGGGAGAAGTGCTGTTCTCCTAGCTCACTGTTTTTCAAACTGTGGGTCGAGACCCCTACGGGGGTCGCGAAGCCTTCCTCGGGGGTCGCGGGCAAAAGAAAAAGGCAAGTGTTTCTAGGTCCTACACTACAATAAAAAATACAAATTCAGTGAAAAGGAGGGGGTTGTTTATTTTTCAAAAATTTGTCATAAACGTGGTTCTATTTTTAAGATGTTAATAATCATATCATTTTCTAGTTGAAGCCTATTTCTCTTTTTAATAGTTTTAATATCC
This sequence comes from Fissipunctia ypsillon, assembly GCA_947568875.1. Taxonomy (NCBI): domain Eukaryota; kingdom Metazoa; phylum Arthropoda; class Insecta; order Lepidoptera; family Noctuidae; genus Fissipunctia; species Fissipunctia ypsillon. Next base: position 6,073,378 of record OX387667.1, read on the forward strand.
ACCAATGAAGAGAACGTCAGTTCACATAGTAAGAAGTGGCGAATGGCACTAAAATTTTTAAAGCAAGTTTTTTTAAAATCTATAAATGTCCCATATAAAATATAGGTAATAATAGGTCCCAAAATAAAGAAAATTATAAACGTAGTCTTTTAAATCACTAACACATTTTGTTTCTTTATGGCTCCCTAGGGCCATAAAGAAACCTAGGGGGTCGCGAGAATTTTTAACTTGTAACTTGGGGTCGCGTATTCAAAAAGAATGAAAAACACTGTCTAGCTAGAACCTGCATTAACGTTATAGAATAACCGGTGTATGTTTCGGGCCTATTTCCCATCTATCAGCGTTTATTCGATTGATAAGCGGTCTATTAATAGTCACTTTGTGTCGGTCAACTCTGACCCAATTTCAGCGAATTCCCCACGCCCGTTGCCGTGTGCCTGTGACGGGTTTAGACTGGGAATCTATTACGACTATCTATAGGTAATTTCAATGACCCAAGTGACATAATCACGCCTGTATTCCCGGAAGGAGCAGACAGAAGAGCATATTACATCCCCAGTTGATACGTTCAGGTCTCAAGTAATAGGCAATGAGCCTACAGCCATCCATTGGACACAAATGCAGACTTCGGGGTGCGATGGCTATTTTGAATGAAAAAGCCCAATCACTTTTTGCCCTATATGAGGATCGAAACCAGGACCCCATGCTCAATACCTAAATCACCGAATTACCCAGTGTAGGTAATTTTGATATGAATAGGAATTCGAGTCCATTGTGTATTTCAGAAATCATTATACTAATATGAACACCTTACCCTTTGTGTGGTTTCCATAAACTAATGACGTAATACGGTGATTTGTGATTATGGGTTACGAAGATCTAAACGTTTTTGCTTATTCTCAATGTTAATGGGTAGAACGATAATTAAGCTTAATATTATATTAATGTTTAACAGAAGATTCAAAGGCTTTTGTCTTATTCCATATTAAATTCTGCTTTAGACATTATCCACTAACATTCTTAAAGGAATCACAATTGGACCTGGACAACTAATTCTGGGCGCCAGTTGGGACAACTAATTGTTTGTTTAACCCTTCGAAAACAAATCTACGCGAGACACAATGGCTTTTTAATTGTTTCTGTAATTAGGTATACGAGCGTATAATTAATATTATTTAACGAAAGGTTAAATAATATTAATTATAAGCTCGATATGGATTTCATGGCCATCTCAATGTGATATTGGCAATTTAGATTAATATTAGTTTAATAACATGGTCAAAGGCTATCTATCAGACTGTGATTTTGAATGCAAAATATATTTAATTGTTCGACAAAATATTAAAAAATATCAATACAGTAAGATCAACAAATCATAAGACTGAAATATGATGATTTGGTTTCGCTTCAGCTATGTTCTCGATCTCATTACATATTTTTCCATATTATACTGTATCTTTACAAATACTGCAACTGATTACGTCCTCCGATTATATTTTCTTATTTCTTGATAACGACGTAATATAACTTGGTTTAAAAACGAAGATTCTGAATGTACTTCAGTTTAATCAAAAGTTTTATTGACTTTAACTACAATAGCTATCAATACTAAGTGCCAATTTCACCAATGAAACTGCACGCGATCGTCACACCTAAACCGAGTTCAAGAGTTGTCAGTGTCATAATTATTGTTGTGGAAAATTGACACTGACAGCTCTTGAACGCAGTTTAGAAGTGCTGATCGAGATCAGTTTCATTAGTGAAACTGAATCACTCTATCATAAATGTAATTGTATTTTAACCTGTACAATAAAAAAAACTTATCTTTTTTTTGTATTCTAAAAAATGTTTAATATATATTTTACATTTTCGGAAAATAGCAAACAGAAAAAAGAATCAGCAATCTAATTACTTACTTGTAGCCTACACGATAAATATTGCCAAGTAGGTATAGCTTTTACATTTCGTCTTATTTATACCAAAATGTTTTGAGTAAGCTGGCGAAATCAATTACAGACGTCTCGAGTACTCTCGACCGAATGACCCAATTTTATCTCAGTTATTGTAAGGACTTGAACACACACACAAGGCGATTCAATATCAATGGTAAACAAGAATATCAGCCTTTTAATTTATTAATTATACGACTTCCACGCGACTTCGTTCGCGTGGAAGTCGTAAGATACACAATATAATAAAATAACAGCCACATTTTAATAAAACTCCCTCATCCCCCGATCCGTAGCGGTGTTCTTTCTGACTTTTTTCGTTTTACTCGGCTCCTGAGGGTCGTAGCGTGATGTTAACTAGCCTATAGATATCCACGAGAATTGGCCTACCAAATGCAAAAAGAATTTTTCAAATCTGACTTTTTGTTCATAATTTCATGGGTTTTATTTTTTTTGCGCGGAACCCTAATTATTTTTCTAAAATAAAGTAGCCTAAGTTACGCCCCGTATCATCAGCTATCTGCCAGTGAAAGTCCCGTCAAAATCGGTCCAGTCGTTTCGGAGATTAGCCGGAACAAACAGACTGACAAAAAATTTTAAAATTGCTTTTTTGTTATAAGTACAGTACTTTCTTATGTATTTAGTAAAAAGTCGTTATTTTGACATTACAAACAGACACTTCAATTTTATTTATTTTTATCGATAAAGCCTGTTTTGTCCCACTACTGCGCAAAAGGCTCCCTAGTCTATGACTTTACCTCTATTTATGTGTTCAATAGGGTGATGCCTGGGTAAAAAAATGAAATTCTATTTACTCCATCAGTCAGATAATAATAAAAAATATTAGACACGTATTTTTTGCTTTATCATATTAATAAAAAATGACATAGATAAAACGCATTAAAGTTGGGGAATGTGGGCTCCCTTCGTCACGACTAAGAATAAAATCTAGCAAGGCGTGACATCATGCAATATTTTAACTCAATTTATCGCCGTAATCTTTTGATTACGTATATAGAGAAAAAATACGTGTCCAATATTTTTTAATAATTTACCAGACGGACAAATTTTTTTTTGTCAGTATCCCTATTAAAGGAAAAAATTAGAAATAGTCCAGGGAAAAGTGTGAATAACATACGAAGGAAAATATGTTCTGAAAATAGAATGAACCGCATACGTAATGTGCAGTAAATTATTAATTCGCTAATTATAATCGAGGAACTCATTTGCATGTCGCATTGAATTTGCTTGTGAACTAGAAAGGCGATGTTCTACAACACAACCTAGATTGTACAATATAAATACTGTTTACAATGATATTAAAACTATAAAGTACATTTCAATATGTCCTTATTGTTTTGATAAAAATGGATATACAAGCACAAATAAAATAATAACTGCCAGTGGTAATGCTGTAGCACAAACAATAAACAAGGTAAATTGATGAAGACGTTAATTAAAAAAAAAATTAGATTCAATTTGATCAGTGAAATTATTAAAGATATATAAAAACGAGAGGCTCTACAATTAAAAGCGGATAATTTTCCCAACAATGGCTGCTTTAAACGACAAAAAACTGGCCAAGTGCGAATCGGACTCGCACACGATGGGTTCCGTACAACCGTACAATATTTAGCATTATTTATGAACGAAGAATATTTTTTTATCTTAAATTTTAACAATCGCAAATATAACTTTGTATTTCATAATGGTATTGTAAATTACAAAGTTATTTTTGGCAGTGGCAGAAAATTGCCCATATTTAAACAAGATACCTTATGAATGCGTTTTTAGAATTTTTTGATTAAATACAGTACTTTTATTGTACGTGATATTACAGAAGTTTCAAATTTCTAACTTGTTTAGTTGTTGCGATAGCGCTCCTACAAAAATGGTCTAAAACTGACAACTTTTGGGGCCCCCTATTTCTTCAGTTTTGAAGATAAAAATAAAATTATATTTTTTATTTTTACTTTATTATATTTTTACTGCACTCGATGAGTTCTAGAAAATGACACCCCACATTCCAGGATAAGATTTTTTTTTCTAATCATGTCTAATGGAGACCCCTTTAATTTTTAACTTTATTTTATTTTTTGTTATAGCGGCAATTGAAAAACATAATCTGTGAAAATTTCAACTGTCTGCCTATTACGGTTCATGAGATACAGCCCGCTGACAGACAGACGGACGGACGGACAGCGGAGGCTTAGTAATAGGGTTCCGTTTGGCACCTTTCTTGTAGGGAACCCTAAAAATGACCTATAGAGTACAGAAGTCAGACTTAAAAGGCACAAGGATTATCAGTGAGCGATCAAATGTGAAAATTATGCGTCCAGTAATAGTCGTAAACGTCGTACTTTTAAGTGCTGATCGACCATTTCCAGAGTCCTTTAACCTTACACAGTCTTCCGCCACATAATGCCATTGTAACCACAACAATAATATTATAAAACATGTTAATACAAATGTGACATCGTTAAGATTGTTCTGTTTATGCAAATATCATAATACTACTCTTTGTCACACAAACCTACTTGTAATGTAACAGACTGATACTCGCATGCGTCACCGCTGAAACAAAGGCTATTGGGGATAAAGATTTATGCTAATAATTCGGCTCAGAGCTCTTTGCATTAAGACGCATGTTAACCGTCTATGTTAATGCCTCTTTATTTAGGCCATGTCAGACGGCTTGGAGGCGCCTAAGCCTTAATATCAGGGGCGCAAAGTTCATAAATTGGAGACTGTCATTTATAAAGCGTTAAGGAAGAATTGCTTGAATGAATTCAGGTCACCGGCCTAGAGTAAACTCTAGTAATGAGTAAGACAAACATCCTGACCACTTATCTCATGGGGAGTGATGACCACCTACGATCTATTTACAGTTTTCAACCTTGCTCTAATACTCATAATTACGCAGCTTATCTTGTAGATCCAAACGACGATTTCCTCAAGATTGTACATAAGTTGAATCTGATTGACAATGTCAATCACATTCAGCTTATGTAGTATTATGTGCTGTACAGTGATGAAGCAAATATTCATTAAAATTGTAAAGACAATGTTTGTTTGTTATGCTAACTGGAGACGAGGAAGCCCTTGGAATACCAATCAGTCGCCAAGTCATTACGGCCATAATGCATGAGCTTCGATTGTAATGTCCACACGTGTGTCTAAGACTAATATGGTGACGAACGAACACGGATTATACACTATACACGCGTTGTTATGTGTGGACTGTAGGTTTGTCAGTCCTTGAAATTTAGCCTTTAATTTCCTTGCACGGCCGCACTTCAACTCAGGGTATCGCAGTCCACTACTGACCTCTTCTCCAAGTTACGCCTTAACACTTGGTTCTCCGTTTTCCGCATCCTGTTTGTCCCAGCCACAATTCAAGTCGCACATGTGAACTGAATATGGCATACCTACTCTGTAACGCCGAGCGGTTTCATTCTTTAAGTCCACCTGTCCAAATAATGATATAATTTGCTCAAAAGCTGCATCTGTACAAAATTGCCTCGGCACACATAAATTAAACTCAGAACACGCCATCTTTACTGAATATTGCCAGTTATGAAAAGTTCAGGGATATTTTTAAGCCCCACTGAACTCGGAAAGAAGTCTGAGCACCCAATAAAATGTAATTTTATTCCTTTGTTTACTTCAGAAACGTCAAAACTGAAGCGAAAACCTTTTCTAGTTCTTTACCAGTATGAAAAACGCAATGTTTGGTGCGGTTGATAAAATTGTAAGTCTTCTGCGTCTACTCAGGTTGTCTGTGTCGTGACGAGTCAAGTGATCCATACAATTCAATGCATTATTCACTGAGATGGGCAGAATATATGCCTTGCTCTTTATGGAACCTGCTCCAGTTTGTCAGGTTTTATTTTTAAATCTACCTGGTGCAGGTGTTCCTTTGTAAGGTCGCTGTGCATCCCGGCCCGTTTGTTTGGAAACACGTTTTTTGTGTAGCCAGCCTCCTATTCGGGACAGTGTTAAGGTGAAACTTGTTTTAATTTTATTATGTTTCGAAAGATCTGTCTCGTCTTGTCTTAACGATTCATGATGCGAAAAATTAGCTTGATCCGTTACCCCAAACTCGTTAGAAATTAGTAAATTGATTGTCTTTGCAAAGATATTTAGATTTTTGACAATTTGACAGTACCTACTTAAAAAGGAAATCGTCATTCCCGATATTGATTAACATCAATCAAGGACTGTCTCATTAATTGCTGCGGTTTTCTGATCACGCGCAAGAATTCTTAATTCAAATGTAAGAATGCAACTAGAAAAGTATTTGAGTAAACTGTCGACACGGTTTGCTCGAAGGATTAATTTCAACGTCGCGTGACTGACAGACCGCAGAGTTGCAACGACAAAACACCGCCATGTCAGAAATATCTGGCATTGGACGCGGTCGTGATGCGAGCCTGCCGCGCTAAACTGAGTGGAAAATTCGCAAAACCGACTCGGGTTGCTGTGAAAACCGCTTTTGTTTTAAATAAATAATAATTCTAGGAAATCTGTTTAAACATTAACAATTTTGCTTGCGGTTTTGTTTATGCAGCAAACAACCAAATTCTATTTTCAAATTCGAAGAAGTGTACCTATACTGATAATTTCCTTTTTTCTTCTGCTAGACTTTGTGGTTTGGCAAGCTGAGTATTTTTTGTTCAACCATACTTAAATAATAGTTTTTACGACTATACAAGAAGCTCAAAGGATTTGATGGCTACAGAAAAAACCCTACAACAAACGATTCAAAATCCAGCAGGTACTTTTTGGGAATCAATTTTGGTGCAGAAAGATGCTTGTCTAATTTCCAAATCACAGTGGTTTTTGCGTCTACGTGCAAAAATCTCCTGAAGAACAATCTTCTCTATTAATATGGCATAAAAGCAAGATATTATAATGCCTGGAAGCATAATTAGTTCAAGCTCCAGTGAGTAACCAGAAGGCAGTAAATTAACTTACCGTGTTTTACATGTTTTTAGAACAGCCAAGATAAATCTGCACGACCAGTTATTAGATCGATGTAGTCAAGATAAAAATAATTAATTTGAGTAATTAATGCATTTATTTAAAACAAATGAGCAATGAATCAGATTACTGTGGCAGCAGGAAACAGTTACACGAAGTAGAAAATTATGTGAAAAGTTTTCATTGTCTTTGCTCCGATGACGCAGATAAATGAAGGAAAATATTTTGCGGCCGAAACTTCATCCTTTCTTCGCTCATTAAAAACCTTAATTGACACAAAACTTTTACGGTAACTTCTATCAAATAAGCATCCTATTAAACAGGTTTCAAATTAAAAATTACCGCTATATGGACAAAAAAATGACGGCTAGCCATATTCATCTGTTTTGTAATGAAGACATGTTAGTTTTAACGGCTGTAAGCTAATGCTTATGAATTTTTGTAAAACGAAAACAATGGATGAAAACCGCGCTGAGTTTCAATGACGAGCGCGTTGCGCGTGCGCTTGTACCGTTGTACGCGCGAAGTAACAATATGCTCCAATAGAACATTTATCTTATCGGCAACCTGCATATTATCTGTTATATATACCTAGGCCTCATCTGAATAAACACGGTTAAATGTTCAATTTCATATTGGGAAGACTGGAATTTATCATGCCAGACATTTCGTGCCCATATTATTGTTAATAAAACTACAATAAAATTATTATAACTAGGTACGAACCTACGTATGCAATTGCATTCAGGTAGAACATTATATTACCTGATTACATGTGCGTCATTGACACTGCATGCAACCTAGATAAATTAATTACGCAAGCAGTCTGTGGCTGTTAAAAGATACATCAGCTTTCCCGTATAACCTTGCATACAAATGCAACTAGATATAAATATTACTTCTTTACAGATGATAAAGAAAATTTCGACAGTGGCAACTCGAAGCAGCTCAATCATCAGCTTGTAGGTCAGTATTTTTGTTAACTAGTGAACGGTCGAAGGTTTTCATGTGATTTTAACCAGTTTCTTTTTTAGCCGATGCAGTGTTGCAGTGACATTGGTTACAAGTGTTTTGGATTTACGCGGATGCGTGTTGACGTAAAAAACCACAATGTAACATCACATGGCGGGAACCGACATACTGAATGTATCGAGAAGTTTAAAAATAGAACGCGATCGGGTGAGCGACTCGAGACGCGGGTCCACAGATAACGTTTATCGTCCGAACTGTTGCAAATTATAACGCGTCTTATTAACAGAAACCGGATGCCTTTCCACAAATGCTTAATCCATTAACAAATAATAAATGTACAATCATAATATGCACACGACTTTTAAAAAACCGTGTAATAACACCGTTATCGCGAGTGGTGTCACAGTGGGTAGGTAAATAGGGATGCGGGTGTGGCCAGCTGATCGCTGATCGGGCTCGCACACACACAGCTGCAAATGTTTACGAAAAATGTTACACAGACTACTTATTGATTTTATCCGCCGTCGAATGAGCTATAGAAACAGGTGTTCGCGATCTGTGATTTGAATGATACAATTGAGTTTCTAAACGGAACTGACACGATGCAAGGCCTATTATGAGTAGGTATACCTATTCACAATTTGTTTTTATTTATACAGAAAGTCCCCGAGATGAATGCATTTACTGGTTCAACGAGTTCATTCTATCTTGGTTTCATTACGTCAACTAATTTAGACTGACAATCAGTGTCCGTCGTCCTGCCAAAGTTGTCAGGCAGTCAGTGTTTTTCAATGTTTTGGTTCTGTGAAACATAATACATATGATACATTAATGGTGTTAGTTTAGTAAATGTCAGAATACCTTGATTCCGGAGCGTCCCTGTTGCTTGAGCAGTACGTTCTCCGGCTTCATGTCGCAGTGTATGATCCTGTTCTTGTTCAGCGCATGCAGACATTGCAGCAGACTGTGCGAGAACTTGCGGACGAGCTGCAGCGAGAACCCTTGGAACTTGTTCTTCTTTATCAGCTCGTACAAGTTGATCGACAACAGCTCGAATGTAATGCATGTGTGATTCCTGAATGTGAACGAGTCGAACATGTGGATCACGTTCATCGTGTTGTCCTTGTCTTGCTCGCGGAGGTGCTCCAGGATGCGGATCTCCTCCTGCGCCTGACGGTGGAACCGCTTTTCGTTACGTACCATCTTGAGCGCGACGTTCTCGCGCTTCTTGTGGTCGTACGCCTTCACTACCTGACCGAAACTACCCTTGCCAATCACCTTCAGCACCTCGTATCGGTACGCTATGTGATCGTGTGGTATGTGGATGTACGAGCCTTGCTCGTTGTCGTAGTCGCAATTGTTCGGGAACCCGACCAGCCCGGGCCGTTTCTTGGCGTTCGCGCCTATAAAGTACACTTGGGGGTAGTCGAAAATCTCACGGTGTTCGTAGGGGGTAAGTTTGCTCATGTAGAGCTTCATGACCTGCTCGGGGCTCGCGGCCGCCGCGGGAGGCCGCTTGTCGGGCGGCTGCGCGTTGTTGGCCGGTGGCGCGGGCGGGCCGGGCTCGAGCGGCGGCAGCGCCCCGTCCCGGAGCAACGCGCGCCCGAACGCGTGCGCGCTCCCTAGAGGCATGTCGCCGGTCATGGCCGCGCGGCCGCCGCCACCTCCGCGCACTTCGCTCGCCGTGGCCGAGTCGACCCACGCGCGCTCGCACACACCACTGCACCTCACTGCACTTGCACTAGATGACGGCGCCAGTCTGGCACACTGCACGACATTTCACATCGACCGGGAGGAGCGAGACCCACGCTTCCACTTATGCGGGCACATTCCGTCTCGGTAACGATACGATAGAGCCGCGTTCGCAGATGATACCGTGCGACGCGAACGTGAAACGCAAACAAAGACCCCTTCCTTGCGGGCCGACCCGACGACAAAACCAGAGAGAAAATAGAAACGGTCGCCAAAGTCATTGAACCGTTCGGTCGCACGGAATCTACGAGTGCAAGTGAGATAGAATGAGTTCCGAAAGTATGATTGTCTCCCGCTAGATGTCACTTACATAGCACCAGCAGTCGATGGATGTTCATTATTAGGGACCGAATGATATAAATGATGTACCTGGTTTGCGTTCCGAAAAGTATAACATTACATATCTGATAAGGAGAAATGGACATTATTAATTAATAAACAATACAATTTAATCAAACTTGTAAATCTATTCAGGCCCTACAATTTTTGAAAACCTCCACCATAACTTTATAAGCAGCCCGAATACAAAATCATGCAGCACTGTTCACCGTATACAAACCGCCATTGTTTTGTTTTTGTTTACTTTTGTGTTGATCACAAATTAAAAGAAAATTAGAAAAATATGTAAATATGTGACTTGGAGTATAATATTATTAAAAGACGGGCCAATCGTCTACCACTGGTAGAAAAGCAGCTGTAGGCAAAAATAAATAAAATATGAACATTTTATAATTTATAGCAGCTAATACCTATAGCTCACAATAATTAATTTAATTTGAAGTTATAGTGGTTTTTAAGTATGTGAAAAAATGGGGGCGCTAGAAAATAATTTATTCTCAAAGTGGGCAGTAGACAAAATAAGTTTAGGAACTCCTGATTTATAGGTGACTTTATGTTAGTTGACTTTAAGTTCTTTTTTTGTTGAGGACTGGAAGCGTACGACAGGAAAAACCTGATCAGAGTTGAAAACCAACTCGAAGATAATCTTCCTGACTGAAAAACTCCAGAGATGTTTATTCTAGCATTGAACTGATATAATAATACATATAACCACACATACACCTTTACTATAATTTACATAGTATAACACCACAAGTAATGAAAACATACTTAGTTGTCTTGGGAGCATCACCTGTATACGAATTTCTCCCGTAAAGGTCTTCACGTTTAAAAAGGATAGCACATAGTATCGACGAAATATCGTGTTTCCAATTGTTTTCGGAGAGCTTTCTCCGACAATTTTCGTCTTTTAACATCTTTGACAAATACATGGGTCCCCTTATTTTTGCAGTCAACAGCTGCGCAACGGGGCATATTAATTAATTATGCGTAAAAGAAGTCGCTTGTTTACAAAAAAATATGGATAGTGACAGCCAGCTGTCAAATTCGTAGACGTTGCTGGATAGTAGCGACATCTGAAGTGAGCAAATGGCAGTTTTTATCAGCATTGGTTTTGTGGTATTTTTGTTTTTCAACTTTTTGAAAAAGATTTTTTCATTGGTTTATTAGTTGACAATAACATATAATGATATTCACGATTGTTTTCATTTACAATTTTGCTCAAACTTGCCTTTATTTTACAAACAAAGCATGGCAATATTTTTATTAATTTCGGTCCTGCATCATACTCTTCCGACGTCTATGGTTAAATCGAAGGCGACGCCATCTATTGAAAAATAATAGAAGAACAGCTCATCCATCCAACCATACCACACGTCTTTTTCTATTCCGTTGTTTTCTGTCATTCATTTACTACAATCGCAATCTGAATTAATAGATACTGTGGTGTTTAATTCGTGGAAAAGACCGTACATATTATTAAGTGAAAAAAAGAAATGTAATTAAAACTTACAACAAGATCCTGGTGATAAGAAATTGTAAGTAAAGTGTTACTTTATTTGAACAATCATTTGCTGTGATTTCTTTTTCTTATTGTTGGCTGCCGGGATAATTTAATTCAAGTTCTCATGTTCCAAATTTAAAGGCTAAAGCATAGAGTATTATTGTCAAATGCCGACTTCGAATCGGTAGCATTCGATATCTGAATTTGGATCGAAAAAATTAATCCTATTTTCTGGTTTTAGTTATAATAAAGATATAATTTCATTATCATAAGTACGTGATATCAAGCGTTATAACAACGTATAGGTACGTCATACAAGCATGAACCTTTCAAGGTAATGTTAGGGCACTCTAAAAGTCCGACCGCCGTAATCGCGACCCTCTCGTGAACCAAAATACTTCTGCAGAGGGTCGCGCTTACGGCGGTCGGACTAAAGTATGGGCAGCTTATTGTGATGTGTCCATGTACTTCCTTGTTCAACGGCTTACCAAGGCCTGTGAATGTGTGCGTATCATTTGCGTGATGCTTGGCCGGCTGCCAGTGCATCAAACAACTGCTGCACTTAAGTCTGCTGAAAAGAGATAATATACATAATCTTTTTATTCCTCTGTAAGGTGAGTCAGTAGTTTATTTTATATCAGGTAGATGCTTAAAATGAATTAATTTGGAATAACAATGACTGAATCTTTGTATAATGCTGGCTAATAAGAAATCTCTTGTTTAACATTGCTTATCTTAAACACTGGTTGTATTAGACTTGTAAACCACTATGCAAATGCTATTAAAAAAATATTATGCTATTCAAAATTAGAATGAGCAGAGCATCTCAATTTTTATTTAAATCTAAATCTCTGTAACCAGTATTAATATTATACAAGAGTATCTACTTCTTATCTTCAGAATCATGGCATTAAATTAACTTGTACCATAGCCACAATGTTTTAATTATCATTAATTCAGCCACCCTCCACATTGTTAACTGCTAGTCTCACAAAAAAGGTAACAAAACCTTACAGTTAATTACAGACCTCCTTGTTACTTGAACTCTTTAAATGTTTATGAGTCATGGTATTGTGTTTATCTGTGGTATTCTAAGCATGTAAGCTGTACTATCTTATTGATAACTTTATAGGTACTTAGTTCATGTTGTGATTAGCAATCTGTTTAACCAATCACAATTCACTGCAGGATGTAGTCATGATGGGCAAGTTACCAATACTAATAATTACTTACTTCAAAATAATGTGGATTTAAACTTGTATGAGTTTTGTAATAACTTTTGGTTATAAGCAGCAATAAATTCATAATTTATGTTAGAAAAGTAATTTAATACAGGCATTAGGAATAATCTAGTCAATAGAAGGATGATGAATGATGATGATGATGACAAGGATTTTAGCACTCAAGGACCCTTAATCAGTACCAAAACAAGAAGTAAAATTAAGTAAGACCTACATACTTAACACTTACTTAATTTAACAAGTTGAGTATGTTAAAACTGGATGGTTTTTTTTTTACCTTAAAATAAATTAAATATTGCATAGAAATCATGACAAGTCACAATTTGTTTGTTCTATACTTTTTACAAAAATCATAAAATACTTTTTATGGTCATCTACAAGTACCTACTTCAATCTCTCAACTCTGCTGAGTTTTGCCAATACTGTCACTAAAGCCGCCAAGTTGACTATCAAATAAATAAGAAGTGTCTGTTTGTAATGTCAAAATAACAGCTTTATACTAAATGTGATAGTGTGCACAATACTTAAACAAAAAAACAATTTTTAAAATTTTTGTCTGTCCGTCTGTTCCGGCTTATCTCCGAAACGGCTGGACCGATTTTGATGCGAGTGGCAGATAGCTGATGTTATAAGGAGTAACTTAGGCTACATAATTTTAGAAACAGAATTAGGGTTCTATGCAAAAAAAAATTAAAACCCATGAAATTGTGAACAAAATTCGATTCAAACGGAAGTATGACATCTACGCGGGCGAAGTCGCGGGCACAGCTAGTACTCAATATGTCTAATGGATATTAATATTAAGTACCAAAGTAACTTGTGAAAACGTGTACTTTATAAACTTTTGTATAAAATTAACTGTGAATAGACTCTACTCTAATATGGTAAAGGTGAACAAAGTGTTTTGTGACTCATAAAACTGGTTTCATTAGTTATAATGAATTCATAATGTTATTATAATTATCTCATTGTGCTTTTCAAGGAGCCTTATATTTTTTTTAGAATAGAATAAACAGCCTTCACGAACAAAATGTTAGAAAATACTATTTGGATTTACATAAAAAATGTATGATACTTTTTATGCTAATCAAACTTTTGACTCTTCACATTTTAGTAGAATGTTGAATTGAAAAGTAGGTGTAATAAAAACCTAGCAAAATATCCAGATTTTGTTTGCAGTTTTAGTTTTAACTGCATTATGTAATTCTGTCAGTTTAGCTCTAACACAATTATTAAGTATTTTTCTAAAATTATAGGCAAAAAAATGCGTAGGAAATGTCACACAAATATTTGGCTCACATCCATTTTGAATTCCATGTTTCATTTCTATAATTTCTTTTATTATGAAAGTGAGTGCTGTGACGTCGGATATATAATACATCTAATTGAATACTTCCCTTTATAAACTGGTTTATATGTGATGGTTAATTTTGTACTGCTCCTTTACACAATGGACAATGGCCAAAGTTGACGCCTGTTGACACTGTATGACGCACTTTGGCAGGTTACTGACTCTACTGAACTCTACTCTGACTGAGCGCCTGGGCTACGAAATATGAAGAGAGGAAAGGAGAGGAACTAAAGTCAGTCTTCCTCTTTCGTCAAACCCCACCAAATGTGAGGCAGCCATTGAGCAATGAGGCCCTCACGCCCTGAAATGATAACATATACTATTCAATCAAGTATGCATGGCGGGAAGTTAGACTGATAAATAGAGCCACTGGATTTGCAGCCGCTCCATCAAACAGCTTACGGCCTCAAGTCGTGGCACGTGGTAATTATGAACCGGGTGTTAATCCCAAGCCCATGCCCATCGCTGCATCGCAATTTGCAATAGCCTCAGTCTTGAATTAAACAAACGCAGAAGTAAATTAGATTGATCATTCAAACAAGAATACAGACATCAAATAAATATTATCGTGTTTCTCTGTCTGACACACCCATATTATTAAATTCATGTACCTACGTACTTAGTGTACTTAGTGTAGTGTGCCGCAAGTCCTTCAAAGAATCGAGGATGATATCGTATTTCAGCTCATTGTAAAGTTGGATAAGATAAAAATACAAATAGTAAGTATGTACTAATTTATCTAATTCGAATAAATACTGCGATAAAATATTTATGATAGTGTTTGGTAAAAGGTTTTTAACTAGAAACACATTATGCGGCGTATGAACTAGGTCAAACATAGTCGGTAATAATCTTGAGAAAGTGACAGGGGCGAAGTCTTCATACAACCTGATTCCTATCGGCTTCCCTTCGGGCTCACCACTCTTCGTCTACTGTTGCCAAATAATATGGTACACCTGTGTGTAACTGTGTATCACATCACATTACATAATATTATATTTAAATACCAGTTTAATACATCATAAGATTAAAAACCTACAGGTTTTTGTCTTGAGTTTATGAGATCTGAACAATGTTTTCTCCGGCTTCCCTCTAATGATAATTGTAGCTGCACCACGGGAAAGTAACAAAGAAGTAAACAGTAATACCTACTAATTTCTATTCATTTCAGGGTCGGTCCTATGTAAGCAGCAATTAAATTACAATACGAGCATTTTCATTTAAAAATTATTTTAAATCTCAGATAACACAGCAAAATTGTTTAATTAAAAGTAGATATTTACCGCGATTGTTTGAACAGTCACGCATGATGGATTGGTGCATTCAGTTCATAGTCATAGTAAAATTTAAATAATAACATGATTAATCAAACACTCTCCCTGCAAAGTGAACATTTCGATAACTACTGATATCAAATTCTCAGAATCAAATCTGCTTCTTAGCGTGTCGATGGCAATCTAAATAGACTCGGTCCGGAGTTCGGCTACGTGTTTGGCGCCATCACTAGCGTCCATCAGTTCCTGTAACGTGCAGCTGACAGGACACGCAGGACATGATTTTAAGTGTCCCATCGTTTGTGGAACAGCACCACATTCCAAGGCGGAATCGTCAATGAATCTCCACCTGAACAGGTTTTCCCTGCTTCGGCCAACCTGGGTCCGGAGTCTGTTTAAAGACTTCCAGGTTACCCAAGGCAACTCATGTCCAGGCGGGAGATCTTCAGCAGGTGGAACAAATGGTTTGGATAAGGAAGCACTGTCTCGCCACAGCTTCAGTCTTTCTTTTGATCGTTCGCCAGTGAGTGGAACGACACACTTTAAAAACTGTTTCGGCTTTTCAGCCTTTGTGGCACAAGGATGTTGTTGTGCAAAAGGTGTCGTGTGTCGGAGACCATTTTGGCTCGTTCGCTGGAGCTAGCCACCGCTCTGCGAACCACTGGCGGCGCTATTCCTGCTAGTGGATACAGCATTTGAACCGAGGCTGGTTTTAGGCAACCAGTGATGATACGTTTCGTTAAAAGCTGTATCCACTAACTTTGCATGGGCAGAACGAGTCCACACAGGGCAACCGAATTCACCCGCAGAAAACGATCCCACTTCGATGAGACTAGTCGCTGAAGAAGACTGTTGCGAGTATGCACCTTCTGCTTGAGAATCGAATCATGTTCGCTAAAATTCAAGCCGTGTTACGGAAAAAATGACAAATAATACACTGGTTCAAAAGATCCAGAGATTCCAGATTATCTTCTCGTATCGGTTCAAACATGAGAACTCATTTCGTGGTGAAAATATTTAACAGTCGGCAAGGCAGCTGGGTTGACTGTCCAAAGTGCGCCAGACGTTGATGTCTCCACTCATGGAGGATATTAATTCACAATTTGCTTAAAGAATTTCCAACCAGAACTAAGTTATGAGCGCGAAAACCGAAACAAAACCATGGACGTCAAGGTTTACTGTCGGTACAAAAATAAATTCTATTCCGGAACTGAATACATCAACAGGAAAAGTACAATTAGCATCTAGAGTGCAGCATTCACCTAATAATAACCATGTTATTATCGAGCGATGGGCGCGGCCACGCGAAACCCTAGGTGTTCAGTTGAGCCATTGCTCAACTTGCCCTGATACGATTAATTTATATGACTGTACAAGTAATTACGTTAAAGGATTTTAAACAACAGCTACAGCAATGATTTAACGATTGTTTAATACTGGCTTATTAGTCAGCAGCGGATAATAAATGTACCGAGTATAAAATCGATCGATTTTTCTATACACGAGTAGCATTTAGCTATTATGTGAATTTCCTTGAAGCATTTCTTGTTTACCTACTATCCCTTCATTGCCGGTCAAGTCATTAGCTAGGCTGTATCTTCGACCTAAAATTCCAGTTGATCGACTCCAAAATTCCTAAATAAAGCTTACATCCTGGCCGCCAAAGCTTTGTCATCCAAAAAACTTCGCCGACAATACGTGTTATAATAGTTATCTCCCATCGCAGAAAAACAAGGTTACCGCAGTCCATCCAACCACTGACCCGTGTAATGAAACTTGGGAATCCCGCCGGAGCTTTGTTCCATAATAAAATACCTATTAAAATCCTCTCTCTTGACAATGCTACCATCACTGTTGACAACGCGACATTTAATGCTCATTTAACTTCCATAAAAATACTCGACAGAGAGCTAAGGCTAAGAGCTCACGGAGCGATTTTCACCCGCGCTCGCCGCGGTGGCGGAATAGCTGTTTTATTTCTAAACTCGCGAGACCGGTTGTTTGTGCGGTTACGCAGCCGTCGCGGTTGCGATTATCGCCAGCAAACTAGGCGGGCGATGATCGCAAGACGAGCGGTTATTTATTTAAGTCCCTGACCGCCATGGACACACACCAGAAACGCTCGGCGACCGAAACCCGCCAAGGTCGCGGTTAATCGCGAGCTGCGCTATTCAACTAATTGCCCGCCGGCGGCGGTGCAGCAGGACCCGCAAACAATCGCGCATGCCGCGGGCATAAATCGCGTCGTGTTTACTATCCACATTTCCATCCACAAACAACCGGTCTCGTGAGTTTATAGAAATAAAACAGCTGTTCGGCCACCGCGGCGGGCACGGGTGAAAATCGCTCCATGAGTTCTTAGCCTAAAATGTTTAATTGGCTGACCGCAGAGAGCATAATATCAATTCACAGGATTTTGCTGTAATATTACACAACGTTTAGTGATTATGAGTGTTACCACGCTCGGTGGAACGCTGAAAGGTTCTTGGGGAGAAACTTTACAAACTTATACTTGGTACATGTGACCAATATAAAAATGTAAGTAGGTACAAGTATTTGGCAATCGAATTTTCCCAGGAAATTCTTTTAGAAAGGGTCCAATGTTTTATGTAACGTCGGGAACAATTTTTAAAGGCCGTTCCTCCTTTCTGGGCCGGTATCTGATTTATTCATAACGTTATATTGGAGTTTTTTGACTCTCCTTCACGTGACAACATGTCAAGCTCGTCCGGTTATGTGGGTCTGTTTTTGCGGACCAGCATTATTTGTTATTCACAGAAAAAATGTGAAGGAAAACATTGCAAAGCTTCGGTCTGAAGCTGCGGTAGACAGTTTTACATTACAAATGTAGTGCGTGGATTAAGAATGTTATTACTGGAATGTGTAGCTACGTAGCAAGAGACATATACAATGTAAAGTACTCCAAGAAAAGCGACGACAGTCGTGAAATATGAATAGATCGGTGCACATTTTTTGTAGAATGTCCAACTTGCAAGATGTCCAATAGGACTACCAGCCAATTGGCAGAAGTTCTTATCGCTCATTAGTTAATTCATATTCACAGCCCTGTTATTACTAAATAATAACAGTCGAAACAGTTGCAAGAGAGAGAGAGAGCTAGCGACCATTCATTACATTATGAATATAAAACTCGGCAGCAGTAAGCATTATAAAGTAATCAGCTCATGTTTTCAACAATACAAAAGTACTGTTATCTCTTTGAATCGCTCTCCATTTCGTCTGTATTGTGGCTCTGATTAGGATTCAATCTCCCACGCAAACTCGATTACTATACACCGGATAATTTTAGCCGTTTTGGACTTTGCACTCTAGGTATAAAGTTGGTAGTTGTTTGTGTCAGTTTACCTAGATTACGCTGAAATATTTCAGAGGACCACGTAAAAGGCACGAATACATTATCGTGGCTAACAAGCCATGAATATTTTATTTGTATGTCTCGTTTATGGGGGGTTTGTTACAGTAGGTATATTGGCATTTTGACAATCCTTTAAATATATTTATTTATTTGTTAAATCTTTATGGACACGTAAAAAAGAATACCGTACTAAGGCGGACTTAATGCCTGAGGCATTTTCTACCAGTCAACCTTAGGGTGATACAGAGAGAAAACATGGCAGGTGGAACATAAGGGATAGATAACACGAAAATAACTATAAAATACAATAATAAATACATAGATATATAAAATATATGCATAAAAACGAAATAAACTTCGTCAGGAGAAATAACGATCAAAAGAGGAGAAAACGAATACAGCAAATCAGTGCTGGGATGTTTCTGCCAACTTCTTACGTATATGCTCACGTGGTTCACACCAAACGTACTGTCGGCTGCTGACTGAGAGCGCGCGTTACGCAGTTTATCGCTTTTCCATATTTAACGAGCCTTTACAGCAAGAACATCGTAAGCGACAATTTGCACTTTTTACAGGAAAGGGGTTTTCTTTCCTAATTAACGATGTTTTTCATTTACGATGGTAATTTCTTACAACAATAAAGTCGTGTAAATTTAAAATAAAATTTAAGAGTAATCGTGACAAGATGTAAAACTGTCTAATTATGAGGTTACGAAGAAAAAATTGTTTTGTAATTTTTGGCGCTAACGATGTTTTTCCTGAAAAGGCTCGATATTTAACTTCTCGTACACACGGAACCGACTATACGCTATTACGTAGTGCGTAGTGCAATAATCGGCAACCGAGAGTCAGCGACAACGCACTACGTAAGTCGCTGACTCTCGGTTGCGTCTTTGCACGGTGGACGCGTATTGGCTACGTTGCCGAACGTAGCGTATTAGATTGCAGCGCCTGCTTTTGTTCAGATAAGTAGCGCATTGTACGCTATAGCGTATTGTCGGCTTGCTGAGAACGTATACTGCAGACTGAGTCCACGTTCACACTGGGACTGACAGTGAGCATACTCACAGTCGGCGGCGGACAATACTTTTGGTGTGAACGATGCCTAAATGACAACCAATTGGTTGCCGTCCTGATGTTCAGAAGGAGCGCATTTGCAAAGGAAGACCGCCTGGATAAAGAAAGAAGAGTGAATGAAACCAGAGCGGTGAGAAGGACATCGTAGAAGACGATTGTTGGTGAAGCGAAGATTTTTACTTTGGGCAGAGCATAAATATTGAATATGGGAAGTCAGATAAGAAGGAGAAGTGGGTTTGTCGAGAATTGAAAATAACATAGACAGGGCCCTCACCTCTCTGCGCTGACGAATGGGTAACCATTTTAAAAGATTGCTTTTTTGCACCGATTGCGGTGCGCGGATACATGGTCATACTTACGAAGATTGAAAACGAATCGAGTGCAATAATTGCATTCGACTCGTTTTCAATCTTCGTAATAATAATTATTGAGACGGCGGTCAATATGATCTGCATTCAGGTCATAGTAACACACATCACCATAGTCTATTATGGAAAAGATTAGGGGCTGCACAAGCATGCCTTGTAGCAGCTGACGATATGGTTGTGTGATGGGAGAAGATTTTTCAATCGATAGAGCGACTGCAACTACTATATATGATATTCAAGAGTAGTGATTTAAAATTTAAAAACTACGTGCGTGTTGGCAGTAGTTTATAATACGTTGTTAATTAATTAATTGATTGCTTGCAAATAAATAATAGCGTAATCACGGCCCATAAATAAGATTCAATGTGAAAGTCATTATTTCGATTTTCTAGTTATTATTATTAATTTACACTTGGAATTTCGTGAATTTCCTTTTAACCTTATATGAGTCAAACTCTCAAAAAATCATCACAATTTATTTCAGTCTCCTGACTGACGCAACTTAAAACTATGAAGGGACCTGAATGTTTAACAGTATCATAATCAAACACTCGAAATATATCATTACTAATAATAAAGTACGTTATTCTAATATTATGACTACCCGCAAAGATAGGCCACGAGTTATTGGCTGATAAGAATGGGTCAAACGTTTTTTTTTCTGTGGTTACAGTTCAATGTGTCAATACGCTGTGTTATCTAAACATGGTCGATACTAATTTTTACTATTTGATAAATGACAAGCTTCGAAACGATGCAAACGATTGGTGTCTTTATGTTTTGTGAATAATATTTAGTAAACAAGGCAATACAATTTTTCCGCCAGAAGGTCCTATAATAGAAAATTTGTGGCCGAAACTTGAACCTTGAAACCATCGCACGACCTAGACAAGTCGATGGAGACCTCATTTATTAAAATCCATCCAAACCTTACGATGTTTCGAGGGTATAAAGAATCCCACATAAACATATCCCCTGTCTTTGCCGTCGCGCAGTCAGGTAAAAAGACAATACAATTTTCCGCCAGTAGGTCCAAAAGAAATACGAAAAAGGCGTATGTATGTATGTGTGTGTGTATGAATGTAAGGTCCAAAAAATACTAAACATGTGGCCCTGAGTTGAACCTTGAAACAAATGGTAATTAATGGATATTATAATCGCCAATAACTTCCTGTAGTATTAATAGAGAAAATTCACTGCTTAATGAAATATTATTAGCTATTAACTCTAAAATAGAAAGTAGATGAATGAAAGGAATTCACACCGACATGAATCTTCATTTCGGCCATCCGCCACATTCAGAAATAAGAGTCGTGTAGGTATGTGTTTTGTACAGATACGTTGCCAATTATTATAAATGCCGAAAGCCCATGGTAAAATTGCTTGTCTACCAAGTTTTAAGGCCTTTTTGTCTTATTCATAAAATATCCTTTTTTGTACGCTAATATCACTACTATATTTTATGTGCTGCCTATTTTATACCAGACTTGGGGCTCGGCAAATATTTTTATTGCTGGATTTTTTTTTTTACTAGACATCTTATTTAAGCTCCATTTTGTTTTCGACATTAGTTTGGGAGCCTTGAGAATTTGTGTTTCGCCACAAACATCAGTAAAAGAATGTAGGACACTTGGGACGTTTTGGTGTTATTACTACTTATTACACTGAGTTTTTATATTGTGCCATAGAAAAAAATTACACTGTGGCTATGTTTATGCATAACAAAGTATCAAATAGCATTTTGTTGTCCCAGAAGCAAAATTAACGCAGTAGAAATGCGAGCAATCAGAAAAATGCCAGGTGGTATGTACGCTAACGGCACACCACATAAAGAATGATGAGGAGAAAGTATGCGCAAGCATGGAAAATGGGAAAGGGCATCGTTTGAAGTGAGCCCCTCTTTTGTTGAACTCACGTGAAGATGACGTGTATGACTAGAAAAACTTTGTAATGGACGCCATTTCTTCGAGTTTCTGCGTTTGCCGGAGGAAATGAACAGTTAATGGACGAGAATCAAGTCAATAATAACTAATAAACTATTAATCATCTTACTCCGGTCATTATAACAGATGCACTGTTATAATTGACTATCTACACAGGAAATTATACTTGCGCGAGCATTGACTCGTCATCCTCGCGATATCTCAGCATTCAAACGAGAATTATAACTCGAATGAATTCAATGTGCGATTATTCGTTCGATTGGTATCGATTTCGCGATACTTCTCGTTTTGGTTGCTAATAGCCGAAGCTCACGAACAATACAATGATGTTAGTTAGGGTCAGATGTAAATGTAGAACAGAATTATGGTGACGGATGTCATTCCTGCGCGATTTATTTCGTTTTAGTTTCTGCGTTAGTCTTTGCGGCACGTAGGTATTAGAGCTAATGGAACTTTCCGATTTAGTATTAAAGAAAAATATAGCCTTGTCAGTTCTAAATTGACATGAAATCTACAAAAGTATCATATTTTCTATGTATGGCCTATAACAAGACTATTCCAAGTAACATGCTTGAATTTTTAATAGCGTTTGGGCTTTGATTGCCCTGTGTGAGGGTTCTGTAGCTCGCACAAATATGAACTTGGCCACAACATATCCTGTGAAAAGTGCCACATGACGAGGGTTATTCTTTTTATATCACATTGCTATAGGTTAATAATTTGCGATATAAATTATTTTGATAATCAGGATAGATTGTGTGGATATTCTTCAAAAACAAGATACTTGGAAGTCGAGCGTGTTGCATCTTGAAAATCCAAACAAAAATCTTACTTTGTATACAAACATTGATTCAAACGATCTTACCATGTAGATTAACATTACATTGTATATTGAACAAAGATTGTATTACGGCTGCATTATGGACATCTTATGCCGCTCAGCAATGAATGACATTTGATTATGTATGTGCGCTGATGATTAAGTACTCCGCGAAGGTTATGAGTATAATGAAGAGCGTGTACTTTGCATTATAAAATAATATTAAATAACTTAGTTAACCTTTGATAAATTATAGTAATACTAGCTTTTGCCCACGGCTTCGCACGCGTGGAGGTCGGAAATTATCCCACGGAAACGTACTACCTGGATAATAAAATAATAAATATAAATAATGAATATAAAAGTATCCTATGTCCTAAGACAGGTCATGGTCTATTGTGTGCCAAATTGCATCCAAATCCGTTCAGCCGTTTTTGTCTGATAATGAACATACAAACTTTCACATTTGAACTATAATATTATAAAGAGAAAATATTTGATTTTTTAGTTTGTTACGCTTTCACGCCTAAATTATGGTATGGGGATACTTTGAACCCTGGGGAAGGACATAGGCTGCGGGTGGAAGTTGGTTTATAATTAGTAAAATTAAGAACAAATATCTGTCTGCAGTTTTCCTTGCACGGAGTGGTGTTTGTCCAAATATTTTTTGAAAGAGTGAGTGAAGTATTTTATATATATAGAGGAGCTCGTGGCTAAGTAATAACAGCCGAACGGGTCGATCCATCAGGTTAAGCTACGCTTGCCGGGGTTGTCCGTGGATGGGTGACCATCTTTACATACCGACACTCCTTCGTGCCTCGGAAAGCACGTTAAGCCGTTGGTCCCGGCTGTCATTCGTAGATCTTTGACAGTCGTTACGGGTCGTCAGAAGCCCGAAAGTCTGACAACCAGTCTTACCAAGGGGTATCGTATTACCCAGTTACTGGGTTGTGGAGGTCAGGTAGGCAGTCGCTCCATGTAAAATACTGGTATTCAGCTGCATCCGGTTAGACTGGAAGCCGACCCCAACATAGTTGGGAAAAGGCTAGGCAGATTGATTGAGTGAAGTATTTTACAGTCAAGTATTAATTCTTCATCTGTAGATTTGTCTTATGTTTAATTTCCACCATGAGTCTGTCCGTATTAAGGTGACGGTAAGTGCTGGTGACCTTGTGCGACTGGGCGGTACGTTTTCGCCGCATGCCGTTCCGTTCGGCTTCATAGGAAATATTTATTTTTAGTAACGAAAATATGCATATTACAAAAAAATCACAGATATATATTATAGACAATAAAATAGTCTGTTCATACAAAACAAAAAAAAAACGTGAAAATAGCAAGTAGTTTGAAAGTAATATCGTTTTTATGTTTTGGGTAGACATTATTTCCTGAATTTATTTCATAAAGTATTTTACTAATACTTAAATGTTTAAATATGGAATTGATGTGTACGTGTTCTAGTTTAGCATACATTTTTTGCATAACTTACTTGCATTATTTGAAGGCGTAATAATAACATATTTAAAAGTCTCATAACAGAATTAGAAATCATTTATCTGCGTTATACATAATAGACAATTTATATTTGAGTTTAGGTAAAGTGGTACTTATTTAATCTAAAGAAGTGTAGACAATCACTGAATCGATAGCCACATCACTACTCGCAGCGGTTATTGGTCATGTTATTTAATTAATTAAAAACAATTTTGTTTTATGTCATCTAAGGATGTTGAATTAGGAATATTTTTGCGCAGTAAACCTTATAAAGTCTTAGTCATACCAGACACACCGCAAAAGGGCGAATGATTCACAAGTCTTACCTTTTAGATTAGAACATATTGCTTATTGTTTTACCCAACATATAACTACGTTAAAATCAGCCATTTTGGCTTGAAGTTAAACAAAAACAAACATGGCTTTACCGGACTACGATCCATAATAATAATTATCCAAATATGATCCAGCTTCTGTCAACTTGCTGTCCTCCCCCAAGCGGCGCCCTAAGCCGAGGTTCGTACCCCACAGGGGTGCACCTAGCGAGCAGTCGCTTAGTAATATAAGAAATTTGCCTCTGGCTTTGAGTTAGCTTAAGGCAGCCACAGGATTGACACGACCTCTAAAGGTCAACTACGAGATGGCCCATAAGAAATAAAAAAACCGGATTACGACTGCGCAAGTCCACGAGATAACAATAAGGCGGTCTATAAATTGAAGATATATATTCCTACTTCGGTTGTGTCGCGCTTCCTAGATTCGCACTTCATCATTCTCTTGCCCTTATCTCAATTTATTTGGGGTGGGCGCAACATGTCTTTTTCTTCCATACGTCTCTATTAGTCGAGGAGCTCGTGGCTAAGTAATAACAGCCGCATGGGTCGATCCATCAGGTTAAGCTGCGCTTGCCGGAGTTGGTCCGTGGATGGGTGACCATCTTTACATACCGAGACTCCTCCGTGCCTCGGAAAGCACGTTAAGCCGTTGGTCCCGGCTGTCATTCGTGGATCTTTGACAGTCGTTACGGGTCGTCAGAAGCCCGAAAGTCTGACAACCAGTCTTACCAAGGGGTATCGTATTACCCAGTAACTGGGTTGTGGAGGTCAGATAGGCAGTCGCTCCATGTAAAATACTGGTTTTCAGCTGCATCCGGTTAGACTGGAAGCCGACCCCAATATAGTTGGGAAAAGGCTAGGCAGATGATGATGACGTCTCTATTAGTCGTCAATATCATTCGCACAATCATGTATTGCTAAATTTTCATCATTATCTTCAGTTAAAAGCAGTCTACTGCAGGCCACTCCGATTGCACGCCTTTTGTCTCGATCCTCAGCTACTATCATCCAGCTCCTACCAGCCACACTACCTGCCGTAATAAAATTTTTGGCAATTCAATGTTTTCGCACTTCTGTGACTTGATTTGCCCTTCTTTCAAACCTATCAAAGTGGTACCAATCAATCGTCGATGAGCAGCTCTACCTAATATGGCGTTGCTGTGCTGGCTTCACAATCTTCAATCACTTGCTCATAATTGTGGACTACCCTCTTTGCTGGCTATTCCCAGCTTCGGGTTTCAATAGGCAATTGATATAACACATCAGTACCTATCCAATTCGTGTTACATCCAATCAGTCAGTCGTAAAGATTAACGGCTCCCTCGTAAGTACCGGCTATCAAATGTAGGTCAATCGCGGTAATAGTTCGCCAATTTATTGCAGTATTAAAATTAAGATTATGTCTGTTTACCTCGATGTTTTAATTGCAATATAAAGTGGCTTTATGATGTTTATTGATTAATGCATCCCGATCGTCACGACTGTTTCACCCAAAGAGAAAGTGACTGAGGTTAGATTTTGCCTTTTGTGAAGATTATCTTATGCCTTTCGTTGGTCTCTTGCTGCGGCAAATTAACACCTCTTTATCAGGAAATGATCCGTGTAAAAGTCATTATTCAATTCTCCTTTAGATGAAAAACAAGAAGATTGAAAGCCCCGATAACACTGCCAACCCTGGAAATGAAAAGCACTGCTTACTTTTATCAGCACCAGCCTTAGGATTATTATTAACCCCTGAAGTAATGCGGCCTTTTCGCATTACATTATCAAAGTCTTGTCCACAGTATTTGGTTACAGTTTGGGGGACACCCAAGTTTAGCGCTCAGACATTTTGCGCCGATACGAGATGCCTTAGTGTTCAATGTTTGAACAATTTGGCAGACGGCTAGACTTCCTGGCACCGGCTGACTGCAGTGACGTTTGCTATGATTCGCACCTGTGTTTTGGTTATTAAAGTGAAAATGAACTTAAAATGATTAGATAAAAGGGTGCATTTTGAAGCTTCAAGTTGGCTTGTCTTGAGTTTCTGTAAAAACAGTGGTGTTGCCCATCCTTCAGTTGGCTTTCTTGTCAATTGATCGGTTATATCAAAAATTGGCTAAAGAGACCAACAACGGGGCAATTGCGTAACATACAGTAAGAATCTGATTCATTTTGACAGTTCAATAATATTAATTGCGTTACTTACGTTGTTGAGCAGATAAATTTTTCGAACATATGAAGCTGTGGATTAGCAATATGCTTCAAAATCATTCAGATTGTGATTGATAGTGTGTTAGGCAATTAGGGTGCAGATGAGCTCTTAAAGCTAGTTGGTTAGCTCGTTATCCTGCGTTTCACTTTCATATCCTTCGGTACGATACCTACTGAGTATGTAATTTAATTTTGAGTCCGCCCCCCAACCCTAAGGTAGATTTTATGTGAAAAAGATAAAAATTTATTTGAAATTCACTAACATTTGTTTCGCCGGTAGTACCATGGGAAAAGCATGACTATGATTCAAAATACTCTGACCGCCTAATAAATCTAACATTATATTGACTAACACACGCCCTCAACAAATCGCCGCCAATTATATCGTTTGTTTTAGCGCTTAGCGTTCCATGTGTGCAAATCCAGCTATCGGCTTATCTGCAGTCATAACAGAATAAGCGCCGATATATTTTGTTTGGATTTCCGAAATACACGTATACGAAGTTTATCGTTTGTTTAGAACTCTTTGATCTAAGAAAATTGATATCACGCTTTTTAACCTGGAAGTAATCTAATCGTAAATAGTCAGACTTCGATCTTATTCCATTTAACCTAGATTAGGTAGTGGGCGGGCACTCGGGCAGTCAAGGTGTTAAAAGTTCTTTGTCATTTTGCAAAAAACAATGCACATTGCAGCCGGTCAGTACTTCCTTAAGATGTTCTCCCCCAGGACCCCACACTTAGCAGTCGCGCTTGCGACCACGAGACGAACGGGGCAATCGTTAAGCCGTTGGCCCTGCGCCTGATCTCTCTCCGGTCATGTTGGATTGCCGTCCCATCAGACTATGAGAGCGACGGAAGAGAGAGTGCATCTGTGTCTGCGCACACAGTTGTACACTATAATATCTCTAGCGCCGAAGGCTGGTCTCCCTTAAGATTGGTCGCTATGGCCGAAATTTGGTCTGGAGGACTATTATTAATATGATATTCTATAGGAAGTCATAGGA
Organism: Fissipunctia ypsillon; assembly: GCA_947568875.1. Lineage (NCBI taxonomy): Eukaryota > Metazoa > Arthropoda > Insecta > Lepidoptera > Noctuidae > Fissipunctia > Fissipunctia ypsillon. The sequence continues at coordinate 6,101,356 of OX387667.1, forward strand.
ATTAACATAACGCAGATTTGAACGTATGACTGCTCTGCTGCCTCTGCTGGCGCGGACACAGTTCGCACGAGTGCGGGATCTAATATGCATATGCGTGATGCTATTCTGGCTTTGTGTAAAGATTTATACGCTTAGTGTTTAATGTCCATTCAAGTTTATCATGAGTATCTTATGTATATTACCATTCGCCATTCAATATTTACAGAGTGAAATAAAACAAGGAATTTTACTTTCATTGTGGCGATTATTCACCAAAAAGTTTTGTCCCGACTTAATTACGCCGCCTATAATATGCGCATAAAAAATGTAATAATAATATTAAATGTGACAAACTGTCAAACACTCACGATAGTGCGGCAGATAGTTAGTTCACAGTTCTAATTTTTCTAATTAACCGTATCTATTTTTCAGATAAAACTGCGCAATGGCGAGATCACTGACCGACCTATCAAGCTTATGAACTAGCCCAGCAATAAGGAGTAAAGTAGATAACGCAAGTTCCTAATGTGTGTGGATCCCATGTGAGGGTTTCTTCAGGAGATGGACACACTCCACGTGAACCACGGGCACAGCAAGGGGTCTAGTCGCAGCCAGTCTCCGTCTACTGCAGACCTGGCTAGAGATCCGGCTGTGGTGACGGATGATGCCGTCATCAGGTCCAGGGTGCAGTCGCCTTCGACTGTTCATCATGTTGTCAGTGTGAGTAAACAATTTAGGGGTTTTTACGCCTTCCACATTTTTATACGGTTTTAACAAATAAATTATGGATAAGTGTGACTAATTTGGAAAGGAATTGTTTAGATAAATTTTGGTCGTTTGCAAATTATAAAATGTAGTGGTTTGTGGGATGTCCCGTGTGGTGACTAAAGCCATTTCCTCTTCTCTTTCTGGAGAATAAAACCACTCAACACCATGCCTGATTCGCAATTCATATACAAGCACATAGTCGAGAGAGATGATATCTAGCTCTTGCATTAAAACTGCGCTGGGACGCTAAGTAACACTGTGCTTAAATGATTTGCTCGCATCTTTTAAATACCTGAAAGCGAAGAAAAGAGATTATTATTATGACTTGATCGGTACAGCAATTACTTTTTTTATTTATCAATTATTGCACGTGCCTTGATTGGCTATAACCCCTATTTAAACTGGTCTACTTTTAATCTAGATAAGGCAAACGATAAGAGAAGATCATTCATGCAGTTACATTGTACTAATCAATGAGCGAAACAGCCATAATTGTTCTACAATGTTAAGTCTTGTGTGTCCTCGGTAGTTAATTGGTACCTTGTAGCTAATATAGTATAATATAGCTATAATGGGATAATGAATAGTTTCAGTTGTTATAATGGGTACACACGTACGTACATGCTCGATAAACTTGTTCGATCTCGAGCAAGTACGAACGTGTGTACCATGCAAGTCTCAAGACAGATGCTCGAAGCCAACCAAAATGTTCGATTCGAACAAGATTCAAACGTCCACAATTCTTGCTCGATGTTTGAAGCAAACATGTTTGTACTTGTAGGTAGCCGCGACGTCGAGCATATTAGTCGTGATTGATATTTTTGTGAAGAGGATGTGAGTGCGCAGCTAAAATGTCAGACTTTCGTTCATTTTCTCGGGATTTTGTGGAACAATTTATAAATATGTAATTTAGGCGTTACCAAACGTAGTAAGGTAGAGACATTTATTCGTAAATAGTTACGAAACTCTTCAGGTTCTAACTCTTTTTTATTAAATTAACATGACTGTGACATTTTCTTCTTTGCAACATTGGCCTAACCCAATGACGACGACGCCTTCTTCGCATAGATTTTCCCCGACAGTAAATGTAGCAGGCGATGTCCACCAAACACAGCAACGAATCGTCCATTGCTCGAAGAGTTTCAACGCACACTAAACATGTTCTTCGAGCAAGCTTTTTACGTGTAGACGCAGGGTCGAGCATGTTTGTAGATAGCCATGCTCATCGAGCATGTAGCTGCGTGGAGACCCACCTTAAGTTTATATAACGTAGACTTCAGATGAACTTGAACACAGGTTCCGCTAACTGCTATGATGACTTGTGCCACGGAAATATTATTGGGCAAGGCTTGGCAAAAAGGGATTGTTGACCGCAAAGGTGTAAACGCTTATGTGTTCTGTATCTCTTAAATAATATTATTTTAATCTTACTTCATAGTGAGAAAGAGATGGAGGTATACGCCCTGCATAGCTCCATCTCTTTCGCACAGTGAAGTAAGATTAAAATAATACTCCTTAAGAGGTGGGAACTCCTGACGCAAAAAGAGGGGAGTTGTAGGTTAAAGTTGGACCTTTGTGTGTCTGTTGAGCCTGTCTGTGGATGGTTATGTAGCTGTTAAGAAGTGAACGATAACCTCTCAAACGTCGTATGAACGCCCATAGGTATAAGCGAAATACTCTCGAAACGACAATAAATATAATCGTGAAAACCGATGAGCGCTCACATGCAAACAGCTTTTAGTAGGCGAACATTTGTCGGGTTAATGCGGTTTTTAATTAAGAAAAAGAATACATTTATTTTTTTCATCGTTACAAAGACGATCTTATAATTACTATTACATAATTAGTTTATGTGTCTATCTTAACAAACAGTTAGTTACCTGAATCTTGGGAAACTAAATAGCAGAGGCGAAACGCGCTAAGAACTCCATTCCTACCGGCTTCCCTTTGGAGGATCGGAAGATTAACTTCACCTACCACCATTGAAAAATAGCGCATCCAGGAATGTCTAGTCTACGACTGCCAAATAATATACATCCCAAAAACAACATAAATTGTTCTAAATAAGCCAGCGCTACAACGTGATAATCGTATTTGTATGACTATTTCCACAGGGGTTCCACAGGGGTCAGTATTGGGTCCTTTTCTATTCATATTGTTTATTAATGACATTAAACATTGTTTTATCAACACAAAATTCTTGATGTATGCAGACGATATGAAAATTTATACCACCTGTAAGAATATTCGCGACTGCCAGTATTTACAACAGGACCTTGATAGATTTTATGAATACTGCCTCAAAAATAAACTCTTTCTAAGCATTCCTAAATGTTACACGATTTCATTTACTAAAAATAAAAATCAAATCAAATTTAGTTACTCAATAAACAGTATAAGTCTTAATGAAGTTCAGTCTGTCCGGGACTTGGGTGTTACGCTTGACGCTTGTCTGCATTTTGATACTCATATTGACAATATAGTAAAAAAAGCCTTTCAGATGTACGGACTGGTCATGAGATTTTCAAGTAGCTTTGTGCGACCCTCTACATTCTTGATATTATATAAAACCCTGATTCGGTCGCAATTGGAATACGCCGTCCAAATTTGGGATCCTCTATATGATAAGTACAAAGATAGGCTAGAAATTGTACAGAGAAAATATTTACGTTCTATGAATTATGCATGTAAACGTCTCTTATAAACAATTGCTGAAACGTTACAATGTTCTTAGTTTACAGTCTAGACGATTTCTTCTGGGTGTAATGATGCTGCATGGTATATGCAATAATAGATTCGACTGCATTCCTTTAACAAATAGTCTACATTATATAGTACCTAGATCTGTCATGCTTCGTGGGGTACGTGTGCCTCGACTATTTCACACGAACTCGTGCAGGACTAACGCTGGGGAGCGCGTGCCTCTTCGTCGCCTTGTTGATGCGTACAACGCTCACTTCATGGAGCTTGACATATTTACTCTTTCCAAGGATCGTTTCAAGGCGAGAGCAATCGAGTTACTGAATTCATAAGTGTTTTTTTTTCTCCTTTTTCTTATTAGGCTTTTACGATGCACACTATTTTGTCTGTTTTCTTTTAACTTTTTTTTTTGTGAATTCGTGGACAATGTTGTGGGTTACATGTATAATAATATAAATATGGCATAGATTGTGTATAAATGTATTTCTAAGTTTTGTGCTATTTTAAGAATCTCTAGTTAAGCTTGGCATGTAACTGTTTTTTTGTCCCTAACAAATAAAATAAAATAAAATAAAAAAGACTATTTATAACTGAACAATTTTTTCTTCGGCTTCCCTCCTACGAAATTTCAATCCTCGCCACTGCTAAATAGATGGATGTCTATTAACAAATCGGATCAATTGACCAGCTTTATTAAGGAAGATACTGGACGAAGAGGCAGTACTATTTTTTAACGGCATCACACTACCTCATGATATTTAATTACATCCTCATTTAATTACACCCTAATAGTTAATTATCTGCTCCAATAATCTTCTAATATGTTAAACTAATGTTTCCCAGTGGGCACATCTCCGAACTGGGAATTGATTAGCTAATTAAACTCGGACAGGCATGCGTCGAGTGCCAGACACTATTTCAACTTGACCTCAAGGACACAAATCTCTGATGTCTGATGTCAAGTCATAAGTTCATAACTGGTGACCCCCGTGACTTTGTCTGCGATGTTGTTTGCACTTAGGACTAGGTCATTTGAGGATTTAAATGGCGTAGTGATAGTGCGACAGCCTCTTTACTATGCTGAGGGATTTAATAAGTAGGTATCTACCTCCCACCTGGCCCCCGCGCCGCGTTGCCCCGCGTGCGTAATAAGGGGCTCGCCCCCTATTACATGGTCCGGACTTAAACATAACTGGCGAAATGTGGGTGTACACCTCTGCCCAACCCTTCGGGGAAACAAAGCGTGATTTATGTTATGACGTATGGGTGTATCTACGGGAAAAGGAATAAGAAACACCTGGAACACCTGAATAAGAAAACCTGCATTCCGAGCCCTATAATAGGTAGTTTCAAGACGAATAAGACTTTCTGCGCCATAATCTTCCTAAGTGTCAGTTGAAATCATTATTGAATTCGGAGGCATTTGTTAGCTGTCATGTATACCCGCGACTAGGCAATTAACACGGAATTTTAAAATGTTGTAGGTGTGATTCTGGATTTTTTGACGTGATTTGAGCATGTAAAAGTACAGTGTTGGTGTTGTGTTTATTTGGACAGGTTTGCAGCTAGAGTTTCCTTATTTTGTACATAGTTTGATGACCAGTGATCGGAATAGGTAGGGCTAATTATTTTAATGACGATTAAATCCCCACGAATTATTTACTAGACTCTATTTGTAGTTACAAAATATTGATTTGAAAAATCATAATATTGTTTAAGGTTACACACACACACACACACACACACACACACATTTATATCTGTCATTTTTATGGTGTACATAGTAAAGAGTATTCTATCTATCTATCTATAAATAAAGTCCAATAAACAATTCGTGGTTTTTAAATCCCGGGATTTAAACGTCATTAAAATTATTCCGGGATTTCAGTGGAGGTGTTATCCACTCTATGTTACTTTCTTCCTCGAAGTTTAGGCAAATTAGCTCTACCTATTCCGATCACTTTTGATGACTATAAAGGTAAATACCGAAACAGTTAACAACAATAATTTGACCTTTTCCACAACAATATAAAATAACACAAAATTGTCCTCGATTTAAAATTAAAATGATCATCAAAATATTGGTATAAACAACTTTTCAGTATTTTCTGACATACTTTCCTCCACCACATTAATATAAAGGTAAATACCGAAACAGTTAACAACAATAATTTGACCTTTTCCACAACAATATAAAATAACACAAAATTGTCCTCGATTTAAAATTAAAATGATCATCAAAATATTGGTATAAACAACTTTTCAGTATTTTCTGACATACTTTCCTCCACCACATTAATGTAATGTATTACTGCAGTACAAAGTACAAACTTTCGCCCGGTATATAAACAAAAACTATTACAGTAGGTATTCAAGTACTTTAAGTGCCAGTCTCATAATTAGTTCACATGATACACGCGAATGGTACTGATGACGAGTTCATTATTACCTTGAAACTACTTATTATAAGGCTTGGAATGCAGGTAGTTGTGAATTTTTATGCGTATCGATTTTATCAGGGAAGTAAATAATATAAACAAAGACGAAACGCTACTTTATGAAAGTTGTGTGGACTCTATAGTAGACAATAAAGCAAGGAACTGTAGATAATAAATTGATCAATAAAGGTCCTAGATTAATAAATATTGGCAAAAATTTAGGTTCCAATAGTGTAGAAATCAACTGTCTGATTACTGAAAAAATTGTTGATTTTAAAGGCAGGTTTACACGAAACCAGTGCGCTGGCGCTACTTGTACAGACTTACCTGCACTGGCCTTGCCGGTGTTGTTTACACAAGGCAAGTAATTTCTACATTTTTCTTTTGGTGTACGCAGGTTCGTCTCAATAAAAACTGACTTCCGGATAAATCAGCGAGGCAATTGCGTAACACACAGTTCATATTCGGTTCGTAATCGGTTTCATTTTGACAGTTCAACATTCACGTTGTTGAGCAGACAAATTTTTCGAACATATGAAGTAATGGATTAAAAATATGCTCCAAAATCATTCCGATTGTGATTGATAGTGTGTTACGCAATTAAGGTGCAGGTTGTTGAAAAAGATATGTCTAAAGAACTTAACTGCGTTATTACGAGAGGAGTTGAAATACCAAAAAACCAAACAGATGTGCACTTTAAGGAGATGCGCCAGCGGCTGGCCCGATCCCGATGCGTTTACACGGGATCAACCGCTGGCGCGGGGGTCGAATTTTTATATTCTAACATTTGCAGCTCCAATGCCTAACTCTTAAAACATTGACAATAAAGCGAGGAACTGTAGATAGATATCAAGTTAATTAGTCTTTCAGCTTTTTGTCAATGTCCTAATCCCAACAGTATAGAATTCAATTGCCAGGTTACTGAATAATTTATTGATAAATGATAAGATTTATTTGAAATAGGAGGATATTTAAGCCGTTAATACATGCCTAAATATTTTAACTTAGTTTTTTTTTTATAAACGTTGCTTATAGTTAAGAGACATGTAACGTCTAAAAATGTATGGAATCGTACTTAACTTTAAACAACGTTAAAGGGGAAACAGTTCAGGGGGCCAACCACCACCTCTTAAAGCAGTATTATTTTAATGTTACTTCAGTGTGAGAAAGTGACGGAGCTATGCAGGACGTCTAGCTCCATCTCTTTCCCACACTGAAGTAAGATTACAATAATACTGCTTTAAGAGGCGGTGGTTCTAGCTCCTGATGTAGCCATAATCAAAGAATTTTTGTCCTGTAACATTTGCAACTACACTCCCTAGCTCTTCAACTTAAACATTTAAGTTTACGTTCACAATACTTAAACTACAGCTTCAACAGAACAAAACATCTCAAAGATAACTCCATTGTTCAAGTATACCGTTTCAGTGCACCAGACGATTGACCTACGACATTATGAAGTAGAAAGTACTCTTAGGGTTTGCAGAACCTATGTACAATCTACCGCACTCCCATGTAACAACAGCGCCTTTACTTGGTACCAGTAAGGACGGGCTTCGACGTTCTTAGCGTTACTAATGTGTGCGGTTCATAGTACGTACTCTCTAATTATGTAGAACGAATATTGATGCTCACGCCCCTTAACCTACATAGAACACCTTTAAAGAAACCTAGGTAGTATGAAATGTTATACTAATGTCTGTTTGGTAATAAGTTACTGTTCAATGGAATTGAATGTTGATGGAATATTTTATGATTGAGAAAGGTTGGTAATCGCCCCGAGTGTCGTTATGTTATGGAATCATAGAGCCGTAGTTATAACTGTCACATACGCCTCAAAGCCTCATTACGTATGAAGGATTGTAGAACCTGCAGAACGCCAGTTGATTCCATTCCTTTTTCACTCTTGTGGGTTGTGTGTGGAACTGTGGATATCCATAAATGTCCTCAATCCGGATTGTTGTTTTGGACTTCTACAGACTAAAATCACACGGCTATCCTCATCGCCTTTGAAATGGGCTTCGCGATCTCCAGTGAAAGTCAAACCGGTGCACCACCTATGTCATACCGATGACGTTGATGCTCAACGTGGTTCGCAAAGCTCGTTCCTTCTTTCACAAAACTTAAATATTTTTTTATTAAAAAAATAAAAATAAGTATATTAAACTTTACCGGATTTACCGGTATTTTAATTTAAGACTTTTATTAATAAAAATCTTAAATTCATTCACTGGCAAACAACGCACTAAGAGTGAACAGGCATCTTCTGGGCACGCTCGTTCCATTGTAGACCTCATCCATCGTTTTCCATCAGGCGTGATCGAGTTCAAGAGAAGGCCTATTCAGCAGTAAAAAAAACCAACGCACAGCCTAAACCGTTGGTTCTAGAAGTTTGAAATTTTGCACAAGAGTTCTTTATATATATAATGTACTGCAAGTGGGCAAAAAGGAAGGATTTTTTAAATTCACCCTCTAAAGGGGTCAAATAGGAAATGTAAGTTAGTCATTCATGCCGATAGGAAATCCCATCGAGCATACGGCTTATCATTTAGTCATTTTCAAAACAAGCAAGCAGACCCACAGACGAAAGTAGTCTTAAAACCAATCAATCCATTCGAATACCTCAGTTGTCATGTCAATCAATGTTTTGTATGATGTTCGAGCATCGTGTCTAGATATCAATCATCATCATTACCATAATATAAATTCATTTGTCATGGCTATTGTCACATTATAGACATGAAGAGGTTTATTAAGAGGCTATAAATCAATTTAGTCTATCGCAGTCCACTGCTAGACATAGGCCTTTCCAAAGTTGTGCCTTTAAAATATTATAGTTTTGTCTGAATAGCCTGGGCTTATGATTGTAGATTAATAAAATTATATGTTGCATAATGTCTTGGTACAATAATGAATTGATCATAGTAATTAATTGTTTTCTTATCTTATGTTCTAGTTTGTTAAATGAAACCGGATAATCCAATAAATTAAGATTTTTGTCAAAGAAGATGTTTGTTTGTTTGTATTTCATTAGCTAACATACAAGCTTTTAGCGAGAAGACCGCCCATTGTGTCACCGTATGTAAAATTTCTACTTTTATATCTGTTATTTTTATGGTGTACATAATAAAGAGTATTCTATCTATTTATCTAGTATGAATACAGAATATTTTATCAATCAATCTGATAATTCAAGGATTCATTAGATTTATGATCACAGAATTTCAATAAGCCTGAACGGCTTCTACATATTAAACATATAATAATACATACATCTCTTATGTTTCAAAAGTTTAAAAAATCTAATTTTATTTATTTATTTCAATCAGACTGAGTCTTTGCCCTGCAGTGGGACAGTAATAGGCTGGTATAATTATTATTATTTATAGGCCTTTTTGAACTGTCGAAAAGTAAGTCTGTTAGTTCCAAAATTAGATTGTGTGACAGTGTGTTTTCACCAAAAATAAATAATTTGATTGATTGATTGATTGATTAAAAGTTAGTTAGTTGACCGTTCCAAGCGTGTATAATAATCCTGCAGAAGTAATTAATAAACTGTTACCATCTATCGAACGCTGTACTAAACAGGAAAACGGCACAATTTACTGTGCTGTTTTGTTGTGTGTTGTCGAACCGCGCCCTTTCGAAATCTATCAATAAAACTGGCATCAGCGTTTTGCTTAGACTCTTACTAACTCTCTGTCTCTTTCTCTCACAGGAGCCGTCATCCAGTACGTCGTCGCGTCATGGCGAGAGAGCGCACCACGTCAAGTCCCACTCCAGAGATTTGGGCAACAGTCCACTGTCAGCCAACACCACAGGAAACAGCTCTAGAGAGTAAGTCGACAAAACTAAATAATCATATCAGTCATTGATGGCTGAACTGCCTGTCGATCTAGTGGACCAAATCGCGCAGTGTGGTGGAGTTTTTGGAACGAAGCTCCTTAACGCGGCTGGCGGTAGGAGGTGACTGGTAGAATTTGTCACGTAAGGAAAAAGCGTTATGCCCCTCCCCCCCCCTCCATGCGCCTTTCTCTCTCTGTCTGTCTGTATCTAATATACAAAGTGTTTTTTTATACGTCATAACTCTACGATTCTATAAGTAAAAATAATACAAAAAGTCCCAAGAATATGTGGTCCAAAAATGCATATTTTCGAAGATATCATCAATCATAATTAAATTAGGTTCATTCTAAGTTTCATTGATAAATATGAGTACTTAATTAGTTTTCATTCATACCAATCATTCAAATAATTTAAGCCAAGAAATAGCGACGTTGTAATATTTCACGTAAGGATATTTTACATTAATAATCGTAACTTTGTCGAATTATTTTGTATGAAAAATGAAAACAAAAAAAAAATATTATTGAAAAATAATTCATATGCCACTTGATTCTTTGATATGGCCTCATTCATACCCTAGAGTTATGACATATAAAAAAAACGTGTTTGTGTGCGTGCGATACAACATGTTCCGGAATTAAATGCACAAATTCTTAAGGGGTCATTGTACTCATCATTATGAACAACTTTTACTACGGGACCAAACCTGAAATCGCGGAAAAAAATCAGGTGTTTCCTACATTTTGACGAGGTATGCGAACATAAATGTAGGGAACAGCTGTTTTTTTTTTACAATAAAGTAATTTTGTTCTTTGATTCTGATAAAGATCCGTTTGTTTATCCCTTTCAGCTTGGAAGACTCGCCACAGAAGAAGATATTACCAGGTCTGATAGCGCCGGGCGACTATGCCAGCACGGTGTACAGTCCCAACGTGTCGTACGCACTCTCGTCCGCCGACGAGTATGGCTCGCCCGCTTATAGAGGTACATGGATATAACTGCCTCGTTTGTCTAGTGCTCGCAAGCGCTACTGCTGAGCAGCGGCGTCACTTTTTGTAAGAGAGAAGCCGAACTTTTTTGGCTATAGCTGACTGTGGCTGGCTTGGCTTTTTTACTATTGACTGTGCCATTTTCCAATAGCGGTACAGTTGCTGATGCGAACCTCCGAAGGGAAGCCGGTAGGAATCGTGTTATATGGTGCTTTCGCCACTGCTGCTGAACATAAGGTCCTGGGTTCGATTCCTAGGTCTTGCAAGGTGTTACTGGGTTTTTCTATCCGGAATTTCTCAATAGCAGCCCGGAGTCTGGATTTGTGCCTGGTTGATGGCAATAGGCTCGACCCCTATTACATGGGGCTTCAACGAAACTGGCGTAATGTGGGTGTACTAAAGGTACTTACACCCCTGCCTAACCCTTAGGGGAAACAAGCGTGATGTTATGTGTTGTACATGTCACTATGATAAGATCCTGCGAGATCTGGTTCTCTGTCATTCACACTCATATATTTGTGACAGTTTCTGTCTGAAACTCCATGTGAATTAGTAATGGCCACATACTGAAACCTACATGTTAAGACAGAAAAGATATCCAACGATATTATTAGAGAGTTTAGATATCCCAAAGAAGAATAGAAAATGCACACGCCACTGTGTGGTTTTCGTCACCTTCCTTCGCGTCTTCCGCCATCCTTGGAATTCTTTTTCTTAAATTATGGATAAAACTTCCTCCGCGATATCCAGCCAACGCATTTTTTTTTTTGTTTAATATTCCAGGAGTATAAAATATATATTTTCTAAACAATATTTTTTTGGCGTTTCAGGTCAAGATGGGGACTATTCAAATCAAGGTAATTACTTCAGAAATCTTTTTTTTTACTGCAAAAGCAGTCCATCCTTCATACAAAAAAAAATAAATCATCAAATGTTAAATAAAGTCTTGAGATTTAACAAAATATTGCAGAATTTTTTACTGCTTTTTCCAAGTAGTAGGAAAATCAATTAATCTGCCTAGCCTTTCCCAACTATGTTGGGGTCGGCTTCCAGTCTAACCGGATACCAGTATTGAAAATGACGTTTAAAAATATTGAGAATGACTTATCAACTACTTGTAAACAGAAATTTCCCTGTGCTTCTCCTATATCAGCCTTTCCCAAAGTGGGCGATAACGCCTCCTTGTGGGCGCTGCAGGCCTAAGTAAGAGACTCAGCAAAAAAATGGGGGCGTTGTGTAGAGGCTTAGGGGGCGATTTGTAATTTCATCTAGGTAGTGGTTTTTAAGTAGGTGAAAAAATGGGGGCGCTAAAAAATAATTTATTCTCAAAGTGGGCAGTAGACAAAATAAGTTTGGGAAACCCTGTCCTATATGGATATTTTGGATCGATAATTAATCAGCAACTAATTTAATTAAAATAAATGGTAAGTACATTTTATATCGACGTCATTTTCCTCATGATAACAAGCAGTAGTTTAATACACATTGGCTTAACAAATTCTGTATACTTAAACCATTATTTTTAGTGTACAATTAGACTTTGACTAAACCACAGTAAATAGCGCTAAAATTAAAACAATGACGGTGAATTAGATCAGTTATTAATATAAATAGTGACGGACAATATAACAATAAAGTTAATTGTATGTGGTTTACAGGAAAATATAATAATGATATCTATACTGTTTATATAAATTATAGTCACTTTTGTCTATGTGGTCGCGTTGTTCTTCTAAACTAAGCAACGGATTTAAATGCGGATTTCACCATCATTTAGTGAATTTATTCCGGAAGGTTATGTGTATAGATTAATATTAAACTTACATATGTAATAAAGAAATCTCTTTGTCTTGTCGTAAAAATCGTGCGAAGCAGGGGGCTACTCCCTAAGCACGAACTCCGTAGTTTCGGCCGAGGTTACGGGCGTTTCCTACTCCGTATCACTTACGGACATAAGATTAGTTCGGTTTCCGAACTAAAGCCGGTTGCAGACCAAGAGCTAAGCTAAGATAGTTTAGCTTAGCTCGCACAGCTGAGGTAATTTTTCATACTTGTGTCATAGTTTGCGGTGTGCACACAAGAGTGAAAAACTACGCCAGCTATGTGAGCTAAGCTAAACTAACTTAGCTTAGCTTTTGGTCTGCAACCCGCTTAAGAGCATTGACAACACGATTTTACAGTTGTCCCTACGCCCGATGTTTTTGCCCATCCAAAAATCTTAATTTTACACTTGTTATAACGGATTAACTACTCTCAGACGGGCCCGTATCTTCGTTGATGGACTTAGGGAGTAGACCCCAGAAACGGGTCGCTGGTTGAAAATAAATTAATGCAGTTAGGCTAATTTATTGTGAAACTGTTAAAGTTGTGCTTCTAAGAACAATAATGGAACAATAACTTTTGAGATAAAAATAATGTGAACTTCCTACTTTATCTGGTTTCTAGCTATCTTATCTTTTTTAAGCACGTGTTTCTGCGGCTAATAAACAATCTTTTTTCTCTTTGTTACATTGTGTAGTAAAGTTCACAGACCTATTGCCGCTTGTATTTGTTAGACTAATTTGTTTATAAGCATAAAGCATAATGAGCCTATAATGTTCCCACTGCTGGGACGCAGGCTTCCTCTCTGTAAGAGGGACTGGGTTGTTATCCACTACGCGGGCCCAGTGCGGGTTGGTAGATGTCACATGTCTTTGAATTTTTGGTTCTAGAACATGCCGGTTTCCTCACAATGTTTTCCTTCGCCGTTTTGAGAGCAGTGGTCATGAAATAATTTACACAAAGTAAATAAGCGCCTGTCTGGGTTTGAACATACGACTTATAACTCGTAAGTCGCGGTCGTTACCACTGGGCTACTACTACTAATTAAGACTTATAATAACAATACGATACTACCGTCTATTTTATAACCAAACTAGCGACTCGCCCCTGCTTTACAATGTTTTACGACTTGTCAAAACATCGAGATTTCTTTATTAAATCCTCGTAGGGATATCGGGATTAAAAGTATCCTATATGTTAATCCAGGTTATAAACTACCTGTCTGCCAAATTTCATCCAAATCCAATCAGTAGTTTTTGTGTGAAAGAGTAACAAACACCATCCATCCTCACAAACTTTCGCATTTATAATATTATTAGGATACGACAAGTTTAATATTAATGTATTTATACACATAAACCTTCCGGAATAAATTTTCGTCTTTAATTGATTATGTACATATGTACTATAGATGATGAAGTCAAATTGCAAAGCAGTGGCAGTGGACAGCCTCAAAGATAACTAAATCCAGTATTGGTCAATGTTAGTACGGAAATATCCTAATTTCTAATAGAATACCATATTGGTACTTAAGAAAACCAATCGGCTGTGACAGGAGTATACTACCGTGACGATTGCGTTACAAAGTGATATCTATACAAATAAATAAAATTAAAGTATCTGTTTGTAATGTCAAAATAACAGCTTTTTACTAAATGCATATGAAAGTATGTACGATAAAAAAAATCAGTTTTTTAATATTTTGTACGTCTATCTGTTCGATCCAGCTAATCTCCGAAACGGCTGGACCGATTTTGACGTGACTGTCACTAGCAGATGGCTGATGTTATAAGGAGTAACTTAGGCTACTTTTAGAAAAGAGAATAAGGGTTCCTCGCAAAAAAAATAAAATCCATGGAATTGTCCACGCGAACAAAGTCACGGGTAACAGCTAGTATTATTATAAAAGACATTAGCCTAGAAGTATGTCAAGCGTCGCCTCACTTAATAATAGCCACAGCCACACGTTTACTTCCGTAGTTCAATCTGACTTACATTATAGTTTTATACAATTTTTGACACAAATAAAACCAAGCTGATTAATTTCCCTTTCTTTCAATCGACAGTGATATTATAAAAATTAGGTTTTATGCCACTATAAAGTTACAGTATGAGTGAACGTTGTATTTTTGTGAAAGACTGGGCAAAATTATTTCATAATATTATTTTTCATTGCTTTAGGCATAGCAATGCAACTCACTGAACTAACTTACCTTAGGCAAAGAGACATCGGTTTCTAAAACCCTGTACAGTGACGTTCTAATAGTGAGCAATTGTGTTATTCATAAAGTCTGTAAAAATGTACGTGTTATTTGAAGACGAGAGCGACGGCGCGAACGTGACGTCTTCAAAGGCGATGGCGGCCATCGCACACCTCAACACTAAGATCGAGCGCACCAAGGACCTAATACGGCTGGAGCAGACTATACGGGATGGTAAGTCTTACACAGCGTGCCACTTTAATGGCGGCATTAATATTAACACACGTATACAGTTTCCCGTTTTCGTTTTATGAAGGTATTTTAATTTCATTAAACGCTATTATTTATTGATTTATTTACAATTTTTTAAAATAGCATCTTGGAGCAACCTGTACTTAAAGAACTGTAGCACAGAGGTCATTTGCCGGGGTCACGGATCATAACATCACATCAGTGATATTTCACTGATTCGATTTATTAATCGAATAACGTGCAAAGAGTAGGCGAATTGAAGGCAAGAGGAGCTTTATTATTTAGTTTGTTTGAAAATTTAATTTTTTCAATTTACGAGTTATTTTATCTTGTTATCATTTTTATGATTACTGGCCACTAGCCATACCCGTGTGTTGAATTGTAGCGGCAAGTTGTATTTACATCTTTATCTATTAACTTACGGGTACAGTAAACAAGTACGAGGGTGACAGGTAGCCGGAATCTATCACACCGTTGCTAGTATACCTTAATGAAGACAGAAATATAACATTTCGAAGATATGGTTCCGCACCGAGTGTTCATAGAAAGGAGTTGCCGAAATGTGATCACTGAGTGGGTGGGCTAAGATCTCGTTATAAAAACGTGTTCACGGGTAAGCTGGTCATGTTATAATCATTGAAGCAAACTCGCACTTGTGCATAGCTTTCCTTATCAGCGTTCAAAAACAACAGTACCTTTATTAAACAATTATTCACATTTGTGTTATAAAAGTAAGAAGATACAATAAAAGTGTCTTCATTCATCATTATGACCAACTTTTACTATGGGACCAAACCTAGGGCCCTACTCCGAAGCGATAAATCCGAAGTATCGGCCGAACGTTCGGATGTCTCCTACTACACTTCATTCTGTTTCGTTCGGTCGATTCGCATCCGACCGAACATCATTTTGACGTTTGGTTGTAACCAAACGGATCGAACGAAATAGAAAAAAAGTGTATTAAGAAACATCTGAATATTCGGCCGATACTTCGGAGTAGACCTGAGAAAAAAAAAACTAACTTATTTAGACATCCAACTTCACTACAGCATACTTATTTTCCAGACAATGTGAACGAGTACTTGAAACTAGCAGCGAACGCAGACAAGCAGCAACTGCAGCGCATCAAAGCAGTGTTTGAGAAGAAAAACCAGAAGAGTGCGCTGTGCATCGCGCAGCTACAGAAGAAGCTAGAAGGATACAACAAACGGATCAAGAACTGGGAGGTGAGCTTATCTTAAGGTTGCACTAGTCGATATTTTTTCCATACTTTCGGGAGGGTATACACTCCACTGTTTGACATTGTACAACCAAAGTTAAACATAATATCGTTGTGTCTCATTATTAATTTTGTATGTGCGGAAACAGAATAGTAAAATAAAAAGCTATTAAAAATAAAAAAGTTATGAGCCAACAAAGATTCGTTTTTCTTGCTGATTTTAACGCAATTTTGGGCGTAAATAAGTAGTAAAAACGTGTAAATCTCCAAAACAAAGTCGACACCGATAAAGTTCAATTATCGAGGACTTCAATAAACTTTATTTGTAATTGATTTATGAAGTAGTTTTTTCATAAAACTCGATTTTAGGACTTTTCGTAATTTTTTACGCGCTCGTTTTTATTATGAATTGACGGAACGGTATTTGTGTGCGTGCGAACTAGACGTTGTGCGTGTAGACTGGCGTCTAACTGCTCATCACTGATACTTTCTCTGTCGGACACGATGCCAGGTGAGACAGCGTGCTCGAGTTCCTCTTTTGACTTCTATAATTTGTGTGTACATTAATTAGCAGCGATACCTTTCTTAGATACTATTGTAAACCAACAGGCGTGTAGCCTTCATACAACCCAATTCCTATTGGCTTCCCTTAGGAACAACCACTCTTCTTAATGTCTACTATTGCCAAATAATGTAGTACTCTTGTGTGTGTAACTGTGTATCACACCACATTACATAATTATATTTAATACAAGTTTAATACATCTTAAGATTAAAAACCTACAGTTTTTTGTCTGAGTTTATGAGAACTGAACAATTTTTTCCCTCTAATGATAATTGTAGCTGCGCCACTAAAACCAATGTTGAATGTAGATGCTGTTGGTGTCCTTCATTAAATAAATAAATTAAATGCACTTTAAGGGGGAAGCACTAAGGTAGCCCGCGAAATTCAAAATTTCTTACGATTTTTGCAATTTGCAGCTCAGTGTCTGAGTCTATGTTGATTAAAGTATGATTCGCGACCGTAACAAATATGTATTTATATAATTATAATCATTAGAATCAGTAATACAACTCCTTAAGTTAGTATAATCCTCAAATGTCAAGATTTCATGAAATAGTCATTCAATAGGATTGCTTGGCCTTAGAGAGCTATATTGATGACTTTAATGATTATAATTATATAAATACATATGTGTTACGGTCGCGAATCATATTTTGAAAAGAAAATTTGAATTTCGCGGGCTACCCTGGCGCTTTCGCCTTTAGACTTTCTAACTGCTGTAAGTATTAAAAAAAATCTGGTCTGGCTAGCCGCATGAAGTTGTGCCGACTGCATAAAAACTGGCTTTGCATAATGCAGTCTGTCATATACGCTAGCTTAATGTTCTAAGTTCCTGCAATTATTTTGAGTTAATTATCACCTCTCTAATATTGTAAGACATTATAGATTTTAACTTTAGTGTGAAGTTCTTTGCCTCGCAGCAACACGGGACCAGCGGGCAGGCGCACAGGCAGCCGAGGGAGGTGTTGCGGGATATGGGACAAGGGTTGAAGTGAGTGCTTTCGTTTATTAAGAACAAGGTATTTTTATTGAGAATTTTTTATTTAATTGATACTATATTGTTGTATTTTACAAAGATAGCTTGTGATATTATGTTAGTGTCAGCACCTTAGTTTTGAGGATAAGGTTTAGAAAAAGGTTAGATAGGTTTTAAACCAGACAGACACAGGGACCGGACACAGTCGGTTGACTTTTACTGTGCCAAAAGTGGAAGTAGAAGATATTAACGTAAACTATTTTAAGTAAACTGTTCTTTATGAGTAAACATTCTATAAACCAAAAAAAAATCTGGAAAATATAATGCTTTAATTTAGTACATTTGAAAACAAATACCTGTTTGTTTCTTCCTCATAAGGCCGGCCACATACAGTCGGAATTTCGAAGGCAGCAAATCCTTTCAAAATCACGCACAATCACTAGACTACCATGCGGAATTCCGAACGGAGAAAACTAGATAATTAATGGATTTGCTGCTTTCGAAACGGAATTCCAACTGTATATGGCCGGCCTAAAACTAGAAACAACTACTACATGTTAGTTTCTGTCTTGTAAGACTATTCATTAGATATTCTGTATGATTATTAGAATGTTCTAAAAAGAGTTCATACATCTTTTCACTATGGTGGCCACTTCAATTTTTTATTCCTTTCCCAAAATATGGGTCATTGAGTTGTTCAGACGAGTGATATCAAACTCGTGACTGTAGTTAGCTCAACACTCATCTCTTTTATTAAAAAAACCTAAAAATATCAATAAAACATCACCTTCTCCTCCCAGGAACGTCGGTGGCAACATTCGCGACGGCATCACAGGTCTCGGTGGGAGTGTCATGGCGGCACCTCGAGAGTTCGCGCATCTCTTCTCTCGCTCCAACCGCTTCGGGTCAGCTGACAATATCGCACAGCTCGCCGGTCTGTATATTACACTACTGTTGATGTTGATAGAGGTTAATATGGATGATAATAAGGATATTACTTTAGTTAGATTCAATAGATTGTACAGTTGGGTTAAGTGTTAGAAGATAACGATACAAATAATGTCGAAAACGCACTGAGCACTAGCGTACCCCTGCATGTGGCGTTACCATACCATAACTTAAGTTACTATGGGATAACTTGTCATGACGTGATATAAGCACTGTTTTCTAACGTTTGAAGATAAATTTTCTACGCCCGTTTTACCAGTAACGTCAATAGATTCGGGAGAATAAATGAAATAAATGTAACCCTTAGCAATCTACTGGATTTAACGTTAGAGTAAAACAACTCTTGTGTCTAGGCTGTGGACATACTGAAGAATCTTCATAACAAGAATCTAGAAAAAGTGATATTATTCGATGATTTCCAGATTAAATATTAATACTTAAAGCGCTGTTGACTAGCCATAATATATTGCTATACAAAGTGTAACTTAAATAACGCACAACCTGCTAAGGGGTCATTGTACTCATCATTATGAACAACTTTTACTATGGGACCAAACCTCAAATCGCGAAAAAAAATCTGCTGTTCCCTACATTTATGTTCGCGTAACTCGTCAAAATGTAGGGAACAGCAGTTTTTTTTTCGCGATTTCAAGGGTCCTACTCTGAAGTGTAAATCCGAAGTATCGGCCAAATGTTCGGATGTTTCATAATACACTTTTTTCTATTTCGTTCGGTCGGTTCGATCCGACCAAATGTCAAAATGAATTCGATCGGATCCGAATCGACCGAACCAAATTGAATGAAGTGTAGTGAAAATTTCCGAACATTCGGCCGATACTTCAAATTTACGCTTCGGAGTAGGCCCCCAGGTTTGGTCCTATAAAAGTTGTTCATAATGATGAGTACAATGATCCCTTAAGAGGTTGTGCGTTAATTAAGTTACACCTTGTATATTATGGCTAGTCAACTAAGTGCTTCAATATAAACTTCTATGACTTTATTACGTTGCTACGTGATACTGACGTCAGCGTAACATTATTTCAGTCAGTATGCCCGCAGCCTATGTAAAGTAGATGTTTGCCGTGTGACACCTGACTTGCAGACGTGTAGTCATCACTTTACTGTTAAGGGGGGAAGTGTTAAAGTAGCCCGCGAAATTCAAAATTTCTTACGTATTTTGCAATTTGCAGCCCAGTGTCTGTGTGTATGTTGATTAAAATTGATTCGCGACCGTAACAAATATTTATTTATAGAATTATAATCATTAGAATCAGTAAGACAACTCCTTAAGTTATTATAATCCTCAAATGTTAAGAGTTCATGAAATAGTCATTCAATAGAAATTACATGATCTTAAAGTGACTTTAATGATTATAATTCTCTAAATACATATTTGTTACGCGAATCATATTTTAATCAACATCCAACCTAATACTGACCTGCAAATTGCGAAAAACGTAAGAAAAATTGAATTACAATACGCGGGCTACCCTGGCGCTTTCGCCTTAACAAACATACAGTACACATGATACAGATTATGTCTTCATTATTATTATTACTAAACAGCTCATTACAAAGAAGATACAGCTCAATATGATCAAATATTATAATCTACAGCTAGATATGTTGTTTCGTAGTTCTCTTTCTTTTTCAACTTTTGATTTCCGTTTATATCTTCCGAATATAGTTTTCTTCTTCTACTATGTATTAAAAGAATATCATATTTGTTTTTTTTTTTTATTGTAAATACTGCCTTTATTGTAGTCAGTATGGCTTTGGTTGTTCGCTTTTTATTTACTTAAGTTTGTTTTACTATTTTATTCGAAACATTTTCCGGGTTTATAAATCAAACTTTCGGTAAAAAAAATTGACATAATTATGTACTTGCTTTTACCATTATATTTTTCACATAAATCCATAGACCATAATTTCTAAAGACATTCTTGCCATAAAATCCTTTTGATTTCATTTTTCAAATATCAATTTCCATATTTCACATATCATTAAATGTTTCGTTAATAACTACCTACTTCGGTACTATTAATTTATTGAAATAAGACTGAAACAATATACGTTTATGTAATATACAATGTATTTTGTCTCACAGAGAACACGGGTCCTTGTGAGTATATAATATGTATATAAGTGTAGACCATCTGTATTTAACTTCATTACATCATGTTTTAGACTAATAGATAAAAATTTAAACTCCATATAAAAATGTAATAATTATTCATTTCGTTAAGGGTTTGACTTGGTAAATAACCTTATTATTTATTAATATTTACTGTTCACTCACGCATTTATTTTGCATTCACCCGATTAACTTCGAGCTCGCTACTTCGCCAGGTGGTCAGCTCCGTTCGAGTTCGAAATTAGTCGGAAAAACCTGAAATTCCTGAAATTCGTAAAACCGTAAACATTAATAAATATGAAAATAACTCATAAAGGTGATAATAATTATTAAAAAAAATAACCTTATTTTTGTTACCCTAACCTTGAAATATTTTACTAATTTGTCTAAGCAATTGAGTTAATAATTATCGAGTGTGGATGCTTGCCGTATTACGTTCCTATGTAGTTACTTCGTATTATGTACCTACCTGTGTAATTATGTCGTATCTAGTGTATCTACATGGAGGAAGTATATAGAGATTCCTAGTTGCACATCCGCCAATTATTTAGATATACTGTCGTAGATGCACGAGTTAATATAATACTGTTATTGTAGTATAGGAATCTTCTTTCGATATCTATAATTTTTTTTGCCTTAATTTGTGACCACAATGATAGTTTTTTATATTGGTCTTTTTATTTTCTCAAATCTTAAATACAATAAATACAATTACTAACTAATGAACTAACTAACTATATAAATAAATATACATAAAAAAAGGAAACTTAGGCGTCCGCATAGCTATCATCCGGAAACATGCCCAGAACACTGGCAGCATTGCCACGTTGAATGGCAATGCTAATTCTTTGGCCAAAGGACGAGCCAGCTCTCTGGCTATCAAGTCTATCAAAAATCAGGTTGTATAACTTAAATATTGTTTCTCCATAAACTCACGTCTTTTCTCCATGGGTATGGGCAGAAACAACAACAGCAATTTAATTTAAATCAATTTAAATAAATATTATTTCTAATATTATTAAAAAAGTCGCTACCACAGTATATTAGACTCTTTTTTTAAAATCAGATCCACATCCATATCTTTTACATAAGAATAAAGTATATCTATCAATACAAAAACGCAAACAAAAGTAATCATATTCAAGACAAATCGAGCAAAATTACTAAAAATAATCAACCCTATTGAAATCTTTTCACACAAGCGTTTAAATTTAAAACAAAACACATCTGACACAGACAATACTATAATGTGTAGACTATATTTGTATGTATGTATGCACTTATTATACTCATGGTCAAACTAAGATAAAGACTGAAAGATCCATCACGAGGTTAGAGCAGTTACTATGGGTTATCACTCGGTTTAACTTATCTAAGAAGTATTTTGGAGGACTGTAGATAAATTACCATTATTTTATGTAAAAAAAAAAAACTTAAAAACAGGTTTGGAGGTGTGTTGCATGACATGCATACTATGTATGTCATGTAATATGTATCCAAACTCGTTTTTAAGTTTTTACTTTTGACCGTGAAAAATGCCTAAGCTTAGATTATCGTCAGCATTATTGTCAGCAAGGCTGATGAAGACATGTTTGATCTTGTTAGAAGCAGCTTGTTAGCATGTTTCAGCAGTGATAGCCTAGTGGTGTGACCGTCGGACTGCCAAGTCACAGGTCTCGAGTTCGAACCCAAGGCACGCCTGACTTTTTGGATTCATGTGTGTATTGTATATTATCACTTGCTTAAAAAACGGTGAAGGAGAACATCGTGAGGAAACCGGCAGGCCTGAGAGATATTTCTCGATGGCATGTGATGCCAAGTTAGAGGCCCATGGGCGGTCACCACACGACAAAGAAAGATCTTGTTAGAAGATTCAAACACATTTAAAAAATTGCAAAGCGATGACTACGAAATATTTACATATATGAAAAACCTGTCTGAATTATTAATAGCTCTGTGCCTAAACACTCGACGAACTCACGGTAAACAAATTATCACTCACTATCGCAAAAAAATTTGACAGTCTATATTATCACTGTATCGTTCGTTCGTAATCTCAGCAGTTTGCTAGACAATCGTCCAAACAGTCACTCGTCCGTCAGTATAGTTACTGACTCAGTGCCAAGCGGCTGTGATGCGATGTTGTTTAATAAGTGCAAGAAGTGTCGCAAGAAATGTAAATAGTTTATTTTTTGTTTTCGTTTGTGCATATGACGTTATTTTGTGACTAACACTTGAGTTCGCAATGCTTATCGTGGTCGAGTAATTTGACTAAAATATTATCAGTAATTTGTTGTTGTCTGATTATTTAAATGTGGATAAAAAACGGTATTTGATGTTGGTAGTATTTTTAGAGATAGTATTCGGTGTGTAGTTGTAGAAAACTGGTAAAAAAAACACCTTTTTTACCATATTTAGTTACACGATAATAAAACGACCATTAAGTGTTAATAGATTTAGGAATTCCTTAAAAATGAAATATTTGAATATTTTATAAACTATCTAGTGACACCCCTCGTTCCCTTTCGTAATATAGTCTAAATGTACAATTTGTTATCTGTATAATAATTATGTGTCCATTTCACAAAACCTTCTTACATGAATGCCAACTTTAACAAAAACTTACTTCCATTACTGTACATAAATAGCAGTAGGCACTAGCGGTAAACGCGTACCTGTGATATTAAGTAAATCACAGACCACATAGTACTCACATCATTCGTCTAGTAATTGCTGTGAACCCTGCTTGTCATCTAGCCTACACACACACACAGAGGAGTGAGCTAATGGAGTGTTGATGCGCTTGCGGCGATATTTGCATAAACATGCAGATATTGCTGTGACCACTCACTAAGTGTTTTGTGTGTAATGCATCGGTGTAATATGTTGATTGGAAGAAGTATTGCATATTATATGAGTCAAATCCCCCTAATACAAAATGTGGTTTACGATAGCCTTGGTTCAAGTCTATATTTTAAGAGTCACAAATAATAGATTTAAAAACCAAGACTATCATCAAACCACGTTTTGATTAAAGGGCAATGCGAGAAAACATTAAATCATACTTACATGGGAAGAAATAGATTAACTATAATAAATGATCCAATAGTGTCTCATGTCGGAAATCGGCAAAAACAATGGTTTGCGTTACGTTTTAATTTTATTGTTCATAAGCAACAACAGCAACGCGCCATATTTACAAATGTTGCAATACTATTTTTAATCGACGTAATCACTCACATGAGCACTCCATTAGCACGCCACTCCGTGTCAATATAAAACTGTTAATTTGTGTTGCTTATCATGCCGTGTCCTTTTGCACGCCAGCGCCTCCTCACGCGGAGTTACGAGGTAAATAAACGTTTTTATATACAATACGTTATGTACAAAGGTAAATATATACATGTAAGTTACAATACATATTACTGCTGTAGCTAATCAGTCGAGTTGAAATCTTAACACAAACTTGACGGTATTATGTCTTGTAATTTATTTATTTCTGTCAAGGATGCTTTAGTCCAAGAATATACCATAACTTCATATTTTTTTAAATAGATCACTTGGAAGGTCCTTTCAAGGCTCAAGTACTATAAGATATTTAGTTCAAAGTGTACCTAAGTACTTGTATAAGTTGAAAAAGCCTTTTGCTTTCATTTAGTTTCACAAAAACACAAATTAGAAAAGCTTTTCGCAATGATTGGCACAGATTTTATGTTTATACGAAATTCTTTGCAAAACTAAACATACTAATTTATTTTTAGTTTCGCTAATTAATAACGGGGTGACTGAATCATTAACTTATTTATGAGAAAATAATAAATACTATAGCTATAGGTAGGGTTTCTTAGAATTAAGGATTTTGTATTTTTTATGTCCCACTATCTTGAAAATATCATAATTTCATCTCTTTCACCACTCTATGTATGACTCAATCTTTGTCTCCATCACTGAAAACACAATAAGCACAGATTCGGCTTTTGGGCAGTGATACTTCGTAACATATCATTATATTAATTCTCTATCACAAAGTTTATTTAAAAATTCACGCCGTTGGCTTTTCTATGACCAATGATTGTACCTCTGGAATTGAAAATCTTTTGTGTTCATACTAGTTTCATACTATTTTTCTTCCTTTGTAAATACCCCACAATAATAACAATCAGACTAGTGTAGTCTGATTGTTACCATAATAAAACTTGTCTGTTATTTCCACCTATCCACTCACATTTCTTTAAAAATTCTTTCCCACTTTTATCTGTTCATGTCTTTTTCTGACAATCTTTCAGCCACAACCCTGAATGAAACACTTATGCAAATCCCTGAAAATTCATAAAACTTACCTTAATAACATGGGACTATAAGAGAGAACGCAGAGGACCGCATTTTCTTGACCAACGTTTTTGTAAACGTATGGCTTGTCTTTGTGTGGGACGTCTGCGTTAAAAAGTATAGATTGTCATTTGTTTTATTTATACCCATTTTTACGGTATTTTGCGTTCTCCCTCTCGTCCCATGTACAACCGCGGATATTTGCTGTGAACTACTTTTCAACCTTATCCCATTAGTAATAAGGTTGAACAGTGTTTCACCGCAAATGTCCGCGATGGTACAAGGCCGCAAGGTTCTTTTGGAGCCAAAATCTTAACTAACGCCGCCATCTTGTTTTTTTTACTAGAGTTTCTGTGACAATTTCACAAATGTGTATCAACAACGCCCCCTGTCAATGTCATTTAGGCGCCAAAAGATCCTTATAGCACTCTAATTATAACCACCATGTATTGAGTATTGCTACAACGTGGTAGCGAACGCGTCGTCGGAAGGCTCCCGAGCGTCCGAGGCCGGGGAAGCGGCGGCTCCGCGGGGCTCCACACTGCCTCGGGCTGCGACCTCGCCTGCGCCCAAGTTTTCGCCGGAAGCATCGCCCAGCTCGTCTGTTACCAGTGAGGGGGCGCCGTGAGTATACACACTATTGATTCAAGTCTTGTGGGTTATACAGGGTGTCCGGTAAAGAATGGATAACCTTGAAACAGCATATAATAGACTTTATGGCCGTTCTAAAATAAATACAAAAAATATACTTAACTAAGATTTTTTTTTTAAATACTAACTTGTTCTATTCATCACCACGACCACAAACGAATGAATTCCATCAGTTATTTGTTGTTATATTGTACGTTGACTATGCCGACAGAGAGGCAGTAAATAGTGTGTCTAGAAATCGCACGGGTACTTCTAGGCAAGCGTGCAGTATCGTCGAGGCGTGCTGTAGCCTTGTTCCGGTTTGCACATTCGATTCGGCTGTGTTTGTTTGAACAACAAAGCTGACTCGACGTAGACATACATACATGCATGCAAATAAATAAAATTGAAGTGTCACTTTGTAATGTCAAGATAACAGCTTATTACTAAATACATATGAAATTATTTACGGTACTTATAACAAAAAATCAATTTTTTGAGTGACAACAACTTTCGCATTTATAATTATTATTACAATTATTATTTTGTATGGATTATTTCTCTGTGGACCGGTGGGCCTATTGGCTCTTGAACGAATGTGCCGTTGTAGTATCTTATCGAAGTAACAACAGTACCGGTAGTAATGAAACAAATTGACGGATAATCATGTCATGGTTTTCTACAGGTACCCAGCACAGCCCGGTTCAAATAACATTTCGGAGACGACGTTTACGTTGAAACCGATATTGAACGAGCTGCGCGAACGCAGGGAGGACTTCGAACGGCTGTCTGAGAAGATAGATGCACTGAAGGTATGAGACAACTTATTTATTCTGATGTGGTTCATGGCGAAGTCGCATGTGACACGGCAGCCTGTCGAATGGTTGTGAATAGCTATGCTAGTGTTTTGTGTTTTGCCCTGGTATGTAACATTCTGAACATCTAACTGTTTCTGACAATATTCCCGAAGTTGACCTATTTATCTGTATTTTGTAGAACTTGTCACAAGAGGTGTCGTTCCTGTCGGCCGCACTACAGGAGGAGCGCTTCAAGACTGAGCGGCTGGAGGAGCAAATCAATGATCTCACTGAACTACACCAAAATGAGGTAACATTCGGACTCTTCATACATCCTTTACTGCCCCGTTGGTCTCGTGGTCGCAAGCGCGACTGCCAAACGTGGGGTCCTGGGTTCGATTCCCAGGTCGGGCAAAGGGTTTTCCATTAGGAATTTCTCAGTAGCAACCCGGACTTTGAGAGTGAGGGAAGGGAGTGTTCCTGTGTCTGCGCACACACGCTTGCACTATAGTATGTCCCGCGTCGATGGCTAGTCTTCGTTGAGATTGACCGCCATCGCCATAGCCGAAATTCGGTCTGAAGGACTATTATGGATGTACCATTAGCGGAATTGTGCGAACAGAACGCCAGTTGTTTCATTAGTTGAAAAATCTCCGTCATTATTTTTTAAGTATGAAGCTTTTAGAAACATGATATTTTCATCTCTAGATAATGCAAGTAAGGCTCAGTGAAGTCAAGAACGCTCATCACTTGAGATTCAATGCAAATTTGGTAGCCTTATATAAACGAACTTAAAGTGAGTTTCGATTGCTTTTTCGAGTGTATTCTGATAGTTAGTACAGACAAATATTAATTAACGACGTCAGACGATACATTCAAGGATTATACATGACAATAAGATCATTATATCTTTTAATAATACGCTAAAACAATACATTACTTACCTAAACAGTCTAGCATGGGTAATATTTTTCTTTAGGGCTAATTTTTCCAACCCCAGAAGCCCAATTCCCGTAATTAAAAATGTTTAAAATCTAGACGCAATCTCATCTCAGCGACAATTTGTCAAAAATCTAAACTTTTGACATAGTGAGACAGAGATCAGACTGTGAAAGTTCTTAAAAGTACGGGAATTGCCCCTCTGATATAAGGAATAACGTTGAATTTTTCACTGTTATTCCATGAAAAAAACTGTCAAACGTCAATTTTAGGCAATTGATATAAAATATAGTTTTCTTTGTTTTTAGGTGGAAAACCTGAAGCAAGCTTTAACGGACGTAGAAGAGAAAGTGCAGTACCAGAGTGAGGAGCGAATACGAGATATACATGAAGCACTTGACCTCTGTCAGACTAAAGTGAGTACGATATAATAAATGTTTATTTATTTATTTATAAAGGTACACCAACAGCTTCTGTATACAAAATATACAACAGTAATAGATGACAGTTATGGGCTTATACAGTTGACAATAACAGGTGAACCAACATTCTCAAATACTATATACAGGGTGTTTGGAAGGTGGGTGCAAAGCCTTAAAGGGGAGTTAATACAGACCATCTAGAACATTTTGAGCCATATTTGTCCTAACCAAAGTCTGATATTTATTTTTTTAGAGAACTTTTACGATTTTGGTACCAAAATCCCAAAATTTTCCAATTAAGGCCTAATAACGCAAAGATTGAGTGAAAATTTCTATTTTTTTAATTTACTTTATTGGCCTAATGTGTGTTTAATGGTATGAAATCATTTCGAAGCACCGTATTTACTAAAAAAATAACTTTCAGACTATTTAAAATAAAAAGAAAAAAAAATTAAAGAAAAAAAATGGATTTTAATTGACATTTAAAAAATAAATAAAATAGCTACTGGTGTTCAAATAATTTTAAAAACATGCTGAGTTATTGCTCTTTTTTTTAAGGTATCATTTACTTAGATAGCTTTACAATTTTTGAAGTTAGGGTGCCTGAACCAGTTAAAGTCGATTTTAAGGAGTAAAAAAAAAGACAGTTTTTGATTTGATTTTTTAATTTTGATGTTCAAAATGGCTTCCGCCACAGCGTATACATTTACGACAGCGATTTCTAACTTCTGTCGTGGTGATTTTAAGCTGCATTTCTTCTTTCATTGTTCTGAAAGCTGCTTCTATTCTTTGAATTAGTTCTTCTCTTGTTGAAATCTCAGTTGTGTATACGAGCTCCTTTGCCCGTCCCCAGACAAAAAAATCTAACGGCGTCAGGTCGGGCGATCGCGCGGGCCAAGGAATGGGCCCATCTCTACCTATCCAGCTGCCTGGAAAACAGTTATCAAGATGTTCTCTGACAATCAATGTCCAATGAGATGGACATCCATCTTGTTGGAAAATTATTGGCCTGTCCGTATTTAAAATGGGTACTTCCGCATCATCCAGGAGTGTTGGGAGATCGTTTTGTAGAAAATTCAGATAATTTTCACCGTTTAAATTATCTGGTAAAATGTGGGGCCCAATCAACGTCCGTCCAATTACTCCAGCCCATACATTAACGGAGAATTTTGCTTGGAAAGACACCTGAAACAAAAATTAATTCTAATTAAAGTGTTCTTTGAAGATGTGTTGAACATCTGGACTTAAATTAATAAACATTAATTTGTATACCTGTTTTTTCCAATGTGGATTGTTGTCCTTGTCAGCCCATTCATGTAAATTATGGAAATTCGTGATTCCTTCTCTAGAAAATTTGGACTCATCAGTCCAGAGGATAGATTTTAGAAACCATCTGTCGTCAATGTCGCTATTGAGCATAAATCGGCAGAACTGCATCCTTCTCCCAGGATCGGTTTCTACCAAGCCTTGCACGCCTCTACCGTGAAACGGATATTTATGTTCCCGATGCATGGTACTCCACACTTTCCATATTGAAAGGTTTAAGTTTCTCGCCACAGTTCTGACGCTGGTTGTAGGATCCGCTTCAAAGGCTGCAAGTATTTGTTCTTCAACGTCGGGGTCATGTCTTCCTGGATTCACTCCGGGTACTGCATGATGGATGCCAGATTCCGAAAGTCTGCGATACGTGTTGTAAAAAACTCGAACATTAGGTAGCCTAAAATGAAATTGTTTATTAGTAACGTCAGTTACAAATCAACATGGCAATTGAAGTAATAATGTTAGTATTAGAAGTTACTTTACCTGCGGTTCGGGTAACGTTCTTGGTACAAACGTCGTGCCAAAGCTCCGTTACCATCAGCTCTGCCATACATAAAAAGGATATCCGCTTGTTCCTGAGATGTAAATGCAGCCATGGCAATCGTACATACACTCAATTAAAATGTCAATTAGTTCAATAGTCCGAAATAACACGTGCAGGAGCGTAAAGCTACAACTGAACACGGTAAATCACAAACGCAATACAAGTAATTCCAAAATTAATAATCAACACGCGCAGGAGCATTAAGCTACGACTGAGTACGGTGAATCAAACGTCTACTCGCAACGCGCAAGGGCAGAGCAGTGAAGGAAGAGAGAGAAAAGATGACATCACCGAAGCGACGGGTCGGGTCCATCTCAGGTACTAACGAATTTATAAACTCAAAAAGCATCTTTACATCCTCGGCAATAAGACCTAAAGTTGTCTTTATCATAACAAAAGAATCAAGAGCCCTTTGTTATCGTACGCCGCCCGGTCCGCCGGCCACCACGGCAGCCTTTGTTTCGTTTTGTAAGGCCGACTTTTTTTAAGTGCGTCTAAAAAATAACCACTTTAGACTTTAGTTTAAAGTTATTTGAGGAAAAATCAGGTTGATTTTAATTTTATTGAAATTTGAAATTTCTTACCCTTAATTGGTCCAGGCACCCTAACTTCAAAAATTGTAAAGCTATCTAAGTAAATGATACCTTAAAAAAAAGAGCAATAACTCAGCATGTTTTTAAAATTATTTGAACACCAGTAGCTATTTTATTTATTTTTTAAATGTCAATTAAAATCCATTTTTTTTCTTTAATTTTTTTTTCTTTTTATTTTAAATAGTCTGAAAGTTATTTTTTTAGTAAATACGGTGCTTCGAAATGATTTCATACCATTAAACACACATTAGGCCAATAAAGTAAATTAAAAAAAATAGAAATTTTCACTCAATCTTTGCATTATTAGGCCTTAATTGGAAAATTTTGGGATTTTGGTACCAAAATCGTAAAAGTTCTCTAAAAAAATAAATATCAGACTTTGGTTAGGACAAATATGGCTCAAAATGTTCTAGATGGTCTGTATTAACTCCCCTTTAAGGCTTTGCACCCACCTTCCAAACACCCTGTATTATTATACTATGCCAAAAACGAAATGTATAAAAACTTTAGTGGTAACAAACTTTAAACCTAAACAAAAACATAAAAAGAGAGGTTGCAAGAAATACCTACATACTAATACAATAAAATCTACCTTTAAATTGTGTGAGTTGTGTGCTTTGGGACCTCAAAACTTGGATTTCAAAACTTGGGTCTTAAAGCTATTCACTGAGTCATGATATATGTATGTCAAAATCTGGAGTGGATGTTCATATTTAAAAACGTGTTATCATGTGACAAGTGGTTGAATGAATGAAATTCACCGACCCCAGCATGGTTTGACCAGACTCGATTACGCGAATGAACCCAAAGGTTAATTTTAGCCCATGTAGCCTCATGTTTCATGGTGCAACAGAGGCCATTGCCATTGCCATACCTATAAAAATCTACTTAATAAATACAATCTAATGAGTCTGAAGTCTAGACGTTTATATCTAGAAATTATGTTTCTTTTCAACGTATGCTATAACAGGTATAACTGCTCTAAGATTACTAATAAAATATGCTACTGTGTCCCAAGAACTGTTATTAGACGAGAGGTGCGCGCACGTCCTCTTTTTGCTATGACCCATTGCCGCACCAATGCTGGTCTGCGGGCGCCTCTACGTCGCTTGTGCAAAAACTATAATGATTTTTGTTCAGAAACTACAGAATTAGATTTATTCTCAGTGTCAGCAAATAGATTTCCGTTCTGCTTTGTTAAGGAAACTTAAGGATTCCGATATTATTTGAACAGTCTTGTAGTTTTACTCGCATAGATTGTTCATTAGTAAAGTTATATGAATTGTATATGCTGTGGATATCGGTGTGAGTTTCACATTTATATAATATCTTTGTTTATATTATTTGCGTAGATATAATGTGTTACTGTTTGTTTGTCCCAAATAAATAAATATGAAGGAGTAGACCGGGGTGTGCGATAATGGTGGGGAAGACGTGCCCTTAGGATATGGAAGGATTATTATTAGTGCCGTACCGGGTGTGTACCCTACAGTAAGCAATGGAATAGCGAAGAGACTGGTAATATTTATTAATGGATGGGCATCTTTTAACGACGTCGCCGGCAGGTTGTTTCAAGTCCCTTCTCCGGTGAATCTTATGGCGGGTTACTGCTATGCTGTATTACGTGTTGCTGTATCCAAAGTCTTCTTCTGAGGTCTCGCTGCTATCCGTTTCAGGTTTCTTGTAAATCTCGCTAGCAGCCTTCTTAATCTTATCTCAAAAATTGATTTCTTATCGAAGTAAGTTTGCTATCATGTGACAAGTGGTTTGCCAAAACCAGACAGAGTATCAAGATTGATCTTGGTTTTTGAGTTTATTATTTACAGCTAGTTTGGGTTGAGTTTCTATTTAAACCTACTTATTTAATTTTAGCATTGTATATAGTTGTACAGGAGGAACAGTCCCTCTTATAGAGAGGAGGCCTGTGTCCTAGCAGCGGGAAAGTTATGGGTTGATTGTGTTATATGGTTGCAGTTGAGACAGCTCGCTTTCATGACATAGTTGACAGGGGTATTGTATGGTCAGAGAATATAATAAAGAAATAATTAAAAATATTTTTTTTTTTTCTTTACGTCAAGTTTAATGTAACAAAATAAACATTATGTCGGTGAGTCGCATCGCATGGAGCATCAATGTGAAGTTTCCAAATGAGTACGACTTGTATCAGTCAATTGTAGTAGAGATATTATTTGACCAAACTGTACTCCCGCAGATCAGCAAGCTGGAGCAGTGGCTGGCGGGCGGCGGAGGCGGAGGGGCTGGCGGCGGTGCGGGCGGCGAGGCGGGCGCGGGCGGTGCGCTGCCGCCGCGCCTGCTGCTCGTCAAGCTGCTCAACGTGGCGCTCACGCTGCTGCAGCTGGCGCTGCTGCTCGTGGCCACGGTGGCTGGCGTGGCTATGCCTTTTTTGCGTACTAGGTAAATTAACTAAGATTATTTTCTTTCCATCTTTAATCACCCAGTGGCCCCAGTTAACTCCATGGCCTAATTTTGTCACCGCGTAAACCCCAAAATTGATCATGGATTATCTCGCCCGCAAAGAGACGTGTACCACCTCATACAAAAACAGATTCAGGAACGTCAACTACGTTATGTGTAATTTTCAGTAGAAAAAAAAATTACACATCTCTTGCAATCATTCCATTTGTCTGTAACAAATTGGGATACCAACGTTGTGGGATCCCATAGCTAGTACTTTTGTTAAACCTCTCAAATAACGTCCATCTACGTTACGATTACTTACGATAAATATATTAAGCGCAAAAAACCGTTACCCCGATCTGATTCTTTAAGACGAGTCTACAAAAGTTTTCATCGTAAGTGCAACGTGCGAGGTTCCAGCCGGGGTTGCGGGATGTTCGAAAGAGTTACCGTGGCCCCGGCACAGGCAACAGAAGGAACACGGGTGGGTTTTAGTCAGTAAAAGTCTGACACGCCCTCCCGCTCCGCCCAGAGCTGGAGAAGGCATTTGATGATTTCCCATCCACAAAAAAAAAAAATGTGCGAGGTTGAAACTTTCAATATCTCACTCTCGGCAAGAAGCTATTGGAATATTACAAGGTCTAATTAAAATTAATTGAAAAACTTCTCAGACCTCGTTACGTCTGTAAAGTTATTAATTATCACCAAAAAAACTTTATTTATTTATTTATTATTTATAAGTAAAAAAATACTGTACAAAAGCGGACTTAATGCCTGAGACATTTTCTACCAGTCAACCTTACGATGATGCAGAGAGAAAACATGGCAGGTGCAACATAAAGGATGCATATCTTGAAAAAGAATAAAAATACTAAATAAACTTTCAGGAGAAATAACGATAAATAGAGGAGAAAACGAATCTAGCAAATCAGCGCTGGAATGATTCTGCCAACTTCGTACGACTTCTTCTAACTTTACCCATAATCTCAAATAACTCTTCACATTCCAGAGTACGCGTCCTAACAACGAGTCTAGCAGTAATGGTCGGCGTGATGGTACTAAAGCAGTGGCCGGAAGTGACGCAGCTGTCAGAGCACCTAGTGCGGCGGCTCAAGGAGTATCTGCTGGACAAGCATCACGACAGGTAATGTGCGGGGCAGGCAGGGGCGTAGGGTTCTGGTAGGTTGGGGCGCAGTTTAGGACAGAATACTGTGGAGTTTGAATAATTTATTTGCCAAGAGAGACAGTAATTATACTGATCCTAAACAGAAGATTTATGGTAGAAAAACTTGAGTGATATATTAAAATATACAATTTTGGAAACTTTGTGGAAGCGAAAACCATCGTACGATGGATAAAGACCGTAAAAACGCTGAATCTACTACTAAGGCCAACTTGCACCATAAATCGTTAAACACATTTGACGTTAAACGAACTTAAAATATCGTTCTTTTCTGAAAATCGTTCGAAGATGACAGTGACAAAGTGATGTTGGAAATACGTTCAGTTAAAAATGTATTTAGTAGTTGTTTGGGAAAATGAACAAAAGTTAAATTGACCAATTTACCGTAACCAATATATTATGCAAAGAAATCATTCATACAAACTCACCTTTAAAATGATCGGATCAAAGTTATAAGTTCGGAAAACTTCCAGCCTTTGTGGATTCAGTGTTTATCAATATTATTAGTCAACCAGACTGCACAGTCAAGCTCTCATTCGATACTTAAACAAATTTTTCTCTGCCCTACAAAATAGTATAACTTGAATTATTTGCCTACCAACCACATCTGCCCCCACTTAGCAGTATTATTCAGTAAACACACAAGTTATGATTAATGAATACCTATGAACCCAGTGAAGGAGGCGTAGTAAAACAGAGGTTACGTATGTGCCGGTCCAGTCTAGCGATAACGTTGAGCGTTACTTAGAAATAAACGATTCTAATTGAAATATAGGCGAATATTAGATGATGCTGGTGTTTGGACACAGAGTTGAGAAGAGCTCTTTTTATCAAATTAAATATTCACACAATTTTATCTGATAAGTATGAATATTATGGCCGATACCTAACAGTTTCGAAAAAAAAAAACTACAAACTTTGATGCGTTGTGATCTGAAATAACAGTCGATTTCTGCGGAGATATAAATCATTGATATTGTAACTGTGCCTCGCATAGCACCGATATTCTTGTATCACTATTAAAAATAACTTAATCAAAAGACACAGAGCTGTCAAAGTAATCGATTATTGTGTCGATTCTAAATTTGCTTTCATGTATTTTGTCGAATCAAATTTTATTCGACATATTGTCGAATTGATTCGATTTAAAACTCGGCAGATGTCAAGATTAAGCCGAACCTTGTCATCTCTAAAGAAAGGCTCTGTTTCCAAACATCAGTGAAAATATAAAATGAAAGTCGTAGATGATATTCAATAGAGTTTTCTATTATTTTCAACAAGCTATTGTACTGTAGTCACTTCACAATATTACTTATATATAAGCTTTGTTATGTACTATATCGTGTATGTATGTAGGCAGAGAGCATCTTTTAGAAGGATGGTGCATAGTAAAGAGTTTTTAAACCACTTGAGATTCATTTTGGTTAATTTCTATATTTAACGCGTATAATTGGGTTATCTTGTTTCTTAAGTATATTAAAGTAAAAATTCTAGGTAAATTAATATTTAATTTAACCAATTAATAAAATTGCTGCACCAGTCTAAAGGATGCTAAAATCATATCAATATAATAATATGTATACCAGATTATACAAATACATGTAATGTTGTATATAAATAAATGAAACATTGTGTTGCCAGCAATAATGTAAAAAATACGTATTAATTTGTATTTTTTATGTATGGACGGACGTAATTGCAATACTCTTTTCTTGTATTTATTTATTTTGTTTAATTTTAATTACTTTTTTTAATTTCCTTTTCTTTTTGTCCACTGCAGGTATGAATGCAAGTCATTATGTGGTTGATTTTGTCAGAATCAGCATCGCTAGTGGAATTTTAGGTGATATTGCAATTTTGTCCTGGGACAGCGTTAATGTATGTACGCCGAACGCGTTGAGGTAAATACTGCTTGGTTAAACTAACAATACAGGTATATGGGATACTCAAAGCTAATTTCACCAAACTGTTCATAATTGGACATTAGTAAATCAGCCATTAAAATAAACACAGATGTTAACGGTATTTACGTTCCACCAGAAAAAAATAAACCACAAGAAACCTGGCGTTAGGATGTATCATTCACTCTTATATCGGTCAGTTGTCTAAACAACCAAAATAAAAAGTCGCAATGTCTTATGTCAATACTCACTAACAATGCATCGTTTTAGCTAGCCGTATAGTATAGGCTCGCGTTTTTCATTTCGATAATTTTGACAACTAAATGTCGGTTAGTAAGTTAACGGATCTCTAGGGCAGCAATTAAACGTAACACCTGATTAAGACATTTAATCATGGATTAGCGCATGGTGAAACACTCGATACTCTAAATGTCCCGTTAACATTTTAACAGAAGATTAAACTAAGTAACATGGTATGGTGAAACTAGGTCTTAAAACACAGATATCTTGCACTATCCAGTTGGTGTGAATCGGATGAAATATCTTCCTAAATAATTAAGCATATTATATTATGTAAAAGTGGAGCCATTTTAAGAAAGAACCCATGGGATTACAGTAGTTTTCCTGAAGAGATTAAATAGTAAAAATAATGTTAGATTAACTAAGCAGTTAATATTATTTCCTGGTTGCACGACGACGTGAGTTGATAAATAACGAAGATTTAATGCTTAATAGTCAAACATAGTAATTCATTGATATTCTGTCCGATTATGTAAATACAAAATGTTTCTTTTTTCGTGACCAGTTCATTTTTCGAGATATACACAACAAATGTGGGTTCATATAATTATTGGCTTATAATATATATTTAATATTCTCATAGTTGCGTTTTTGGGTATTTCCATCTGGAATTTCTCAACAGCAGCCCGGAGTCTGGATCTGTGCCCGATTGATGGCAATAGGCTCGCCCCCTACTACATGGGACGTAAACATAACTGGCGAAATGTGGGTGTACTGTAGGTACACCTCTGCATACATTTCCACCTCATGCATTTCCCTGCGAGGAATACAGACGTGATGTTATGTGGTTTTTTTAGTTCCAAGGGTTACAAAGTTTACTAATTAGGCAATAATTGTTATACTCAAAGTTAGTAAGCTCTCTGTTAACGTAGATGATTATTACACATTGTTATAGTATCTGTCAACTCACGCGTGGTGCCGTGGTGTAAATATACTTATTACAGTGATATTTGTTTATTATTATTTAAGTGTAAATTGAAGTGGTTGCACGCAGTTCTAGAGGTCTAAATAATATTATGGTTTATTAAGAATCGCTAATATATTCGATTATCATGCTTTAATGCCGGTATTCAGTGACGTCACTAAAGAAATAATTAATCATTAACTTTAATGAGGTTGTTTCCAAGAAGCTTCGCCGCCAGAGAGCGCTATGTTTGTGCCTTGTCAAAGTCATCGTGAAGACAAACCGACCAAACGGCGGCAAGAAAAAACACTCGTTATCTCGCGGCAAAGTTTTTATTATCAAGATACCGGAATGAAAGCCGTTGACAGCTAAATGAGTAACAAATATCTACGCGAAACTAATTTGACAGTTTTCTTCCCCATTACAGTGAATGATTGATTAATTTTAAGTAACAACCCTGAATGCGGCATTATGATCTGTCATCTTAAATACTGACTGAATCATTCTTAGGGATGCGTAGTTCATTAATATTTTAAGATCATAACAAGCTCTAAATAATGATTTATCTGATTTAACATAAGAACTCTAGAACTATGTGTGACCGTTTTGTTTAATTAGTGATTTTACATGAACAAACAAAGGGCTGGGCCCACTTAGATATTGATGATTTATTCTAACGTTGTGTACCGTACGGTGTCGAAACTTATAGTTAATTGCTCACAAACTCAGTTCTAAAATACGAGAGTTGTCAGTATTGTTGTGTTTGTCAAACATTACTATGTTGTTTTAATGCCCTTTAATTAATTGAGGAAATGGTTAGTTATTAGTCGTATTGTAAAAGTCTATGATCATGTTGTCATTGTCATACACAACTTGTTTGACAAACATAACCTTAATGTTAGACAAAAATGAACTCTTTAAGACCTAAAAGGCTGAACGGTTTAAAAATCTCGAATCTGTTGACACTTTTAAACTAACTTGTATCGTTTAGGTGAAGGATAATAATAAATTGCTTGATTGCGTTTGTACAAATTGTAGTTAATGGGGGAGGGGGGGTGTTAAGTTGCCATCACAATGATTTTATATACGTTTCGACAATGGTTCTAAATATATTGATTATTTTTTATATTAAATTTAGTCAAATATTCGCTAAAGACTATGTTAAAGTATGAATATTGAATGTCCATTTTTTATATTCCATTGCGACTCTATTTGTTTTCTACAGCAATTAAACCACATGGAGTCTAAAACTTTAAAATCGATTCATACTTTATTAGTTTTTATCATAATGACGTTATTTATTGAATTAAATTATTTATGTGTCGATTAATTGTCAAAAGGGCGCAGTTTATTTTATAAGTTTTATGTAACTTATCAAAAAAACTGTAGATAAAATTAATTTAAATGTGAAAATTACAATTACGTTTATTAGCGTTAATACCAATTAGCGTTAATACCAATACGCATGAAGATGGTTTTTGTACTACAATTAATTAAACTATAATTTTTTTTTACGAAAATATTACATAATAAGCAATAAATCTAAATAAAATAGTTTTTGTCTACAAAGCTTCGAAATAGTTTTGGCTAGAGTCTTAAATAGATACATATTATGGTTGGAAACCATTCTTTATCGAGTGTTGGTCTCATATCTAGTTACTCCTTCTTCGTATTTTAATGAGAACATTCCAAAATTACTTACTGTGTCGAGTATGGCAGATTTGGTTAAGTCAGGGAACCTTAAAATTACTAAAAAAATATTTGGCAACAAAATACTTTCTAAGCTCAAAATGTCCTATTCTTAACTAATTATTCTTTCGTATACTGATTGATTCCCACCTTTAAATAAATGTAGCTTTAATATATTGTAATAATGATAGCCTAGCCCTAAATTATGATAGCTACCGGTTTCCTGACTCGCCTGAGACATGACTACAACTTAGTTTAGATACCAGTTATTACCATCCAAGTTATATGATGTACAAAATATTTTATTTCTCAAACAATCGTTGTATACTCTGTAAATATTTTTTATCCAAACTCGCTATTAATAGTGAAGTAACCAAAATTGTTATTAATTATTCTGTATTGAGTTGTACGTTGAGTATATGCAAATATTTCAGATAAAAAATTAATTGATTTCATATTGATATCTATGTTTATATAAATATTTGCAAAGCCTTATAAAACCACCAATATTCTATGAACAAGTGTTCTGCACTAGCATGAATTGTGTTGTATTTTTATATGTACCATTTGTTTTAAAGAACACTGATGAAAATATGTATGTTGAAGTATATAAAAGTATTAATTTTCGTTGCCGGCTATGGATTGAATTAAATCATCACAATTTTATTCAAGTTTGTGTTTCAATTCGACAAAACGCCTCATAAACACAAAAAATAACACGACGCTAAACGAATATAATGCCCTTCGCAAATTATAATTATATGACAGTCACTGGTATAGTAATTATACTCGTGCTTTGTCCTTCTAGATTAGATTATCAAGATTTCAACTTTTAGTACAGCCCGATTCAAACTTTATGGTGGCTCGGAGTGTGAGGCGAGTCGCTGCGCAGTAACGAATTCACGTGTCAGCGGGGGTGCGGGGTGCGGTACTGCGCAGCGAGTAGCGCACTTCACAGCCGCCACAAAGTTTGACGCGTACGTGTAGCTATAATCACACTAATTTAAGGGTAGTATAAGCATAATCTGCCTATAATGTTCCCACCGCTGAGACACAGGCCTCCTTTTTGTGAGAGGGAGTGGACCGTAATCCACCACGCGAGCCCAGTGCGGGTTGGTGGATGTCACAAATGTCTTCGAATTTTTGGTTCTAGGACATGCCGGTTTCCTCACGATGTTTTCTTTTCGAGCAGTGATGATGAAATAATATACACAAAGTGAAACGCCTGTCAGGGTTCGAACCTACGACCTACAACTCGTAAGTCGCGGCCGTTACCACTGGGCCACCACTGCTCGTCCACCATGTCCCAAAAACCACCTAATGTGCGCTTAGCTTTAGGGCGTTTGTCCACCGCCGACGTTACCGAGAAACGAGATTATTCGAACCGAACGTGACGACCCGGTGACGGCGATCGAGTGACCACCGCAACCGAACTCGATGGTTTAGCATGTTACGATAGACAAAACAAAAAACTGGCGAACGGCGTGGTGCTATGGCAGTGTGTGGACAAGCACCAAACGTGTTTTGTATTGCCGGCACATCAGGTGACAGACGTGCGGTGGACACGCGGCTATAGTAAATGTATGTATCGCTACTTCGGCGCCGTCACCTCATTCTCGGTGACATCCCGGTGACGGCGGCAGTGGACTAACACCCTTAGTTTTCGGCCATTCTAATAAAAATGTTCTAAATAAGTTTCCATTGCAATGGAATTTGAAGTTTGTTGTGTACATACACCATTGAGGTCGTGTTCCCAAAACTTAATAATTATCTGACATTCTGAATTCTAATATACCTAGTCTAATGTGAATTAATTTTATGATAACCCCTCGGGGTTACCTATCCCGCTTGAAAGGAGCTGGAAATGCGGCCTACCACAGTTCTAAGAAAATAATAAAAAGTTTAGTACCTAGTGCAGTACCTAAATTGGTCTACCCCAATGTTATGTCACGTGATAACGTATTTTGTCCATCGACTAGGTACACAACAAATTAAACATTAATTAGCGGCTCATGGGCATAATGTAAAAAAAACTCATATTTATTATAAACATTTAATAATAAAACTTCTTTCACAAACCAATACAAAAATATGATAAATTATAAAACATAATTACAACGAAATACAGAACGCATTTCAATTTATTAAATCAAACGTCTGTCAATCAAGGCTTAGTTATAAAAATAAATATTTTTCTATTTCGCTTATTCATTGGCAGCGACAGAGACGGATCTAGGTATGGGCGCTAGATTCTCTGGTTTGGGCGGCGGCACCGGCTTCTCCAACACTTCGACATGGTCAACTATCTCCACGCTTTCCTCAGCGTCGTCGTCGATATACTCTGGAGATTCTACTACACTCCTGCAAAATTATTATTTCCTATTTTTTATCTAGCTGTACCACGGCTCTGCTCGTATTTACAAATATTTACATGCTATGTAGGTATGTACGTTAGGATTAAGGGCCATAATCGTAAATTCAAAAACTAATGTTATCAAGATTTAGTAGAAAAAAAAAGTAAAACCAATTCCCAGATAATTATAAATATTAGACGATCGACTCGTGACTTTGCTGCGACCCGTTTTCACGACTTAGTTGAACTACATAAGTCATGAAAACAGGGGGTCTACTCCCTAAGCACGAAGTTCGTGGTTTCTGTCAAAGTTACGGGCGTTTCCTACTCCGTGTTACTTTCGGACATATGATTAGTTCGGTTTCCGAACTAAGACTGAATGACAACACGATTGTACAGTTGTCCCTTCGCCCGATGTGTTTTTTTCCCCTCCGAAAATTTTAATTTTACACTTGTTTTGACGGATTAACTACTTTCAGACGGGCCCGTATCTTCGTTGACGGACTTAAGGAGTAGACCCCCTGGACACGGCAAACAGACGGACGCAGATTAGTTCTTCTTTCATCTCAAAAGAAGAACCGCGCGTCCGTCCGTTTGCCGTGTCCGTGTGAAATTAGTCGGGCAGATCCGAAAATATTAGAGATAAAAACTATGAGTAAACATGAATATGAATTGAACCCGAGCACACAGATATACATGCCCAAATAGTCCTACCGTGGCATGACGTTAGTACCATCGTGGTAGGGCCATCAATCCGTCATGATAATGAGACTCGGTAGAACAGTCGGTAATATCTAATGCCGGGTATAGATTGGTGAAACGTAACACAAAAATTGACACAAATGAGCCGTACAAATGTAGGTATGCAATGAAATGTTCACCTAAATGATTTTTTTCAAGGTTTACTATATGTTACGTTTTACCAATCTGTACCGGACATTAGGAAGCCGACTCAGCAAGCTCCTTCGTAGTTGGTGAACCATAAAAAAATACTGAGATCAACAGTCCGTTTGGCCCGGATCTCATAAAGGTGCATCCACACCGAAGTTACTTTTTAAAGACCAACATGATGACCGTTGATAACATTATATAACTTTCCATAGCTTTTTAGTAAATAACTTTTTGTTATCCGTTGTTGCCCACTAAACACTTGCAAATGTTACTGCACAAAAAGTAACTTTAGTGTGGATGCAACAAGTTTTTCTAACAAAATTATGGCAATGTCCCTTCCAAACAGCTGTATCTAAGGGATAGATTCAGTAGTAGATGTTTGTGAGTATATTTTCTTTAATATTTTTTTATTACGTTACATTAAGTTAGTGGATCATACATACCCGTCAATGGTAATTGTAGAATTTTGTTGGCTGTAGACATAATCTGATCGGATGAATTCTAATCTGTCCCTGAAAATGTTATTAACTAATAATTTTTTTGCTATACATACAAGCATACATATAGAATTATATATTGACAAGCAATATGCATAAAATCATCCCAGCGCTCTATAGTTTTTGTAAAACTGATGTAAATTAAGGCAGTTGTGAGTGGAAACGCCGGGAGAGGGCGACCTAGGAGGATATACATGGTGAAAGGGACAGCCCTCCGCAGACTAACAGGGTGCATTCAGCTCCTTATTCTGAATCATATTCCACCGGAAATATTCTCAGGAAATTTTTTATTTTATTTTCGGTTACTATTTCTTTATTTGAATGTAAAATTATATTCTCTATACGCAGCACTCCATTTATGTAAATTAAACAGCTAAAATAAAAAAATCAGCAATAGATGCTGAAATACAAACAGGCATAAGTAATGGATGTATTATGACGAATTTATTGTTTAATTTTATAATATGGTGAACATAGAAGAGTGTGCAATATAATAAATAAAATAATAATTTAAAAATTAATGTAATGTAACTAATGTTAATTGAAAAAGAATGTAATATAAATAGTATTAATTGTAATTTCATGTAGTTATATTGGTTTTGCATACCGTTAAAACGGTGAGACATGTAGCTCCAAGCATTTTATGTAACACCTTTGTAACTTACCATGTTTCTGGCAAGTAAATAAATAAATAAATACTCGGCAAAACAAATCAGATTTATTGGATACCCATAACGTTCCTGAAATAATTTCATGTACCGGTCATCTTAGTATGATATAGGGCAAAACTTGGGTAATCGGTGATAGTTTTGTTTTTTACTTGTAAAATTCGATTCATTGATCAGACTATTTTTTAAATTTACTGTGATATAGTAGACAAAATAAGTTTTGCTAACTTATATCTAAAAATGTGGCAAATACTATAATGATTGAAAAATGTACATTTATCAAGTCAGTAGTAACTTGGTAATAAAACACAATTATCTATCACCGAATAGCTGCATATCACGAATTAGCCAAGTTTTGCCCTACTGAATTCACCTTATTGTTCTTCAGAAGGATAGGTGCGTAGAACTCGCAACCGGCGTGCGTGTATGAACGTAAATGTGTGAACGTAAACGCCAAGAGTGTGTAAGGATCGTAGCAGGTGGCGATCTGTAGTTTCTGCCTACCCCCATGGGAAGGAGTGTTTGTATGATGTTTGTGTAACCATGATGTAATTCCTGCTGTGCGAGTGCCACCACTTGCTGCATTGCCACATATAATAAGGAATAAGCGCCCATAAAGCAAATATAATTATATTGCGTATAAGGGAGGTCAAGGGATGGGAAATTAAAAAGTTTAACTGTTTTACCAATTCCGTTTTATTTTTAGGCTT
Organism: Fissipunctia ypsillon; assembly: GCA_947568875.1. Taxonomy (NCBI): domain Eukaryota; kingdom Metazoa; phylum Arthropoda; class Insecta; order Lepidoptera; family Noctuidae; genus Fissipunctia; species Fissipunctia ypsillon. The sequence continues at coordinate 6,145,280 of OX387667.1, forward strand.
ACACATTCTTGTATATTAACATTACTGATAGCTAGCATCACTAAATACAGTGGAGTAATTATAGTTATTAATTTATTAGATGGTTCGATTTCACGTTATATGTTAAGAAATTAAAAAAAAAAACTATCCGATTTCAAAATAAAAATCTAAAAATGACGTAATCAATAAAATCTTGAATAAAGCCTTAAAACGTCTAACAAAATAAAATTTACAATAAAAAATATTATGATTGTAAAATATCGTTGTATCCCTCGGGAATGCCTAATTTAATAAAACGCTACAAAAATATCTCACAGAATATAACTTAAATAACATAAGAAAATATACATTTCTAAAACTAATAAATTGAGAATGAAATTAGTGTTAAAAATGCCGATGAAGGGGAATGCAGGATATTTGAGGAATGTAACATATAAAGCTACACATTATTATGAATATATTTCTGTAATGGCGTTTCATATTTAGATTATCACATAAACAATTCCACATACACATTTATTGCCAATTCCCACACATAATAAGCGATTAATATCTTATACATTACGACGAACTCAACGGTAGACAGACACCCCAAAAATAGAGAGTTATGGTTAAATAAAATAATACATTCTTATAAGAATGTCAACGTGTTTTTGGAAGCCAAACGAATTAAACAGAATATTTTAATGCCTATGTTTTTCTTAACGTATCAATTCTCTGCTCAGTTAAGTACCCCAAAATCGGTTTACATGTACATACGTAAAACTAGAGTTTTTTTTTAATATATAAAAACACGATGTTGACTTCAGTACATACAACCGCCATTTCGTACCAACATAAACTCAATACGATTCGTTGTAAAAATGTATAAAAACATCGACGTGTAGATAATACTAATCATTCATAAGTACGATTCATTTAAGTCGTTAAAATGTTCGGTTTTCTGTTAAAATACGTCATTAAATATTACGTAATTGATTTATAGCAGACGTTTTGTCTGATATACTTAATAAGTTACACTTAATATAATGCTTAGGTCACGTACACAAGTATTATTAATATTGTTAAAAGTAGCGCGAGGCTGTGGATACTAAATAATGATAATTTATATTTTAGCTATATTATTTATTAATATTATAGCAATATGTCTCCCTGTATATTGAGGAAAAGCAAGCTTATGTTATAACTAAACAGCTTACATGACAAATATAACTTCATGTTTATTTAAAGTTGTTATACATATTTAGTATCCGCGACTGCGCTCTATCCCACCTATCTAGCGACACAAAACCCAGACATGACAACAAAAATCTTGTATAATTTGGAATGTAGAACATAATTCAGTCGATTAAATGCTAATCGCTTTGGTATAGCGATGGAAATCGTTCGTTAAAACTGTGGAAGTGACATTCATATATTTAGCAGGGGCGCATACAGCATACATACAACTTCTTTAATCGATTGTATTTTTGTTTAAGAATCGATTTGACCAAGTTATGTAACCTAATCGTCCGATTATATAAATAGATGTATGCCCTAGCTTTGGTTCTGAATATTAGTTAAAAACAACCAAGCACTTATTCCAATCCAATATATCTTAGGTTAGGTCGGATTGGCTGCCTTCTACAATTTGCATGTGGCTAAATAACTGTAAATTAAAATCATATTTTTATATAGAGAACTGTTTCCACTTCCATTGTACCAGTAGGTGGGTATCGTAATTATTTCGTTTAAAATTAAATTGCTGTATAATTGAAATACAGCCATTTAAAAACCTATATAGGCCTCTTACACTTATTAGTCACAAGTTATGCCTTACTGAGATAACACGCATACTACTAGAGTATGAGTACAAAGAACGTCTTTATTTTAACGTGTGGTGACTTCTATAACTAATTTCATGTTGCACTGTGTCGAATATTGTTACAACCATCTTGTGTGGATTATAAAGTTCCTTAATTATTTGATAGTGACTTCTCATAATAGTGCCTTGTAATTTTTATATGCCAATCAGTACTAAAAATCTTACGAACAGGAAAAACAAGTAATATTCAAATTATCCCGTCGAAAAACCTTTTAAAACATCCATAAACCGACAAAAACAAACTAACAACACATAGACAATTCAAAATGTAAATATGAACACTCTTTATGAACTGGAAGCATTGACAATACAAAAATAAAATCCCAACTCTATAAAGAATAAAAAATCAATAAATTTATCAATTGATTTTATAAACTTACAGAGAGAAACATCAAATGAAAACCAGTTGCTTATGATTTTATACCAAGATGGCTGAAAAATAATAATAAAAAATACTTAAATAAATTAGCTACTGTTTTGTATATATCAATGTTCCCGGAAAGACGACACAGTACGACTCCTACATCACAATCTATCTAGATCTCACTACATACAGTCGGTCATTGGAACTATCTCCTGTTTGTTAACAAAAGCATAAGCATAATAGCTCATCATTTAGCTCAGTTTTATTTTTAACTGCCCTTGTCATTGTTAAGACTAAGCAGGGCACTTTATTATCAGGGGCCACACTATGACATGTTGGCAACATCAGTGTGTGAGAGAGAGATGACGCTATAAAGGACGAATAGCACCATCTCTCTTTCGCACTGGACCAATAATTGCTCGAACAGTAACACGTCAAAATAACGCTCCAGCCGATCTATTCTTTATAAATCTCACTGTTAAAACATATATGAACGGAACTGTATTAGCGTCAAGCTCACTTCGCTTAAGGGGACTACAGGACAGTTTTATAATGCCTAAAAGTATATGATCCACTGCAATAAACAAAATCAGAAAAATATATGATATTCTTCAGGATATATGCTAGTTAGATAGTGTGTTGAAAACTTAATACAACTAATTTGACACGATAGAAAAAAATCACGAAGATACCTCCAAAAATTTCTTTCAACGATTAAAAACCATACTAAACTTATGCATGCAACCATTCTGATTTTTTGTCAGATTATTCTACAAGCCAAATATTGATGTAATAGTGTTTTGATTTTTTGTAAACCGATAATTGCTTCATATTTTGCAATAAATTACCAGCGTTTTGTCATCGCGCTTCTCTTTCTTTTCTAAGCAGTCCGACGGTGACAGCGCTTTAGGTCCTGTAGTCCCCTTAAGTATTCATGGTGAGATTTTTACAGAATAGACCGGGAGATCATTTTGTGTCAAGATAAAACGTAACTCAGGACCAACACACAAAGTCCTTTTCCCCAATTCCCTCGTGTATGTAGCAGATAAGTACAAAGTTCTATAAAATCTTACGCCTTGACGGGCGCGTCCATGGCAGGGATGTAGTCGAGCGCCATGAGACAGGCGAACACCGTCATGATCATCTTCGGTTTGCGCTCCGTGATGTCCTCGGGCAGGGCGTACACGCGAGCCCCGCAACGACGTGCCATTGAGATCGCGTATTTTGCGTTGGCTAGGTTCTCCTGTGGACAGATAGGTTTTGATTAGTCAATATGCCTGCCTTTTCCCAAATGTGTTGGGGTCGGCTTCCTCTCGATCCGGATGCACCGCCTGCCCCGTTGGTCTCGTGGTCGCAAGCGCGACTGCTGAGCGTGAGGGTCCTGGGTTCGATTCCCGGGTTGGGAAGTGTCATTGGAATTTCTAACAGCCCGGAGTTTGGAAATTGGCGGTGTGATATCCCGTGCCTCGCGCCTGCTCCTGCGCCAGATCTCCGGTCTTGTCGGATTGCCGTCCCATCGGACTATGAGAGTGACGAAAGAGAGAGTGTACCTGCGTCTGCACACACACTTGTACACTATAATATCTCCCGCGCCGAAGGCTGGTCTCCCCTGAGATTGGTCGCTATGGCCGAAATTCGGTCTGGGGGACTATTATTACTATAATCGGGATGCATCTAGGTTTTGATTAGTATTGTTTTTATACACGAATTTGGATTAAAAATACACTATCGCATAATTATTTCCTTTTATGTCCCCTTAGCTTAGGATACCAAAGCCACCAGTACATAAGTATTCTTACAAACTTAGCATCAGCATCAGTAGTCTAAAAGGATCCGTCGTACAGTCGACCGAACGTCGGTGGTAACAGAGTTTCAATAGACTACGAGGCATGCTTATACTGCTTTTATAATAAAACTAGCTTGCTTCTGCCCGCGACTTCGTACGCTTGTTTTAACATAAAATGTATCCTATAGCTATGGCCCCGTCACTTCATCTTCGCTTAGCGTTCTTTCTGACTTTTTTCCTTTTTGCCCGGCTCCTAGGGGCCTTAGCGGGGTGGTAAGTAGCCTATAGCCTTCCTCAAGAATTGGGCTATCAAATACAAAAAGAGTTTTTCAAATCCGACTGGCAGTTCCACAGATTAGCACAAACAAACTCTTCAGTTTTATTATGACTGATTATTACAGATGGTTACATTAAAGAAACACCTCAACGATCAATCTTCAAGGATGAATAAGGCCAGTCGAATTTACAACACAATAGTAATCTTTAAGAAATCATGGGGTCTGTATTGTGACTGAGATGAGATAATCAGTCAGTTTTTAAAAAGAAATCAATTCTTACCTCCAATTTGCCTCCGGGCAGTACAAGGTCGTAGTTGATGGAGCCGGGCTTGATGGCGTCGATCAGGTCGATGACAACCTTGCCGTCGGCCAACACCTCGTCCTGAAAACAAAAATACAATAACATTTTAGAATTTAAAATAATTCCGTCAAACGCTGCTAAGATGACAATGATTTAAAACTTTAGGATTATTTACTACAGTCCGGCCGTCGAGAGAATGTGTTCTTGACACTTGACAGTTTCATACTAACGAATATGTGTTTAGCGAATTTGATCCTTATTACAACTAGAAATTGTCCACCTGACAGGTGTCAGATTCAGATTCAGATTATTTATTTGCCAACAATGTAGGTACAAGTTTAGGATGGTACATAACTAAATGTTTCCGCTACATTCTACCTTACGGCATGCAAAGTCATAAAACTAAAAGGTACAATTTTAATATAAATTTACAATTAATTAATATGTCATTCTGATTAATATAAATTCTCGTTTGTGTATGTCATCCAAACTAATATTATAAATGCGAAAGTAACTCTGTCTGTCTGTCTGTCTTTCTGTTTGTCTGTCTGTCTTTGCTTCACGCCTAAACTACTGAACCGATTTGTGTGAAATTTGGTACAGACATAGTTTGGAACTTGAGAAAGGACATAGGATAGTTTTTATTACAAAAAATAAAATAAAAAATAAAATTTATTCCGGACATACAGCGCCATCTATTGGTCAAGAGTCGGCATCAATTCAGTACTGAAAATTCATCGGAAAAATGTAAATAAATAGTAAAAAGGTATGTTTACACGCTTATACACAGGACGCATTCGCTTACGTACGTACATATGGTCGCCCCGATTTGTTCGTGACTTTTACATGCAACCCAAGCTGGCCTGAAATAGTTGAAGAGTTGCTGCCGGGACAGAGGGCAATCGATAGACATGATATTGTTGCAAGGGTTTTTCGATTAAAAGTTAAAAAGCTTATGGAAGTTGTCAATAAAGGAAATGTGTTCGGTGAAGTACTATGCTTTATGTACTCGATAGAGTGGCAAAAACGCGGGATTCCTCACGTGCATATTTTAATCTGGCTGAAGGACAAGCTGAGACCCGATCGAATAGATAATGTTATTAGAGCGGAAATACCGGATCCAAGTAGTGACCAGGCACTTCATGAAATTATTATTAAAAATATGATTCATGGTCCTTGCGGTTCTGACAATCCTCAAAGCCCCTGCATGAAAAATGGAAAATGCTCTAAAAAATATCCTCGCGCGCTTATTAAAGAAACTGTCCATAATGACAATGGATATCCGCTGTATCGTAGAAGAGCACCAGGAGATGGGGGATAAACGGCGTCTGTAAAAGTTCGAAATGTTTATGTTACTATTGATAATAGTTGGGTAGTTCCTTTTTCGACGGTATTGTCAAAAATGTTTAACGCCCATATTAACGTAGAGGCTTGCAGCTCAGTGCGCGCTATCAAATATATATGTAAATACATAAACAAAGGTAGCGACCAAGCTATTTTTAATTTTAAAAACACCGATGCTGCTAATCCCATAAATGAAGTCCAAACGTATCAGTCTGGTCGTTATGTTAGCAGCAACGAAGCCGTGTGGCGGCTTTTAGCCTTCCCGTTACACGAAAGGCACCCGACAGTCACACACCTGACTGTACACTTGGAAAATGGTGAACGTGTCTATTTTACTGCAAACAATTTCCAAGAGAGATTAACCTCTGCTCCAAAAACAACACTCACCGCTTTTTTTGAGCTCTGCACAAGAGATGAATTTGCAAGGACGCTCCTCTATGTTGATTTACCAAGATATTACACTTGAACGCAACAAGGAGAGAATGGAAACGACGAATCCAAGGAGTACCGGTTCAGAATTGGCCTGGTGTCAAATCTGGAGATGCCTTAGGCCGAGTTTACATGGTCCACGTTACTAATATGGAGTGTTTTTGTCTGAGAATACTGTTACACCACGTGCGGGGGCCAACTTCTTTTGCAGATCTCAAAAAGCTAAATGATCAAGAATTCTCGACATTAAGAGAGGCATGTGAGGCAAGAGGACTATTCTTCCACATTTCATTTTTGAAGAGATCCCGCGAGATCGGGAACTATGTGGGTAAAACCAAAAATCTGCCGGAAGTCACTATTCCACGCGAACGAAGTCGCGGGCAAAAGCTAGTTTACAATATATTTTTATTGTTATATATTTTTATCATTTAAAAAGTATTTTATACAATAATAACATTTTTCTAATAACAATGTAGTCAGTTTTGATTTCAATATCCGTATAGGGTGTTCTTTAAAATTGTGCGGAATTTTATTGTATATTATAGGCCCCATTGACATAATATTTTTCCTAAGTAATGCTGTTTTGTAATTGCCTGTATGTAATAAATTTTTATATTGCGTTCTCATAGGACCTGAACGAGTCCTAATATCCGCTAGTGACGGAAATAAATTTAAATTCGTTTTAACAAAAACTGCGACTTCCAAAATATACAACGACGGGAAGGTCAGTATTTTCAGTGACTTAAACATAGGCTCACAGCTATCTGTAGTTTTCAGATTCGACATAGATCTTATGCAGCGTTTTTGGGCTTTAAAAATCTCTTCCCTGTCACTACAATTGCCCCAAAATATTACTCCGAACCTTAATATTGGGGCAACAAGTCCGTCAGGAACGCATACTTTCAACGGCCAGACTGTGCATCTATCCCATTGCCTGCATTGTCACATCCAGACTGGCCATGACTACACTAGTTAAAAAAGAATAGAATAAGAATATTTATTTGCAAAAAATACAATACAATACAAAAATATGTTGTTACTGTGTTGTTATTGTGTTAATAAAAATCATCAAATCAATTATATTTTTGTTTTATAATTTGTTTACATATCGATCGAAGAGAGCAGCGGTGGCCCAGTGGTATCGGCCCCGACTTACGGAGTTGTAGGTCGTGAGTTCGAACCCAGACAGGCACTTTACTTTGTGTAAATTATTTCATCACCACTGCTCTCAAAACGGTGAAGGAAAACATCGTGAGAAAACCGGCATGTCCTAGAACCAAACTTCGTCGAAGACATGTGACATCCACCAACCCGCACTAGGCCCGCGTGGTGGATTATGGCCCACTCCCTCTCACAGAGCGAAACCCTGTGTCCCAGCAGTGAGAACATTGTAGGCTGATTATGTTTATGATATCGATACCATAACGTCTGCCAAGTTTCGCTAGCTAATTAAATTTGACCTTGGAAAGTAGCATCAACGGCAAAGGCAGTGTAGGACGCCCTCGGAGCGACGATCTTCGCGGGATGGTTGGTAATGTATGGATGTGATAGGCCGAGAATTGAGCTCAGTGCCGATTATTTGGGAAGGCCTTTGTCCAGCAGTGAACGTAGCAGTTCTGGCTGATAATGATGATGATAGTAAGTTCAACATACCTGGAAACTCCTGATAGCGGATGTCTTGCCAGCATTGCTGAGCTTGTTGTTGACCCATTGCACGATCTCCTTCTCAATGATGGGGTTGCCAGTGTTCGCCAGTCGCGTCAGAACCGACAGCGTGTACGCGCGCATTAGTTGCCAGATCAGCGCTGGAATAAACAATATTACAGGTTAGATATCTACATATTATAGGAAATTAAGGAATTCACATAGTTTAGCCAAAGTGGCTTCATTCCACTATGCTACAATACAGCATGCGAAAGGCATAAGTTGCGCAGGCGCAACGTATAATTATATCGTTAAATCTTGTAAAATCGAGATGTGGTTATGTTTGTTTTTTATCTCAAGATCATTGACGATTATACAAAATCCATTGCTTTCCATCAGGCGTGCTCGAGGCCAAGAGCAGGCCCATTCAACACTAAAAAAATAAAAAATAGGGTTTGCAGAGAAAAATATTTCTGATTTGAGAATGCCGATCATTTATAAAGTTTTAAGTTCTGTCAATGAAAGATAAGCAAGATGACGGTTAATTAACAGTAGCCTATGTTATGTACGGTACATAGATAGAGCAGGAAATTGATCTTTGAGAAGATCATTTGATGTGGCTAGCCATATTGATATAAGTTTAATTTTTCTCTATTTACCTATAGAGGCATGAGGAACAGGGTGTTAAGTTCACTCATCCTCCATAGAAAAGGGAGGATAATCCGACCAAACGGGTGTTGTGTCTGGTGGGCTTCTGGCCGACGGTTGATGTCGGGATGTTGTATATAGGATAATTTTAAAAGGAGTGCGAATATTTCAGGAGGTAATCAGGTGCCTAAAACTGAACAACTTTCCCCAAGGAACATAGGTCGAAATCTTAAAATTGAAAATCGACTTTTCATACAAAGTGACTGGTCACGTGACTTATGTTTGTATGAGAAGTTGAATTTTATTTTTTAGATTTCGACCTATGTTCCTTGGGGAAAGTTGTTCAGTTTTATGCACCTGATTACCTGCTAAAATATCCGCATTCCTTTTAAACTTATCCTGTATATGCTAGTCGCGCGGTAAACTCTGATTGCGCGATGCAGGATTTTGCGTGACGTAAGTGTGACGCGTTCCATTGTGGCGATGTAGATATGCCGCCACATACCTAACGTTAGCGTGGCGTTGCCCTCATTGATGTCCGCGCCCGCGATGCCGACGAGCGAGAAGCCGAGCTGCCTGCCGAGCTCTACGGCGTAGTTGCAGTTCTCCAGGCGCTCCATGAACTTGCGCAGCTTTGAGAATTGACGGTGCACCTGTACGCAGAAGTAACATTATTGTAATGTGGTTTCAATTTTATTATTGGCACGTAACAATGGCGCTGGATAAACTCGCAAATGCTTTGGCTAAGCATTATTCCTGTCACTGTCACACAACTGTCAATTTAAACTACAGTATTTTTATCTAACGAAGCGACACGCGCTCTATATGTGGTTACCAAGTGTACAAACACGCTGTGAATGTGTAAGCGCAGGAGCTCTCGGTACCGTCCGAGACAATGGCGAAGTCGGAAGTGAGTGTGTGTGTGTCATGTGTGAAGATGAATGCCGTCAGCACATAACACACACACGCATTCACAGCGTGCCTTGTTTCCCCGATGGGTTATACAGAGGTGTACCGATAGCCATATATCCCACATTTCGCCAGTTATGTTTAAGTCTCATGTAATAGGGGGCGAGCTTATTGCCATCAACCAGGCATAAATCCAGACTTCGAGCTGCTACTGAGAAATTCCTGATAGAAAAACGCAATAACACTTTGCTCGACCTGGGAATCGAACCCATGCTCAGCAGTAGCGCTTGCGACCACTAGACCAACTAGGCAGTCACATTATAACATTAGGTTATAAAAGATTTTAACAGCAGACTGTTAAAAAGAGTGTCCTCAGTAGTGATAAAATAGGTCACTTTTGAGTTAAGAGGGCGCAATTCGAAAGTTAAAGGTAATATTGACAAATTAATCAAAACAGCTAAATATTTTACAGATACCGCCAATATTCTGAATGCACGATCTTAAAGTAAAAAAAAATAATCTTCAAACATTATAAGAAATGTTAAGAGATAACATATAAATACCTTCTTCCAGTTAACGATGCCAGGCTTGATGATGTCATACAGCTGGAAGATGACCAGGCCATCGGTGAGGTCCGAGTACAGCCAGTTGACGTGCGGCGCTACGCCCATTGAGTTCATCCAGTTACGGTACGCTGTGAAAGAGAGGAGATGGTTTAGATTTTATTGTTATCGGTTGTGTAAAGTAAACCAGACTTATTTAATCAATTAAAAATTCATGTTGTGTGTGTGTGTTTTTTCGCTTCAAAATAAGCATTTTGAACTAATTTTATCAATTTATCACGAGCTTCGAAGGTTGATAATACTCCCGACTTGTGACTAGTGTTTATATCACCCCTTTTCCGTCAAAATATTAAAATCCAAACAAACGATCTTTGCAATTTAGAAAATGATGAACTGTTGAAAGATGCTTTCAGAAAATTCTGTTTTAGATTCATTAAAATTATCATTATTTTTATTTTCGGTCATGAAATTAACAGACGCTTTTAATTCCGGTAGTTTATTATTACTCTCATTTAAAAACACCCTCAGGGGCCAATCGATATAATTTTGATACATCCAATCAGTGCCCTGTAACCAACGTTGACGACAACTGACAAGTGGCGGAGACGCTCCGCGAGAGCAAATAAATATCGGCTCAATTATGTTCACTACTCACATGCCGCCAAAAATGAGGGGGTAAGCTTCAATAATTTGCGTACGCGTACTCTTAAGAGAGAAAAATATATAGAAATAGAAGAGTAAAAAGGTCAATAGAAATTTCTTCCAGCACACATACGACAGGAGAGTTATTTTTATGAATAAATTTTCTTGGAAAATTTTATTGTAATAGTTGTTGTTGTGTTATTGTTGCATTGTATTGTTTTGTTGTTTGTATTGTGTGTTGTGATGGTATTTGTACATTATGTTTTAATTGCCTTTTTGCCTTAGCAAAAATAGAGGAAGCTAGAAATTTCTCAGCAGTAGCCCGGAGTCTGGATTTGTGCGCGGTATTGGCAATGGGTTAGACCCCTGTTTATTACATGGAACAAAACAACAGGCGTAATTTGGCTGTACTATTCGTCCCTGCCTAACTCTGTTGAAGAATATATGCATAATATTGCTTTTTTATGTTTTGTTTGATTATTAAAAAAAAATTACAAACGCGGGGAATATTTTCGAGATTTGTTTTCTAAACACGAATATCAGCACAGAGCACGACAAAGTTTGAAAACACAAAACGCAAACGTTTATTATTATATTTTACCATTACACTTCAACCAAACAGGACCTGGTAAGTTTAGCCACATAACGGCTAATGATAGCATTTATGAGTTTCTCACACAACTATCACAGGCTTACCATAATTATTACCCAATTCTGAATGAGAATACTATCGACCATCAACTAATCACTAAACTGGTTTCAATACGTACAATCAACCACTTATCAGTAGTAACAATTTGACATTAACAGAAGTATTTATGTCGTGGCGATACTTCTTGGTGCAAGTGATACCACCGATGTGCGATTGAGTGTACACACGGCTACATATCAAGCTATACATTTCCATTTAAAGCTGATCTCGCATTGTATAGGATTTCCGTACAATGAGAGGTCAGCTTAAACTGGAAATGTATAGCTTGATATGTAGCCGCGTGTACTTATAAATGAGCTTCGCACCAAAACATTTAATTCCTGAGTCCGAAGTACCAATTACTCCAAATCACTAAACTGACAGTGAATATAAATTAAGAAATACTTTTAGAAGGTAACTGGAAACGTGTAACTCTTGTTATTTAACTTCCGTAACCCGGCCCACACGACCACCAATAACGAAAAGGAGAATTAGAATGAATGATATATTATTTAGAATGCCATTGCTTTAGATAGGCAGATTCTGGCGGAAACAATAGGGCCGAATCATCAAGTCTTTTATTTAATTTAAAAGACTATTGAATATGACCTCATGGTAGTTTTGCCAGAGGTTTTGTTAGTGTTAGCAGAGCATAACAACAATAATAAAACTGAAGACCTCAGCTAAAGCATAATCTTAGCAAATTATTTTTTATCACATCTATTCAAAAAGAGCTAGTTTATTATTCGTAAACAGGGACTAAAATTGCTCTTTAATCCCTAGGGACTAAAAGTGATTTGATTTTTTTTTATTTTTTGAAACATTGCCCCACACTAGGAATTTCTCCTGTGTCGTGGATGCGTTTACAAACATAGAAACTCACAAACAAACGCCCAGACCCGAAACAACTACTTGTAGATCATACAAATATTTGCTCCGTGCGGGAATCGAACCCGCGACACGCAGTGCAGCAGTCCAATCGCTCAGCCACTGCGCTAACCGTGCCATCGGTTATGTATAATTTGGAATATGGATATTGCTAGTAAAAGTACCAATCACAAAAGAGATAAATCACGAACATTGTATGAACAAGTAACAGGCTGAGTGATAAAGTAAACCGCGCGCGAGCCAAATAAAAGAAAAATTTGTGAAAAAATAAAAAAAATAAAAACGCGCGAAATACATTCCGTCTTCGTTCTTCGTGTTTACTCAACTTGGTTTTATAAAAAAAAAAATATTTGTATGATGTCTTATTGTGCCTAATTGTATGTAAATAAATAAACTTACCATTCTTATTCATAAGTTGCACTTACGTATTTTCTCATAGAAGGTGGTAAAAAGTATAGTGTCCACCTCGGGAGCAACACTATTTTAAGCTCGAGTGACTTTCTTTGAATCCCTCGCTGCGCTCTGGCCTTTAAAATAGTTGTTTGCGCCCTTAGCAAATAATCTATTATTAAAGGCGGGGGGAACACCGATGACACAATTACTACATTACGGCTTAAATTATTATTTTTCTAAGATCGTAACCAAACTTGTATTTTACGAGTAAAACATAAGTTACACAAAAACTTAATTACGTATTCTTACTAAAGTTAGTGAACACTCTCGCCGTCAAATTACTTGATGCATGCAAATAATGAATAACTTTTAGTTTCCATGTCACGGTGTTTAAGTTTTTAGTAAACATGTAATGAAGTTATTAGTTGAAAAAGCTCATTATGCCTACGCATTTCGGAACATAAGATTTTTTTTTAAAGATCATCATTCCCTTTTGCTTCATCATCTGCCTAGCCTTTTCCCAACTATATTGGGGTCGGCTTCCAGTCAAACCGCATGCAGCTGAATACCAGTATTTTACATGGAGCGACTGCCTATCTGACCTCCACAACCCAGTTACTGGGTAATACGATACCCCTTAGTAAGACTGGTTGTCAGACTTTCGGGCTTCTGACGACCCGTAACGACTGTCAAAGTTACACGAATGACAGCCGGGACCAACGGCTTAACGTGCTTTCCGAGGCACGAAGGGGTCTTGATATGTAAAGATGGTCACCCATTCACGAACCAATCGCGGCAAGCGTAGCTTAACCTGAGCGATCGACCCGTGCGGCTGTTATTTCTTAGCCACAAGCCCCTTTTGATTATCCCAATTTACTTGGGGTCGGTGCAACATGTCATTTTCTTCCATACTTCTCTACTAGCTGTTGCCTGCGGCTTTGCCCGCGTGAATGTAAATAGTTGAATTGGATTTTGTTCACAATTTCATGGTTATTATTTTTTTTTGCGCGGAATCCTATTCTTTTTCTAAAATAAAAGTCCAAGTTACTTCTTATACAAGGTGTAACAGGACGATTGACATTCGTTTAAACCACGTAAAGAGAATCATGTTCTTTACCCGTATACAAAAAATCAATCAAATCCAATGAATACTTTAGCCACAGGAAATTATTTTTCATTTTCTTATTTTTCAACATGATGTAGATCTGAGTCCGTAAATAATAGGTAAACATTGCCGCCGCCGCGCCCCGCACCCCGCACCGCACCGTTGGTCAGTGACTTTGCGTAGATAAAACGTGTTTACTTTTTATGCAGTTGATTCTGCTATTTATTTTGTTTGAAAACTGCAATTTTTTATTTTTCCATTATCTACTAATCTTCGTGTTTTAAAATGTTTCGATGGACTAGTACTGTGCTCGTTTCCATTCAATGTCGTACGTTCAGATATACGTTGTATAACATCAGCTATCTACCAGTAAAATCCCCGTCAAAATCGGTCCAACCGTTTCGGAGAATAGCAGGAACAAACAGACAGATAATAGACCGACAAAAATTTGAATTTATTTTTTGTAATAAGTACCGTATTTCATTTAAGCATTTAGTACAAAGCCGTTGACATTACTAACTGACACTTTCATTTTATTTATTTTTATGTATAGATTAGTCGTCATCTCGGTAGTCACCCGTTTCCTATCCATATTATCTTTCACACAGTCTATCTATCTATCGTTTCTTTGGTCTTTGCCTAAAGATAAATACGAGTAATTTGCAATCGATTTTTACTTTCGTTTATGGGATGGTAGGATTGTCATCTGGGTGGGATCCTACGGATTTGCCTTAGATAAAGGTCGCCTAATTGTCATTCAATCAACTTCTGCTTTTGTATTCTACATAAGAAAACGCAAGAGAGGTACGCATCACACGGGGCGTGACTGTACGCAGCACGCATCCTAAGGGAAAGCTAGTCGGTTTAAATTAAAATAATTTGACCTCAGTAAGATAATTTCAGTACTAGGAGAACCTACTACGCTTTGTAATGGGCAACTAGCTTCATCGTTCTGTCCGACCGACTCCTTGACAATTCAAAAGTGCCTGGAAATGATTTCATTGAAATTATTGAGGTATGGGATTCACTCATCCTCTATAGAAAAGGGAGGAACCTCCGACCAGACGGGTCTTGTGTCTGGTGGGCAACTGTCCGACGGTTGATGTCGGGACGTTGTATATATGCCGGTTGCACGGTAAACTCTGCTTGCGCGATGCAGGACATCAGGTCTTTGATGCGTAGTTCGCGTGTGGCGTTGTAGATACCGCCACCAATTAATAAGAATAGAGTTTGAGTTTGCAGTTATTTTTTTACTACACTTATTTTTCTAGCCATTGTAGGAACTCTGCTCAGTGGATGTTAAGACAATCTCTGGATATTCCTGCCACCCACTACATTTGATTTATATTAAAAAAAGAAATACTCACTCTTCTCCTCCCTGGTTTCATCCAGCTGGTGCAGTTCTTCGGTATCAGCGGTCCGCTGTAGGCCAGGATGTTGGTTGAACAGGTTGGCCACGAACGCCAAGTTGAGCTTGTATACACCGCCTACAACGTCGGCTGGAGTGACGAAGGCGCGACAACGGAGTTTCGCGGCTTGTTGTAACATTAGTTCGGCTCGGCGGAGGAGGTCGGATTCCTAGAGAGAAAAATTGAGGTTAAAAAGTTTGAGATATGAATGTCGAGATATCTGTAACAATGCTGATTGGACATGAAAACGCCTGAAGTAACAATGTTGTGAGCATCAGACGATTGGGCTTTGTTCAGAAATACATACTATGCAGATCTAGTTTTCATAATACTTTTTATCCTGAAAATTCTGCCCTCACCAATAGTCAATAGTCAGCTACAAATAAGTAGCCTCACTGAGTGACAATACCCTCCCAGGACAGTTAGTCAGTCTGGCTACCAATGACGCTAAGTGCCGTGGTAAAAAGATAATTCAGATAAGGCGTTTTACGCGCTCAACACGCAATTAGGCACCCGGGTACCTAGACTAAAACATGCATAATGGACGGAATATAAAAGTATCTAGACTAAGCAAGTGTAAACGCCTTGTCTTGACATGCACTAATTGGACATCTTTTTACCATAGCATAACTTATCTCATAGAAGACGTAACATTGGGATAGATGACCTTGTGAAGGCCGGTGGAATCCGCTGGATGCGGGAAGCACAGAACCGGTCGAAGTGGCGATGCTTGGTAGGCCTATGTCCAGCAGTGGATGTATTTCGGCTGAAATGATGATGATGATGAACCTGTCTCGTAGAAGTTCCTCGTGCCGACACGACTACGTACCCTCATGGCGTCTAGTGTGACGCCGGCGTCGCTGGGCGCGATCTGCTTCATGAGGTAGGAGTAGATCTCGGAGTCGGCCACGTCCTGCTGGAAGTTGGTGCAGCGGCGTGTCACGCCGGCGCGCTGCAGCTGGTGGTTCACCCATCGGAGGAGGATCGCTTCTGGTGATAGGGCGAGGAGGTCTTCGATGCGTTCCTGTATGAAGATTGGACGGTTTTAGTTGTGGGTAATAAATTTTCTAATAAAAAATGGTAGCTAGAAATATGTCTACTGAATAATACCGTGGTTACTAGTCCACCTGCTGTCTCAAATATTGCACAATTCGTGGGAAAATATAGGGTTCAGGGGACATGACAATTTATGCAAGTCAGAGAAATCTGTGAAATTCAATAAAAATTAAACACAACATTAAACTAGGCAGTCCAGCGGAAAAAAACCTCCTTGGCTCTCCTGGTGCACTTTGGACATCAGCAGAGGGAGAGAGCAGTGGGGTCAACGGGACTACAGGTCAGTTGGGTCAAAGTGTGTCTACTTTCGATTGTTTCCCCATTGACTCCAAAGCAGTAGAATCAACAAATGCAGGTTTTAGTACTGACCTCATCATTGAGCAGCTCGGTAAGACCGGGGCAGTGTTCCAGAGTGATCTGGTTGAACAGACCGATGCGGATGATCTGCCACAGCAGACCCAGCACCAAGTGAGGTTTACCTAGAACATAATACAGAATATTAGTAAAATATTACTTTCTAACCAGCAGAGCAATCTGTCAGATATACGAGTTAAAATGAGCATAAGAAATGTAATTGTTTAGCCTCTGTTGGAGATACAAAGAAATGAATACATTTTTAAGGTCTCTATTTGAGATTCTTTGTTTTTGAGAAAATACTGCTTTATTCCATTCTGTTAATACTCTTTCCTGAGCTTGCCGCATTCAGCGGATACACGCGACATTATCATAACTCATGCGGTGTTTTGGCGATGCTTGAGGTGTACCTATGTCCAGCAGTGGACTTGACGTCCTTCATCTGAATGATGATAGTGAAAACCCATTATGGCGTTTACCAAAAAAAGGGGTTTTTGTGTACCTTTAGCCAAGTCGTGCGCGTCAATGTTGACGATGTTGCAGCCGATGGCTTGCGACGACACCAGCGCGAGCGTCAGGTTCTCGTGTTTAGTGTAGAGAGTTAGGTTCTTCTTGTTGATCGCTCGCTCGTCTATCGTGTCTGGACATGAGTGGTTTATCACTTTGCTGTAATTGAAAATATTGAGTTAGCTAGAGGAAGTAAAAAATGGTATTGTCACAGAAACATGAGAGGTTGATGGTTAAGCAATTATAATAGAAGAAGTTGCCAGCCTCGTTGGTCGCTACTGCCGAGCATGAGATCCTGGGTTCGATTCCCAGGTCGTTGTGTCCAGTCGGTCGGTCGGTCGGTCGGGTCGGTGTGTGTCATTGGGTTTTTTTCTATCTGGAATTTCTCAGTAGCAGTCCGGAGTCTGGATTTGAGCCCCGTTGATGGCAATAGGCCGCCCCCTATTATATGGGACTTAAACATAACTGGCGAAATGTGGGTGTACTTATAGGTGCACCTCTGGACAACCCTTCGGGAAAACAAAGCGTGATGACCGTGATGTTGATGTTGTTAAGTTGTGAGCCTACGAAGAGTAGGTACATGCATCATGATGTAGTCGATCTCGTAATTGTTTTTTTCACTTTTAACTACAATTCCCAGTTAATTGAAACTTCACTAAGGTTGAAATTGTCAAATAGACAAATAGACCTCGTTGTTATACGATGTACAAATAACATTCAACCGGTCGACTACACCACCGTTCCACAAGTCTTATAGATGCAAGCACCAAGCACCCAAAATGGCATTCATTACGTTCCATATGACAGCACAGATTAGGGTGCTTCCCAAGCCCAACGCTCAGTGCTACAACTTGTATTCCTATCTTTCTTCCGATCCCAAGACATTGTCGCAGGGCTAACTTACACCTAAAGTTATAGCCTATAGAAGAACTAAATATGCTAATTTTAACTCGCACACTCTACACACATCACACAAACACGCGCATGTTTGCCTTTTTTTTGTTTAACGTTGTTCATTTATAGTCTTTTCTTTTTATTTTTGCATTTTTATATACAATTGCAATTTAATAGATAACATTAAGTAGAAGAGCGGAGTCTCGCAACACAAGCCATTCTTGCTTAAAAGAAGCTCCTCAAAATCATGTACGAAAATGCACTTTGTAATTTTTGTAATAAACATTTTTTTTTTTAACAAGAAGACATAACACCAGCTATATCTACTTCTTACAAAAAGATTTACTTATGACTGTAGAAGATTGATAAACCAAAAAAAAAAAAAAAAATCAGTAACTAAAAACCCGGTCAAGTGCATGTCGCCCCACGCACAATCAAGGGTTCCGTAGTTGGGATGAATTTATACCAAGAACAAACTTAACATTGTAGTTGAAAAATATGTTCTCTTATACATTCCAACTGCAAATGTAAGTTGGCCGACTATTACTCGTTAATTTGTAAAGCCTACTTAGCGGTGATAGTTTTTCTTGGAACGTCGTTATCCAGGCCGTCCCACGGATATGCCACATGGAGGAAAAGTACCTTGAATATTGTAGATGGAACATTTTACTGAAAGAAGACATTATTTGAATTTAAAAAACAATTTAAACTGCATTCATAGATATTTAAATAATTACATGGTTGAACCGGGAATCGAACCCGTTACATGAGAAAAATAATCAACCTGTAGCTTTATCATACCGATCGAAAGGCTTCATCATAAGGATTATTTTTTGCTAAATAACATAGTGTCAAAAATCAAAGGAAAACCATGAATTTTAACATTTTTAATACAAAATTAATCAATTTATCAAATGCTCAAAATGAGTCCCTTCCTGTTGAATTCGATTTGTTGCATACAACCAGGTACCTACTAATTACGTATCTCCTTATCATTTTATCTTGCACTTAAATTATAATAAGGAAATTATGCGTACTTCTCAAGTGGGTACATTTATTAGTAATAGGTACTTATGATAATGTCAGTTGTATGTTCTTACGGCAATGTCAGCTTTTCATTTTTCTGAACAAAATTTCACACCAAATGTGAATTCATGGTCTTCCTTTTATTTCTGATACTATGTTATTTAGCAAAAAATAATCCTTATGATGAAGCCTTTCGATCGGTATGATAAAGCTACAGGTTGATTATTTTTCCCATGTAACGGGTTCGATTCCCGGTTCAACCATGTAATTATTTAAATATCTATGAATGCAGTTTAAATTGTTTTTTAAATTCAAATAATGTCTTCTTTCAGTAAAATGTTCCATCTACAATATTTAAGGTACTTTCCCTCCATTTGGCATATCCGTGGGACGCCCTGTATATACTACTGCCGTGAATTTTTTCACATATCCAAAAACAACCATTTAGCTGGGATGTGGTAAAGTGCTAATTTTTGTTAGTCGAGTCCCCCCAGGACTTGTCTCTAACAAAAATTTGCACTTTAAAGCTTAATATTTCGCAAACTGATCCTGAATAGAAAAATTTTTTCACACACCCGTAATATTTTTGAACAGCCTATCCAACAACACCCCACAATATGAGATAGACGAGAAAAAAAGACACCCTCAACGTGTAGGAGATGCCACCCTAAAAAAAAAAAATTTCAAGATTTTATTTTACGTGCGTGATTAATATGTATACCCATGCCAAATTACAGTTTTCTAATACTAAGAATTTTGAGCTAAGCCTTGGACAGACAGACAGACGGACATAGCGACACTATAAGGGTTCCTTGTTGACTACGGGACCCTAAAACCTTAGAAGTAAAGATATACAAAACCACTCACCATAAAATAAGTCCATCCTTCAGCTTCTCATACAGCTGCTTGCCCTCGTGGTCTATCGGCAGCAGGTGCCTCAGGTCGGGGTCGTGCTCCAGGTTGCTGTTGATCCAGCCAGAGAACGCCATCTGCTCCTCCAGACGGACTGAGTGAGTTGTGCCTGTGGAACGGTGGAAAAGTTATTTAATAAGGTGAAGTACTCTATACTAATATTAAAAAAGGTAAAATTTATGAGTTTGTATATAGTGAAAGAATTTTTGGAATCTGATCAGTAGTTCCGAAGATTACGCCATCTTCGGAAATTTTCCAAATAGTAACGTTCGAAAAGTACTGATTGAAACCAATTTTAGATAAATGAGACTCAACTTTGGAGGCAAGATGTTTTGTATTTAAGATACTATTCATGCTTTCTGTAAGTGGCAACAAGTAGCACCAAGTTTTAAAGTTTGTTTGTTCCATAAAGGCATTTTAGATCTCATATTTTCTTTGGTTACGGTGTCTTATTCTTTAGAATTCTAACACGATCTTCGAAGCGAGCCTTCGCTATCAAAATTTACATAGATGTAAATGTGTACAACCATTTTATGATAGTGAAACCCTGCGGAAAGTTTGAAATAATGCTGGTGCTGTACTGTCCTACTTTTTGCGTCAAACGACGCATACGGTCCCATAAAACATGCATAGAACATTAAAATAGCGTGTTTAATTGAAAATTCTAAACGTGCATAAATTCTTTAAAAACTATGTTATTGTTAGGTTATACAACACAACACAGTGACCTAGATTATTAAGTTTTATTACTGCTGTAAGCTGATAAACCCATGACTTATTTGTTTCTACATAATTTACATACTATCGACATTGAATTGTGAATAGGTAGAAAGTTATTCTTAAATGGGTCAAATATAATAATAGCCATTATTACAAAATATTCTATTATTGTGTGGATGTACTGTGGGTGCATCTCTGCCTAACCCTTCGGGGAATGCAGGCGTGATGTTATGTCGTTGTGTTATATTATTGTCTTTTATTATGTATTATTGTTTTATGCTGAAGACACTTTACTGGTATTAATAATTTTCTATTGTTTATTGTTGACAGCCCTTTATGTCTAGAATTATAAGAATTTTATATCAGCCTCATTTATTAAGTACCTATATTATTTTTTATTTATAATAATAATGAGAATAGTGATTATAGTATTCATTTTTTTTTTTAAGTTGGCCTACTCTGTCCCACTTCTGAGCAAAGGTCTTCCCCAAATCCAGGGGAGGCCAGGAAATATAATTTAATATTATCGGGCTTCTGCCCGCCAATATTGTATAATATTTTGAGTCTTAAGTCTCCGCCTGCCTATAAAGATTTTTACTTTATTAGGCCAACTAAAGTATCCTTTATCCTTCTCAAGATACCATCGTACTTTCCCATTTACCAAAACAAGGGAAGAATTTTCTTCACAATAAACATACTGACCATCACTAGACGCTTCACTCATGCCACCCAAATGTTCCAAATTCTCCTTTTTACTGACTGCCTGTTTGAATGTGCTGGACACCTGAAAGATAACATAACAACATCATTTAGTATTAATTAATCATTATTAATGTTCCAGTGGCCAATGATGAGACAAAGACCTATATGATTTGTGTTACAAATTCTGAGTGATTAGGTTATCACGAATAATTATAGCAATGACGCATTTTGCTAGAATACTGACAATCATCTTTGGACATAACTAATTGCTATCGAGCTAATATTAGAAATCAATTAATGTGGCTCCTTGGAATCGTTACAAAACTGAGCAAAAGAACACAGAAGATTCTGATCAGAGAAGACTACACAGAGAGATGTGACAACTATTGGGAGACCTTTACACTAGGACAGAATAGGTTGATTGAAATAAAAGGTAAACGAAAGTTGGTGATGTTGTTCAGAAAGGTCATGTGCGTAGTAATCGCAACGTGTGTGCGTGTATGACCAGATGTATGAACGTAAACGAAGCAAAAGGAATAAGTATGTAAGGATCGTAACAGGTGGCATTCTGTAGTTTCTGCCTACCCCCATGGGTGAGTTTATGTATTTATGTTATGAACTAAACATAAATACATAATATTTATGTTAAGTTCTAAATATTAATTTCTCATGATTGTGATGTACCGTAAAACGGGGTGAATAGGGATGCAGGGGTGAATCGGGACGAAACTTTAAAATAGATTATAACGTTGAAATAATATACATAGTTTGTTGCCAACAAGGACACTTAATCGTTAATTATAATACAATAAACACATAAGTGTAATTTTTGCCAACAAACTATATTAATTCAATGTTAAAATCCCTTTTAAAGTTTCGTCCCGATTCACCCCTGCATCCCTATTCACCCCGTTTTACGGTATTGCTCCAATCAAATCGATCAAGTACGGCCTTTTTCGGACATCGGGCTTTTGAGACCAGCCTTTTAGTCTACAAGAAACGTGGACCAAAGTAGACCTACATTGCTTTTAATTTATGAAGTTCCGTCCAGCTTAATCCAATCAGATTCAGATATGATGCGATCAGCTGACATGTCATATGTACGCACTCCTCTTCCCACATCACCATACAACAGTATTTAACATAACATATTCATACATTAGATTACAATACGCTCTTACATGCAGCCTGTAAAAAATATCATAAAAAAGCAGCTTCAAAAGACCAATGACCCGAAGACGCTCAACAATTGCGTTTTGCAAGCGAGTGTGATTATAACAAGTAGATATTATGTAGGTACAATCATTTCTTCTCATGTGGGGTGGGTTGTGAGTGTTTTGATTTGATGAGTTTTTCTATCTATTTAATAAAAATCTTAATTTTATCCAGACAACAACAAACAACGCACAGCCAAGAGTTCCTTATACGCGCTGCTTTTTTAATGGCTAGGGAGCTGCCACGATAGTGTTGTTACCTACATTTTGACGATTTATGAATGCAGGTAACAGCAGATTTTTTTCAGCTCTCCAGTCTGTGCCACCACACCTCCAATCTGTTCTGGACCTCTAGGCCACTTTCAGAAACCAGCACAATGTCATCGGCAAACAGCATACACCAGGGAGCCTCTTCCTGAATGTCCGACGTCAGAGCGTCCATTATCATCAGGAAGAGGTAAGGGCTGAGAGCCGACCCTTGATGTAAGCCGACCGCCACATTGAAGCTGCCAGTGGTGCCCACTGTAGACCGGACTTGGGTACTGCATCGACTGTACATCGCTCGGATCAACTGCACATACTTCCCAGGTATACCTTTCTTCTTAAGGGCCCACCACAGAACCTCACGAGGTACCCGGTCGTATGCTTTTTCGAGGTTAACGAATACCATGTGCAAGTTTTTATGCGCACCTCTATATTTTTCGCACAGCTGACGTATAGCGAAAATGGCATCCGTTGTACCCCGACCCGGCATAAAACCGAATTGGTTCTGTGAAATTTCACTATCTTCTCTCAGTCGCCTTTCAATAACTTTCTCCCAGGCTTTCATCGTATGTGACATTAGCTTTATCCCTCTATAATTGTTGCACTCCAGCACATCACCTTTGTTTTTAAAAATGGGCACCAAAGAGCTATTGCACCACTCATCAGGTATGGCTTCTTCCTGCAACAACTTATTGAAGAACAAAGCTAACCACGTCCATCCATCCACTCGCAATAGCTTCCACACTTCAACTGGTATTCCATCTGGACCAATGGCTTTACCATTCTTCATTCCATTTACGGCTATTCTAACTTCATCCATACTAACCATTCTCACTAACCCCACATTCACTGGTTTATTCTCTAAAACCCCACTCCAATTATTTTCCTCATTCATCAATCTTTCAAAATATTCCTTCCACCTCTTTTTGATTTTGTCATCATCCGATAGAACCATTCCATTTTCATCTCTTATACATCTTACCTGGCAAACATCCCTCGCCTTTCTCTCTCTTATTCTGGTAAGCCGGTATAGCTCTTTATGGCCTGCAGGACTATCCAGTGTGTCATATAGTTTCTCCTGGGCTTTTGATTTTGCTATTGCCACGGCTTTCTCGGCTTCCTTCTTCAAAGCGTCATACTCACTCTGTTTTCAGCTCTTAAACTAGCGTTTCCTGCCTCTACATGCTGCCATTCTTTGAATTTTCTCTTCTTTTCTTTCAATACATTCTGAACTTCTGTCGACCACCACCATGTATCCCTATCTATTATGCCCTTTCCTCTCGTCTCTCCCAAAATATATTTCGCTGCTTGCCTGATACACTCAGCTATTTCATTCCAGCTTTCATTTATACTTCGATCATTCATGTCTCCCATCTCTATCATTCTGTCCACCACTCGCTCCCTGAACATCTTCGCACAATCATTCCTCTCTAACATATTCCATTTTATTTTAGGGGGAGGACGTTCCTTGTTTTTGTTAGACAGTATTTTAATTACTGATGTCATAATTAGGAGTCTATGTTGTGAGACTAGGTCTTCTCCTGGCAGTACTTTGCAGTCTTTGACGTGCTTTAAGTGGTTGCGTCGAACCAAAAAGTAATCAATTTGGGTCTTATGATTACCACTTTTGTATGTGATCATGTGTTCGTCTCTTTTCTGAAACCACGTATTGGCTACTGCCAGGTCAAATGCAGTAGCGGATTGCAGCAACGTCTCTCCTTCACTGTTTGGACTACCGAAACCCCACCCCCCATGTACTCTTTCATAACACCTTTCATTCTTCCCACATGTCCATTAAAATCTCCTCCCACTATCAATTCTTCATGAACGGGGATGTTCATTAAGGCTGTGTCAAAATCCTCCCAAAACTTCTCTTTCACCGTTTCATCACATCCTACTTGTGGTGCATACACACTAACTACATTCATCATCACATTCTCTAACACAACTTTCACAACTATCAATCTATCACTAATCCTTTGTACTTCCATCACGCTTTCTTTCAATTTACTGTCTAACACTATTCCTACACCATTTCTTTTTCCATCACTTCCACAGTAGTAGAACTTATATCCCTCACCAATTTCTCTCGCTTTTGTTCCTCTCCATTTGGTTTCCTGCAAGCATGCTATATTTTATGCGTCTTCTTTTCAATACATCCGCTAACTCTCTGGCCCTTCCAGTCATAGTCCCAACATTCCAACTTGCATACCTCAATCTCATTTCCCGAGCTAACTTCTTACGTTGCACCCGCCCGAGATGGTGCAACAACCCTAGTCCACTTCCCACAGGAGCCGGGTGCTGCCCCTGCGCGTCGCCTGTGGGGTACGCCCTAACCCTATCGCGCATTCCATTTAGACCGAACATGTTACTAGGGGATTTGGCTAGTTTTTTAAAGTCGGCCGCCAGCCTGACACCAACCCTCCTTGGGCATGCTTTTGTTGGTGGTTTACCCGCCACCACGGGGTGACCTAAGGTGCTTTAGTATGCACAGTCTCTAAAATATCCCTTAGTCGCCTCTTACGACTAAGGGATATTTTAGATATTTAAATAAAAGGGTTTTATTTATTAGGATATTTAAATTAAAAAAAACTCAGTAATGATTGAAAATAACAGGGCGTCAGGGCTCATTGCGATATGTGCACATTATGAAGCCTCACACTGTATAATACCAGCCTATTATTGTCCCACTGAAGCGCAAAGGCCTCTTCTCATACAGAGAAGGCATGACCATTATTAATAACCACGCTTACTCAAATTTATGTACGTGCAGAGGACACCTGGCAAGGCGCAGTGATGACAGGTGGAGTTAGGCAGTGACCGAGTGGCGTCCAAGGATAGGAAGACGAGGTGGCGGTCGTCCGGCGGCGGGGTGGGCGGACGAAATTGTGACATTGTCATCGCAGGCAAAACTTGGATGAGGTTGGCACCGGAGCGTGGGGATTGGCACAAGAAAAGAGCAGCTATACTCAGCAGTGGGTGAAAACGGGCTGTGGATGATGACGATGATGTTGATTTATAGCCAATAGAACAATTTAATTGTAATTACAGGCGTTTGCTCTTAAATCCCCTGGCCTAGAATAATAGACGAGACTACATCTACCATCAGATCAAGACATGACATCATAAAACGTATTACACTTTCGGCCATATAAACTGGGAACCCTACTATCCAGTGTCATCTATTTGACCCTAATCATTAGTATTTATCACTTTATTGACCATCTCCGAGCTAATCTGTCCACATAAACAGTCGTGATGGCTTGTCAATTTGTTTCTTTATGAGGCTAATAATACTGATTTGTTTAATCGCAGTCTTATTGAGTAAGTTGAATAAACTATTCGTTTTTATTGGAGGCAGGGTGGCAATAATTTATGGTTATGTTCGTTGATTTGCAACAGGACAAAAGTTAAATGTTATTACAAGTCACGGCTTAGTTTAGGCAGCAGTCTCCTACAAATGAACACTGTTATAGGAAAAAAAAAATTGTAATTGTTTCCTTAAATATTAGTTTATACCTAAGTGTTATTTGTGGAAGAAAATAAACATTGATATAATTGAGGATAGCTTAAGCGTCGGTACCAGGAAATCGTGTTATGGGGTTTGGATAAGTTTATATAGCGTAGCCACAAAAAAAAGTCTGGCTAGCTCAAGAGAGTCAGTGAAAAATTCGGTTCAGAAAGTTTTTCGCCATAGTAATTTGTATATATATTGCGGGCTTAAAAATTCAGAAAATTTCCGAACTTTTTAGGCAAAACAGAAGTAATGTCATGGAAAACAGAAAAATAAGTGGTCAGAAAAAGTAGGTTGTGGAAAAAACAGGAAATTAGGTGACTTCTTATTTACTATACCTAAAAATCAAAACACGGCAGTGCTTTTTGCACGTTTTTAGTTATATTCAATTTTTTTTACCAATCATTTACAAGGTTTATCTTCAATCCGATTTTTTCACTGACTGGTGAACCTCTGACTCTTCGAGATAACCAGACTTTTCTTTTCTGGCTATTATTTTAAGTTTTCTACATAAACTTAACCAAAACCCATAACACGATTTCCTGGTACCAACCGACCCTTAAACAAATAATTAAATATGAATCGATAAGTATCATCGTCTGTATGGTATGAGTGACAATAGGTCCTTTTTGGGCTCTAGTAATTTTTGTCTATGTTTAACTTTGTCACCAACAATTAAATACTTTACATTTATCAAATATCAACCAAAATTCAAACAGTACAGTTTGGCGTGATGCCGCTCCGGAACAAACAATGGTTATGTTTGTTCCTTCAACACGCACGACCCTAAAATAATACCATTTTTAAATGTTCCTTTCAAACCGTTTTATTAATGTATTAGTACAGTCAAATATAACTAATCTGAGAACATGTTACATCTGATGCTGTAAGCCTATTGGATTTTGATCAAGTGCGTTGACTACTATCTCAGATATTATAAGAAAAATATGTAAGAAATTGGAAGTGGAATTGGACTGGGCAGGCTACATTTGTCGAATTCATAGATAGGCCAGAATCTCTACGCAACAATTTCCTGAAGAAAGGTGTCTTCGTCGAGGCAGGGATAGGAAACGCAGGCACGATGATTTGGAATCGTTTTTAGTAGATTAGCCAGAAAAGGACAATAGATAGATAAGTGTGAAAGATCACAGAGAAGGTCTTTACCCAGCAGTGAAATATAAGGTTACAACTTACTAATAGAATTTTTGTATAGTCCACAGAACGTATAAATAACAGATCGCTTTAGATATCTATACGTTTTAGTCAGATTAGTCAGTATATTACCTGTTGTGCCTTAAGATTGGTGATAAGCTCCTCAAACTCTACGAGGCTGATGGCATTCTTCCGCGCGTCGCCGTTCATACTGCCGTTGACGCCGCGTTTGTTGTTGCCGTTGTCGTAGTATTCCTCGATCATACACCGCACCTGGGGATGAATTTAATAAGATATGCTACAAGACAGTGGGCTTTATACTAATATTATAAGAGGTATTTATGAGTTTATAAGTAATCTTCGGAATTACTGATACGATTGCGAAAATTATTTCACTAATGGGAACCTACATTATTCCTGAGTGTCATAGGCTGTTTTATGGTAGGAATAGTTGATTTCCACGCGGACGAAGTTTAATTTACTTAAACATACAAATTTGACATTATGGTGTAACAAAAGAGATCAACTGTAGTCCTTATTTATTAAAATCTTTTGCACATCGTCCTTTGCTCCTTCATTTAAGAATGAAGCCAAGACAATGAAGCCATAGACCGCTGTTTATGGCATGATGATCTTGACAATATTTCTTTTACCATATAGATTTTTTTTGGGTGGGAAATCATCAAATTACTTCTCCCGCGCTGGGCGGAGCGGGAGGGCGTGTCAGACTTTTACTGACTAAAACCCACCCGTGTTCCTTCAGTTGCCTGTGCCAGGGGCCGCGGTAACTCTTTCGAACATCCCGCGACCCTGTGTAGATCATATAACTATAACACTTACCTTAGAAACGTAAGGAACTTTGCATGAGAATGTTTACTATAAAATCGCTGTATTTAATGATGAAAATAATTATTTACCTTCCATTGTGGAATTTTGTAACCGACGCTGTCAAGGGCTTCTTTTAACTCTTTCAAATCAATGTAGCCGCTGCTGTTTGTGTCCAACTGAAACAATAAAATAAAACTAAATTAATATTTTTGGTTATAATAATAAGTTTTGTAAGTGCCCACTTAATTTTGTCCCGGAATGTAGATATGTAAAACCAGACAATATGCAATTAAATTGGAACAAATAAAACATTTTGTCGTGTATAATAAATAAAAATCTTCCCTAACCAAAAATGGTAAACAAAATATTCTGGAAGTACCTAATTAATTTTGCTAACACAAGTTTAAAAATAAACTGTATGTACCTAAATAACTAAACGTCGCTTTCGTTTTCAAGCGCATATTATTATTAATTAAATTACATACCAAAACACATCATTCTAATTTAACGGAGTGTGAAATTAATTACAAGTTTCGATCTTTACACTGGCAGCCAGAAAATTGTACACATTTTCACGAGCTCGCGTAGTTTGCGTACGGATTGCGGTGAAGGAAGGGGGGTGTGGGGTTGTCACGCGTAAACAAATTCTAATGTTTATTTACCGGGTCTATGCCGATTTAAAAACATGACACGGGTATGCTAGCGTGTACGAGGTTGACTTTATTCAAAACTTTGGGTCATAGGGCGTGGTTTTATGTTTATTTTTGGTAAGGGGTGGTTAAAGTTTTAGGTAGGATTTAGTTTCTTTTACATTACACGCCTATTATGTTTGATAAAAAGGTAGTATTAGCGTGTTATTTTAATTACTTTGGTGCAAAACACGAACATCTGATTGCACATTATATTATCTTGATTCTAAAATGGTACTTCTGATAAATCAATAAACACCTACTCAAGATAATCACCATGCTGATGATTTCATTTACGAATTAATTCTTATTTTTATATAAAACTATCTGACGCACTGATTAACACACATCATGATACTCTCTGATTTTGACACCTTGAAGGCGCCTTTGGCATCTTGAGTGTGATTTAAGCTTGGGTTTATTTATCCTGTATCCTCGATTCCATCATATAATCTTCATGATTACTCATTATCAGATTATACGTTTGTACATGTTCACAAATGGGTTTGACTTGGCTTTTGCTGTAATACTCATTCTCATAGTCCACCTCTTACAGCACACTAAAAAAACAGGCTCAATTTTCTTCCTGTAATGGCCACCGCGATTTCTTTGCAGGAATCGACCATATGAACGAACTACTAAATCAGAGTACAAATAAATAACTGCGAAGCGTAAAGAAAATAATTATTGGCCTCGGCGAACCTTTTTGTGGCTGTTCAAGTACAAGACATACCTACGTATTTATGGTAATGGAGATTCACTGCATGGTTTTATTATTGCAGAACTCGTATAAACAGCTTTATAATAAAAAACATGTTTGTTTATACTAAGAAGTCTGATATCCGTGGTGGGATATCAGCCTGGCTGTTGTGTGACGTAAGCATTGATTCTGATAAGGATCTCATATCATGGGTTTCGTGATAAAAAATCGACGATGACGGGTCTTTGAAGCAGATATAGGTCGTGTAGTTTCGATAATAGTCGAAAAAATCGTGGCTTTTTGCGGGTTTTTTTCAATCTGATCATCAAACGAATCTACAATTCTAGAAATCGTCAAACCATCGATAAAGCCGAATTAAAGAATGACATAATGAACATCGCTCGTGGCTTTAGAATAACTACTAGACAATCAAACAATTGGATGTTTATTTAGCAGCGTGGCGATCCACAACTACATTAGTCACCAGTGATATAACTATTGTGATGTAAAGATTATAAAATGGAGTCATAGTTTCTTAAAAGCGTGATAAGCTAGTAGAGCGTTAGGGCAAGATAGACATTTTGAGGATTATTTCGCGATGTTTGATACCAACAGCTGTGTCTAAAAAGCGTCTGGATTTTCGGTTTACAGTATTTCTCTGAATCGGAGTCACTGACATACATAACTTGCAGAGTTGCCATGTATGTCGAAGAATCGACAGCCGTTGGAACAGACGCAAACGACTGAAGACTGCTTATCGACAAGCGTAGCGTGGGAAGCCCCCCAGCTAGATGGACCGACGATGTTAAAAATGTGTTTTGGACAGACTGGAAGCAGAAGAGGCCTATTTCCAGTATTTTTGCGAAGACCTATCACTTTATTCTAGTAATACGTAGCCTTTTGAAGTGTGTGTGGCTGGCATACTAGCGACATGCGACAATTGTGTATGCTACTTTTGCCCATCCATTGTACTAATTTAGTCTGCATCGTGTTATTGTCTGTTACGTGCCAACATTAGATTTTTCAATAGATGGTAAAATGATTACAATAGGAGTGCTGTCCATTATTTTGTTTTAAAATTCCTTTGTAATTCTTTGGCTATTTATTTTATGCAAGAGTCACCAGTAGCAAGTAGTAGCCTACTTCAACAACCAAGTAAAGTTATGAAATATTCCCGCCCGTGCTATTACTTCGTTTTCGCGTAGCATTTTTTTTTTGTCAATTTTTCATTTTGCTCGACTCCTCAGGATCGTAGCGTGACGTTAAATAGCCTTTAAACCTCCTCAAGAATTAGGCTATCAAATGCAATAAGAATTTTTCAAATCCGACTGGGAATTCCAGAGATTAGCGCGTTCAAACAAACAAACAAACTCTTCAGCTTTATTATATTAGAATAGATTTCATTTATTGCTAACACTACACAGCAATGCAAATACAAGTGCAATATTTACCTCTTTCCGTATTACATCATAGTTTTTGTGCAGTATAATTAGTAACGGTAAGTTGTAGTAGCGTGCATCAAATAAATAATGCTAATGCGTACACGCTCCGTTTCCGACGAAATGTGGAAGCAAGGTCAGCGCTACTCGTTTTTAACGAAAACAGCATGTATGACCGTTGAAATATAATAACATGTTTACTTAAATCATATTATCCTAATGAGCAGGTAATTTCAGAACGGAAATCAAACAGAAAAACATACCAAAAAAAATCAATTTGCTGGACTGGTAAGGAGAAATAATACATTGTCTTCACTTAATAATTTTTTTATAGCAGACCTATCAAACATAAGATAATGACTGTAATAAATTAATTTGACGGCAATCGTTCCGAAAAGATCGTTAACAAAAAAATTATTTAGCGGTTGATTAATTAATTTAAGTCGATAACCCTGAGTGTTTAATTGAAAGCTGACCTGTGGCCCATTATTTTTGGTCGGATGTGTAATTTGACACAGTTTGTCAAGTTGTCTATTAATTTTCGTCATTTTGTGTAAACATTAGAATTAATGAGTTTTGAGGTGTGACAGACACATACAAATATAAACGGAAATAAAAATATAACTCAGCAAATATAGTAACTAATTAATTAAACAAAATTTTTTCAATCAAAAATTACTGCAGGCAGGCGCAGCAAATATTTTATTTACATAACCATAACATCACGCCTTGTTTCCCCGAAGGGTTAGGCAGAGGTGTACCTATAGTACACCCACATTTCGCAGTTATGTTTAAGTCCCATGTAATAAATAGGGGGCGAGCCTATTGCCATCTACCGGACACAAATATTATATAGATATTTTATTTATTGAATTAGATTCCATCGAACTTTTATCTTATCATATCAGTTTAATTTCTGTGAATACTAGCGCGACTTATGATAATACTGCTGTCATAAATTACACATTATGCTGTTTATTATTCATTTATGTATGGTGCATTGGCAAATGGCGCTTAAATATACCCAAGCTGAATTTCGGTTCACGACGGAGACACATCGTGAACTGAAATTCAATTTACTTCTGTATATTCAGTAAAGAATTGACACAAACATAAATAATCACGCCTATATATTCCCCAAAAGATGAGGTAAAGAATTGAGTTCTCGCCAAATTTAACGTAGGCAGACCAGTATTGGGATCTTTCCCTACTGGCGATGGACATGTTCCCTGCTTGATTCTGGATGATGAGTGGAACTGCCAGAATACTACATGCCACGAGAAGCAGATTAGCCTACATAAGAGTCGAAAACTGACCAGACTGAGACCAGCAACCTTGATGGCAATGCCCATTTTGAGAAAGACGAAAGTCCACAGGTCCAATACAGAGATCTTTCCAAAATCTGACAGACTTAAAACATGAGTTAGTGAATGGAAACTTGTTAGCTAAGACGTAAAACTCAGTATGATTCACCCCACGTAAGTTGTAAGAATTAGTTACGGCAAATTTTTATACCATGACCAACCGCAGGCCTTGCTCATGACGAAGTAAGAAAACTAACCACTTGAAGGTCGAGGATTTTATAAATATAATTTCGCGAGTGTACTTTATATGCTAAATTGTGTGTGGCCACATTCGTCTGGTTGTAAATATGGCTTCCGAGTGTCAAGTCTTCGGTTAGATGCCTAGGTAGAACAAGAGAGGGAAAGAGAGAGAGAAGAGAGAGTGCACCTTGTGCGCTATAGCATCTCTCGCGTCGATGACTGGTCTCCGGTGTCTCCGTTAAAATTGGCCGCCATAGCCGAAATTCGGTCAGGACCTTTGGAACAATTCAATTCAATTATTCTTTATTGCAATCCATAATGTCCACATACAGGTGGTGAGTATTAATAATTATAGAAACAATTATGGACCCTGTCGGGCAGAGCGCTTTAATGGTTTTCCTTAACTACATATTTAAATTATTTGCTATAGCTATTTGTGTTTTATAACATTTTTAGTTATTATTATATTATCACTCATTTACAAGACTACTTAAAGATATTTTTCTATTGAACAATTTTCGTTTATAACGTCTCTGTAATGTTTGATAATGGCTTGTGGCGCTTTTTCACGTAGAAATCTATAAAGTGTGTGACCTTATTCGTGACGTTCTTCATAAAGGTCAGGTGCATAGTACTCGCAATCGGCTTTCGAGTATGTAAAAGGAGCATGTAAAGATCGTAGCAGGTGGCGTTCTAAAAATTCTGCCTACCCCGATACCCAATTTAACTATATAGATACATATACATAAATATGTATCTATAAATTATACAAAAATACTGCACAGTGCACCAGCACAACATTCCCTAGCTCAGGGATGGCAAACATTTTTCGTTGGGGCTTTTTTTTTAACTCAAAACAAGTAAGGCAAAATCGTGCCACCATAAGCTCACTTTCTTTGCCCCTAGCTCTTTCTAAAGTAACTCCTTACATTTTACCTTACCTCATTAATAAAATAACTCTTCGCAAATAAAATAAAAGAGGCCATACATAATTATTTCCCAAGATGCTCATCAATCGAACAATATTCCGTGACGCGGCCCCATAGCGATTGTTTAAACAGATGTTTGGGCCACCCAATTTAGTCGACTCGTTTCTATTCAATTCCATGTTGAATTGAAGAATAAATATCTTTAGGACTGATCATAAAACGCCAAAGGTTAACATGTTAAATCTATAAAAATGAAACGCTGTTCGCTGGTAAAGGCATTGCTTGAGAACGGCTGGACCGATTTGGCTATTTATTTTCAATGTTCGTAATAGTCCGAATTAGGGTTTTATGGAAAGAAAAATTGAAAAATGTTCAAATTCGGGAAAACTGAACGTCCTGTCCTGTGTGACAGAACCATCTGCCGGGATCAGCTAGTATAAGCTGAAAGATGGCTGTGCAAAATAAATTAGAAGGAGCCAACACGAATTAAAAATTCAACACTGCCTTAGGGTTGCATAGCATTATGATACGATCAGCTGAAATATTATGAAATTCAATACACTGTTAGTAAGATGACGGTTTGCAAAGCTGAAATTAAACTATAATCCATATAATAAACTTCGTCAGTCAAATTAGACTTGAATCTGAATAATTTAAGAAGTTACTGGGGTTTTGGCAAAAGGTTTAGCTAAGATGGAATGACAATATAAAACTGATCTGTACTGTCTATGTGCGTTACGTAGAGGATTTTATTACAAGAAAATGTTCCATTCGCCTACATTTTAAACTTCTTGTTTGCTACTTAACTTTTATGAGATGTAATACCAGAAACAGTCTTAAAAGGAGTTTTATTGGTACAGACTTTTTTTTTTCTAGAACATTAATATAAACAAGAAATAATAAATATTTTATGACAGTACGTATGTACCGTGTTGTGAAACGTTTTTATAGTTTTTATTATAAGGCGTGTTTCATGACTCCTGTCTGTCGTCAAAATCGATCAACAGGCTTCCAATCCATTTGTAATATTACAATCAATACCGCTGTTAAAAGGTTTCAAGGTTCGCTTTACTGAATGCAATATTTTAGCTTGTGGCATCCACTAAATGTACCTATGTATTATACTGTTAGTGGCAGCTTTGAAGTGTTGAAAAAGGAAAAATATTGTAAAACCTACTAGTCAAAACAGGAAATGAACTAAATGAAATAAGTAAAGGAATTCTAGCCATATTGAAACTACAGTTAACATACAAGGTCAAATTAAATTAGCTAGCGCAACTACACATATTTAATGGGTACCGATATCAATCCCTGTATAAGTGTATACTTATATATAAAAATTAGCACAAAATGACTAACTTGGAATGTAACAAGTGTTTTAAAAATTGCTTTGTGTCTTACTTAACACCATAGACAGAGTAATTTTAACATTAGCAAGGTATTCCGGGAAGATCTATTTTAATGAGAATTTCCTCTTCGCGAGCTCCCCTGCGTTGAATATTCAAATCTAAGCAATGACCAGGATATTCCAAATGGCGCAGTAGTCGTAGTAGAACCTAATAAGGAAACATAAATGTCAATTATTCTGCTAGAACCCAAAATTACATCCTTTCTTTATTTTATAAGACAGATAAATATAAGTGAAAGTTCACCTTTTGTGTTTCCAAAGAGGGCTGTTATTTGAACGGTAAACTGTTTTTGTTTACTATACATAAATTGATAGTACACACTAATATTTACTTATTAAAATGTTACTTTACAAAATTAGGAATGTTAGTAATACTAGTCTGGATTTCAGCCTGGTTGATGGCAATAGGCTCGCCCCCGCTCGCCTCGGCTCGGCTATTATATGGGACTTAAAAATAACTGGCAAAATGTGGGTGTTCTGTAAGTTCACCTCTGCCTAACGATCCCCCACCCTTCGGGGAAATACAGGCGTAATGTTGTCATGTTTTTACAAAATTAATAAATGATATTTCTTTTTACTATCAAAGTTAACGCTGGCTGGCATAATCACAGAAATAGCGGCTGTTTTATTTTTCGTAAAACCCTAATGACTAAGCTAAACGTTAGGTCTAGCTTTTTTGTCTGTAACTTAGCAATGTTGAAGGCATTGAACGTGTCCTTCATTACGCACACATTTTTCTTATTTACATACATACTCTTTGTGAACTCACACAACGACATAAATCACATTGAACGTAGGTGCGAGTACATACAACTAAGATAGTAGATATAGTACATAACCGCGGAATAATAATGACTCATACGAGTATGATTCAGTCGCTGACAACAACTTATTTATTTAACATCCTCATTATGTACTTGTTTATGTACTTTAGTGCGTAGTAAACTCTTCACTATAAGTCAAATCGTGGTCCTTCGGTACGGATACTTTTGTGCTCTGTAGAAATAATCAATCTACAGATTAAGATTAATACTAAGATGAGTAAATAAAACGAACACTGGAAAAAAATCTACAGATTGAGATATACTTTTCGATTAAACTGCCTCGTTGGTCTAGTGGTCGCAAGCGCTACTACTGAGCATGAGGTCCTGGGTTCGAGTCCCAGGTCGGTCAGTGTTATTGGGTTTTACCATCAGGAATTTCTCAGTAGCAGCCCGGAGGCTGGATTTGTGCCCAGTTGATGGCAATAGGCTCGCCTCCTATTACATGGGACTTAAACATAACTGGCGAAATGTGGGTGTACTATAGGTAGACCTCTGCCTAATCCTTAGGAAATTATAGGCGTAATGATATGTTTTAGATTAGATACAGATTGTATGAAACCGTTGTCCATCTTGAATTCTAGACTAAGAAACAGATCATTACGATGATGTTTAGGCCATGTCTGTCTGTTACTTTTTCGCGCTTAAACCGCTGAACCATCGTTATGAAATTTGACAGATGGGTGGCATGAAACCTGGAGAAGGATAAATCTACTTTTAATCCAGGATGCCTATTTGTATTAAAAAAAAATACACGCAGACGAAGTCGCGGGCAGCAGTCTTCCCTAATTTGTTGCCTGCCATGAAAACTGGAGGCGCAGTAGACATTATGGCTTCAAGAACAGTATGATATTTCAAGCACGATAAAATTAAAAATTAAAAGAATGTGTGCTTTTTGAGAGGTTAACGACCGCTCTAAGTTTTGTTGCTTGAAAAATGAGTTGAGAAATTCTGTTTTGTTTTTTGTTTTATCGTGTTTAGATATTGATACTCTTAACGTCTGTGATGTTTACAAAAAAAAAAACGATTTTCTAAGCTGATATTTCAAGTGACTACACTACCTGCGGTCAGTGACCCAAGAAAAAACTCATCTATTTTTTTTAGTGTTTAGATATCGATACCCATCGCGTCTCCAGAGTTTAGCTAGACAATTTAAAATTACCCTGTATAATATAATAGGTATCTAAGATATGTTATAAAACTTATATTGTTATCAACTACGATTGTCATTGTAATATCTACATTCCTTCAATTTATTTTAATGCCGACTGTGAAGGGTATTGTCAATTGTCACCACACTCGTATAGAATAGTTACTGTAGGGCTCGTGGCTAATAAATAATAACAGAACGGGTCGATCGAAGGCTATGCTACGCTTGCCGAGGTCGGTCCGTGGATGGGTGACCATCCATTACGTACCGAAACCCCTCCGTGCCTCGGAAAGCACTTGAAGCAGTAAGCGCGTGCGTGCGACTGGGCTGTCATTCGTAGATCTTTGACAGTCGTTACGGGTAGTCAGAAGCCCGAAAGTCTTGCCAAGGGGTATCATGTTGTGTAACTGGGTTGTGGAGGTCAAATAGGCAGTCGCTGTCGCTCCATGTAAAACATGGTCGATGATAGCTGCATCCGATTAGACTGGAAGCCGACCCCAAGGTAGTTGTGAATAGGCTAGGCAGATGATTTGACTACATCAAGAATCGTTCACCATGCATTATGATATGATTATAAGAAATTTCACTTCCAGTTGATTTTTTGCGGAACCTATCAACCAATTTCTTTACTCAGATATCAAGGACTCAAGCACCATGGCTTTAAAAACGGTCCTTTTATTACATATATAAACTCACGCCTCCTTCCCGTGGGGGAAGGCAGAAAATATAGAACGCCACCTGGTACGATCCTTACATACTCCTATAGCTTCGTTCACGTTCCTACATCTGGTCATACATGCACGACTGTTGCGAGTACTACGCACTTGACCTTTTTGAAGAACATCACCAATAATGTCACTATACGTCCTTCTAAGGCGCCCCTGTCGGCTTTTCCACTCACATCCGCTTTGAAAATACCTTTTGTTAGTCACCTTTCAATCATTCTCTCAACATGACCAAACCATTTAAGCATACTTAGTATGCTGTTCTTATTTCTTGATATTAAATTAATTACCTATACCAGCGATGACGTAACGCAATAAAATTAATTCGATAAAACAAGATAGTCCGATGGTACATATTAAAATATAGTACATGACATACCTGTGTTCGAGTGACGTGTATCGATACATTATTCAGTTTATGTGTTTAGTTTATCGATATATCAATGCTAGCACTTGGCTGTAAACATGTCGTAACTTATAGAAGATTATAGTAGACTTGTAGCGGTATTTTTTTCCGCAATGCAGTGACGCAGACAAGCAATATTTGGCTAGACGATGCAGACTGCAGATAATTCTTTCTTTGCAAAATTGTGGCTAACAAGAGACAGAATTTCTTTTAGACACTGTCCGAAACTGCGAAGTAACATTGTTATGTATGTTTTAGGAAATTAATTAATTAAGTGATTTATTCCGGTCTAATACCAACAAACTAATACCACTGGTATTTGTTTGAACTCATATTTATTTGCTATTCCGAACGGAGACCACTTGTTCTTAATAAGTTGTTGGTATTCGTTCGGAATAGAAAATAAATATCAGTTCAAACAAATACCAGTAGTATTAGTTTGATGGTATTAGACCGGAATAAATCAATTAAGTAATGTATGTCAGGTAGTAGACCATAATAGGGCAGGGCAATCCATAGGCGAGCCCAGTAATGGGGAATACCAATAAGTCAATTACTTTTAAGTGAATCACATAATGTACTAAGGCACGAAGGACAAATATTTGTGTCCTTGTCTAGGAACAATAATTGTTTAAAGTTCCGTAATCAATGTCATGCATTCTTCCAGAGATATTACTTTCTCCGAAATGTAGACTTTTATTTTTGTTAGCCTACATTGTCCTACTGCTGCGCAAAGGCCTCTGTGTTTTCCTTCCAAACCTGTTTTGTGCGACCTCTGCCCATGTAAACTTAACGTTTTTAATTGCTTTCGGCAAAATCTTTCCTCATTGTTCAATCCTATAGCCCACCTGCGCAAAACGTTAGTATTCCACGTTAGTCTCTGGCCAAACTCGAAGTTACTGGCTGTACTGCGCAGACATTAGTGGGGGTCAAGGACCCGCGGTGATGCGATTAGGAGACCGCTGACCCGCGAAGTGTGACGATTAATTGATCGACTGTACACCTTTGATTTTTCTGTCGATTTGTTTGGTGTGGTGTGGTAGAGAAAAGTTATGAGATTCATCGTCTTTGTAAAGAGAAAGGCCAATTTCGGTGTTTAGCTTTTCTACCCGACTACGCAGCTACGTTGGAGGCCAAAAAAGAGGGTAATGATTTAAAGATGGTTTAAAAGCATTAAGCATTTAAGAACATTATGACTAAACAATGCATAATGTAGCTGTTTATTGTTCCTATTTAATAAAACA
The DNA here is from genome assembly GCA_947568875.1 of Fissipunctia ypsillon. Lineage (NCBI taxonomy): Eukaryota > Metazoa > Arthropoda > Insecta > Lepidoptera > Noctuidae > Fissipunctia > Fissipunctia ypsillon. The sequence continues at coordinate 6,184,715 of OX387667.1, forward strand.
ACTGGTTTTCACTGGATTATAATTTAATGCGAATAGTTTTAATGTTTTTGGTCAAATTGTTATTAATTAATTAAAGCAGTTTTTCAGAAATATTAAAAAAAAAAACTATTTTGGCTGTTCTACGATGTTGATTCAGTAAGACTTCTACGAGGACATTATATTAGAAATACATTTACATTATCATGCTAAGAAAAATTTGGTTCGGTGAGTTATTTAATATCCACCGAATTTATTTTATTTATTACTAGCTATTTCACGCGACTTCGTCCGCGTGGATGTCGGCTCACCGGAATAAAAAAAGTATCCTATGTGTTAATCCAGGTTATAAGCTATCAGTGTGCAAAGTTTCATCCAAATCTGTTCAGCCATTTTTGCGTGATTGAGTAACAAACATCCAAACATCTTCACAAACTTTCACATTTATAATATTAGTAGGGTAACCAATCAAAAGTACACAAGTAGGTACTGAAGGACCGAAATAATGCAGATTGACACTAGCACTCAGACGTCTGTACAACATTAATTTCCTGTAACATTTAAGTAACGGAACGGAAAGGCTTCCTTCCGTTCCATTTCCCTTTAGTTCCGTTCCTCAGATTTCGGAGCCTGTCTAGACAGTGTAAATCCTAAAGGCTCCCTCAAACAGGCGCGACTCGCAAGCGACATAAATGCACTGCTCGTCGCGCGACACGCGGCGCCTTTGTGTCGCGTATAATTCGCGTCGCGTGTCGCGCCTGTTTGCAGGAGCCTTAATTGATAATATGAGCAACAATGTGAACGTGCGAAGGTCTTATATCTTGAAGGAGAAATACAACGAAATTTGATAAGTATGAGTTAGGTCAAGGAGTCATGTCCCAACTATCAACATGCATAATTCTCGCATGAAAGATTATTAATATTTAGAAATCGCAAACATAATAAAACTTTCAGTTTTGAGTATGTATGTGGAGGGCTATACGAGTAGGGGGAGGTCTAAGAAACGATGGATGGCCTGTGTGAAAGGTGATATGGATAGAAAGGGGGTGACTACTGAGATGACGACTACTAGAGAAGTATGGAAGAAAAAGACTAGTTGCGCTGACACCAAATAAATTGGGATAAGGATAGGAGAATGATGAATGATTATGTTGGCATAGGGTTTACTAACGCATATCATGGTGGTCATGGTAAAGATTAGCCAGTCAACAACGCTGGTAGCGGGGTTGTCTGACCAGAGAGCGTCGGACATTACCAAAATATCGTCATTTACTTAATTCATAGAAAATATTAAGTTTTGGACAGCAACCCCCAAAACCTTTACCAGTTCAATGTATCTAAATCAAAAAGAAAACTGCCTTTGGAATAGAAAACTAGAGCCGGTAGGAGGGTAGTGTTGTCACAAAACGATAAAACACATTAATTTTTAAAACACCAACATCAGTTCATACTTTCATACCCCACCTATTTACATAACACGCAAAGGATACACATCTACCTACACACAAAATATATCTACTTAGACCAGCTGTCACTATCAGAAGCCGTGACTCATAGCCTTACATAAAGCACTGTCTCCCCCTCTCGGAAACCCTACGAAGTTCGAAGTTCACGCATAGTATGTACTGTCATAATATTATGTAGATTGTAGACATAATGCCCTTTGCAGACAATGCGTGGATAGTCAGAGTATGCTGACGTATACTATAAACCGAAAAGGCCATTTTGCCAGTTTTCTTATCGATGATAGTTTGCCATGCCGTTTTAGTAATGGTATTCGTTTTAGAAATATTCGTACTCGTTCGGGTCGACGTGATTCGGCACAGTCCTAACCTGGCAGCAAATTCGAATATGTATATAATTTGCCGCCCAGCTGTGCCGAAAGCACGCCTAAAGTTCGGTAGGGAAATTATTTTTCTGGTTAGTGCTATATTAAAAAAAGGCTTGAAAATGTCTGGTTAACATTTCAGGGAAACTTGATGTTCCCGAAAGGCTTAGGTACCTGAGTGAGAAGGTGTAGTGAAGGTGGTCCAGGTGTTACTGTGCAATATTGTTTATCTACAAGGATCAAGTTGAATACTGAGAGGATTTATAATATGGAAAAGCTAGATGTTTTGCTGTTTATACACAACTTGACAACAGACATGGCAGCCAGTTTAGTATTACGGTGACATGGGGGCCGTAGCCAAGTTGTCAAGTGCACTAGATAGAGCTTTATCTAAAAAACCATTAGTAGCTCAAAGCTATTATTGCTATATGGGTTAAAAAAGGTACCATTACTCGACATTAACATGGAACTTGAATCGACGCAGCACTCAAATGTTTTATAAATGCATTATTTCAAAACAGCAAAGAAAAGAATTCTGTTACGAATGCGATAAATAATGATGAAACAATCAATATCAAAGAATTCCAAGTATTCCCTGAAGACCTAGAAAATAAACGACACTTTATAATGCGATGGATTAAAGAAGTCAATAAAAATGTTTAATAAACTGCCGGCAGAAATAAAAAGTTTAGCATATAAAAGTGAGTTTCAGAGTAAGCTTAAACTGTTCTTGTTAAGCAAGTGTCTATATTCTGCTGATGAATTATAATTTAATAAGAATGGACATTTTATTGTGTTTTATGAATTGACATTGGACATTGATTTTATAGCTTTTATATCTTTATTTGTTTTTGTTGTTTTATATTTTATTCTTATTATTATTTTTGTGATATAATTTAATTAGTATAATTGTGATGATTTAAATATGGATCGACATTTAATTTTGTTACTAATTGTGATGATCTAGCTAGATATGGTCTGCATGTATGATTTTTACTATATATTTAGTTATAGAAATTCAGACACAATGTAAAAATTGTTATTGAATGAATAAATAAATTAGATGGATTAAAGATGGACGCCTATTGTATTTTTATAAACGCTGATAGCATATCGTAATCGGTTTTAGAGTTGTATACAGGATGTCACGTCGACTGCTTCACTGAGTTTGGTTTATTGAGAATGCTTACATTGTAAGGTATTGCATATGTCTGAGATGACTGAAATAGTTCATAATACTTGGGAGCTTTATAGCTTCTAGGAATAGGTGCTTCTTTCATCTGTCTCTTGCAGGAAAGCGGATTAAAGGATCACTGACAAATGGCAAGATAGGAGGCGAGGACCAAATAATGGGTGAGAAGACACTTTGAAAATCGGTTCATTCATCATTCATTTATGACGGCAATAAAAGAAAACCGTCCAGTAATGAGTTGTTCATGACCCAGCGAAAGTTGTAATGTATCAATTGAGGGTAATGGGTTATCGTGGTGTTCATAGACTCACGAACTGTCAGTGTCACTTCACATGTTGATACTTGATTGCTATCACGCAGGTCATTATTACGCGTGCGTTTGAACGGTGTGGACGTGCCTTCCTACTATTACTTTGAATTTAGTTTTTTTTTTTTTTCTAAAATATAATTTGCTATATAACTTGTTATTTTTATTTTCAAGGGTTATTCCTCGAGATGTCATTGTTGGAAGTCTTCATAAAAGATGATAACAATAAATTTTTGTTTTAAGAATGAATCAACTATGGATAGTGCTACCTACAATGGAACATCTACAATTCTACATCTACAACATTTAGCCAGAAAGTGCAAGTATACTAAAAATAAAACAGTCCATTACATAGGTATGTATGAAGGGACTGACACCGGACGCTCATAAACTCATAAGTGGACAATCATAGAAGGAGGAACAGCCGGCCTTCGTGACCATTGCCTCTTTACAGTAACGCTCAGTGAAACTAGCCGTGTGCCTGAGACGAGAATGGGGACATGAATACATTCCAACACAGGGACTGGGAGTTTACAAAAGGGTAAACAATTTTCGCAAGAGCAAAAGGATAGTGTTAAAGATATCTCGGTTTTAGAAATCAGAAGACTTTTTAAAGACAAGAATCAAATCTCGGTTGAAAACATTTAAGTTTGAAACTAAGGCACCCCAAAACATACAAGAAAAGCATCGCGTCGAAGGAACAAATATATGAAAAGTACTAAATAATCTTTCAACTTCTCTATTCCCAACCAGCTTATGCAAATAATTTCCTGGATTTCATCAAGATCTGTCACACCGCACCAAAGGTCAGGTCGCTGTAATTAACAAACGATGCTGATGTGAACGGGAGCATGGGAAATAACTGTGAACATGGTGAATGGACTCGCCCGGGAAGTTCGCACGGAACAAGGTGCTAAAACAACGGATGGTTAGTGGTAGCTTTTTGTATTAAACGGCAATTTGTTTGGTGTTTTCGCAGAGCTGGTATTGGTTGATTGAGACTTCAATGGTGATGAATAATAGATTTCCTTGCATCTATATCTATACGTAATTATAAATTGAAGTCACTTTCCGTATCTGTCTGTGTGACCGCGTTGTTGCGACGGATTTTGATGCGGTTTTCACCATCATTTAGAGAATGTATTCCGGAAGGTTTATGTGTATATTACGTTAATATTAAACTCACATATAAAGAAACGTCGATGTTTTACAAAGTCGTAAAAAGCATGCGAAGCAGGGGCGGGTCGCTAGTACTGCATGATATAGGTAGTCATTTTGACGAGAGGAAGTTTGAGCTTCAGTAAGAGCAAATCAACGGAGTCGATGGTGCCAACTGGAAATTCCGTTCAAATGGCTGCTTATCGGTATTCGCAATGCAATGTGGATTAGTAATGTCCCACTTAAGACTAGGTTATAATTTTATAAAGCAATTTATATTATTCTATGCAACATTCCGATTTCAGAAATGGTTTCCACACCTTATCCATAAGAATATCTGGGCTATTGTCTTTCAATAAGTTGCACAGTAATTGACAGAAAGACCAATTTGATATAAATAAGCTGCTATTGTTGAAATCGTGGTTGAATATATAAAAGTATTCAGTTTAAAATTAGTTATGGCAAATGCAGTGCACCCTAAAGTATTTAAAACAATAAAAGCAAAGCTTGCAATGAAAGCATCCAGCAATGTAGATCAAAAATGCAATTAAGCCTCGGTAACTAAACGAATTCGTACGTAGCAATTTCGCGAATACGAAATACGCGAGTATGGAATAAATTTCGCATGCTCACGTGCATTGCGAAAAGTTTACGTAACATTTGGCCCGCCATTGCATTGTTTCGTTTTCTGTTTTTATTGCTGCAATGGTGTCGATGCAATCTTTTTTGTTTAAAACTTAGACGTCAGGATGTGTCTTTAGTGGTTTTTGCCTAATATTTTGTTAGTTTTTCAAGATTTTGCAATAACTTACACGTTCATGAAGGCTTCGTGTAGGTACTCATCATCCTCTTGCCCTCATAAATGTAGGCTCAGCACGTCTTTCTTCCATACGTCTCCATTATCTTTATCAGTCATCTCAGAATTCAATTACTTTCTAGCTATGTCATCTTTCACGCAATCCATTCATCTTTTCTGTGGTCTGCCTCTATTCTTTACCCACATTAAAATTTGAAAAGTCATGCAATTCAACCCTTTGTTAGTTTGTTTACTACAGAACACGAATTTTTTAGATTACTACAGCGGCTACAAATTAAAGAAATGGTTACCAGATTTTAGTCTACAACATGTCACGGAATTAACGCACAACCTCTTAAGGGGTCATTGTAGGTACTCATCATTATTAACAACTTTTACTATGGGACCAAACCTGAAATCGCGACAAAAAAATCAACGGTTCCATACATTTTGACGAATTATGCGAACATAAATGTAGGGGAACACTTGAGTATTTCGCGACTTCAGATTTGGTCCAGTAAAAGTTGTTCATAATGATGAGCACAATGACCCCTTAAGAGGTTGTGCGTTAATTCTAAAATATACAACATGTCTCGGAATTAACTTCCTTTTTGGATTTCGAATCATTATTATATTTCAATTCAACTGTCAGATTTGTGGTCGTTTGCCGTCATATTGTTCTAAATATGTAGTTACAACATTGCTGGCTAGCAATGATTATGGGAGGAAATTGAAGTAGCCTAACCTAAAATTAATCTAAATGCAGTACCTGCTCAGTATTTATTATAGCGGCATTTTATCCAACCCTATAAACTTTGCCTGTTCAATTGTCTATGCATTCGATCTATGAATTTCAGCAAGCAGTTCAGTGAGTTATTAGCGCAGAAAATATTCGCGTGGATTTTGAACCTATCGTAAATAATAATGGGGCATGAAATGACTGAAAGAATTCTGCGTTCAGTTTACTGATTTTTAAGTGTATGCAAAAAATATAATGTCGATTGTCAGATGATCCTATAGCTAATTAATATAGACTTTCAACTGTCATGATATGAGACACAAGGTCGATCGACAGCTGAGGGGATAATATGAAGAGTTGCCAAGGAAGAAAAAGCGACACTGTGGAAGACCAAGGCGAAGATGGCGAGACAAAATAGACTGCCTCTTGAGGGTTCGGACGAACACAAACAGTCGTGAGTCGTTTTCCCAGCAGAGGGAGAGTATGGACTGATATGTACTGAAGAGAGCACACTGCTAAAAACCATAGTGTATGACGATGTGGAGAAGAGAGTGGAGGGAGATCTTGCCAAGCAGTGTGTCTGTATGGGCTATATCATTTGCTGAAAACCACAGCGTATGAATGACAACATGCCTTCGGCTACCCCCGATAATTGTCTGTCAAATAACATCCATACAAATATAAATATTTATTATAAATACGAAGGTCGGCGGTGCGTGTCTGTCTGTTAACTTTTCAAGCCATAACGGCTGAACGGATTTGGATGAAATTTGAGACACGGATGGACCATGACCTCGGTTAGAGGTTAACTACCTTTTATCCTGGTAGTAGACGTTCCTGTAGCATAATTTCCGACCTCCACGCGGGTTAAGCTAGTACTACTATCCTACTAATATTATAAATGCGAAAGTTTGTGAGGATGGATGGATGTTTGTTACCTTTTCACGCAAAAACTACGGAACGGATTTCGATGAAATTTGGCAGACAGACAGTTTCTAATCTAGATTAACACATAATATACTTTTTATCCCGATATCCCCACGGGATCGAGAATTATACGCGTGAAACCGTGGGACGCTGCTAGACTTTTATAAAAATCACCATGGTTGGTGACTGTCTCAGACAGGCACGCATCATAGAGCTCATTTTGCATGCGGTTTACACAAGTTCAAAACTGATCAATAATGTTCATGAAATTTTAATAATATCATGAACAATGATATGATATGATATTGAAATTATCGATGCGATAAGATAGGCCCGCAGTCCAATGTATTTGAAATTAGTGATGATAACGTTTATAGTGCGAAGGATACAGCTGGCTTCATTTAAGTAAAATTTTACATTAACGTCCGATAGTACTGCGATGAGAATTTTATTCCTGACGAAAAGCAAACCTGGAGAATCCGAAAATAGAACTTGCTTATGCTACTTATCATGCAATTCGAAATCAAATTGTGATCTCTAGAGGTTAGTCCTTTTTTGTGGCAATAGTGGTACTTCGGGTTCTGGTAGAATAACGAAGTGCCAGCTGCTGGTTTTATTTATTGAAAGACTGAAGGCAGTAGAGGCAGCTCCTTAAGGCGCTGTAAGACGCAAATCTTTAGTTATTTTAGGAGGAAGACAAATATGGTTGAAAATGGCGATGCGTTTGATTTTAGTTGAATCTTGTGTCCGCCAATATGAAAGTTATTTTGTAGTTTTAATTCAATTTAAAAATAAATACACCAACTCCAACAAGTTAAAATATTTTTACATATTTCTTTAGTTGATTAAATTTCCTTTTTTATTGTTACAAAAATATGAATAGCTGTCGCTCAAAATATTGAGTATTTCGAGACGAAAAAGTTTTTTCGTGTTCTTTCTTGCGATTTTTTCAAGACGCTAGAATCTAGCATATTAAAAAAATTATCTTTATACAAGCTTTTTTCTATACACTTGACTATACACTGTATTTTTGTGGGCTTATTAATATTCGACTAACCGTGCTAAGAAAAAGTGAACGTTTTACGGTGTCCCTGATTAGCAGCGCCTTAATTCTCACATTAAGGAGCTGTCTCTGCTACCTTGAGTCTTTTTGTTTCCTCATATACTGTTCTAACCATCCAGTCAGAATAGTATACGAGCTGATATCCTGCGATATTAGCAACACCAGTGACTTGACTCCGAGGACCAGTTTTCAGACATTCTTTTGGCTGGCTACTCACGATAATTATGCGTCCGATTTTCATCTTTATTATATTGAAGTAATGTTACAGGTTTTGTCTGACCTTAGTTTTAGATTTAGACTTAAAAGCCTAAGTATGTACGCATGTACTTACCTACTTTCAATTTTATTTTAATACGGCTTCCGTCCCAGACGGTTTCAGGTTTCACAACGACCAAATCACCTTATGTTCAGAAAGGAAACACTAATTGCATTAATTTAGATTTCAGTGTTTCAGACCTGAAAATAATTGTATTTATTATACGTTTATCAGTTATTTATTGAGGTGAAAGTATGTTACGATATAAATAATTATTAACGAGTATTGTTTATTGGTATTAATTGTTATTATGCAAGCAATTTGTACGTCTTTCCGCTCTGCAATTACCTATTTACCTGAAAAACATCGGATTGCCTCATTGAGTTGCAAGCACGATTTCACTATAAAGATTCTAGATTAGGTTATATTAAAAAAAGATCGAAATACTTACTTTTTTATGTTTTGATTCCGACCAAAAATTAATATTGTACCTTGCGTTAATAATATTATAGTTTGCGATAAATAGTTTTAGCAGTAGAATAACCCAAATAATATATTTTTTGGGTGAAACGGTACTTGAGGTGAAAACTTTTAAGCGTAGCTACTTAAAAGTTTTCCTCTCAAGTTCCATTTACTATAACATTTTAATTAGAATCAATTTCAGCGCTAACCGCAAATATTTTATAAATATGTTTTTGCGGTTCAGACTTCAAATAATATTAACTAGTTTTGTGGTTACAATAAGAAAGATATTTCGTGAAAGTTGTATTCTTGCTTAACCATTGGAAGGTATCTGTGCTTAGGAAAACTCATATTATTAAATCAATTTTAGCAGCAAAATAGAAGATAATACTCTTTATTATGTATATACCATAGAAGGTACAGATGTAAATGTACAAATTTTACATAGGGTGACACAATGGGCGGTCTTATCACTAAAAGCGATCTTTTACAGACAACCTTTGGATGGATTAAATGGAGACGGAGAGACAATACTGTAGGTAGTCAGTGGTGTACCAGTTACATAATACATAAATACATATAGATATACAATAAGAAACATGAAACAAGAGCGAGGAACTTTATGTAATGATAAAAAAGTAACGTAGTAAGAACAGTGTAGGCTACACGGCAAAAACAGTCGGGCAAAGAAAACTTCATCAGACAAACAAACCGACACTTCTTTAAGAGCAATGTCTGCTTTTATAATTTCTAACGTGACAATACTATCGTAACCGTCCACGTCCATAAACTGTATTAAAAAACGTGCACGTTATAACGTTATCATGGACGGAAATTTAAAAGCGTCTTCATATACAGGGCATTTTTTAATCACTATCCAAATTTTCGCAGGGTGTTCTACCCATGAACACGAACAACTTTCACTATGGGACCAAATCTGAAATCACGAAAAAAAATCAGCATTTTGGTCGAGTAGGTACAACTTTTGTATGAATCAGCTGATTTTTTCTTCGTGATTTCAAAGTTGGTCCCATAGTAAAAGTTGTTCATATTCATGGGTAGAACACCCTGCGAAAATTTGGATAGTGATTAAAAAAATGCCCTGTATATTTCCAATTTCCATACTTTTTGAGTTTTACTTCGTTGTGTTATCGTGATGCCGCGGCCGTTCATGATAATATCGTACCGTCAGAAATTATGAAAGTGCAATAGAGCTTTTACAAAGTAATCAGTTCAATAATGGAGATGCGAAGCTGCAAAGGATCTGCTTATTTTTGCACTTCAAGTGCTAAGTCGGTATTCGGCACGTGTCTTTAAGTGGCGCCAACATGCGCAGTAGGACTAATATACGCTAGTAATTCCATTCATTATCGCTCATTCGTTCAATCAGCATCCGCTGTGGACCGCCTCTGAAGTTCTGGATAGCATATCTGCGTATAATTGGAACCTTGAAGTGTTATTACGTATTAATATGTTTTATGCGCCAATAACCGTTTAAGTGCCTAAAGATCCCAGAAATGAACATTTGCACACTGCAGTAAACTTCTATCAGCCCTGCTGAACAAAATTTATTACAAAACCCGAGAGCACTCAGTTTTTGCATTTTCTACATTCGTGCATATTTTGACAATTGAAAATACGCCTTTGGTGAACATCACCAAAAACTCCGGTGTGCGCTTTATTCGTATCGAAATCAAGCATAAAACGGTTTCATGCTTTAGGAATAGACTTATCCATATAATATAACCCACGACCACTAACGGCCGAACCCAATAACCTATTTTCAGTAAAAGACAGATCGCTATTGATGGTAGACAGTATAATTCTATCTGTCCTTATGTCAGGCCAGTAAGATTCGATAATTAGGTATAGATTATTGGGACGATAAACCATAGATAGATAGGTTTTTCTAACTCCACTATGCCAAAACTGGAGATAGATAGGGTTCGGCCGTAAAAAGACGTTAGAGAGAACATTGAAATTACTTCAGACTCGTGCCTCCCAGTTCTTCGACACATGCCTCTGAGTCATCATGACGTATCCTAAAAGCTCGTTTATCTAAGCCCGACTGCCCGACCAGTCACAGGATGCGAATGATAAAGTTGAAACAATACATTATCAAGCTGTGTTTACAATTACATGCATTCAGTAACAGTTTGTAAATACATCATTGTATGTAAAACTTGAACCCTGGTATACAAACACAAAAGTGATTGTGAAATGATCAGTTCCGTTATGGGTAGAAGGCTTTTGAGAGTGTCGAAAAAATCCAGCTTGACACAGAGACCAAAATCGCAACGTAAGCAGTTCAGATTCATGGATTGAAGGCAAATAATGTTAAAGAACTGAAAAAAATATTGTTTTTGAGTTATTTGTTCATTCATGCAAAATATGTGATCTTATCACATAGTGGGAATTCACTTGTTTTTAATATAAAACTGTTGATAATTTCCTATAAGTCGTACAATATCTCCGAAATCCAGTTTTATGTAATAATTCTAATCTACGAGGATAACAGTACATCATGGCTGATAAATACGATAGGCTGAACATGCCCCGGCACCCTTTATCGATAACATCTGAAATCGATTATGACCTTAATAGAGCCGATGGACGGTAAAGCGGAGATGGTTCTATGAAAGATAGCGATATTCAAACCATTAATCATTCTAAAATTAAAATCTTTATCAACGTCATGAAAAGAAACGGCTCTATAAATTTGCAAATTACTTTTAGGGGCTAGGGCTAATGCTAATCCTTTGTTTCAACCGAAATTCGAAAAAAAAGGAAATAAAATTTGGTCAGAGTTGGTCCTTTGAGTCTTGAAGGACCAAATTTTGTATCACTTAATTCTGAACAAATTTGAATTCATTAGAGCTTGCAACTTCAATAGCAATCCTAACAAAATAAATACCTTGAAAGACTTTTCTGATGAAAGCCACTTGAAGAGACGTTGTCGTAAGTTATCCTAAGGCAAAGATTTTATTCCGTATCAAAGTAATACCTCTGCAAATATTGACAAATACACCTTGTTGACATTTTTTCTTCTTATTTAAATAAAAGATTACGACAAATAAGAAATTACTGATATCTCTATTGTACATATAAGTATTGATGTGCGTGTATATGTCCATATCTACAATCATGACTCAATAAGGACCAAATAAGGACGAAGGGAATGTCCATTGAATTATGAGTAATATGATAAATCACAATGAACTAGCAACAATGGTAATGCACATTTGTATATCTAGTACTGAAGTAGGCATACAAACTATTCTAGGTATTAGGAAACCACATCAGGCTATTGGCGATGTTAAAGGTCGGGTGAAGTCCCTTACTTGATTCACTATAAATGTGAGATTCATTGTTAAATGACTCGATATAATTTATTAATAATATTTACTACGTGCAGTAATAACTTTTGTTTAACAAGTGAATAACAAATAAAATATATTGACTGTAAAACCCAGGAAAAAACTAGCACAAGCACTCACTCTTAGAACTGACTGTTGTGGCAATAAACTTGGGTGAAGCGTATTGCTAGCATGTCCATAATCTGACAAAAGGAAGGATCTGTGCCAGGGAAGCATAACACAAAAGGGAGGAGGTCTATACTCAGCACTCAGCAGTGGGTGGAACAAGGCTGTTAATGATGATGATGATGATGATGAAACTGACAAATAGGTAAGTTAGCAACCACGTACAACCAATTAAACTCCAGCAAATAGAAGGCTCATTATTCGAAATCTTTCATCTCTAAACTACTCATACCTATCAAGTGTACAGCTAATGAAATCGGTCGGCTGCTTGATTAATAAGCGAGGCGAGAGCGATACGGACGAACGAACAGACAGACTGAAAGTTATTTACGATATATTATGCTTGATCGAGATAAGTGCATGTCTGCGACAGTCTTGAGTGAAAAAGTTTTTGAACGAGATGATTCTGAAGAGATTTTAAATAAATAAATAAAGAATAAGGTTTAAGAGAAAAAGACAGAGATAGAGACAAAAATATAGAAAGAAGTGGAAACAGTAGGAGATAAAGGCTTAGATTAAACACAGATTATCGCTAAAGACGAGAGGCTAAAGCAAATACAACTCGAAGATGAAACTAAGCAGTGTATGCAAAAAATGCCCACACATTTATTGCCTTACGAATGGTGTGGACTTGACCGAGTGTCATGCTTTACTGAGGCCGATTTGGCAAAATGTGACAGCGCAGGCAGGCAGAAGAAGACATACTATGGATTGTGTTGATTTAGAAATACGTATTTCTGTTATAACCCCTGAAATAACTATAGAACTACCAGATATTTATAAAATGAACAGTTACCTAACAACAATAAAATTTAACATACCCATTAACCGATTACCAGTATGAGTAGTATACTCATAGCGTACACAAGGAAGCACGTCGAAAACATACAAACAATAATGAGTCATGAACGACCTATAACTCAATTATTCAATCTCTGACTCAAACTATACGCCGTACAAGCGCACGAGTTGATTACAGTTATTACACTTACACCCGTTTGATAAACAAGGCGAAAGTACTAGGAAAGCGTAGATCTATTTATATTTTGGGAATAGGGTAGGAATGAATGGAGAGACCATGTGCGGCGAGGAAAACTCCGCAGTTCCGCACCATCACCATTGCGTTTACTAAGAGTATTTGATTCTACTGCCAGAAATTCTCCAATGTTGGGTCGGTCTTGAAGTCCCTCCTCTTTTACCGCCGTGGTGTCTTCAGCTGAATGAGGGGCATAAAGACTAGCTTCAAAGGTCCTTCGATCAAGTCGTGATTAAAATGACAGGCGTTTGTTTGCCCTCTTTTCAATTTTATAGGATAACCTATGGAAGAACTATGAGCACTCCATATCCCACCAACTTCGTGACTAAATCCAACTAGCTATTTATGTTCCAAACTTGATCGACGCATGCGCAGCACACCATTTCCGCAGTGACGGCATCGCAGGTTTGAATTCCAGGAATTACCTATCCCATGGTGTTAAGTTGGTTTTAGGCTATTGTTTCAACCTAAAACCTTGAGTTTATGGGAGTTTCTCAGAATTTATTTTGTTTATTTATTCATATGACATATTACTTGGAAGTTTATCGGAATTCTCTCTTAGTCAATGACAAGCAGAAAGACATTATAACTGACCATAAACACGGTATGATTTTGCATGTACTTCATATGCTCTAAGCTAAACTCACTTATCGTTTGTTACATACATTAAAATAACATTCACAAAGCCATAACATCGTACAATGTGATGCACCTTAGTGCTTATCGGCTGTTCAGTATGTGGTTTACTCAGATTTATATTCTTTTCCGCATTCACTACTATATCCGTACCGCGTACATTTATCGGGCAACCTTTGTAAAAACCAGAGGTGGTAAACGTATGGAAGGTGCGGAACGAGAGAGATTAGTACGTCTTAAACGCTTTTCTCGAAATAGAAGGCGTTCCTAGTAATCACACTGAGAGTTGCTTAGTGATCCGGTTGTTCGACTACAAAAACAAACAGTTTTCGCCGTAGATCTTGGATCCTCAGATGGATCCTTATACGCCGAGGACAGGCACCTTGCTGTCTCGGTGAGTTCAATACCTTTCGCGAGGCCTACAAGTTGGACCGTTTTTGAGAATCATTTCTAAAGGTTCTAGTTTCTAAAAATACCTCAGTTATCATCAACATCTGCCTAGCCTTATCCCAACTATGTTGAGGTCGGCTTCCTGTCTAACGGGATGCAGCTGAATACCAGTATTTTACATGGAGCGACTGCATGACTGTCTCACCCAAAAATGCCTCATTATCATTCAAAATCATTTTTGCAATCACATTGGGTATATTTTATATCTGCAACCTTGCTTTCGCCTCTATGTTCCCGTTCTCACACCATAGTCCCGATATTTCTGCGGGGAGAAAAAGGCTCACAACCCCTATTATAGAACATCAACCATTCAAGCACAATGTTTACGTCGTCCACTTAACACTGGAATGCGTTAGTTTACATCACGCGTGCTCCCATCAGCTTACCTTAAGAGTGGGTGAGTCATCGAGTGTTGACCTGTGCCGGCTTAGTGTGAAATATTGTTAGCAGCTTTGTGTGAGTAACCACGAATTCTTTGGAAGTTAATCGCGAATACACGAAGTGCGTTTTGATTTAGTTTCGCCTTTGTTTTAAGGAGATCTTGTCTAACAGTAACCACGATGCTAGACACCGGCTGGGAAGGTCGGGTTCTTTCATCATATCTGTTACTGTTAGCCTGTATCAACTCACTGCTGGGCAAAGGCCTCTCCCCACGACTTCCAGTACTAATGTGTACCCTGGTCGTTTGTTTTGTCCAGCTCGTCCCGCAAACTTCTACGGGTTCTGCCGCAGCGCCTTCTATCTAGACCTTTTTTATTTTTAAATAATCACCGGTCATGGTTTTCATTAACCTTTGATGGGCACAGCCACTCGTGATTGAAAATCTGAAGGCCGTTTCTAAGTATAGGGAAGTGCATAATTCATTGGGTGACGAATGTCAGACGGCAATCGTTTCGAACTGAATATTGTTCAGCTGCTGGCCTAGGGGCTGACCATTTTACGCAACTTAGAATGACCTGCAAATAAATTATCTTTGGTCCTCTTGTAAACATGAGACTTTATTAAGGGTCAGACAGTGAGACAGGCGCTCGAAAGTATTTGTATCTCTTAACCGTTTGACGACCGCGTACAAATAATAAATTGCCACCAGGGCGCCAGGCAATAAATTCAAATGCAAAGCTTCCTTATAATATTATTTGTTTGGATCTTAGTAACTGACATTTCTAAATGAAAAATGATTGCAGTTTGCATTAAGGCATATGAATATTTTCAGGAAAACCTTTGTTGAAACAAAAGCATGTTCGACAGGCAAGCATTGTCATGATTACAGTATTCGAATATTGATTAGAATTTGCAAGATTTTACGACGTCCAATCACGCGTAGTTGGCGCCATAGCATCGCCCGCCATTGCAGACACAGACATGTCAGTGGCAGTAAACAGTTTTAAAACCTATTTTTTTTATCACTGTTCCATTAATTTCACAGAATAGATTATACGATCAATACGCAGTCCTAGGGCTCCTCAACCCTTTGCTGCACGTGCTATCGATTTTCAACCCCTTGCAAATGAACATAATTATGAATAGAGTTGATTAGGGACCCTTTTTGTATCAACTGGTGACCGGTCAGAGCCGGTCTGACGTAGTATATGGCGAAACTGTGACAATGACTCATTGTTATCTATTCAGCCGATATAACGGCAAGTATTAAACTTGTTATTTCGCAACGAAGCGAAAGGCCGGTTCTCGTTAAGGAGATTGTAAGTAAAAGATTCAATATTATTTTAAAACATTGTTAAGGCGTGCATCAAACATGATCTGTTAAAATGTTAGTATGTTGGTTTGTCTTGTTCACTAGACTTGGAAACGTGGCTTTTATTTATCCTCGTAGTAAAGGTAAACGTTTTTCTCATCTAGTTCGGTTCGTGCCATCCGTCCGGCAGCAGGGTGTGGATGTGGAGCTGTGGCGCAAACACTGTCCCACCTTCTATCCTGCCCTCTGTGCCCCAAAAACTGCAGCCATAGCGACCTTTGCGCTGCCATCAACGATGCCGTAGAAGTGGCGAAGTTTTGGGCCCGTAACATTTAATACACTGTTGTGCCATCGACACGACGCAGAAGATCTAGTCTGGGGGTCTACACCGAAGCGATACATCCGAAGTATCGGCCGAACTATTATTATAAATGCGAAAGACGGCTGAACGGAATTGGATGAAATTTGGCACACAGGTAGACCATAGACGGGGTCCGCTAGGGCCGATGCCAGCTAGGGTCGCGGGATGTTCGAAAGAGTTACCGTGGCCCCGGCACAGGCAACAGAAGGAACACGGGTGGGTTTTAGTCAGTAAAAGTCTGACACACCCTCCCGCTCCGCCCAGAGCGGGAGAAGTCATTTGATGATTACCAGACAGAGAGAGTAGACCATGACCTGGATTAGGACATTGGATACTTTTTATCCCGATAGTTTGCTCCCGTAGGATAATTTCCGAAATCCACACGGGCGAAGCCGCGGGCATAAGATAGTTTCCTATAAATGTGTAAATTATTTCCAAGATCGACCAAAATGACCGAATATGACTTTAAAAGCATCTATGTCTGTCAAATAATTTTGAACAGGATCAACAATTTCTTGGTCCTTTGGTACAAAATTATGCATAAAGTAAACGTAACAATAGAAGACCCCAACATGTTTATGCCATTAACAATGGCTGAGATTACAAGTTCCCCAGGAATACTACAAACTTTAGGAGGGGCACATTAAATACATCATTCTGATCTATTCAAGCGGAACGAGAAATACAGGTGTAATATTTTATAGACTAGACATAACATAATCCTGTATTATCATCCGAAGGGTTAGGCAGAGGTGATAGTACACACACATTTCCCCAGTTAAGTCCCAAGTAATAGGGGGCGAGCCTATTGCCATCAACCGGGTACAAATCCAAACTCCGGGCTGTTACTAAGAAGATCCTGATGGATAAACCCAATAACACTGCCCGACCTGGGATTCCAACCCAGGACCTCATGCTCAGCAGTAGCGCTTGCGACCACTAGACCAAATGATGGGCTAATAAAGACCCATACCACAAATTAGATGCCGTCATTAGGTTTAATGATAACTATGAGTCATAATCATAAATGACCGAACACAAGACAAGCCTGTGATTATCTACTTAGATTAATGTGTTTTTGAGATGAATTTTCATTCCGAAGTTTTGTTTTTAAATCAAAACCTGTTTGTCTGTGATTTATTGTTAAGAGTAGAATATATGTCATATCTAGTAAACAAACTAGTGACCTCTACATAAGTAAGTCAGTCGGTCAGTAGGACCAGTAGGGCAATTATTTTGTAAGTTTAATTAATCAGTCTGTGTTCTTAAATTCTTTAGCGAAAAGCATAGCAACTATTAACCAGAAAGAAGACCACTTATTTTTTTTAGAATAAATAAATAAATAGAAAACCTCGAGGATTATGTTTTAACATTTTACGAATGTCGTGAATCGTGATAGCTTGTGGTTAAGGCCTCGCCTCTCATGTACGAGGTTGGGGCTTCAAATCCTGGCCAGTACCAATGTGACTTTTTCAATTGATAATTATGTAAGTACTTTCCGAGTTTATCCTGGACATTACTGTCATCGGTGAAGGAAAACATTGTGAAGAAACCTAGATTCACCTATACGTCTATAAATACAAATGATTAAAATTGAAATGTCTGTTTGTGAAGTCAAAATAACAGTTTTTTACTAAATGCATATGAATGTTTAAACGATACGGTTTAACGGCGATATATATAAAAAAATAACATTTTTGTCTGTGTGTCCATTTATTCCGGCTAATCTCAGAAACGGCTGGACCGATTTTGACGGGACTTTCACTAGCAGATAGCTGATGTTACAAAGAGTAACTTAGGCTACTTTTATTTTAGAAAATAAAAATTAGGGTTCCGCGCAAAATAAAATTAAACACTAATCTCTGGAACTACCAGCGGGATTTGAAAAAATACTTTTGCATTTGGTAGCCCAGTTCTCGAGGATAGTTATAGGCTATTTAACATCATCCCTTAGGAGCCGAACAAAACGAAAAAAAAGTCAGTAAGAACGCTAAGCGAAAACGAAGTAATAGCGCGGACGGGCGATTCAACGCGGCGGGTCGGGGGACGAGGGAGTTTTATAAAAAGGTGGCTGTTATTTTAGTAATATTGTGTATCTTACGACCTCCACGCGAACGACGTCGCGGGGCACAGCTAAGCTATATAAGTCTGAAATCGCCGCTCGTCTTGACGTCTTGCAAGCGTGGTGATCGATGATCATGCCTTCTCTGTATGAGAAGAGACCTTTGCTCAGCAGTGGGAAAGTAATAGGCTGGTATTATCTATTATTATTTTACAAATGAATACAACCAGAACATGAATGAAACTAAACGTACAACCAATTAGCTACACAAAAATACCGTGTCGGGCACGTAAGCTTATCACGGTTTCGCAATACCAGTCGTTTATCAATATTAAACTGTAATTTCACTGGTCACACACTGCGGTAATTAATTGGAAAGCA
The DNA here is from genome assembly GCA_947568875.1 of Fissipunctia ypsillon. Lineage (NCBI taxonomy): Eukaryota > Metazoa > Arthropoda > Insecta > Lepidoptera > Noctuidae > Fissipunctia > Fissipunctia ypsillon. The sequence goes on from OX387667.1 coordinate 6,203,580, forward strand.
AAATATTGCACGCATCATGCGATTAGTTTGCTGCAGAGATTGCGATAACAACGCATGATGTTTTGAGAATCTAAAGGATTCATTTCACTGTCTTTGTGTCTTTTGCATGTCTGGTCAGAAAACTCGGAAATAATTAAGCTCCGCTTTGCTTGGTCGAACTTGGGCAAGTTCACCAATGAAACTGAATGCGATCAGCCGATCTATTCTGTAAACATCACACCGTGAGCACTTACGTGAAGTGAGTTTGAAGTGAGCTCAATTCCTAGTAGAGTGGGAGTAGTAAGGTGGGATGACAGTTCACATCACGCTCACTTCACCAAAATTTTCACGGTGGGATCTTTACAGAATAGCACCACTGCACATCTAAAACGCGTTCAAGAGCTGTCAGTGTCATTATTGTTGTGAAATATTGACACTGACAGCTCGAACGCGGTTAAGATGTGCTGATCGTGTTCAGTGTCATAGGTGACCGTAGTTCTTTAACAATTTGAATAGAAGTTTTTAGAATTGTCTTCACAATTTTTTGAATAACCAAGGTTTCGGAAATGGTACCTCATTACAAAATGTGCTTAATTATCTCTCACCAAAGAGAACTGCTTTTGTTTTGATAACTCGGGTCTGCTTTTTTCCTTCATTTAATCACTCACCAACACTTATATTTGTTTTAATGCAAAAGTTATAAATATACTGTACCGTTAATAATATACTAAACGATGAAATATTACTTTGAGATACGAAGTTTCATCTCCTAATAATTGAATCATCAATTGCCAATTGATCCCTAAGTGGCTTGCAATGGAACATCTATACAAATAAATAAAATTGAAGTATCTGTTTGTGATGTCAAAATAACAGCTTTCTGCTAAATGTATAGGGAAGTATTTACGGTATTTTTTATAACAAGAAATCAATTTTTAAAATTTTTGTCTGTCAGTCTGGTTGTTCCGGCTAATCTCCGAAACGGCTGGACCAATTTTTGATGACGGAACTTTCACTGGTAGATAGCTGATGTTATTAGGGGTAACTTTTATTTTAGAAACAGAATTAGGGTTCCGCGCAAAAAAATTAAAACCCTTGAAATTGTGAACAAATAGCGGGGGCCGACGATGCAGCGCGGCGGGTCGGGGACGAGGGAGTTTTATTAAAATGTGGCTGTTATTTTAGTATATTGTGTACCTACCTTACGACTGTCGCGAACGAAGTCGCGGGCCACAGCTAGTTTAAAATAAGATCTGATGTTATGTTATTCATTCACTACATCGCTTTTCCCTTTCTATCTTATTGGCATGGTCTGGAAGGCTTTAATACTCAATTTACATGACTCCATTGCAAATTCCACGACGTGGCATTCCAGACGGATGTCTGGGACTTTATTGAATCGTTGACGGAGCTTCCTAAGTGGGTTTATTTTTTTACTTTCATATCTTTTTTCATGCCAAGCCTTGTGCCTTTTTATGCCAAGAAGAGTCATGTTTATCAGTGAAAGATGTACGTCATCAATTAAAATCAGTTACGATAGTGAATCATGAGGATGGTTCTTAAGTATAACCGGCGCACCCTGATCAGTCAGCCCGCTGCCAGGCTTGACGACAACCGCAGGAGACGCCCTGGGCGTCGGGAATTGGTAGCCGATTCCCGGCCACCGTAGGCGCGGGCTTGCGGACGGTGAGCAATGGGTAGCTCGCCGTCCGGTAAGGACCAGGCCCGAGTCGACGGCGCGTTGTGTTCCACGCGCGCCTCAAAGAGATGTCAGTACTATTGACGGGGTCCGCTAGGGCCGATGCCAGCTAGGGTTGCGGGATGTTCGAAAGAGTTACCGTAGCCCCGGCACAGGCAACTGAAGGAACACGGGTAGGTTTTAGCCAGTAAAAGTCTGACACGCCCTTCCGCTACGCCCAGAGAAGTCATAAGGCTTGACGACAAGCTAGTGCTACTCATTCCACCACGGCACGATTTAAGTATCTCGTAAATCTTGTGCCGATACATAAACATCACGCGTGTATTCCCTGAAGTGTTAGGCAGAGGTGTACCTATAGTATACCCACATTTCGCCAGTTATGTTTAAGTCCCATGTAATAGGGGGCGAGCCTATTGCAATCAACCGGGCACAAATCCGGGTTGCTAATGAGAAATTCCAGGTGGAAAAGCCCAATAACCCCCCCGAATCCAGGAATCGAACCCTCATGCTCAGCAGTAGCGCTTGCGACCACTAGACCAGCGAGGCCGATACTTGTGAATAAAGCCGGGTTGCACTATACTATTTGTTCGTCGTATAATCGAATGAATCATAGTTTTGTAACCGCAACGGTTAGATGAAAGTCTGCAATTCAACAGTGTTGCGTGATACTGTCACTATTAATGTATTTGCGAACGTTTTGCTAAACTGGCAATTTGGTTAATAAATCGTGGATTGAGTTCATTATTGTTCGTTCGTAAATGTTGTTGGTTATGTCAAGTATTTTGCTGAATTGCTTAGTTTCTGTAATCTAATACTTAACATTCCTCGCTCAATTTAGCGGCTGTTTCCAAGGACCAAAAATTTTAAAATGACTTCCCCTTCTCAGCCATCGACATTCAAGTATGAATGTGGATGGCTATAAGAGTAGGGGAAGACCAAAGAAACGATGGATGGCCTGTGTGAAAGACGGTTATGGCTAGAGAGGGGGTGACTACCGAGATGACAACTAATAGAGAAGTATGGAAGAAAAGACATGTTGCGCCGACCCCAAATATCCCCGACCCCAAATAATTGAGACAAGGGCTGGAGAATGATGAATTGATGAGTTCCCGAAATTCAATAGAAATAATTCATTACCAACTAGCTGCTGCCCGTTGCTTCTGCTGCTAAGTTAGTCCTTATAACATCAGCTATCTTCCAGTGAAACTCCCGTCAAAATCGTTCCAGCTGTTTTAGAGATTAGGCGGAAAAAACAGACAAAAATTTTAAAAATAGTTTTTTGTTTTATGTAGGTACCGTATATGCTTTCATATGCATTTAGTAAAAAGCTGTTATTTATTTGCCATTTTATTTAATTGTATAGATGCTACTTTGCCACTTGCTATTGAATTTCGGGAGCTGAAAAATTAAGCTAAAGCACAATAATTGATTAATTAAAACAAAAGTTGTACACTCTCTAAATCAGATTTACAGCCCAATCTCCGGTGAAAGTTAATCTATATAAATAAAAAAGTAATGCTATTCATTGGTAAGTGCATTATTTGAAATTTTTGGCTATTATTTTAACATGTTTGTAACAGTCCGAACAAGGTTTTTAGGGAAAGAAAAATTAGAGAAGTTTCCCGGAAAATTGGAAAAATGGGAAAAACAAGTCCTTTTTTCTATGGGATTTTATTACTTGGACAGTACAAGGTGTATCGGTTTAGCTAGTTAACATTAAATTAAATAAAATCAAATGATACATTTCTCACTGAATATGTTAAGAGGGTTGTCACATTTTGCACCTCTCTCGCTCACACGGGGCCAAATTTTTAATAACGTTAAATGAAAAGATGCATTTTTGAAAAATGTAATCAATGGGCGGTCTACAAAATAATATTAGTTTAATAGGTAATTATTAAAAACACATTTTTATTGTGGCATTTATTTACATCATCTCAAAAACAGATCATAACACTTAATTACATAAGTTTATTAGATAACACAATAGAAATGTGTTTTTGAATAACTACCTATTAAATTAATATTATTTTGTAGACCGCCCATTGATTACATTTTTCAAAAAAGCATTTTTTCATTTAACATTCTTAAAAATTAGGTTTTGTGTGAGCGAGAGAGGTGCAAAATGTGACAACGCTCTTAATACATAATAAGATCGTCGAGAGACTAGTAATAACAATATTCAGTCGTTTTGACCATTGAGACGTGGAGTGTGCGGTCATTGCCATTTAAAACTAACCCGACCACCGTAACTTGGTCCTTCGGGGGTCATACCAAACCTCGTCTTATCACTACCTAGAGAAACATCATCGAGTGGGGGAGGTCTATCTAACTGGTAGCACGATGTTTCTTCTAGCGAACTTTTTATTCACGTTTTTGTATAGTGTGTACGTTACTGCATAGATTAAATGTTTATAGCCCTCGAGTGTCCACTTACAATAGTAATTATTATAATTATCATAAGTCAGTAAGTAATTAGATAAGTATGTTTGTTACACAAGTCTGAATGTCTACCACATGTAGTGAGGAGCACTTGGCATTTGTGATCGTAGGTACCTAACTTGTCATAGATAAGGCTGTCCAGATACTAGAAGGGACACAAAGGAAAGAAAAAAACAAACAAAGTCGTATCCAGTTGAACAGAGACCACAATGGATCCTTAGTGTTCTTTTATTAACTTAGAACATCGCAGAGATAAACACCTACATACTTAGGTGCGCTAGAACCGACTAGGTGGAAAAAATACATCAAACCTTATTAGACCTTATATCTTACGTCATAGAGTTTAAAACAGCCGTACTCTTGCGACCACATTCTTGGCCCAAGGTTGATGCACAACGACCTACGGTGTGCCGTGTTTAAGTGAGCAAATAAAGTATACTAATTATCTTTGGATGCAATTAAAAATTGCTATGCAACCATTATGAAGAAGCTTCTATTGGTCGGATGTTTATTTTTAATTATTGTGGTCGATAACGAGGAGGAAACGTGACTGAGAATCGATAATTCCGAGAACTCAGCTAGTCATAGGTAATGTAGACACACCACACATTGGTGCCGATTCTCTTGTCACAAATGCGTCTAAACTGGACTAAAAATCACCAAAATTTAGTTTATTCCTGTCAAACGATGATTTCCCATTCTGAAATTGACTAAAGTGACACAAGTTAACTATAAGTATTTTAATTTGACAGCACTAAGATGGCACTGATTTATTAGTTTAGTGGAAATGGTAATTTTGCTATCCTGAATTTGACGTTTTTCACCTAAAATTTAGATTTTCTAACTTAATCTGAATATTTTTAATCGCGATTAAAAAGGTGTGGAATAAAATTAGTTGGTATGAACATTGACACCAACACCTCGACTTCAGGTGCAAAAACAGTACTGTATCTTTTTTTTTTCTTTTCTTTTGCTTATATCTCGAAAACGGTGTGTCCTATCGCAAAAATAATGAAAATTTCGACCCCCTTTATTAAATTCATAAACCTCTAAAACTCAACATGTAGGTAATAATTTTTCATATTTTCCATACAAAAAGTGAAAAATTCTATATAAAACACGTCAAGGCTGCCCCCCCTGCGCGTCTCCTACTCAAAAAAAAATTCACGGGGTAGGGCAAACAAGTACCACGTGGAGTCACGATTGTCAAATTCGATTTTAGTTGTGTTAAAATTATTTTTAAATTTAGTGATATTATTTTGCAGAATAGCTTTAAGATTCTCATAGCCAAAAGTAAGGAATTTTTGTGGCAGTTTATAAGTTAGTTTAGTTCGGTGTTCAAAAGAATCAGCACCACTACCTATCCAACTGACCCCAGCTCGCACTATGCTTGTCGGTAATAAATTGCAGAGTATTTAAGAATTAAAATCTAATCACATTTCAACCTTATTATCTTAACAATAAGGTCGAAAAATGATTCACCGCAAATGTCCGCGATGGTACTTACATACGTAAATAACAACTTAAACTTTACCTAATTAAGTAAATAAATTAAAATACCTACATTATCCTAACTTAACTAAATCTATTTTTTTTTTTAAATATGGCGTCGAAAAAATCCTCTGCATCGATGCCGACTGGTAATGTATTTATGTACGTATATCTCTGTCACCGTATGATTGTGAACACCGTTAGTTTATAATCTATCTCGCGAGATTGTAAATTGTCGATAAATTGTGAACTGTAGGTATGGACGCCAGTACATCAAGCTACCCAAAACTGTCAAATTTTCCCAATCAACATTGAACCTAATACTTTAACAATAATATCAATCTGCCTAGCCTTTTCCCAACTATGTTGGGGTCGGCTTCCAGTCTAACCGGATGCAGCTGAATACCAGTATTTTACATGGAGCGACTGCCTATCTGACCTCCACAATCCAGTAACTGGGTAATACGATACCCCTTGGTAAGACTGGTTGTCAGACTTTCGGGCTTCTGACGACCCGTAACGACTGTCAAAGATCTACGAATGACAGCCGGGACAAACGGCTTAACGTGCTTTCCGAGGCACCACGGAGGAGTGTCGGTATGTAAAGATGGTCACCCATCCACGGACAACCCCGGCAAGCGTAGCTTAACGGTGCGGCTGTTATTACTTAGCCACGAGCTCCTCAGCCTAATACTTTAACAATAAAGTCGAAAATCTATTTTAAAAAAATTGACAGATTGTAGTAGCTTGATGTGCTGGCGTCTGTACCATACTGCTTACAACATAACGCATTAATTTTCGATAGTTTATAATCTATCCATGTCAAACCGTTAAATTGTAAACGTACCTGCACTTACCGACAGGGTTCACAATCTGTCCGATTTTATTACTCGGAAAATTGTGAACCGTCTTGGCGGTCGCCGAATTGGTCGCAGTTACTAAGCCAGGGCACCCCGACCAAATGGGTTAGGTAGGTTAGGTTAGAAGTTAGAACTGTGACCAACCTCGCTTCTTCCGAGTTGGTCGCAGTCACTTGGCGCAAGGTGCGTTCGTCGCGTCATGCAAGTTTGCACCAGTTCACATATTGTCGGTTTGCCATGCATAGATTATAAACTATCGAAAAATAATGCGTTAAATTGTAAATGGTTTGTTGCAGTTCACAATTTTTCGATAGTTCCACCACCCACGGTCCGAGGCATAGATATAATAATTTTTAATATTTCTATGGTCCGAGGGTATTTAGTATTTCGCCGTTGATACTGCAAAATGTCATAATGTCAAACAATATTGAAACTCGGTTTTTGACGCAAAAGTATCCAAAATCGTAATCTGATACTTTTGCATCAAAAACCGAATTTAAATATTTTATTTATTTTATACAGATTACGATTATTTATTTTTTGACATATAACATTTTGCAGTATCAACGACGATTTAAGTATCAGAACTATAGTAGAGTTGAATATTTTAAGACTTTAGACACATTTGCCAAAGTTACTAATAACAAAAAAATTCTGACGTGAAAATCAAGATGAAACGCCATTTCTATAGATAGCTAAATTATTTATAGCTAGAAAAAATGCTTACAAAAACCGACCTAAAACTAAAAATAGATGTGTTTACATTTACAAGACCCTCAAAAACAAAGCCATGAGTCCAATTCAGTATCAGCATTCATATTTTTGAGGGCACTGAGTCATACCGGAACTGTAATCGACCTGATAAGGTCAAAGTATGATCCCAAGACCGTGTTCAAGTTCAAAGCAATTATTTCTTAAAGTTTATATTAAGCGGTGAAATTTCAGACACTTTTTACAACTTCCCTTTTAAAAACCTTGGAGTTGAAAGGTTTATTTTGTATTTCTTTTGCCTATCGAGTTTCTTATCAAGGCCTTAGTAATCGAGGTGAAAGAATAATTAAGTTTACTCATAATTTTCTCCTTAATTATATTATTTTATAGGTGTACGTATGTTTGTATGTATGTTTGTCCACGCATTTCTCCGAAACTATTAATCGGATTGTGATTGTGTTTTTTTATTGGCTTACATTTACTTCAACTTAGGGAGCAGTGCAAGTTTCATCAAAATCGGTTCAGAAGTTTTCCGAGATATGGACTAATACGTGTAAGAGTCACGGCCTGGCTTATTGATACGAGCTATTGGTGTGGTGTCAAAGGAAAAACATCTCAAAACCTTGGTCAAATTCTAGTCCAATATTTAAAACAAAACTATTAACTACTAACAAACAAATATCCCAGTTTTTACTAAAAATTACGAAACAAAAAATTATATCGACTTCAAAAAGAAATTAATTCAAAATTATGAAATCACTTTAATTTCGGAAGGCGGTTGAAAAAAACTAAAATACAGATCCCAAGATACCGACTTCCGAAATTAAAGTTATTTCATAATTTTGAGTTAATTTCTTTTTGAAGTCGATTTAATTTTTATAATAAATTATCTTACCTATTTCTCTTTTCAAAAGTAAAATAGCTAATCAACTGACCTACTTTTTAAAATTAGCCCAATCTCCCCCACACATCGAATGAATGCCCCAGTTAATTCCAACTTAAGTAATACAACAGTTTAATATTGTATATGTAGTTAGTAACATGCCCAGTTCACCGACGTGGAAGCTTAATTAATTACTTTCGAACTAAGTCATCAAGCCTGTGGCTTTAATTTAGGTAAGTAGGTAAAATTGTGGGATATCCAGCATTATGGGGTAAACCCATTCAATAAGCCTTAATAGGATAAACTGATGTGTTTGACACTAATTAAGTATTTTACGTTTTCGGTGCACTAAGCTACTTCCATTAAGGAATGATTTGAAATGGTATTGTGAGGAACCTGCTTAAAACGCCATTATTTTCCGACTGAGTAATGTTGACGCACTTGGAAGTACATACATAGTTAAATAATTGGTTATATGTATTTAGAAACGTGTGAATTCCTCTATCACTAGGGAAAAACGTCATAGGCAAAGTCAGTTATGAAGGAGACTATTTGATGATGAATCAACAAAACTTGGTTCTATAAGAACAAAGTATAAACTATCGTCAAGAAAATACGACAAAAAAAAAACCCTAACACATTTACGCTAGACATTGAAGACGACAACGAGAAGTAACAGACGTTGTTGATTCTGTAGAAGTAAAAGAAAGCAGACCACTGCGCCAAGAGAACAAGTAAAAGAAAGCAGACCACTGCGCCAAGAGAACAAGTAAAAGAAAGCAGACCACTGCGCCAAGAGAACAAGTAAAAGAAAGCAGACCACTGCGCCAAGAGAACAAGTAAAAGAAAGCAGACCACTGCGCCAAGAGAACAAGTAAAAGAAAGCAGACCACTGCGCCAAGAGAACAAGTAAAAGAAAGCAGATCACTGCGCCAAAAGAACAAGTAAAAACCTACAAAAAAAAAAATTAGTGATTGGAATTAGGGTTACCATACGTCCGGAATTTTTCGGACATGTCCGGTAATATAAGTCTATGGCATGCGGCGGAATTCTAAGCCGTCCAGAATTTCTACAGTTTATGTAAAAATAAAATAAAAAAATTATATTCATTCAATATTCATCGTTACATAATGTCCTTTATTATTCATTATGATCACTTATATTTATTGCTCCCAGAAATACCGTTTAAGACTTCCGGTTCTATAATAATAGTTTTGTAATACATTTCACAAGTCGTATTTTTTAAATACTTATTTACAAGTCAGGTCTTTTCTTGAAATGTCCAGAATTTCTCCGGAATTTTAGTTTTTTTATCTGGTAAGCCTAATTGGATTGAAGTTTTTGATAAAATCGCGCACATGGCAAGCCCAAATAACATACGGAGAAAATAGAGTCTACTACTGACTTCATAAAACTCGGTTGAAAAAAGACATTGCTTGTTTCCCTCAAAGATAATATACTTACCCACAATTCACTTTACTAAATCTTTTTGGAAAAACTGCAGCAAGTACTTCAAAGGAAGGCAATGTAAACATGTCTGACAGTACCATCACTGCCGGCCGTGTTTACGTTAAGTTGAGCGCATTGCCTCACGTCTCCTCAAAGGAATATGCTTTCAAAGTACACTATGTTGCTAGGAAAGATGTTTACTGAGAATTTTGTTAAAGGTACTGCTATTGATAAGAGTTTATGTATGCAGGATAAGACTTCGAAGACATTGTCAATTTCTTTACAATGTTACATTCGTTGACAACTGGACTACCCTTAAAAATCCTTCATTGCTGGGTGATGAAGGTTAAATGTAATTACAGAGTTATTTGACACAGGTTAAATACTGGAATTCATCACATCTAGTAGGCTGAAGACAGCGACCGAACGACCTTACAGAAGGTAGAATATATAGCACAAGCAAGACGGAGCAGTCTGGAGAGCACATGTGGCGTAAATTGTCCATTTTAGTCACCTAATGGCTGATTCCTATAAACAAAAACGAATCGTTTTCCTTGCCATTGGTAACATTTTTTATTGTCCAACTGGGCATATAAATAGATTCGTAAGCTATTTTATCATGTGATAGCTGCTTTCATATGGGAGGGTCTATTATGCAAAGCTATGAGGTCTTTGCTTCATTTTTGGTAAAGATACAAGTCTTAATATTAACCAATAACGGTTCGTAGATTTATAGGCATCGGTCATAAGACAAGAGAAACCGAAAGACGCAGACAGTGTTGGAAAGACTCATGGCTCAGGCAATTTCGGAGTGACCTTCGGAAAAATATCCAGGAATCTCGGGCAGGGTTCTATTACCAGAAGTCTATAACAGTTTGACGACCATTTCAGACACGGATCTACATGGTCCTCACATGATCTGACCAAGATTATGTCTGGACTATAAAAGAGATTTTAACCCCCGAGTGTGTTTCGCCATTTCTTTTCAGGGATAGTCAGATAAGAAATGTCGACTCCATCTAGCTTATTTTTTAATTTTACGTGTAAAAGTGATTCTGATATCCTATTTACGGAATAAACACTGACACATGACAGTCGCAACACCCCTCAAATTAAATTATTTAAAACGCAGACGTTCTCCAATACAATCCAAGGAATCATTTCCATCAAGTCTCAAGACTTTGCATGCTTTGAAATGGATTTAAGAATAACACAAAAAGGCAACGAAATGAAATTCTAAAATGGATATCCAGGGATTTTGCAACCCTCGCGTATTACATAGATACAAGTTTTTTCTAGACGGACTTAGGCGACCCCGCCAGACATATTGAATGTTATGTAATGGAACTTTAAGATTCGAGGGCAAATCTTTGATAGCAGACAGAATTTAAGTGAAATTTGGACAGAAATATGGGAAGGGTGATTTTATGTTTGAACGTATTTCTTTTTCTTTTGGGTGTGCAATACTTATGGATTGGATCATTCGGTTCCCTACAAAATGGTTGAGCTGGATGGTGCTGATCCACGCGTCATGTTCGTGAACAGGCGCCGTCAGTGGAGACTGGTCATCTCTTAGTTGCCAGGGCTTATTTTTAATCTTATATTTTGAATTGTTTTTAATTATCTATTTTTTACATTGTTCTCACATATAGAAGCAACAAGAACAATGTACCCAGGATTTTGTAACAATTTTGACTTAAAAGAGTGTCCATGGAGTTTCTTGCCCATTCTTCTCCATAGAGATTTACGTTTTGGAATGGGCGACTAGCTTCAATTTTCTGACTAACTGACTGACTCTTTAACAATTCAAAAGTGCCTGTAATTGGTTTAATTGAAATAAATGCTTTGAGTTTGAGTTATGCAAATTCATGTTTCATCTTTTTAGCTCATGCTGGCGCAATAGCAGTTAATAACGCATGTAGTTTTATCGATCGCAATCAGGACTCGTCAAGTACTACATCAGTCAGTCAGGGTCAAGTAGATCACGACAGTATTATCATTTTTGAACTAGGTAAAATACGACGTAGTAAAAGGTTGGTCGTGTATCATACTAAATCGAACTATTCTACATTTATCCTCATCTGCCTAGCCTTTTCCAACTATGTTAGGGTGACTTCCAGTCTAACCGGATACAGCTGAATACCATTATTTTATATGGAGCGACTGCCTATCTGACCTTCACAACCCACTTACTGGGTAACACGATACACCTTGGTAAGACTGGTTGTCAGACTTTCGGACTTCTGACGACCCGTAACGACTGTCAAAGATCCTAGAAATGACAGCCGGGACCAACGGCTTAACGTGCTTTCCGAGACACGGAGCGGTAAAGATACCACAGTATGTATAGATGAATGTAGAAAAGAGTCGGACACTTTCTTCCACATTTAATTTGTCACAAAGTTTACTTTTCAGCTAAACTATTGAATCGATATTGATGAAACAAAAAAGCCTACACGACTTGGACTAATTTGAACAAAAAACAGTTATTGTGACTCCACGAGGCTATATTTGGACATATAGCCTCGTGGATTTTCTTGTGGGTAATGATGAGTACTATATAATATGTAGTACATTATTTTATGTATTATCAATAGTTTTCGTAGCACACGCCAAATAATGACTTTTATAGAATTTTTTTTAATATCCTGGGTTACATTATGGCAACTTTCGTAGGAATCTCTAATTTTTTTTTAACAATAAAATACTCGCTGATAATGTAGCTTTCTATAGGTGAAAGAATTTTTAAAATCGGTTTAGTATTTTTTAAGTTCATCCGTTACAAACAAACGCACAAAAATGTAATCTTTTTATATCATAATATTAGTTTAGATAGATTGAGCTCCAAACATTCCTATTCTCCAATGACTAATCACCCAGTACTATCTACAAGCTATTACAAGCCTGTTATTGGAAGCCAGGACACTAACTATAGTTAACTTATAAGCACTGATTGATTAATTGACCCACTTTGAGTACGAAGCTATGATTCACCAAGTATTTGTAGAGGTCTTTAATGAGCACTAACTGGAGGCTCTTGCATATAAAGTGCATCTAATTTTATAATTGAACGCAAATAGAATGACATTAGAGAGTTTGCATTCTGCTTTCGCTCTTACGGGGAATGGCGTGATGTTATGTTATGTACGGCCTTTCATGGACGATCAATCGAGTTAGGTGACATTTTGATGATTCTTCAAAATCGGTTCAGTGTTTCTGTAGATATGTAGGGACAGACATACAAACGGCTAAAATCATAACCCTTTTTTACCAACTTCTCGGGGGTTTTAAATATGCGTGTGGTAAAAAAAAAATGTATTCATGCTAAATTAATTACTTGTTTCCAGACCATTGCCCGCGATAACAATAGTGCATTTACTTAGAGCTATTAACTATGCAAAAAACAGTAGTAGTCTGTCCCTCCTCTTTAACACGATTGTCGCATAAAAAAACTTATGGAAATTACCATCCACACATAAAAACATAATTTGCATATTCTATCTCTCACTCTGGTATTTAAATTACTGTGAAAGAGTCATTAAATTGGTTGTTTACAATGTCACTATCAGAATATTTTCCCGATTAATGATAATACATATTATTGAGCTAAAAATAATATCTGACGGTGATAAAATTAAATAAAAGCAACTAAATTAATTTATAAAATTTACAGTAAAAAAAAAAATTAAAAAGTGTTTATTCACAGAAATAATTTTTTACAGAATATATTTACCTCCGCCAAACTGCAAAGCAGTTTGTTGGCAGACGTAGCTCCTTTTTTTCAAATATTAACATATTTTATTTTTATAATGACACTTTTTCACATAAAACTATTCCATCACTTCTTTAATTTACAGACATTTTTATTTTATTTTTAGTTATTCTCTACAGTGAGGCTTTGACAAAAAATATTAAAGAGGTATTTATGTATAGGCGGTTTTTGTGACACAATTGTTTATATCGTCTGGAAGGTTATTAAAAATCGTTGGGACTAAAAAATTTCTACACCTTCGACCATAATAATTATTAGAAGTGGGCACTACAAATCTTCTCATATTATTGTTCCTTTGCGATCTTGTGCGTATATTATTGTTTTTAAATTCATTGCTACAATACTGTTCCAAAGCTACTGACATCACTACCCTCTCATGGTAGGTAGTTCAGTTTGCAACAAATACCTTGATATACTTAATTGTCTGTCTGTGACCTATTCATGGCGCCACCCACGTAATGATAACCCCTGCACTCCTGCAGATTGACTTTCAGATTGATAATATATTGACTTTCAGATTGATAATATTATATCTCGACGTTCTAGATTACTATAAATATTTACATTATAATTTGTAAGTACCTTCTCTAATTATTCTAGTTACTGCAATAACCTTACACGACAACAGACAGCTGTGCTGCTGGAGAGTTTGTTGCGCCACTTCTTGTTCCCAGCTAAAGCGCTAGAAAGTGGTGAAGGGCGGGCGTTTTAGGGGCTCAATCAATCAATTCAGCCTATCGCAGTCCACTGCTGGACATAGGCCTCTCCCAGGCTGCGCCACAACACCCTGTCCTCCGCCTTCCACATCCAGTCTGTCCCAGCCACTTTTTTAAGGTCGTCGGTCCATCTAGCTGGGGGGCGTCCCACACTACGCTTGCCAATACGCGGTCTGCACTCCAGAACCATCGGCCATCGGTCCCTCAACAAACATGGCCAGCCCACTGCCACTTCAGCTTGCTTACTCTGCAGGCTATATCGATAACTCCGGTTCTTTTCCGGACAACTTCATTCCTGATCTTATCCTTCAAAGAAACTCCGAGCATTGCCCGCTCCATAGCGCGCTGAACGACCTTAAATTTGTGGACCAGCCCGACTGTCAGTGTCCACGTTTCGGCACCGTATGTCATAACGGGCAGGACGCACTGGTTAAAGACCTCAGTCTTCAAACACTGCGGGATTGGCGACGACAAGACTGGACGAAGTTTTCCAAACGCTGCGCGCGCAACCCAACTGTTATGCCTACCGAGCTGGATGACTTGCCGTAGATAGACGTATTCCTTCACAACTTCGAGAAGCGACCCTTCAATGTGGATTGGACTCGGCAAGACGTGCGAATTGTACATGACTTTCGTCTTGTCCACATTCATGCCGAGGCCAACCCGCCGAGAGGCTCCATTTAAGCTGCGCAGCATTTGGTCTAACTGTTCCAGTGTCTCTGCCGTTATGACGATGTCATCGGCAAAACGAAGATGTGAGATGTACTCGCCGTTTACGTTGATACCCTGTCCAGTCCAGCATCTTAAAGGTGTCCTACAACGCATTGGTGAATAGTTTCGGGGATATCACATCCGCCTGTCTCACACCCCTGAGCAGTTGGATAGGGCTGGGTTTCTTATCCTAGATCTGGACAGTCATCATGGCAGCGTCGTATAAACACCTCAACACTTCGATGTAGCGCCAGTCAATTCGACATCGTTGCAGAGAGGCCAGAACTGCCTATTTTCGATGGAGTCGAAGGCTTTCTCGTAGTCCACAAATGCCATACACAGCGGCTGGTTGTACTCTTCGGTCTTCTGCACAATCTGCTGAACAGTATGGATATGGTCTACAGTACTGAAGCCTTTTCGAAAACCGGCTTGTCCTGGTGGCTGGAACTCGTCAAGTCTCCTGGCGAGACGATTCGTGACGACCCTCGAGAACAGCTTGTATACGTGGCTCAGAAGTGAGATGGGTCTATAGTTCTTCAGCAAGGTTTTGTCACCTTTTTTGAAGAACAGAACCACCGCTTTGGGGACTACCTAAATGATGCTGGTTCTCAGCCTAATTTTATATTATAAATGACTTGGTTGATTTTGATGGGACATCTATAAGTTCAGAGGGTTTACTCCGAAGCGTAAATCAGAAGTATCAGCTGAATGTTCAGACGTTTTCTACTACACTTTTTTCTGTTTCGTTCGGTCGGTTCGTATCCGACCGAACTTCATTTTGACGTCTATAGTCAAAATCCACAAGAAAAGAGGTAGGTATGTTGCTACTTGAAAGGCCCAATGTGTGATTCAAAGGATTCAAGTAATCATAAATGATTCAATAGGACATTAACAGACTTTCAACACCATACAATTTGGGGTTTTACACCAAGGAAAACTGACCAAGAAAACAATTGAATCACAAAACAACATGTGGACAGCATTGGCTAAGCAAATGATAACCTATTTGGTTATTCAATAACTATAGCATGTACACAGTGTACAAAACATGTCAAGGCGAGTTTAACTATGTCTTTTGAATACGAAAACATGTG
The DNA here is from genome assembly GCA_947568875.1 of Fissipunctia ypsillon. Lineage (NCBI taxonomy): Eukaryota > Metazoa > Arthropoda > Insecta > Lepidoptera > Noctuidae > Fissipunctia > Fissipunctia ypsillon. The sequence goes on from OX387667.1 coordinate 6,219,387, forward strand.
TGAACAAAATTGCCTGTTGGGTAACTGGTGACGTGTTGGATATTTAATGAGGTAGTCTGTGTAGTCACACCTGAGTTTAACGTTGAATGGAGTAAAACTGCTTGCCTTGAGATTACTTGGGCTTGTTCATATTATTCATATCTTCATTGGAGTAACAAACAATCTATTGTAGGTATAAGTTTAGCTTCATTTATTTCAGGTTAGATATACAATGGTGCACTGGACAACCAGGTGGAACATGCAACCAAATCGGGAGATGCTGATTTGACGAGAATACATAAAATAATAAAGGGATGCAAAAGTTTTTTTTATTTGCTACAATAAAACGAATATCCATACTATTATAGATTAACGTAGTCAATTTTACAGGGAAGGATTTTACGGCGTGGCTTGATCAACTCGAAAATTGGTATTTTATCATTTTTGATTCAAAAAAGATAAAACTAAAATTTTTGAGTCAAGTTTTGGAAATATCCTAAACGATTTTTTAAATTCCACCCCTGTGGGGGCGAAAAGCGGGGATACAGATATGAAAAATCTTATTCATTTGGTTAATAAACTTGAAACTTGGTACGAATATAAGCAATAAAGATTGTCGCTTTTAGTTTTTTAAAACAACCCCGCACGTTAGATTTAGGGGGTATCAAAGTTAGTAAGAAAAATTTTTAACGCGCTGTCAGATTAACTCGAAACTCGGTACGAATACTTAAAATCAAAAATAGAAAAGTACAAGTTTCAGGGTTCTTCAAAAATTAACTCTTAACGGGGCGGAAAAGGGTAATAAAATATAAAGGACGGATTTTACTGCTTGCTTCAATTAACTCGAAAATACCCGGTATAAGTCACACAATGGAACGGTACCAAACGCTTTTTATAAAAAAAAAAAAAAACAAGCTATGAAAAAGGAGGATACAGTTTATTTGAAAAATCTTATTCCTTTGATCCACAAACTTATTAAAACTTGGCCTGAATACTTATTTAATCCAAATAAATTATAAAGATGGTAAACATTACTTTTCGAGAAAAACCTTTCAAAGGGGGTGGAGGGGGCGTTAAATTGTTTACGAAGCCGCGGGCAAAGTGCTAGTAACTTATAAGGCCTAATGTGCTATCATTTTCCATCAGTAAGTATACACTACAATGTACTTGAACCACAATAGCACCGATCTGTGCAAGATGGCAGGCATCTTAGGGCTTACAAATGCTTTTACGATTATCATGTCAACTGTACATGAGGAAACTAATACAAAAATAGACAGAGAAACCAGTTGGTATTCATACAACTAAACATTAGAAACAATTATCATTAACAAATCACAGTTATTATCATTATGTTAATTTAAATTATATTACAGTTCTTGATTCTGTTTATGAATCATGTGACGACTCATTCAAATCTTATCAACAAAAACTATGATACATAATGTGATTGTAATTAATTGACAATCTAAATTATGGAAAAGAAATGGCATGCATCAATTTATTTGATTTAGCATTTAATCAGCCTATAATGTGATATACCTCCTGTCTGTAAGAGGGAGTGGGCCATAATCCACCATGCGGGTTGGTGAAAGTCACATGTCTTCGAATTTTTGGTTCCAGGACGCGGTTTCCTCACGATGTCTTCCTTCACTGTTTTAAAAGAGCAATGGTGATGAAATAATATACACAAAGTAAAGTGCCTGCTTAGGTACGAACCTACGACTTATAAATCAAAAGTCGCGTCCGTTTCCACTGGGCCACCACTGCTCAATTATTGATTTACTGCTGACAATTCTAAATGTAAAATAATGAGTGAATAGATGAAACTCGGCTGCAAAACTGCCCACATAAATATCTATTGTCTAAAATTGTCTACTGATTTCCTTGCAAAGAAAAGTATCTACATGACACAACACAAATACAAACAATTGATACTTAGGCCTGCTTGCACCACAATGAATGAATGAAAGAAATGCACCAACCCGAGCATGGTTTGACCAGACTTGAGTACTTGAATGAACCCAAATATTCACACTAGCCCCTGGAGCCTCATGTTTCATGTGCCTACAGAAACTATTGCATATCAAGGAGTAGACCGGAGGCGCGTCAATGGTAGGAAAGACGGTCCATTAGGATATGGAAGGATTATTAAACCCGTAACGGATATGTATGCATCCTAAAATAGGCAATGGAATTGCAAAGACGGGTGATATTTATTTATGGGCATCTTTTAACGACGTCGAAGCCAGGTTGGTATCACTAAATACGTATTGAGCTCTGCAGCTCTCTCTGCAGCATCTGCATGCTGCTGAGCAGATTTAAAACATAGTTCTGTTTCCGTCCATCATATCATTTGAAGACAAAATGATGTTTTAAAAAATATCCATCCTTATCTACCTTTTTCATAACTGTAGAGGCTGCTCATACTTTGAGTACAGTAGTTATGCATTTGCATTTAATACTTTGCATGCAACGGACCATCCTTGTCTGCATAACTAATGAGTTGTCGGCCTGCATTGTGAAGTTCTTCATATTGTTTTATTAATATTTTCTTACTAATAAGTATGCTAATTTAAAGTTTTGCATGTTAAGGAATGTTCAATTGTAGTTTTACTTTATTAAATTGTGACTTAAGATGAGCTTATCAGCAGTTTGCAGGAAAGCACTGGAATAGATATTATGTAGGTTTGGGTTGATCAGAAGAAAACAAGTCAAGTCAAACAATCTATTTGGTATACAGGCAAAAATATTTATCATTCATAACTTTTTCAACTTATAGCATAAGTACTTAAGAGAGTAAAATAAATGAATATTTAGCACATGCAACACGTCAGTGGTCATGCAAATTGAATACTTACCAAGATATTAGTATACAATTATCTTATAGATTGATTGTCCATAATTAACTGTATGTTAATTTATCAGTGCAATGTTATATGCTTTCATAGTAATAATAATTGAGTGCCTACATCAGCAACAGATAGATAACAAGATTACTTACTGCACTGCAGTTACAAGTTTGAAATCTGCAGTGTAAACCGCACTGCAGATTTTATTCTTTTTATGACCATAGATATACTTGTAATTATTCTAGCTTGTTTATTTTATTCATATTTACTGGTTTTTATGTAGGTAGGTTAGGTGGTTTTGTAAAGTAAAATAAACAATGTATTGAATAATGACAAACCTAATCATCTTTCAGTTTTCCTTATTTCTGTACTTAAGAGGGAAGTTAATGAATAATACAATTAATAGACACTTTGTAACTACCATAATACCAAATGTCCTTTCTTTGGTATTGTTCATCGAATCGTTGAGCTCCTTAACTTTTATGTTGAGCTGTACGATTACTGACAGATGCTTGCACTGACTGGACAGGTCCACTCAATCTGTGTGGTTCTTTCCTCAAAAGACCATTTCAGACACCAACCTACATGGTCTTCACATGATCTGACCAAAATTATGTCTGGACTTTAAAAGAGACTGTGACCTCGTGAGTTTGTTTCGGCCTTTCTTCTCAGAGTAGTCAGATAGGAAACGCCGGCCTCATCTAGTTTAAAAAAAAAAATGTTTGACGTGTAAAAGTGTTTGTATAAACCTACTTACAGAAAATATAAAAAAAATAATTACCTACAACACAAAAATCGATTTATAAACATAGAACTTCAAGTTTTTATCCAAATTCAAAGATAACTTTTGTTTATGAAACAGTGCCAAAACAGCGTGATGAACAACCAGGTATTGATCTTCAAGTTATTTCAATCCGATACTACCAAGTTGCCGGTTCTATCGAGAACAACGGAGGCAATGAGCGAATAAGACTGACCACACGCGGCCTCGAGAAACATTTTAAAAAAGCGTACGCTATCATTCCATATACGGCAAACTGTACATTGAATATTGCAAAACATTTTTACGAATAAGCAATGCCCCAAATTGACGCGGCGAACAAAACGCCGACAAATTGATTCCGATCTACTATTATCTGAATTAAAGTAACAAACATACCTGTTCAAACTGCTCCCTGATCTCAGTCCTCTCCTCGTCGGTCAATTTTGAATTATCTGCCATCGTCACACAAATAAAATCACAAAAACAAGGATCACATCGACAATGTAACGAGTGTTTGAAAAACGCTCTTTTCACAGTTCACTTACGTACTAGCAATATATGTATAAAAATAAAAATGTAATATAAAAATCACAGCACTCGACAACTAGTGTAAGCGAAGCAGGCGCACTTTAAAATTACCACACGGTCTCGCAACGCGACAACATGAAACGAGTGCAAATTATAAATACGTCAAGTCAACCGACCATTGCGCAGGGACTGTGTAGTGAGGCGGGAGGGGTCGATCACTTGGTTTAAAGTCGATATCGATGACTTCCGCGGTGGCCGTGATGGGTGTTTGCGTAGATTTATTGTAAACTTATGCAAATTATCACTACAGACACTTCGGACACTGCGACGAAAGCTCAGCATTGTCAGTCAGTGCGCTTACAGTTATGGACAGACATACTCATTATTGAGCAATTGTTACTTAGTAGCATGTGTGTCGAAACATTGCTAGTAATGAGCATGCTTATTTCGAGTATGTTCAAAAATCAATACAGTTGCAGTCTTTTGATTTTCGAGCGTGCTACCTGAGGCGCGGGTAGAAGGGGGCGTGCTCCGAGCGCGTCTATTTGCTTATGAGCATGTTTTATTATTTAACTAAATTAGTATTTTAGCCAAGTTTCTAAATCGAAAGATTGAAACTTTCCACACAAACTGTTTTCCCTGTTTTCACACCGACAGGGGTTACGGGTTAACTTTTGAAAAGTCGACTTAAAGATTATGTGTGCCAATTTTCAACGTTATCGAAGCGAGCAGTAAAACCCTCCCTTAACAATTAATTTTCCCTTTCCTTTATCTTTTCTTGCTTAAAACTAGCATGCTTATTGCTAGCAAATGCGAACAGCTAAAGTTTTAAGCATGCTTATAAGCACGCTTTCTAATGTCCATGGTGTCAGGCCTTACTGCAGGTACTATCAAATCAAAATTACTTTTTAACAAACTGTTCAATGTTTGGCAAGGAAATAGAGGATTCTGAATATAACTCTTTCCATATGACTTGTTTTTGATTTTGAAAAACCTAGAACATAAATTAAATCTAACCATGCAAAAATATTTAATGGTACTTATATTTTTTAAACATAACTGGCGAAATGTGGATGTACTACAGGTACGCCTCTGCGTAACCCTTTGGGGAAACAAGGCGTGATGTTATGTTTGTGTGTATGTGTGTTTTTGTTAATATTTTTTAATTCAATAAATTTACTGAAAAATACTTTTTTTTTGCGATATCTGCACGGTAACCACCGTAAGTTGTGAAATTTTTTTTTATCGAATTTGCTTTGTTCTTTTATATTGAACATCACTATTGATAGCGTTCTTGTTTTTTGCAAAGTTGCCAGTTGGCGATTTAAATATTACCCCCATATTCATAAAAATGTTGATTAAAGTTAAATGATGTTTTAATGGCAAAAAATCAATGGAAAACTTAACTGCAGCGTTTATGAAGAAGGGGTTAATGCAAACAATTAAAAGTTTTGAAAATATCTCATTTTTATTTTCAAGAATTAATAATATTACACTCCTTTATTCATTCATACAGAATGCACATATTTTAATTATTATTTATATAAAATGCCTACTAATTCTCAATGACTAAAAAGCCTATTATTTAAGCTACGATTGATTTAAAAGTAGAAATGAAACTTATACAAGCGCCATCTATTGACTAAGTTTTAGGAGAGTTCAGTGTGGAATGTGGGGCACATTCGATTGTACTTAATTTTGCTACTCGGTACTAGATGGTGCTATAACATATAATTTCGAAAGTTCTGGAAAAACATTAAGTTGTACTGCTCTGTGATTGGCTGAAATGAAGAGCGGGAAACTTCTACAAAGTTCGATGCAGGTGTGTTCAAGCAAAAGGTCGGTCGAATAAATATTTTGTTTTGAAGAAAATCAGAAATTACAAAATATAAGTAAAAAAACATGTAGACGCTGAAAAGCGATTTTGATGATCTCGAAAAAATGGCTTAATTACTTTTTTGCATCATTGAAATCAGGAAAATGTACTGCCTCGACGGTCGGAAAAACGTTTTCCTACGATTTTCTTTTATGACACAACGTTGACTTTTTCTAAGCTTTTTTAACAAAACATACTAAAATGCTGTAGATACCATGAAATCAACTGTTTTTCAATAATATAATATTAATATCTTAAGTTTAAAGCTATTTCATTGTGCCACTTTGCACACTACCAAGGGTACGTTCCAAATAATGCTGTACGTACGAGCGTGCTTACAGCCGTTCCGAATTAGCGTGAGCGCGATAACGATGTCCCGTGAAACGTCATAGATGACGTTATGACATGCGCCATCTTGCGACGACGCTGACCATGCCCTAAATTGTTATCATAGTGAGCGTTATCAAAAATTACAGTTGTGCTGTTTTGTTTTAAGTCGCATCATATCTTTAAACTAAACGTGGCATTTTCTAAATTGTGCTTCTGGCTAAAGCCGCCACCTAACCAAAGAAGAAGAAAAATAAATTTGTGGTGTATACACAAAGAAATACTGTAATCCAACCATGAGTATTCAAGTGCTCTGTGAGCGCGTTCACAAGCGTTCTGAATTGCTGACAGCTCTCAGCTGTTGCAAACATGTTGACACCATTTAAAATGTAAATGTATGTGTACTGCAGAATAAATAAATAAATAGCCTATAACTATGACAGAACCAATAAAACTTCAAACATTGCAAGCGACCCGCAGGTTGAGCTCCGCTACAATCGCGAACATTCCACAAACTTCTCGTAGATGGCGCCACAGGTTAAAAACAGTTGCACGCGCCGCAACGTCGTCAGTTCAAATTGAACAAGCGAGTGCGAAACGATCAGACGAATTTCTCTTTGATCAAGCTGCGATCCTACAAAAGTACGAAGTTTAGAAGTTATCCAGTGAAAAACAAATCGAGAAAAATGTCTCTACTACCCTTGTTGTTTGATTACGAGTTGGCCCGTCCTCATCTCTTGGAACAGCATTTCGGCTTGGGGCTGACACCGGACAACATTCTCCACGCTGCCCGGGGTCCTGTGATGAGCAGGGAGTACTACAGACCTTGGCGCGACCTGGCAGCAGCTGCCAGAGACGTCGGCTCCAGTATCAAGTCGGACAAAGACAAGTTTCAAGTGAACCTAGACGTACAGCATTTCGCGCCGGAAGAAATCAACGTGAAGACGGCCGATGGCTACATAGTCGTCGAAGGTAAACACGAAGAGAAGAGGGACCAGCATGGCTTAATTTCTCGTCAGTTTACCCGCCGCTACGCGTTGCCGGAGGGCTGTGAACCCGAGACTGTAGAATCTAAGCTGTCTTCCGACGGCGTTTTGACGGTGACGGCTCCTAGGAAGGTGCCTCTTGCTGTCCAGGGTGAACGCAGTATTCCCATCACTCAAACTGGGCCAGTGCGCAAGGAGGTCAAAGATCAGGCCAATGGTGACAAGTGAGATGATTGTGATCTGGTGTTTAATTTTATTATTTCTTGAATGTTTCCTTTTGTTTAAGACTGATTGTTTTTAATAAATACTTGCTTGTATAATTTAAAATGTGTTTCGATTTTATCTGTATGGGTGTGTCTGGTGTCCAAGCTTCGCATGTAGAGATCAACTTATTTTATGCACGCCCCTTCACTAAAATTTCAATACAAACATTTGAAATGTAAATGCAACAAGCGGCGGAGAGGCGTGCAATGTTAAATAATTAGACGATCTCTAGTTCTCTACCTAGGTAGGTAGGTACCTATTTGAGCAGACTTGGCGATTCCCACTTGCACAACGAGTAAGGGCTTGTACAAAGCCTACAGAGCCATGATCCTAAGTGTGAAAAGGACACAGATAGTCTCCTTTTCGAAGTCCGAACAATGTTTTACAAAGAGCTGATCTGAAATAAATAATTGGCATAGTAAAAAGAGAGGAAGTAGGTTATCTCCGGCACAATCCGCGATATAATTGCCTACTGTCTCAGGGTTGTCACTTTTAGTTAAATTTTAATTCAGTGCCAATAAATTGGCAAGGGTCGGGAAGTTGTATTTTTTACTTGTATTGTCTGGGTACCTAAACGATGATGAAACCTTTCACGACGAAAGAAAGAGCGACGGGCGGCGCGGGGCGGTGATGAGCACGAGTAAACTGTAGGTGATTCGAACTTTGCTCTATTTATCTGATTCACAAATTAGTCAATTACTTATTTTTTAAGTACGATTTTATAACTGTAAGTAGGTACTTAGTTACTATACCTACAATAGGACGTAGTTATGCTATAACGTTCCAATCCACACGCAGGTCGAACTGAGTAAATCGCGTTTTTGTAATTTTGTGGTACGCTTTTTTTTGGTAGCGAGTACAACTAAGTAGTATGTATCACTTCAACTAAATAAATAAACATTATTTTATTATATACTTGTCATTAAAATTTATTAATATTTATCATACAAATTATGAAAAAAATGCACTTGGAACGTTTTTGAAAAAAGGCTTTTTGTATGGAAGTAGGTTTTAACTTAATTTGCAAAAACGTCCCAATATCTGAAAATTGCTATATTTTGGTAGTTAATGTATATTTTTTCTAAAACATAAGTATAACAATGAAACAACATTATTAAAAAAATATTTATTAAGAAATAGTTGTATCAAAGCATGGAAAATCATCACAATTTATTCATCATCCAGATCGAAATCCAGCTCCTTACCAAATCCATCGACATCGTCAATGGCGTCATTAGACGCTTTCAATGTTTTATAGAAACTAAGGCAATCTGCTGGAATAAACTTGAAAACAGATCGTAAATCAGCCAATTTAGCTGGAGCAATGGGTTTCCCGTTAGGCCATAACTGTTTCAGATCAGATCTATGTATAGTCGAAATCTCTCCCTTTGTCGTTTTTTTAATGTTAAGTTCGTTATAATCCTCATCAAGGGACGTTTTCATAAAAATAGGAGGGAGGGAAATAGGATGTCACTTTTTAAGATTTAAAATTAGTTATTTTTAAAACGTTCCAAGTTGAATGGATCATTATTTTTATTTTATTCAGCCCAAAACGAAATAAAATAGTACGATCCAAATGGGATGTCACTTTTTAAGATTTAAAATTAGTTATTTTTAAAACGTTTCAAGATGATTGGATCCTTATTTTTATTGCATTCAGTCCAAAACGAATTAAAACAGTACGATCCAAATGTAATGTCACTTTATAAGATTATAATTAGATCTTTTGGTTCGTTTTATCATTTAGACCGCTTAATTATTTCAATAGTTATTGTCGTAAGAGAGTCAGTGTCTTCAGCACTAGATAGGACGATCCAAAATACCTAGCTTGGGCTCAAAAACTCAATTTTGACCACCTTGTGGATTGGAACGTTATAGCATAACTACGTCCAATAGGTACTGAGAAATCGGCATGACTAAACATAAACAAAGCAACAGCGGCAAATCAATTGACAGATCAAAAGTACCTAGTACATTCTAGTGGGAAAGTAGGCCTACCTACTTCCTCTGTCTGATTGAAAACTAATACAACGAAAAATAAGTAATCTCATCATCAAGTAAAAATGATATGCTAGAAAAAGTGACTTCTTTCCTGTTCAATAGGTAATTTGAACAGAGACAATTCTGGAATCGATGAATTATTAAGACACCCAAACACACAGCAATACGTTCTCCTGCGATTATCACACATTTTTCATTCATTTAGCGGTGCCGAAAAGCCGTGACGCGCGAACCTCGTGCGATGTTAGCCCCGACTGGCGCGCTGCGAAACGGGCCGAGATTGTTGTGTGCGTGCGGCGACGCATAGATACTTTGGCGCACACATACAAGCCGCGCGCGGTGCGTTTGTATGAAGATAACGTACTTCCTCTCTTTTTACTATGTAATTGGCGTGTGATACTGTACTATCTAAACCTATCCATTGTACTACGTGAGCCAGACAAATGAATGTGCGATTACAAACTGTAAGCCGTAAGGTAACCATTACAACTTTGTTAAATTCGCACTCCGGAGCCACAAGATACCTACCTACCTACAAGCGAAGCTTAGTTTGTGGCTCACCGAACATTTCACTTGAATTCTTACTTTTTGATGAATAAACGTTATCATTATGATCTAGTTGGGCATACCTCAGAATCATCTTCTAGTGCAACATTCTCCACAAAATACTTCGAGTCCGATTCCACACCTCCTAAAATGTTTAGAAGCTCATCCGAATCCAGTTCTTCATTCATTTCACATACAGTGAAACTTACTTATTAATAAAATAGAACTTACTTATTATTAGCTGATATTACGGCGGGTAACTTAGGCTACTTTTATTTTAGAAAAATAATTAGATTCAGTGCAAAAAAATTAAAACCCATGAAATTATGAACAAAAAGTCGGATTTGAAAAATTCTTTTTGCATTTGGTAGCCCAATTCTCGAAGATAGTTATAGGCTATCACGCTACGACCTTTAGAAATTGAGTAGAAAGAAAAAAGTCGGAAAGAACACTAAGCGAAAACGAAGAAATAGCGCGGGCGAGCGATTCAACGCGACGGTTGGCGACGGGTCGGGAAACGATTGAGTTTTATTAAAATGTGGCTGTTGTTTTAGTATATTGTGTACCTATCTTACGACATCCACGCGAACGAAGTCGCGGGGCACAGCTAGTTTCATAATATTTTGAGTTCATTTCTTTTTGCAGTCGATTTAATTTTTTTAAATTACTTACTTTTTTATTTCGTAATTTTTAGTTTTAAGTAAAAACTGGAATATTTGTTTGTAAGTAGTTAATAGTTTTGTTGTAAATATTGCACTAGAATTTGATGACCAAGGTTATGAGATGTTTTCCCTTTGATTGACACCGCACCCGTAGTAGCTCGTCGTATCAATAAGCCAGGCCGTGTCACACTTTCACGTATTAGTCCATATCTTGAAAACTACTGAACTGATTTTGATGAAACGTGCACTGTCCCCTAAGTTGAAGTAAATGTAAGTCAATAAGAAAATAATGGTTATAATCTGATTAATAGTTTCGGAGAAATGCGTGGACAAACATACATACAAACATCCAAACGTACATCATCATCATCTGCCTAGCCTTTTCCCAACTATACTGGGGTCGGCTTCCAGTCTAACCGGATGCAGCTGAATACCAGTATTTTACATGGAGCGACTGCCTATCTGACCTCCACAACCCACTTACTGGGTAATACGATACCCCTTGGTAAGACTGGTTGTCAGACTTTCGGGCTTCTGACGACCCGTAACGACTGCCAAAGATCTACGAATGACAGCCGGGACCAACGGCTTAACGTGTTTTCCGAGGCACATCCAAACGTACATACACCTATAAAATTTTGTATGTTTGATTGAAAGAAGCCCTAATAGATTATGTCAATATATTGCAGTTCCAATAACATTACATCCATACATGTCGAATTGATAACCTCCTTCTTTTTTGAAGTCGGTTAAAAATACTAGTTACGCAATTGCCCCGCAGTTTTAACTTCAAAATCCACGGGGCTTAGAAATAAAATAAAATTAAAAAAATCGTTTTATTTATTTTTTCTTATTCACTACAAACATGTTATAAAAAAATAAAATAACATTATTAAAGTGTTATGAAGCTTCATACACTTGGGCCCAACCACCACCTCTGAAGTAGTACTTATTATCTAAATTGCTGCTCGAGGTTACGGGTGAGACAGATTGTGAATGCCTGCAAGAGGATATAAACCAAGTATTAAAGTGGAGCCAATCGTGGCGCAGCGTTCATACAACCCGATTCCTATCGGCTTCCCTTCGGAACAACTAATCTTCTTAGTGTCTACTATTGCCAAATAATAATGGTACGCCTGTGTATCACATAACATTACAGATATTTAATACCAGTTTAATACATCATAAGACTAAAACATTACAAAAATGCCTAAAATTGTTTGTCTAAACAAAGATTTCCGATATCATCAGCGTCAAAATAAGCCGGCTTTCGTGTGTCAGAATGCGGTACTAAATTCGTAGGTATGGACAGACGTGATTTCGTGTCCCACAGCACCGCGTCGTAAGTAAGTGGGGAAGCCGAACTACAGCGAGTTATGACAGGGACTTACATAGAAAAGTATGTAAGCAAGAACGAGATAGAATGAATGATTGTTCTTTTTGTGTTTGTGTTTTTTTTGCGTCATATTTACCGCAAATTAATGTATTTTCTTTCTTTTCATTTTCTATAATAATGTTCTTTGTTATTGTTGATATCTTGACACATAAATTCACGTGTCTTTTGTTTTCACCTGCTTTTTTAATTTTATTCGTTATAACATTAGAATATTTTTGTAACATAATGTTTTTTAGAAATAAAATTATAATACTTAACGATTAAAATTACTGATTAATTTTATTTCTAGTACATACTATTGGTAATTTTATCGTTTATTTTTGTAAAAAAACTGATAAAATATTCTGTTTGTGTAGTGATAGCATCTTTTTGGTTAAATTAAGAAAAGTAAAATAATGACTTTAATTTTTGAGTTAATTCTTTGATGATATCTATAATTGAACCACCAATTGGAAGAAGGGAATAAACGCCACTTTGCCACATCTCAAGTTTTTAAAATTTTTCTATTCTATAGACGTAGCGCTTAATTGTGAGTTCGAAGAAACGAATAAAAACCATTCACTTCGTATAGATTCGTGGGGCCCTGTGGGGCCACAAAAACCGTTAGTCGGAAGAAAGATATAAATCCTTCCTTTATTTCCTTCTTCCAACTGACTTTCAAGTTTACGTGTATAGAAATAATGTTTCTTTTCACCACGAGGGTGAAGCTAAACGGGGCCCGGATGAAGAAGTGTGTAGTTTATTGTGGAAAACGATAAAGAATATGGATCCCTCTGTCAAAGAATTACACGTTTTTAGCGATGCATGCGGAGGACAAAATAGGAATAACCCCCTCATAAGATTCTTTCTTACCCTTGTTGTAATGAATCATTTTGATAAAATATATCAATACTTTCCAGTGCGTGGATATTCGTTTTTACAGTGTGACGGAAATTTCGGGACCGCTAAAAGACTCATTATTAGGAGAAAGGACAGAATTTACGTTCCAAATGAGTATAAAACGAGTCGAATCGTTTTGTATGAGTAGGTATATTCATACAAAAGTTCAATACCTACTCGACCAAAATGTATGAAACAGCTGATTTTTTTTCGTGATTTCAGAGTTGGTCCCATAGTGAAAGTTGTTCGTATTCATGGGTAGAACACCCTGCGAAAATTTGGATAGTGATTTAAAAATGCCCTGTATAAGCCAGGTTTATTAGTAAATAAATCGGAATTTATATTTTCTTCATTATCATTAGTTATTAAGTTCAATTTTAGTTATCTCCATTTTTAATTTTTGGATTTATTCCCATCTTCCAATTGGCGGTTCAATTATAGAGTTCATAAGAACTGAACAATTTTTTCTTCGGCTTCCCTCTAACGATAATTGTAGCTGTGCTACTTGCGAGCCAAGATAATGTTTTAATTCAATTTTTGTATATAGGTTTTTGTTTTGCCTGGAAAAAAATACTATTTATTATTATTTATAATAATCTCCATTTCTATGTCTCCAAATGCTCACTCGTTTGCGGAACCCAATGTGCTACGAGTATAAAATAGAAAGGACGCGGATGCAACGCGTGACGCAGGTAAGAGATATAATAGGAGTTCATCAAACTCACATTCTAACTCCGGACCTAACATTCCGCGAGCATATTGTTCAAGTATGCAAAAAGGCGTACAGAAACCTAGGTTTAGTCCTAAGACAGACACAGGGGTTAACAAATATAACAACTACGCTACGCTGCGCCGGATTTGTAGACGAGGGTTTCACATTAATGCAGGACAACGCCCGACCACATACAGCCACGATAGTATTCCAGTACCTACGTGAGGTGGGAATTCCTGTTATGGAGTGGCCAGCAAGGAGCCCTGACCTCAGTCCCATTGAACATCTATGGGATGAGTTGAAGAGAAGGGTCAGGGCCAGAAATCAGCCCCCAGAAACCCTCCAGGAACTAAAGGTGGCTATTCAAGAGGAGTGGGAAGGTATACCCCAAGAATTCATAAAAACATTAATAAGGTCTATGAAAAACAAGATGGAAGCTGCAATAAGAGCACGCGAAGGGAACACAAGCTACTGAACAAGGTTTTCTTTAGTAATTAAATGCTTTTTTTGATTTTTACTTTAAAAATTATTCATTAAAAATTGAGCTATTGATAAATGATAAATGATTTTATTTCTGTAAGTAGGTTTATACAAACACTTTTACACATCAAACGTTTTTTTTTTAAACTAGATGAGGCCGGCGTTTCCTATCTGACTACTCTGAGAAGAAAGGCCGAAACAAACTCAGAGGTCAGTCTCTTAAAGTCCAGACATAATCTTGGTCAGATCATGTATTCTAACCATTTTGTTTTACAATCTGTAAAATCAATAAACCAAAATCTGTTACAGTAAAAACTGGTCTATTGTAATCTTAGACTGACATTTGACAAACAGTGTGAAAAGTATTTATAAATTCGTTTTAGATTTTTATTAATCGTGTTCTGAACGAAAGCGTACGGGGATAGGTCGATTTTTTTTGCACGCAAGTGCATAACTACTCATGTGACATGGTGTTTCTTCCAGTATATTATTAAATTGATGAACGTCAAGATGACGGGACCCCGCCAGGTTTTTCGAATATCATGTAAATAGAATTTAATACAATATTTATAATATTATATTTTCATAGTAAAATTCTGCACTCATAAAATTTCAAAATATTGTATCATATAAAGAAAGTGGTCCCGCTATTTTGATAACAAAATAGCGGGACCAGCAATATTTATGTATTAACAACGGATTTTTTTCTTGAAAATCTTTTCTAATATAAGTCAAGCTTTTTTATTTCAAGTAAAATGATGTATGGACATCTGCCATTGTTCTTTGGCACACAGATAGTTGGCACCTGGATTAACGCATACGTTCCCGTGGGATATTTTCCGAGATCCACGCGGGCGAAGCCACGGGCCAGTTCTACAAAAACTATGCTGATGAGTCTGGCAAAGTGGCCATTTCTATATCCTTTTTCACATCGCCTTTCTTCTTGTACAAAGAGTCCTCTATATCCTGCAAGCTCCTACCATTTGTCTCTGGTAATATAAAATTTAAGATTAAACCAGTGAACAATGTGACACCAGCGAAGGAAGCGTACATGACTTGCTCTCCAAACCTATACATAATCTCTGGAGTAACTTTTACAGAAATAAATAGCAAAACAAATGAAATTGCTGAGCTTAAACCAGAGCCAAAACCACGTAGTTTTAACGGAAATATCTCTGTGACAAACGAATAAGATACAGATGTCAATGCACTTGCCACAGCTATGTAAACAACCATACAAGTTATAGCTACCCATACTAGACCAACAGGGGCTAGATACAAGTATGTTACCAAGAATATCAACACAAGAGTAGTTGTAACACAACAAACCACGAACGTAATTTTACGTGGGAGAACCTTAGCAAACATACAAACAAATATAGCTGCTGCAATTCTTATACCATCGGTAACTAACATTAACATAAATGCATCTATATCTCCAGAGAACGTCTTTTCAAATATCACTTGAGCATAGAAAGATATAGTATTGACACCACACCATTGTACGGCGACGGACAATAAGAATATATTCACCACAGACTTCATGAATGGTTTACTAAATATTATATTAAGCGTATCTTTAAACGTGGTAATCTCTTCTGCTTTTTCTTTAGTCTTATCCAAAGCTGTTGACAGTTCCTTTTCAGCACTGTCTCCATTTCCTCGGAATTGTCTGTAGGACTCTATACCTTCGTCGATTTTGCCATTGGACAGCAGCCATAGTGGACTTTCTTTTAGGAACATAAGTATGGTAAAGGCTATAATGTTAGGCAATGTAAAGATGAAGCAACTGGCCTTCCAATGACAATATTTTCCAACTATATGGCTGAATAGGACCCCTATATGGATCGCTGTTGATGGGCAGAAAAGGGCAGCAGCTCTGTACTTTGGGTCAGTTAATTCACTGATATAGACCAGGCTATTGGCTCTCACGGCTCCTGTACAAACTCCTGTGACAAACCGTCCAATGAGCAAGACTGCGTTGTTATTGGCTACGCCCATGATGATCCAGCTGATGATGAATGGTACGATTAGAACTAGTTGGCCCATCTTCCTGCCGATGCTGTCGCTCATGGAGCCAGAGAAGAGGGACCCTATAATCATGGCCAGCGGAGAGATGGAAGCTGAAACAGAGAACATAATTATAACTACGTGAAAGTAATTGATGATGCAGATGATTCACTCTATTTCAATGACTAAGCCACATCTAGTTCTGGCTTTTTGAGACTTGATTGAACTGACAGCCATCAATTCTGGCGACAACAGCCTGCGATTATCAAGCTTTTTACCAGTGTTATGGTAGTGTAATATTATTTCGCCGAATATGCCACTCCCGTCAGGATAAGTCTCCCCACGTATCTTTTCATACGTAGCTGTCTGTGGAGTAAACTTATTTCCTTCGACTTTCTCATATTTGTTTGTAAAACTTTGAGAGTAACAGAGCTTTTTATAAAGGAGCACGTCCGGGGAAGTACTACCACTACAAAATGTCACAGTCATGTGACATGTATTTAGTGTGAACATGTCCCGGAATAGGGAAGGCAACTGTCAAAATGGCGCTGTCGTAGCTAGTTCCCAACACAATCTAATAATACAAGGCGTGAGGTGGTTTTATTTGATTTTTGCGAAAATGATGCGTTGTTGTGTTACTAAATACTCCGAAATTGGAGTCCACCATTTCCCGAGAGACCCTAAAATTAAAAGATGGTGGCTTAAAGCTATTCGTAGAGATGTTTTATAAATTAAACAGAGTAGAAACATTTTGCAGAAAGTGACTTTGAGGATATATTTATGGTTTTAAATTCTGACACTTTCCATATCATTTACTTGATTTAATATATTGAAATCACCGAAAATAATGAAATAGCGAAATAAAAGTAAACCCATGACTGAACGAAATGTCAAACTTATTGTAGGCCGTGGGGACCTAGCTATGATCACACCATCTACAATTAGCTTTGCCCGACCTTCCCCATTAACGCACAGCACCAAACATCCCAATTAGAATATTATGTCATAATCATAATAGAAACACTGAATTTTTATTATTATGTATGAAACATTGTTTATTTATTAAATTAGTTTTACCGATTGTAGGAGACAATTGTGGTCACATTACTTATCTACGCAAGCACACATTTGCACACGTTTAACGGGTCTAGCGTTACTTCGTCCATTTTGGTTTGTTTTGACTGTACAATGGAAGTGTGACTAATGCAATCAACGGTCTTAAGTGGACTGCCACCGGAATAATCATATTGGCCTGCACGTCAGATCTGCGCCTATCTGTCTGTGTGTGATGTTTTAATGCAGACAGTAACACGCACACAGTATAACTACGAAAGCGCGTTGTTGGTTGGTCAGACGCATGTGTGGTCAACACTAAATAAAGGTACCTATACAACTACCTACTACTTATTTGTTTTTACATACTTGGTTTTTTCTTAATAAATTATATCGACCACACCGCCTATTTAAAAGCAATGCTAAAATTCGAAGTGAAAATTGTAAGCAGCGATGGCAGGTTCGCACGAGTGGGTGGCTGTTATTGTGTGTGTTATTGTGTAGTTGGAGAAGGTTCGAACCTCAGTGCGCGCTTTCGAATATTTTTGTATTTTTTTTTGGTTTTCGAGTCAGAGTTCAAATGTTTACTGAGTTTCGTTAATACAATGACAATAGGGTATAGAGGGTAAAAATAAAGTATAATAGGCAATTGAATTAAAAATAAAACACTATTTTTCATAGGAAAAATTGATGTTAGTAACAAACTTTGAAATCGGATTCCAAAAACTCTACACCTGATAATATTGAATCAGCTTCATAGCTTTCTTCGCTGCTATGCCCCTGTCCCCAACATGTATTATGAATCGTTCAAGTTCGCTTTCAACATTACGGTCCCTTAATTTGTAATAATGTTCAAAATTTAGTACATGATCAGTGTACTTCTTCCAGTCATCAGCAGTTATGGATAGAAAACATTCTTTTATTAAATTTTGAATTTCAGACCCTGGTATTCCTATATTTTTGCTTGCTATTTTACTCTTCGCCTGACTCCATACAAGCTCAATTGCATTGAGGTCGCAATGATACGGTGGCAGCAACAAAATTTCGTAATTGTGGGTATAACTGTATTTTTTTAGAAGTACTTCTGCTTCGTAAACAACTGCAGGTTTATTATCTTTCACCAAACACATTAATTCAGCTTTGGTATGATATTCTTCAAAATGAATATTGTTCTCTTGAAGCCATATTCGGAGATTAGCTTTAGAATGAGACATAGTAGGGGGTTTGTTTACTAGTTTCACATGGTAACTTGCATTGTCCATCACAAGTATACTAGGTTTAGTGAGATTTGGTATCAACATTTCCTCAAACCATTTCATAAAGTTGGTAGCATTCATATCATCATGGTAGTCAGCTGATTTGGATTTTGTGATGAATACCAATAATGCACCTGGCAAACCCTTCCTTCGATCCTGCACGCACAATAATACATATGTCTTTTCCTGACGATATATTAGTAGTGACACCACTTGTTGAAGGTCCTTGTCACGATTTTTTAACTTTATAGTTCTGATGTATGGACGGCAGGACATCAAGCTATTACAATCTGTCAAATTTATCGCTAAAGCATTAGGTTCAAGGTTGATTGGGAAAATTTGACAGTTTCGGATAGCTTGACCTACTGGCGTCTGTACATATGTCTCATCAAGGTAAACAATCTGTTTACCTTCTAGCCTCTTTTGATTTATTGTCCTCAAGAATCTATGTCTTCATGCCGCAATATCATATTTTTCTGGAAGTAAAGCCCGTTCATTTTTATTGTTTTGAAACTCGTTAAAAATTTTCTAAGAGTTTCACGGCATCTCGTAAATTCAATTGCTTCCTTCAGCTCATTGTGCAGGCTTCTCAGTGTTGGGACTTGTTGTTTCGCTCTATAAAATTCGTTTATTTTCTTTCTTATAGCCGAAATTATGCAAATTGGAAACTGACAATTTTGACAGTCCTAAAATATTGCCATACTAAAACTTTTGAAAATAATTCGTGGTCAGCTTTCGTTGGCCAAACTCTAGATGCTAATCCGTCGGTGTCCGCGAGAAAAGAGGGGGAACACCTTGGTGCAATATACCAGCTAGGCGCGCCGCCCGCGTGTTGCTATCTTCGCAGTTGTCAACTTCATGACGATTCTCGAGCGCCATCTATGTGCCTTACAGTACTTTATTCGTAAATGCAGCCGTAAGTGATAAGTCAATTTTAATGCGATTTGTTGCACCTTATGCCAACCATTTAAAGTTTAAAGTGGGTGAAAAGTGTTAAACATCGCATTCTTAACCACAGCAGGCTATAGGTACAAATAATAATAACTTTCTACAATTAACCATCTTGGCGTGTTTAAATATGTTAATCATCACTATTTACAATAATTGACTTGGATCACTTTTTAGAATGTCGTACCATTTCTGTTTACTGGACGTTTGTGTATGAGAAAGATATGGTTGCACGATACTTTTTCCATACGATAGGTACCTTCATGATCAACCGAAACCACTGTAAGGCCCATGACGACCGCGCGCTCGCGATCGCGTTCGCGTTATGTAACTTACTGGGAGCGTGACACGTGTACCTGCCTGTAGCATCCGGGCGACTGAAGGGGTTGTTTTACCCCCGCCCCGCTGTGCGCCCGCGCCTAGTGCCGCTATGACCTGCCGTGACGTGAGTTGTGCGCGTATGATTCCGGATAGGTACTTAGTGTCACTCGGTGTCCAACTTGTAACCTTTTTTAAATATTTTTGAAACAAAATATAACATGGTATAAAAATTACTCGAATCGATTTAGTTACTTATTCTGAACAAACTATATTCAGGTTTCGCGTAATATACTAAACATAATGTTGTATATGCGTCGACTTGAGAACTTCCTCCTTTTTTTCGTCGGTTAAAAGATCAGTTTTTTTTTGTGTAAGCTTCACAAACGTGGTGGGTAAGTATCGATATCTAAACACGATAAATAAAAAATAAAAAAACAGATTTCTCAACGCATAAAATTATCAATTACCAGCTAAACTACCAGCGGTCTTTGACGCCCAAAAAAAATCATCAAATGTATTTATGTATTTTTAATTTTGTAAATCCATCCAATAAAATGAAATAAAAATTCTTACCGATCCATGAGTCGAAGCTCTGATCGTACGGGAAGCTGGAGTCAGTCTGGAGTTGTGGCAGCAGGACTGCTGTGAAACCGAACGTGATGCCTGCAGAGAGGGACAGCAAGGATGCCGCAAATGTCGCCAGAATCTGAAAGTAGTGAGCATATATTTGAGTATATTTTATTTTTAATTCTACAGATTTAAACCATGTCATGGGGTGTATAAAGCTAAGAGCACATTAAAGCCGCAGCGCGCCGCGTTGCAGAAATGCAAAAAAGCACCAAAGCCCAAAGCACATTAGGAGCCGTGGCGGGCCGCACCGCAACGCAGTAATTGTTTCAGATAGATTCAAATTTCGAATTTGAATTGTTTCCACTCCAACGCAATGAGGCTCGTGCACATTTGGGCGGACCGTGCCGCTTCGCAACGCATTGCATAATCCTCCGGCCTAACTTTGTACATTTTGTATGAACCATCGCACACTACAGGCGGGCCACATCGCAACGCAAAACAGTAGCAGCAAAAAGCCACCTGGAGACCTGGAGAGCGTTGCGATGCGGTCCGGATAGCAAGTAACAACCAAATAGACGCTATCACAACACAATCAGAATATTTTTATCAATTTTTTACAGAAATAAACGATAAAATTACCGATTACAGTTTTATTTCTGAAAAACATTATATTACAAAAAAAATATTCTAATGTAACGAATCTAATGTAATCTAACGAATAAAATGCAAAAGAGCAGGTGAAAACAAAATACACGTGAATTTATGTGTAAAGAAATCAACATTTTAACAGAGAACATTAATTAGATTAGATTTATTAGGTTGTCTGTACAAGATCGCTTTTAGCTATAAAACCGCCCATTATGTCACTCTATTTCTACTTTTATATCTGTAATTTTCATGGTGTACATAATAAAGAGTATTCTATCTATCTATATATAGAAAATGAAAACAAAGAAAATAAATTTATTTGCGGTAAACATGACGCAAAGAAAATCACAAACACAAAAAAGAACAATCATTCATTCTATCTCGTTCTCGTCTACATACTTTTCTATTTATGTTCCTGTCATAACTCGCTGTAGTTCGGCTTCCCCAGTTACCTACAACGCGGTGCTACGAGACACAAAATCACGTGTGTCACCTTCGAATTTAGTACCGCATTCTGGCACACGAGGGCCGGCTTATTTTGACGCTGATGTTATCGGAAATCTTTATTTAGATAAAAAAAATTAGGCCTTTTTTGTAATGTTTTTAGTCTTATGATGTATTAAACTGATAGGAGCTCGTGGCTAAGTAATAACAGCCGCACGGGTCGATCCATCAGGTTAAGCTACGCTTGCCGGGGTTGGTCTGTGGATGGGTTTCTATTGGGTATCTTTACATACCGAGACTCCTCCGTGCCTCGGAAAGCACGTTAAGCCGTTGGTCCCGGCTGTCATTCATAGATCTTTGACAGTCGTTACTGGTCGTCAGAAGCCCGAAAAGTCTGACAACCAGTCTTACCAAGGAAGTATCGTATCGTATTACCCAGTTACTGGGTTGTGGAGGTCAGATAGGCAGTCGCTCCATGTAAAATACTGGTATTCAGCTGCATCCGGTTAGACTGGAAGCCGACCCCAACATAGTTGGGAAAAGGCTCGGCAGATTGATATTGATGTATTAAACTGATAATAAATATCTGTAATGTGATGTGATACACAGTTACACACACAGGTATACCATTATTATTTGACAATAGTAGACATTAAGGCGACGCTAACCCGAGCGATGTAGGCTTTTAACGCCTACCCCAGCCCCTGCAAGGAGTAGCGATACGTAAGTTAGGATGCGCGGGAGACGCGCGCGCCAAGCTCACCGCTCATGAGTTTACGAACTGGAGTAGGTGCTAAGCTGCGTCACAAAAAAGAGCAATGCAGTAGATGAACTTGAATTGATTAGTTATACTAATTTCTTTTTTGTTTTTTTTTTTTCTAGTAAGTATTTAAGGTTGTATCATAGATATATTAGGTATGAACCGAATTACTAACAAAAATAAGTATACTTATTGGAACGAAGCTCTTTATCGCGGCTTGAGGAAGAAGTTAACTAGTAGAAATCGTTACGTAACGAAAAAGTGTTCATACACGTTATGCCATCTCCATGCGTCTTTCTTCTTTCGAAGAAAACGGTCTCAGTTTCGGTTTTTTTTATTTCTTTTGTTAATTTGGTCAAAATGAAAATCCAAGATGCGGCTGCGAATATTTAATTTTTTTTTTCATCATGGGTATCGTTTTCATGGTTTTCGAGGGTCGATAGTGAAGTTAAAATGAAAATCCAAGATGGTGGCTGCGAAAATTTCCAAATTTTTCATCATGGGTATTGTTTTCATGGTTTTCGAGGGTGCTAAAGCCGATAGCGAAGCCGAAATAAAAATCCAAGATGGCAGCTGCAAAAATTTTCAAATTTTGCAAATGCAATCAAATCCGAATTTTGTTCACAAATTGGGTTTTATTTTTTTTGCGCGAACCCTAATTCCCTTCCTCCTAACCTAACCTCAAACCTAACCTGTCCGAGTCGGGGTGCCCCAAGTCCCAAGCTCGCTTCACTCGCTTTTGCATCCTAAGTTCTCATTTTATACGTAAACGCTCTCAACTGCTAGGGACAAAACGTTGACCCTCCGCTAGGAGTATATATTGTGTTCTGTGACATTGACTGTCAGGACGACGACCATGTGAAGTGACAGTGACAACAAAATGGCGTAGTTTTACGTTTGGTTTCAAATATCGGCAATAATCGGTAAATAGTGTTAATTTAATAGCACTAATTTAAATCAGCGAAATATATGTTTTGTAATGAAATATTCAAAAAAAATATCTAAATCACTAAATATGCGTATTTATTTCATAATTAATAAGAAGTAAAACATTTTAGTGTGTTGACCTTAGGTAAAACGAAACGTTTAATGGCGAGACAAAATGTCAAAAGTGACAAAATATTGCAAAATTTTTACGATTTTGATTATTTTTTTCTCGTAAACTATTTATCTCCGCAACTTAAAACTTTACGAGGGGGCTTCTATTAATATGATCTTTCTGTTAAAAAAATATGGACTCCCAACTCGACGGCTGGTAAAGTAAAACTTAGCCTTTATTTGTGCATCCTCAATACAGTCATCCTAAATATTTAGTAATATTTACCTGTATGTACACATGTGCAGATTTTGCAACTTTAGGCGCTATCACTTGCAATTCATTCGTCATCTTGACTTCATCAATATTAATCAATGCCTTCTTAATCCTTACATCTTCTCGAATCTTCCATCATTGAGTGTGGTATTAAATTATGCCGTTATCGTATACCAGTATTTTTAATGATGAAACCTGTTGAATTAAAATATACAACGTTATTTTTAGTATTTTCTTATGTACCACTGGTGAACCACGTGTAAAAGTATGCATTTAAAATGAAAGGGACCAATATTTCTACTATACATAACGTCACGCCTTGTATCCCCGAAAGGAAGGGCAGAGGTGTATCTATAAGTAGTTCACCCACATTTCACCAGGTCTGCTATTGAGAAATTCCAAAATAAAATGTTTTTAAAACTATTATCTATGTATGAATTATGAGTTCGGTGTTTCCTAATTGATTACTATGAGAAGAAAGACCGAAACAAATTCGGGGGTCACAGTCTCTTAAGTCCAGACATAATCTTAAAAGTGGTCTGATAGTTTTGGGGTATCAGTGAACCCCTCAAAGTGTCAGGCCATTGTAATTGGAAGCTCGCGCATGATGGGTAGGGTGATGCTTAGCTCTCTTCCTCCTCTCATTTTCAATGGTACCGTCATACCCATTACCCCTACTGTGAAAGATCTCGGTTTCCATCTTGACTCGACGCTTAGCTGGCAGCGCCAGGTCTCTAATGTTAGTCAAAGGGTCAACGGTACTCTACGATCTCTGTATCGTCTGAGAAACTTTTTGCCCGCTAAGACGAAAACTATGCTTGTGCAGACTTTGATTTTCCCTATCATTGACTATGGTGACGTGTGCTACTTTGACTTGAATGCGGTGTTGCTGGATAAGCTTGACAGACTGCTTAACAATTGTATCCGGTTCATATTCAACCTCAGAAAATATGACCATGTGTCGAGCTACAGGTCTGAGCTCAAATGGATGCCCATTCGCCAGAGAAGAAATTTGCGTGCTTTGACCACGCTTTTCTCCCTTCTTAACTCTCCCACTCCTCCTTCTTATCTAGTGTCTCACTTCCAATATCTATGTTCTTCACACGCTAAGAATCTTCGTTCTTCTAACAATCTTCTCCTACTCTGTCCTTCTCATACTTCTGACTTTGTTCATTCTTCCTTTCATATTCAGTCCATTCTTCTTTGGAATGCGCTACCTCTTGACATCAGGATGGCCACCAGTCGGTATGCATTTAAGCGGAGATTGCGGAGTTATTTTCAAAATAAATAGCGTAGAGTCATCTCAAAACCTCTCTCTCTTGAATTTGTATATAATATATATATATATATAATATAGGTATATATTATAGTAAATATGTATGTATGTGTATTATAAGTTTATGACTTATTTATGTACAAATTGTTCCATTTCTAACAGAGCACCTGCCATCTAATCTCTTCACCACCCTTGGTTGACTGGTAGAGAATGCCTAAGGCATTAAGTCCGCCTTTGTACTTTTTTAAGTGTGAAAAGTTTAAATAAATAAATCTTGGTCAGGCCATATGAGGACCATGCAGGTTAATGTCTGAGATGGTCTTTTGAGGAATGAACCACACAGATTTGAGCGGACCTGTCCAGTCAGTCCACGCATTTGTCAGTAATCGTGTAGCTCAACTCAGAAATTGTTCGTCGAGTCGACCCAAGTGTCCTTTATTTGGTATTCCAAAGAAAGGACGTTAAGAAAGGAGGCAATGAAAGGGCTGACATGCTGGCAAAATATGCAGCTAAAAATGGAAGAGGAACTAGTATCACTTTGGATTATACCGAAGTTTTACCAAAATTTAAATGCAAATGTTATGATGATTGGAAGGAATATTTTGACAAACGCTCTTTAGATAAAGGAATCTGGTATAAAACCATGCAAGGTCGGCCTTTTCGTGTGCCCTGGTTTGTAAATAGTAATTTAAGCCGAAAATTAGTTGTTACGGCTCATAGGCTTAGATCTGGACACATTCCATGCAATAAGTTTGCATTCATGATGAAGAAAACGAACTCTCCCAACTGTGTGGAATGTGGAGTTGTTGAGGACTTACTCCACTTATTGATGGACTGTGTGCGGTATGAGTCTGCGAGAAATGATTTGTTTAGAGCCTTGAAGTTGAACAGACTTGAAGTAGGCACATTCAATAAAATTTTGGCCGAACCAAGTAGCGATGATGCGAAGAGTCTGTTTAGGTTCATGGCCCAGATCTGATTGATGTGTATTAAGGGTACGATGGGACTGACATACGCATTGCGATTATAAATGTCCCTAAATAAATAAAGAAAAAAAAAAAAAAAAAAAAAAAAGGACGTTTGAGTAGGCCGCATAAAGTACTCAAACTGCCAGATTATAATTAAACCTAACTGAAAAAAAAATGTCCACACAGTCTTCACATTCGCAATAATTAAAATAATAATAATATGTATAATAAATACTTTACAAAGGGGGCTCGTGGCTAAGTACAGCTCGATTCAAACTTTATAGCGGCTCAGAACATGAGGCGAGTCGCTGCGCAGTATCAAATTCACATGTCAGCGGGGGTGAGGGGTGCGGTACTGCGCAGCGAGTAGCGCACTTCACAGCCGCTATAAAGTTTGAAGCGCACTATAAAGCCGCGTATCCACTTGCGCAGCCTCGTGCCGAGCTGCCTCAAATGGATACGCAGCTTAATAACAGCCGCACGGGTCGATCGATCAGAGCGGTCGGTCCGTGAATGGGTGACCACCTTTACATACCGAGACCCCTCCGTGCCTCAGAAAGCACGCTAAGCCGTTGGTCCCGGCTGTCATTCGTGAATCTTTGACAGTCGTTACGGGTCTTCAGAAGCCCGAAAGTCTGACAACGAAAGTCATTACAAGGGATATCGTATTACCCAGTAACTGGATTGTGGATTGTGGAGGTCAAATAGGCAGTCACTCCATGTAAAATATTGGTATTAAGCTGCATCCAGTTAGACTGGAAGCCGAAAGGTTAGGCACTAGGTGAGGCAGATGATGACACAGTAAGTATGTATAAACGTCATATCTGACCATTCTCTATACCATCGATATATATGTGCTGCTCTATACTTAAGTCAGGCTGTCAGTTTCCTAAAGCTTAACCCTTATGCCTGTTTTCACTATCACTTGGTGTCTTGGTGACACCTTAATGCATGCCTAAATAGTTATTATTGCACTGTTGGATTTTCAAATCTTGGCGCTGAGCTGAACGTTGAAAATCCAAAAGTCCCGTCAAAATCGGTCTAGCTATTTCGAAGATTAGCGGGAACAAACAGACAGACAGACAAAAATTTTAAAAATATGGTTTTTTGTTATAAGTACCGTATATACTTTCTTATGCATTTAGTAAAAAGTTGTTATTTTGACATTACAAACAGATACTTAAATTTTATTTAAATTTATTTTATTCGGCAGGCCTGTTGGTCTAGTGGTTAGTGACCCTGACTGCAAAGCCGGAGGTCGTGGGTTCGATTCCCACCCAGGACAAACTTTGTGTGATGAGCATATTGTTTGTTCTGTGTCTGGGTGTAATTTATCTATAATATGTATGTATTTATAAATTATATAAGTATGTATATCAGTTGTCTGGTTACCATAACACAAGCTCTGCTTAGCTTGGGATCAGATGGCCGTGTGTGAGTTGTCTCAAGATATTTATTTATTTATATTTATTTATTTTATTTATTTATTTATTTGTATAGATACAGGGCAATTTTTTAATCACTAGCCAAATTTTCACAGGGTGATCTACCCATGAATATGAACAACTTACACTATAGGACCAAGTCTGAAATCGCGAGAAAAAAATCAGCTGTTTCATACATTTTGGCCGAGTAGGTACTGTACTTTTGTATGAAACAGCAGATTTTTTTTATTGATTTTAGAGTTGGCCCCACAGTGAAAGTTGTTAATATTCATGAGTAGAACACCCTGTGAAAATTTGGCCGGTTATTGAAAACTAACCCTGTATAGATTATGTATAGATTCGATATGGCGAAATATGAGTGTAGTACACCTCTGCCTATCCCTTCACTAAAACTTTATAGGACTGTATAGAAGTTGCCCACTTGACAATTATTTTTGTCGTTATTAAAAGAAGAGAAGACAAGTATATTTCAATACGTCTCATTGTTAAAATTGTAACATTGGCGGAACCAGTATTCAGCATAGGCATTTACATTTTTTTTTTGATATTTCTCGGGACCCTAGGGTCCCGGACCTTTGAAAGGCATATGAGGGGCCGAAGCCAACTCGCAGAGGCCCGTTAGACGCTTTCAATGGAAATGAGGCACCAACCGACGATTATCCTTGTGCGTACTATGCAAGTGCACCCAAGGACAACTCCCGGTTGGTGTAGGACTATTGCAGGATATGGAGACAAAAAAATATTGGGCTATGGGTTTGGATGACTAAAGTGGACTGGTTATCTAAAACTATGGAAGGACTATGGCCCCTGCCTGACCAATGTTTGATAAATACAATACACGGATAAAATGGCAGGGGGTGACTTGCACACTCAACAATGGGCCCCCATTTACATTTACATTATTATTATGATAAGACTTTCTTTTTAAGTATTTTTCCACTAAGTATGTCAAGCCACAAAAAAAAAATACCATTACTTATTTAAGAAAAACGTATAGGAATGAAACTTCATAATAAAATATCTAAATACTGTATTTAGTTATTCTGAATTTCTGACGTTAAGTATTACTATTTTAGCAATAAATATAAAAAAACTTTTTCCAAAAAAAAAAACGGCTCACTCCCAAAAAAAAAACTACAAAGTGAATAATAACGTTTTGGAAGTCAATGTCTTTGGATCTGTATTTTAGTATTTTAACCGACTTCAAAAAAAGGCGGTTCAATCCGTCGCGAATATACATTTTTTTTTTAATATTGTTCGGTTTCTCCGTTAATTGTAGACTGATTTTGAAAATTATTTTTTTGTTTGAAAGGGTATGCTCTCGAGTTGGTCCCATTGTTATTAAGTCAGAATCTGATGAGGGGATCCCATGGAAATCGAGGGAAACTCTCAAATTTTAAAGGCACACTCATAGCGATTTGGGTATTTTCATAGTAGTAATTCGTGCATTTGCGCTCTGAAAGCACCATTTGGTAAAGTGGAACTGATGATGAAGACCACAGATGGCCACCGACCTTTCAAACAAAAAATAATTTTCAAAAACGGTCCACAATTAACAAAGAAATTGGTGTACAACATAAAAAAATATATACAAGGTGTAACATAATTAACGCACAACCCCTTAAGGGGTCATTGTACTCACCATTATAAACAACTTTTACTATGGGACCAAACCTAAAATCGCGAAAAAAAAATCTGCTGTTCCCTACATTTTGACGAGTTATGCGAACATTAATGTAGGGAGCAGTCGATTTTATTTTCGTGATTGCAGGTTTGATCCCATAGTAAAAGTTATTCATAATAATGAGTACAATGACCCGTTTGCGTTGTGTTACATATATAGGATGACTGGTAATTAGTTACCGATACTTAAACACATGATTTTACACATGATAACAAGCAACTTTTACTATGGCACCAATCCTGAAATCGCGAAAAAAAAATCAGCTGGTCCCTACATTTTGACGAGTTATGCGAACATAAATGTAAGGAAGAGCTGATTTTTTTTTCGCGATTTCAGGATTGGTGCCATAGTAAAAGTTGCTTGTTAACATGAGTACAATCATGTGTTTAAGTATCGGTCACTAATTGCCAGTCACCCTATATACAGGGTGTAAGGGACAGCCCTCCGCAAACTAACAGGTTGCATTCAGCTCCTTACTTTGAATCATATTCCACCGGAAATATTGTCAGGATAATTATCATATTTTTTATAGTATTTTCAGTTACTATTCCCTTATTTCAATGTAAAATTACATTATCTGTACGCAGCACTCCATTTATGTGAATTAAACAGCTAAAATCAAAAAATCTGCGATGGATGTAGAAATACTCGGCGGCCAAAGGCTCGCTGCGCTGCCGTTCACTACGCGCATTTTGCCACGGTAACGATACATTGCGTGTAAGGTAATAAAACAAATCAGGTTTCTTGGATGCCCATAACGTTCCTGAAATAATTTCATGTTCACCCCATCAGTCTGCGGAGGGCTGTCCCTTACACCCTGTATATACAGTCTGTTAGGTCAAACGAGGGACTTATTGAGGGAGGGTATTCAGTATTCGATTCTCGTCCCAAATATGTAAAAAACCTATAACCTTAATTTATGACGTAATTGTCCAATAAAATACATTACTCAGGAACACTGAGCGCGCAAAAAGTGAAACACAGAAACAGTAAACAGTAAACAGTAAAGTAATCATGCGGCACAAGTGCACAACACGTAATGCCTTCAACACCCTGCCCTGGAGTTGCATCAGGGAGGCACTCCGGTATCACCGAGTGCCGACCTACCTCTGTCGCGTGGTCGAGGCCTATCTGACGGACAGGGCCGTCATCTACCCCGGTCACCGGGGAGAGTGGAACCGGCGAGAGATGTCGTGCGGTGTCCCGCAGGGATCGGTTCTGGGACCGCATCTGTGGGACATCGGGTACGACTGGGTGCTGCGCGCCGACCTCCCTGGTGGCGTCAGCGTAGTTTGCTACGCTGACGACACGCTGGTCCTGGCGCAGGGGAGGTCGCACCAGGCGGCGGCCGAATTAGCGGCACGCGGGGTTGCGACAATCGTAGAGAGGATCCGGCAATTGGGACTCGAGGTGGCTTTGCACAAGTCCGAGGCCATGTGTTTTCATGGTCCTCGGAATGCGCCACCATCGGGTTCCCAAATAACGGTAGGAGGGGTTCTCATCGGTGTCGAGTCGACGATGAAGTACCTGGGACTCGTCCTCGACAGCCGGTGGAATTTCGTGGAGCATTTCCGACGTTTGGCTCCCAGACTGGAGCGGGCCGGGGCTGCCTTGGGGCGGCTCCTGCCCAATCTGGGGGGTCCAAACGCGTCCTGCCGGAGGCTCTACGCGGGGGTCGTGCGGTCCATGGCCCTTTACGGAGCTCCGGTGTGGGCGCGTTCCGTGAGGCGGCGACCGGTCCGTCGGTTGGACGCGTCCCAGAGGGTCATGGCCATCCGGTTAGCCCGGGGATACCGCACGGTCTCCGGGGAGGCGGCGAACCTCCTTGCCGGATTACCGCCATGGGATCTGGAGGCAAAAGTCCTCGCGCACATCTGGGAGTGGCGCGAGGAGGCAGGACGCCGGGGCGTAACTCCGTTGCCGCGAGAAATCGCGGCACGGCGGACAGAGCTCCGGCAGGATCTCATGGCGGCATGGAGAGTGCGATTGTCGTAACCCAGCGCTGGGCACGCCACAACTGCGGCGATAAGTCCCCTCTTTGAGGAGTGGCTGGAGAGGCGCCACGGCGTCCTCACCTTCCGCCTGACGCAGGTCCTCACCGGACACGGGTGCTTCGGGAGGTACCTGTTCCGGATAAGGCGGGAGGAAACGCCCGGGTGTCACCATTGTGTGGATCGCCCGGAGGACACGGTGGAGCATACGGTGGAGGTCTGCCCGGCTTGGGCGGAGCACCGCCGTGTCCTCGCGGAAGTGATCGGCGGCGGCGATCTCTCGCGTCCGGCCCTGGTCCAGGCCATGGTACGGAGCGAGAGTACATGGGCAGCCATCACCTCCTTCTGCGAAGCAGTAATGCTCGTGAAGGAGGAGGTGGGACGCGTGAGGGAGAGGCAAGCTTTGCGCCCTCACGCCCCTAGTCGCCGCAGGAGACGCCCTGGGCGTCGGGAATTGGCAGCCGATTCCCGGCCACCGTAGGCGCGGGCTTGCGGACGGCGAGCAATGGGTAGCTCGCCGTCCGGTAAGGACCAAGCCCGAGTCGACGGCGCGTCGTGTTCCACGCGCGCCTCAAAGAGATGTCAGCACTATTGACGGGGTCCGCTAGGGTCGATGCCAGCTAGGGTTGCGGGATGTTCGAAAGAGTTACCGTGGCCCCGGCACAGGCAACAGAAGGAACACGGGTGGGTTTTAGTCAGTAAAAGTCTGACACGCCCTCCCGCTCCGCCCAGAGCGGGAGAAGTCATTTGATGATTTCCCATCCACAAAAAAAAAAAAAAAAAAATTGCACAACACGTGCCGATCCTAGAATTCGGGGTCAATGACCACGAACCACGTGTGAATTTTGCCGCTGGTTTTTGTCTAGCGCAAGGGTACATACACATTGCGAGACTGCGATATTTTTCTATCTGTTATTTATCAGTTTTTTTTATTCATATTTTTATTAGTATCATGTGAGCATGAACTATTGTGGGTTAGAATACGTCCATCGTTTAAACTAACATACTATATATACGCGACGAATTGAGAACCTCCTCCTTTTTTTGAAGTCGGTTAAAAATAAACAATCTGCTAGTCATTTTGTGAAATTGCAAATGATTAATTTTAAAATACCAACATACTTACATAAACTTTTGAAAAAAAAAATCGGGAAACTCCAAAATCCACGAAATCCTACTTTCACTGCCACCTTTCACTTCAAATTACTCAACAAAATAGGATAATATTTTGCATTATATAATATTAATATTAATCTATGAATTGTAAACAAGCCAAGCTCTTGAACAAGCTAGTGAACTAGACTGTAAGATAATCGATTCAATACTAAGTTGAAAAGTTATTAGCTGTGAAAGTTCGTAGCGATGTTGCAGTTATAGTGTTGAAACAGACTGAATGAAAATTGCCTAAGCGAGTGCTAATGATGCGGTTTTTTTACTATGCTGTTATTAATACGTTGCACGTGCTAGGATATGTGCAAACTGATATTAGGTTCGATTTGAATTTTATTAGGAATGCAGTAGGTATTACTTAGGTAAATGCTACTGACTTACTTCACTGCCTCAATAGTCTAATACCGTTTGACTACGTTACATCGTTTATTTTCGGAAAAACCGAAATATCTATCTACGACAAGTAAATAAAATTGAAGTGTCTGTTTGTAATGTCAAAATAACAGCGTTTTTACTAAATGCATATAAGTATATACAGTATCCATAAAAAAAAATAAAAAAAAATTCCAAAAAAAAAAGGAAATTCTAAAAAAAAATTAAAATTCTTGTCTGTCTGTCGGTCTGTCTATTTGTTCTGGCTAATCTCCGAAACGGCTGGACCGATTTAGACGGGACTTTCACTGGCAGATAGCTGATGTTACAAGGAGTAACTTAGGCTACTTTTATTTCAGAAAAATAATTAGGGTTCCGCGCAAAACAATTAAAACCCATGACATAGTGAACAAATAGCGCGGGCGGGCGATGCAACGCTGCGGGTTTGGGGAACGAGGGACAAGGGACGAGGGAGTTTTATTAAAATGTGGCTGTTATTATATCATGTATCTTACGACTTCCGCGCGAATGTAGTCACAGGGCACAGCTAGTAGCGAATAAAATGTTACTATCGACCAATAGAAATAGATACAGATTCCCACCTACACTACCGCTCAAAAGTCACCAAGTCAAAGTCAAAGGCCACCCAGTAAAATACGTTTTGTAAAAGTTTGATTCAATGAAACTGTTTATTAGCATTTTTAAACATAACAATAATACCATTTTTAAATTTTGGACTCATCTATGTGTCCACCTTTATTTTTTATGACAGCCTCACAAAGCTTCGGCAACCTAGCTACTAATTTTTCCAATGTTGTCTTGGTTATCTTCTGCCATTCGTCTTGTACTATGGTCTTGTAGTTTTCTCCATATCTTCCTGAGATGTAGGGACAACGTTTCCGCATCTGTCTATCCAGCTGATTCCACAATAGTTCTATCGGGTTTAGGTCTGGGGACTGTGGAGATCATATCATGAGTTTCAACACCTGTTGTTGTTCTTTTCCTTTTAAAAAGTCCTTGCATAGTCTTGACGTGTGTTTCGGGTCATTACCCTGTTGAAATATAAGTACAAAAATGGTCTAAAACTGACAACTTTTGCGGCCCCCTATTTCTTAATTTTTAAAGATAGTATACAATGTGTCTGTACACAGTGTGACGAAAATTAAGGGTGAGGTACAGACCATCAAACTGAACAACTTTCTCCCGGGGACCAACATCGTAATCGCAAAAAAAATATCAGTCGTCTCATACATTTGTTCGAGTAGGTATTGAAGTTTTGTATGGGATGACTGATTTTTTTTTCACGATTACGATGTTGGTCCCCGGGAAAAAGTTGTTCAGTTTGATGGTCTTTACCTCCCCTTTAAGTTTTACTATTCCGAAACCAGACACCCTGTATATATATATATTGTAGCGAAAAAAAAAATTAAAAGACGGAAAATTCACTTTTCTGCTACAACACGTTTAATTTTGTTTTTAAAATAAAAATAGAAAATAAACATTAAAAGGTAAAAAAAATGAACATTATGGTATAAAAAATGCAGGTTGACTTGTGTGAAGGGAATAAAATAGAGAACTTTGGTCCGATAGGTACGCGAATAACGAACGAGAAATAAAACGTACTAACTAGTCGATTGCAATCTCTAATAAGTAACGCTACCAAAACATATCGTTATGAAAAAAAAAATCTGAGAACCAAGGTATCTCGCATTTTACATATTTGAAAATAAAAATTAAGTAGTTAATGAATTAAAAAATCTGCAGAGGGTTACTATCTACACTATTAAATTAGAACGTAAAATATCATAAAAAAAACCGTGGCATAAGTAATTGCGTCCGGCGAGGTGACGTAGACTGTAGGAAGTCGTAGTTCTTTGTTCAGGAACTGGCGTTGGTTGCGAGACCTTCAGCGGTCAAAATGCGGTCCAACTCTCGACGTTGGCCAAGGACGTCCAGCGTTATTTTAGGCCAAAACCTGGAGGCCGAAAGGCGGCCTGTTCAAAACTGTTCAATCCAGGAAAAATAAAGATGAATGGTTAGACTCGTACTTAATATACCATACTTAAAATTGCTTTGCCCTATGGTATTCGGCAGGGATATAGTGTGCGAACACTTTTACGATAAATATTTTCCACTAATTGTAATTTTTGGGACGTAAAAATTCGTTTTTCTTCAATAAAATCACAAACGACAGCAAATTGTCAATCAAGCGTTCCCATCGAATGACAGTTTGAAATTCGAATCACGAAATAAAAAGATAAAAATCGACCAGGCTCAAATACAAACGGAAAAAAGGTTGATTATAAAGAACCAAAAAGTTTTGACATGCAGAGTTATGCTGCAATATATATATTTGCAGTCTACTCAATGATTTCTAAATAACACCCCACATGCAAGTTTATTGCAATAAAGTTAATAATTAAAGTGTTTAATTTTGAACTTTATTTTGTTTTTATTATTTGTTGTTATAGCGGCAATAGAAGAAACCCCTCCGAATTTTGATTTGAATCTTACATCATTTTCGGACACGATTAAAATGTCTGACTTTTCTGTATGACTGCAACATTTTAATTCATTTTATATAATTATGTGTTATTTTCATCGTACCGGTTTTGTTTTATGATCGGGTTTTAGCGGTTTTACGCACTTAAGAATTTTAGCATAACTTGACACGACTAAAAAGGCGTATTTAGTATACATATAGAGGTATGAGGAACAGGGTGTAAAGTTCACTCATCCTCCATAGAAAAAGGAGGATCCTCTGACCAGACGGGTGGTGTCAGGGTATATAATAGTAGTCTATGGTGTCTGGTGGGCAACTGCCCGACGACTGATGTCGGAACGTTGTATACTACGTGGAACAGGAGGATTGACATTCCTTTAAACCACGCAAAGAGAATCATGTTCTTTGCCCGTATACAAAAAATCAATCAAATCCAATGAATACTTTAGCCACAGGAAATTATTTTTCAACATGATGTAGATCTGAGTCCTTAATAATAGATAAATCGTAGATAAAGCGCGTTTACTTTTTATGCAGTTGATTCTGCTATTTATTTTGTTTGAAAACTGCAATTTTTTAATTTTCCATTAACTACTAATCCTCGTGTTTTAAAATGTTTCAATGGGTTAGTAGTAGTACGGTGCTCGTTTTCATCTAATGTCGTACATCCAGAAACACGTTGTATAAACAGGGTGTAAGGGACAGCCCTCCACAAACTAACAGGGTGCGGTCAGCTCCTTATTTTGAATCATATTCCACCGAAAATATTCACAGAAAAATTTTCATTTTTTTAAATCGATTTTTCAGTTAGGTACTAATCCTTTATTTCAATGTAAAATTACATTATCTGTACGTAGCACTCCATTTATGTAAATAAAACAGCATGCAGGGTGTAAGGGAGTGCCCTCCGCAGACTGATGGGGTGAATTCAGTATATCATACTAAGAAATTGTTCTACTAGAGTCGCATCGTAATATTTTCTTTTAGTAAGATGCAAAAAGTGCATATAAATACTGTCATACTAAGATGACCGGTGCATGAAATTATTTCTGGGGGCCAACCACCACGTCAGCAGTATCATTTCGCAGTATTATTTTAATGTTACTTCAGTGTGAGAAAGAGATAAAGCTATACAGGACATCTAGCTCCATCTCTTTCCCACACTTAAGTAAGTTTAAAATAATACTACTTTAAGAGGTGTGGTGGCCTAGCTCCTAGAACGTGTTATGGGTATCCAATAAACCTGATTTGTTTTATTACCTCACACGTAAGAGCGCGTTCAGACGACACGCGCCCGCTAAACGCACGCCACGCCGCGTCAGCACTCGCTTTGAAATTTGTTGTATATAATTTGAGTCTTATGACACATCAATAGATCTCAAATTGCATTTATCGAAGTCCAACCGCACACGCCACGCGCCCGCCTCACGTCCGCGTCTTGCCAACCCCGCGCTCACCCTGCACACGCGCTGCACCCACCCCGCATACGCCTTGCGCCCGCGCTTCGTCTAGCGTCGTCGTTGTATTGACTGTGATCAAGTTTAATAGTATAAGCGGGTGCGAGGCGTGTCCGATGCGTGCGCTGATTTTGCGCGTGGCGAGATTGCAAAATTTTTATTTGCGCTAATGTGTCGTTACCGTGGCAAAACGCGCTTAGCGAGTCGGCAGCGCAGCGAGCCTTCGGCCGCCGAGTATTTCAACATGCATTGCTGATTTTTTTAATTTTGGTTGTTTTATTTACATAATGGAGTGCTGCGTATAGAGAATGTAACTTTACATTGAAATAAAGGAATAGTAACTGAAAAAACGATAAAAAAATGAAAATTTTCCTGAGAATATTTTCGGTGGAATATGATTCAAAATAAGTAGCTGAATGCACCCTGTTAGTTTGCGGAGGGCTGTCCCTTACAGCCTGTATACCTATCTAACATAGCTTCACGCCTGTATTCCCCGAAGGGTTGGGCAGAGGTCTACCTAATAGCCTATAATATATAGTAAGTATATTGTATATAGTAAGATAGATATATTATTGAACACAATGTAGTAACGCTTAGGTGTTACCACTTCGGCACTATAGTTTAGAGGGTATATTCGTTATACCCATTATGGCAACACAATTTATTACCCTAATGCTTCCCTGCCTGCATGGACAAACAGTCGGTCGAGCTTCACTAGTTTAGAGACTCAAACATATTTCCGGAACTTCTGGGATATTCAGGGCGGGCGGGACTTACTAATCTCTTCGGACGAAGCACTTCGTATAATAATTATACTCGTGCTTCGTCCTCAAGATAAGTAAGAGAGATATATTATTGAACACAATGTAGATGTTGAGAGAGAGAGAGAGAGAGAGAGGAGGGAATATGAAATTAATTAAAATAAATTTTATCTCGTAGAAACATTTATTTTAAATTCCCTTAGTACCACAAGACAATTGTCGATACGTAATTATGCTTACTAACTATATTTATAGTCACGAAAACAATGAGATGCATAACAGGACTGAAGGTTCTATAATCTACGTAAGTACCACTTTAATAACTAAGCATATTCATTTATATAATGTACAGAGCGAACACACTACCCTTTTTTTTTTTTTTTTTTTTTTTTTTTTTTTTTTTTTTTTTTTGTGGATGGGAAATCATCAAATGACTTCTCCCGCTCTGGGCGGAGCGGGAGGGCGTGTCAGACTTTTACTGACTAAAACCCACCTGTGTTCCTTCTGTTGCCTGTGCCGGGGCCACGGTAACTCTTTCGAACATCCCGCAACCCTAGCTGGCATCGGCCCTAGCGGACCCCGTCAATAGTGCTGACATCTCTTTGAGGCGCGCGTGGAACACGACGCGCCGTCGACTCGGGCTTGGTCCTTACCGGACGGCGAGCTACCCATTGCTTGCCGTCCGCAAGCCCGCGCCTACGGTGGCCGGGAATCAGCTGCCAATTCCCGACGCCCAGGGCGTCTCCTGCGACGACTAGGGGCGTGAGGGTGCAAAGCTTGCCTCTCCCTCACGCGTCCCGCCTCCTCCTTCACGAGCATTACTGCTTCGCAGAAGGAGGTAATGGCTTCCCATGCACTCTCGCTCCGTACCATGGCCTGGACCAGGGCCGGACGCGAGAGATCGCCGCCGCCGATCGCTTCCGCGAGGACACGGCGGTGCTCCGCCCAAGCCGGGCAGACCTCCACCGTATGCTCCACCGTGTCCTCCGGGCGATCCACACAGTGGTGACACCCGGGCGTTTCCTCCCGCCTTATCCGGAACAGGTACCTCCCGAAGCACCCGTGTCCGGTGAGGACCTGCGTCAGGCGGAAGGTGAGGACGCCGTGGCGCCTCTCCAGCCACTCCTCAAAGAGGGGACTTATCGCCGCAATTGTGGCGTGCCCAGCGCTGGGTTGCGACAATCGCACTCTCCATGCCGCCATGAGATCCTGCCGGAGCTCTGTCCGCCGTGCCGCGATTTCTCGCGGCAACGGAGTTACGCCCCGGCGTCCTGCCTCCTCGCGCCACTCCCAGATGTGCGCGAGGACTTTTGCCTCCAGATCCCATGGCGGTGATCTGGCAAGGAGGTTCGCCGCCTCCCCGGAGACCGTGCGGTATCCCCGGGCTAACCGGATGGCCATGACCCTCTGGGACGCGTTCAACCGACGGACCGGTCGCCGCCTCACGGAACGCGCCCACACCGGAGCTCCGTAAAGGGCCATGGACCGCACGACCCCCGCGTAGAGCCTCCGGCAGGAGGCGTTTGGACCCCCCAGATTGGGCAGGAGCCGCCCCAAGGCAGCCCCGGCCCGCTCCAGTCTGGGAGCCAAACGTCGGAAATGCTCCACGAAATTCCACCGGCTGTCGAGGACGAGTCCCAGGTACTTCATCGTCGACTCGACACCGATGAGAACCCCTCCTACCGTTATTTGGGAACCCGATGGTGGCGCGTTCCGAGGACCATGAAAACACATGGCCTTGGACTTGTGCAAGGCCACCTCGAGTCCCAATTGCCGGATCCTCTCTACGATTGTCGCAACCCCGCGTGCCGCTAATTCGGCCGCCGCCTGGTGCGACCTCCCCTGCGCCAGGACCAGCGTGTCGTCAGCGTAGCAAACTACGCCGACGCCACCAGGGAGGTCGGCGCGCAGCACCCAGTCGTACCCGATGTCCCACAGATGCGGTCCCAGAACCGATCCCTGCGGGACACCGCACGACATCTCTCGCCGGTTCCACTCTCCCCGGTGACCGGGGTAGATGACGGCCCTGTCCGTCAGATAGGCCTCGACCACGCGACAGAGGTAGGTCGGCACTCGGTGATACCGGAGTGCCTCCCTGATGCAACGCCAGGGCAGGGTGTTGAAGGCATTGGCGATGTCTAGAGACACCGCCAAGACGACCCCACCCCGGGCCACAGCATCCCCCGTCGTGAGGGCTCGAACGCGCATGATGGCGTCCACCGTAGAGCGCCCCTTGCGGAAACCAAACTGGCTCTCCGCCAAATCCGGCCCCACCCTCACCAGCCGCCCGACCAGGCGGTCTGCAATGACTCTTTCAAAGAGCTTGCCCACCTCGTCGAGCAGCACGATGGGCCGGTAAGCGGACGGCGAGTCCGCAGGGCGCCCCGGTTTCTTAATGAGGACCAGTTTCCCTGTCCTCCATTGAAGCGGGAACTGGCCCCTCTCCAAGCATGCGCTTAGGAGCCCCCTTAGTCGAGGCCCGAGAGCCTCCAAGGCCAGGACCCAGGCTTTTCCAGGTAAGCCGTCGGGTCCTGGGGCGGTATTCTTGGCATTCAGCCTGCGCACCGCCACTCTCAGCTCTACCTCGGTCACCTCCGGAGCATCGTCGTCATCGTCGGCTGCGTGGTCCGCATCCGACACCGCAGGAGGCGGAGCCATGGGCGGGGGAGTATGTTCCCCTCGCGAAGGGAACAGAGCGCTCACCACGTCCTCCACGAGCTGGGGCCGGAGACTCTGCGTCAGCGGGGGAGCCCATGGGCGGAGCTTGTTCCGCACCATTTTATAGGGGCGTCCCCACGGGTCCCTGTTCAGAGTCTCCAGCGACTCCTCACGGGCCAGTCCCTTGGCCCGCAGGATCTCCGCTCGGAGGGCGGTCTTCGCCGCTCTGTACCCCTCGTACAGCTCCGCCTGAATGGCTTCCGTATCCGGAGGGCGGATACGGAGCCTGCGGTGCCTGGTGTACCGGCGTCGCGCAGCAACGCACGCGTCGCGCAGAGACGTCAACTCCGGCGACCACCAGCACACCTGGCGCCGGGCGCGTCCGGGCCGGACCCGGGGCATTGCCACGTCGCATACTTCGGACATGGCCTCCCGGAACCACCCCGCCTCGTCATTGATGTCAGCAGGCCTGTCCGGTGGTGACACCCAGGCCTGCACGATCGAGGCTTCCAGGAGGAGCTCCCGGTCCAGCTGCTTCAACGCCCACCGCGGACCACTCGGGGTCTGTCGGACCGGCGCGCTCGAGGTCTGGGCGGAGACGTCAAACCGGATGTACCGGTGATCGGAGTAGGTCTCTACCCCCTCCATGACGCGCCAGTCGAGGACACGCGGCGACAGAGCGGGGCTGGCGAACGAAATGTCCACCACTGACTCACCCCGCATCCGCACACACGTGGGGACAGAACCCCGGTTTAGGACGACCAGGCCCGTCTCCAGAGCCCAGTCCTCCACCATCCTGCCCCGTGTGTCCGTAAGCCGGGAACCCCAAGCCACATTCTTGGCATTGAAGTCCCCAAGGACGAGCACAGGCAGGGAACGGAACCCGACGACGACGACTCTCAACTCCGCAAGGGAGTTGTGGAACTCGGCGAGAGTTCGGTTCGGGGAGAAGTATACCCCTACCACGACAATCTCCCCGAACCGTGCTGCCACACAACCCCGTCCCCTCTTGACCGCCTCGAGGGACGGGGTACCGGCGGCGGCCGATGAAATTAGAGTCACTGAGCCGCTCAGGTCCTCCACCCAGTCATCCCTGGGCGGGACAAAGTACGGCTCAGCGACCACGGCGATGTTAATCGACCACTGCGCCATGCTCTGGAGCAACAGATCCTGAGCGGAGGCGCAGTGGTTGATGTTCGCCTGGAGGAGGCGTAATGGGGCCATTATTGGCACTCCATATCAGCCCCCTCCCGAACCCCCTGTGAGGGCCCTGCCGCGGTGGTTGCGGCGGCGGCGACAGTGGAGGCGGCGGCGGCAGCGGTGGCAGTGGCGGCGGCTGCGGCGGTGACGACGGTGGCGGAGGGCTTGCTGGCCCTGGGTTTGGCGGGTGGAGTGCAAGCCTTGCTCCCAGCCCGGTGATTGGCCGGCTTGCCAGCTGCCGCACACGCGAAGCAGTGCGGCGTGGCTTTGCACGAGCCGGCCTTGTGACCGGGCTGACCACAGCAGAAGCAGTGGCTGCTACGATCCACCTCCGAGGTGCATTTAGCTCCCACATGGTTGCCTACGTGGCAGCGGAAGCACCTCAGAGGTCTGGGCTCCAGCAGTTTCACCTGCGTGGAAACCCAGCCCACCTTGAGCCTTTGGCCCTCCCCGGTAATTTTTCGGGCCACCGCCACGGGGCAGCTCACCGTAACGGTTCGCATCCCCGTGAAGTCAGGACGGATGGTGCCTACCCTAACCTGCTCGGCTGAGCACCCTCCAGTCCTAACAACGGCGGCCACCACCTCTCCCTCCGTCACTGAGTCGTCCAAACCCAGTATGCGCATGTTCGCGCACT
Organism: Fissipunctia ypsillon; assembly: GCA_947568875.1. NCBI lineage: Eukaryota > Metazoa > Arthropoda > Insecta > Lepidoptera > Noctuidae > Fissipunctia > Fissipunctia ypsillon. The sequence continues at coordinate 6,261,082 of OX387667.1, forward strand.
TGGTGGGTCTGGACACTCGGGCCTCGTCCGCATTTAGGGACGCCCTAAGCCTCTCGGCCAGAGCGTCAGCGGTCGGGCCGCTGGCCGCACCGGGGACCTCCAGCATCCGGGCCCCAGTCGCAGTGACCTTTACCCGGACGCCATCTGCGATACCGAGCTCGTCGAGGTTCACCGCCGCCCTCGCCTTGGCAAGCACGTCGCGGTAGGACACGCCCTTCTTTTCCGCTTCCGGCTGTAGTGTGATCACTACAGCTGCGGACTTCGGGGCACGAAGCCTAGCCGCGACGCTTCGCTCCTTGCGCCGCTGCCGCCTCTCCTTTTTTTTGGCCGCCCTTGCTGCCTTACCCGCCTTCCTCTTCTCCCCGGCTACTTGCCATTCGGCGTCAGCCGGAGGGGATTTAGGAGGCGGAGGCGGTCGTTTCGCCGCCGGGGCTGGGGCCATCGCGGGTTCCGGGACGGCTCCGCCTTTCACCTGCCCCGATGACCCCGGCTTGGCCGTGGCAGCCGCGGCGGCGGCATACGATGCCGCCTTCCGCTGGCCCGAGGCCGGCTGGCTCGCCGCTAGCGGGGGCCGCAGGACTATAGCCTCCAGGGCGGAAAACCGGCTCCCGAAGGCAGCCAGTTCCCGTCGGACCAGGGCCAGAACCCGGTCCTCAGTAGGCATGGGCCTGACCTGCCCATGCCGCGCCTCCTCCTGTGGCACCTCCCGGGGGCCGGCTTCTCGAAGCCTAGCCAGGTCCGCTCGGAGCTCCGCGTTCTCCTTTCGGAGAAGCTCCATGGCGGCTGTCAAACGGGCGACCTCCGCCCGCATTTCGGACATTGCGTCCGACGGGGGCCTGATGTGACTGGCCTCCGCTGCCGCCATAATGGAGGCCGTGGCTGCGGATATGGCCTTGTCTTTAGAGGACTGAGTCCTCTTCAAGGCCACACTTTTAATAGCGGCTGCCACGACCTCTGCGAACCTGACCGTTCGCTCCGACTTCGAGCCGCCAGTGACGTCCGGCTCACCACCTGACGACTCCGACCCGGCCGAGACCGGCCCTAACTGCGACTCTGGCTCGGCCGGGCCGGCTCGGCTCGGCTTGCTGGCCTCCTTCATGGTGAGCCCTCTGCCAACACCACTTTCATGGGCCCCACCCCGCCGGCTGATCTTTTTACGGGCCGAGCTCACCCATCCGTCCGAGGAAGACTCCTGGCCATCCCCTGGTTTGGGGCGCTTCTTTAAGAACTCTAGGTTCTTCTTAGCCGCCCCAACCACTTCGCGCTCTTGGCTCTTATACGAGCCCTTAGCGCCAGATACGGCGTCGGACTCCGACCCCGCATCGCTTCCCTCCACTTCGCTTCGGTTTTTGTTTTTTTTAAAAGAATCCATTTTTGTTCCCACGAGTAAAAAAACTTTTAATATCTCAAAATCTAGTGGTTCGCACTAGCGACTAATTTAGCTACCCATTAGTCAAGCTATCAACCTCCCTCACGGTGCGCCGCCGCTTGGAGGTTTGGGGTGATTTTTTATAGAGGCTTTCTTCCTCGCGGCCCGGGCGGTTAAGCCAAGACCCTCGACCCCCGTCAAAAGTCAGAGACATGACCTTGACAATCTTCGGGGCTACGAGAATAACGGTGGCAGAAAGAGAAGGCCTCTTCCTGCCTGCCCGGCGGCAGAGTTAGTGCACACCGAGCCCGCTCTTACTCCGCCGCTGTGCGTCTCTGCTTAGAGCGCAGAGAGACACACGTTGGAGCGTACTTCTGACAGGATATTGGCATACGGGCAACAAGACCCCTTAGGCACACAGTACCTAATGGGGAGTCATTGCCCGTACCCCAGGGTGCACCGTCCCGGTGACTGGCCTTCCCCCCGGACGCATCCATAAGGGAATTCCAGCCCACAGGCACACGGGGAGGTTTCCTGTCCAAGCACCCCAACACACTATCCTTGCTACAGCGACATTATCCTCTTTGTCAAGAATTGGTCTGTTATAGAATTTAGCAAATGTAGTGGAATTGCCGCTCCATCCAGCAGTTTGTCGTATGGCGTCAAGGCTTACTCCTTGTTTATATGCCATACAAGTTGCAGTATGTCGTGTGCTATGGGAGGAAAACATGGTTACGTCTATTCCACTATCTTTCAAGGTAGACTTAATCCATCGACTAAGGGTCAATTTATACTAGCGCAGAGTCGAAGCGCATCGAAGCGTCAAATTCTTTACAACTAAAACGAAGCCGCACGAATGCGCGCGTATTCGCCAGAATACGCGCGCACTCTTTTACGTGTAGTAATGGGCATCAACAGCAGTGCTATTGAATCACTTGCCAGTTCCCACGCAGGCCAATTTCCGACTGTTGACGCGTAGGTTCGCTAGTGGGCGCATGGATACGCGATAATGCGCGCGCACCAATTAGCGTTGTTCACGCGCAGACGCGCGAATTCCGAAGAATGCGCGCGTCTTTTTAAAATCTCAGAAGTAATGTGTGCGTTACGCTGTGGAGTTAAGGTTGAATTTGTTATGTTCAGTTTTGGATAGACGCTTTGATGCGCTTCGACTCTGCGCTAGTATAAATTGACCCTAAGAGTTTGACTCGTAACATGATTGAAAGGTTTACGATAGCTAATAAACAGTTAATTTGATTTTCTTAGATTTATAGTCTTATCTAAATAAGCTATGAGAGTTCTTGCCGGACATATTTCGGGTCGTTCGCTAAAGAATGGCAAATAAAGAGTGGGTTGGTTTGTACCTACTTTCGATGTTTTAATAAGATCTTTAATTCTTATTATAATTTTATCATTTAAGGTAATTATTTGATCAGTATAAATTTTAGACAGTGTCTGTACCCGATGGGCTGTAACGAGAGCTAGAAGGGTAGAATACTTCTTCGAAAGCTGCTCTAGTGATAAGCTTTCGTTAGGAAACAGTGTGGTTAAATAATTTAGAACGACATTGGCATCCCATGTTACGTTATACCGTGCTAACGGCGGTCTTAATTTATATACACCTTTACAAAACCTTATGATTCGATCATCATCAGAAATGTCACCAATAATATTAAGGAAAGTGCAGCTCTGTGGCTATTAATTGTCCCATGTTGGGCGCCACCATTAAATATCTGTGTAAGAAAATCTAAAATGATTGGAATGGATGGTTGGTACATGTCAATTACATTTGCAGAACAAACATTATACCAACGTTTGAGGCAAACGTCGTATTGTTTGAAAGTGTTATCCGACAGCGAAGAGAGCACGATGTCTAAGGCTGAGGCCGGGATGCATCGCTGCTGCATGGCCGTCCGGACAACACTCCGGCAACCAGGGTAATGCGACCTTGGATGTTTCGGTTGCTGGAATTAGGAATAATGACATCGTTAGAGTCTAATTTTATCATATTGGAGATAAGTAATCGCTGAAATAATGGATACCATGGTTGTGTAGGCCAATCGGGAACAACCATAATTCTTTCAGCATGATCTGCTATAACCTTCCTTAAGGACTTAAGAATGATTGCTACTAGTGGGAAAGCATAAAACAGATGGTTGGACCAATTTAAGGTGAAAACATCGATCGCAAATGCCCCTGGATCTTTGTGCCAAGAGACATATGTATGTCTCACATTTTTTGTTAATGCGAGAAGCAAATAAATCAACTTGTGGAACTACCAATAGACAATCTATTATTTTTTGATAACCTGTATGTGACAGTATCCACTCTATGTCTGGATGGGTTCGTTGGGATTCCCTATCAGCAATAACATTTTCTGATGATTTAATGAACGAAGCAAATATGATAATTTTACGGTCTTCACGCCAATGCCATATATCTTTTGTGATTTTGGTAAGATGAGGATATTGGATACCTCCCATGCGGTTAATATTAACCAGCACACACGCTAGCTCACAGCAGTGGTGTTGTCAATTCTTAGTAATATTTGGCAGTTCTCATAATTTTTAGCAAATATTTTGAGTGCAAAATAGGCTGCTAAGAGCTCAAGGTTATTTATATGCAACGTAGCCTCGTTGTTAGACCAACGACCACTGGCTGTTTGCCCATTACATGCGGCACCCCACGCCGTTGTTGAAGCGTCAGAGTAAATTTCTAACACGTAAGTATCGTCCTTAATCCTATGTACGGAACGATCTATGGCTTTAGACCACCAGTTTATATCTGGTAACAATGACTGTGGTATTGTCATGTGTCTTTCGATATATCGTTGTCGTTTCGTAAGTTAAGAAACTTGCAACGTTCAAGTTCCTTTGCATACATCCACCCATACTCTACGGCAGGGCAGGCAGACACTAGCAAGACTATTAACTGAGTGAATTTTCTAATCTTACAACGTTTCAATCTTTTAAAATTTTGTAGCTCTGTTTTGATTCTAATTTTTTTTTCAGAGGGTAGACTTAATTCCCATTTACGAGTAAGTATCTATTACGTAACCTAAATATTTACATGACCTTGAGGTTATTTTGTTACTCTTTTCCTAGTTAATAACAAAACCTAGTGCTTGTAATAGCATCTGAGTGGTCTCAATGTTTTGCAAGCATTCATGGTAGGTATATCCAGCAAGGAAGAAATCGTCTAAGTAAATAGATGATATAAAACCACACGATCGTAAGAACTTTTTTTTTTTTTTTTTTTTTGTGGATGGGAAATCATCAAATGACTTCTCCCGCTCTGGGCGGAGCGGGAGGGCGTGTCAGACTTTTACTGACTAAAACCCACCCATGTTCCTTCTGTTGCCTGTGCCGGGGCCACGGTAACTCTTTCGAACATCCCGCAACCCTAGCTGGCATCGGCCCTAGCGGACCCCGTCAATAGTGCTGACATCTCTTTGAGGCGCGCGTGGAACACGACGCGCCGTCGACTCGGGCCTGGTCCTTACCGGACGGCGAGCTACCCATTGCTCGCCGTCCGCAAGCCCGCGCCTACGGTGGCCGGGAATCGGCTGCCGATTCCCGACGCCCAGGGCGTCTCCTGCGGCGACTAGGGGCGTGAGGGTGCAAAGCTTGCCTCTCCCTCACGCGTCCCGCCTCCTCCTTCACGAGCATTACTGCTTCGCAGAAGGAGGTAATGGCTTCCCATGCACTCTCGCTCCGTACCATGGCCTGGACCAGGGCCGGACGCGAGAGATCGCCGCCGCCGATCGCTTCCGCGAGGACACGGCGGTGCCCCGCCCAAGCCGGGCAGACTTCCACCGTATGCTCCACCGTGTCCTCCGGGCGATCCACACAGTGGTGACACCCGGGCGTTTCCTCCCGCCTTATCCGGAACAGGTACCTCCCGAAGCACCCGTGTCCGGTGAGGACCTGCGTCAGGCGGAAGGTGAGGACGCCGTGGCGCCTCTCCAGCCACTCCTCAAAGAGGGGACTTATCGCCGCAATTGTGGCGTGCCCAGCGCTGGGTTGCGACAATCGCACTCTCCATGCCGCCATGAGATCCTGCCGGAGCTCTGTCCGCCGTGCCGCGATTTCTCGCGGCAACGGAGTTACGCCCCGGCGTCCTGCCTCCTCGCGCCACTCCCAGATGTGCGCGAGGACTTTTGCCTCCAGATCCCATGGCGGTAATCCGGCAAGGAGGTTCGCCGCCTCCCCGGAGACCGTGCGGTATCCCCGGGCTAACCGGATGGCCATGACCCTCTGGGACGCGTTCAACCGACGACGATCGTAAGAACTTGATGACAGGTTTCATCAATTTCGTCAATATGAATGGAGCCGTACGGATATCGAAGGGCAGGACGTTAAATTCATATAACTTTTCATCAATAATGAACCGAAGGACCTGATTCTCCTTGAATCGGGATGAATATTAATAAGAAAATATGCATCTTTTAATTCTAATGTCGCGATGTAACAGTCTCGTGATACAAGTTTCAGCGCAGTACGTATGCCCTCTAATTTAAAATGTTCTGAGTTAATGAAAGTATTTAAAATTTTTAATTTAAGGATAAATCTCATCTTGCCATTTGGTTTCGGTACTAAAAACACACGTGACACATATTGATCAGAACATGTTTTAGCTTCGGATATGGCGCCAACGGATAACACACGTGACACATATTGATCAGAACATGTTTTAGCTTCGGATATGGCGCCAACGGATAACACACGTGACACATATTGATCAGAACATGTTTTAGCTTCGGATATGGCGCCAACGGATAACACACGTGACACATATTGATCAGAACATGTTTTAGCTTCGGATATGGCGCCAACGGATAATACACGTGACACATATTGATCAGAACATGTTTTAGCTTCGGATATGGCGCCAACGGATAACACACGTGACACATATTGATCAGAACATGTTTTAGCTTCGGATATGGCGCCAACGGATAACACACGTGACACATATTGATCAGAACATGTTTTAGCTTCGGATATGGCGCCAACGGATAACATACGTGACACATATTGATCAGAACATGTTTTAGCTTCGGATATGGCGCCAACGGATAACACACGTGACACATATTGATCAGAACATGTTTTAGCTTCGGATATGGCGCCAACGGATAACACACGTGACACATATTGATCAGAACATGTTTTAGCTTCGGATATGGCGCCAACGGATAACAGGTTATCAATTATGTTTATTAATTGAGCCTTCTCTGAGTCAGAAAAAATATTTGGTGTTGGTACACAACGTTGATGTACAGGCTGATTAAACTTAATTTTATAACCGTTTATCCACGACAATACGGTACGGTCTTTAGTTAGTAACGACCATTGTTTATGAAAGTGGGCAAGTCTGCCCGCGTAACGTACCGGATCTATTGTGGGCGGTTCCGCTTCGGTCGCTGCGCTGCGAGAATGCTTGCAACGAGTTCCTGTGCGGTTGTGCGTTCCGAGCAGCAAGTGGAGGTTGCTGCGGCTGTGGACCCCTCACCTGCCTGCGAGCCGGGATCCTCGCCTTCCAGTTTACCTAAATGCCTATTGTTGTACGTTTTATTCGCCGAAGTCGAAGCTTTAGGTTTGGTTGTTTCTGGTTTCATTTCAGAGCTGGATTTTGAAACAGCCTTCGCTGTTTTGAGGGTATCAGCGAGATCATTGCCAAAGAGGAACTTGTCGATCTTTGTGGTATTCAGCTGGTCCTTCAACTCTTTTTTGAGTGAATAGGTACCTATACAGAATAATTTTAAAAGGAGTGCGAATATTTCAGGAGGTAACCAGGTGCATAAAACTGGACAACTTTCCCCAAGGAACATAGGTCAAAATCTTAAAATTGAAAATCGACTTTTCATACAAAGTGACTGGTCACGTGACTTATGTTTGTATGAGAAGTTGAATTTTATTTTTTAGATTTCGACCTATGTTCCTTGGGGAAAGTTGTTCAGTTTTATGCACCTGATTACCTGCTAAAATATCCGCACTCCTTTTAAACTTATCCTGTAGTGCAAAATTACGCCTAGCTTGAGATTCTGAATGTTGTATATCACATAATATTCGACCAACATCCATAAGATCTTCTATCAGAACATGGTTTCTCTTTTTGACGTCAAGCTGTTTGGATATAATGTTGCCCTAGGATGAAATCCCTGCGGCCATTTGCTTCTGTCTCGATTCTATGGCTTTGTCTCTTTTATGTACTTGATCGGTTGTGGCGGCTTTAATTTCTGCATTCAGGAGTGGTGCAGCTATCATAGTGCAGTTTCCTGGCACTAAAAACTTACTGACAAGATCTTTACGAACATCTTTGTCCAGACCGGATGTTGCAATATGAGCAAATCTGGTTGCGACATCCTTATTTATATCCGGGCCGTATTCAACCGTTATTGACGGATCTGTTCCCAATATGTCCAGGATTTCGTATTGCAGTCTTCGTGGTCGTTGGGGATGATCACATCTTCTGCCAGGGCAGACACGGCTATCATTGGCGATACCTCATCATCCACCACTGGCGGGTGACCAATGATGGTGTCTAGATGCTCGTCAGGGTTTGTCGTTGCTTCCTGGTCTGTGAAGAGAGGGTAGCAATCAGACTATTTGTCAAAACGAATATGCATACGTGGAAATGCAAAATCGGCAGAATGTACAATCGGAGAATCACGAAATAGTGATTATCAAATGCGGCGATGTAGTCCCACAGACTAATCTGAAGCATAATAGTAGGTAGGCCAATAATAAGCACAGTCTATGGTAAATTATTATAGGCGGCGATATAGTCCCTCAGACTAATCCGATGCATAAAAGGTGGGTAGTCTTCAAAAAATTACTCCCTTTAATTACGTATATATGCGGCGATATACAGGGTGTTTGGAAGGTGGGTGCAAAGCCTTAAAGGGGAGTTAATACAGACCATCTAGAACATTTTGAGCCATATTTGTCCTAACCAAAGTCTGATATTTATTTTTTTAGAGAACTTTTACGATTTTGGTACCAAAATCCCAAAATTTTCCAATTAAGGCCTAATAACGCAAAGATTGAGTGAAAATTTCTATTTTTTTTAATTTACTTTATTGGCCTAATGTGTGTTTAATGGTATGAAATCATTTCGAAGCACCGTATTTACTAAAAAAATAACTTTCAGACTATTTAAAATAAAAAGAAAAAAAAATTTAAGAAAAAAAATGGATTTTAATTGACATTTAAAAAATAAATAAAATAGCTACTGGTGTTCAAATAATTTTAAAAACATGCTGAGTTATTGCTCTTTTTTTTAAGGTATCATTTACTTAGATAGCTTTACAATTTTTGAAGTTAGGGTGCCTGAACCAGTTAAAGTCGATTTTAAGGAGTAAAAAAAAAAGACAGTTTTTGATTTGATTTTTTAATTTTGATGTTCAAAATGGCTTCCGCCACAGCGTATACATTTACGACAGCGATTTCTAACTTCTGTCGTGGTGATTTTAAGCTGCATTTCTTCTTTCATTGTTCTGAAAGCTGCTTCTATTCTTTGAATTAGTTCTTCTCTTGTTGAAATCTCAGTTGTGTATACGAGCTCCTTTGCCCGTCCCCAGACAAAAAAATCTAACGGCGTCAGGTCGGGCGATCGCGCGGGCCAAGGAATGGGCCCATCTCTACCTATCCAGCTGCCTGGAAAACAGTTATCAAGATGTTCTCTGACAATCAATGTCCAATGAGATGGACATCCATCTTGTTGGAAAATTATTGGCCTGTCCGTATTTAAAATGGGTACTTCCGCATCATCCAGGAGTGTTGGGAGATCGTTTTGTAGAAAATTCAGATAATTTTCACCGTTTAAATTATCTGGTAAAATGTGGGGCCCAATCAACGTCCGTCCAATTACTCCAGCCCATACATTAACGGAGAATTTTGCTTGGAAAGACACCTGAAACAAAAATTAATTCTAATTAAAGTGTTCTTTGAAGATGTGTTGAACATCTGGACTTAAATTAATAAACATTAATTTGTATACCTGTTTTTTCCAATGCGGATTGTTGTCCTTGTCAGCCCATTCATGTAAATTATGGAAATTCGTGATTCCTTCTCTAGAAAATTTGGACTCATCAGTCCAGAGGATAGATTTTAGAAACCATCTGTCGTCAATGTCGCTATTGAGCATAAATCGGCAGAACTGCATCCTTCTCCCAGGATCGGTTTCTACCAAGCCTTGCACGCCTCTACCGTGAAACGGATATTTATGTTCCCGATGCATGGTACTCCACACTTTCCATATTGAAAGGTTTAAGTTTCTCGCCACAGTTCTGACGCTGGTTGTAGGATCCGCTTCAAAGGCTGCAAGTATTTGTTCTTCAACGTCGGGGTCATGTCTTCCTGGATTCACTCCGGGTACTGCATGATGGATGCCAGATTCCGAAAGTCTGCGATACGTGTTGTAAAAAACTCGAACATTAGGTAGCCTGAAATGAAATTGTTTATTAGTAACGTCAGTTACAAATCAACATGGCAATTGAAGTAATAATGTTAGTATTAGAAGTTACTTTACCTGCGGTTCGGGTAACGTTCTTGGTACAAACGTCGTGCCAAAGCTCCGTTACCATCAGCTCTGCCATACATAAAAACGATATCCGCTTGTTCCTGAGATGTAAATGCAGCCATGGCAATCGTACATACACTCAATTAAAATGTCAATTAGTTCAATAGTCCGAAATAACACGTGCAGGAGCGTAAAGCTACAACTGAACACGGTAAATCACAAACGCAATACAAGTAATTCCAAAATTAATAATCAACACGCGCAGGAGCATTAAGCTACGACTGAGTACGGTGAATCAAACGTCTACTCGCAACGCGCAAGGGCAGAGCAGTGAAGAAAGAGAGAGAAAAGATGACATCACCGAAGCGACGGGTCGGGTCCATCTCAGGTACTAACGAATTTATAAACTCAAAAAGCATCTTTACATCCTCGGCAATAAGACCTAAAGTTGTCTTTATCATAACAAAAGAATCAAGAGCCCTTTGTTATCGTACGCCGCCCGGTCCGCCGGCCACCACGGCAGCCTTTGTTTCGTTTTGTAAGGCCGACTTTTTTTAAGTGCGTCTAAAAAATAACCACTTTAGACTTTAGTTTAAAGTTATTTGAGGAAAAATCAGGTTGATTTTAATTTTATTGAAATTTGAAATTTCTTACCCTTAATTGGTCCAGGCACCCTAACTTCAAAAATTGTAAAGCTATCTAAGTAAATGATACCTTAAAAAAAAGAGCAATAACTCAGCATGTTTTTAAAATTATTTGAACACCAGTAGCTATTTTATTTATTTTTTAAATGTCAATTAAAATCCATTTTTTTTCTTTAATTTTTTTTTCTTTTTATTTTAAATAGTCTGAAAGTTATTTTTTTAGTAAATACGGTGCTTCGAAATGATTTCATACCATTAAACACACATTAGGCCAATAAAGTAAATTAAAAAAAATATAAATTTTCACTCAATCTTTGCGTTATTAGGCCTTAATTGGAAAATTTTGGGATTTTGGTACCAAAATCGTAAAAGTTCTCTAAAAAAATAAATATCAGACTTTGGTTAGGACAAATATGGCTCAAAATGTTCTAGATGGTCTGTATTAACTCCCCTTTAAGGCTTTGCACCCACCTTCCAAACACCCTGTAGTTCTGCAGACTAATCTGTTGTATTTAACGTGATCGTTAGTGATCAGGGCAATTGCTTTTAAGGTGTAATATGACCACGGAACAGAAAAAACAGTGGAAGTAGCTTGAGAAAATGTTTGTACCAGAACCGGTGTCACCAAACTCACACAAATAAACCGATAATCATTTGCACTACAAAGAAACAATTCGTTTGATTTGTAGTTTTAAGTTTAGTCAAAATTAGCCTACATCACAGATTTGGAAATAAACCCTGACGTTCTACAAATAAGATTTATTTTGCTTTAGCGGCAAAACGTATTTACGGTCTATAGTCACACTAGATTCGATTGACGAGTCAATTCCGCTACTTGACCATAGATGGCGCTATTCTCAGGGGTCGCAATTATCAACTTAATTGCGTTAAACATACGGTTGACATTTGCGTGATCGGTCGAATTCTGCTGCTACTCGGCCAAGGCCGCACCACGTAGCACATTGAAATTCTTTATCGATATCGATAGATACCCGATATTTTGTTAAATTAGCATAAATAAGACTTGTTGGGAGTACATTTATTTATTTGGTACACAAACCACTGTTCATTTTAAACTATTAATTAACACTTTAAGTGCCCAGCACCTGGCTCCCGGGTCGAACGATAATTCGTTCGTGTGCCCACAATTCGGCTCCCGAGTCAGGTCAGCTATAGATGACATGTGACCATGCCCAGCACCCGCCTACCGGATGCAAATCAAAACACGCTACTAGGGCTGCCAAGAATAAACTAGGTTTGAATGAAGGATTTAAAAGTTGGTACTTTTGAGTAAGTCTTATAACAATTAATATACCCCTATGTTGTACCTAACTCTTTAGCTAGATGTATTTAAAATTACATCACGAGTATCATCCTACATTTTTTTTTATTAACTTAATTAATTTAATAATTATCTGCATTATATTACTTACATACATATTTAAATATTTTTATTTTAAAAAGGTAATGTATTACATGTCGATTGATTTTATCGATAAAGTCACGCACTATTTGGATAGCGTCAAAAGTCTAGGTAGACAAGCGAATATTCCAGAAAGGCTAATAACCGGGAAAAGAAAATCAACTTTGTTGTCATGTCTGTAAGGACAATTTTTGTTTGTATATCTAGTGCAATGTTTGACTAAATTTTATTTTTTCATTTTAATAAAATAAATCCGAAAATAATACTTACCGGTGGTATGATACACCTCCATGAGTTAGATTTTTAGTCCGACTATGGTTTTTACAGTCCAATATGGCACAATAAGGCATTTTAATATTTTTTTACGTAAATTGTATGTTGACGCAGTCTAGTTTGCGAATGAGAGCGCTTGAACAGCAAGTGCGTAATGCAGTACTTACTAGCGGCGACAGTGCCACGCCTACTTACTACTTCCACTGTTTTTTCTGTTCCGTGAATATGACCGTTGTTACATTTCAACTATCCACTTAATAATTTGCAATGTGTGGGTACTTACTGTCTGGGTTCTCAGGTGGCGCCGGCGCGGGTGTAGAAGGCCTCGATGAGCATGAGGACGAGCTTGAAGACTGGCTTGAAGATGATGACGAACTTAACCGAAAACAATTAGGAAAGTAAAGATGCCACAGTTGACGGTATTATTATTATGATGTACCAATTCACCGCAAATAACTAATTATGTAATTATGTACTACCTATATAACTGCACGACGAGCGCGAGCGCTCTGGACTATTTTAACAATTACCTTCATGTTATTATTAAAACTTTGTTTCTCATTAAGTGATTATGTACCTAAATCTTTGAGAAATAAATTATATTTTAACCGTAAAAGTAAAAATACCACGTTTTTAACTCAGTTACAACATTTCCTACCAACTGTTAAAGAAAGCCATGCCCACAGGTAAGTACGTATGGTACGTACCCTACAAAAATTAAAAAAAAAATTAAAGAAAAAAATTGTTTTATTTTTTCCTTAAATAACGCATCGGCAAACTGCGCGATAGTGAAGTGTGTCAATTTGATAAACTTTTTCCCGGTACTAAACGTTTGTACCTAATTGTAATTTTAGAATAGTCGTTTAAAAATAATAATTATTATTCTATGGTAATACAATAAAATCTTAATATAAAACTATTAACTACTTGTTACACAAATACTTATTAAACTAATAATAAAAACTTCATCACATGTTAACCTAAATTACTCTAATCTCTAGCCACAACGATACGTCGAACAACTAGTCGAATAACCCACCCCTAACTGTTCCCGGCGCAAAGGTGCCCATAACGCTTGCTGCATTGCCACGTTGGATAGCAATGGCTAACCTTTGCACCAAGAACGAGCCAGAACGGGAGTCACCCGTTTTGTCACGGAGCCTGTGCCCAATCTCACTAATGAGCTTTTTGGCCTCAGAGCCCCAACCACCCAGCCGTCCCTCCAAGGCACCAGGGTCAGCCCGTCCGGCCTCTTGCCGTCAGTCCTGCATAGACCCGGAGGCTCCAGTACACAGGGGACATCTGCTGATATAAATGCCCTCCGCACAATATCATTGAGCGCGTGGTGACGCGGGAACCTCCCCGAGCAACGACGACAACTCAAAGCATGATGGCCATCGGCTTCTACCATGGAACCGCAGGTGCATCTGTGGGGTTCACACACCTTGCAGCCCAGGCGGAGGGCAACGGCCACACGCAAAGAGTCGTCATCAAGCAATGTGCCCAGGTGAGGCGAAGGAAGCGCGTGCAACCATGCCCCCGATTCCGGCTGCGATACAGCTCTGAGTCTGGCTAAATCAGCCCCCGAGAAACCCACCAACATTTGTTCCTGGATTAGCTTAGACGTGACGTCGTCCCAAGCTCGCTGAACATATTTCACGTTAGGGCTCGCTACCCCCATGCTGAGGACAGACCAAGCTGACTCGGCATCCGACATAAATGGTATGTTTGCCCCGTCACCATTGGAATTGAGAATTACAGTGACGAGGTCAGCCACCCCATGTGTCGACGCCAGGAAAGCCGGCAGGCCCACATCATGCACGCACCGCACCCCCAGACCTCCGTACCGGATAGGAAGAGCCACCTGTTTCCACTGCGCATCATTAAAGGACACGTTTAGGATAGACTCAACCATTGACTTGAGAGCACAGTCAAAAGAACTAACCTCCCCAGGACAAAGCCAGGTAGGAGCGGTTCGCAAGAGATATGTAACCTTGGGTAAGGCGAAACACATGCGCAATAACAAAATCGCAACGTGCGCGGAGAGATCCTTGAGACGTTCCCGAGCATTGAGGAGTAGCTGTTTACGGGAGGAAATGGCTTCTGGCACTCCGTCAAGAAAAATGGGAGATCCCAAAAGGAAGAAAGAAAGAGGAGAAAGTTCCTTGAGGCCAGGTAAATGAGAACCAAAGCGTGAGAAGTGAGTACGAGCCCCAATGCCACAGGGAAATAATTCGCACTTGGAGGGATTCACCTCCAGACCCAGCTTCCTAAGTTGAGGGACAAGAGCCTCCAGATCCTGGCAAACCTCTTCCGGTGATCCACCAATAATGCCATCATCAAGGTACCACAGGTTCAGAGACGATTTTAGTCCAGAGATGACTTTGTGGATTGCTAAACTGAAAACAAGCGGCCCTAATGGGTCCCCCTGCTGCGCTCCCACTTGAGATGAAATGAGACTATCACCAAAGAAGAGATTAGAAGGAGAATAATATACCTGATAGAGGAAGGGGTATAGAGAAGGAATTTTATCCTTGACCTCACTCAAGAGAACGTCTCTTTCCAGGGTGTTAAAAGCATTGCGGATATCGAGTTTCAGCACCACGCAGTTCGAGTTTTCAGAGTCCATGACGAACGCCCGCGTCGCGTGGATAGCAGCCTCGCACCCCCGACGCGTCCCGAACCCTAGTTGATGCGGCTGCAAGTATTCGGACATAGCTACTCTTATGGACCGGCACGCCAGCTTAGCTGTCAACCTTCTGAACACGCTGCCGATAGCTATTGGTCTCAGCCCTCCGTCTTTTTTCTTGAGTGCGCAAAGAGAAGCACCGTACAAATAAGGACAAACTACCGGATTGAGCTGACCACTCATTAAAAAATTTGCGAGCTTTGTCAAACACTCCAACAAACGCCGCCCATTTTCGCCCGCAGAACCAGATGTTAGCTCTTTCAAATGCCCCGGACGAATTCCATCCAAGCCAGCCGCAGAGCCACTATAAAAAGAGCTCAAGGCCAACGCGACGTCCTCCACTGACGCAGTCACCCTTGGAAATGACGAATCCGGCGCCGATGGAAAATTAAGCGGACGCGATGGGCTTGGGTGCTTGACCGTAAGGGCGCTTAGCGTGTCAGGATCGCGTCGCGCGAACGAGTCGTCTGAAACCAGCAACCGAACCGCCCCTCGGAGGTCTCCCTCGAACACCTTAGACTCGATGGCTTTTCGAATCCCTCGTGACTTAGCTACCCCTGCCACACAACTCGACTCGTCCACAAACTGGTCTGCACCAACCGACTCGACGTTTGCCTTCACCTTTGCAGTCATGTTTCCAGGTGCGTCCCTCGAAGGAACTCTCAGCCCACCAAACGCAAAAGTGAGAAGCGCGCCCCAGTCCTCCACACCGTTACAGCTAACGCACTTACCGATAATGTCGCACAGCTTGCCCGCCGCCTGGTTCCGCGCACCCTTAGGGATGTGCCTAAGTACTGGCGTACTCACCTTCCAGGCCGAGAGCCTCTCCAAAGGGCAAGGGCGCGAAACCCACGGCACCTGGCTCACTGGCTGGGAATCGGAGACAGTAGACGACGTCTGAGGAGTGGTGACCGGTTGACGCGCATTCCTGTGCATACGGCCCATATGGATCTTAAGCCCATGCGAGCTAAATGCACGTGAAGACCCAGGGCAGTGAGGACAAGACAACATTGCGGACAGGGCACTCATTTGGGCGTCTATATATTTACAAACAGTGCTCGCATTAAACAACATATACAATAAATTAAACCTGGCTACACACAATTTCACGCAGAGCTCATATTTGACAGTTACAAAACGTAAATATCTAATATTATTTATATAAATTTATTTATTTATTTATTTCACACACCAATAAGTACAACATGTTACGGTAACCCAAGACGATGTTATACCCTCTGTTTCTTATAAAATATACCTAAACATAAAATTTCAAAATAAAAATAAAACTAAAATAATAAAAATCACATAATATGCCTCCTTCAATGCACCTTTGTGGGCAAACTCCAGTAAAATCGTTCTAGCCCTTGGCAACTCTAACAAAACGGGGCGACGGCGCGCTCCCAGATACCCATCCGGGACTCGCAGCCGCAGCTCCTCCAGCACATCTGGGTGGTGCTCCAGCCCGCGCAGCACCCTCGCTACGAACTTCGCTAACGCGACGTTCCTCTTTGTTAGTTTACAGCGGCGCTTCCGCTAATTGTACGAGCAATTGTGCATTTGCTCGTACAATTAGCGGAAGCGCCGCTGTAAACTCCGCTGCTTTTCGAAAGAACAACGCGTTATAATTGTGAAAACTCATTACAACAACGGTGAACGGCATTCGTTACAGGAATATGACAACGGACTTCTTGTGGCCTCAACTGGACGGCATGAATCTGGACAACATGTGGTTTCAGCAGGACGGCGCAACCTGCCACACCGCGCATGAAACAATCGACTTATTGCAGCAACGATTTCGAGAACACATTATCTCACGAAATTCTGATGTCAACTGGCCACCAAGATCGTGCGATTTAACGCCGTGCGATTTCTTTCTTTGGGGTTTTGTGAAATCTCGGGTTTATGCGAATAAACCCGAAACAATTCCTGAACTCAAATCGGAAATCCAACGTGTCATCGGTGAGATACAGCCACATCTCTGTGCAAAAGTCATGGAAAATTTCATGAAAAGAGTAATGGCCTGTCATCGGAGCCGTGGGGGTCATTTGCCGGATATTTTATTCCATACTTAATCGGAACATGTCTTCTTTACAATACAATAAAAATATCACAACTCTGTCATAAAATACCTAGTTTAAGATACAGAGATTAATCTATTGTGTACAGATTTCTGCAACATCCAAATGTTTTTGTTAATGTTCTCTATTCTGTATTTTTGGGAAATAAAGATATTATATTATATATATATATTATATTAATACTTGTTTTTATTTTAAAATGAAAAAGTGCACTCTTACTGAGACACCCTTTATTATAGTTGTTTTGTTAATGATTGTCGTGATCATAGTCTACATTAATTATTATATCATATAATTATTGAGTTGCAATAATTACCTACAATCATCAAGAGGGCACGTAGAATGACGATAAATTGTCACCTCTGTAACTTCCCACCTACCTTTATTTATGAGTTTTTTTACCCGATCAGTTAGTTTATTTTGTTATTTATTTATTTTAAAGGATCAGCAGCCACTATCAGTCTTATTTATTGTTATGCAACTGATTTGCAAAATTCCTATTTATAAATGCTATTTAGCCAATAATATTTATTAAATCCCTTTTTTAGGTCTTTATAATGTATTTGGCGTCAAAAGGTCCTAAGCAGGGCTGTTGATGTAAATACGTCATAACAATATTAAACTTCTATTGTGTGTGTGTGACTCGTTTACCATTCGCGAACCGATTGATATTGTCAAAACTTTTTTTGCAAAAAATAACAACCGACTTCCAAAAAAAAAACACCAAGTACAAAGTGAAAAATAAGTTTAATTTCGGAAGTCGGTGTCTTTGGATCTGTATTTTAGGTTTTTTTTTTTGGAATTTGGTTGTTTTTTTTTTGCAAGTTTTTTATTTTTCACTTTTTATTGGGTCGGTTTGTAATAAGATCCAATAGCCTAATGAGTATGACAACTGCTCGTCACCTTTTACAAAATATTGGTTTTCCCGATGCAGGGACGTTAATGTTGAGGAGTTCTCCTGGTACTTCACCATCAGCTCCAATTCACCATATACATCGTGACGAGCTTATATTGCTTAGCAATCATTTTAAAGTACCTAGTCGAAAACGAAAACGCGCGTAGCGAACGGCAGCGCAACGAGCCTTCGGCCGCTAAGTATTTCAACCAACATCCATTGCTGATTTCTTTGATTTAGCTGTTTTATTTACATAAATGGAGTGCTGCGTACATAGACTGTAATTTTACATTGAAATAAAGGAATAGTAACTGAAAATACGATAAAAAAATTAAAATTTTCCTCAGAATATTTCCGATGGAATATGATTCAAAATAAGGAGCTGAATGCACCCTGTTAGTTTGCGGAGGGCTGTCCCTTACACCCTGTAATTTGTTTAAGTTTTTGTTAGGAGGGTTAGGAGATACCCAATAGTTGTATTGTTCTGTTAACATTGAGTAGCTATTGTACCTATAATAAAAAAATGGAAATCCCACTGTGCAATATCAGCCTGGCTGGCTGGACGCGAGTTTGCCCGTTTATTGGCCGGCGCCGCTATTGTAATAGTAGTATTGTTCGTAAAAACAATAATAGCAAAACTGGAAAACCCGCTGCGAAAAAACTGTTGTCTAACCAGTGATCAATTTAAATGAATGTCAAAATGACGGGACCCCGCCAGGTTTTTCGAATATCATGTGAATAGGATTTAATACAATAGGAGGAGCTCGTGGCTAAGTAATAACAGCCGCACGGGTCGATCCATCAGGTTAAGCTACGCTTGCCGGGGTTGGTCCGTGGATGGGTGACCGTCTTTACATACCGAGACTCCTCCGTGCCTCGGAAAGCACGTTAAGCCGTTGGTCCCGGCTGTCATTCGTGGATCTTTGACAGTCGTTACGGGTCGTCAGCAGCCCGAAAGTCTGACAACCAGTCTTACCAAGGGGTATCGTATTACCCAGTTACTGGGTTGTGGAGGTCAGATAGGCAGTCGCTCCATGTAAAATACTGGTAGGTATTCAGCTGCATCCGGTTAGACTGGAAGCCGATCCCAACATAGTTGGGAAAAGGCTAGGCAGATTGATTGAGGATTTAATACAATATTTCTACTATTTCATACTTTCATAGTAAAATTCTACACTCATAAAATTTCAAAATAAATAATGTACATACAAAGAAAGTGCAGGGCCTGGGGAGAGAAAAGGGCCTGAAAAAAGTATCAATTTAAGCCAAGTATCATTTTATGGCTCTTACAATTTGCTTAGGCGTTTAAAAAGTTTTAGCCGCATAGAATTTGTTTTAGAAATATTTTATGCTATTTAATTTACAAGGACTAATTCTTGAATTTAAAACAATTTAAATACAGGTAATTTACTACTTAGATTCACTTGTCAGTGATAATAAGTTACTCGAACGCGCGCGTCGTTGTGAACATCGAGCGCGCTATTCTTATCAGCACTGTTATAAAGCACCGTGCACACTACTTTTACAAAGCTTGTACGGTGTAGAATAATTTAAAACAAGTAAAAACTAAAAGTAATAAAGAAACTGGCCAAGTGCGTGTCGGACCACACACAATAAAGGGTTCCGTAGTTGGGATGTATACATAGGTATGTAAATCCATGCCGAATTATAGCTTTCTAGTACTAAGGCCGCGTTCAGGGAGATGCAAGTGCGCCGCGGTGCGCGGTGCGGGCTGCCGGAAACACTAAATGACAGAGCTCTAAATGACAAAGCCGACACCAGATATCAGTGGGTATTTCTGAACTTTTTCTAATAAAAGTGCGTAAGTACTTTCATGTGGATTCCAGACGCATGAGCTGGTTTCCAGCTTGTTACGTACCATTAAATATTATTATGGGGGCATGAGTGGTGCGAAAATCATGGCAGTTTCGCAGAATAAAACCTAACCTTTGGTAGGATTGTTTAGCTACCATGGGCATATGGTCGTGGAAGGTGAGCTTTCGGTCGAATGTGACTCCCAGGTCTTTCATGGCTGTTGACTTTATGATGGTATTATTATTTAAATTATATTCAAAATTGACTGGACGCCGCATTCGACCGAATGTCATAGCGAAGCATTTGGACGAGTTAAACTCCATCTTGCTGTCTACGCTCCACTTGTATATCGCTTCTGCTGTCACGAAACTGTCACGTTTGGAGTTTATTTCCAGGTACAGTTTCAAGTCGTCAGCATACAAGAGACATCTTGCATGAAGCAGAACTTGAAGAAGATCGTTGACCATGATAAGAAATAATAAGGGCCCCAATATTGAGCCTTGACGCACGCCGGAACGCGTGTGATAGGTACCCGACACGTACATACCAAGCCTAACAAACTGCTGTCGATTACGTAGGTGGTCTGCAAAGAAACGAAGGAGAGATGGTGAGAACCCTTTTTGCCAAGCTTCATTAGCAGCACGTCATTGTCAATCCTATCAAACGCCTTCCGGAAGCCGAAGTAAACTACGTCTACCTGACGCCCACGATCCAAACTAGATGAAATACAAGGTGTAATCTTAATCACTGTTTACCTCTTCAGGGGTCATTGTACTCATCATTATGAACAACTTTTACTATGGGACCAAACCCGAAATCGCGAAAAAAAATCAAGTGTTCCCTACATTTGACAAGTTATGTGAACATAAATGTAGGGAAAAGCAGATTTTTTTCGCGATTTCAGGTTTGGTCCCATAGTAAAAGTTGTTCATAATGATGAGTACAATGACCCCTTAAGAGGTTGTGCGTTAATTATGTTAAACC
Source organism: Fissipunctia ypsillon (assembly GCA_947568875.1). Classification (NCBI taxonomy): domain Eukaryota; kingdom Metazoa; phylum Arthropoda; class Insecta; order Lepidoptera; family Noctuidae; genus Fissipunctia; species Fissipunctia ypsillon. Next base: position 6,281,778 of record OX387667.1, read on the forward strand.
TTGTATAAGGAATACGCATCTGCAATTCGGGTTTTAAGGCTAAACTTGAGGCCAGAAAATAGCAAATACGCGTTATTGCACTTAGTGTTTCCAATTTTTATGGAGTTTTAACTTGAGCCTTAGATCCTGGATGATATCGCTTGTAAACCATATAGCATATCGTCTAATATTATGTAGTTGAATTAGGCAATAAATACGTTAAAGAATTACAGTTAACGCTACAGTTCAAGCATTTAAAACTAGAATTTTTAATGTGGCATTAGCATAGATACATAAATGCGTATAAATAGTACATCTATGGGCAAAATGCCAACTAATAAAGAGGGCACACGTAGATAAAGGGTTTAATGATGTAGTGAAAATAATTAAGTATTGCCGGAAAAGTAGGCCAGTGTTAACTACTAATTGTTGTTGCTAAAATTTAAAGGAAGGCTTCTATCAATGGGGGCGTCACAATAACCTTTAAGGCTCCTTCAAATAGGCGCGACTCGCGACGCGAATCGCCAATTTCACCCTTCTATCGAGTTCATCCCAAACAAGTTCAATGGGAGAAAGATCAGGTGATTGAGATGGCCATTGCATGATGTTAAAGATTTTTTCATCTTTTTTCTTGTTCAAAAAGGTCTGGCACAGCTTAGAAGAATGCTTAGGATCATTATCCTGTTGGAAAATGAATCCAGGACTAATTAGATTTAGTCCACTGGGTACGGCGGAATTTTGGAGAATTTTCAGGTCACCTTCCTTGTTTAGTTTTCCGGTTATCATCACAAGATTTCCGGGTTTATTGTTGCCAAAACACTCCCAAACTATGACATTACCTCCACCATGTTTGATAGTAGGCACAGTGGATGCCTCTGAAGCCCTCTCTTCTTTTGACCGGCGTACAAACACACGTCTGTTGGATCCGAAAATCTGAAATTTTGATTCGTCACTCCAAAGGACATTTTCCCATTGCACTGTTATCGTTTTGGTGCGCTTTTGCCCATTCCAGTCTATTTTTCATATGTCGAATTTTTAGTTTTGGTTTTTTAGCTGCAACACATCCTCTTAGTCCCGCAGACAATAAACGTCTTTTAACAGTTGTTTTTGAAACGGGTGTTTCTCGCGTTTCATCAATCATCGGGCAGTTGGCCACCAGACACACCACCCGTCTGGTCGGAGGATCCTCCCTTTTCTATAGAGGATGAATGAACTTTAAACCCATGCCTCTATGTACTAAATACGCCTTTTTAGTCAAGTGTCAAGTTATGCTAAAATTAAGAATAAAATATCTGTGACCTTCTTAAGCGCGTAAACTGCTAAAACCCAATCACAAAACCAAACCGGTACGATGAAAATAACACAATTATATAAAAAGTATTAAAACGTTGCAGTCGTACAGAAAAATCAGACATTTTAATCGTGTCTGAAAATAATGTAAGATTCAAATCAAATTTTGGTGGGGTTTCTTGTGATCAGAATTAGGATTCTTGATACCTAGATTTTCATTTTCATGCGTGCTTTGGGTAACGTTACTAATATTCCTCTGTTACTATTAAAAAAATGCAATTTAATGTCTGTTAGTGAATGAGGGGACGTCGTGAACTTTTGAGGTTTATTAGACCTTTATTTACAGTAGGGGTCAAAGGGTATATTAATCTGGTGTGTCTTCTAAAACAAACAATATGTTTTTACTTTAAAATACTTATGTATTTTCTAAATTATAAATCACTCCTATACATAAGACTAGTACCTAATGTGCAACACACATAACTCATTTACTTTCACAATGTGCAGATTGAGGAGACAGAATAAGGATTTACTAACTAAGAAACAAGTTTATTTACATTTTTCCCTTCGCTTTTATAACGTGACTAGTAACTAGGGCAATGACTCATTTGGTTCAGAGAAATACCAGCACTCTAATTGCGTAACACACTATCAATCACAATCTGAATGATTTTGAAGCAAATTGCTAATCCATTGCTTCTTAAATTCGAAAATTTTGTCTGCTCAACAACGTAAATAACGCAATGAATATTGTTGAACTGTAAAAATAAAACCAATTCTTACTGTGTGTTATGCAATTGCACCTCTGAACATAACTTTACTTACCGACCTTATATCATATCCTACGAATAGATATCTTTGTCTTTGAAAAAAAGGATATTGTTAACCTAATTACAGGCAGTAGCCTGTGTTTTCCGAAGTGGTAGACATACGACTATAGAACTCACTTCATTCATTAACACGTTAACTGCCAAGGTATATCTTCTATATTCTCCAAATTTAATTTCTTGAGTATTGATTCCAAATGGTTTAATATGAATAATTATGTATAAAGTGTTCCCTTTTGTTTATTTTAATAGATAATTGAAAATAAAAAAACTGTCAGTCACCAGTGGCTGACGTGGCCTGAACAGATAATGACTCTGTCAGGCACCGGTGACTGACATGGCAGTTAACGTGTTAAGTTATGTAAAAGGAAGCGAGCCTACTGCTATAAACCGTGAACGACAAAAAACCCGAGATGCTATATGGAATTTCCTGATGGGAAAACCCAGTAATGCTTTGCCCGACCTGGGAACCTAACTTGACACCATGTTGAGCACTGTTGCACTTGCGAGCACTAGACCAGCGAGGCAGTTACCGTTTGATAACGTTCAAAGGTTCCATTGTTTGTTTACGGAAAAACCGAACTTTGCCGAATTTAATTTGACTGGTTCAATAAGGAAGTGACAGAATTAATGCCTCAATCTATGATAATTTAGGTGGGAATATAAATCAATTTCTATTGGTCGATAGTCATATTTTATTCGCTATATTTCGGTTTTTCCGAAGAAAAACGATGAAACGTTGTCATACCGTATTAGACTATTGAGTCAGTGAAGTAAGTTATAAGCCGACCGCATAACTGAGACGTTGCCTGAGGTACCAGCGCGGTGAGGGAGGGGTGATAGTTGTCACAAGTTGACGAATCATTGAGCTCTCGCATCACGTCACCACACCCCTCCCTCACCGCGCTGCTACCTCAGGCAACGTCTCAGTTATGCGGTTGGCCTATAGTAGCATTTACCTAACCATGACGTAAGTAATACTCATACTGCATTGCAGTTTGCACATATCCTAGCACGTGCAACGTATTAATAACAGCATCGTAAAAATCCGCATCATTAGCACTCGCTTAGGCAATTTTCATTCAGTCTGTTTCAAGTTTCAACACTATAACTGCAACATCGCTACGAACTTCCACAGCATGAGCAGAATAGCTTTTCAACTTAGTATTGAATCGATTATCTTACAGTCTAGTTCACTAGTTTATTGAAGAGCTTGTTTACATACAATTAATAGTTTAATAGTAATATAATGCAAAATATTATCATATTTTGTTGTGTAATTTGAAGTGAAAGGTGGCAGTGAAAGTAGGATTTCGTTTATTTTGGAATTTCCCGATTTTTTATTTTGCAAAAGTTTATGTTGGTAGGTATTTAAAATTAATGATTTACTATTTCACTAAATGACTAGCAGATTGTTTCTTTTTAACCGACTTCAACAAAAGGGAGGAGGTTCTCAATTCGTCGTATATACCTACCTCTCACAGAAATATAAAAAACTGCTACCTCTACTTTTTTTTTAAATGTTGTACACCGATTTCTCCGTTGTTTAACCAATTTGGGTATTTTTTATAGTAATTCGTGCATTTGCTCTCTGAAAGCACCATTTGGTGAAGTGGAACTGATGATGAAGACCACAGATGGTCACCGAACATACTCAATAATAAGTATTTCATGGGTTGGGATTCGATTACTTTAATATGGTTGCTGAGCAATTTATACTTGTCACAATGGATACCTATGGTAAAGTGGAGCTGATGGTGAAGTACCAGGAGAACTCCTCAACAATTAATGTCCCTACATCGGGAAAAGCAAAATTTTGTAAAAGGTGATGAACAGTAGACATTCGGCTATTGTAACTTAGATAAATTACAAACCGACCTACTAAAAAGTGTAAAATAAAAAACTTTTTTACAAAAAAAAAAAAAAACAGCTGAATTCCAAAAAAAAACTACAAAGTGAAAAATAACTAATTTCGGAAGTAGGTGTGCCTTTAAAATTTGAGGGTTTCCCTCGATTTCCATGGGATCCCCTCTTCAGATTCTGACTTGGTGACAATGGGACCACCTCGAGAACCTTTCACACCAAATATTAATTTTCAAAATCGGTCTACAATTAACTGATGTCGTACACCGATATATGCTACGAATTGAGAACCTCCACCTTTTTTTGAAGTCGGTTAAAATACTAAAATACAAATCCAAAGACACCTACTTCCAAAATTAGTTATTTTTCACTTTGTATTTTTTTCTTGGAAGTCGGCAACCGACTTATTTTTTTTAAGGTAAATAAAAAAAAATGTTAAATAATACTTAACGTCACAAATTCAGAATAACAAATTAAATACAATATTTAGATATTTTATTTTAAAGTTTCAGTCCTATACGTTTTTCTTAAATAATTATATTTTTTTTAGTGGCTTGACATAAGTACTTAGTGGAAAATATATTTAAAAAAAAGTCTTATCTATCATAATAATGTAAATGCCTATGCTGAATACTGGTTCCGCCAACATTACAATTTTAACAATGAGACGTATTAAAATATACTTGCCTTCTCTTCTTTTAATAACGACAAAAATAATTGTCAAGTGGGCACCTTCTAAACAGTCCTATAAAGTTTTAGTGAAGGGTTAGGCAGAGGTGTACTACACTCATATTTCGCCATATCGAACCTATACATACAATCTACAAGGTGTAATTATAATCACTGTTAACTTCTTAAGGGGTCATTGTACTCATCATTATGAACAACTTTTACTATGGGACCAAACCCGAAATCGCGAAAAAAAAATCAGGTGTTCCCTACATTTAATCGAGTTATGCGAACATAATGTAGAGAAAAGCGGATTTTGTTTCGCGATTTCAGATTTGGTCCCATAGTAAAAGTTGTTCATAATGATGAGTACAATGACCCCTTAAGAGATTAACAGTGATTAAAATTACACCTTGTTGTATAGGTACAAATAAATAAAATTGAAGTGTCTATTTGTAATGTCAAAATAACAACTTTTTACTAAGAGCATAAGAAAGTATAAGTATACATATATAACAAAAAGCACTTTTGAAAATTTTTGTCTGTCTGTCTGTTTGTTCCCGCTAATCTCCGAAACGGCTTGACCGATTTTAACGGTACTTATAGATTTTCAACGCTCAGCTCAGCGCCAAGAGTTGAAAATCCAACAGTGCAATAAGCTATTTAGGCATGCATTAGGCCTCTGCCTCGAATTTTGCGGGCAGCGGGGCGGCGGCGGCGGGTGCGCGGAAGCGGCGCGGGCAACGCAGACCCGTTCTCGAAACCAGCGGGCAGATCGCGCGGCACTATAGCGGCATAGTGTTGTGTCGTCGAGGTATTTGTTTTTGTTCGCAAACGAAATGTTTGAACAACAAGAATATTTTGTAGATAATCCCATTAATTACTAGTTATTTTATTAACATAATAAAACATTTTTATATTTGCCTTCAATATTTAGTTCGTTTATAATTTCTTACCATAACTGATTAATTAGCCTCCTATTTTTGTGATTCACATCTTTGCTAAATGATAAATAAATGATAAATTATTTTATTTCTGTAAGTAGGTTTATACAAACACTTTTACATGTCAAACATTTTTTTTTTTTTAACTAGATGAGGCCGGCGTTTCCTATCTGACTACTCTGCTGTTCCATATCGGTGTCCTATCAAAAATAGCTGAAATAATTTGTTCCTGCACGTACGAGGACATTTCGATACGTCACAAAAATAAATTGCGCAGCACTATCAATGCAGACGCGCGGCGGTCACCGCTTGACTGGAGTGCACCGCTCGTCGCCCGCTCCCGCCCCGCTGCCGCGCCGCTGTTTTCGAGGTCCGGTCCATTTAATTTTATGCATAAAATCCTGCCGCTCCCGCGCCGCCGCCGCTGCCGCCCCGCTGCCCGCAAAATTCGAGGCAGAGGCCTTAAGGTGTCATCAAGTGTTAGTGAAAACAGGCATAAGGGTTAAGGTTTAGGAAACTGACGATAGAGAAAGGTCAGATATGACGTTTATACATACTTACTTTGTCATCATGTGCCTCATCCGTCTAGCCTTTTCCCAACTGTGTTGGGGTCGGCTTCCAGTCTAACCGGATGCAGCTAAATGCCAGTATTTTACATAGAGCGACTGCCTATTTGATCTCCACAATCCACAATCCAGTTACTGGGTAACACGATACCCCTTGTTAAGACTTTCATTGTCAGACTTTCGGGCTTCTGAAGACCCGCGACTGTCAAAGATCAAAAAATGACAGCCCGGACCAACGGCTTAACGTGATTTCGGAGCACTGGTCTCGAACCTACCGATTTTCCGGTATTTCTACTGATATGGGCTCTCGTTATAAATTAGTCTGTAAGTTTTTTTTTTTTCAATAATACGTTCAACGCCATGTCGGACAATGCTGGGCGACACTTAACTTTCCCTATAAGCCACACAAAAAATTTGAAATTGACTAAAAATCGATTTACAAAACATTGACATAACCGCGGAAATATGTTTAGATATGAAGATAACTCATGTCGCCCAACTTTGTCCGACATGGCCTGAATGGAAATTTATCATTTTATTCCGTGGCGTTCAACGTGATAAATAAACGAATTTGATTGAATATTGTATTTTTTTGTCAAATACAGATTTTGGGTACAAATATACCGATTTTAGCTGGCAACTCTACCGATCTCACTCTATCACATTCGAGACTACTGTTTCCGAGGCCAGGCCTCCGTCACTCCATGTACTTGCGCGCTATAAGTGCCTACCGCCCAGCCGAGCGGTCTCGGTCCGCCGGCGGATCAAATTCAGTGCGGTTTTCGCAAGCGAAGCGCGCGCACGCCGTTCAATTTTAATAGTGCTGTTCGTTCGTACGCGTATTACGATGACGAAACAAACTTTAAAAAAGAGAACCGACTTCAAAACACTAAACCGTAAGAAATAATTTCTTCTTTGATGTCGGTGCTTTTTCGATTCGTAATTACCAGCTGTTAGCACTAACATAAAAAAAAACAAATTATTTCTTACGGCTTAGTGCTTTATTTGAAGTCGGTTCTCTTTTTTTAAGGCTTTTTTTTCATTTCTAGTGAACATCTCCGAAGATCATCATCAAACTAAGAAGTATTATACTTATTTTAAAACGTTCTCCTAAATGTAACAAATCCTTTTCTGAAAACCGCATCGATATCGGTTTAGCCAAACGCGAGATTATCGCGCACAAACATACATACCTACAAACCATACAAGTCAAACTTCTCAGTTTGGCCTGTATGTCTGATCACCTCCTTTTTTTTAAGTTGGTTAAATATTTTATAAATGATAAAATTTTTAACTGCCACATAAAAGTCAGAACATATTCACAGTTCTCAATAACATAGATAAAAAGTTATGTTAATTTAATTTTATCGAAGAGGCAGCCCTGCGATTACTGTGGAATCGCGCGGTGCGAAGCAATCACTGCTGTACGCTTGAGCATTTAGGCGCATTTTAGCATACAGTGGTTGTTGACGCGAGGGAGTAGGCAATTATCGTAATAGGTATTGGAAATTTTCTACTGAGTGAAGTATCTGTTACGTAGTAACTATTCAGTAATCTGTGCCGAGGCACGGAAGGGGTCTCCGACTCTCCGTATGTAAAGATTTCACGGACCGACCGCTCTGATCGATCGACCCGTGCGGCTGTTATTAAGCTGCGTATCCATTTGAGGCAGCTCGGCATGAGGCTGCGCAAGTGGATACGCGGCTTTATAGTACGCATCAAACTTTATGGCGGCTGTGAAGTGCGCTAATCGATGCGCAGTACCGCACCCCTCACCCCCGCTGACACGTGAATTTGTTACTGCGCAGCGACTCGCCTCATGTTCCGAGCTGCCATAAAGTTTGAATCGGGCTGTACTTAGCCACGAGCCCCCTTTGTAAAGTATTTATTATATCATTATTATTTTAATTATTGTGAATGTGAAGACTGTGTGGATCTTTTTTTTTCTGTTAGATTTAATGATAATCTGGCACTTTGAGTACTTTATGCGGCTTACGGTCCACTCGACGAACAATTTCTGAGTCAAGCTACACGATTACTGACAAAGGCGTGGACTGACTGGACAGGTCCGCTCAAATCTGTGTGGTTTTTTGCTCAAAAGACAATATCATACATTAACCTGCATGGTCCTCATATGGCCTGACCAAGATCGTGTCTGGACTTTAAAAGAGACTGTGACCTCCGAGTTTGTTTCGGTCTTTCTTCTCACAGTAGTCAATTAGGAAACATAATTTTATTTTGGAATTTCTCAGTAGCACAACGGAGTCTGGATTTGTGCTCGGTTGATGGCTTGCCCCCTAGTACATGGGACTTAACATAACTGGCGCAATGTGGGTGTACTACTTATAGATACACCTCTGCCCTTCCTTTCGGGGAAACAAGGCGCGACGTTATGTATAATAGAAATATTGTTGCCTTTCATTTCAATTTATTTCTGCCGAGCAGAAATTACGCGACTCACAACTTAAAAAATTACACTCGTCTGTCTTCACCCTTACACGTGGTACACCAGTGGTAGGTATAAAAATACTAAAAATAACGTTGTTTATTTTATTTCCACAGGTTTTATCATTAAAATACTGGTATACGACCACGGCAGAATTTATTACCACACTCAATGATGGAAGATTCGAGAAGATGTAAGGATTAAGAAAGCATTGATTAATGAATATCAAGATGACGAATGTATTGCAATTGCAAGTTATAGCGCCGAAAGTTGCAAAATCTTCACATGCGTACATACAGGTAAATATTAGGTACTAAATATTTAGGATGTATTGAGGATGCACAAATAAATCGGTATAACGTATCAGCATATTATATTAAGCATATCATAAGCATAATCAGCCTATGATGTTCCCATTGCTGGGACACAGGCCTCCTCTCTACGAGAGGGTGTGGGCCATAATCCACCACGCAGGCCCAGTGCGTATTGGTAGATGTCACATGTCTTCGAATTGTTGGTTCTAGGACATGCCGGTTTCCTCACGATGTTTTCCTTCACCATTTTGAGAGTAGTGGCGATGAAATAAATTACACAAAGTAAAGTGCCTGCTTGGGTTCGAACCCGCAACCTAGAACTCATAATAAGTCGCGGCCGTTACCACTGGGCCCCCACTGCTCGTATACATACATATAACAATTTAAGTTTAGAGTAATAGTACTGTTAAAGGTTCCCCATATTTAGCATTTAATTTAAGCATCTCTGTTAATAATTCTGCGTAATTTTCTCTACGTGGAAACTATTGAAAAAATTTCGTCTTCCATTCCGACCAGGTAAATTTTACGCTAGTTAGACTCTGATACCATGACTTGGCTAAACCCGCGAACTTCGGAAGTGCATAGTGAATGATAATTTCTTTTAATTCATATATATGTAGGTATGTCTGCGCATTCCTCGACTTTATTGAACCAATTTAAAATGCTCTGATTTTCGGACATGCGGTCAAATTCTGGAATAAACTTACTTATATTGACCAATACATTACAATAACATTTATGACTGCCTGATTTTGAAAACCCCTTAAGCGCATCAATAAATTGTAAAATCATATTATTATGATTCCAATTAAAAAAATAGTTGATCCTTGCGACCGACAACTGCTCCTCGAACGCCTTTCGTTCCATGACCTGCTTTTCGAACGTCTTTCGTCCCGTGACCTGCTTCTCGAACGCCTTTCATTGCGTGACCTGCTCGATCTCGCTCGGTTGGGTGTATTTCTTGATGAAGTATAGTTTCTCAAAGTTTCCCTCAATTCATTCTCAGTGTAGGTAATCCGAATTATGCATTGGCCTCATGTCTAATTCCCTGTTTCTAGAGCGTCGCTCAAGCTCACCGCTCATCATATCATTTGTACATTTAATGGAAAATCTCGGTCGCCGCTCAAGCTCATTCGCACGGGGCTCACCAGTAAACGCACGGCTTGTACTCGGCTGTCACTCAAGCTCACCAGCACGAGACTCGCCAAAAATTAATCGGTCTCCACCCGGCCGTTGCTCAAGCTCATCACCACGGGGGTTCCCTATCATTCTACGAATCTTATCGTCATTACATTTATATCGGTTCAGTCTCTCAGCTTCACTTCCTTATCGACTTCGCTTTGATCCATGTGGTCCACAATAGGTCTACAAGTTTTCGAATTATTGATATCCATTTTTCTGAAACTCAAAAGTATGCGTCACTATCATCATTCATCACAAACATTTAAAATAATAGTATTAGATATGTTTTAATACCTCCAAAACGTTAGTTATACAGGTTGTGCTTACTGTAATCACACATTACATAAATAAAATATAATAACATAACAACTTTTACTGGACACTATTAACAATTAATTGAAAAAATGGGTATTATTGTTAAAAATCTTAGAGTTTAAACAAATATACAAGGAACAGACTTCGTCTAAGACAAGTTTAGCTTAATAAGTTCTAAATGGTCTAAGATATCACCCCCTTCAGGCTTTGCACCCATCTACCAAACACCCTGTATAAGGTAAGGGAGGGGTACACACCTATTGTGTTGAGAAAGGAAGTCATATTATCATATTTACAATAAGAGTAAAAATAAATAGTAGTGCAGTAATACAGTGTAGTTCTTTATAAAGTGCACATATCGAAATGAGAGAATCTATGCTTAATTTTATCGACGGCAAAAATATTTTAAAAAATCATTTTTTTTTAATGGAATTTTTAAAAATTTTGTTCGCTATTGTGACCCCACTGTAAACAAAACGGTGTAACATTTAAACTAAATGATCTATCACGATGAAACAAACTCCATAGTATTGGAAGTAAATACGCGTCCTCATAAAACGAAAATTGTGGAAAAAAAACTGCCGTCAATTGAAAATAAACATGTTTTGTTTAGCAAAAAACCGTTTTTTTTTCAGCAATTTTTACAATAATCGTAAAATTTCTCAATAAGACGCCCCATTACTTACCATTTTTATTACTTAAAATTAATCTTCATCGTATTAGCTACCCAACAGTAAAAATTTCATGTTTATAACTCAAACATAACATTTTTTTCAAGTGTTAAAAGATGGCACTCCGAACGCGCATTTATTGTTCTCCTAAGGATGGTTTATTTGGAATGATAATTAATACAAAGAGTTCAATCAAAACCATTTATTATTTTACACAAAATTTAATGCATCATGTTCTCAAAATGTCTACCTCGTTGTTGTAGGCACAAATCCGTGCGAATTAAAAGTTGGTGTGTCGCTCTCCTTATCATTTCGGGATCATTGCGAATATCATTCGCACAGTTTATTATGCGGTCACGCAAATCGGCCTCACTGTTGATGGGGACACTGTAGACGTGTTACTTCATGGTCCCCCATAGAAAGTAATCAAGGGGCGTCAAATCGGGTGAGCGCGCAGGCCACGCTACAGTAGGTCCTTACCGGCCGATCCATTTATCCCGATAATTTTCGTTTAAGTAAAAACGATCTTACATTTGTAGCGTAATGCGCAGGGCATCCGTTCATCTGCAGAAACATCCTTCGGCGCAAAGCCAGTGGTACATCCTCCAATAACTCAGGTAGTTCATTTGTCAATAAACTTAAAAATCTTCACTTTTGACCGTTGACCGGTGAATGATTTTGAGATTTTTTTTTCCTTTCAAATAAAATAACAACCCAAATAAACCATGAACAATAAATTGCGCGTTCTGAGTGCCATCTTTTAACACTTGAAAGAAAATGTTATCGATATCCGTGGTTATGTTTGAGTTATAAACATGCAATTTTTACTATTGGGTAGCTATTGCGATGAAGATTAATTTAAAGTAATAAGTAAAAAAGGCAAGTAATGGGACGTCTTATTGGGAAATTTTACGATTATTGTAAAAATTGCTGAAAGAAACCGATTTAGCTAAAAAAAACAGGTTTATTTTCAATTGCGGGCGGTTTTTTCCACAATTTTCATTTTTTGAAGACGCCTAATTACTTCCAATCACTATGGAGTTTGTTTCATCGTGATAGATCATTTAGTTTAAAAGTTACACCGTTTTATTTACACTGGGATCACAGTAGCGAACAAATTTTTTAAAAAATCCATAGAAAAAAATAAAAAAAATATTTACATTTATTAAAATATTTTTGCCGTTGATGACATTAAGCATATATTCCCTCATTTCGATATGTACACATCATAAAGAATCACACTGTATTATTTTTAGTACTGGCACCGAATCTGAGGACTGAATCACAAAAAGAGAAACAAAAATAAATGCATGCCGTAACCTCAATTTTTATTTTATTATTAATATATAAATAAGTCCTCATTTTTTGTTGTTATTTGCTACTACGGAATGCATGACTGCCATGTCAACGATTTTTGTCATGTCAAATTATAGTCATATTTTATTGTTTGTTTACATTGGTTAGCAACATAAATAAGTAAGGCCCACTTGCGTGTTCATGGGTTATCCTATATAACTCGGAGTTAACAGCTAACTCAGGGATAATCAAATAATTCATCTTGCGCCACCAAGAGTTACAGGTAAATCTAAAGTTAAACTTTTAAATATTAAACCCACCGATGTGGGAGAGTTACATCGCTAAACTCTGGGTCAGTATGGGTAATGTCAAAATAAATTGACGTTATGAGTTTGACGAGTTATGCGAACATAAATGTAGGGAGCAGCAATTTTTTTTTTCTTCGCGTTTTCAGGTTTGGTGTCATAGTAAAAGTTGTTCATAATGATGAGTACAATGACCCCTTAAGAGGTTGGGCGTAATTTATGTTACACCTTGTATAATACGTCACTAGAACTTACCTATCTACGTACGCCTGAATTATGATGATGAGTTACCATGAGAGGGGCAATTCTGAACCTAGAATCTATACTTATATGAAAAATGTCACATATAAAATTATTTATTTCGTTTTAGTTGACTTAAAAAAAATTAAAGCTTGTTTAAAAAAAAATACTTTTAATTTATTAAATATAGGTAGTATTTTTATCTCATGAAGCGATGCGCGCTTTACTTTGTAGTTACTAAGCCCAGGTACGAACGGGCGTAAAAATATCGCGGCGGGATTTTATCGTGCACTGGATTTTCAACTTTCAATTTTGAGCCGAGCATTGAGAATCAAACAGAGCGCAACCCAGTGCGTGAAAAAACACACTGTTGGATTTTCAACTCTCGGCGCTAAATGCGTTGAAAATCCAATGCGCGAAAAAAAAACGTCGCAAGAAATAATCTCCCGCGCCCATGCTAACCTGGGCTGCGGCTGAGTGTACAAACACGCTTTGAATGTGTGTGTAATCGCAGTAGCTCTCGGTACCGTTCGAGACAATGGCGAAGTCAGAAGTGGGGGTGTGTGCGTGTGTGTGTATAATGTGCTGATACTTCTCGTCTTCACGCACACATACTTACACAGCGTGTTTGTACACTTCGTTAACACAAGTAAAGCGCGTGTCGCTTCGTGAGATGAAATACTGTAAGTACGGGAATTGGCCTTCTACTTTAAAGGTTCGTAACATAGTGCACAGTAGTTTACCTACTTGGTAAGTACTACGTAAGACTGCCCCGTTGGTCTCGTGATCGCGCGGCTGCTGAGCGTGGGGTTCTGGGTTCGATTCCTAGGTCGAGCAGTGTTATTTTGTTTGACCATTAAGAATTTCTTAGTAACAGCCCGGAGTTTGAAAGTTGGCGGTGTGACATCCCCGTGCCTCGGAAAGCATGTTAAGTTGTGACGTGTCGTATTGCCATCGCACCGGACTATGAGACTGAGGGAAGAGTAAGTGCACCTGTGTCTGCGCACACTGTACACTTGTGCGTACATCTCCCGCGCCGATGTCTCTCCGCTGTTGAGATTGACCGCCATGGCCAAAATCGGTCTGGAGGTCACCCGGGGCTATTGTAGCCAGGGGGCAAACGAAACTGATTAACTCGTTATTGTTGCAGAACGAGTTAACTCAATCAGTTACGTTTGCCCCCTGGCCCCGGGTGACAGTAGGTCACCCGGGGCTGATCTTCCTATAGTACGTAGTAACGACTACTGTGTACCGTTACAGCTTGGGTTCGGGATTAATAAATTTATACCAATTTACACCAAAACACTAACACTTTATTTAAGTAGTCACGAATACAGTAATCGGAAACTTTAATCACGAACGGTCACTTGAACAGTTGAACGTTCCTCATTAGTACAAGTTCACTGTTTCGCTTTCCAAACTGAACTGTCCCGCCGCGCTTTTTTTTTATTATTATTCGTAACTTTTGCTAGTTGACTCCTAAGAGCCTTGAGCGCGTAGCCGGGCTTTGGTGGGGCCCTGATCGGCCTCTCACCGTGTTAATAAAATTTTAAATAGCACGTCTAAGGGCGTCCCCTAGCGGGACTCGAACCTAGACTTAGGGCACTATTGATTACTAAGTAAGTGGGGACTTGTAGCATTTGTGTATTATTATTTGGGACAATGTTTAAGGCTACTTGCTCCGCGCGGGCGGGCGGGGTCAAGGGTCGGGGGGATGTCCCGCCGCGCTAGCAACCTTCTATTTATACAACGTGTATCTGGATGTACGACATTAAATGAAAACGAGCACAGTACTAATACATTGAAACATTTTAAAACACGAAGATTAGTAGTTAATGGAAAATTAACACCTTCGGCGCCAAGCATTATATCCAGAATCACACTTTTTTTGTTATATATTTTTTATACATTTACGGGGTTTTATTTATCATATTTTAAAGAAATGTATGAAAATCGTGAGCATTAGTGATACACAACGCCTTGAACGCAATGGGCATGGTGTATCATTTTTGATACACATTATATTAACAAGTGTGTGCAAAACACGGGCGCCGAAGGTGTTAAAAAAATCAGTTTTCAAACAAAATAAATAGCAGAATCAACCATATAAAAAGTAAACACGCTTTATCTACGAAAAGTCACTGACCAACCGGTGCGGCGCGGGGTGCTGGGTGCGGCGGCGGCAATGTTTACCTATTATTACGGACTCAGATCTACATAATGTTGAAAAATAAGAAAATGAAAAATAATTTCCTGTGGCTAAAGTATTCATTGGATTTCATTGATTTTTTGGATACGGGTAAAGAACACGATTCTCTTTACGTGGTTTAAAGGAATATCAATCCTCCTGTTACACCTTGTATAGCGAGTTTAAGATTCTAGATAGTTCGAGGACATAATTCGAGAACATTCTAACATTTCCGGGAATGATCTAGAATGCTGCAAAACGACATTGATCAACTAGAAAATTGTGAAAGTTTCCAGAATGTTCCAGAAAGATCAAGAACGAATCCTGTAGTTCTGCTACTCGATAACAGATGGCGCTAGCGTGGCGTTTACTGTCTTACGACCTACGTAACAGGAAGGTTAATGTAATTAAGAATAATGTCTGCGATTGTTTCCTTGTGACAGAAACTAATAGGCAATTAATGATTTTCCTTATCAGTAATTGAACCATAATTGTTTTAAATCAATCAATCAATCATTTATTTTGTAAAACATAGGTATGGTTACAGATATTATACATATATGTACCTATACGGTGTTTATAACAAAAAAGCACTCTTTAAAATTTTTGTCTGTCTGTCTGTTCCGGCTAATCTCCGAAACGGCTGGACCGATTTTGACGGATGTTATGCGCGACGGGTCGGGGGACGACGGAGTTTTATTAAAATGTGTCTGTTATTTTAGTGTATTGTCTATCTGACGATTTCCACGCGAAAGAAGTCGCGGGGCACAGCTAGTTCATTAATATAATAACAACAGACTTGCAAGGTTTTCCTAATATTGTCATCATTTTTAGGAGTTTTCAGGATTTTTTAAGATTATGTCTAGTTTAACACTTGATATAATATTTTGCTTAGAGTAGCATTAGACCAGGTACTGTTTCTCTTCAGACGAAAATTTTGAACATAGGTAAACATAAAAAAAAGGATAGAATAAAAAAGGATGGTATGAGAAGCCTTTGTGTGCGAGTCCGACCCGCACTTGCCTGGAGCTGACTACCACTATTGTAATCTTCAGTGTGAGAAAGAGATGGAGCTATACAGGACGTCTAGCTCCATCTCTTTCCCACGCTGAAGTAACATTAAAATAATACTGCTTTAAGAGGTGCTGGTTAGCCCCCTGAAGTGCGAGTCAGACTAGCACATGAGGGATTCCGTACCATCGTACAATATTGAACACTACACTGGGAAAATTTCAAGTGTCTACCTATTAGGGTTCAGAGATACAACCCTGTGACCGACGGATGGACGAACAGCGGGGCCTTAGCAATAGGGTCCCATTGGCAGTTGGGCACCCTTTGGGTACGGAACTATAAAAAAAAGCATTTCAACCATAATTTTTAACAAGTTAAAAGTCCGGTCCGGTTAAAAGTCTGTTTTTACGAAAACACAGACGTAGGTAATGCCGGAATAAAAATTGTGCACGGCACGGTAAGGGATTTTTATGTGACGAATAGAAATAAAACTTATCAGTATGACAATAAAATTGAAATTTCAACGGCAACGATGCCGCGGTATCCTTAGGCATGCCGCGACGTCCTTCGGCATCATCATTGAAATTTCATTTTTACTGTCATACATATAAGTTATATTTCTAATCGTCGCACCATGCCGTGCCATGCCGCCGGTGGGCACCGGCACTTAAGAAAGGAATGATAAAGCATTTTTTACTAGTCAAATAACATTATTTATACCATAATTAAGTTTTCATGGATGAAGCAAACACTGAAAATATTAAGTGCTGTGTGAAATTGTTGCATTGTTATAATTATTACGGAAACATGGAAATTATCTTCTTTATCATTTATTATTATATTATACCTAAAGCATTATAAGTTTAAAGTTTATAATTGTAATGAAAGCAATAGGTACCATTGCTACTTTGGTTATTTTTTTACATGTTTTATAATTTTGACTAAATAAAAATACAGCTAAGTACCTACCTGTGTTAGGTAAAATGTCATTGTATCATTTTAATAGCGTAAAGTTTGATGAATATTCAACAAAACTGCGATGCGATGCGAATTCGGTTTTGTGTTGAGCCCTAAAGGTAAAAATAGAGAGAGAAAAAACGAAAATAGACACGGAATAAAAGGAGGAATACAAGGTTACTTAACACATTCGTCATAGTGGTTTTGGTATAAATAAACAAGTGGGCGGTAAAAAAAATTTCCAAAAAAAAAAAATAAACAGCAAAGTGAAAAATTAATTTAGGAAGTCAGTGACTTTGGTTTTGTATTTTCGTTTTTTGTCACCGACTTCCAAAATTGAAGTTATTTTTCACTTTGTATTTTTTTTTCGAAGTACTTAGATTGTTTTTTTTTTTTGCAAAAAAAGTTTTTATTCTTCTCTTGTTAGTTGTGCTATCTACCTCACACAAAGTCGTTTACCACTATTTGCAATGTAAATAACAATGGCAGGAAATTATTATAATATCATCTTACTAATAAACGTATTATATTAGGTAAATAGTTACTCATCGATTTCTCTCTTTCAGTCGTCAGTAATTTGACTTTCGAAAGAAGACAAAGCGTCAAAATACACTCGTCAGAACTTGACCAAATCTCTAATGGGACCAATCTGGAAGTTATATCCTTTCAAATAAAAAAAGAATTTTTCAAATCGGTTTGTAAATGACGGTGTTGGTGACAAACATAAAAAATACAACCTAAAATATTGAGAACCTCCTCCTTTTTTGAAGTCGGTTAAAAAGAGGCTTGTAGTCGTGACTAAATAACAGGGACCGAAACCGGTATGATCAATGTGGGTATTTTTCGGTTACAAACAATATTTATTTTTAAAGGTTACCGTAATTCTTAAATAGAATACAACTAATACTATTACCGGTAACCGAAATAATAATGATCTTGTATCTTACCCGTGCTTGTCGGCTTTAGTGTATGTCAGAGTCGAGAGAACCCGCGCGCGCACCGGTGAACTTCGACCAATCACGGCCCTGGCTGGCTGGCAATATTCTGTTTCTTCCTCGTAATCAAGAATTTTTAGATAACTGGTATTATAACGGTAACCTTAAATAATTCTTGGTTACCCAGATAGCGGTAACCTTGGTCGCAGATGTAACCAAAATTCTTCGATACCTGTACCGTAATTTATAAAGGGTTTCGGTCCCTGCACAGCTGCACAGATCGCTATGCTTGTCGCGATCGTTCCGTGGTTTAGTGACTATCTATTTCATACCGAGTCTCCTTCGTGCGGCCGTGCCTCGGAAAGCACGTTAAGCCATCGGTCCAGGCATTTGTGGATTTTTGACAATCGTTACGGGTCGTCAGAAGACAGCTGCATCCAGTTAGACTGGATGCCGACACCAACATAGTTGTGAAAAGGCTAGGCCGATGACGATAGTATAACCCCCACCAGTTTGGTCTTCACCGTCACTCCTTTCATATTTTTAAGGCAATCCCATTGCATTCTAAGTACAACACGTCTTTTAATGTCTCGCGAACAATTAGGCGGGCCGCGCTGCATCGCAACGCAATGCAAAAACCATCCTGCATCACATTAGTACTTACCTACATTTTGTAGTATGCGATGGTTCATACATAATGTACAAAGTTAGGCCGGAGGATTTTGCAATGCGTTGCGATGCGGCGCGGCCCGCCCAAATATGTGCGAGCCTCATTGCGTTGGAGTGGAAACAATTCAAATTCGAAATTTGAATCTATCTGAAAACTGCTTTGGTGGTGCGGCCCGCCACGGCTCCTAATGTGTTTTGGGCTTTGGTGCATTTTTGCAATGCGGCGCTGCAGCCCGCCGCGGTTGTAACGTGCGACACCACATGACATGTTTTAAATCGGTAGAATTAAAAATAAAATATACTCAATTATTTCAGATTCTGGCGACATTTGCGGCATCCTTGCTGTCCCTCTCTGGAGGCATCACGTTCGGTTTCACAGCAGTCCTGCTGCCACAACTCCAGACTGACTCCAGCTTCCCGTACGATCAGAGCTTCGACTCATGGATCGGTAAGATTTCTTTTTTATTTTATTAGATGATAAACACCAGGGACGTAATGGGTATTGATATCGTCGATGATCTGACCAAAATTATGTCTGGACTTTAAAAGAGACTGTGACCTCTGAGTTTGTTTCGGCCTTTCTTCTCAGAGTAGTCAGATAGGAAACGCCGGCCTCATCTAGTTTAAAAAAAAATGTTTGACGTGTAAAAGTGTTTACTATAAACCTACTTACAGAAAAAAAAGATATCAAAACAGCAACGACAAAATAAAAGATAAATAGATTTGATGATTTTTTTTTGGGGTCGAACACCGCTGGTGGTTTTGCTGCTACTTGATAATAATATATGAGTTAAGATATCTGTTATTTTTATTTGTTATTTATCGTGTTTAGAAATCGATACTTACCCATCACGTCTGTGAAGTTTACACCAAAAAAAAACTGATCCTTTAACCGACGAAAAAAAGGAGGAAGTTCTCAAGTCGACGCGTATGTGTCGGAAATACGTTAGTCGTCGTTTGACTAATCGGGACGCCAGCGCAACTAAGCGTCGCTCGACAGAGTCTACAACATAACGCTCGTCGACCGGAGTTAAGCAGAGTTTGTCGGTGGCTATCGAGCAGTGAACACGTTTAGAAACTGTCGCGCGTTCCGTATAAGTAATTGTGTCGTGTACCTACATCTACAGTGTGTGAATAGCTAGTGTGATTAGTTTGATCGTGAATTATAATTTGATTTAAACTGCAAACGGCTTTTATTTAGTACGCCCACAGTAGTTAAAATATAGCTGACAATAAACTAAAGAAATGGTTCTCCACCGTCATATACAAGGTGTATCTTAAATAACGCACAACCTATTAAGGGGTCATTACAATCATCACTATGAACAACATTTGCTATGGGATCAAACGTGAAATCGTTAAAAAATAATCAGATGTTCCCTACATTTTGGCGAGTCATGCGAACATAAATGTAGGGAACATCAGATTTTTTTTTTTCACGATTTTAAGTTTGGTCCTCGAAGTTGGTCCCATGTATTTATTAATTTTGCTGGGGTGGTTAATGAGTTAGCTACAATTATGTGTATTTTTCCGACTTAGTTTATGTGGATGATGTTCTAATAAGTTCCTGTCACAGTAATTTACATAGCAGGTAGTGGTATTCGAATTTGTGTGGGGTATAAAAAAACGACAATACAAACCTAAAGACACCGACTTCCGAAATCAAAGTTATTTTTCACTTTGTAGTGTTTTTTTTGGAAGTCGGTTTTATTTTTGTAACAAAGTTTTTTTAACACGTTGATTGCCAGAAAACAGACACAATAGAAAATCCATTGTTTACGGTCACCAGTCAATGACGTAAACTGATATTTCAACTACACTGCGGTTGATAACTGCAAAACAATAATCAAATTAATTTAAAAAAATCTTTATCATGTTTAGATATGACCCTTCACGTCTGCGGAGTTTCGCTAGCTAATTTAATTAGACCCTGTAGATATACATGTGTAACTGAATTAATGCACACTATGAAAGTAGTTTGTTCAGAATCCTTTACAGAAACGATTTTCGTCATTTGTAATATACGTAATTTTTTATCCCAAAAAAAAACACGTATGCACAGACGCCAGCAGGTCATGCTATCCGAATCTGTAAAATTTTCCCAATCAACCTTGAACCTAATGCTTTAGCGATAAAGTTGAAAATCTATTAAAAAAATTGACAGATTGTCGTAGCTTGATGTGCTGCCGTCCATTACAGTTACACTTCCACTATACAGTCAAAACAAACCAAAATGGACGAAGTACATAATACACTAGACCCATTAAACATGTGCGAATGTGTGCGTGCGTAGATAACTAATGTGACCACATTTATCTCCTACATTCGTTAAAACTAATTTAATAAATAAACAATGTTTCATACATAATAATAAAAATTCAGTGTTTGTATTATGATTATGATATAATATTCTAATTGGGGTGTTTGGTGGTGTGCGTTAATTCCCGGTCATGTTCACAGTAAATATTTACTGTGACATGTTGTAGTGGTAGTAGGTACTTCCCCGGACGTGCTCCTTTATAAAAAACTCTGTTACTCTCAAAGATTTACAAACAAATATGAGAAAGCCGAAGGAAATAAGTTTACTCCACAGACAGCTACGTATGAAAAGATACGTGGGGAGACTTATCCTGACTGGAGTGGCATATTCGGCGAAATAATATTACACTACCATAACACTGGTAAAAAGCTTGATAATCGCAGGCTGATGTCGCCAGAATTGATGGCTGTCAGTTCAATCAAGTCTCAAAAAGCCAGAACTAGATGTGGCTTAGTCATTGAAATAGAGTGAATCGTCTGTATCATCAATTACTTTCACGTAGTTATGTTATGTAATTATGTTCTCTGTTTTAGCTTCCATCTCTCCGCTGGCCATGACGATGGGGTCCCTCTTCTCTGGCTCCATGAGCGACAGCATCGGCAGGAAGATGGGCCAACTAGTTCTAATCGTACCATTCATCATCGGCTGGATCATCATGGGCGTAGCCAATAACAACGCAGTCATGCTCATTGGACGGTTCGTCACAGGAGTTTGTACAGGAGCCGTGAGAGCCAATAGCATGGTCTATATCAGCGAACTATCTGACCCAAAGTACAGAGCTGCTGCCCTTTTCTGTCCATCAGCAGCACTCCATATAGGGGTCCTAATCAGCCATATAGTTGGAAAATATTGTCATTGGAAGACCAGTTGCTTCATCTTTACATTGCCTAATATTATAGCCTTTACCATACTTATGTTCCTAAAAGAAAGTCCACTATGGCTGCTGTCCAAAGGCAAAATCGACGAAGGTATAGAATCCTACAGACAATTCCGAGGAAATGGAGACAGTGCTGAAAAGGAACTGTCAATAGCTTTGGAGAAGACTAAAGAAAAAGCAGAAGAGATTACCACGTTTAAAGATATGTTTAATGTAATATTTAGTAAACCATTCATGAAGTCTATGGCGACTATATTCTTATTGTTCGTCGCCGTACAATGGTGTGGTGTCAATACTATATCTTTCTATGCTCAAGTCATGTTTGAAAAGACGTTCTCTGGAGATATAGATGCATTTATGTTAATGTTAGTTACCGATGGTATAAGAATTGCAGCAGCTGTATTTGTTTGTATGTTTGCTAAGGTTCTCCCACGTAAAATTACGTTCGTGGTTTGTTGTGTTACAACTACTCTTGTGTTGATAGGCTTGGTAATATACTTGTATCTAGCCCCTGTTGGTCTAGTATGGGTAGCTGTAACTTGTATGGTTGTTTACATAGCGATGGCAAGTGCATTGACATCCGTATCTTGGTCGTTCATCGCAGAGATATTTCCGTCAAAATTACGTGGTTTTGGCTCTGGTTTAAGCTCCGCAATTTCATTTGTTTTGCTATTTATTTCTGTAAAAGTTACTCCAGAGATTATGTATAGGTTTGGAGAGCAAGTCATGTATGCTTCCTTCGCTGGTGTCACATTGTTGACTGGTTTAATCTTGAGTTTTATATTACCAGAGACAAATGGTAGGAGCTTGCAGGATATAGAGGACTCTTTGTACAAGAAGAAAGGCGATGTGAAAAAGGATATAGGAATGGCCACTTTGCCAGACTCATCAGCATAGTTTTATGTAGAACTAGTTTTCGCCCGCGGCTTCGCCCGCGTGGATCTCGGAAATTGTCCCATGGGAACGTATGCGTTAATCCCGGCACCAACTATCTGTGTGCCAAATTTCATACAAATCCGTTCAGACGTTTTTGTGCCAATCTGGAACATACATCCAAGAAACAGACAAACGGACAAAAATACTTTGTTACTATTTTATTTTATATATAGAATAGACAGACAAATAAATATATCTTACTGGAATATCATAAGTCTTTCTAGCTAGACAAATAGACAAATATAATAGATCATAGGTTAATTATTTCCAGCTGAAATGATCTATGTATTTGGGATATTTATCCACAACTCCACTTTATTGGAAGGTCTTACCTAAGACATACGAGAAAATCGTGAGCAAAGCAACAGTTTTAGAAACTAAACGAACGTGGATGCGTCCCACTCACTAGCGTAACAGTCTAAAAATATCAGGTTTAATCATAATATTTAGGTAAACAGGTGATATAAAAAAAACACAAAAATAATTAAAAGTATAATTTAATACAAAATATGTATAAAATTAAAAGCAGTCTCGTAATTAGCAGTCTGCTAGTTGTTCTTCTTATTCCTTCTTTGTATCATCGAGAACATCTTTCCTAACTGGCCCAGTATGGGTTATGGGAACAGCCCTTTCACCTTTAGCCACTTCAGGTTTTTTAGGAGCCACAACAGTAAGAATTCCATCTGAAGAGAGTCTGGATTCCACAGTATCAGGGTTACTTTCTTCCGGCAACTTGAATCTTCTGACGAACTTTCTGGAGACAAAACCATGTTCGTCTTGCTTTTCCTCATGCTGGCCTTCGACCACGATGAATCCGTTACTGACTTTGACTGTTATTTCGTCTGGAGAGAAGTGTTGTACGTCCACGTTGATCTGCCATTTGTCCTTGTCAACCTTGATTGATGACTCGGAGTTTTTCGGCCACCAGGGTTGAACTGCAGCAATGATGGGGCTAATAGGGTTCACAGACACCGTCCGCAAGTCATCAGGAGTCATTGTTAGCCCAAAGTTCTGGTCGAGAAGACGCCTCGGCCACCTTGGCAAGTCGTAATCGAAGAAGTAAGGTCGTAGAGACATTTTCTGTGTTATCTATAGCGCGGTTGCTTTTGGTCTACGGGAATTCGTGCCGGACGCTTTTATATATGTACGTGCGCTGATTCATAGATCTGGCATTAGTCTCGGGAGTATTTAGAACGAGAAAGTTCCCGATGCATTCGATAAATGACGTAGATACGTGTCGGCGTAGCTCGGTAGGCGGTTTTGTTGGTAACTAAAGTTGAATGAAATAGTTTGTCTTATTTCACCTTTCAATATATTAATTAAATATGTGTTATATAGGTATATATATATATTTACACATTATTGATATTCTGTCTCTGTAGTCACTGCCTCTATAAAATCTCAAGGTGTACTAGGCCGTCCTGATTAGGTTAGATAAGAGGTACTAGTTTAGGGTTTAGCCTATATTTTAGCATTTAAAATTAACAAGTTTAGATAATTTTTGCCAGTTATAGCTCACTGTTTACCTTGAACGATTGGCTATGTCGGTGTTATGTATGAATGTGAACTGTTTATGCAGGGGCCGGCTTAGCCACGTGGCAGGCGGTAACGTACTACCCAGTAACTGGGTTGTGGATGTCAGATAGGCAGTCGCTCCATGTAAAATACTGGTATTCAGCTTCATCCGGTTATACTGGAGCCGACCCCAACATAGTTGGGAAAAGGCTACGCAGATGATGAATATTTGACTAATGTTATATTGTGAAAAACAGACTATTATATTATGGTGCTGTTTTATTTTATCTCCTAAACTTTAGAACCAAAAACAAACCAAGTTCTACCATAGAGCGTCGGGGTACCTACGTAGGTAGAATTTGCCACAAAAGTTGTCGAATAAATGAGGTTTCTACAATTATGTGCCCAGGGCTTGAACGGGTAAGGTTTACGTATTTAAGTAAAACTGCTATTAGCATACATATAATTGTAAAGCATAGTCATTAAAAAATCATCGTTAATGCGCTGTTTCATCATCTTTCTTGATGTTAGATTAATTAATAGGTTTCCATTCTTTTCCATTGTAATCATTGAGATACTATGTACGAGTACTAATAGTATCTCAATGATTATAACATGGTAAGATTTGTCAGTGGTCTGATTTTATCTAAGTGTCAGCCTTGCGACCAGAGCGTTGATGACTGGCTAATTAGTTTGTTGTTCTGGCTTATTTGTTTGTTGTATAATTATTTATTTAACAGTTTATGTACACACATAAAGAGACAAGAAGAAAGGAACAGAAAAATACGTACAAAGGTGATGCTTATTTCTAAAGAAATCTCTTCCAGCACCTGCGATAGGAAAGTAGATAAAGAGTGAGTTTGTTAACTTAGTAAAGTTCATGTCGACATGAGAGAAGATTGCCATAGATAATAATCAGTCATGGGGAAGAATTCCCAAGACATCCAGCACCACAGGATGCGATGAGCCTGGAGTCTTGAAAAAACAACAGCGACGGGTCGTGAGGTCATCTATTTTTGCTGAAAAACACAACAGATGCTAAAGTTAGATATTCTCAGGTGTCGCCTTTTCCCAAACAACCAGAAAATACTAGAGAAATGAATGATAATCTCATTCTAATGTAGTCATTTATTTGATAAATAAAAATACGTATGTTATGTATCGTATTTAGTGTAACTAATGACGGTTGATCTATGTATATTTGATTAAAACGCCTACGAAAACAAAGAATTGAATGAAATATTCTCGGAGTTGCTTCACTACGATATTTCTAGAACATGAACCGTCATGGAGTCTTTTTTACACCAGGGCATTTTTACTTAGAAATGCACCCGTCTGAAAACTGAGGAGATTTTTTACACGTGTGTTTTTGAGTTGATTGAGGTTTCACAATATTTTTGTTAGTATTACAAACTGAAAATTACACTTTATTTCTGACAAATAGCTTAATTTCTATGTAAAAAACAATTTTTAAGTGGACACTATAGCAAAATAATGGTCAGTTTGGTGACATTGAAAAACGGTTATAATAATTAAAATAAAGGGAATTATGACGTTTTTTACCTTTGATTAGTTTCAAATACTTGAATTTATCATAAAAAAAAATACATGGTAATATAGAAATGATTTAAAATTACTTAAAATTAATTTTTAGATTCGGTTTTGTGACAAGTGATTCCATTGCGATCATTATTTTCTTTTTAATTTTGTGTTTAACAGCCTGTTTTTTAAATTTATAATTTGTATATTCTATCTTAAACTATTTGAAACATTATAAGAAAAAATATATTATGCAAACCTTTAAACAAAATTATTATCAGTAAAACAAACCACGTGAAAATTGGGACAGTCACCAAACTGACACATCTAAAATCCTTAGGTTGAGGCTACATGATATACAAATTAGAAATAAAAGTCATGTTTTTTTATAGGAACATTTATTCCTTGCTTTAATTATCTATTAATAACATTTTATGTTATAACAAGACGAAATAACAAAATTCAGTCACATAATTTGACTTGGCCTTAGGGTTGAATCACAATACACAGTAAGATACAAAACTTGTACTTTCTTAAATCAGTCTCAAAATATCTATAAATAATCTTAAATCATAATCAGTCTTAAACTTTTAATGGCACTTGGAACATTAGACACTTTTTCTGTATCAGGTATAATTCAAATAATAAAGATATTATTACGGAATGAGTAAATTATAAAGGTAATAACAAATATATTTTTTATTATCTTAGCTTCCAACTCTTTTATGAAACATTAGAATATTATCTAAAAATTAAATTTATGAAAATTTTAAAAATTTTACATTTTCGAGTAGGTATTGTATTTTTTTCATTATTTTAGGTATCAGTCTTAAATCAACCAAGAGACACATCACACACCTACTTAATCATTATATTAGGATAATTACTTGACAATACAATTTTGAAATCTTATCTATTAAAAAATAAATGAATAATATTTTTACCAACAATTATAGCACTCATCTTCAGTAAAATGGTCATAGACCAAAATTTCACAGAAATCACGCCAGAAATAGGAACTTTGCAATAAATTCCAAATATCAGTTTTACTCATCGCCAGAGTAAAATGTTTTAGTCTTGTTGAATTATTCACCTCTTGTTGACAACCAAAACAATTTTCCATTATAATGAAATGAGTAATGGGCCAGGGCCATGTTGCATCATCAAAATAAAACTTCTCCAAATCATACCTGGTCAGGACTTTGTCTACATCATAAAGTACAACCATATTTTTGACCAATTTGGTATTGTAGTATCTGGATCAGTTTGTTGTACCTACTTGATTAATCAATCTGAAACAAAAATAAACATCAGTAAATTCTCTAACAAAAGAGACCAATAAAGAAGAAGAAGTGAACAATACTACCTTCCAGACATCTTTCGCATATATAATCAGAGCTTTCAGATCCTCCTATACATTCAGAGCAAAACCAGTTTTTGCATGAAATACATTTCGCTTTTTCGCCAAATATAGAAGACAGACATTTGCGACATTTTATATATTTAGGTTTTTGACACATCTGTTTGTCTTTAATAGTACTATGTTTCTCAGTAGGGACTTTATTTTTAGCTGTAGAAGGAACTGGTGGACAATATGCTGTGACATTATGAATTATGACTGAAGGTTTTTGGGAATGATCTTTATTGGGTCCTAATAGTTCTATAGGTCTTCTTTTTGGTGGTATTTCCATCACCTCTTTCCTTAGGTCACTAAAAATTGAGCTTTGCTTGGAGATATCTTTAGGTGGAGATAAAAACATTACAGGTTGTCTCTTATCTTTTAGTACTGTAATCACTTCTTTCTTTGGGTTAACATAATAACTTTGAAATTTATTAGTACCCTGTATCTGTTTTTGACCCAAATTTCTTTTTTCTTCCTTTATATTTAAGGGCTGCACATTGACAACTTTCAAAGGCTCAGATATGTTTGCATTTCTGACAACAGTGTCAGCAACGGCATTTTCAAATAAACATGTCTCGGTATTAAATACCGGACTCCCTTGAGTATTTTCGACACTGATGGCCTGTGACGGATGTTGAGCGTCTTCTGCCCGAAAGATCAAATCCGTTTCATCAATAGCGTCGAGGTCAATATTTTGATCGGTATTATTAAATTGCTCCGAAAATTCCAGTAATAGACAAGGATCTTCAACTATATCGCATATTTGATATCCATTATTTGAAGTCTCAGATCGTATTATAGGTAACTGATCATCATTAACTCTACCAAATACTACAACATGTGATTTTGGTGAAAAACAGGTACACAGACCTCTCAAGTCCCCACAAAAACAACCAATATCTCTATATTGTATTATGTTCGACTCTCTATTTAGGCTGGTCGATACTTGGTGTAGTTGCATCGTGCCCTGTAGTACTGGTACTTTTGCAGGCAAATTTTTTGCCACTTTTTCCACATTTGCGCTGTCAATCAGGAATACTTTGGTAACTTTTAAACATTGTTTTAACAATGTATAAGCATCCTTTGCGTCTATGACGTCGTTACCAGTGCACACTTTTCGATCAAGAGTGCGTTTAATGCTGCCTCCTATGCCGTCTGCCACATTTTTACCGTGACCAGCTTCATAAAACGACCAGGTGGTGTATTGAAACTGATACTGTCTTGTATAACCAGTGTGTAACCAGTAAATAGAAATTATTTTTCTGTCGATACTGTGCAGACGGTCCATCTGAGTAAAAGTGTAATATTGTCGTTTCAGGAGACTCTTGCTTTATCATGTCAAGAATAGGTGTCAAGTGTGCCCAAATCGCTGCTGGTTGATGGGTAGTATTATCCGGTAATGTACAAAATGATTGAGAACGGTTATTCAGAAACACCATTCCCGTATGCAGACATATTTGAGAATTCGATGCCCCGTAGTGCATTGACTGGATTTCCTCCGCGAGTTTGGATTGATAGTTTTCAGAAAAGTCACAAACTATCAAGGCTTCGTTCTCTTTGAGCTCTAATACTGCCTTCTGATACTGACCTTGCTGATGTTTCATATTGAAATAATGTTTTTTGAATAAAATCAAGTCTCTTTCAAAATCATTTTTCAATTCTTTGAGTTCCTTTCTTTGCTGCTTTTGCCATTCTCTTTGTTGTAATTTCCTTTATCGCTTTTCCATCTTTTTTCTGATATGTGTGATCTAGTCTCTCCCAACGTGGCCATTCTACTTGTTGTTTAAACTTCTCTTCGCTTATTTGGTGATACTGTACTTTTTTGTTCTTGCATTTGTTACATTTAGACCACATGCACTCGTAGTTATTCATATCGCATGATACTTGGCTTAAAATATCTTGTATACTGCCTGTGAGTAAACCATGTTTTGCCATAGAAGAATGAAGAAATCCAAAGTTGCTGTGTTTTATACACAAGCAAGTAGATCTTGAAGATAAGCCAGGCGATAACACGAAAAACGGCTTGTATTTATAAAATGTAGTAAAACCGTAACGTCCATTTTCAGCTTTATACTTTTGGAAAGTATTAACTAGCGTATCTAGCAAATATCGGATTTGGACCTTTTGTTTGTTTTTTGTTCGAACTTCTTTTTTGCCAGCAGTAATACGGCTAATGTCATCCCTTGTATAAAATTTAGTTATCTCTTGACTCTCACAACGTCTCGTTTTCTTTTTATTTTGTCTAGCTTTGTCTTTTAGACCCAACATTTTTGAGATCATCGTACCTCGTGAGGTTCTGTGGTGGGCCCTTAAGAAGAAAGGTATACCTGGGAAGTATGTGCAGTTGATCCGAGCGATGTACAGTCGATGCAGTACCCAAGTCCGGTCTACAGTGGGCACCACTGGCAGCTTCAATGTGGCGGTCGGCTTACATCAAGGGTCGGCTCTCAGCCCTTACCTCTTCCTGATGATAATGGACGCTCTGACGTCGGACATTCAGGAAGAGACTCCCTGGTGTATGCTGTTTGCCGATGACATTGTGCTGGTTTCTGAAAGTGGCCTAGAGGTCCAGAACAGATTGGAGGCGTGGTGGCACAGACTGGAGAGTGTTGGCCTGAAATTGAGTAGAACCAAAACGGAATACTTGTTCTGCGATTTCGGCGGTCTCTCCAATCCAGTGCCTTTAGCTCTCGCCGGAACGCCCATACCAATCTGTCCCGACTTTCGGTACCTCGGGTCGCTCGTTCAAGGGGATGGTGAGGTGGACCGGGATGTAACGCATCGGATCAACGCAGGATGGATGAAATGGCGACAGGTCACGGGAACAACTTGTGACCCACGGATGCCTCTCAAGTTGAAGGGTAAAATCTACAAGTCCGTGATAAGGCCTGTCATACTGTATGGATCAGAATGTTGGGCTGTGAAAAAGACGGATGAAAAAAGATTGCACGTAGCGGAGATGAGAATGTTAAGATGGATGTGTGGTGTGACGAGAATGGATAAAGTGAGAAATGAATATATTAGGGGAAGTTTGAAAGTGGCGCCAGTGACTGAAAAATTGAAAGGGAATCGTTTGTCTTGGTATGGTCATGTGAAGAGGAGGGATGAAACGCATGTTGCTAAAAGAGTTATGAGTATACATGTGGATGGATGGAGAGGGAGAGGGAGGCCAAAGAAAAGATGGATGGATTGTGTGAGAAGTGATATGAAAGAAAAGGGAGTCAGTGATAGTTTGACGAGTGACAGGACAGAATGGAAGAAAAAAACGTGTTGCGCCGACCCCAAATAATACGGGATAAGGGCAGGAAGATGATGATGATGATGATGATTTTTGAGATCATCGTCTTATTACCTGAATTTAATGCCAATTTTTTGAGGGTTCGTTTTTCTTCTATTTTAGAGCAACTTTGGTAGGTCGTTTTAAGAGTATTTTCCAATATTTCTTCCCTAGCTTTCATTTTCAGTATTTGTAAATTCAGGTCTTTGATCTCCTTATCCTTTTTTTGTTTTAACCTTTGGTATCGTTTCCGATAAGTTTCGTTCTTTTTTCTTAAATTTTCAATCTGTCTTGTGTAATTTCTATATTTATTTACAAGGAATTTGTTTCTATGTCTCAGACTTTGTATGAATTTTTCTTTTGTTAAATTATATTTTAAGTTTTTTTGTTGTGTAACACTACTAGGCTCGGGTATTGAATTAATGTTATCTTGAGAAAAGTCGTGTTTCTTGGCTTTCCCTTGCTTTTGCCGGCTTTTCCTTTTTTCTTTTCTCCACCTTTCTCGTCTAATTTCGGCTTCCTCTAGTGTGAGTTCTGATACTTTTTTCTTCTTAGACTTAACTTTAGCTAAATTCTGTTTTTTCTGTCTTTCAAACTCGTCAGGACGATTTTGTTTAAGCCTTTCTCTATATCGTTGAGTTCTTTCAGCACCACTTAGTGGCATTTTGATGTTTTTTAAAGTACCTTAAAAAAAATTAAATGATGTAGAACCAGCCTTATGAGTCAGTTTGGTGACGTCAGTGATCCGCCTTATATGTGACAACACAAAACGTCACTGAACTGACTGTCACATTATCCAAGTGAAACGAAAAAAAAAATCCTTTCTCACCAAATAAAATTATATTTTTCTAAAATTACTAATAAAACCGTTTCTTAAATAAAACCAAAAATCAATAGAAGGTAGTTCAATACTGTGACGCAAATACGTAATAAGAAAAAAGGCTTCAAACCTGACTTACCAAATTGCGACCAACCGCCAACACCAACAAAACACCCTCTTTACTTCACGAATTTAGCAAACTGACAGATTTTAAAATAATCTGGATGATTCTTAGTGTTGCAAGTTTTTAAATTATAAATAACGAGTTTAGTAGAAAAAATATTTGGATTTGGACCATCACTGTGCTGACATGTCCGGTCGGATTGAGTTTTGAGGTCCTTTACAAAAATGTAATTTACGCCTGTAATATTAGGGTTTTACTATTAATTTTTATTAGTGAGTTGGAAAAAGGAATCTACTATATTTGGAACAAAAATTTGACAACGTTTTGTAGGAAAATTTCCGGTAATTTAGGTTTACTCAAAGCGGTTAAGCACTGGGACAAGTAAAAAATGGCTTCTATTAGTATTTGAATTGTTCATAATTAAATTAATTAAGTATATATACACAGCGATTGTTGATCAAAAACAAATTTAATACATTTGGGATCGATTTATTAATATAAAAAAATTATACACTTTCATATTAAAACACAATACAACTTCGAAAACGTGGGACAGCGTAAAAGTGAAGGGTGCACGTTTTAGTGAAAATGCCCACCAATAGATGGCGCTTCAGGGTGTTTTAATGAACTAAGTATAATAATATTTTGCTGGAAGTAGGCCTTGTGCTAGTATAAAGTTGATTGATACTGGGTAGATGAGTGACTTGTGAAGACCCGAAAATATTTAAGATACGGTACGTACAGACCTTTCACTATAACTGTTCCCTTGCCGTCATGTTGGCACCATTGCTTGCCGGTAAGTAACAACCTTTGATTATTTTATTGAGGGGGAAGCGCGAAGGTAGCTCGCGAAATTCAAATTTTCTTACGATTTTTGCAATTTGCAGCTC
Organism: Fissipunctia ypsillon; assembly: GCA_947568875.1. Classification (NCBI taxonomy): domain Eukaryota; kingdom Metazoa; phylum Arthropoda; class Insecta; order Lepidoptera; family Noctuidae; genus Fissipunctia; species Fissipunctia ypsillon. Next base: position 6,314,145 of record OX387667.1, read on the forward strand.
AGTGTCTGGGCGTATGTTAATTAAGGTATAATTCGCGACCGTAACAAATATGTATTTACAGAATTATAATCATTAGAATAAGTAATACAATTCCTTAAGTTGTATAATCCTGAAATGTTAATATTTCATGAAATAGTCATTCAATAGAATTACTTGGTCTTAGAGAGTTGTATGGATGACTTTAATGATTATAATTCTGTAAATACATATTTGTTATGGTCGCGAATAATATTTTAATCAACATACAACCTAATACTGACCTACAAATTGCAAAAAACGTAAGAAAATTTGAATTTGGCGGGCTACCCCTGGCGCTTTCACCTTAATCAAAGGTAACATAACAACGCATAAAAGCAATGGTGCCAACATGAAGGCAAGGGACAAGTTATATTAAACGGTCGGTACTGTAGAGGCTGTAACATAAACTTGGTTTAGCATAAAACATCTACCTCCATAATCATAAACGTTTGCTTACAGTTAAGTGATGTTTAAATGTCAAAAAATTTATGGTTAACCAAAAGTTAATTATTACTGAACTTTAAGCAACTTTTATGAATCGCTCGAGTAAGTACCTATGATTTTATTATAAGCAAATGACACAGACCAATATTGGTCTGAGGCAAACGGCTAGAATTCTAGACAAGCATTGATTTGGATTTAGAAGAAAAGAATAGACAGTCGGCCGCCTGTGCTGAAAAGTGGCTGTTAGAATAAAATAGAAACATTTACCAATAAATTCTAAGACATATTAAGTATTAAAGGACATTGTTAAAAATGGCATATGAATCAACACGTATGAAACCTTTACAATAATTACTAGTTTTTTTTTGTTTGTAATTTACATTACAATAGAACGGACACTTCAGAATTCCGAAAACATTTTAAAAAGTAATTCATTTCAGTCTTATTCCCCGCCGCCATTATTTTTTGTTTCAATTTGACGTTTTGAATAGGCAAAAGGTACTGTAGTAGCTCATACAGCCTATTCTTGTGCACCGTAATTACAAAACTCAGCACTCTCAGCGCTGTGTGAAACGAGCAACATCGACATGTAATAGTCGTCAATGAATTCAAAATTAAAATATTTTATTTCACATAAACCTACATGGGCACTGAAACGTCAGAAGCTAGGTGCACGGTTCCAAATTGGTCGTTTCTTATGGAGAAGAGCCAGCAAGAAACTCCACGGTTATTCTTTTAAAAATAATTGACAGATGACAGTTTGACATTGAAATTACATTGTACCTCTGGTGTTCTGCCTAACCTTTTGGGTAAACAAGCGAGATTTTATTTATGTAGTAAGTATTCTTATGTAATTACCAGTGATCGGAATAGGGTGAGTATATTTACCTACAGTTTGTAGAACAGAGACAAAAATCGGAGACTTCCTTACAACAAAAAAAATTTTTACCGGTAAATTTACTAGAACTTTAATTATGTGAATTTTAACATCTTATTAATATTTAAATTGTGAATACCTTTCGTTTTATAACGACTGCTTAAAAAAGGAGCGTTTTCTTGGTTCACGTGATCTTTATTTCGTTAGTCCACCATAACTCCTGATCTACCAAATGAATTTAGGTGCCGTGAGTGACACTGTATTTTTTTTGATGTAACTCGCGGCAATATGTACCTATTTTTTTTTATTTGGTTTTGGGTTCTATCACGCTATTTTCTTTCGCGCTGTTTTCACAATTTGATTGCACGATAAACATTGAGGTTAAAAGGTAGCCACTTTATAAAACAAATTCGACTGTAAATTCTTTACATTCATTTATTGTCAAATCAAACATCAATGAAACAAATAGAAATATGAACTACAAAAACAATTTGTCTCTTAAAATAAAGATTTTAAAACTATAATTCAATCAAATACCTAGAAAAATAAAACAAATCATAAATCAGTGTCGTCATTATCAGTACCATGACTTATTTTGTTTTCTCGTAGGAAATTAAAGTAGATCAACATAATTTTTTCAATATTTTGTACATTCAGTCGGTTTCTTTTTACGTTTAAAACCATTACCCATTACCCATTTATAAATTGAAAACGATCTCTCAACATCCACAGATGTAAGTGGTGCATATTTGTAAATTAGGTCATCGTCATCTACTTCAATTTCCTTTACAATTTTTTCACTTTTTTCCCGAATCAAGTCGTAATCTGGATTTCGTTCTAGGACTAGCTCTAATTTATTTTCGACTACTTTATTAGAAGACCAACTTAAAATACATCGAACGTTGTCTATAATTTCTAAGCTCTCTAATATAGATAACTGGGTTTTTTGAAGTTTAGTTATTGCTTCTTCGATAACAGTGAAGTTTTCATTTATAAAATTCAGATCTAATTTAATGTTTTCATCGTTAATAGCTTCTTTTGCTTTCCTTATGGACAAGGCTTCGTTGTTATTAAGACAGTTTAATACATTGGATATTTCCTGAAAGTATTTTGATAAATAACTCGCTGTCTTCAACCATGTACCCCATCTTGTTATTACGGGTTGTGGTGGAAGTGGTATATTAGGATATATGTTTTTGAATATTTTTACCCTGTTGGGTGATTTTAAAAATATCTTTTTTATATTTGATATCAAAGTATCAACATTTTCATATTGAGAAAGCACTTTTTCTGATACTCTATTTAATGCGTGTGCCAAACATGTGATATGGAGCATGTTGGGAAAATCATGTTTTAATAAACGTCCGGCTCGTAACATATATGCGACACTGTCAGTGCATAGCATTAAAACATTATTTATTTTTTCTGAAAATGATTCGCCCCACATTTCACTTAGAGATTCTGTAACAAATTGGGCTATTGTTGCCCCATTTACTGTTTCTAGTACTTTACAAGCAATCAAGTATGGCTGAGTTGCAACATTTTTTATAAGAGGCATCACCATTAAATGCACTATAAATCTGCCCATAAAATCGGTAGTTTCATCAAGTGATATCCATACTTTATTGTCTCCTATTGTATTATAAATTGTCTTTAATCGATTTTGAAAGACAATATTTAAGTATTTTTTTCGTAACAGAGATTCAGATGGGACTTTCTTTTTCGGGCAAATACAGCAACAATTACAACATAAATATTTGTCGAAAAATGTTTTGAATGCTACATTATCAACTTGATTCCAAGGTATGTTACACAATATTAAAAAGTTTATGAAATCACTGTAAAATTCTTCATCAGGCTTTTGTCGCCTCCCTTGGTGCACTGCTCCTTTGATGTGCCGATCAACATTACTTTTATGTGTAGCTGTTAATGAAACCTCACATTTTGTGCAGAATATGGTACCACTTGCTTCGTCATAAACTAGTTCAGGATTATTTAAAATCCAACTCTTTACCACTTCAGGTCTCATGTTCGCTATTGCGGTCAAAATATAAATAAAATTACCTGAAAAAATTAAAACAATTGAATTAGCCTTGTGAGGAGGATGAAGAATAACATGATTGACAAACCTAAAGATGGAAAATTCACTATTTGATTCGATAACCATTGATTCAAAGAACATCTGTCATGCATGGCCTCTATACGCTGTGTCCTGGTGGCCTACCGCGAGTTCTTAACGCGATTCAATTTACGCTCAGGGATCGAGATGGCGCTAGACGACTTGTATAGCTCTGTCTCCTTCCAACAGCCTAAACTGGATCGCGTTAAGAGCTCGTGGTAAGGCCTTTGGCTCTAAAATATCACGAATATGACTAGTGTATGGATTAATCCGTTTCTCTAGGCACAATTATCAATCCTAAATTGAAAATATGTATAATATTTAAAAGCCGAGGATCATAGAACGTTACACCTACGTACTTTGGCACTTTTGAGGTTATGCTGTCAAAAGCATAGACTTAGAGAGGAAACGAATTGTAAGACCATTTATCTCTTTCCTGTAAGACATATTTATTGTCTACGGTAATGTAGAGGAAAGAGATAGATGGTCATGTGATTTCTTTTTTTTCTTTCTAGAAGGTGTGACCAATTTTATTTGACATTTGGCTAGGGAAACCTCTAAGTCTATGGTCATAAATAAGTCTGCAGCCATGACTACAACCACAGCTAACCATTTATATAAACACAATGCAGTAAAATATATTTATTTATGTCAATGGCTAAAACCACAAATCGCACAGTAAGTACGTAACGAAGCAAGAGCAACAAATTAAGGAGCGCGCGGTGAACGTTTTGACAGTTGTCATGCTCGTCAGGGTATACATGTTCTGTGGTCATGTCACAATGCGTTTCGCGTAATATTTTCTACGTAATAGAATGTTTCGTTTTTAGTCATGCATTTTTCTATATTTACTATCAACCTGTCATTTGCAACTCAAATCGGCGTACCTAATCCATAGCCCCATATAAAAATGATTACAGTGACTTTAATTTACAAGAACCAGCAAATACAGTCCAGTCTCAAACAACAACGTCGGACTTTTGGTCTACTTGAATTAAATCGATTACTTATTTTTAATAAAAAAAAAAGTTCATAAGGCTTAATATTAAAATTAATTGTACTTACGGTGTATGCAGAAAAGTTAAATTCAACGGTATCCAAATCACAAATATCGGAGTCCAAGAAACGTCAGCCAAAGTCACTGATCCGTAGTTAAACAGTACCAAGTAGTAACTTTCAAATCGGAATACCAGAAAACAGAGCCAAGTCGATAGTAAATCAAACACCAAGAGAACAGAAAACAGAACACGCGTGCGCAAGACAAAAGTCAAGGAACGAGTGACAGGGAAGGGGTGGGGTCCGTCCGGTGGGGGCGAGTGAGAGAGTGTTACATGCGTACGCGCGGGGTTTAGCAAAGATTACTAAGCCTTTTTGCAGTTAAAAACACGTCGCTCATTATTCCGTAAGGAACACGACAGCAACAAGAACTTGGTGAACAAACCTGTTGTTGCTTTAGTAAGTGTCCCTTGTGAAAAATCATTATTAAAAAATGTTCAATATTAGTCTACAAATTCCTGAGAAATCACATCACAACAAAATAGAAATCCGTTCATTCGTTTTTTTTTTGTTACCATGGTAAACTTACCTAAGGCTTTAAGTAACATAGCGTAGCTGTTCAAAAATCACTACGGGGTTACTTTTAAACTTTCTAAAGCATGACTTTCTCAATAAAAACTCCGCAAGATCCAGAAAAAACGCGTAACAAAAAAACAGTTTAATTGAAAGCGATCTTATATAAGTCGTTAAAAATGTAAATGTAAAACCACGTGAAAAAAAAAACCAAGATAGAATATTTACGCAATAAACGTTTTTATTAAATTAATAAGACTTATAAATTCACACAATTAAAGTTCTAGTAAATTTACCGGTAAAAAAATTTTTAGTTGTAAGGAAGTCTCCGATTTTTGTCTCTGTTCTACGAACTGTAGGTAAATACACTCACCTTATTCCGATCACTGGTAATTACTTACTCCTAAGTCACACAAAAACGAAACAGTCCATAGCCCTAATCTAGTCATAACTACAAATAAATTAGTATAAAGAAAGAATAGTTCTGACTACCTAATACTAATAGTATGTTTTGAAACGTTTAAAAATAAAATCCAATGTATTTTCACGATTAAACGCTAAGTTATACAGAGTGTCCCAGGACACTCTGTATAACTTAGCGTTAGTGTTTTGCTTAGTACCATCGAAAGTATGTGGTCAGGGGACACTAATACCCATCGATTGAACCCCATGTATGTTCCGCAATATTTTGTAGTTTTCGAGAAATGATTTTTTTTGTATTATTTTCAGATTTTTTCAAATTGTAGGCGGTTTCAGTTCTAACTTTTTCTGAGCGGTGTTTCTTGTGAGATTTTTTTGTCAGTCTTATGGCTAGTATCTCATAATGTGTTCACAATATTAAAATTTGTTTGAGAGAAATTTACACTTGTTATGAACATGAAAAAAAAAATCTTAATTAGGTACTATGTACAGACTGAATGACTTGTAAATAATTTTAAAAACTTTATGGGTTCCTTAGCTCTCAAAATAATATAAAAAATTGGTATTTTATAGGACATTTTTACGCGAAAACGAAGTTCAAAGTTGTACAGTCAAAAACAGTGAAATTTATTTCATGCATTTGAAATGACTTTTCTCACATTTTTGCGATTGATATGGAGAATAATTAATTATGACATGTTTGAGCCTAAGTTTTGAATCTTAAAATGTGCTTTCCTGTGCATTGAGTTACTGTTCCAACAACTCAAGAAACATAAGTAAAAGTCAAGGAATGACTTCACCAGCAAGTTCAACATACATATCTTTAAAACACGCTAATTTATAATATCGAGCGTTTTCAGGAAGAACATCGTAAGCGACAATTTGCACTTTTTGCGGGAAAGGGCTTTTTCTTCCTAAATAACGATGTTTTTCATTTACGATGATAATTTCTTACAACAATAAAGTCGTGCAAATTTAATATAAAATTTAAGAGTAATCGCGACAAGATGTAAAACTGTCTAGGTAATTAAGAGGTTACGAAGAAAACATAGTTTTGTGATTTTTGGCGCTTACGATGTTTTTTTCTGAAAAGGATCGATATATTTTATCAATGGGGAAGGTCGGGCAAAGTTAATTGTAGATGGTGTAATCACAGAGCTAGGTCCCTAGTCCCTACGGCCTACAATAAATTTGACATTTCGTTCATTCATTCCATTTCGTGTTCATTCAAAAGTTTGGTTCTATTTCACTAAATCTTTATTTTCGGCGATTTCAATATTTTTAATCAAGCATTTGACATAGAAAGTGTCAAAATTTAAAACCTTAATCACTTTCTTCAAAATGTTTCTGACCCTGTTTAATTTTTTCAAAATCTCTACGAATAGCTTTATGCCACCATCTTTTAATTTTAGGGTCTCTCGAAAAATGGTGGACTCCAGTTTCGGAGTATTTAAGGACACAACAACGCGTCATTTTCGCACTACTAGACAGAGACGACGATATCACACTCTTTCAAGAAAGCCAAAAGTTAGCTCGCAAAGCAATCACCACTATACATGACAAACGTCCCTCGTTCCGTACTCGCCGGCGAGTACCTACGCCGCGACTTAAAGCAGTAAGACAATCCCCCCGACCCTTGACCCCGCCCGCCCGTGCGGAGCAAGTAGCTTTAAATATAGCCCCAAATAATAATATCAACCAGATTCAACAAGTCCCCACTTGCTCAGTAATCAATAGCGCCCTAAGTCTAGGTTCGAGTCCCGAAGGGGGCACCCTTAGACGTGCTATTTAAAAACTTTGTTACACGGTGAGAGGCCCTTATGGCCCCACCAAAGCCCGGCTACGCAGTAAAGGCTCCCGGAGCCAACTAGCAAAAGGTCCGAACAAAAAAAAAAAAAAGAAAAGTCATTTTCGCAAAAATTAAATAAAACCACCTCACGCCTTGTATTTTTAGCTTGTGTTGGGAACTAGCTACGACCTCAGATCAACAAAAAAACCTTTTTTTGTTGATCTGGACAACGCCATTTTGACAGATGCCTTCCCCATTGTAACGCACGACGGCGCGTCACCGCGGCGGCGGCCATGTTACGTGAATGCCAAAGAGTAATATTTAATTTTGTATATGCATAGTTGACACTTGTTACGTGGCCTACCTACACCAAACCAACCGAATAGCGCAATGATAACCTAATTACGTCAATCTGATGTTTCTATATAAAATCGCAATACACCATTACGCTGAATAAACGAATCGCCGCCTTGTGTCGCCGAACGCTCACCTACTTCTAAATCTGCTAATGCCGCATCCACATACATCCGCATAGCAATAGCTAGCATTGTAATTTTAAGAATATTTAATTTTAGGGCACTTCGGTACTAGCATCGTCCGAATCTAGACTTTAACATTAGTATACTTAAGTTTATATTGTAATTTTTATCTAAATTAAAACCTTTATTAAATTAATTTGGGTTAAGTCCTCCGGCTGTCACCTTCGTAATTCACTATCGGCGTATAATGTTAAATAATTACGGAAAGTAAAATATTAATAATATATGGGTGACATGGGTGGTGACCTATGTTATTCTGCAGAAGATGTGTTCATAATATGCTTGGCTACGGAAAAGATCATACGTATTTAATACGGCAAAGCGGTGGAAGTGTTGCCTCCAGATATGATTTTAATTATGTAACCGTAAACACCCTGAAACATTTCATTGGGAAATAATCAACATTCACTGAATTAGCCATCCACATTCAATCACAGAAATACAGAATCCATTTAATTCGAGCCATAATAAATCAGTACCTACACAAAAATTAGATTGCATCACGAAGCAAAAACTGACCAAACTATATAAATTGACTAAACTTATATTATTTAAAGGAAATAAATGAAATTAAAACATTGTTATAAATACACAGTTTAAACACTGTAGGCAGAATAATAAATATGTCGCATCTGCACGCATCTATGGGAACATGAGACACCCCCCCTGACCCGCGCATGCCCCGCTTTCACCAAGTTATGCGCGATCTTTTGTTTGAAGTAGCTTCTCTAGTACGTTGTACAGACGCCAGCATATCGAGCTACCCGAAACTGTCAAAATTTCCCAATCAACCTTGAACCTAATGCTTTGGCAATAAAGTCGAAAATCTATTAAAGAAATTTGACAGATTGTAGTAGCTTGATGTGCTGGCGTCCATACGTAGGTAAAACCCAATGGGTGTACGGTGTACCATTATTATTTGGCAATAGAAAACAATAAGAAGAGTGGTTGTACCGAAGGGAAGCCGATAGGAATCGGGTTGTATGAACGCTGCGCCACTATTGTTAATACATGAGAATTGCAGCTGGGTAAAACCCTGGTGTACGTGTGGCTGGGCGTGTGAACTGCAGCCCATCGATGTAAAATCAGGATACGCCTTACCGCGTCAAAAGGTGATCATTTATGCTTGTCATCTGTCACGATCACGACTGTCGTATGAATGACGTAGTGAATGGTCGACTGTACCGTCAGCATACTCGTTTCGAACAGGGAACTTAATTTTAAAAGGAGGTTCTTTGGAAATAATAAAATGTTTGTTTTTATAGTCTTTATTAAATATTCTAAATTATAGTAATATTAAAAGGAACATAGTATGTGACAACAATAAAAAAAATATTCGAAAACATAGTTGCAAAGAAAAATTAATATAAAAAATACCGGCCAAGTGCGAGTCGGACTCGCACACCAAGACCGCCGTACAATATTTAACACTACATATTAAAAAAAAATACTAAACAAAGAACATTTTTCACCTTAAATTTTAACAATCGCAAAGATAACTTTAGATTTCATAATGATACTTACTGTGAATTGCAGTTATTTTTTGTAGTTGCAGAAAATCGGCCATATTTAAACAAAATAACTTATACATCGGCGTTTTTAGTATTTGTTGATTAAATACAGTAGGTATATCGTACATGAATGCTACACAGAAGTTTGAAATTCCTAACTTGTTTAGTTGTTGCGATAAAGCTCGTACAAAAATGGGCTAAAACTGACAACTATTGCGGCCCCCTATTACTTCATTTTTGAAGATAAAAATAAATAAATATAATATATCACTATTATTATTATTTTTTCTTTTAGTTGAATAGCTATTAGTAATCTCTTTATTAAGTATTATTAAATTATTGCCTATTGTTTTAAATATTAACATATGAATGACTACTATATCAATTACTATTAAATTATTGACATTTTTTTTTAAATTAATGATTATTATTATTACTACTATATTAATTAATACTAATTTATTGACTATGTACTATTATAATGTTGGGAAAGTCTTTAATTATTGTATGCCCAAAGGCGGGTCATAGATGTACTTCAAGTTATAGACTATAACACCTTATTTTTACCTATGTACCACAATAAATGATTTGAATTTGAAAAAAATTTGAATTTGAATAAATATTTCCACTCTACTCAATGATTTCTAGACAATGACACCCCACATGCCAGGGTAAGAAAAAAAAATTCAAAATCAAAAGTTTATTACAATAAAGTTAAAAATTAAAGGGGGGGAGTCCCTCTTTATCGTAACTGTGTCCATACCAGTGTTGGCATTAATCAATTAATTTTTTAATCAATTAATTAATTTGATTAATTTTAATCAGATTAAATTAATCATGATTAGAATAATCATGATTAAAAAAATAATCTTAATCATGATTAATGACGTTAATCATTAATCATTAATCATTAATTGATTAACTACCTTATGACTGATTTAAAAATGTTTATACACTTCTTTTGATCAGCTGCAGTTAGACATACTAGCCACTTTTTTTTAAATCTGGGGTAACACAGAGCTGCAACGGCTGCATATTTACTAGTTTCACTCGAAAGAGTGTAAAACTCTTCAAATCTTTTCTCTACGCTTTGTAGATATTTTTCAGCAAGTGGTTCACAGAATTTTAGATTTGGAGTAGTCGTGATCTTCTGTAATTTTTTTTTTCGTAATTTCTTACAATTCATTCGTAGGACATAGTGTAAATAAGTCAGTATGTTTTTTTGGGTTTCGTATGTTCGAATGAATAACGGAACCCTTATTTAGGAACGAAGTTCTGTAACGCGGCTTGCGGTAGGAGTTAACTGGTAGAAATCGTCACGACTCGACTTTCAAAGTGTAAATTTGGTCAAAAAGAAAATCCAAGATGGCGGCCGTGAAAATTTCCAAATTTTCCTTCATGGGTGTCGTTTTCAAGGTTTTCGAGGGTGCTAAAACCGATAGTAAAGTCAAAATGAAAATCCAAGATGGCGGCCGTGAAAATTTTCAAATTTTCCTTCATAGGTGTCGTTTTCAAGGTTTTCGAGGGTGCTAAAGCCGATAGTAAAGTCAAAATGAAAATCCAAGATGGCGGCCGTGAAAATTTTCAAATTTTCCTTCATGGGTGTCGTTTTCAAGGTTTTCGAGGGTGCTGAAACCGATAGTAAAGTCAAAATGAAAATCCAAGATGGCGGCCGAGAAAATTTTCAAATTTTCCTTCATGGGTGTCGTTTTCAAGGTTTTCGAGGGTGCTAAAGCCGATAGTAAAGTCAAAATGAAAATCCAAGATGGCGGCCGTGAAAATTTTCAAATTTTCCTTCATAGGTGTCGTTTTCAAGGTTTTCGAGGGTGCTAAAGCCGATAGTAAAGTCAAAATGAAAATCCAAGATGGCGGCCGTGAAAATTTTCAAATTTTCCTTCATGGGTGTCGTTTTCAAGGTTTTCGAGGGTGCTGAAACCGATAGAAAAGTCAAAATGAAAATCCAAGATGGCGGCTGTGAACATTTTCAAATTTTTCATCATGGGTGTCGTTTTCGTGGTTTTCGAGGGTGCTAAAGCCGATAGTAAAGTCAAAATGAAAATCCAAGATGGCGGCTGTGAAAATTTTCAAATTTTTCATCATGGGTGTCGTTTTCATGGTTTTCGCGGGTGCTGAAACCGATAGTAAAGTCAAAATGAAAATCCAAGATGGCGGCTGTGAAAATTTTCAAGTTTTTCATCATGGGTGTCGTTTTCATGGTTTTCGCGGGTGCTAAAGCCGATAGTAAAGTCAAAATGAAAATCCAAGATGGCGGCCGTGAAAATTTTCAAGTTTTTCATCATGGATGTCGTTTTCATGGTTTTCGCGGGTGCTAAAGCCGATAGTATAGTCAAAATGAAAATTCAAGATGGCGGCTGCATTTTGACTTTACTATCGGCTTTAGCACCCTCTAAAACCATGAAAACGACACCCATGATGAAAAACTTGAAAATTTTCACAGCCGCCATCTTGCATTTTCATTTTGACTTTACTATCGGCTTAAGCACCCTCGAAAACCACGAAAACGACACCTATGATGAAAAATTTGAAAATGTTCACAGCCGCCATCTTGGATTTTCATTTTGACTTTACTATCGGTTTCAGCACCCTCGAAAACCTTGAAAAGGACACCCATGAAGGAAAATTTGATAATTTTCACGGCCGCTATCTTGGATTTTCATTTTGACTTTACTATCGGCTTTAGCACCCTCGAAAACCTTGAAAACGACACCCATGAAGGAAAATTTGAAAATTTTCACGGCCGCCATCTTGAATTTTCATTTTGACTTTACTATCGGTTTTAGCACCCTCGAAAACCTTGAAAAGGACACCCATGAAGGAAAATTTGAAAATTTTCACGGCTGCCATCTTGTATTTTCATTTTGACTTTCCTATCGGCTTTAGCACCCGCGAAAACCATGAAAACGACACCAATGATGAAAAACATGAAAATTTTCACAGCCGCCATCTTGGATTTTCATTTTGACTTTACTATCGGTTTCAGCACCCTCGAAAACCTTGAAAACGACACCCATGATGAAAAACTTGAAAATTTTCAGAGCCGCCATCTTGAATTTTCATTTTGAATTTACTATCAGCTTTAGCACCCGTGAAAACCATGAAAACGACACCCATGATGAAAAACTTGAAAATTTTCACGGCCGCCATCTTGGATTTTCATTTTGACTTTACTATCGGCTTTAGCACCCTCGAAAACCTTGAAAACGACACCCATGAAGGAAAATTTGATAATTTTCACGGCCGCCATCTTGGATTTTCATTTCGACTTAACTATCGGTTTCAGCACCCTCGAAAACCTTGAAAACGACACCCATGAAAGATAATTTGAAATTTTTCTCTCTTGATAGAGAGAGAGAGAGAGAGAGTGAAAGTGTGAATTTCAAAGAAGAAAGTAGGAACGCGCATTTTCATTAGTGACGATTTCTGCCAAGCCGCGTCAAAGAACTTCGTTCCAATGAGTTGACCTACTGCCTACACGGCACGCTTACCTATACTGTGACACATTTTGTGTTCATGCAAGTTCACGCTGGCGAGGTACGCACGGCTCGCTCCGTGGGTAGGTTGGTAGCGTTAAATACCTACTTCGCAGGGTCTACCTCGCCTTAAAATCGGTAGAAAAATCGGGAGAACAATTAAATAAATAAATGAGTAGTTAATAGTTAATCAAATAATCAAATTAACGATTAAAATTAATGATTAAAAATCATAATCAAAAAATTTGATTACGATTAATTAATCATAATCAAATTTTTTGATTATGATTTTTAATCATTAATTTTTAATCGTTAATCAGATTAACTTTGGGCCTACACTGGTCCATACTGCATTGAAGTGGATTGTGAAATCAAATACTTGTATTATAACTTAAATGTCGTATAATCACGGTAAAGGGTACACTAATATTGAAAATTACTCTCGCGGGAACTATTTAATATAGAAAAAACCGAAGAAAACGCACGCATCCGTTATAATATTTATTTTTGAAATTTGAAATAAATGTAGTACTTACACATGGAAAGTAATACCATTAACTTTGAGTTTTTTGAGTTGTTGGTACATTTCCTGAAGGCACAAGAGGGTATTTTTATACCGTTGTTTGTGTTAAAAACAAGAAAGTTAATGAACGACTGAATCGGACTGTGCGACCTAGCTCAGTTACACTTCTCGCGCGACGTAAGTACGGTGAGGACACATCCTTATTTTACATCGATGCTGCAGCTGGGAAAAACCCTCAGGCTGTTTTAATACTATACAAATGATCTATGATTCTTGTCGTCGCCAACACACAGTGGGTCGAAACTATGATTTTAGTGACTTAGGGACCAACTTTGTTTTTTACCTTTTTCTTTATGTGGATGGATAGAGCTCATTAATCTCAATAGTAATTGCCGTGATGTTTTTTGTCTAAACTTTATACTTTGGGCTTAAAAATGTGTTTTGTTATTTTTTTGTATGGAGCGGATCAAATTAAATTAAATTCCTGCTAAGTAGCGTGAGATCCCGATTTGAATCTTTATTTTTCTTATACCTTGTCTAGTCTACTATCATTTGATGCTATGAACATGTGCATAAAGTTGCAACTCTGCCAAATAAATGGATCGAAAAAAATTAAAAAATACACAGAATATAAAGCTTCATTTTTATTTTCGTAAGTTCTTTTAAGTTAAATTTGATATGGAAAGCACGTGATAATACACATAATTACTTAACAACTAAGAACAATACATTTAGTAGGTCTCTAATTAGTTTAAATTCCCTAATATACATATACATTATTTAAAAATGTTTGTTTAATAACTTTAATTAGTTTACAAAATGTTCTTTGAAGTTAGATTTAATACTGAATAGTAAGTAAAGATACATACTTATACAAATTAGTAAATGTAAACTAACTTACCACTAACACATGTAAACTAAAAACTAACTATATACAACACCAAACTTTACTATTTCCTTTCAATTATGACATACAAAACTAATTTAAAAAAAAAAGAAACTTACAATCTACCGAAAATCTTATTCACGATCGCTATGACTATCTTGTAAATTATCTACATCAGTAAAACCTATATCTGATTCTGTGGGAAAACTCAGCAGAAGCTCTTTGACTTTTGGAGAGAGAGCCAATATATTTTGTTTCACCATTTGAGGTCTTAGACTTGTAATCTTTGGATCAGAAGACAAAAGAAGATTGTGTAAAATATCCTCATTTGTCACTATTCTACTCACCTTTCTAGAATTACTCTTTTATTATACTGGATGATTTTTTTTACCGTCTCGAAATTTTTACAGGATGTTCTACCCATGAATATGAACAACTTTCACTACGGGACCAACTCGAAATCACGAAAAAAAATCTACTGTTTAATAGAAAAGTTCAAACCTACTTGACCAAAATGTATGAAACAGCAGATTTTTTTTCGTGATCTCATAGTTGGTCCCATAGTGAAAGTTGTTCATGTTCATGGGTAGAACACCCTGTAAAAATTTCGAGACGGTAAAAAAAATCATCCAGTACCCACCACCCAGTAATCCCCTATATTTTATTTTTGGAGTTCAACATTGTTCTCTTCGGTCACGTTTATTTTGTTGTAGGAATTGAATGAGTTTTTTACTATCAGACAGCGACTTTAGCTGCTCTCTTAAAATTATAAATAAACCTAAATGGTTAACTAAACTCTTTATTATAACGAAAAAGAGACGATCACAATCACGAGATGTTACTATTAGTACGAATAAACGAACACTAGTTAGTATATAATAAATATGATCATTTTATACTCCCAGTGACAAACAAATGTTTATTAATTTTTCTACTACCCTCATTAACTAATTATCCTCATTAACTTTACAGTACTTAATGGTTAAAAGTGAAAAAATTAAGTAAAAGGTTAAGCTAATTACAATCATTAAACACACAAGCAAAAATTCATAGAAATATCCACATTTTTAAATAATAGGTATATATATTAGTAAATTTAAGCTAATTGGAGACCTACTAAATGTATTGTTTTTAGTTGTTAAGTAATTATGTGTATTATTACGTGCTTTTACTTACTAATCCATATCAAATTTAACTTAAAAGAACTTACGAAAATAAAACTGAAGCTTTATATTCTGTGTATTTTTTCATTTTTTCGATCCATTTATTTGGCAGAGTTGCAACTTTATGCACATGTTCATAGCATCAAATGATAGTAGACTAGACAAGGTATAAGAAAAATAAAGATTCAAATCGGGATCTCACGCTACTTAGCAGGAATTTAATTTAATTTGATCCGCTCCATACAAAAAAAATAACAAAACACATTTTTAAGCCCAAAGTATAAAGTTTAGGAAAAAAATAGCAGGACATTTATTATTGAGATTAATGAGCTCTATCCATCCACATAAAGAAAAAGTTAAAAAACAAAGTTGGTCCCTAAGTCACTAAAATCTTAGTATCGACCCACTGTGCAACACTAATGCATTGTACTTCACAGCCGTTGTGTAAAGGGCGTTACTTTAACGGAACATCACACACACTGAATATAATAACATTATAATTATTAGCGACCGTTTCCGGGAGGCCCATTGTTGAGTGTGCAAGTCACCTCCTGCCATTTTATCCGTGTATTGTATTTATCAAACTTTGGTCAGGCAGAGACCATAGTCCTTCCGTAGTTTTAGATAACCAGTCCACTTTAGCCATCCAAACCCATAGCCCAATATTTTTTTTGTCTCCATATATCCTGCAATAGTCCTACACCAACCGGGGTTTGTCCTTGGGTGCACTTGCATAGTACGCACAGGGATAATCGTCGGTTGGTACCTTGTTTATTATATCATTCTATGGTTGGTACCTACCTCATTTCCATTGAAAGCGTCTAACGGGCCTCTGCGAGTTGGCTTCGGCCCCTCATATGCCTTCCAAAGGTCCGGGACCCTAGGGTCCCGAGAAATATCAAATATCAAAGTTATAATTATTATAATATCATATTGGAGTATCTCAAGATACTGGCCGATTTGAGAGAATAATATTAATACTTGAGATAGTTGGCAATTTTATCTTTTATAAAAATAACAAGAAGTTCTAATATTCGCGTAAAAAATAAAAAACGATTTTTGGGTAACCTTTAAGAGTTTGTAGCCAACTACAGGCAGCAGCAGCAGGCGACATGTCGCTGCGACACTACTGATTTCAATGTATTTCTATGATATACCTTCCGCAGCTAGCAACAGATCGTACACGTCGTCGCACGACCGCAGACGGCGCGGCGTGTCGCCCGACCGCAGATCATGCCATCGATGCTAGAGCGACAACACGTTGAATCTTTCTCAAAAAATTAGTTTTTCCGATTCCGAGGAAGAAAAACTGATAAATAAACCAGGTGGTCCTGTGGTGGTGGACTGTACGATGCATCTCACAAAAAAAATGTAAACGGTGTCATAAAAGATAATATTTGGAAAAATATACCGTCTGATGCAGCCATCTGCAGTTGGGTTCGGAATCATGACTGCGGCGACATGACGCTGCGAAGTGTCGCTGCGACATGTCGCAATGTCACGCCGTCCGCTGCTGCTGTCTGCAGTCGGCTACTAACTCGTATCTTTAAGGCTCCTGTACACAGGAGCGACACGCGACGCGAATCACGCGCGACACAAAGGCACCGCGCCACGTGTTGCGCGACAAACGGTGCCATTGTTTCGCGTCGCGTGTCGCGCCTGTTTGCAGGAGCATTTACCCTTCGGGGAATACAGGCCCGATGTTCTTACATTGTCGATGTTCGAAAAAAATTAGAACTTTTCAAAATAAGAAGCGATTTCCATAATATATATATGTTACGGCTAAAACCCGAAGTGCGGTTACACCTAGTTTTAGCCGGATACAACTAGTTGTGGCCGGTAGCAGTTGGATAAACTTAGATGTAGGCTGAAAGGTTGGTTAGGTTAGAACTGTGACGACACAACGGCTGCCGTAGCACCGCTCGCTCCGCTCGTTCGGCTCGTACGTTGTGTAGTCAGGTCACAGTACTAACCTAACCTAACCTACTTTTCAGCCCACACCTAAGTTTAACCAACTGCTACCGGCCACACCTAGTTGAAGCCGGCTAAAACTAGTTGTAGCCGCACTTCGGGTTTTAGCCGTAACATATACATTAATTTTGCGATAGGTTAGGTTAGGTTAGAACTGTGAGCAACTACGCGCGAGCCGAGCGAGCGTTACCTCAAAATTGGTCGCGAAATTTTTCTAAGTATTTTTTTTCATAGTGCCCCCAAGACGACACTGACCTGAATTTCATTCATTTAAGACAAAAATCAGTGAAACGACCTTTAATCATTCTATTGGTAAATGTTTCTTTCTGAGTATGAGTGAAAATATTATGGATATGGACCCACTTTTAAAGCTGTGGCAAGTTTTCGTGAGACAGATAAGACTGTGGCGAGTTTACTATAATTTTTACTTGTGGCAAATTTTCACTATGGCGAGTTTACAGTAACCCTTCAAAAATTATCCCCATGACCGGCTATGTATTTTTTTATTTGCAATGATTTTCTTACTTTATTCATGTACCTGAATAAAGTTGGTTAGCACTATACTGGATATTTTTTTTACCGTCTCGAAATTTTTACAGGGTGTTCTACCCATGAATATGAACAACTTTCACTATGGGACCAACTCTGAAATCACGAAAAAAAAATCAGCTGATTCATACATTTTGGTCGAGTAGGTATTGAACTTTTGTATGAATCAACTGATTTTTTTTTCGTGATTTCAGAGTTGGTCCCGTAGTGGAAGTTGTTCATATTCATGGGTAGAACACCCTGTAAAAATTTCGAGACGGTAAAAAAAATCATCCAGTATAAAGGACACAATCATGTAAAAAAGCGTAAGGAGATATTTATTTAAAAAATACATCGCTGTTACATAGTACTTACCTGTTTTAATTTTTTTTTTATAATGCATGAGGCACCCTGTTTGTAAGGTTCTCGATATGTTTTAATGAGGGCTGCTGCGATTCTATAATCACTCATTTCATAACGTTGTTTGGATGGTGGTATATGTGGTCATGCATGGTGCACAACCGTGCACGACCTATCTCTTTTTGACCACAGGAAACTTTATTCGATGCTTGCAATGTTGCGGCTTTGTGCACGCTGTGGCGCATATGGTAATTATTTTGAGAGAAACATGAGAGAATCTAATTTTACATTATTTTGATATCTACCATGTATACAATCGTACGCATAAGTTTTTTTTTAATCGACGTTGGATTTTTTTCTGCATTCTCTTTTATTTTGCATTTTTTTCTACCTAAAGACAGTACCTATTTAGTTTCAAATGGATTCCAGAAGTCCAATTCCCGTAACTAAAAACTTTAAAAATCTAGTCGCAATCTCAAGCCCAATTCCCGTAACTAAAAATGTTCAAAATCTAGTCGCAATCTCGACCATCGACAATCAAATGTCAAAAATGTAGAGAAATTGTAGGTATTTTTGACATATTGAGACATCTTAAAATTACGGGAATTGCCCCTCAGGTGACAGGATGTTCGAAAGAGTTACCGTGGCCCTGGCACAGGCAACTGAAGGAACACAGGTGGGTTTTAGTCAGTAAAAGTCCTGACACGCCCTCCATTTGATGATTTCCCTTTCAAAAAAAGGTGATAACACTCGTTTTTAGTTTATTCATACTAATGTAATGGCCCGAGCGGTGGCGTTGTCGATAGGTGTGTGGGAGATGCTTGATTGAGACACAATTTTGAACCACTAAACTTTTACTGTTGCTAAACGAGCGTTACAAGTAATATTAACTAAAATATTTCCGAATCTTCACTACTGACTGACTGTCTGTAGTGGCTATCTGTACACCGGTACTCACTATCTGTATTGACTGTGTGTACATGCTTGTCTGTACTAACTCAAGGCACAGATTACCAGATAACTCACTCCATACAAAATTTTCAATATCTACTGCTATAATAGCCTACACAGGGAAAAGCGGTGGCGAGGTGGTGAGTACCTACATACTAGGGAAGATAGATAAGCACCACGACCCTTGTACATTCATTAATTATCTAACAAACAATATTATCTACTTTGTGGTAATAACATCTGCTTCCTTAATGCTGATCAATATTGGAAGTTAAATACATACATACATAAACTCACGCCTGCTTCCCATGGGGGTAGGCAGAAACTACAGAACGTCACCTGCTACGATCCTTACATACTCCTTTTGCCTCGTTTACATTCATACATCTGGTCATACACGCACGCCGGTTGCGAGTACTACGCACCTGACCTTTCTGAAGAACATCACCAATAAGATCACTATATGTCTTCCTAGGGCGTCTCCTCCCGGCGTTTCCACTCACATCTGCCGTGTAAATACCTTTTGTTAGTCGACTTTCATTCATCCTTTCAACATGACCAAACCATCTAAGCATACTCTTTTCAATTTCTGTCACTACATCTTCTTTCAAACCGCACCGTTGCCTTATCACATCATTGCTCAGTCTATCATTTATAGTCACACCAAACATGCTTCGCAAGGAACGCATTTCCACAGCATTTATTCTACTTTCATGCTTCTTTTGCCACACCCAACATTCACTTCCATACATAAGCATAGGCACCAACACACCATTGTGGACAGCCAGTTGGGCCTTTTTGGACATTAACTGGTTGGTCACAACCGCATGTATAGCACCATTCACTTTATTTCCCACATGTACTCTGCTTTCCACATCTTCATCTATCTTTCCATCCCTTGTAAACAGACACCCCAAATATACAAACTCACTTACTTGCTCCACACTTTTATCATTTATTTTCACATCACACATCGATACGTCCTCTTCTCTTTCAAACACCATGACCTTCGTCTTATTCACATTTATATTCATCCCTTTCATCTTACAAGCTTCATCCATGACAGTCACTATGTCTTGTAATTGTTCTGCTGACGATGCAAGTAGAACTTGATCATCTGCGTAGAGAAGGCATTTGACAAGCAAATCATTCATCCTCAATCCACACTCACCCTCTTTCAAATTTGTCAGACCATGTACAAGTACAAGTTGAACAGCCATGGTGACGCTACACAACCCTGTCTAACACCCCTCGAGATGCAGAACCAGTCCGTGTATGCCCCATTTATCCTAACACAACCCTTGTATAAAGATTTCAGTGCCCGTACCAAGCGCCAGTCCACACCGTACACCGACAGTGTCGACCACAGTTCCTCCCTCCACACACTGTCATAGGCCTTCTCCAAGTCAACAAAAGCACAGTAGACTTTCTTGTGCTTTGCCAGATGTTTTTTGGCTATGCACCTTAGGGAGAAGATCTGATCCATAAAGCCCGTTCCGTCTCTAAATCCTGCCTGCACATCTCATATTTTCTCCTGTCACTCTTATCACTCTATTTATTAAAACCTTTGCATACAGTTTGCCAACAACACTCAAAAGACTAATGCCGCGGTAGTTTTTACACTCCTGCTGAGAGCCTTTTCCCTTATATAGTGGTACGATTACAGACTTGCACCAATCATCCGGTACACGGCCATATCTCCGACACATATTAAACTTGCTACCACCCCGTCACCGCCCTTCAGCATTTCAGCAGACACTCTGTCGTACACCGCAGCTTTCCCAACTTTCATCCCTTTCAGCGCTCTTACAATCTCATTTATTTCTATTTCATTCTCTTCATTTCTACATCTGAGCTTGGGTCTTCAAAACTGGCGTCTGCCCAATTCCCCACTCCTTGCACACTATCCTGACGGCTAAATAAACTTTCAAAGTATCCCTTCCATCGTTCCAAGACCTTACATTCTTCGCTTAGTAAACATCCATCTTCTGCTCTTATAACATTCATACTCGATGTTCTTGTCACTCCGCGAGCCAATCTTACCTGTTTCCAGAACAACTTAACATTGGCCCTGAAGTTTTCAGAGAACTTCTTGTTATACTTTTCTTCCTGTTCATCCTTCTTCATTTTGACCATCTCTTTCACTTTCGTTTTCATTTCGGAGTATTTTTTCTTCACTCTTTCTAAGTCATCTGTCACATTCGTTGCCTGATTCATCCTATTTTGGGTCTTATAGGATAACAAATTAAGCCAGGCCTCTTTCTTCTTCCTCACAACCTCTTTTACTTCACCATCTACCCAAGAATCATTCGTTCTACTACCACATTTCCTCTGCGCCAGACCACATACTTTTGTGGCCACTTGCACCATACTATTTCTCGCTATATCCCATACTTCTTGTAGACTGTAATCATTCGCATCATCAAATATTTTATCCATCTTCACTTTTACTTCCCTCTTATATTCCTCTTTTACTTTCAAATCTTGCAGTCTTTCTACTTTTATTCTCTCTAGAGCAATCACAGGAACTCGAACTCGGTGACGTCAATGTCTAAACAAACCATCCACCCGACACATAACCAGATAATCATCAGTCTCTACATTAACACCCCGATATGCTCTAGTATCTGTCACTTTACTCTTTAATCTTTCATCCACAATCACAAAGTCGATCATACTTCCACTGTTTTGCCTTTCCCACGTATACCTGTGAACCTTCCTATGATTAAACATAGTGTTCATAACAGACAAATTCTTCTCTACACATATCTTTAGTAAATTCATCCCGTTCTCATTCACCCTATCATCCCCAAATGCACCTAATACTTTTTCGTAGCCTTTTCTCTTCACACCAACCCAACCATTAAAGTCTCCAATCATAACAATCTTCTCGTTTGACCTACATCCATTTAATAAATCCTTTATACTGTCCCAAAATTCGTCCTTCTCCGAAGGTGAGCTTCCCATATCGGGTGCATAAACGCATAAAATAAATATAGAGGTCAGGCCCACCTTGGATCTTATCCATGGAACCCTGGGACTCACACAAACATAATCTTTCATATATTTCATCATCCGCTCGGAGAGGACAACCCCCACCTCCCAGACAGGCCCTATGTGTCTCTTGAACACCGGACCAAATAGCGGTCAGAGAACCGTGTTTGGATAATTATGTCCACTCCCTTTCTTTTCGTCTCATTCACACATAACACATCTATCCTTTTATCCTTCACCATCTCACACACCCCATCCATCTTATCTTTTATACCTCCCTGCACATTCAGCGTAGCTAAGCGACATTCCGCAGCTCACTTTTCGCCCCGTGGAAACAACTGACGTGGTATGTGGCGAGCATCACCGCACCTCCGAGATGATTAGAATTTGAAAAACTCATTTAGCTCCTACGAAAAGCAGAGGAAAAACAGACAACAGGCACGCTCGCGACTAGGCTCCCCCCCGTAGCCATGCAGCTCTCGGCAAGGTAACCTTAGCTTGGGTGTGTGCTGTTCATACCACACAGAGGAGACCAAAAGAATGCCCCAGCTGTTCCCTTCGTCGCCTTTTACGACGCCCACTGGATGAAATGGGTTGGTTCTATTCTACTACCCGGCAACCACACGGGGCTTATTACCTGTAGATAATATATGTTAAATATACTTACTAATGAGACACAAAAATCATTAAGTCTTCTTGGAAGTTAATTATACTTACTAATGAGACACAAACATCATTAAGTCTTATGAGAACAGTCAAATATTAATGTATATATAAATAAAACAATGATTTCCTTGAGAAAGGTAAATAACAATAATCATTTTTGTCCTTTACACTAATGCATTGTACTTCACAGGCGCTTGCTTCTGTGTAAGGCCCGTATTACAGAAACTCACTCAGAAATAAAGCATTACTCAAAACTAGTTTAAAGCCATTTGATTGATTGAAACTAGTATTAATAAAGCTAGAGTCTTGAGTGAGGTTCTGTAATACAGGCCTAAGTGAACTCACAGGTTTTACGCATTACAAATCCAAGATTCTTAAAGGTTTTCTTAGGCTTATTTTGGTTAGCTAGTAATGTCAGGTACTAGAACGTTCAGCTTAGAGAGTGGACCTTATAGCCATACTACCAGGTAGGAACTAAGTACAAGGTACCACGGGAGAAACGAACGTCTACCGTAAGGAATATTCTGGCTTGCAGCGCTCGGCCGCTATAGTAACGCTTGCTAACAGATGTGGTCATCGTGTGCACGGGATTTTGTTTTCAAATTGATCAGATGTAAGTTTCCTCGATAGTATATCGTAGACAGTGGACAGTTAGATGGTCTATAGGATGGACGTTCAATACCTAGCCCGGTGCACTCGATCGATAGGAATAGGATGAAGCAGCGAACTGATTGACGTGACTTGGTTGCCGCAGTGCCTGAGTGTATGCCGCAAGGGTCCGATACTCATGGAACATGAGATAAGATCACTACTTAATAAATGTTCTTTTAAGATTTGTGACTTAAGGCCGTACCCAATGACCTATCCATCACTAGTTTTGGCATAAGTACTGGAGATAGAAAAACCTATCTATCTATGGTTTTATCGTCCCAATAATCTGTATGAGATTATGGAATCTTACCAGCCTGACATAAGGACAGATAGAATTATACTGTCTACCATCAATAGCGATCTATCTTTTATTGAAAATAGATTATTGGGTTCGGCCGTTATCGTTAGTTGGTACACGTGATACACAGACTGCCTCGTTGGTCTAGTGGCCGCAAGCGCTACTGCTGAGCATGAGGTCCTGGGTTCGATTCCCAGGTCGGGTAAAGTATTATTGGGTTTTTCTATCAAGAATTTCTCAGTACTAACTCGGAGTCTAGATTTGTGCCCCGTTGAAGGCAATAGGCTCGCCCCCTAATCCATGGGACTTAAACATAACTGGCGAAATGTGGGTGTACTAGGGTACACCTCTGCCTAACCATTCGGGGATAATAGGCGTGATGTTATGATAGGTTATGTTACATACGATACCGGAGAAATTCTATTTCTTTCATACTCATTGTCAACCACAGCTGCCGCCCTCTGAGTGTCGTCAGTAGTTTGTATGTATTGCAGTGAACAAAATGATTCAATTTTCTGGTTCTACATTTTGGTGTCACTGGTGATTTGGGGATTCAGGTTACAGCTATTCAAGAACAGGCTGGAGTCATACTACGATTGCGGCTACTTCTGGAAGTGAATGGGTGGTGGTGGTGTCAAAGTGAAATCAATTCTTTATTTAATAATTTTATTCTGTTCTTCATTTGCTGATGAAAGTAACAATTTCGACTGGATTTTACATGACTTAAAAACACCAAGCATCTACTGCAGTGATTGAAAATTGAAGAAATGGACCAGCGGGGCTATTGCATAACACAATAGGAATCGGTTTCCTTTTGACAGTTCAACAACATTCATTGCGTTATTTACGTTGTTGAGCAGACAAATTTTTAGAACATTTGAAGCAATGGATTAGCAATATGCTTCAAAATCATTCAGATTGTGATTGATAGTGTGTTACGCAATTTATTAGAGTGCAGTAAGCATAAAATTATAATGTCGATAAACGTTTGTTTCGTTTAATTCTTAGGTTTAACTTTCGGATAGTTTTTACAGGGATTAATAGGGACTTCCGGTTCCGTCGGCGGGGGTCCAATCAGTTCATCTTTCTTTTCAGTTTGACTCAGACCATATGAAATAGGTACCAGCACAGTATCGGCAGGGGTTGTCAAATCTTTGAACGATCTTTGTGCTTCTACAGTCAGCATCCCTTCAGGACAAAGCGTACATTTTATCTTCGAAGGAACACAGCCATCAGGCAATTTGAATTTTCTAATAAACTGTCTCAAAATATACCCCTGTTGCGTATTTTTCTCCTGCTTACCTTCAATGACCACGTATTCTGGGTGCGCTTTCACTCGAATTTCGTCTTTATTGAAATGGTGCACGTCTACACATAACTGAAATTTTTCTTTGCAAATTTTGATGCTGGGTCTCAAACTTCTAGTGTTCTTTATGGAGGAGAAAAGTTTTGGCTGCAAGCAGGCACCCAGGCCGGGCCTTAGAAACATTGTCTTGTGTGAATTTATTTCATTTTTTTTTGTGTTGATTTTTACTGATTTTATTTGACTGCAGGATTTTGAGTGACTGACAGTGTTCATGTATGTCATTTTGATTTTTGATAGTTTGATCGGAAATGAGGGGTGAACGTTGTATGAACTTTAAGAATAGTACGGTCTACTTACCAATTCGCTCGGGTGAACACAACTAGGTACTTAATAATTAATCGTTTTTTAAAATAAACTAAAGCATCTGCTACACGGTGACGTTGATGGTTTACAACCGTGTAGATGGTGGTTTACGACCAAATATTGAAACATTTCTGCCGGTTGCCAACCAAGGTCACCTCTGTCGGGGACGCGGTTGGCGAGCGTGTAGCAGGCGCCTTTACTTGTGGGTGTACTAATAGGTACACCCTGCCCAACCCTTCGGGGAATACACGTGTGATGTTATGTTACCTATGTAGTGTAATATTAATCATGGGATTTTAAGTAGGTACATAGGTAAGTGGTACCTACTATACTTATTTTTCGTTTTTATTTTCTAGTAGGTAGTTTTTTTATATAGGTTTTATGTAGGTACCGTACATAAAGCTACCTACTACCAAATAAACTTGTGAACAAAATGTGTGCATTACCCCAGCAAAATAATGTCGAAAATAGTAATTTAAATTTTATAGTTAACTAGCTTCCGCCCGCGTGAAATCTCTTGTTTCCCCGACCCACCCCGTCGCATCGCATCGCCTGCCCGCGCTGTTACTTGAGGTCAATAATCGAGATGAAAACTATCCTATCTTTTAAGTTGGACCAAATTACACATAGTGACCAAATTTCATAAAGATCGGTTCAATAGTTTCGTAGTTCATTCAGGACATAGGTACATCGTGACACGAGATTTTTATACAAGGTGTAACAGGACGATTGTCATTCTTTTAAACCACGTAAAGAGAATCGTGTTCTTCACCCTTATACAAAAAAATCAATCAAATCCAATGAATACTTTAGCCACAGGAATTTATTTTTCATTTTCTTATTTTTCAACATGATGTAGATCTGAGTCCGTAATAATAGGTAAACATTGCCGCCGCCGCGCCCCGCACCCCGCACCGCACCCCGTTGGTCAGTGACTTTGCGTAGATAAAGCGTGTTTACTTTGTATGCAGTTGATTTTGCCATTTATTTTGTTTGAAAACTGCATTTTTTTAATTTTCCGTTATCTACTAATCTTCGTGTTTTAAAATGTTTCGATGGACTAGTACTGTGCTCGTTTTCATTTAATGTCGTAAGTCCAGATACACGTTGTATAAATAAGATTAGTTGCCCAGCTTCTGTAATTTTTTAAATTTGTTGCACTTATAGTTTTTTAGTTATCTCACAAAAACATGTCCTGCCGCACCCAGACACTTTCTTTTTTAATGGGAATATTGAAATAAATATTAGCTATACAATTAGTTGTCTAAACGAGGTAAATGTTGCAACTTATTTTGTATTTTTTCTTTCGTCGGCTGCGAAGTTATGCGAGATCCTGCTGGAGTAATGTTTGTGGTTTTGCTGGATCTTTGAAACGGTTAAGCGGATTCTTATCATGTTTTGTACAGACGCCAGCACATCAACCTACCACAATCTGTCAAATTTCTTTCATAGATTTTCAACTTTATCGCTAAAGCATTAGGTTCAAGGTTGATTGGGAAAACTTGACAGTTTCGGGTAGCTTGATGTGCTGACGTCCATACATGACTTTTTAAGAATTAGTTTTAATTAGTAGTGCAATAAAAAAACAAAAATAATGCACCGTTCAACGGTTATTTATTTAAATATAAAAACACTTCAATAGGACCTAACACCTTGAATAAGAGCTCTAAAGACTTACTTTAAAGTTATTTTGTAGCTTGTATTTGCCTTCAAATGTATGTGAAGTTTCATTAGTGTCCTGTTAGTAATTAATAAATTATCGAGCCTTTTCAGGAAGAACATCGTAAGCGACAATTAGCACTTTTTACAGGAAAGGGTTTTTTCTTTCCTAATTAACGACGTTTTACATTTACGATGATACTTTCTTACAACAATAAAGTCGTGTAAATTTAAAATAAAATTTAAGAGTAACCGCGACAAGATGTAAAACTGTCTAATTAAGAGGTTACGAAGAAAAAATAGTTTTATGATTTTAGGCGCTTACAATGTTTATCCTGAAAAGGCTCGTTATGATGATATTCAGTTCTCCAGGTTGACGGTCACAATGCGCGTAGAGTTATTTGGCCACCGATAAACCTGTAGGTATGTATATTTATATACATATAAACTGAATGATATATCAATAATTAGTTTCTTAGTTCAGTTTTATACCTGTAAAATTTCAGCGTAGTGCATACAATAATTAACAAGATAATAAAATGAAAGTCATTAGGAAGTGCAAGACCGTGGTAACCCGACCATGTTTAGGTGGTTACAACAAAGCGACCGCGTAGTACGTTATGCTATCTTCTAAAATATGTAGGATAGTGTTACAAGTTTAGTACAGATGTGAAGACAAGTGTTTAAAAAAAACTACATGTTTCTGATAGAATTTTTATTTACAGGTAAAATAAATAATTTCAATAGAACTTTTAAATGGTATAAGATACAGTCTATTAGGTTAAACGAGGGACTTATTGAAGGAGGGTATTCAGTATTCGATTCTCGTCCCTAATATATAAAAAACACATAACCTTAATTTATGACGTAATTGTCCAATAAAATACATTACTCATGAACACTGAACGCGCAAGAAGTGAACTTGTAAACAGTAAAGTACCTAATCACGCGGCAAAACACGTGCCGATCTTGCCAAAAGGGAATCCCGTGCGCAAACCCCGCCCCTTTCCTTTGTGCTCTCTGATGCACCGACACAGGACACTTCCGCGCTGACCGCTGTCTATGCGAGTGCGCTACTATTTCCGCATGTCTAATTGCGCTTTCGCGCATCGCTTAAACAAACCCGTTTACTTCGCGATAAAGGTATCCTGTAAACGTGTTGTTGCATAAACAAAAATTACGTCTTATCAGTATTCCAATGAAGAATATTGGGATATGGTTCGTGCCTACACGTTATCTAATGATAGTGTGCGAGAAGCCATTAATTTGTATCGAGAAATGTTTCCCAACCGCCAGATTCCGTCGCGTCGTACAATCTTAGGTGTCAACCAACGATTGTGAACATCCGGTCAATTCACCGTACCGACGCATGCCCAAGGACTAGGAAGTTAGCTATTACCCAGTGCATAAAAAAAAAATTAAAAAAAGGCACAGCACAAAGAAAATTGGAAAAGTGTGGGGGGAGACCTTTGCCCAGCAGTGGGACAACATAGGTTGAACGAAAAAAAGACAAAAATTACAAATTAGCAAAAAAAAAAAATTATTAAAAATATTCTTAATCAATACTGTTTTTTTTTTCTGAGCTTTTCTCCCCGTCCTGTAAATGTAACAATTTAATTGCTAGACTCATACACGAAGTGGACTTGAGTGCGACTCGGCGCATAAAAAGGACTCGAGCGCACAAAGAGACTCGAGCTTTCATGTAACATTCAAGAGCTTGTAGAGAATTTAGTTCTCTAGTCTTGGAATCCTGTTGTAATGAGTCGAGTCTTGTAATTCATCATCCGAGTCCGTTTATATAGGACTAAAAGACTCGAGTTCTTTGCAACACTAACTACTACTGGACAGGGGAGGAGTGCGGGGTGTGGTACGAAAATCATCCACGCGCGGCGCGGCCGTCGCATTCAATGAATCGCTCAACATACACGCAAAAGGAACATCGTTAATGTATAAAACCCAAATTAATTATATGCCTAATACTATCGAAGAAGATTTTCATACACTATCTTCTAAAATGTTTACTTTAATGCAAACTTACAAATTTGGTACAGACGCGTACACTGTTAAATACATAACAATTTTATATATCTGTACTATGAAAACATTATTCTTATTACCTTTCGGCTGCTTATTAGAGAGGTTTCTATTATGTACACAATGGCACATACTTACCAAGAATCGTCGATAGCACGTCCTTTGTTGGGACGCGGGAGGGGCGGGGCGAAGGGGTACTTCATTATTCATTAAGTAACTCGGGCTTAAAGAAATTCTTAACCTTATGTGACACTCGTTTATATAGTATGTAAGTTTAAACGAGGGACGCGATACACCGAACAGTCTTGCAGAATTTCGAGTACTCTCACGTAGGTGATGCTCGAAGTATTCAAAAATGGCTTCTTGTAGGTGCACTGGGTAATAGCTAACTTCCTCGTCCTTGGGCATGCGTCGGTACGGTGAATTGACCGAATGTTCACAATCGTTGGTTGACACCTAAGATTGTACGACGGAATCTGGCGGTTGAGAAACATTTCTCGGTACAAATTAATGGCTCTTCGCACACTATCATTAGATAACGCGTAAGCACGAATCATATCTCAATATTCTTTATTGGAATATTGATAAGACGTCATTTTAGTTAATTCAACAACACGTTTACAGGACACCTTTATCGCGAAGTAAGCGGGGTTGTTTAACACATTCATTGCCCAGCACCCGACTCCCGGGTCCAACAATAATTCGTTGTTTGTTCGTTGGCGTGTTTTGATTTGCACCCGGTTGGCGGGTGCTGGGTATGGTCACATGTCAACAATAGCTATCTATATGTACGACTCGGGAGCCGGGTTGTGAGCACACGAACGAATTATTGTTGGACCCGGGAGTCGGGTGCTGGGCACTGAATGTGTTAAGCGATACGCGGTAGCGCAATTAGACATGCGCAAATAGCGGCGCACTCGCATAGAGTGCAGTCAGCGCGGAAGTGTCCTGTGTCGGTGCATCAGAGAGCACAAAGGAAAAGCCCGTCCCTTTCCTTTGTGCTCTTTGCGCACGGGATTCCCTTTTTGCAGGATCGGCACGTGTTTTGCCGCGTGATTACTTTACTGTTTACAAGTTCACTTCTTGTGCGCTCAGTGTATGAACACTGAGCGCGTCAACAACAATTACGTCATAAATTAAGGTTATAGTTTTTTTACATATTTGGGACGAGAATCGAATACTGAATACCCTCCTTTTCCACTTTCATCTTTTGGGCACAATTATGCACAAATTACATCTTTCTAAGTAGGTAGCTAGTTTGTATTTAGCTACGACCACCGCACATACGGCCTTTTGTTCTACAGTAGAAAGACAAAAACAAAAAAAAGTAATCGTCTATTTCACTCATGTTAACTAATGAAAATAGTAGTTCGACAGCTTATTTATAGAACTCAAAAACAATTGAATCTATTGTACTGAGGGTACCCTTACCAGTGGCAGGTAGAAACCGTTGAGTTTGTCGTTCTTTGAGACGCAAGTTTTGCAAACGTGTTTTTACAAGTGAAGTGATATTTTTCATCTTTGAGTTATTGCTTTATACGAGAATGGAAGCCAGTGGTATGTATTTTAATTTCTTATGTATCATTCACAATTTTCTATTGTACATTTTTTTATAGCGTTATTAAGAGGGACATGATTATGATTTATTAGTAATATCTTAAGTTCAATGTTCATAGAAGTAAATGGTTGACGTTGGTTGAAAGCAAACTTGTTTATAAATATTAGAACAACAAGTGAACATTACATGTAAATAGAATTTAACTGCTCATAATTGCCATACAACTTGTAAAAACCATTAATTTCTTGTTTGCAGGTAGCAACTGGACACCGACCGGCAATGTGAATAATGAGATAACCATTTCTAGGAAGGAGTTGTTTGTGTATCTTCAAACAATTAAATACTTTAGTTTAGCTCAATCTGAATGCGTTGAACGTTTATGTGACTATATTTTCAACAAGTTTAGAGGAAACGATTATTTAATTTCGAAAAATATACTTAAAACTAAACTAAGCGAGTACAAAGCCCAAACTGCGGCCAAGAAACTGGGCATCCTAAATAGGGTGAAGCGATACTTTACGCCTGGACAGATTTTAACTCTCTACAAAGCGCAAGTCCGATCTTGCAGCCACCTTTGGGATGGCTCAGCTAAATACCAACTTGCCGCGCTTGATTCTGTGGAACGCAGAGCTAAGAGGCTCATTGGCGACGTAAGACTGGTGGATGCCAAGCTTCACAGCTTGACTCATCGCCGCAAGGTCGAGAACTCCACGACCTCATTCCGCCTGCCCCCTTCTACCATCGGACATCTAGACGCACTGCAGGTTACCATCCCTACCTAGTTGCTATTCCACCAATTTGCACTAAGCGTTTCCAAATATCTTTTGTGATGCGCACAGCAAAGGAGTGGAACTCTCTGCCTGCGTCTGTGTTTCCGAACGTATACAACCCCGATCTCTTCAAAGTGAGAGTTAACAGGGTTCTTCTGGGTAAGCTCGCTCCATCGTCGGCTTTGTCTCTGTCATCTCTGACCTAGACTAGAGTCAAGAGCAAACCTATCTTAAATAAAAAATAAAAAAAGTTTTGTAAACAATTTATTTGTGAAATATCGTCGATACAATAGATTTGCGAATAAGTTACTACTGGAACACAAACAATGGATAGAACAACCGTTCTCTACGCTTTTTAAGGAAACACACAGTCGTTTGGTTGATTTATTCCCGGTCATCCCCACCCCGTCGTCCCCACTGTGCACGAGTGGGAAAAAAAAAGGGTTTATTCCCGGTCGACCCAGCCCCGTCGTCCCCACAGGGCACGAGTGGAAAAAAAAAGTTCCAATCGTCACCACTGGGGAGGAACGAAACTTTTTTTTTCCACTCATGCCCAGTGGGGACGACGCGGGGCGGGGACGACCGGGAATAAACCGTTTGGTTGAACCAACACCGAACCAAGGAAGACCAAGGAAACTTTTGCAGTGCAGTTCCAGTAAAACCAAAAGCAGAGCTGTCTCTGCTCTTGTCACTCAAGAAGAACCAAGCAAATTGCTGTTTGCCTCACAACAGTCATTTTACGCTTGTCAGGCAAAAGAAATGCATCCAAAGTAATAGAGATAGGATCATCAGCAACACCTAGAAGTTTGAAACGTATGAAGACAGCGGGCTTATCTAGTGAACATCAAAGTGAACACACCACTTATTCACCCGTTCACCGAATGAAGCTCTGGCATTGATGGTCGATAATGACATGACAAAGGATGACTATACGCGAATGCAACAAGGAGCTAAGCTTCGAGGTTGTAACCTTTACCCATCATACAAAATGATTCAAAAAGCTAAATTGCAATGTTACCCGGAACCTTGCCACATAAATGTATCAGAGAATGGCGTAGAAGTTAGCTTACAAACTTTGTTGGATTTTACCATGGAAAGGTTATTTTTAGTGCAAAAAGATGTTTTCACAAGAATAGAAGAAATAGGCATTGATCAAGTGAAAGTGTTGTGTAAATGGGGACTTGATGGGAGTGGGGGTCATAGCGTCTACAAACAAAACTTTAGCAATACAAATACATTGTATGGTGATTCAAACATAATTTTGTGCAGTGTAGTACTATTATAATTACTACTATTATTATTAGTACTATTATTACAATAGACTAAATAAGAAACTAAGTATCTATAAGTTAAATTATTATAGCTGTAAAAAGACAATTGTGCAATATTTATTAAGCATCTCGTACGTAGAGACAGAAGACCTTCTTTTTGTATGTAAATAAAATGTGATGTGTCCTCTAATTTTAAGTTTTTATTATAGGTAATTGATAAATTGTTATTTTATTATTGATGTGTACATAAGCACTATCTAGCCTGAAACACAGGTTTATTTATTTATTTATTTATTTAAACTTTTCACACTTAAAAAAGTACAAAGGCGGACTTAATGCCTTAGGCATTCTCTACCAGTCAACCAAGGGTGGTGAAGAGATTAGATGGCAGGTGCTCTGTTAGAAATGGAACAATTTGTACATAAATAAGTCATAAACTTATAATACACATACATACATATTTACTATAATATATACCTATATTATATACATATATTATATACAAATTCAAGAGAGAGAGGTTTTGAGATGACTCTACGCTATTTATTTTGAAAATAACTCCGCAATCTCCGCTTAAATGCATACCGACTGGTGGCCATCCTGATGTCAAGAGGTAGCGCATTCCAAAGAAGAATGGACTGAAAATGAAAGGAAGAATGAACAAAGTCAGAAGTATGAGAAGGACAGAGTAGGAGAAGATTGTTAGAAGAACGAAGATTCTTAGCGTGTGAAGAAGGTTTCAACCTAGTTCAGGCAAATCAGCAACTGTGTTCTGTAAAAATTGTTTGTAAAATATTTTAATGTAAATGTGCCCTGTTTTCTAAATAAACGATATATTATATTATATTATATTATAGTTAAATGATTCGAATAATAAAACGAGTTTATTAGAGATAGCAAATAATGAATCAACAAACAGGTTATTTTTTTGGAAAGCCGCTAGCTTTTCATTGACTCGTTTTTGCCGTCCATTAATGTTTAAAATATTACATGTAACAAAAGAAAACGTTTTAGAGATGTACAACACTTTCCAATCACAAATTCAAAGCTTATTGCCGAAATAAATGATTATAAACGGGAAGCAGGTTCTATTTCATTACGTCCTTATGCCCCACCATGTTCGATGGAAAAAATTTATAAAATAATATAATTTTAATACGGGTTATCGGTTCTTCATGGTTACATTAGGACCATGGAATTGTTGCTACATATAAGTTATAAATTACACTTAAAAAAATGGCAAGCTCGCGGAGAACTAGAGAAAAAATCTGTGGCAGAAAGAAAAACAATGTTATCTCAAAAATGTTGTAAAGATATGGGCCTTGTTGTCGATGCACGATGTACCCAAACAAGGGGGGGGGGGGGGGGAATGGCAATGACGGGAATACGGCCAGGCGATTTTTTAGTAATCCCCAAAAAGTTGCTGAAATAACAGGCCTTGATGAAGAATTAATTTACAGATTTGCTACAATTTTGGGCACTTTAGCCAGTGATTACACAATAAAATTAAAATAATTTAAAAAATATTGTTCAGATACAGCGAAGAAATACGTTTTATTGTATAATTGGTACAATATGAGTGTAATAGTACACAAAATATTAATTCACGGACCAGACATTATCAGTAATATAGCTTTACCGGTTGGTATGGACGGTAGCACATCAAGCTACTACAATCTATCAAACTTCTTTAATAGATATTCAACTTTATCACTATAGCATTAGGTTCAAGGTTGATTGGGAAAATTTGACAGTTACGGGTAGCTTGACCTGCTGGCGTCTGTACATTGACGGAGGACATACAAGTCTCGTCAGAAGGATTTTAAAAATTATAGACTATTTCATACCCGCAAAACTTCAAGAATAAACACTAACACGGACACGTTCAATACTATGTTAGTTACTACAGATCCTGTCATTGTCAACTTTAAAACAAAACCTAAAAAAAAAAGTCAATACCATTTAACAAAGCTATTCTTCTTTTTATTAAAGAGCCTCTTAAAGAAAATATGGACGAAAATGATGATGAATGCGATAATGAGCTAGATCATTCAGCGACAGAATAATTTTTAGATTATTTACACCATATTTCGTTTTGTTTCTGATTTTGTAATAAATACTGATTACATTTTAATTGACATTTAATATGGTGTTTCATTCTTTAAAAATGTCATAATAACATATTTCTTACATACCTACCTATTTTACATCACTGTACTACCTGCATTTCTAATGCTTCCTGTATTTCTTTTAAAAAACTACAACATTATTTGAGATCCAAGGCTTAAGTGGAGCAACATCGCCCAGAAATGCAAGTCTACTAAAGGTACCTACTGACCCATCCATGTCTTGACCGCACATACTGCAGATTAACTTAACGAAAGGATGAAACTTAGCTATTTTACGATGATTGGAAGAATTAAAAATGCATTTAAACGTATTCGATACCAAAAATTATTTTTGTCTTCGTAAATCATTAAAAAGGCCGTATGTGCACCGGTTAAAACATGCCGCTGGGGTATGAATATCAATATGGCGGGACCACGGCAGGTTTTTTTGAATATCATGTGATTAGGATTTTGTTATATATCTTCTATTATTATAACTAAATTCATTTTATAGTTTTCAATATTTTATTTCATGTGACAGTGACAAACAGGATGACAAGACATAAAGAAATAAATGTAATTGGAATCCATTTCGAATCAAAGAGGCCACATATATAACACCTCCGTCCCAAATCGTCAAGTTGTTAAGTTCCAAAGAGTGTTTCGGTTTTACTGTTCCTCCCTTGGTATTAAGGTACCCAACATCTGATCAACATGTCTTTTGCAAATCTGACCAGAATCAGTTTCTATTTGATAGTGCAATTGGCCTAATATCTGTAAAACGGTTCCGAATTCCCATTTAATTTGGTCGTTTGTGTAGCTGCGTATTTGCACTCTCTGTCCAACAGTAAATGAGCGTACCGTTGCCTCATCAGTCGGCGGGCGTGTTTCATCCCTCATCCTCGCCTTAAAATGAACACTTAGGGTGTTTCTTATCTCCCTGCCAAACATGAGCTCATATGGACTTTTATTTGTGCTGCTACTTGGCGTCCTCCGTAGGCGTTCCTTAATACCCAACAGTTTGACCTGTAGAGAGCCTGGCTCTGCGCTGATGCTATGTATTGCCTTTTTAATTGTTTGTACGTATCGCTCCGCCTGTCCATTCGTGGCCGGATGGTATGGGGCTGTGGTTTTGTGAACAACCCCGCTTTCTCTGAGAAATGATTCAAATTCATTTGAAACAAATTGTGGACCGTTGTCTGATACTAAAGTAAGCGGGAATCCAAATGTCACGAAAAGTTCTTTAAGTTGGCGGATACACCATGAGCTTGTGGTTGTTTTCGTTTCTATAATTTCCACCCATTTTGTAAAAGCATCCACTATTATAAATAAGGAATAATCCTTAACCGGACCAGCAAAATCGACATGGATTCTTTGCCATGGGCCTGATGGTGAGTCCCAATGATGCAGTACTGCGCTTGCAGGTTGATTTTGCTTTAATCGACATTCTCGACAGCTTTTAACTATGTCTTCTATGTCTTGATCCAAATTTCTCCAGAATACGTATCCACGCGCCAGTAATTTCATTTTTACTATCCCAAGATGTCCTGTATGTAGTTCTTGTAACACTTGTTGTCTCAGGGTTGCCGGAATCATCACTCGTGTTCCTTTAATAATGCAACCGTCTTGTAACGTCAGTTCGTTGTCATTGTAGCCATATCTTCTCACTGAGTTACCATTTTTTAAAGCTACCAACAATTGGTTGTATTCATCATCGAGTTGGGTCTTTTCAGCAATTTTTATACGATCGACGGCAATTGTGTTCATCTGATTTAACTGAAACGCGCAATGTACGTCAATTATGTTAATTGCTACTGTAACTACCGGAAATCTTGATAGATAATCTGCATTACTATGATCATCTGATGTTCTGTATTCAATAGTGTAGTCAAAACCAGATAGAAAATGTGCATAGTGAAAGAGCCTCATTGTGCTCATCGCCGGCAAAGTTTTGTGTGGATTGAAGATCGTAGTTAATGGTTTATGGTCTGTAATAAGTATGAATTTTCTTCCGTAGCAGTAGTGAAAAAATTTCTTTAATCCCCAGAATAAGGACGTTGCTTCTTTGTCTATCTGACTGTATTTTTTTTTCACTACTCGTCAATGATCGTGATGCAAAAGCAATAGGCCGATCAGAACCATCCGATAATCGATGCGATAGAACTGCTCCAAGTCCAAAAGGTGAAGCATCTGTAGCGAGAACCAAGGGTTTCTCTGGATCAAAATGCGTTAAAACTCTTTCACTGAGGATTTCCTGTTTAATTTTCTTGAAACTCTCATTACATTTGTGCGTCCATTCGTATTTAATGTCCTTCTTGAGTAGGTTATTAAGAGGGCTAGATATTGAAGCTAAATTTGGTATGAACTTATTGTAATAATTAGCCATTCCTAGAAATGTCCGCAGTTCGTTGATGTTGCTGGGACGTTTTGTATCCAGAATAGCGTTCACCTTGTTTCTATTTTTGTGCAGTCCATTTTTATCAATGCTATGACCTAAGTATTCAATTCTCTCTTGAAAGAAATGACATTTATCCTTATTAAGTCTCAAATTTTTTTCTTGTAATTTTTGTAATACCAAGCGTAGTCTCGAAAGAAGTTGTTCTTCTGAATGTCCTTGAATTATTATATCGTCGAAAAAGCATTTCACTCCAGCTACTCCTTGAAGCAAACGATCCATAAATTTTTGCCACAAATTCGGGGCAACCTTGACGCCAAACATTAGTCTATTTACTTTAAATGTGCCCTTGTGTGTGCTTAATGTTTGCATCATAGCGCTCTCCTCGTCCATCATCATGTTTAGGTAAGCTTGACTGATATCAAGTGTGCAAAATATTTGACCTCCGTTCATCTCTACCAGAATGTCCTCTATGATCGGAATAGGGTATTGTTCATCCCTTATCACCTTATTTAAGGTGACTTTATAATCCGCACACAAGCGTATACTGCCATTCGGTTTGACAATAGGAACCACTGGTGTTCCCCACTCAGAGCTATCAACTTTTGTAATTACCCCTTGTTCGCACAGTCGCGTTATTTCATCATCAACTTTACTTTTAAGAGAATATGGTATACGTCTAGGCTTCACAAAAATTGGTGACACTTCTTCCTTTAGGGTCAAATGGGCTTTGTAATCAGGTATGCAACCAAGAGAGCCATCAAATACCTTCGAGTATTCAGAAAGTAGCTTATCCAGTTTTGGATGTTCTTTAGCATTAACTACGTTTATATTAGCTAGATCCAAGTTGATTGCTCGTATCCATGCTCGACCGAAGATAGGATCAACATCTTGTTTGATAATGTATAATTTTCCCTCAAGTGTTTGGTCATTGTATTTACATGTAACGTAGGCTACTCCGAGTGGTGCGAAGATTTCTCCTGTATATGTTCTCATCGGATAATAGTTTTGTAAATCTTGCATCCAGTGTGTAATGTTTTAAAATCTTTGTGAGATATAGAAGACAGAGCAGCTCCTGTATCTACTTCCATTTTCAGTTTCGATCCATTAATACGTACATTTATCATAAATTTGTCTGTGTTGTTAGATCGTATTAAATTCATATCCCAGGGGGTGGTGTCATCATATCATCAGAATTCATGTCATATCAGAAGAATTGTCCGTGTCCTGCACCTCCACGTGTTCAGGCTCCAGTTGGTTGTTCCCAGGTGTTGTTTGTAAGCAAACGCGAGCAAGGTGACCTACCCGTTTGCACTTGCTGCAAGTATCCTTGATGCTGTGACATTTGTTAGCTTGATGTTCCTTACTTCCACAACGAAAGCATTTGCCTCGTAAGTCCTTAATCGTTAAAGGTTTATACTCTTGCTTTTGACTGCGGTGTTTGGGGTCAGTTTGAACAGTTTTCCTGACTTGCCCTTGGTTCGAAGAGAGTGCTGGTGACATAAATCTGCTGTCAAATTTTGCTAGTTCAATCGTGGTTGCTTTATTAATTAAGTCAGAAAATTCGGTCACCATTGTTTCCTGTAGTATTCTGGTTCGAATATCGGTGTCATTTAATCCTCTTATAAATTGTAAGGTAAGAAAATTATCACAGATTGACTTCTTACAGTTATTGCACGTGAACTCACAATCTTGAGCTAAATGTTTCAAGTCTGCCGAGTATGACATGACTGTCTCGTCAGAACCTTGAAGTCGCGAAATAAATTTATGTTGACGAGCCCAAATACTCGGTTTTGGATCTATGTAGTGTTGTAATATTTGAACCAAGCTGCCAAATTCTAGTTCACAAGGATCGTTGGGTGCGCACAAGTCATAAGCTTTTTGGTGTAATTCCGGTGGTAATAAACTAAGCAGCGTGAGGGTCTGGATTTGTGGATTGTGACAATTATTTAGATTCATGTAGGTTTTCAATCTCTGAACGAAGTTATTGAAACTTTCTCGTTCCTGTAAAGGTTGGAAGTTAATTCTTGGTGTAGTTACCGGTGTGCTTTCAAGTGAAGCCGTGACGTAAGTCGACGGTGCGGTCGGTGGTGTGGCGGCATCGCCACAATGGAACGCGTCACACTGACGTCACGCAAAATCCTGCATCGCGCAAACAGAGTTTACCGCGCGACTAGCATATATACAACATCCCGACATCAACCGTCGGGCAGTAGCCCACCAGACTCAACACCCGTCTGGTCGGAGGATCCTCCCTTTTCTATGGAGGATGAGTGAACTTTACACCCTGTTCCTCATGCCTCAATAGTGGTGTAGGGCGTAAGCCATGCAGCTTTAGCTTTAACTGTAATACGTGCTCTTCTGTAGAATGCCGTTGCTCAATTTCTGCTTCCACGTCATCTGTTAGCAACTCGATTTCGTTTTGTAATTTTTCAAATTTTTGTTCATAATTTGTTAGACTTGTCAGACGTGAACTTACTTCGTAATCCGAAGGATTTTGTAATTGTTCCAGTGTACGTTCGAACCTTGTAAGCTGGCCGCGTATAGTTGCGCGCAGGCGAGTAAGTCGCGCCAGTTCTGCCTCCATCGTCGCCAATGTTATATATCTTCTATTATTATAACTAAATTCATTTTATAGTTTTCAATATTTTATTTCATGTGACAGTGACAAACAGGATGACAAGACATAAAGAAATAAATGTAATTGGAATCCATTTCGAATCAAAGAGGCCACATATATAACAGATTTAATACAATATTTCTACTATTTCATACTTTCATAGTAAAATTCTACACTCATAAAATTCCAAAATATTCTAAAAAGAAAGTGGTCCCGCTATTTTGATATCAAAATGGCGGCACCACTATTCAGGCATGAAAAACACAAGGCGTGATCTTAAACTGAACACACCAAATTTTAATACGATTTAGTACGACTACGTTTGAATCGTTATTATACTTTTAAAACTGTAATTTCAATAAAAAAAGTGTTTATTATATTTACATAAAAAAAGCGCCTGTAGAAAAAGTATTACTTTAAGCCAAGTATCATTTTATGGCTCTAACAAATTATTTAGGCGTTTAGTGTGTTACAGTTTTACTTTGGGAGGGTTATTCTAAAGTGCGTTTATTTTAATTTGTTTGTTTAAAAATTAAAAGTGATTTGAATACAAAACCAAAATGTTGAAAAAGATAATAATATCTTCTTCAATATTTTCTTCTTATATAATTTCTTGTTCTTTTTTTTTTAATATCTTTTAATGTTGTAAATTATTGTTTTAATTACTTACTTTATTAATAACAATTCAAGTATGATTTCGGAAATCATACATAGAGTACAAATCTGTATTGATCATATGTATTGATGATTCTTATGGTTATAATTATGTAAATACATATTTGTTATAGCCGCGTATCATATTTTTATCAAGATCCCTAAAAAAGACCTAAAAATTGCAAGAAACCTAAGAAAATTTGAATTTCGCGGGCTTCTACTGGACAATCACTGTACGCGCTGCTGATTGGGTCGCACACAGCTTGGATGTTAGCTTGAATGATAAGTCACGGATAGCCAAAGATGATGATTTATTGAATATATTTAACTACCACGTAACTAATGCTATATGAATGTTGTATGA
This sequence comes from Fissipunctia ypsillon, assembly GCA_947568875.1. Classification (NCBI taxonomy): domain Eukaryota; kingdom Metazoa; phylum Arthropoda; class Insecta; order Lepidoptera; family Noctuidae; genus Fissipunctia; species Fissipunctia ypsillon. The sequence continues at coordinate 6,355,015 of OX387667.1, forward strand.
ATGAGTACAGCTGACTATGAACGCTGATCGTGTCCTGTCGCGTTGCACTATAATTTGTGCAAGGCAACGGAAAAGTGCTGATCTACGCAATGCACGCGTGCCATGTACGATACATGACTCGTACAATCACCTTAACCACTTTGCTCAGTAACTACTTTTATCTTCTTGCAAATATTCTTCTTCTAAATTTATTTACACTTTGATTTTCTCATCAGTAATCTCAGACATGACATACATTTATTAACATAACATTAACAACACAACATTAACATCAATATCATACATTTATTTTTGGACAAACCAAAACAGCTTTGAGTAATTTACAATCAAGTGCATGTGTTTCCCAGACTGGAGCGGGCCGGGGCTGCCTTGAGGCGGCTCCTGGGCATTTATGTGCATTTATTTCAGTTTGATTGTTTAAATCCTAATTACATGATATTCGAAAAACCTGGCGTGGTCCCGCCATCTTGCATGCTTAAATTCAATCTATTGACTTTAGTTTTATATATAAAACACTTTTCCGTCATTTACAATACCTTGTATTAACAATTGTTAATATTTGATTATGAAAATATATTTTATTCGTATACTTATTGCTTATTTTAAACCAAAATTTTCACTTACTTCGTCAAATTAACCGATTCGTTGCGGATGGCACGCCAGGCGTGCCATCGATTTTTTTTCTGGGTGGCGTATGACACGCGTTCGTGTCATTTTTAAAATTGTTTTATCTCGCTCAAATTGCGTTTTGGAAGATTTATCCAGCACATATTCATTATTTTGCAAGTAGTTCATGCCTACAACCCTCGTTTCTGAATATTTTGTGAATTTGAATTTTTTAAGGGTTGACAGACAACCTTTTTAATTTGTGGATCTCTTTTTACTGTGTGGGTTTTAAATCATGTTGTCGAAAAATACTTTCTTATAAATAACAAATATGTAAATAATAGCACTCATCGCGATCGCTCACGAACTAATTCGATTTAATAAAAATAAAAAATGGAAGATCAAAAATATTTGTTCGCCACCACAGCTAGAAGTTTTCGAAAACGGGCGCCACAACGAATCGGTTAACTACCTATTCTTAGGTAGATAGGTAAACAAAAACCAAAAAGTGCACCTTTTTCAAAATCATTGTTGGTAATAAAAATGAAAGTTTATAGATGAAGGTCTTTTTATAAAGTACTTATTATGCAGTTTTCGTTGGCATAAAGAAATAAAGCATATTTCGTTATATTTGCAGAAAGTAATCCTTCCTAGCCGCGCCACAAAAGATTAATTAATCAAAATGAAATGAATAGTTTCTTGAGAGAAAAAAGTATCAACGAAGAGTAGAGAAAAGGTACTATTATATAAATTGATTTATGGATAGTTAATATTAACCTTTTAACCGCCCGACTTCATATCAGTTGTCGTGCCCCCAGCGCCGGGCACAGTGAATTATTACGGTATTTGGTCGTAAATATAAGACCCTGGCGAAATGGACACGAAAATACTTGTCGGATCAATCCGACGTTGGCGGTTAAAGGGTTAAATATTGCAAAATTGACTTGCTGCAGAGTATACCTTCCAGCCGGACCACACCCTACGACCAATACCTAACTCCTTAACTAAAGGGGTTTATTGGACCATATTTGTCGTATGCAAGGTACTCTTTAGGTAGTTTTTTTCGGGATATTGATTTATTAATAGTTCATTATACTCTATATAATTTGAGGTGGCGCGGCCAGAGAGCACTGCCAGGCGGCCGGACCACATATATTGTTAATTAAAAAGATATCTCTTGTGGTACTAAAAATATATACATATTCCGATGAAAGTAGACTTTAGGTAAGTATTATTTCGAACTATAGCATCTGAGTACTAAACTGTGGTCCGGCCACAGAGGAACACACGCCATCTTGACATTCATGCTGGGGTAACGTTACTCCAGCGCAATGTTTTTTCGTAAATATCTTTGGATCGGCTGGACGCACAGATTATAAATTTCGGGCGCGTTTATATGACACGGAATGTTACAGCGTGTCGGCCGCGCGGCGAAAGTACGGTGACCGTGCGGCGGCCGCGCGGTCAGGCCTGGTGGCCACGCCACTGCGAACCCGAACCATTTCCAGCTGATCTTGGTCTTTCTTAAAATTCACACGTGTTCGTTATGAGCAATTTGACTAAGAAGAATAAAATTATGATTGCATATTATTGTATATTATGATTGCATAACATTCGAGTGATTCGAGCATGTCCGTTTCAACCGCGCGGCCACCTCATAGTATTTGATGAAACTTTGCCAGGAATTAGTGTTAATTTGTTACTTTACACACTTCTTTTCGTGAATTTGTTACAAAAAAAACTAAGACGCTATGACAAAAAATAGTTGGCCGCTAGAACCGCCACTTGCCGTAATCATCGCCCGTGATTACACAGAAACTATATAATGCAGATAGACGAATGATGGATCAAAAGAAAGGCCATAATTTGTTCAATTTGTTACAAAAATAAAAAACGTCAAAACGTAAATAAACAAAAAGTTATGCAATATTTAGTTTTCAGGTTATGAGTAGGTAGTTATGTCACCATAAATATCAAATTAATAGAGGCTAATGTGTATGGACAATTAGTTACTAATTTGTTACAGCGAATAAACAGAAAAAATATATTAGAAAGTAGGTTCAATAATTTGTTAGAGTCGATTTTAGTTGGCCGCTCGGACGGCAATATGCCTAAAATACAATGGCGTTTATCTCGTTATTAAAAGTAGGTTTAAGCTTAGTTAAAGTACTAAGCGACGGGTAACGTAACCTAGTTTGGATAAATACGGCGAATATAACTGCAGCATTCATATTTTAAAAGATATTTACAAAAAACAGTAGTATGAAACCTTAAGAGAGTAGGGTGACCATGCATTTTCACAATGAAGTGAGACTGAATAGTGACTGTTGTAATGTTCGATATTTATATCTTATTTTTTTAGGGCGAGTGCTTATATAAATACATTTTAAGTTAAGGCATCCTGTAGCATACTTCATAAAAGTAAAAGTCAGTTATCGATTAAAATTTCTTTATTCAAAATCAACACAAAGGCAAAACAATCAAGTAATTAAAGTCAACAAGATAAATATAAAAACTTTATAAACTAACATAATATTTATAAATTAACTGACTCGAATATATGACACAGAATGTAGACAAATTTTCTTAGAGGTACTTATGTCGATTTTAAAAGAATTGTCGTCGTAACAAAAATATGTATTGTTATTTAAAAAATGACATTTATAGTGGCCTATTTTTGTGCCTGGTATAAATTCTATAGTACCAACTAAGAAATAGTAATTATCCTTAATGTTAATAGTAATCGGCAGCTCAGTGAGTAAGACTGAGTCTGCAGCTCCGTTTAAATCAAATGTTATGATCTCGCCTAACTTAAGTTCTCCTTTCAACTGTGTGTCACATTTCTGACACATTGTGTTAATTTTTTCATCGAAACAAATTGCTTCTTCTAAACTTGATATTCCAAATAACTTTAAAATATCAAGGTTAATTAAAATAAATACATGGTCTCTTTTCAATTGTATGTAATTACAATTTGTACAGGTTTTCAAGTATTGAGCACTTGTAAAATATTTTATAAATATTTTTTCAAATATGTAAGCCACATTGCAACTGCAGTCTTTATTTTGGAAAAAAGTTTTTGTTATTTCTGATCTACAATTGTAAATTTGCTCTATATCATGTGCTCCGTTCAAAAGCATAAAAATGTAATTAATAACACAATCTCCTTTTAATTCACTCAAAAAGCTTTTGAAAGCAGAACTTCTAATACAGGCTTGACCTATTAAATAAAATGCCGAATCGAAGGCACATGTATTGAAATAACCCGAGCTTTCCTTCAAAGCTAAATTCCCGTTTCTTATAATTACTATTTCATCATCTTTTTTCAGGCGATTATGTGTATTCGATTCTCCTCGCCAGTTCTCCAAATAGGATGGTCTATCACTAAATATAGAATCACTGGAAAAATATAATTCTTTTTGTTTTTGTTGGATTTGTTTTTTAGGATTTACCTTTTCTTTTTTATAAATATTTTTAGTCATGGCACGCCTAGTTCGGCGTGATTTAGATTTTAGTAAAGTAGTGGAACCTAAGTTTTCTAATTGATTTAATGCTAAATGCAATTCTCCTTTGATATAATCGTAATGATGCTGCAAATATTCGTCAATTCGTTGTCTCGCTATTTTTGTTTTAAAAACTAACTGTTTTAAAGTGCGAAAATAGCTTTCTACACATGAAGACGATGCGTTTAAGGTTTCCGATTTGAAATAAGAGCACATTACGTTGCTCCACAAAGGAAGTTTTATAAATAATCTTTTTAAAGTAGGGATGAAAAGTGGTAAATAATATGAACTACTTTTACCAACATAGGAATTTGCAGGGTTACTTTTTTTTTCATTATCTACCAACAGATCGAACCATGCGACAATGTCTCGAACGCCGGCATCATCAATGACAATTTGATCATATTCAAATTCTTCATTTTGATCCACATTTTTAAAATCAGCATACTTATGACTGTTTAACAAATTGTCAAGGTTTTGCTTGCTCTCCTTCAAACCTGAATCATCGTTTTCAAAATCATTTTGATGTAGGCAAAGTTTTATCATTTTTGTAATGATTTCCTTTACAAGTGCAAAGTCTTGACATTCTTTAATGTAGCGGATACAATGAATATAATACATTTTAATTTTTGTGTCAACATTTTCGAAGCAATTCAAATTATACAGAGTCTTTATAAAATGACTGGTATCTAATCTAATAAATGTTTTTGGTAGTTCTTCTTTATTTCCATTCAAAATACTAAAACAACGAAGTAAATAGTCTTTCACACATGTAAAATCACTGAATGTTCTAACATTTGCTGCTACTAACGCAGAAGAATCGTCTGTTATAACTTCGTCAGGATGACAACGAACATTTTTCAACCACTGTAATAACCATGCAGAAACAGACGCAGTGTCATGTGAATCGGTTATCATCTGACATAAAGGTACACACACATCGAATTGATTTATTAATATTATTACGTATAAGAAAAGTCTCTTACTCAATTCATAACCATTTGGTAATTTAAGAGGTTGAAAGATTGAACCTGTAGCATCCAATGTGATAGTTAATCTTTGAAAACAAGATTGATATTCACGGCAGTATTGTTGTTGTTCATCAGTCCAGTAATAAATGTGAATTCGAGGAAAAAAGTGTATATCACGTAAAAAAATTGGTTTGGTCACAGCCATCGTAAGAATGCTCAGAATAACGTTATTGTGTAACCACATTCTTTTTCGTTCTTCGTACTTAATTTTTCGCAATGCATTGAGTGTTGGGATTACTGGTGCTGTATCTGTAATTCCTTGTTTAGACATTTTTGCTGCCAGTTGTTTATGAACCAAAGAAGCTGAATCGTGTTTGAGCTTTTTAGCTAATTTTCGTCTGACCAATGCATTCATTCTATATTTTTTTCTCGGATCATGTTTTTTATTTTTTTCTCCGACTGTGATTTGGCATTGTCCTTCAATAATATTATCTGTTATTTTTTGACACGCTATTTTTGTAAAAGCGCTACATTGACTGCATTGACCTTTTACTAAAATATGATGCTCAGACTCCACTTTGTAACTTTTGAAATTCCATGTGCATGGTAATCTAGAAATAAGCCAAATCTTTTCTCTTAAAATATCCACCCATTTGTACTTAGGCAGTATTTTATATTTTTTAAATGGAGTACATGTTCTCAAGTCATTTCTTTTATACAAGACATTTAATGGTTGCAGTTTTTTCCAGTCATAGATATCTAATTCAAACTTGAAGTTCTTTGTGTCGTTTTCACTATGATGCTGGTTGGACTCGACATGAGAATGTGATATTTTGGATGAGGTTCTCGGGCTATTGCTTGAGGATGATGATAAAGATGACGAGGACAGACATACAGTTTGCTGCTTACATTCAGTGTTTAGAAACTCCCTGAAATTCCTTTTCAGTGACATGTAAAGGGCTGCCGGTGTCATAAGATTATCCAAATCACTTGCAATTGTATCAAATATAGGGTCTCTCAATTTAACATCCAGTAGTTTGTCGGCATATTTCATAAAAACTTCTCTCTGTTTTGATTTCTCAACAATAGGTTTTCGTCCAGCTTTACCCATTTTTGCTGCAATAAAACAATTGATAATATGAATACAAAGGTCAAACATCCGTTGACTGCATCACACACAAAATATACATAGGTACTACCAATTACTGCTATGTAAGTACATACTAAGGGCAAGAACTTTCTATAATTAAGAAAAGTCGACGTTACTGATGCAGCGAGTTATTTTAAAAAGATTTCTTTGATGTTTGTAAATATTAACGATATCATTTTTTTTTATTCCCCATAGTCATTTAACAGCGACAATACATTAATAAAATTTTTAAAAGGAGATTTTTTTCATTTGGGAGCAGCCACCGGATTGTAGAGACCAGTTATAGCGCTTAAGAATCTGTCCCTAAGACAGAAATCCTTACATTGGATATTACGCTCGTCACTAGGGGTTGCCTGGATCTAGGTCTCAAGATTCAAGATGCACGTTGATGCACTTTCACACAGAATGTTCACAGTTAAGTGAATTATCAGTTAATTCTTCTCTAGGGAATCACTATAGCAGTTAATAAGTTTGTTAATTTAAATTTTACGTATTCACTGTTTGAAAACACGAAACGTGGGTGGGCTGAATTGTCACTCTTTTACTATACCTAGACAATTGGCGGGAAACGCATATATAAAAGCAGGCTTGCGATTGGACAGAACTTAAGAGCCCTTTAAATAGAGCTCTGCCATTGGTTTAAAAAAAAGAATACTTAAAAGCCGTGATTTATCCTGTTCTATATTATCCGATTTGAAATTGGCGCCGAATATTACTTTTTAAATAACGAAAGGAGTGTGGTTACCACAATTATATTATACAGGTAAATTAATGTAAGTTATTAAGCTAAGAATATTTTTATGTAAAAATTAAACTTACCGCAGTCGATTTCGATCCCTCTGAGTCTGCAATACACTTTTTGGTGGTGAGTTCTACATTAACAAATCCAATATATAAGTGGGCACAACTCATAGCTAAGCAGTTTTAGACACTTCTGAATTTAGTTTTAATTGTCTCAGTAACTTAGTAGTATGAAAATCACGGGAATTAAATACGTACGAGCACACACTTCAAAATTCAGCACAGTAATGACAATATTCACAACAAAAAATTATGGCTTTTTAAACCCCGTGCGACAAATATTTTTAACAATAGTTTGGGAACAAAAGAGATCCTTTTTCTGGAATCGTTCCCATCATAAAACACCTGCGGAAAGTCAATGAAACGAAAATCTTATCAGTAAATACTTCAAAGAATTAAGAACAATAGACATCAATATGGCCGCAAAACGTACCGCATATTCGTTCAAACAGAGTACAACATTAAAAACATGCCTTTGTACTAATGTGATCATGGTCACCCTACTCTCATACGGTTTCATACTACTGTTTTTTGTAAATATCTTTTAAAATATGAATGCTGCAGTTATATTCGCCGTATTTATCCAAACTAGGTTACGTTACCCGTCGCTTAGTACTTTAACTAAGCTTAAACCTACTTTTAATAACGAGATAAACGCCATTGTATTTTAGGCATATTGCCGTCCGAGCGGCCAACTAAAATCGACTCTAACAAATTATTGAACCTACTTTCTAATATATTTTTTCTGTTTATTCGCTGTAACAAATTAGTAACTAATTGTCCATACACATTAGCCTCTATTAATTTGATATTTATGGTGACATAACTACCTACTCATAACCTGAAAACTAAATATTGCATAACTTTTTGTTTATTTACGTTTTGACGTTTTTTATTTTTGTAACAAATTGAACAAATTATGGTCTTTCTTTTGATCCATCATTCGTCTATCTGCATTATATAGTTTCTGTGTAATCACGGGCGATGATTACGGCAAGTGGCGGTTCTAGCGGCCAACTATTTTTTGTCATAGCGTCTTAGTTTTTTTTGTAACAAATTCACGAAAAGAAGTGTGTAAAGTAACAAATTAACACTAATTCCTGGCAAAGTTTCATCAAATACTATGAGGTGGCCGCGCGGTTGAAACGGACATATTCGAGCGAGACGGCCGCGCGGCCGCTGTGTGATCGAGGAGCGAACGCCGCGCGGTCACCGCGCAGTTAGTTAGGTACTCAAAATTAATTTCAACTTTACATCCTAGTTAATAAAACATAAATTTGCTATAACTGAACACGCGGCCACCGCGCGGTCGCCGCGCGGCGGCCGCAAGAACTTTTTCGCGTCGTCTAACTGCAGCCTTCGGGCACAATTACGAGATGAGGTACTAATTATCTATCAAGCCGAAAAATCCTTATGCGACAACATTCCGCTGGCGTAACGCAGTTTTTGCGTTATCAAAATTAAAATCCCCGACGGTGGCCATACCAAGTGTCATTCACACTATTTGTTTAGTTTCTAATGTAATGTTTCTATTAAGTGTGGAGGTAACAAACAAAAATTAAAATAAAAAACGGTTTACAAGTTACAAAATATATTTATTAAGATTTAAAACTAATTACAAATCAAATCAGTCTCAAACAATATACTTTGGGAGATGAAATACGATTACAGACTGTAAATACGATACGATACTTTTTAAGAACTCCACTGGAGATCATAACTTCACTTATTTTCGGTTACATCGCTCTGAACCTTGATCTCCTTGCGGCCGGGTGGTCCAGTAGTAATCATGATGGGAACATTCCTCTCGCCCTGGATGGCTTCTGGCAGCTTTGTGGGCGCCGTGATGGTGAGCACCCCGTCGGACGAGAGCTGCGATTCCACGTTCTCGGGCAGCACGCCTTCGGGCATCGCGTACCGCCGTATGAACTGCCGGCTGACGTAGCCGTGACCGTCCCTCTTCTCCTCGTGTTTGCCCTCCACGACAATGTAACCATCAGCAGTCTTCACCGATATATCTTCTGGTGCGAAATGATTTACGTCCAAGGTCACTTGAAACTTGTCTTTATCGAGTTTGATGGCGGATCCCAAGTTCAGCGACGCCTGCAGCCGTCGCCAAGGTCTGATGTAGTCTTCGGAGACGATTGGAGCTGCTACAGTCGTTATCAAGTCGTCCGGTGTTAGGGCCAGCCCGAAGTCTTGGTCTAGAAGCCGGCTGGGCCAGTGATTATGCAGCGGAAGCATGTGGCGAGGACGGTCGTAGCCGAGGACTAATGGTAGCAGAGACATTTTCTCAAGCGTTTTTCAACGGTTGTAGTTCAGAGATGAATACTTGCTTACACAGATTGTTACCACTTCGATTGATTTACTTGAATTCGGAATGTAGCGTGAGCGCGCGTCGTATATATACTCGCTACGGAGCGCTACCTAGTGGCGAGTAGAATTACTACAAAATTCTCGAACGACCTAGAAAGCGCGGCGCGCGATTACGCACACACGCACAAATTGTCACTCACGTATTGAAGTTTCTTGATAACAGCGTCACCTAGTGTCGAGTAGCTCGTTCGAGAAAAACCGGTTAGCACGGAAGCACGGTCAATATTAGCAGCAACACTTAGTTCAAGATTACTCACACTATAAAACAGCGTGTCTACAATCGTTGCTAGGTAACAAATTTCGCATATTTTCGTGAAGTTCGATAGCATGTAAACAATTTTGCTGATTTCGACGAGAATATTCTGTTTACAGCTGCCTAATCAGATATCAATATTCATTATGTATGTGGGTAGGTAGGTAATTTGATAATTAGATAGTTAGGTACCTACCTATGTAAAATCAGGCTGCCGATGACGATGAACATGCATAGGTCATGGTCTTATAATTTGTGTTGCCTAGGTCGTCTTAAAGCACAAGTTTTTCACCTGAACTAAAACATAATGATGTAGGGTTTAGTAGGTAAGTAGGTCTTTTAGCCAATTAACAGTAGGTAGCTTTATTTAAATATATATAACAAAGAATGCAGTAGGATCTTTTTCATCAGCTTATAAATATGACCAGTATGACCACCATACGGTGGAATGGAGCGCCTTTTTTTAATAGAAACCAAAGTGCAATACAAAAAAAAAAACGGCCAGGCGCGTGTTGGACCACGCACAGTGTAGGGTTCCGTAGTTGGGATGAAGAAAGAAGAGAAGGAATTATCCCAAGAACAGGCTTAACATTGTAATTGAAAAACATGTTCTCCCATACATTCCAACTGCAAATCAACGGCGGTGCCAATACTTCCAAACTGAATTTTTTCGAGAAATTCACTTTTTAATCGCTTTGAATTTAAAGGCGTTATTCGTATGTTTCAAAATCAAATTTCTCAATTCCTCTAAAAACGTCAGTCAGGAGTCCTAACTGACGTTTGAAATTTTCAGAATGGTAATTAGTTTAATTTGAGTGACATTATATCACAGTAACTTCTGCTATTAAAATTTAATCCCTTATTAACAGAAATAATTAAAGAAATTAAAATTAATTTAAAAAACCGAGAAATTCGTGACTCGAAGTCATTGTTTTCGATTATTTTCTTAAATTTTGAGCAATTTAATGAAAAATAAGGGGGCATGCTACAGCTATTCTAAGTATACAAATAATTGGCACCCATATACCTACATATTATGTGAGAGGAGCTCGTGGCTAAGTAATAACAGCCGCACGGGTCGATCCATCAGGTTAAGCTACGCTTGCCGGGGTTGTCCGTGGATGGGTGACCATCTTTACATACCGAGACTCCTCCGTGCCTCGGAAAGCACGTTAAGCCGTTGGTCTCGGCAGTCATTCGTAGATCTTTGTCAGTCGTTACGGGTCGTCAGAAGCCCGAAAGTCTGACAACCAATCTTACCAAGGGGTATCGTATTACCCAGGTACTGGGTTGTGGAGGTTAGATAGGCAGTCGCTCCATGTAAAATACTGGTATTCAGCTGCATCCGGTTAGACTGGAAGCCGACCCCAACATAGTTGGGAAAAGGCTAGGCAGATTGATTGATACCTACATAATATGTGATTAATTTCGTAAAAAGAAACAGAGCTGAAACCATTGAGTTATTTATTATAATGTACTACGTACTAGAGAAGCTTCTTGAAACAACTTCAAAAGATCGCGCATAACTTGATGACAGCGGGGCCAGGGGCGGGTCTCATGTTCCCATAGATTACAATCACAGAACAGAAGCAAAGAAACAAATCGCATAGCGCTTAGTTAGTATCGGAACCAGCGTATCCAAACTCATGCATAGATAGGTTAATTGTATTTCCTAACAATAAGAAATCTTTGGTGTGATTGGTAATTTATTATTGAATGAAAGTAGGAAATATGTCAATTGACGCTTGTTTGAAAATAAAGCTTAAAAATATGACGATAGAGTTGTTTATTATCTACTGTTGTTCAGTATTTAATATCTTTTCCATTTAAAACGCATACGGAAGTTTGATGAGCAAGCCACCCGCCACCCGCCGCTAGATGTCACTATAATAAATGCATTCAATTTAAAACTGTATTTCGTAAGAAATAAGATTGATATTTCCGTAATGAGGTCACTACTATCCGTCCTACTCTAAGGCTTACCACATTCCGTTTTATTTACAAACAAACCGTCAACCGCTAGAGTCGATAAATATTTGATGTTTGAAATCAAGTGTTTAAATTTTAATATAATACTTACTATTTATAGAAAGTATAATTGAGAATTGTTGTGTTAAACTACTGATCTGATTTTGAAAATTACTCGTGTTATGTGTAGTTTGATTAACTCCGTAACGGACTTTGATGCAATTTTGTATATAGATAGATTCTTAAATGTCAGACTCAACACATAAGCCACTTTTTAACCGACTTCAAAGAAGAAAGAGGTTCTATGTTACATACAGATAGTATGTATTTTTCACTTTATTGGTTTTGAAGGCGGTTGTCTTTTCTATACTCAGATCAACAAAAAAAGGAAGATGGCGCGCTGCGAACAACAAAAGTGAAGCCACAAAACCGTGCTCCTGCAAGTAAAATACACGCTCACGCACACACATACAACTAAAACCATGCTCACCGCTCTTAGAACGTGACGAGTCGTCGTCTAGTTAACATAGTTTTAAAAAATAGAATTATGCCTTTCTGTGTAGTGAAAAGTTGTAAAAACAATAGTAAATCACATAAAAAGTCTCACGGAATCACTTTTCACTTGTAAGTACTTACTTGAAATAACATAGTTTTTTTTATTAAATAAACTATAGGTTTTACGTTACTTTGAACAAAAAAAGCCAGTGAACGAACGCAGTGACATCAAGTGCGAGGGTTGCCATAATATGATTTTTTTTCCCATTCGAAATGTGATTATGTATCTAACATTTTAGCTTTCCTATTAATACTGAAACAAAAAGTAAATGGATAATAGCTATAAGAAATAGTCGAAATGATCCCGAATGGCTGCCATCGAAAACCAGCGTGGTTTGTTCCGATCATTTTGATAAACGACCTTTATACAACTAATAATCATGGACTTCGCCGACCAAAAGTGGATACCCTAAAAATGTATGTACAATTAAAAAAAAGGATAATAAATCAATACAATAATTAAACACAGGCTGTATTTTTCTGATTTGATGTAGTTTCGCAGCTTAGACTAACTAATTAAAATACTACTGTCCCAAAATTTTATTTTTATATTTTTGATGTCATTTCCATCGTCCGTGATTGCTGAAAACTCAAAAAAATTGTTTATTTTTCCGGAATAGAAGTCCTCCTAAACAATTGAGGTACAATACCGTATTATGCAATATGTTACAATATTATCTTACCCATACATTATTACTCCCCAAATTATAGGGAAAAAATTTAACAAATGGCAACCCTTCGATACACACATAGATAAAAAGGTGGCTTCACTTTTGATGTTCGCGGCGCTCCATCTTCCTTTTTTTGTTGATCTGAGTTTCTATAACAATATTTCATGTGCGAAATAGCGGCTAGTCATTCGTAAAACTATTTTGGAACTTCGACCTTTTTATGTTGAAATACGATCAATCTGCCTAGCCTTTTCCCAACTATGTTGGGCTCAGCTTCCTGTCTAACCGGATGCAGCTGAATACCAGTATTTTACATGGAGCGACTGCCTATCTGACCTTCACAACCCAGTAACTGGGTGATACGATACCCCTTGGTAAGACTGGTTGTCAGACTTTCGGGCTTCTGACGACCCGTAACGACTGACAAAGATCTACGAATGACAGCCGGGACCAACGGCTTAACGTGCTTTCCGAGGCACGGAGGAGTCTCGGTATGTAAAGATGGTCACCCATCCACAGACAACCCCGGCAAGCGTAGCTTAACCTGATGGATCGACCTGTGCGGCTGTTATTACTTAGCCACGAGCTCCTCAATGTTGAAATACGATCAAAGCTTATAAAAGTGAGAATTATTTAATACAAATTAAAATAAAAAAATGTGTTGGGTAATTACATAAGTAAAAACAGCTTATTGGCCTTGAAATAAAACATACTTGTTAAGAAGTTGCCTTTCTGTTTGTTTTATATTAATTTTAAGTAGATGGTGTCGGTATGCATTTAAGCGGAGATTGCGGAGTTATTTTCAAAATAAATAGCGTAGAGTCATCTCAAAACCTCTCTCTCTTGAATTTGTATATAATATATATATGATATAGGTATATATTATAGTAAATATATATGTGTGTGTGTGTGTGTAAATATGTATGTGTATTGTAAGTTTATAACTTATTTGTGTACAAATTGTTCCATTTCTAACAGAGCACCTGCCATCTAATCTCTTCACCAGCCTTGGTTGACTGGTAGAGAATGCCTAAGGCATTAAGTCCGCCTTTGTACTTTTTTAAGTGTGAAAAGTTTAAATAAATAAATAAATGGTGATGGTATATATCCGTACATTAATGTAGCGTTCTGTAATGGCTTTTATCAAGTCAGTTACATGGTTTTATGTGGGGAATTCTCCAATTTGATCAAAATTAATATCTTCAAACAATTTTTCTCCAATAAACTTTCTTATTATTTATCAAATTTCTTTAATAGATTTTCAACTTTAATTGCTGCTCCCTTAAGTTATATTATCAACCTGGGCATAGAACACGGTATTTTTCCAGAGAAGTTAAAACTGTCAGTAGTAAAACCAGTACATAAAAAAGATGACAAATTTTCCATGAATAACTACAGGCCAATTGCTTTAATAACCATTTTCTCTAAAATATTTGAAAAAACCATATATAATTGCCTCTACCAATTTTTCGAAAGTAATAACATATTTACCCCATGTCAATATGGTTTTAGGAAAAATAAATCGGTTAATATAGCTATATATAACTTTTTACACAAAGTCCTTCTAAATATGGACACTAGGTCCCCAGCCATAGCGCTGTACATGGACATGTCAAAAGCATTTGACCGAGTCAGTCATAAAATACTCTTGAATAAATTGTATGCATTTGGCGTAAGAGGTAACGTATACAGATTAATAGAATCATATCTCAGTGACAGAAAACAGGTGGTAGAATTAAAAAGAGTCTCTTTAACTACCAGAACTGAAGAAACCGTTGTGTCTAAGGTTAGAAATATCCTCTCTGGTGTCCCTCAGGGCAGTATTCTAGGCCCACCACTTTTTCTAATTTATATAAATGACATGTCGACAGTTACAATGCACCATATGACCTTATTTGCTGACGATAGTACTATATTGTTTACAGGTAATGACAGATCTGATTTAAAACTTGACCTAAACAGCACCCTAACTACAATCATAAAATGGCTTGATGAAAATGACTTAAAAATAAACTTAGAAAAAACAAAAATAATGGATTTTAAGCAGCGAGTTCAACCTGATGCCAATTTAAATATATGTTACTCTCAAACCAGCATAGAAGAAATCGATGTAACCAAATTTCTGGGTCTCTATATTGATAGCAAAGTAAATTGGAAGTCACATATTGAGCAAGTTTGCAAAAGACTTAGTCAGGGCTCTTATGCCCTTTATAGATTAAGGAACACTGTCAGTCAGTCTGCACTTCTAACTGCATATCATGGATATGTTGCTCCAATCATACGCTATGGCATCATATTCTGGGGCAACTCTGTAGAAAAAGAGCGTGCTTTTAGAGCCCAAAAACGGTGTATCAGATCGATGTGCAATATACACAAAGTAGATTCATGCAGGCCACATTTCACAAATTTAAAAATATTTACTCTCCCTTGTGTTTACATATATGAAACCGTAATGTTCATAAAATCAAATCCAAACTTGTTTGAATTTTGCACTAGGGCCAGACACAAAGACAAGCTGCGCATCGCAGCCAGTAAAACAAAGCTTTTGCACCAAAGCATTTTTTGTATGGGCCCACGTATCATTAATAATCTTCCACCTTTTCTCAGAACTATGAGCGATATAAATACCTTCAAAAAAAAATTACACGAATTATTGATAAGTAAATGTTATTACTCTATAAGAGAATTTCTAGATGACTGTACATTGAAGCGAATCCATTGAATGAATAATTTGTAATTTGACATAAATATTTAACTATTTCATTAATTTAATTATAATATATTCCATGACAATTAGATGTATTATATTTTAACTGCATATTTACCGAACTTGTGTCATGAATTTTGTATGCCTTAATGGCGGGACATAGCAGACTTACCTGTAGTTAGCACAACATCTTATGAACCTATGATCCACAATAAAATTGTTTGAATTTGAATTTGAACTTTATCGGTAACGCATTAGGTTCAAGGTTGATTGGGAAAATTTGACTGTTTCGGGTAGCTTGACCTGCTGCCGTCTGTACATCTTTATGTTCAAGATATACGGTTTTCTGGCTGTTTATGTTAACTTTTAATCCGCGACCGCGTCTTGACATTTTAGATGGTGTCTGAAAGTAAAAAAGGGACTAACTGAGTACCTACTTTACATGTGGGTGAGTTATTTATCAGGTACACCTCTGCCTAACCCTTCGGGGATTACAGGCGTGATGTTATATTATGTACCTATGTTAATTTCACTACATAGGTACAAATCTATTGAATTTCAGATATAATCTTAAAATTCAATAGATACCTACTAAATGGTTCGTCCTGAATGAGCATATTCTCGCGATTACACTTCAATGTATTATTTTTGCACATCTTTGACCATAAATCGAGAAGTAACTGCCTCGGTGCTCTTGTGGTCGCGATAATATAATATGACTGATATTCAAGTCGCCGGCAATCAGGGTTGGCATGTTTAAAACAAGTTGTTTAAAACATTGTTTTAAACAGTGTTCAAAACAGTTTAAAATAAAACATCGTTTTTTATTAGGTGTTTAAAATCATTGTTTAAAACATGTTTTAAACATGCCAACCCTGATCGGTAAAATCCCCCGGGAAATTCCCAGAACTTCCGTAATTCATGAACGTGAATATTTAATATTATGTTTTGTGTATTCCCCTTATTTTAAGAGAAGTTTAGGTGATTTTCCTACTAAAAATGAACGACGGAACATACAGGATGTATTGAATTAAGATCAATTTTTGTCATGCAGTTTTTAAAATAGTACAAAAGTGAATTATATCAGGCTTAATCAATTAAAAATGGATGATAACTAACTTAGAAAAAAAAACAAAAAAAAAACACCTGTTTAAAACATTTTTAACTGTTTGTTTTATAAAATGTAAAAAAAAAACTTTTTTTTTCCAACCCTGCCGGCAATAGGTAACTGGAACAATGCACACCCTTATACACCTCAATAATTAGGAAATTAAGTTACAGTCATAATTTATGCACGGAAGCACTTAGGTAGTGCGCATTCGTAATTGTTCTTTTAATTTTTTACACAAACAAACCTTCTGGCTGTACTACCGGCGGATGACTAAAGAAAAAAATCCTTTAGAGCAAGTTTGTTTATTTAAGTACCTATTTTTTTAAAGGTGAAAGCGCCAGGGTAGCCCGCCAAATTCAAATTTTCTTACGTTTTTTGCAATTTGCAGGTCAGTATTAAGTTGTATGTTGATTAAAATATTATTTGCCACTATAACAAATATGTATTTACAGAATTATAATATAATCATTAAAGTCATCAATACAACTCTCTAAGACCAAGTAATTCTATTGAATGAATATTTCATAAAATATTAACATTTCAGGATTATACAACTTAAGGAATTGTATTACTAATTCTAATGATTATAATCCTCTAAATACATATTTGTTCCGGTCGCGAATCGTACTTTCACTAACATACGCCCAGACACTGAGCTGCAAATTGCAAAAATCGTAAGAAAATTTGAATTTCGCGGGCTACCTTGGCGTTGAGCGGCGCGAACGCCGACGCGCCGGTTACGTGCAGCAGGTGACACCCTCGTTCTATCTCGCCCTTTTCCCCGTTTTTGTATTTTCGAAATACCTAGAGATAACATAATAATTATTGTACCTAAAACTTAACAAGGACCTCTGGGTAAGCTCGCTCCATCCTAGATCTCATCTACTTATCGCTTTCCATCAGCCGAGATCGAGGTCCAGAGCTAACCCATTTTATAATAATAAAAAAAAAACACTACTAGGTAATTTGAGTGGAATTTTAAGTTTCGTAAATAGGTATCGAATTTTTTCATACTTAGCCATGTTTACGTAGGTCAGCCGCAGCCCTACTACGTAAACATGGCTATGTACGAATGTGAAATTTATCTAGGTAAATAGTTATTTTTGGAACAAAAATATCTCATCAAAGGGCATTTTTCAAATTAGGTACCTACCTAATAACCTAGATTATTTTACTTACCTACTATATTTTTTGCGTTCAGAGTTTAACACACTAACATTGATGTATCTTTTAATATATCAATGCACACTAAGCATATCATTTTAAACTTATCCAAAGAGTATTTCTGTTTTGGTTTTTTTGTTATTGTTGCTGTACACAGATATACTACGTATCTACAACGTGGATCTGTACGTACGACATTAAATTAAAGTGAGCACAGTACTAGTCCATCGAAACATTTTAAAAGACGAAGATTAGTAGTTAATGGCAAAATACAAAATTGCAGTTTGCAAACAATATAAATAGCAGAATCAACTGCATAAAAAGTAAACACGCTTTATCTACGTAAAGTCACTGACCAACGATGCGGTGCGGGGTGCGGGGCACGGCGGCGGCAATGTTTACCTATTATTACGGACTCCGATCTACATCATGTTGTAAAATAAGAAAATGAAAAATAATTTTCTGTGGCTAAAGTATTCATTAGATTTGATTGATTTTTTGTATACGGATAAAGAACATCATTTTCTTTACGTGGTTTAAAGGAATGTCAATCGTCCTGTTCCACCTTGTATAAGGAAAAATGTATAAAACACTTCGAGTTCCTAAAATTTCTTTATTCCAAATCAACACAAAGGCAAAAAAATCAAGTAATAAACGTCAACAAGATAAATACAAAATCTTTATAAACTAACATTTTTGGATAAAAATCATTAATAATTATTTGGATAAGGATTTATACCATGTTTATGAAAACACCTTCGTGTCAGTTAATTTATAAATGTTATGTTAGTTTATAAAGATTTGCTTTGATTTTGATTCGATTTGATTTTGAATAAAGAAATTTTAATCAATTTGTTATTTTGACTTTTATAAAGTATGCTATAGGATGCCTTAAAGTGTATTTTATATAGGTAAGCACTCGCCCTAAAAAAATAAGATATGACTATCGTACATTCCAATAATCACGATTCAGTCTCACTTCATTGTAAAAATTCATGGTCACCCTACTCTAATACAGTTTCATACTACTATATTTTAGTGAATATCTCCTAAAATATTAATTTCACCATTAGTTTCGCCACATTTATCCAAACGAGGTTACGTTACCTGTCGCTTGTCGTTTTGTTTGTTTGTTGTTGTTAACTAAGCTTGAACCTATTTCCAATAATGAAATAAATGCTATTATATTTTAGGCATTTGCCGTCCGAGCGGCCAACTAAAATCGACTATAACAAATTATTGAACCTATTTTCTAGAATTTTTCTTGTTAAATTCGCTGCAACAAATTAGCAATTAATAGGGAAGGTCGGGTAAAGTTAATTGTAGATGGCGTGATCATAGCTAGGTCCCCACGGCCTACAATAAGTTTGATATTTCGTTTATTCATGAGTTTACTTTTATTTCGCTATTTCGTTATTATCGGTGATTTCAATATTTTAAATCAAGTAGGTAAATGACATGGAAAGTGTCAGAATTTAAAACCATAAATATATCCTCAAAGTCACTTTCTTCAAAATGTTTCTACTCTGTTTAATTTATAAAACACCTCTACGAACAGTCGAACACCTCTACGAACAATTTTAATATTTATTTTGTTTGAAAATGTAACTTTTAATTTACGGTTTTTAATTTAATATTTAATTTTGCTATACTTCTGTGGACTAGTATTACTTACGGTTTCATTTATTGCATATATGTGGGCTCCATACTGTATGTATTCAAAATTAATGGCCAAGGGTATTGTCAACTTCAATGTTTAATTTAGGATAAAAAGTGGTAGTTCTCTTTATCTCATTTTTTTAAAATCTGTTTTTAAGTAAGTTCGATGTGACGCGCTAGGTGCGTCAATGGCCTCCCGTGATATTTGCTTATGACGCGCTTGGGGCGTCATTGGCCATGACTCGGTTAAGTGAAGTTTTATTTATAATTTTACGAATATAAATAAAAACTGATTAAATATTTCCATAATATTGTTTTATTTCACAGTATCCCTAGTAAGAAAAACCAGTATAAATTAAAGTATCAAAGAAACTAATACATAACTCAATTAGAACTGTAGGAAAAGGTACATCTCTATTTGTTTCATGACGTCAGTCCTTGACTTCATTTCAAGTCCTTGGCGCTCAGAGCACGTATAAATTCAATTCTGATTAGGGATGTGGTGTATGGTCTTTCTTTCAGACGAAAGAAAGACCATACACCACATCCCTAATCAGACATAATATAGACATATTTGTCTACTCCCGTGCTTTTTTTATAACTCCTTCAGTCGACGTTTTTTACCGTAGGTAAGCGGCAGAATTTATCACTGTATTTAACCTTTTCACCGCCATGGAGTTCAATAGAAGTTCCAGATTTTCGTGCCACCAGCGCCACGACTTCATTAGAAGCTCTTCATTTTAACTGTCTTGTAAAAATAAACTCACTGTATTTAAAAGGTTTGTTTCATTTTATTATTAAATATAGCACTGTCTAATACCCTGTTTTATATTTTTCCACACAAAAGAAGCCCTTATTTGTCTTAGAATCGGCAAAAACAAAAACTCCGAATATTTTTGATGTCCCCAGCACGCCAAGAACTTCATATATAGTCGGCCAGTGATGTGCCGCGAAAGTTACAACTGTTTGATTTCGCCCGTTGAAATATTTTTCAATACTACTATGTAAAACAATTTGAGCTCAGTAAAATATGAACTTAGTTAACTACTTTATAACAAAGGGAAAATAGACGAATTTCGACCTTCAGAGGGGTGCCGATCCGGAATTAAATAGTTGTTAGCAATCCTTGTTGATAATTATATTCCCATCTCTACAAAACAATTGGTTGTCAGTGCCCCGGGCGCCACAGACTATTATAGAAGTCGTTCTGTGACGTCATAAGCGTACGGCTGTCAAGGTCACTTTGGCATAGTGCAGCACTATTCGGGTGAGCGCGCACGCATCCTTCTTTTAGTTGTAACAATATCCGATCCGATGTCACGAAATCACCTAAAATCTGTCTAACAATAGAAAAAGTAAGTGTGTTGTGTCTCATTAACTCATTGCTGACAGTTGTCTTGAGCTAGTAAACTAAGTATTCTATTTTAATAATAAGTAAGTTCTATTTTATTAATAAGTAAGTTTCACTGTATGTGAAATGAATGAAGAACTGGATTCGGATGAGCTTCTAAACATTTTAGAAGGTGTGGAATCGGACTCGGAGTATTTTGTGGAGAATGTTGCACTAGAAGATGATTCTGAGGTACGCCCAACTAGATCATAATGATAACGTTTATTCATCAAAAAGTAAGAATTCAAGTGAAATGTTCGGTGAGCCACAATCTAAGCTTCGCTTGTAGGTAGGTATCTTGTGGCTCCGGAGTGCGAATTTAACAAAGTTGTAATGGTAACCTTACGGCTTACAGTAATTTGTAATCGCACATTCATTTGTCTGGCTCACGTAGTACACTCCGATTCATTTCTGAATGCAAAATAAAAATTTAAAATTATGGTTTAGGTACGTTGGGCTTGTGTGTGTGTAAGTATTATCCTGTGGTCCCACGGCCCACTTTCTCACGAGGCAGATCGCGCCAGGCCAGGCTGACAGGCCGTGGGAACAGTCGCATCCAATGAGACCTGCAGTGGCCTGTCCTCCCCCGTCCGATCGAATGTATAGGAAGATCCGTGGGAATGCTCGGCACGACCTGGCGCGGACTGTCCGTTATCGGGTTGTGGGACCGCGGCTTTAGAATGGCCGGCCTGTCGAGTAAACGCTACCGTTACATGAATAAAGAAAAAAACACAGACAAGGCTTTAAAAACAGCTGTGATAGGTACACTGCTACCTAGGTGTCTTTTGAGCGCCAAGCGGTACCGAACGCGATGTGTCTCCCAGCGCCAAGCTATAAATGTATAACGAATGTATAGTAAACAGTAGTGATGAGGGTAATTGTACTATCGATAAATGTTACTAACATGTTAATGTTACTTGCATTTCATATAAATGTACCAGATAAATAAAAATAATGACGTATTTTTATTTACAATTATAGTTGTAATAAGAAAAAGCAGAATACACTTTAAATAATGACAAATCAGATACATAACCGCTCGTAGCACGTAAAAGTTCAATTTTTATTAGGAATGTCTATGCTCTTTTCTTACATTTTTTGTCTATTCCATGTTTATGCTAAACACACATTTTTAGTATTACTACACACACATTTCCTTCTTAATGTTCGTAGGGAATTATAATAATTAAGAAACATAATTTTCATCATTTTAATTAATTAATGTAATAAAATAAAATTATCAATTTTGTGTTTCAAAAACGTCATTTGAGTGACATCCTTTGGCTTGATGAATGAATGTTAAACTTTCGTGTCTATCGACACTTTAGAAACTTGATCAAGTAACTACAACACTAGACGTCTTCATATGAAGACTACGGCGCCTGGGACATAAAAAAAATTTTGGCTATTATAATTTTTCTGTTTTTAATATAACCCCCCCCCCCCCCCCCCCTATTGAAATACACATTTAAGTTTAGGGTTTTAGGCAATAGTAAGAATACGCACAAAGCATTTGTTCATGTATTTTAATGTAATAAACGTTATGATCAGATATTGTCTTCTAATAAAGACGTGGCGTGGGGGGCACGGAAACGATTGTCTTCTATAGAAAACCGTGGCGCTCAAAAGGTTAATTTCTCTTTTTTTGTCATCAAATTTCTCTATATCCATGGTATAATTTAATTCGTTTCAAGCAATTAAATATGGACAAGAGCTTAAATATTTAAGGTATACAAATAAAAACACACAAAAGTAATGATTTAATTGTTTATTTCGTGATAAAGTGCACCGCATTTTTTGTCACATATTTGTGTCGTTGGCGTACAGGGCACGCGCTTGCTTGTCACGTATATGTGACAATGGCGTTCAAAAGGTTAAGTAAGTTCGATGTGACGCGCCAGGTGCGTCGATGGCCTCCCGTGATATTTGCTCATGACGCGCCTGGGGCGTCACTGGCTATGAATCGGTTAACCGATTCGTTGCGATCTCTAATTTCGCTAACTTCTAACTGTGGCGTCGAACAAAAATAACGTGACACTGTTCAGTGCCCAACGCCATACGATTAGATGACACGCATCTGTGCCTTCAGCCATGCGGGAAAGAAAACAGTATTTTGACCATTTTTTACATGTTCAAACCTTGAATACTTTTAGTTTACATTCGAAATCTAACGTGAACGGCCAGGCACATTGTTATAAGTGGTTAAAAGTGGCAAAATAAGTGTATTTCTGGAAATGGAGGGTAAGTGACTTTTTTATTACAGTTGTGCTAAACCTTTTCGCATTTTCTAATGATTTGATTGATTATTGAGGTCTAAAAATATTAGATTTAAGTCCCGTGAATATTTTTTTTCGTATTTCTGACAGCAAACCCTTTCATTTGATACCCATATCATGAAGGTGGATTTCAAACAGCCAGTCCGCCATCTTGGGGAAGCCGCCATATTGGATTTATAATGACGTTTCTTAGCTAGTCATGTATTGTCATCAGAACTCAGAGCGTGTGCAAAACATCCTAATCGAAGACCGGGAAGTGGGTCAACTTAAGATTCCAAGATTTTCTTACATACATAGTTAGTTACAAGTGAAGCTAATAAAAGCGTGTTAAAAACAAAAAAAAAATCTTACAATATCTAGAAACGAGCTGAATATACGTGAAAAATTAAGATAATTTGGTTCTGGGTAAAAACCATAACTTAATCGAAGGAGTTCCTTACCATCGATTTAAAATGACACACATCCGTGCCTAACGCCACACGCAAAAGAAAGTGATGGCACTGAAACTTGCCATCTGCAACGAATCGACTTTCAACTTTCAAAAAGGTTGGTTACTCCTGTTTAAAAAAAAATCTTACAATATCCAGAAACGAAGGCTACGAGCTTAATATACGTGAAAAATGAAGATAGTTTGGTTCTGAGTAAAAACTTCCTTAACTTAATTGAAGGAGTTACCATCGATTTTAAAATGACACACATCCGTGCCTAACGCCTCACGCAAAAAAAAGTGATGGCACTGAAACGTGCCATCCGCAACGAATCGGTTAACCGATTCATGGCCAATGACTCAACAGTTGAGTCATTAAAAAACCTTTAGGAAGGCCGATGGCTCAGAAAGGCTCAGATGATGCCGAGATGAGATGATGCTCAGATGATGCTCAAATGAGGCCGATGACTCAGAAAGGAAGGAGGAAATTGGCCATGAATCGGTTAATATGATCTTTCTGTAAAAAGAATATGGACTCCCAACTCGATGGCTGGTAAAGTAAAAGTTAGCATTTGTTTAGTTTCCAATGTAAGTAAACAGTGTAAAAAAAGGATAATATTTTTGTGTTCACCAAAAATCTAAGGGTCCGTTCACACAAACCGGCTCGGAGAGGAGAGCAGATTCTTATCCCGTTGAAAACAGAGTTTTTAGTATTTGTAGTAAGGTTTATTTTTGCATGTGCACTGCTTTTGTCATTAAGAATGCTTGAACGCGCTTGGTGTGAAATAATAAGAGGAGCTGATCGGCTCCGATCGCGTACTTTTTCTCGTTCGCGCAGCCGTTTGGCTCCGATTGCATGCTCTTTCTCGCTCGCGCAGCCGATCGGCTCCGATTGCGTGCTCTTTCTCGCTCGCGCAGCCGATCGGCTCCGATTGCGTGCTCTTTCTCGCTCGCGCAGCCAATCGGTTTTGTTCTGCTTCAAAAAATCTTGCTAACAAATATATTTCTTCATCGGAGGGAGCTATCTAAATCCATGTTCCGAAAAGCACACGTTAACACCGAAACCAAAACGGACTGCGTGGAATACTGGTACTGCCTTTGTAGTGTATCCACCCGGCTCCGAGCGCATCCGACCGGCTGCGAGTGCATCCGACCGGCTCCGATCGCATCCGCTTTCAGATAGCTTCCAGCCGGTCTATGTGAAATAGTTGGCGGCTCCGCTCCGACCAACTCCAAGCGTATACGATCCGGTCTGTGTGAAAAGAAAAATGCGCGCCGATGCTCTCCGAGCCGGTCTGTGTGAATGGACCCTAAAGGTACATCTATGTATGCTCCCCGAAAAATACTGATCGTGCACCAAATATTCCTGAATGTTACACAAAATATTTAGTATGCATCCTAGTACCGCATTTACATATTTTAGGTTAGGTTAGGTTAGGTTATATTTAGTATGCATCCTAGTACCGTATACCCATTTACATATTTTAGGTTAGGTTAGGTTTCATTTTTTATTAATAAAGCTACATTGGACATTAATTGGTGTTTGATTCAAATACATTTTGCAGTGCATTATCTGAAGTAAAACTAAAAAAATAAATGCTTGTTTTTAAAATTAGGTGTATTACTATTTTTACAAATTTGCAACAGTTGTTAAATAGATGCTCGTTATGACATATTTTAACCGATTCATTGCCACCTTCATTTTCGTGAACATTTCAGCCAGGCCCCATTCATTGGTCGGTGGCTCACCATTTGAGTCATCGGCCTCCCTGAAGGTTTTTTAATGACAACTGTTGAGTCATTGGCCATGAATCGGTTAATGAACATATTTTGGTGCACATTCAGTATATTTGGTGGAACACAGGCAAAATTAGGTAAATGAAATAGGAATAAATTGAAGTACTTTTAAATACCATCCGTAAAAAAACAGTTTACCAAAGTTACAAAAGACATTTATTAAGATCTTAAAACTAATTACAAATCAAATCAGTCTCAAACAATATACTTTGGGAGATGAAATACGATTACAGACTGTAAATACGACACGACACTTTTTTAAAACTCCACTGGAGATCACAACTTCACTTATTTTCTGTTACATCGCTCTGTACCTTGATCTCCTTGCGGCCGGGTGGTCCAGTCATCATGATGGGAACCTCCCTCTCACCTTGGATGGCTTCTGGCAGCTTTTTGGGCGCCGTGATGGTGAGCACCCCGTCGGACGAGAGCTGCGATTTCACGCTCTCGGGCAGCACGCCTTCGGGCATCGCGTACCGCCGTATGAACTGCCGGCTGACGTAGCCGTGACCGTCCCTCTTCTCCTCGTGTTTGCCCTCCACGACAATGTAACCATCAGCAGTCTTCACCGAGATATCTTCTGGTGCGAAATGATTTACGTCCAAGGTCACTTGAAACTTGTCTTTATCGAGTTTGATGGCGGATCCCAAGTTCAGCGACGCCTGCAGCCGTCGCCAAGGTCTGATGTAGTCTTCGGAGACGATTGGAGCTGCTACAGTCGTTATCAAGTCGTCCGGTGTTAGGGCCAGCCCGAAGTCTTGGTCTAGAAGCCGGCTGGGCCAGTGATTATGCAGCGGAAGCATGTGGCGAGGACGGTCGTAGCCGAGGACTAATGGTAGCAGTGACATTTTCTCAATAGTTTTTCAACGGTTGTAGTTACAGAGATGAATACTTGCTTACACAGATTGTTACCACTTCGGTTGATTTACTTGAATACGGAATGTAGCGTGAGCGCGTGTCGTATATATACTCGCTACGGAGCGCTACCTAGTGGCGAGTAGAATTACTACAAAATTCTCGAACGACCTAGAAAGCGCGGCGCGCGATTACGCACACACGCACAAATTGTCACTCACGTATTGAAGTTTCTTGATAACAGCGTCACCTAGTGTCGAGTAGCTCGTTCGAGAAAAGCCGGTTAGCACAGTAGCGCGGTCAATATTGGCAGCAACACTTAGTTCAAGATTACTCACACATTGATAAAACTGCATGTCTACAATCGTTGCTAGGTAACAAATTTCGCATATTTTCGTGAAGTTCGATAGCATGTAAACAATTTTGCTGATTTCGACGAGAATATTCTGTTTACAGCTGCCTAATCAGATATTAATATTCATTATGTATGTGGGTAGGTAGGTAATTTGATAATTAGATAGTTAGGTACCTACCTATGTAAAATCAGGCTGCCGATGACGATGAACATGCATAGGTCATGGTCTTATAATTTGTGTTGCCTAGGTCGTCTTAAAGCACAAGTTTTTCACCTGAACTAAAACATAATGATGTAGGGTTTAGTAGGTAAGTAGGTCTTTTAGCCAATTAACAGTAGTAGCTTTATTTAAATATGTATAATAAAGAATGCAGTAGGATCTTTTTCATCAGCTTATAAATATGACCAGTATGACCACCATACGGTGGAATGGAGCGCCTTTTGTTAATACAAACCAAAGTGCAATACAAAAAAAAAACGGCCAGGCGCGTGTTGGATCACGCACAGTGTAGGGTTCCGTAGTTGGGATGAAGAACGATACTTTACGCCTGGACAGCTTTTAATTCTCTACAAAGCGCAAGTCCGATCCTGCATGGAGTATTGCAGCCACCTTTGGGATGGCTCGGCCAAATACCAACTTGCCGCGCTTGACTCGGTGGAACGCAGAGCTAAGAGGCTCATTGGCGACGTAAGACTGGTGGATGCCAAGCTTCACAGTTTGGCTCATCGCCGCAAGGTTGCCTGCTTGACGGTCTTTTACAGATTATACTTCGGGGAGTGTGCTCAAGAACTCCACGACCTCATTCTGCCGGCCCCCTTCTCTCAGCGGACATCTAGACGCACTGCAGGTTACCATCCTTACCTAGTTGCTATCCCACCAATTCGCACTAAGCGTTTCCAAATGTCTTTTGTGATGCGCACAGCAAAGGAGTGGAACTCTCTGCCTGCGGCTGTGTTTCCGAATGAATACAACCCCGATCTCTTCAAAGTGAGAGTGAACAGGCTTCTTCTGGGTAAGCTCGCTCCATCGTCGACTTTGTCTCCGTCATCTCTGACCTAGACTAGAGTCAAGAGCAAACCTATCTCAAAAAAAAAAAAACAAAAAAAGAACAGAAGGAATTATCCCAAGAACAGGCTTAACATTGTAATTGAAAAACATGTTCTCCCATATATTCCAACTGCACATCGACGGCGCGGGCGGTGCCAATACCTCCTAACTGAATTTTTTCGAGAAATTCACTTTTTAATCACTTTGAATTTAAAGGCGTAATTCGTATGTTTCAAAATCAAATTTCTCAATTCCTCTAAAAACGTCAGTTAGGAGTCCTAACTGACGTTTGAAATTTTCAGAATGGTAATTTATTTAATTTGAGTGACATATTTATATCACAGTAACTTCTGCCATTAAAATTTAATCCATTATGAACAGAAATAATTAAAGAAATTAAAAATAATTTTAAAACCGAGAAATTCGTGACTCGAAAAGTCATTGTTTTCGGTTTTTTCTTAAATTTTGAGCAATTTAATGAAAAATAAGGGGCATGCTACAGCTATTCTAAGTATACAAATAATTGGCACCCATATACCTACTTAAGTGAGAGGAGCTCGTGGCTAAATAATAACAGCCGCACGGGTCGATCCATCAGGTTAAGCTACGCTTGCCGGGGTTGTCCGTGGACGGGTGACCATCTTTACATACCGAGACTCCTCCGTGCCTCGGAAAGCACGTTAAGCCGTTGGTCCCGGCTGTCATTCGTAGATCTTTGACAGTCGTTACGGGTCGTCAGAAGCCCGAAAGTCTGACAACCAATCTTACCAAGGGGTATCGTATTACCCAGTTACTGGGTTGTGGAGGTCAGATAGGCAGTCGCTCCATGTAAAATACTGGTATTCAGCTGCATCCGGTTAGACTGGAAGCCGACCCCAACATAGTTGGGAAAAGCCTAGGCAGATTGATTGATACCTACATATGTGATTAATTTCGTAAAAAAAAAACAGAGCTGAAACCATTGAAATATTTATTATAATGTACTACGTACTAGCGAAGCTACTTCAAACAACTTCAAAAGATCGCGCATAACTTGATGACAGCGGGGCATGCGCGGGGCCAGGGGCGGGTCTCATGTTCCCATAGATTACAATCACAGAACAGAAGCAAAGAAACAAATCGCATAGCGCTTAGTTAGTTAGTATCGGAACCAGCGTATCCAAACCAAACTCATGCATAGACAGGTTAATTGTATTTCCTAACAATAAGAAATCTTTGGTGTGTTTGGTAATTTATTATTGAATGAAAGTAGGAAATATGTCAATTGACGCTTGTTTGAAAATAAACCTTAACAATATTGTGGACGACGCACGCCTCAATATCGGTTTAAATAGATATAAGAAAAATAGGTAATAAGCTAAGTACTCTTGGTGCCATCTGTCGGCAATGCGTGAAAACGTTTTTTTTTAAATAAATCACAATGTTGCAAGGTGCGAGTGGTCCCGGCCTAAAGTATTTTGTTGTTGGCAACCTTTGTCTTTTTTCGCTCTGTGAACAAGCACCACGTCGCTTACATATAATTGAAATTTGAACGAATTAATAAGCTGTTTTCGAAGCCCTGCAACCACCCGCACCCTCCAAATTGATTCTGAAACCAAGTCTGCATTTTATTTCGTCTCCATCTATAATAAATGGTCTTCGAGCACGGATTTGATTGTGATCAGTGATGTCTTCAACTCGTGAGTTTAAAAAAATGGCGGACCGGTCACAAACACCGACAGTGCAGACGCGTCGTATGCGCAAAGAGCAACTAGAATGTCTTAAGTTGGATAGTGCACCTAAGCAAACCAAGATTAACGAACGGACTCTTCCCCATGGCAGCGATTGTCCCATAACGCCACGGGAACTTAATTATTCAATGACGCCGGTGACATTAAAACAGTCACCACGTGCTACCGTGCCACAATCTACGTGCGCTTCGAAAACTACAGTGTGTTCTAAGAAATCAACAGCTTCTTCTATAGCACGGCGTAAACAGCTTGAACTGCAGGCTGCTGAAGCAAAAGCGAAGATTCAATTGGAATTAATTGATAGGAAATTAGAAGCGGACCTTGCCCTTGTCGACGCCGATGATAAAAACCACGCCGACATCAAGGGAATTCAGGATGAAGACCAAGGCACGAACTGTTCTGTATCCCTACCGGATCAACAGAAACATGAAGATGTGGAGAAGTGGCTGGACTATGACTGTCCTCCTGCTCAGCCTCCTCAGGACAGCATTCAACAGCTGGCAAACACTTTAAAAAATATGATGAAACAGACAGCCACGCAGCACGAGGATCGTCTGCTTAGCCGGCTCGCTACACCACGCGAACTGCCTATTTTTAGTGGTGACTGCATTGAGTGGCTACATTTTAAAAATGCCTACGAAGACTCAACCCGTGTGTGTCGGTTCAGTGACTCTGAAAACTTGTGCAGACTCCGTCGAGCACTACGAGGTGAGGCCAAAGAAGCTGTAACTGACCTGCTGATCGGTAACACACCGCCGTCGGCAGTACTAAATGCGCTGGAACTGAGATTTGGTCGAGCTGACACCATTGTTTACAATATAACGACGCAGCTGAAAAAGTTACCATCGTTACATAATTATTATCAGCACGAAATAAGTTACTTCGCTGTGAAGGTCAACAATTGCGTGGCAACAATACGTGTCCTAAACCAACATGACTACCTACGAAGCCCTGAGCTCGCTGCAGCCGTTGTATCAAAAATGCTGAGCACGCTGATAGGTAAATGGACAGATTTCGCTTATAATCATCTAGGAGCAGGCACATCGAAGCTGGAATTGCTAGCTACATTTTTGAAAACAGAGGCGGAGATGTTATCAGTCGTCGGATGCACTCTGCCACGAGAAATAAAGAAAACAATTGACACAGGCATCACTCGAATAGCTGATGACAAGACTCGACACCGCTCTGTGTTTACTTCCGTCGCTGTTGAAGACACGAAATGTTTGTTTTGCGAGAAAGAGATTCACACCCTACCAGAATGTCGTATGTTTAAACGTGCGATGAGAAGAGACAGATGGAGATTCGTCAAAAGGCACAGACTATGCTATTGTTGTTTATCAACTAAACAACATGGCAGCAAAGTGTGCCCTGCGCCTGTATGTGACGTCAACAGCTGTGGTATGGCTCATCACCGCCTTCTGCACTGGACGAAAGCTACAACGACGTCACAATCAGCTGATGCGCCGCAGATAACCCGAGATAGCTCGGAACAAGATGTACCTACTACTTCCGATGCATCGATAACGCACGTCGCACGCGACGATGACGTCATTCACGCATCTACGAGCTCGACGACGGACGACTTCGCGCTGCTAAAAGTAATTCCCGTAAAAGTACGCGGACCTAACGGTGTAGTGAGTACATACGCTTTATTGGACGAGGGAGCTGCAGTGTCATTAATCGACTCTGAACTATCGGACAATTTAGGCCTATTAAGTGAAAATTCTTGCCCTATAAAGTTTAATGACGCGTTCGGCTTAGAAATTTATCAATCGGAAGTGCCAAAAGTGAAACTACAAATTTCTGGACAGGACAATGCTTTCTATGAAATCAATTTACGGAAATGTAATAAGTTAAAATTAAGTGCTCAAAATATGTCACTTGTAAACAAAGTTGAATGTGCCCACTTAGCTCTTATAAAACCATTAATTGACGCGCAAAGTGTAGTGCCGCGTATATTGTTAGGTCAGGATAATTATTTCATTATAGCTCCGCTTGAGATTGTTGACGGGGGAAGGAACTCGCTGTATGGATCACGTTGCAGGCTGGGATGGACCATCCATGGCTACCATAAACGTCGTACTCACGCTTCGGTAAGTGAACTGAATGTCTTCCATCTCGCTCGCTCTTCTGATGATAGTGATAACATGCATAAAATTAGTGAACTTAATGACCTTATTAAAAATTCATTTAACCTCGATTCCGTTGGAATATCGACCTTATCCCGTGAGAATAAAGATCATGTCAGAGCTACTGATATTGTTGATAAAACTGCACGTCAAGTGGGTACTCAGTGGGAGGTAGGTCTACCTTTTAAGAAAGACAATTTCGATATGCCCGACTCGTACAGTAATGCCCTATCACGTCAACAAATGTTGTTACGCAAATTTCATAAAGATAGTGACTACGCGAGTAGGTATAAACAGGAAATTTCAAAGTTATTTGACAGTGGTTATGCACGAGAACTACAGAACGATGAATTACTTTCCGCTAATCACGTTTGGTATCTACCGCACTTCGGTGTGCAAAATGTAAACAAACCAGGAAAACTGAGGCTAGTATGGGATGCTGCCGCGAAAGTAAATAATGTTTGTTTAAATGATTATTTATTGACTGGACCTGATTTGTACAATTCTTTGTTCGGAATTATGCTGAGATTTCGTGAAAATCAATTCGTAATCGTAGGCGACATACGCGATATGTTTTTACGAATCAAGATACGGCTAGAAGACCAACATGTCGCACCTTCAGAATAGTAGTGACTTAACTCAAAAATCTAAGAAATCGAGTTACGATCTTTTTTTGCTCATATGTCACAAAAGATAAACTTAACTCAATACAGAAATCAAATAATTGATAGGTTTTCATACAAAATTAATTAATTAAATCAGTTCAAAGTTTAAATCATCATCAGTTTGCAGTTTCAAAACTTTGTTTTCGTTTTCCCAAAAAAATGATTTTTTGAGATACGTCACTACTGTTCTGAAGGTGCGATGTATTTAGATTCTTATGGCAAGAGTCCACAGGTAGTACGATTAAGCATTGTGTCATGCAAAGCCTTATTTTTGGCGGTACGATGTCACCCTTTATTGCGCAACATATAAGGAATAAGAACGCGATAAAATACAAAAATATTAGTTCGGAGGCCGCTGACGTAATAATAAAAGATCTCTACATGGACGACTGTTTACATTCAACTAGCGACGAGAGTAACGCGATTACATTAGTGAACGACATAACGTCCATTCATAGAAAAGGTGGATTTGAGATAAGAGGTTGGTCGAGTAATAGCAAACGAGTTTTAGATTCTATACCTACGGATGCGTTAGCCCACAGCGCTATACAGTTTAAAGATGGCGTAAACAACACAACTGAGCGCACTTTAGGATTAACATGGCATCACGCGGATGATTCGTTCGGCTTTAGGATTAATTTGACTCGTATACCTAAAGATATTTTAGAAGGAACCGTACCACCTACGAAAGCAAAAATGCTTAGCATTATTATGTCAGTTTATGATATTCACGGATTTTTATCACCGTTTCTGATAAAAAGTAAAATCATTTTACAAGACGTACATAGATCTAGTGTCGACTGGAAGTGCCAGATTCAACCTGCCGAGCAGATTAAGTGGGTTAAATGGCTTAGTGAGTTAAAACAATTAGAATTGTTACGAATACCGCGTTGGTATTTTAATGCAGGTATGTGGATTCAGTGTTACTCAAATACCGTAGGTACACAAGATGTCAACACGATTGTAGATACACAGATGCATATATTTTGTGAGCTTATGCCGCAGTTATTTACTGGCG
Organism: Fissipunctia ypsillon; assembly: GCA_947568875.1. Classification (NCBI taxonomy): domain Eukaryota; kingdom Metazoa; phylum Arthropoda; class Insecta; order Lepidoptera; family Noctuidae; genus Fissipunctia; species Fissipunctia ypsillon. The sequence continues at coordinate 6,388,200 of OX387667.1, forward strand.
CTTGACACGGCTAGACGGGACCGTACTCGTGTGTTTTGCAGCCGCGAAGAGCAGAGTGACCCCACTCCGCCCTATATCAATACCTAGATTGGAACTACAGGGCGCACTAATAGCTTCACGTCTTGCTGATATTGTTCAGCGAGAACATTCAAGTTTAAAGACCAATAAGCGCTTCTTTTGGACTGATTCACACACGGTCCTCCAATGGATTCGTAGTGACCCTCGGAACTATAAACCCTTCGTTGCTCATCGTCTGGGTGAAATTGACGAACTAACTAAGATAACGGAATGGCGGTACGTACCGACAAAACTAAATGTAGCTGATATAGCTACCAAAGAAGAAGCGCCACCACTTACGTACGACAATGTTTGGTTTCAAGGACCTGGATTCTTACGGCAGCCAGAGAATACATGGCCTAAGGATCTCAGGTCTACCAAGTCATCAGCTGACACGGTATGTGAGATAAGAATCATTAACGTGATGACGTCACAGGTTATTCAACATTCATTACCTAATGAAGACGATTTCTCGTCTTGGACGCGACTCGTTCGAGTTACCGCTCGAGTATTATTATTTATAAAACGCTGTCGACGTATTGACATTCAACTTAATGTTGAACTATTGAACGAAGCGGAAAAGCTTTTAATTAAAAAGTGTCAACAAGACTCATTCGCACAAGACATTGAAATGCTTAAACAAAATAAGCCCTCTAGTCGCTTGTTATGTCTGACGCCCTATATTGACGCTGAAGGTATTTTACGAGTTCAAGGTCGAATTGACAAAGTTCAAGGTGTTGAACAGTCAACAATGAGACCCGCCATACTTGATGGTCAGCACAAACTGACACGACTGTTGGTAGAATACTACCACAGGAAAGCGCTTCATGGAGCGCACGAACTGGTCGTAAATGAATTACGGCAGCGATACTGGATCATAAAAATACGGCCGACCGTACGCGCCGTAGCTTCGCGTTGTTTATTCTGCCGGTACCGCCGCGCAGCGCCTCAGCCGCAGCGCATGGCTGACCTTCCCGCCGCGCGCTTGCAGCACCACCGCAGACCTTTAACATTTACGGGAATCGACTTCTTCGGCCCCATGGAGGTTACAATAGGCCGAAGGAGAGAAAAGAGATACGGTGTAATTTTTACTTGTTTGACGATACGCGCAATTCATTTAGAGTTAACCGATAAATTAACTACTGACTCGGCCATTATGGCGCTCAGGCGAATGATATCTCGTCGCGGTACGCCCAACGTTATTTACTCTGATAACGGGACAAACCTAAAAGGTACCGATAATGAATTAAAACGTAGTTTATTAGAACTCAATCAGAGTAAACTTCAAGAAGACGGCACTGTAAGAGGTATAGAGTGGAGATTTATTCCTCCTGGTGCGCCTGAGATGGGGGGCGCCTGGGAACGAATGATACGGACGGTGAAGACAGCATGAAGGTCGTACTTAAGGAATGCGCTCCACGTGCGGAGACGTTAGCTACATTGTTTGCCGAAGTAGAAGCATTGGTAAATAGTCGTCCTATAACTTATGTATCTTGTGACCCTAACTTTCCTGAAGCCCTAACACCCAACCATTGTTTAATAGGTACATCGTCTAATGGTCCGGCTTTCGGTATCTATAATAACGACTTATGTTTACGTAAGCCATGGCGCATAGTGCAACGTTTAACTGATGCATTCTGGGGGCGGTGGATAAAGGAATATCTACCTACTTTGCTACCTAGATATAAGTGGAATAAAGAGCAGAGAGCGTTGCGAAATGGAGACTATGTTCTTTTAATTGAACAAAATTTAGAGCGAGGTTCTTGGCGCCACGGGGTGGTGAGTGCGACTCATGGCGGCGACGATGGTCGCATCAGAGTGGTCGATGTGCGCACACGTACTGGTGTGGTTCGGCGTCCGGTGACGCGCGTCGCCCTACTCTCCAGCGGAATGTTAGTGCTGAACTGAACTTGTTGTTTGTTAATTAATTAATTTTCAGTTGTAGATCTGTATTTAGCTACTAAATAATTTGTTTATTTTGTTTAAGTCAACTCAGCTCAGCACTAGGGGGCGGATTGTGGACGACGCACGCCTCAATATCGGTTTAAATAGATATAAGAAAAATAGGTAGATAATAAGCTAAGTACTCTTGGTGCCATCTGTCGGCAATGCGTGAAAACGTTTTTTTTAAAATAAATCACAATGTTGCAAGGTGCGAGTGGTCCCGGCCTAAAGTATTTTGTTGTTGGCAACCTTTGTCTTTTTTCGCTCTGTGAACAAGCACCACGTCGCTTACATATAATTGAAATTTGAACGAATTAATAAGCTGTTTTCGAAGCCCTGCAACCACCCGCACCCTCCAAATTGATTCTGAAACCAAGTCTGCATTTTATTTCGTCTCCATCTATAACAAATATAAAGATAGAGTTGTTTATTATCTACTGTTGTTCAGTATTTAATATCTTTTCCATTTAAAACGCATAAGGAATAGTTTGATGAGCAAGCCACCCGCCACCCGCCGCTAGATGTCACTATAATAAATGCATTCAATTTAAAACTAGTATTTCGTAAGAAATAAGATTGATATTTCCGTAATGAGGTCACTACTATCCGTCCTACTCTAAGGCTTACCACTATCGTTGCCTTATTTATCGACATTCCGTTTTATTTACAAACAAACCGTCAACCGCTAGAGTCGATAAATATTTGATGTTTGAAATCAAGTGTTTAAATTTTAATATAATACTTACTATTTATAGAAAGTAATTGTTGTGTTAAACTATTGATCTGATTTTGAAAATTACTCGTGTTATGTGTAGTTTGATTAACTCCGTAACGGACTTTGATGCAATTTGGTATATAGATAGACTAGCTTTTGCCCGCGGCTTCGCCCGCGTGTATGTCGGAATATATGAAATTAATACCTACCACCTACCCTACGTGTTAATCCAGGTTCTTAAACATCTGTATGCCAAATTTCCTCTAAATTCAATCAACCGTTTTTGCGCCAATCCGGAACATACATCCCGACAAACAACAAACGGACAAAAATTCTAAAAACTATAGTGTGCGCAACAGACTCGTTCAATCACTTCTTTTCAAATATATGCAATGCACAGTTCTGACTTCGTTACTATTTTTAACCGACTTCAAAAAAAGGAGGAGGTTATCAATTCGGTTGTATGTTTTTTTTAAATGTTTGTTACCTCAGTACTCCGTCATTTATTAACCGATTTGAAAATTTATTTTTTTATATTTGATAGGACATACTTTCAGATTGGTCCCATTTTTATCAAAATCCAGTTCTGATGATAGGATCCATGAGGAATTGAGGGAGCTTGTCAAATATTATTGGCAAACACATAGTGATTTTGGTATTTTCGTCAACAAATCAAGCATTTGTATTCAGAAAGTATGATTTGGTGAAGTGGAACTGGTGAAGAAGACCATAGATGGCTACAGGAACTCATCAATGATAAGTATTTCACGGGTGGCGATAAGATATCTCGATTAAGATAATTAAACGACTATGACGAAGCAAATTTAAATAAATGCTTCTGATGAAAATTGTACCATTGAACTCAGATCAGTAATAAAACAACGTATCCCGGCCGTGTTGGGGCTTATTGGAAATGTCATGAGATGCATTCTGGCTATAAATTATTTTTAACCGACTGCAGGAGGAGGTTCTCAGTTCTTCGGAATCTTTTTTTTTATGGCTCCCGATTACTTGAAGACGGCTGGACCGATTTGGAAAATTCTTTTTTTGTTTGAAAGGGTATACTTTCCAGGTGGTAGGTCAGGATCTGATGATGTGATCCAGGAGAAATCGAGGGAACTCTTCAATATAGGCACACCTATAGCGATTTTGGTATTTTTTATAGTAACTTGTGCATTTGCTCTCGGAAAGCAACATTTAGTGAAGTGGAACTGATGACGAAGACCACAGATGGTAAGATGGCCACTGGAACAACTCAATAATAAGTATTTCACGGGTTGCGATGCCATTACTTTAAAATTATTGTTAAGCAATAGAAGCTCGTCACAATGCATATGGTGAAGTGGAGCTGATGGTGAAGTACCAAGAGAACTCCTCAACAATTAACGTCCCTGCATCGGGAAAAGCAATGATTTGTAAAAGGTGATGAACAGTTATCATTAGGTTATTGTAACTCAGATAAATTACGAACAAACCCACTAAAAAGTGAAAAATAAAAACAACCGACTTCCAAAACAAACACTATAAAGTGAAAAATAACTTTAATTTCGGAAGTCAGTGGCAAAAACCTAAAATACAGATCCAAAGACACCGACTTCCGAAAAAGTATTAGTACCGAGTTTCGAGTTAATATGACAGCGCCTTAAAATTTTTCCTTACTGTTCCTTACTGTTCTTACGGTCCTAGTGTTCCTTACTTGTTTAAAAAAACTAAGAGTGACAATTTTTATTATTTCCTGAGGCAAATTTTGCCAAGTTTCAAGTGTATTAACCAAATGAATAAGATTTTTCATATAATCTGTATCCCCTCTTTTCACACCCACAGGGGTTGGAATTTCGAAAAATCGTTTCGGATTTTTCCATAACTGAAATCAAAGATTTCTTATACCAATTTTTGAGTTAATCAAGCCACACAGTAAAATCCTCCTCTTAAAAATCTAATTAACCCTTCTCACCCCGACAGGAGTAGTTTTGAAAAACCAATAGTAAGAAACTTTATTGCTTATTTAGGTAAATATTCGTGCCAAGTTTCAAGTTTATTAACCAAATGAATAAGATTTTTCATCTAAACTATATCCCCGCTTTTCACCCCCACAGGGGTGGAATTTTAAAAAATCGTTTAAGATATTTCCAAAACTTGACTAAAAGATTATTCATACCAATTTTCGAGTTAATCAAGCTACGCAGTAAAATTCTCCCCTGTAAAATTGACAACCCCTTTTCACCCCGTCCGGGGTAGATTTTCGAAAAAACCTTGATACAGGTTATTCTTTATTTTTGGACTTAAATATAAATACTGAGTTTCGAGTTAATCGGACTGCGTGTTAAAATTCTTCCATACAAATTTTGACACCCCCAATCCCCCTCGTGGGGTAGTTTAGAAAAACCAAAAATTACAAAGTTCATAATTTACTAAGTATTTGGGCCAAGTTTCAAGTTTATTAACTCTAGGAATAAGATTTTTCAAACAAACGAAATCCCTCCTTTTCACCCCCTTAAAAGTTGAATTTCCAAAAACCCCTTCTTAATGCTCCCCTACATTATAAAAGAAAGCCGTGTGCAAAATTTCACGTTCCTAGTCCCAGTAGTTTCGGCTGTGCGTTGATATATCAGTCAGTCAGTTTCTCCTTTTATATATATAGATGTGTCAAACCGCCATATTTATTCCTCAGGTAAAAGTTATCTGACGATTGAAAAATCAGCCCTAAATGGAAAAAAACGTATTATTGAAGCTAACTCAAAAACCACTCATCACTCATCAGAATTTGACCAAATTTATATTCAACCACCTTAACTTAAGGAATAAGATTTGTCATACTCAAACGAAATCCCTCCTTTTAAGGGGGTGCCCTTAGAAGTCGAATTTCCAAAAACCCCTTCTTAGTGCTCCCCTACGTTACAAAAGGAAGCCGTGTGCAAAATTTCACGTTCCTAGTCCCAGTAGTTTCGGCTGTGCGTTGCGTTGTAATGTCAGTCAGTCAGTTTCTCCTTTTATATAAATAGATTAAATATACTTAAAATGAATTAACTAAACGTAAATTAATAACGATTGTTGCTACCTTTATTGTCAAAAATTGAGTAAAACGCCATCTGTTGCAAATAGCTCTAAACAAAATGGGTAACAGATATCTGCATTTAACGACTTTATCATTCTATGGGTTCGAATCACGTTCGAATGGAAGTTAAAGTTTTCAGTTATCTTTTTTTGTCGAAATTATGTGATTTATGATTGTAAATAGATAAATCAGCCTTGAGCAACGAAGTTTTAATATTTACTAATCTTACTTCAGCCAAAATCAGCCGTTTAACGCAATTTAGTGGTTGTACATTTTGTTAGAGTAACCTATACTGCCATCTATGATTTTTTTCCAGACTAATTATAATTCGTTCCAGATGAGACCCCATGCCGTCACCAACAAATTATTAAGTCAACCACACGACGACAGATCGGTGACCAAATCTGTCTTCTGACAACCAAGGCCACACATAACATACGACTCAAGTAGCGCAATTTGAAGCATATTACCATTAAAATAATTTATAGCCAGAGTACATCCCATGACAATTCCAATAAGCCCAAACACGGCTAGGATACATTATTTTATTACGGAGTTCCAGTGCCTACCTTCCGGCTTCATCATCAGATCAGTTCAATGCTACCATTTTCATCAGAACCATTTATTTAAATTTACTTCGTCTTAGTCGCTTAACTATCTTAATCGAGATATCGCCACCCGTGAAATACTTATCATTGAGGAGTTCCCGTGGACATATGACTGTGGTCTTCTGCATCAGTTCCACTTCACCAAATGATACTTTCTGAATGCAAATGCTTGACTTGTTGATGAAAATACGTAATTAATATTATTTAAATGCCTATAATATTTGAGGAGTTCCCTCAATTTCTCATGGATCCTATCATCAGAACTGGATTTTGATAAAAAATGGGACCAATCTGGAAGTATGTCCTTTCAATATAAAAAAAGAATTTTCCAAATCGGTTTAAAAAAATACATACAACCGAATTGAGAACCTCCTCCTTTTTTTGAAGTCGGTTAAAAATAAAGACTAAAATGTTTCCTCAAGAAGTCAAGATACGAACTATGACTACATTTTCAATCCCTTAAATCTCTTAAAAAGAGGTACTTACACAAAATTTTTAACATTATTTGTGATTTTTAAAATCAACCCCTATTTTACCCCCTTAGGGGATGATTTTTCAAAAACGTTGAACCACATAATTCTTTATTTCCTACCAAAAGTATGAATTTGAATTTTCATATCCCTAACTTAAAAAATGCAGGGTTTCCCATACAAACTTTCATCCCCTATATCACCCCCTGTAGGGTTATTGTTGAGACAAAAAGTAGCCTATGTCCTTCCCCAGGATGCCATCTATCTCCTTGCCAAATTTTATCGAAATCCGTTCAGTGGTTTAGGCGTGAAAAGGTAACATACAGACAGACAGACAGAGTTACTTTCGAATTTATAATATTAGAATGGATTCTTAAATGTCAGACTCAACACATAAGCCACTTTTTAACCGAATTCAAAGAAGAAAGAGGTTCTATGTTACATACAGATAGTATGTATTTTTCACTTTGTTGGTTTTGAAGGCGGTTGTCTGTTCTATAACAATATTTCATGTGCGAAATAGCGGCTAGTCATTCGTAAAACTATTTTGGAACTTCGACCTTTTGATGTTGAAATACGATCAATCTGCCTAGCCTTTTCCCAACTATGTTGGGCTCAGCTTCCAGTCTAACCGGATGCAGCTGAATACCAGTATTTTACATGGAGCGACTGCCTATCTGACCTTCACAACCCAGTAACTGGGTGATACGATACCCCTTGGTAAGACTGGTTGTCAGACTTTCGGGCTTCTGACGACCCGTAACGACTGACAAAGATCAGCGAATGACAGCCGGGACCAACGGCTTAACATGCTTTCCGAGGCACGGAGGAGTCTCGGTATGTAAAGATGGTCACCCATCCACAGAAAACCCCGGCAAGCGTAGCTTAACCTGATGGATCGACCTGTGCGGCTGTTATTACTTAGCCACGAGCTCCTCAATGTTGAAATACGATCAAAGCTTATAAAAGTGAGAATTATTTAATACAAATTAAAATAAAAAAATGTGTTGGGTTAGGTTAGGTTAGGTTAGGTTAAGTAAAAACAGCTTATTGGGCTTGAAATAAAACATACTTGTTAAGAAGTTGCCTTTCTGTTTGTTTTATATTAATTTTAAGTAGATGGTATATATCCGTACATTAATGTAGCGTTCTGTAATCGCTTTTATCAAGTCAGTTACATGGTTTTATGTGGGGAATTCTCCAATTTGATCAAAATTAATATCTTCAAACAATTTTTCTCCAATAAACTTTCTTAATATTTGGGCTATAATGTCTTCTTTTTTTAAATAGTTTTCCATCCATAGTTCGCATGACAACTTCAGCCACTTTACAATATTTTTTTTCATGTCACTTGATGGATATGTTACGGCTAATGCTAGAAGATGGAGTAAACCTAGGTTTACCCGGGTTGACTTAGTATTACCCAAGCTTCTTGGGTAAAGTCCGAATAATAAGTAAAATCAATTTTAATTCGGGGTTTACTCATACTCACCTAGGTCTACCCAAGTCTGGCTGGGTAATGTTAGGTGTTACGTAATTTTCGAGCCCGTGGCGCAAATCGCGGGGGCGCTTTCAGGAGGCCAGGGTTATAAAAGGTGTAATTGCAAAACAAAATGTGCTACAAAGAAGTGTTCATGCAAAGCTGCAGGAAAATTTTGCAATTCAAAATGTCACAGTAGTTTATCTTGCTCAAATAAATAATATCAATTGTAATAACAACGATCGGTAGTACTTTGAATTAATTGTCATACAAACTTTTAATATGTTTGTGCTATTAAATATATCATCTTTCAGCCCGCTATTAGTTTCTGATTTTAAAGCTATTAAGTTTATGCTCTTCAAGCGATTACGTTCGCCTTTGTATGTTTTTTTAAATAATAAAAGTTTAATATGCCCTTGGATTTTCATATCACTATCATTTATGGAAGAAAATGACGTTGAACCTACTCATTTGCCAAAACAAGGAACCTTGCGCCAAATAAAGTACGAAAGTAAGGAATCTTCCCTTTATGACTAATCTAACAATTGGATTATGGATTATGGCGCAAACGCCACCTTACAACGATTTGATAAAATACATCTTATTGCATCCCCATTTTATAGTATATTACTGGCTAACAGCTCAAGAGTCATAATATAATGATTATATCATTAAAAAAAAAGTAATCATGAGTCTAGACGCAACTGGGAGCATTTTAAAAGAATTTGCACCACGATCTACTACAAAGCATCTATTTTTATATTTAAGTATGATTCAAACTTTTAACAATGAATGTAGCTTACCGATACTGCAAATGGTATCCGGGAGTCAAACTATGGATAATATTGCGAAATAGCTTGAGGCGTGGTCGAAAAAAAATATACCACCTAATGAAGTCGTATGTGATGATTCGTCTGCGCTAATTAGAACTTCAATACGGGCATTCACAAAATGTAAAACGACTAAGGAATATTTAGATGAATCATTTAAATTACTGAACACCCGATTACACCGTCCTCACAGTGTTACATTAGGATCGACACAAGTCGAGTTGGGTGCCGTCGTAGGCCGACTCCACCCTCGCCCCGTGCTGTTGCTCGGGGATCTCAACGCCAAGTCTGCGGCGTGGGGATCCTCGGTGACTGATGCTAGGGGTGAGGCGCTGGAGGAGTGGGCGGTCACGACTGGCCTGGTCGTCCTGAACCGGGGCTCGGTACTCACGTGCGTGCGGCAGCGGGGCGGGTCCATAGTGGACGTCTCGTTCGCTAGCCCTGCTGCCGCGAGCCGTATTTACGACTGGCGTGTCGCCGCGGAGGTGGAGACGTTGTCGGATCACCGATACATCCGTTTCGACGTCTCCACCCAGACCGCCGGCGGCCGCAGTCCACCGGCCCCGCGAGCGACCGGCCCGCGCTGGGCGCGCAAGCGCATCGACAGGGAGCTTCTTGAGGAGGCCGCGATTGTCCAGGCCTGGATCCGGGAGTCGGCTACGACCGGACCCGTCGACGTCGAACAGGAGGCGCTGTGGTTCCGCGGGGCGATGACGCAAATTTGCGACGCGTCGATGCCCCGCGTCCACACACAGACAGGAAGGCGCCAGGTGTACTGGTGGTCTGCCGAGATTGCGCAGCTACGCATCGCGTGCGTGACGGTTAGACGCCGGTACACCCGATACCGGAGGAGACGTCGTCGGGTCCCTGACGAAGAAGCCGCGCTGTATGAGGTGTACCGCGCGGCGAAGGAGGCTCTGTGGCTGGCCATCGGCGAGGCGAAGACGCGAGCCAGGGAGGAGATGTTGGAGACTCTAGACGGGAATCCATGGGGGCGCCCTTATCGTGCGGTTCGGGGGAAACTCAGAGCCGCGGCGCCCCCACTCACGGAGAGTCTCCAACCTGAGCTGCTGGAGGAGGTAGTCGTAGCCCTCTTCCCGGCTAGAGCGGAGCATACCCCGCCGCCGATGGATTTGCCCACAGCCGCAGAGCCTGAAGATGAGAACGCCATCAGCGTCCCAGAGGTGACACAGGCAGAGATGAGGGCGGCCGTGATGCGGCTCCGAGCCAAGAACGTGGCTCCAGGGCCCGACGGGATTCACGGCCAAGTATTAGCCCTCGCTCTGAAAGAGCTGGAGCCCCAGCTGAGAGGTCTCTACACAGCGTGCCTTGAGCGGGGCCAGTTTCCCACTCTGTGGAAAGCTGGTCGTCTGGTCCTGCTCAGGAAGGCGGGGCGCCCTGCCGATTCGCCGTCAGCGTATCGGCCCATAGTGCTGCTCGACGAGGTGGGTAAGCTGTTTGAGCGGATTATCGCAGCCCGCCTCGTCGGCCACTTGTGCGGAGAGGGGCCGGACCTGGACGAGTGTCAGTTCGGGTTTCGGTACGGGCGCTCCACCATACACGCTGTGTCACGGGTGAGAGTCCTGGCGGAGGAAACGGTGTCCCGGGGCGGAGTGATGATGGCGGTGTCGTTGGACATCTCCAACGCCTTCAACACCCTGCCCTGGAGTTGTATCCGACAGGCACTGCGGTATCACCGGGTGCCTCTCTACCTCCGCCGCCTCATTGGGGCTTATCTGTCGGAGAGGTGTGTCACCTACGTGGGATGTGATGGCACAAACCAGCGCCTCATGTCGTGCGGTGTTCCACAGGGCTCGGTCGTAGGCCCCCTCCTGTGGAACATCGGGTACGACTGGGTGCTGAGGGGTGAACTCCAGCCGGGCGTGGACCTGACGTGCTATGCGGACGACACGCTGGTCACGGCCCGGGGGAGTTCGCACAGGGAGGCAGCGTTGCTGGCGACGGCTGCGATCTCACAGGTGGTGGGCCGCATACGGCGCCTCGGCCTGGAGGTGGCCCTCAACAAGTCGGAGGCCATGGTGTTCCATGGTCCCCGGCGGGCGCCGCCGCCTGGATCACACATAGTGGTCGGGGGGGTCCGGATCGCTGTCGAGTCTACCATGAAGTACCTGGGATTGGTGCTCGACAGCCGGTGGGACTTCGGACCCCACTTCCGGCGGCTGGTGCCCAAGTTGATGGGCGCGGCTGGGGCGCTGTCAACGCTGCTTCCCAATCTGGGGGGCCCGAGCGCCGCCTGTAGGCGACTCTACGTGGGGATCGTGCGATCGATGGCCCTGTACGGGGCCCCGATCTGGGCGGCTGACCTGACGGCCGGTAGCATTGCTGTTCTGCGGAGGCCGCAGAGAGCGATGGCCGTCAGAGTCATCAGGGGGTATCGCACGATCTCCTACGAGGCGGCTTGTGCACTGGCCGGATCCCCGCCCTGGGACCTGGAGGCGAAATTACTCGCGTCATTGTATCGGTGGCGCGAGGAAATGCAGGCGCGAGGTGAGCGACCGATGCAGCGACTAATGGAGCAGCGTCGGTTGCTGCTTCGCGAGGTCCTCGTGGCGGAATGGCGGGACAGGCTCTCACGCCCTACCGCCGGCCTCGGCACCATCGAGGCGGTCCGGCCGGTGCTCGACCTTTGGCTCGGGAGGAGGCACGGCTCCTTGTCGTTTCGGGTGACGCAGGTGCTCTCGGGGCATGGTTGCTTCGGGAAGTACCTGTGTCGCATAACCAGGGAGCCAGACGCCCGGTGTCACCACTGCGTCGACTGTCGGGAGGACACGGCGCGGCATACGCTGGCAGAGTGTGCCGCTTGGGAGGAGCCGCGCCGTGCCCTCATCTCTAGAGTAGGCAGTGACCTGTCGCTGCCGGCTGTCGTTAATTCGATGGTCGGCAGCGAGGAGTCCTGGGACGCGGTGGTTTCCTTCTGCGAGACAGTCATCTCGCAGAAGGAGGCTGCGGAAAGGGAGAGGGAGATCACATCCTCTCACCCAGCCCGCAGCAGGCGCACTGGGCGTCGGCGGAGGGCGGACAACGCCCTCTTCCAGCCCCCCTAAATGGGTCCAGGGGCGACGGACTCGGGGACGTCCGTCACCCCCCCATACATCGGACCCGAGGTGGCGGCGCGTAGTGTTCCACGCGCGCCCCTCTTAGACGTCGCGGGGGGAGTCAAACACCTCACTCCCCCCCTCGACACGAGGAGAGGCCTGCCGTGGCGGGCCCGCACCAGCCGGGGGTTGCGGAAGGATCGTAAGTTCCCGCGACCCTCGGCGTAGGTGTGAGATGGAACACCGGGGTGGTTTTTAGTCAGTAAGAGTCTGACAGACCCCTCCGCCCGCCCCAGGGCGGAGGACATCCATGAGGATTTTCCACCCCGAAACAAAAAAAAAAAAAAAAAAGGATCGACACAAGCCATTTAATATTGTATAACCTTTCTTGTTGGTTGAGCTGAATGGTGCTGATCCATGCCTCATGTTCGTGAACGGGCGCTGTCAGTTGGGACTGGTCATCTCTCAGTTGCCACGGCTTATTTTAATTATTGTATTTATTTGATATTTCTCGGGACCCTAGGGTCCCGAACCTTTGGAAGGCATATGAGGGGCCGAAGCCGACTCGCAGAGGCCCGTTAGACGCTTTCAATGGAAATTATTATTATTATCATTTCTATTTGCTATACTCTGGACACTATTAACGAGTACCTACAATACGTTTTTTTTTTGTTTTTTACATCGTTCTCACTTAAAAATTCAACATTAATGATGTAACTTATATTTTTGTAAAAATATAATTTAAAACAGTGTCCGTGGAGTTTCTTGCCCGTTCTTCTCCATAGGAACCTAGTAAGCTTTGGAATGGGCAACTAGCTTCATATTTTCTGACAGACCGACTTCTTGATAATTCAAAAGTGCCTGTAAATCGTTTAATTGAAATAAATGCTTTGAGTTTGAGTTTGTTTCAAAAATGCAGACTCGAGGGTAATTTTTTTTATATCAACTGTCTTAAAGAGATCAAAATTTGTCAAGATTACGAATCAGCTAAACAAATAGTCAAGGATGTAGTTACATTATGTTTGGCAAAGTTCATTGGATATGAACAAGGCAAAGCCAAAAGAAGCGAGGAAGCAAGAATGCATTCAAAAAGTTTACCTGTATTAAAAAAAAATGATTGCGTTTAGGCGATTAACACACGGCACCGCGCACCGCCGCGGTTGGCGGTGAAGCGGATCTCATGTCGCATTGATATCAATTAAATCCGTCGATGCCTAACACGCGTACACCGCCTGACCGCGCGTTCGAGCGGTGCATCACACACGGGGCGCCGCATTCTTGCCAGTGTCTGTGATCAAACTGGTCAAATCCGCGTTAAATCCAACCGCGCGGACAGGCGCGTAAACCGCCTTACCGCGCGGTGTACCGCTACGAAATCCGCTTTACCGCCACCGCCCTCCGCGGCGGCGCGCGTTGCCGTGTGATAATCGCCTCTTGGAAGCCGATGAAACAAAGATAAGTTTGGAAAATTATACAATGGAGTCTGAAAAAGAGATTGCTGATGAGAAAATCAAAGTGTAAATTTTAGAAGAAGAATATTTGAAAGAAGACAAAAGTAGTTCCTGAGCAAAGTGGTTAAGGTGATTGTACGAGTCATGTATTGTACATGGCACGCGTCATCACGCGTGCATTGCATAGATTAGCACTTTTCCGTTGCCTTGCACAAATTAGAGTGTAACGCGACAGTACACGATCAGCGTTCATAGTCAGCTGTACTCATTCATACAACATTCATATAGCATTCGTTACGTGGTAGTTAAATATATTCAATAAATCATCATCTTTGGCTATCCGTGACTTATCATTCAAGCTAACATCCAAGCTGTGTGCGACCCAATCAGCAGCGCTTACAGTGATTGCCCAGTAGAAGCCCGCGAAATTCAAATTTTCTTAGGTTTCTTGCAATTTTTAGGTCTTTTTTAGGGATCTTGGTAAAAAATATGATACGCGGCTATAACAAATATGTATTTACATAATTATAACCATAAGAATCATCAATACATATGATCAATACAGATTTGTACTCTATGTATGATTTCCGAAATCATACCTGAATTGTTATTAATAAAGTAAGTAATTAAAACAATAATTTACAAAATTAAAAGATATTTAAAAAAAAAAGAAGAAGAAATTATAAAAGAAGAAAATGTTGAAGATATTATTATCTTTTTCAACATTTTGGTTTTGTATTCAAATTACTTTTAATTTTTAAACAAACAAACTAAAATAAATGCACTTTAGAATAACTCTCCCAAAGTAAAACTGTAACACACTAAACGCCTAAATAAATTGTAAGAGCCATAAAATGATACTTGGCTTAAAATTATACTTTTTCTACAGGCGCTTTTTTGATGTAAATATAATAAACACTTTTTTTCATTGAAATTACAGTTTTAAAAGTATAATAACGATTCAAACGTAGTCGTACTAAATCGTATTAAAATTTGGTGTGTTCAGTTTAAGATCACGCCTTGTGTTTTTCCTGCCTGAATAGTGGTGCTGCCATTTTGATATCAAAATAACGGAACCACTTTCTTTTTAGAATATTTTGGAATTTTATGAGTGTAGAATTTTACTATGAAAGTATGAAATAGTAGAAATATTGTATTAAATCCTAATCACATGATATTCAAAAAAATCTGCCGTGGTCCCGCCATATTGACGACGCCGTGCCGTCTCCCTTAGCGGCGTCGTGCCGTTAGGTACGATTCAGACCAACCGGCTCGCATCGGGCCGGGCCGGGCGGCATTTTACAATGCAGTAAAGAACATTGAAATGTATCAACAGTAATTACAGTTCATATTTGCATGCAAGTTACGCATAGTTACCTCCGTCGGCATCCCGCGACGCGTCGCGACGTGTCGCAGAATGCATTCGGCTGTTGCGACGGCAGACCGGCCCCGACCGGCTTCGATCGGCTGCCGTCGGGTCCGTTCGGAGCCGGTCGGCCGTGCGTCGTGGAATACGAACGGAAATTACGGTGCAGCAACTAGCGAATCATTCAAGTTGTGTTCTTCAAGCAACAGTTTCAATAATGAATACGGAAGAAAAACTAATTTCTTTAGTTCAGACATATGATTGTCTTTATAACGTTAATTCCCGTAAATACAGTGACAAGTTGTGTCGCTGTCGGCTGCCGTGGCACGCGTACGGCTACCACGGCAGCCGTACGCATGCCGCGGTAGCAGTACGGCTCCGACGGGCGCGTTCGGCTGCTGCGGCACGCGTATGGCTCCGTTCCGATGTACATCAGAACGTTCGGCCAATTGAGGTAGGGAGCTGGCTGCTACTCCAGTTTTTAGTGACGATTTTGTGACGCATAAAGATGCCAGACACATAATTTGTGACAGAACAGTTCGAAAGTTGCAACCATTTATGTATGGCCGAACGGCCTGATATCAGAACGTTCGGTCAACCTGAATCTCCATAACTGAGGACCTTAGAGAAATTGTTACTGAATAGAAAATTAGTGACGCATTTGTGACAAACAACCACTGCTTTGCTTTTACTCGTAATGCCGCCGGTTAAAAGTAAAATGAATTTTAGTTCCCGGAACATCAGGCCGTTTGGCCAACGTGATGTCCATAACTGAGGACTTGAGAGAAACCGCTCATGAACAAAGAATTAGTGACGACACTGAAACGAATTTTTATTGCTTTATTTTTTTTTGTGACAGCCCCATTAAATGGTAAATTAAAAATTAAACTTATAACCTCAAAACATTGGGATTATGGATTCCTCCACAACTAAGAAGCCTAGAGAAACCGTTAATGAATAAAGATTTAGTGACGACACTGAAATTAATTTTTATTGCTTTATTTTTTTTCGTGACGGCCCCATTCAATAGTAAATTGAAAATGTACCGTCAAACGGGGTGAATAGGCACAGAATTGAACTTTGAACACATTTATCACCATTAATTCCTGAAAATATTGTATTGATTTTGGTATTAAAACTTGAGTCGCATTCTGAATATTCTTAAGAAATTTACAATAAATCATGAAAAGCATCCAGTTTTAATTATTTCTTAAAATTATAGGTCGTCCCTATTCAAACACAATATGGGGTCAATAGGGACGGTTATTGGCATTATAAGGAAAAACCGTTAGGGCTGTCACAATTTTGTTAATATAATTATTTAGGCAAGTACAAAATTCTTTAGCGCATTTTGGTGCGTGCGTTTTGTGTGCGGCACACATTGCGCCGCGCGCCAAAATGAGTTGAAGCTTGCGACCTTCTAAACAGCAAATGGTACTTAAAACCGCATCGAAATGGTGTTGCAAAACTTAGCAGATAGAATAGCACAGAATTATGTACAAATAAATAGGCATATTCTTCAAAATATTAACATGATTTTTATTGTTTCGGGTATATAAATTAAAAATGTTAAATTACATCGCGACCGTAAGTTCAAGCTTTTTTAAATGACTTCACAAATCAAGTGACAACCCTGTTCCTATAGTCCCTTTACTGTCTCTTGACACACTGCATCGTCCCTATTTATTAAATATGGCGTCCCTATTGGTCCCCCAGTCGTACCTAAAAACCCCCAACGCGTACCTAAATACCTCTTAATAAGTAAATAAATTCTTGCTCATAATAAAATATAATTATACGATTTTAAAAGCTTTTCAATTGTACTTACAATAAGTTATACAGGCTCCAGAATAAACACAAACTACGCAGATAGTCGTTGTGATATTAATTTAACCACAAAAACAATGAAACTTTTTAAAATTAAAGACACTTCGATAGCAGGTAATTCAAACACAAAACTTCAGAATGCTGTTTTGACAATTTATTTCTAACTTCACGTCAAATAAAAGTTACGAGTTTAAAGAATAACTATTCTATATTGAATTCTTGCCATTTTATAGGCTATGGTTAATCAATGATCAGAGTTATTACCGTGATAATTTAAATCCCGAATTTTTCCCTATTCACCCCACGATCCCTATTCACCCCGTTTGACGGTATTATATAACCTCAAAACATTGGCATTAACTAGGTATCGATTACTTTACAACGAAGAAGTCTAGAAGACTCGTAAGAACCCCTGATGTGTTGCAGTCGTCGAGAATAGGTACCTAACTGCTCTGCAGGTTTCCAGTGCAATGGTGTCAGTATTTTTATTGATTTGATTAAGTCTATGCCTCTATGGCACTTGGCGGATGTCGTTTGAAATAGGGTGACCATGTATTGGAATACTCGATAATTAATATTAAATGGAACGGCGCGGCGGAAAAATATGACGCGTCACGTCGCTTCGACTCTGCGCCAGTGTCAGTTGAGCCTAATTAGCAACAATTTTTTTGTGATATCAAAATCATTTCTAAATGGTGAACCGCCGGTGGTGGTGGAGGTTTCGTTTCTGGTGGTGGTGATGGCCTATTGTGTGGAGGTAGAATAAAAATAAAAATACGATTTACAAGTTACATAAAAACATTTATAAGATCTTAAAACTAATTAATTACAAATCAAATCAGTCTCAAACAATATACTTTGGGAGATGTAATACGATTACAGACTGTAAATACGATAAATACGTATATTTTTAAAAACTCCACTAGAGATCACAACTTCACTTATCTTCGGTTACATCGTTCTGTACCTTGATCTCCTTGGGGGCAGATGGTCCAGTCAGCGTGATGGGAACCTTCCTCTCGCCCTGGATGGCTTCTGGCAGCTTTTTGGGGGCCGTGATGGTGAGCACTCCGTCGGACGAGAGCTGCGATTCCACGTTCTCGGGCAGCACGCCTTCGGGCATCGCGTACCGCCGTATGAACTGTCGGCTGATGAAGCCGTGACCGTCCTTCTTCTCCTCGTGTTTGCCCTCCACGACAATGTAACCATCAGCCGTCTTCACCGAGATACCGTCTGGTGCGAAATGATTTACGTCTAAGGTCACTTGAAACTTGTCTTTATCGAGTTTGATGGTGGATCCCAAATTCAGCGACGCCTGCAGCTGCCGCCAAGGTCTGATGTAGTCTTCGGAGACGATGGGAGCTGCTACAGAGGCGATCAAGTCGTCCGGTGTTAGGGCCAGCCCGAAGTCTTGGTCTAGAAGCCGGCTTGGCCAGTGGCTATGCAGCGGAAGCATGTGGCGAGACGGACGGTCGAAGCCAAGGACTAATGGTAGCAGAGACATTTTCTCAAATGTTCAACGGTTGTAGTTACTGAGATGAATACTTGCTTGGACAGATTGTTACAGCTTCGATTGCTTGAATACAAAATGTAGCGTGAGCGCGCGTCTTATTTATACTCGCTACGGAGCGCTACCTAGTGGCGAGTAGAATTACTACAAAATTCTCGAACGAGCTAGTAAGCGCGGCGCGCGGTTACGCACACATGCACAGAGTATCACTCACTTAATGACGTTTCTTGATAACAGCGACATCTAGTGTCAAGTAGCTTGTTCCAGAAAAGTCGGTTAGTACGGTAGCGCAGTCGGTATTGACAGCAACACATAACAAGAGATTACACATTGACAAAACAGCGTGTCTGTATACAATCATTGATAGGTGAAAACTCGCATATTTTCGTGAAGTTCGGTAGCATTGCCGTACTGATTTCAACGAGAATAATCTGTTTACAGCTACCTAATCAGATATTATTCACTCATTATGTAGGTAGGTGGGTAATTTGATAATTAGATAGTTAGGTACCTACCTATGTAAAATCAGGCTGCCGATGATGATGAACACGCATAGGTCATGGTCTTATAATTTGTGTTGCCTAGGTCATCTTAGATCTTAAGACTAGAAGCACAAGTTTTTTACCTAAACCAACATATAATTATGTAGGGTTTAGTAGGTAGGTCGGTCTTTTAGCCAATTAACAGTAGGTAGCTTTATTTAAATATGTATGGACCGATTTAAGCAAAAATGATCCAACCCACTTCGTCGTGGTTGTGGGTTGGATCATTTTTGCTTAAATCGGTCCGTATAACAAAGAATGCAGTAGGATCTTTTTCATCATTTTTTTTTAATATGACCGCCATACGGTGGCATGTAGCACCTTTTGTAAAATAGAAACCAAAGTGCAAAACAAAAAAAACCGGCCAAGCGCGTTTCGAACCACGCGCAATGAAGGGTTCCGTAGTTAGGATGAAGAAAGATGAGAAAGAATTATCTCAAGAACAGGCTTAACATTGTAATTGAAAAACATGTTCTCCCATACTGACATTCCAACTGCAAAGTCGGCGAAGTGCCAATATGTCCTAACTGATATTTTTCGAGGAATTGGTTATTTTCTTAAATAACTTTAATTTCAATATTATAAAAAAAATATTAGAGACCTTCACAGTAAGCCCTATCATTTGATATATCACGCGGTGTAGGGCGTGAAAAAAAAGTTTAGCAAACTGTGGTTTGCTAAACTTTTTTTTTTAATTTTCTTATTTACCCCCAGAAGTAATATACTTTTCAAATTTCTTTTATTTACGTTACACGTTCGTGTTTGGGTTACAGAAATTAATAATTATGTGTACCAAATTTCAACTTAATTAGGCCATTAGATTTGGAGTAAATTGGCTGTGACAGACAGACAGACAGACAGAGGGTTCCGTTTTTTTCCTTTTGAGGTACGGAACCCTAAAAAAGTAATTAAAAAAAATTAAACCGACTTCAAAAGAAACTGACTCAAAATTATGAAATAGCTTTCATTTCGGAAGCCGGTGTCTTGGGATCTGTATTTTAGATTTTTGCCACCGACTTCCGAAATTAAAGTTAATTTCATTATTTTGAGTTAATTTCTTTTTGAAGGCGGTTTAGTTTTTTGAAAATATTTCTATACTTCGTAATTTTTAATATTTGTTTGTGATAAGTATTTAACAGTTTTGTTGTAAATATTGCTATATAATTTGACAAAAGTTTTGAGATGTTTTCCCTTTGACACCACACCCGTTATAGTACGTATCAATAAGCCAGGCCGTGACACAAACGTATTAGTCCATATATTGAAAACTACTGTACCGATTTTGATGAAACTTGAATGTTCTCTAATTATGTTGAAGTAAATTAAAGCCAAAAAAAAATCGTCACAAAATGCGTGGATAAACACACATACATGCAAACATAATACATCAATAATTTGTTTGTTTGGAAGCCCTAATAGATTATCTTATGTGAATATATTGTAGTTTCAACAATATTATGTACTTACATACATACGTGTCGAGTTGATAACCACCTTTTTTTTAAGTCGGTTGAAAAAGAATTTTAATTCAAAGCCGGTAAGTAGGTAGGTAGGATTTATACAACGTGGATCTGGACGTACGACATTAAATTAAAACGAGCACAGTACTAGTCCATTGAAACATTTTAAAACACAAAGATTAGTAGTTAATGGAAAATTAAAAAATTGCAGTTTTCAAACAAAATAAATAGCAGAATCAACTGCATAAAAAGTAAACACGCTTTATCTACGAAAAGTCACTGACCAACGGCAATGTTTACCTATTATTACGGACTCGGATCTACATCATGTTGAAAAATAAGAAAATGAAAAATAATTTCCTGTGGCTAAAGTATTCATTGGATTTGATTGACTTTTTGTATACGGGTAAAGAACATGATTCTCTTTACGTGGTTTAAAGGAATGTCAATCGTCCTGTTCCACCTTGTATTGTGCGTAAACAAGTTACACGAGTTAGCTCTTGAAGACCGACTCAGGCCGAACATGAAATTAAAGTATTGACCGACGGCTAAGCATATATGTATGTATGATACTTGTCTTGTTCTCAACTCACTGTAGAGAACTTACTACGTGTGTCCTTTGATTTCTCCGTGATTACTGCGCCGATTTACATGATTCCTTTTCAGTTGGTACTAAAAGCCCGCGCGGAAGTCCTATATCAATTTTTACCCGAGTTCAAAAAAAGAAGGTTCTCAATTATTCGGTTGTATTTTTTTTAGGTTTAAAGAATCTATATTTCTCATAAGAACATGATGCAGATCACTTATATGAGATTTATCTTTTAACATAAATAATCGTCGTCTAATGAGATCATTTATAATTTTGAATACTACGTGTGTGTTCTGGTTTTTAATGTTTGTTACCTCAGTACTCCGTCATTTATAAACCGATTTGGACAATTCTTTTTTCATTTGAAAGGATATCTTCCAGATTGGTCCCATTTTTACCAAAATCCAGTTCTGTTGATAGGATCCGTGAGGAATTGAGGAACTCCTCAAATATTATAGGCATGTATTTACATAGCGATTTTGGTATTTTCATCAACAAGTCAAGCATTTACAATCAGAAAATATCATTTGGTGAAATGGAACTGATGATGAAGATCACAGATGGCCACTGGAACTACTCAATACATAGATATGATAAACAAGACTCAATTAAGTATTATCAAGTATTTCAGAGGTTGCGATTCGAATACTTTAATTATGATTCCTTCTGCTAAGCTATTTATTCGCGTCACAATGCATATGGTGAAGTAGAACTGATGGTGAAGTACCAGGAGAACTCCTCAACAATTACCGTCCCTGCATCGGGAAAAGCAATATTTTTTAACAGGTGTTGAGCAGTTGACATTAGGCTATTGTAACTTATACATATGTGTGGTTCTTTCCTCAAAAGACCATTTCATACATCTACATGGTCTTTATATGATCTGACCAAGATTATGTTTGGACTTTAAAAGAGACTATGACCTCTGTTTCGGCCTTTCTTCTCAGAGTAGGCAGATAGGAAACCTTACCTAGTTTTAACAAAAATATGATTGACGTGTAAAAGTGTTCGTACAAATACTTACAGAAATAAAATCATTTATTATTTAATTAGTGCGGAGGTTGAAAAATACTATTAGACTTTTTTACTAGAAACAACCGACTTCAAAAAACTACAAAGTGAAAAATAACTTTAGTTTTGGAAAGCAGTGGCTTTCTCTTTCGAAACTAAAGCTAAAGGGTGTCTCAGTAAGAGTGCACTTTTTCATTTTAAAATAAAAACAAGTATTTTATGACAGAGTTGTGATATTTTTATTGTATTGTAAAGAAGACATGTTCCGATTAAGTATGGAATAAAATATCCGGCAAATGACCCCCACGGCTCCGATGACAGGCCATTACTCTTTTCATGAAATTTTCCATGACTTTTGCACAGAGATGTGGCTGTATCTCACCGATGACGCGTTGGATTTCCGATTTGAGCTCAGGAATTGTTTCGAGTTTATTCGCATAAACCCGAGATTTCGCATAACCCCAAATAAAAAATCGCACGGCGTTAAATCGCACGATCTTGGTGGCCAGTTGACATCAGAATTTCGTGAGATAATGTGTTCTGGAAATCGTTGCTGCAATAAGTCGATTGTTTCATGCGCGGTGTGGCAGGTTGCGCCGTCCTGCTGAAACCACATGTTGTCCAGATTCATGCCGTCCAGTTGAGGCCACAAGAAGTCCGTTATCATATTCCTGTAACGAATGCCGTTCACCATTGTAATGAGTTTTCACAATTATAACGCGTTGTTCTTTCGAAAAGCGCTCCATTTTTAATAATCGGAATAAACAGAGGTGCCAGCTGTCAAATTTCAGAGTTGCCACTTGTATGAAAAAAAATATTCCAATTTTAAAAAGTACACTCTTACTGAGACACCCTTTATTTGTGGTGTTTTTTTTAAGTCAGTTGTTTTTTTTAGTTTATTTTAATTTTTCACTTTTTTGTTGTGGTAGGTTTTCTGGTAGTGGTTGTGGTAGGAGTATGTAAGTAGATACTTACAAACTTTTGCTAAGATTAGCAGGTGGCGTTCTGTAGTTTCTGCCTACCCCCATGGGAAGAAGGCGTGAGTTTATGTATGTATGTATGTGTTGTGGTAGGTATGTAACCTACCCCACGCAAATTCGTATACTTACCACTAAGCTGTCTCCAAATTGTGATGACTGTGGTTGATGATGTCTTTCATATTCTGATGGAGTGTGTCCGGAATGAAAATACTAGAATTAATGTATTCTGAATACATTAATTCACACTCAAAAGCAACTCATCATACTATCCTTGCTTTTCCAGTGTACGATAAGGCTAAACAATTGTTGCGGGATGTTCGAAAGAGTTACCGTGGCCCCGGCACAGGCAACAGAAGGAACACGGGTGGGTTTGTCAGTAAAAGTCTGACACGCCCTCCCGCTCCGCCCAGAGCGGGAGAAGTCATTTGATGATTTCCCATCCACAAAAAAAAAAAAAAAAGGCTAAACCATTGTACAAGTTAGTTATAAGATAGATCTTAATCAACAATTTTGTGTTTTCTGTATTGGGTGATGTGGTCGCTAAGAGACAAAGTCCTTTAAATAAATAAAAAAACTACTTAGAAACTTGTTGGGCTCCTCATTGTATGTACTAGGCAGAAATATCGATTTTAATGCTAAATACAAAAAGGGTTAGGTATATCATAAATACCGGGTTAAATCGTTTCTTTATCTATCTCATATCATAAATTCCTACCCGCTCAAGAAAATAAAGCGCAACTATTTTTTTCTACATAATTCCTATTTTCATAAGAAAGGTATACTTAATATATTATTATATATTCCAAAAAAAGGAGGAGGTTCTCAGTTCGTCAGAATCTTTTTTTATTTTTTGTTAATGTACATACGTTCCCCGATTACTCCTAGATGGTTGAACCAATTGGAAAAATTCTGTTTTTTTTTTGAAAGGGTATACTTCCCAGGTGGGCCCATTGTCATCAGGACAGGATCTGATTATGGGATCATGGAGAAATCGAGGGAACTCTTCAAATATTATGGCCACACCTATAGCGATCTAGGTATTTTTATAGTAACTCGTGTATTTTCTCTTAGAAAGCACCATTTGGTGAAGTGGAACTGATGATGAAGACCACAGTTGGCCACCGGAACTACTCAGTAACAAGTACCTATTTCACGGGCTACTATTCGATTATTAAAATATGGTTGCTAAGCAATTTATGCTTGTCACAATGCATATGATGAAGTGGAGCTGATGGTGAAGTACCAGGAGAACTCCTCAACAATTAACGTCCCTGCATCGGGAAAAGAAATATTTTGTAAAAGGTGTTGAGCAGTTAACATTAGGCTATTGTTCCTAACTTATATAAATTACATATACTTGAACCCACCCACTAAAAAGTGAAATATAAAAACTTAAAAAAAAAACAACCGACTTCCAAAACAACACTACAAAAAAAGTGAAAAATTACTTAAAGCTTTAATTTCGGAAGTCGGTGGTAAAAAACATAAATACAGATCCAAAGACACCGACTTCCAAAATTACCATTATTCAGAATTTTTGTTTTTTTTTTTATCTGTAGGTAAGTATCCATTTTACTATTCCTGCCTGATTTTATTTAAGGGCTAACTGTTCCTAAAATCCTTTTCCAAAATAAACCAACTGCTTCGCTAGCGCCTAATTTAAAACAGTGCTTTACTTGGGTTGGGATTCATAGATAAAAAATCTCTATTTTTATTTAAGTACCCCTATTGTATTTTTAAAATAAACATTTTCATAAATTAACCTAATTTATAGAACACCGTACGTCAAGTCAATTAAAAAACGACTTAATTAACCAGTCAATAAGATAATTAATTATTCATTAGTTTGATTGCACACCGAAACAAACATAAAAAAGAAACCAATGTTCGCATTCCAAATTGAAATTTAAAAAACAACTGTTAAAATCATCATAATATCATCAAAGGGAGGTAGATTTTTTTCGTTAGCAGCTGTACGTGCATTTCTTTGTCCTTGAACATGACCTACAAGTTCAATAGAATATGGAACAATATCGAATGTATGCCGATGAAGAAGCCAGTAAGCCAGCGCCCGATGATATTCTAGACGATTCCCGTCGGTCAGTATTTCAACCTCGATAAGGACGAGCAGGGCTGCTCAATGTGCGGGTCGGTTTTGCTTTCTTTGATTGTTTGTGACAAATAGTTTTTTTTTAGAAATAAAAATATTATTTTATGTTGAGGCATTATAACATACGCATCATTTGAAATAGATTATAGCTTTCTGCTACACCAGAAGATCGGTCTGACGATTTGAACTGATATGCATTTAATGGCGAAGGGTGCACTTTAAATTCACTTGACGTTTTTGATCACACGCGAAGAGACTAGTTTTATTTTAATATAATTTTTCTATGAGCCCTTACCACAAACATCAAAATAATTTATTTGCATACATAAGGTACAGAAAGTTCTTAACATAATTATATCGATCACTTATTATGCTATTAATGTCCGTGCGCAAATTGTACATGCTTAAATATTATTTTAAGAAATGAATTCATAAACTTGAATAATGCATGCGATTATTAGATAATCTAAGAACTCAAGTACACTCCGCTACAATGGCATGCACCGTGCCGCGGACGGCTATTCTCGTCTTATACTATTGCTATTTTCTTTTAAAATAAGCGCCCTATCTCTTTCGTTTTTATGTCAAAATAACCAGGAAAGACCGAGCTAACAATAAAATAAACCATTCTAATAACAAGTTAAACATCATTATAATTCAGGCAAAAGTATATTAGATTCTGTCTAGGGGTTAAATTATTTTTATTTATTTTATTTTTTTTAAAAACGTTGCCCAACCCTAGAAATTTCTCCTGTGTCGTGGGTGCGTTTACAAACATAGAAACTCACAAACACAAACGCCCAGACCCGAAACAACTACTTGTAGATCATACAAATATTTGCTCCGTGCGGGAATCGAACCCGCGACACGCAGTGCAGCAGTCCAATCGCTCAGCCCCTGCGCTAACCGTGCCGTCAAAATTGTTATGGTCATATTTGTCCTGACTATAAATAATATGATTTAACGTTTATAATCAGGCCAAGCGCACCGCATTTTAGGTATGAAGCTACAAGTACGCGGCGGGCTCGACTTGTCGGGCCAATTCAGTGGGCTGCCGCACTTTAGTTCGATTCTCACGCACCGCGTCGCGTCGTCCATTCTATACGCATGAGACTTGTTACGCATGTACCTACCTACCTAACCACATAAAAGATATATTTATTTGCATAGATAAGGTGTGTACATAAGAAACGCTGTGTGTGCTAACGTATGCCGTATGCCTATCTTCTTAGGTTAAAGTACCTATGCAATGTGTAAAATAAAATGGTTTTTTGATCTACATATTACTAAGTAAGTACCAAGCCTAGGTTTATTTGAAGCGTCATTTTGTTCCCAAAAGCACCTAAGGAACGTAACTGGTAATTAAATATTCAGATTAATTATTCTTTAAAAAAAGACAACATTTACAGCAGAACATGCACTAATCATACGTTCCATTCTAATCACTGTAGGAGCTACTTTTCTGCTGGAGTAACGCACACACCCGAACGTAGTCGGAAGATAAAAGAGTTACTTACACGATAAAAGAGAGGCAACTTCTAAGTGAATGTAACTGCAGTTAATTAGCACTGCGCGACCTGAATTGCACTTTACTGTGTAAAAATTTCAGCTGTTCCCTACATTTTGACGAGTTATGCGAACATAAATGTACTGAACAGCAGATTTTTTTTTCGCAATTTCAGGTTTGGTCCCGTAGTAAAAGTTGTTCATAATGATGAGTGCAATGACCCCCTTAAGAGGTTTTGCGCATTTAACGTTACAAGTGGTATAAACATAAGACCCGTCAATGACAGTAATAAATTTACAGGGGTTCCAAAAAGTGCATTTCGTATCAATAAGTTCCGCTGCAGCAGCTTCTCTCTTTCAATATGGTTCCAGCCAAGATGGCGTGTGACATAATCGTGAATCAATGCTTCCCTAGCAGATTTCATTAATCGCTCAAGTTTCCTGCGACTCCTATGGAAAATCAAACCTCTCATTCGGTTCTCCAGTCGTTAGCTTTGCAAGCATTATAGCAAGAGCAGTTTTGGGTTCACCGCAAACACTGAGTGATGGAGTATCATTTAAGATTGCAGAAAAATCTTGTTTTGTTCAATCGGTCCAATAATATAACTCGTAATCATCCATTTGTTCGAGATTTTCAAAATCATGTCTTTTTTTACTTTCTGCGACTTATTTCGCCATGTTAATTAATGTCAGTTATTTGTTCACTGTTAAAACTGTGACTAAGATTTGGTGCTTCTAATAATTCTTCCCTAACCTTTAACTCTAAATGAAACTAACACACTCTTGCTGCGTCGGGAACATAATAGTTTTTATCCATCAGCAATCGTTTCTTTGTAGCATCTGAGAGGCGACGGCGAGTTCTATGTCGGCAACCATAAATCATACAAGCATTCGACGTAGGTGGCTGAAAATAAGTAGGTAGCTCTATTACTGGAATTGCTTCCTGATATGGATCATTTTGATCATTGTCAACAACTGGAGGATCTGTGACGTTTTCAACATTTGGTGGTTGATCTATGTCACGTTGCTGATGAAGATCTCCTAAAACTCCTACCCAGCAAAGTCTACAAATGTATTCAGCGTTGTTAAATAATATCTGAAACAAAAAAAAACACTAGTCTGTTCAAAAAGAGAGCCGTCGTGGCCAAAATGTGAAAGCTGGTTACTTTCAACCGGTAATATAAAAGAAATACAGTGTAAACGTGAGAGTTGGAGTTAAATAGAGAGAAGAAAAATCAATATTGTTTTATGTACAACAAACAAAATAACGAATTTCTTAGAATCTTCGATACGTATGATGCTGACAGTCGAGGTAAACACGTGCTAGACAATAAAGCAATAACATAACAAACAAAAGAACGTACAGTGCTGCAGTTCTTATTTATTTCGGCGACTTAAAAGTACTGTTTATAATTGCATAATATTGACGTATTGTTGTCGTTATTTACAGTGTGGTATGAACACCAAAGTAAATCAAGTGGCGTTAAATGGAGTTTTCTGTAGTTAAAAGGATCGAAATGGCCTAAATGGGCTATTGTGTTGCTCGTTAACAAAAAAGGTAATTAAAACACGTTGCGCCCTAAAATCCCAGGACGGCTCTCTTTCCCAACAGACTCTACCATGGGGTCTCATCTGGAACGAATTATAATTAGTCTTGAAAAAAAATCATAGATGGCAGTATAGGTTACCTACTCTAACAAAATTTACAACCACTAAATTGCGTTAAACGGCAGATTTTGGCTGAAGTAAGATTAGTAAATATTAAAACTTCGTTGCTCAAGGCTGATTTATCTATTTACACTCATAAATCACGAAATTTCGACAAAAAAAGATAACTGAAAACTTTAACTTCCATTCGAACGTGATTCGAACCCATAGAATGATAAAGGCAGCTATCTGTTACCCATTTTGTTTAGAGCTATTTGCAACAGATGGCGTTTTACTCAATTTTTCACAATAAAGGTAGCAACAATCGTTATTAATTTACGGTTAATTAATTCATTTTAAGTATATTTAATCTTTTTATAAATACATTACTTACATAGAAATGTAAAAAATACATATTTTTTTCATTATTAAACCTGGAAATATAAAATTTACTAAACATTAATCATTCTCTCTGGCAATGTCAATTCAGATTCCGGAGGTTGACTCCTAGATGGCGTTATAAAACTACCGTTTCTGGCAATTAGTGAGTCACCGGTACTGCCATCTGTTGAGAAAACGGAGAAAAAAATATAGCCAGTCGAATTGCCAGTTTTAGGGAGGTCACATTTCTTTGTATGGGATTGGGTATCTGTATTAATCTGTGACTCTACTAATAATTAAAGGTAAAACTATGTATTATACAAGATTAGATTTAGTTTATGAGAAACCCGAAACACGTGTCTGGTATTTTTATGTAAAGAATCTGTTATTTCTCCTCTACCATTCGTTATTTCTCCTGACGAAGTTTATTCCGTTTATAACTATGTATGTTTATAACTATATCTATGTATTTACTCTAGTATTTTATAGTTATTTTCGTGTTATCTATCCCTTATGTTGCACCTGCCATGTTTTCTCTCTGCATCACCCTAATGTTGACTGGTAGAAAATGCCTCAGGCATTAAGTCCGCCTTTGTACGGTATTCTTTTTACTTGTGCATAAAGTTTTAATAAATAAATAAATATAATAAAATAAAAAGTTGTCAAATAACTATCAAAATGATTATTTAAGATTCAATTTACGACCCACAGTGTTATGTAGCCCTGAAGTTTGTACTCAACAGGTGACTTAATATTTGTTTCGAGCATTTTCTCCTTGATACGAGATGGCGCTGTTACCAATAGGTGTATAAACACGACTAAACGGGACAGCGGGATTGAGTTGAAAACAAGCGATCAAGCGACAAGTTAATTTCCATTACTCTCAAAGCGATACAAGTGACTTTTTGGGAAATAGTAAGTCTACATTACTAAGTATAATCATGTATGGTAGCAGAGCCATCAGGCTCTGCTACCATTTTGTTTCGAGCATTTTCTACTTGTTACTAGATGGCGCTGTTACCAATATACTTATAAACACGACCAAACGGGGAGCGGCATTCAGTTGAAAACAAGCGATCAATCGACAAGTTAACTTCCAGTACTCTCGAAGCGGTACAAGCGACTTTTCGGAAAATAAGGAAGTCTACATTACTAAGTACATGATGTCTCGGCTACCATATTATCACGAGGATTCCGGCTACCAGTACCCTAGACGCCTGATGACTCAACGCTCTGGGCTGATGCTTAGCGACCCTTTTTCCAGTGAACCTTTCCATTTGAGGAGACACTACAGACCTTGGAGACACCTCGCAGCCGCTGGTTCAGACCTAATCTCCAGTATCATGGCCACCGGAGACAAGTTTGAAATTAACTTGGATGTACAACAATACGCGCCTGAAGAAATAACGGTGAAGACGGCTCATGGTTACGTTGTGGTGGAAGGCAAACACGAGGAGGACGACGAGGCCGGTTACAGCTGCCGGATGTTCATGCGGCAGTACCTGCTGCCCGAAAGCGCGCCACCCGAGAGCGTGGAGTCGCGTCTCTCGTCCGACGGGGTGCTCACCATCACGGCACTCACGAAGGTGCCAGAAGCCCTCCAGGGAGAGAGGAGGGTGCCCATCGCATATACTGGACCCGTCCGCAATAAGTTCAAGACTCAGGGCAACATACTTCCTGGACCCGTTTGCATGGAGGTCAAGGATCAGAGCAACGAACAAACTGGAGCCGTCAGCATGGAGGCCAGGGATCAGAGCATCGAACATACTGGAGCCGTCTGCATGGAGATCAAAGATCAGAGTAACAGAACCGAAGAAAAAAAGGCAAAGTAATGTGATGTCTACGATCTACCCTACCTGATTAATTTTAAGTTAAATGCCAGACTGATTTGTGTATAAATTTTATTTTTAAGATAAAATAAATAAATGGAAGTTAGTAATTTTAATTGGTGTTTTATTTTCTCTCACCTTTGTCGTTTTGTGAATCTACTCACTTATAGCTATAGTCCCCCGCCAGATAAGAAAAAAGTAAAAGTCGTTGACGCCTTCTACCAATGTATTCCAATATTTCAAAAACGATACGAAAAAATGTTAAGGCAGTGTCGCTAACACGATCAAAACAAACGTATCGCGGTACGAGGCGTCCTTGACGCATGCACGTGGCATGTTTTTTTTGTTTGTATTTAAGTTTCGAGACTTTTTAGTACAAGTGGGGTTAATGACTTTTATTCCACGCTTATCTGGCGTAAGGTTATACCATGACATACATTTACACACAAACACCATAGACAAATGTGTGCGCGTGTTTATTAACATTACCTACCCACAATGCAACGATAAGCTGATTTGTGAATTTGCCGGGGGAACATATCAAACATTTTAAACAAAACGCTGTTTACTAAAGGGATAACTTTTTTAAATTTAAAATCATAAGGGTACTCGCACATTGCTCACTTGCGACGTCATTACAATTACGGCACTGTATGACAGCTAAAGCTACGGTTTCCTACGACACCGGTGGCCGTCACATAACGGCCTCAGTGACGGATGTGTTTCAATCTTGCTGGCCCACCTGAGCCACAGCCACGAAACCGATGTAGCTTATTGAATGTACATGAATATCAATATGGCGGAACCACGGTAGGTTTTTTTTGAAAATCATGTGATTAGGATTTAATACAATATTTCTACTATTTCATACTTTCATAGTAAAATTCTACACTCATAAAATTCCAAAATATTCTAAAAAGAAAGTGGTCCCGCTATTTTGATATCAAAATGGCGGCACCACTATTCAGGCATGAAAAACACATGGCGTGATCTTAAACTGAACACACCAAATTTTAATACGATTTAGAACGACTACGTTTGAATCGTTATTATACTTTTAAAACTGTAATTTCAAGAAAAAAACTGTTTATTATATTTACATCAAAAAAGCGCCTGTAGAAAAAGTAACATTTTAAGCCAAGTATCATTTTATGGCTCTTACAATTTATTTAGGCGTTTAGTGTGTTACAGTTTTACTTTGGGAGGGTTATTCTAAAGTGCATTTATTTTAGTTTGTTTGTTTAAAAATTAAAAGTGATTTGAATACGAAACCAAAATGTTGAAAAGATAATAACATCTCCTTCAATATGTAGGGAACGCCTAATTTTTTTTCGCACTTTCGCGTTGCGGCTGTAATTGCGGCGTTTCGAGATATCTCGCAGTTAATACGTCTCAGAGGGTAGACAAAACTATTCATTCTACCGCAAACGTCATTTACATGTTTTTTCTAGGAGCAAAATGTATCTAATGATATCCCAAGTTTAACTGAGTCACTTTACTTGAGTTTAGTTCGGTATATATGACATTGCATAAATTTGTCTTTACTAATATTGACCTTCAAGCTCAAGACCAAGTCACTGTAAGCTTTGATGGATCTCACTTATCACTCTAATAAATGCTCACCACACACAACACTTCAACCATACCTACCATAATTTAATGTCTCAGAATTAATTTTGTTTTAACTCTTATTCCATTCTTAGCTCTTCATAAAAAAGAAAATTGTACACATAACATCACGTCTTGTTTCCCCGAAGGGTTAGGGTGCGTTTCCACTGAAGCGGAGACGAGCGGTGCTGAGCGGAGACGTGCGTGAATCAACCTATCACAATAGTTGAAATCCTCATCGCGTCTCTCGTCTCGTTTGTGATTGGACGATTCCGGCACGTCTCCGCTCAGCTCCGCTCGTCTCTGCTTCAGTGGAAACGCACCCTTAGGCAGAAGTGTACCTATAGTACACCCACATTTCGTCAGTTATGTTGAAGTCTCATGTAATAGGGGGCGAGCCTATTGCCATCTACCGGGCACAAATCTAGACTCCAGGCTGCTACTGTGAAATTCCATTAAAAAAAAAAAATATGTTTTTGTTTTACTTAATTATAATTTTATTACTTAACCTTTTTTTGTTTTCTGGGGAAACCTTCAAAAGTAAAGCACTCATAATATTTTATGGCGTGACTCCAGTAAAAAAGTAACCGTGAACAAGTTAAAATAAAATGTTTTCAAATAACTATCAAAATAATTAAATATAGCAAAAGTTAAGATTCAATCTTACGACCCACATAGTTATGTAGCCCTGAAGTTTGTACTCAACAGCTAACTTAATGTTTGTTTAGAGCATTTTCTACTTGAAACGAGACGGCGCTGTTACCAATATAAGTATAAACACGACCAAACGGGGCAGCGGCATTCAGTTGAAAACAAGCGACAAGTTCACTTTCAGTACTCTCAAAGCGACACAAGCAAATTTTTGGGAAATAAGGAAGTCTACATTACTAAGTGTGTCTCTGCTACTATTTAGTTTTAAGCCTTTTCTACTTGATACGAGATGACGCTGTTACCAATATATGTATAATCACGACTAAACGGGGCAGCGGCATTCACTTGAAAACAAGCGATCAAGCGACAAGTTAACTACCAGTACTCTCAAAGCGACACAAGCAAATTTTTGGGAAATAAGGAAGTCTACATTACTAAGTACATGATGTCTCTGCTACCATATTATGACGAGGATTTCGGCTTCCAGGACCCTCGTCGCCTGATGGATCAACACAGTACGCTGGCGCTACCACGTGCTGACTTTCATGTTTCCGCTGGACCTTTGCGGATGAGGAGATACTATAGACCTTGGAGACAACTCGCAGCCGCTGGTAAAGACCTAGGCTCCCGTATCACGGTCGACGGAGACAAGTTTGAATTTAACTTAAATGTACATAACTATGCCCCTGCAGAGGTAACGGTGAAGACAACTGATGGTTACGTTGAGGTGAAAGGCAAACACGAGGTGGAGAATGAGCACGGCTACTTTCGCCGGCAGTTCGTGCGGCGGTTCCCACTGCCCGACAGCGCGGTGCCCAATAGCGTGGATTCGCGCCTCTCGCTTAACGGGGTGCTCACCATCACGGTGGTCATGAAACGGCCAGAAGCCCTCCAGGGAGAGAGGATCGTGCCCGTTGCATATATTGGACCCGTCTTCGAGGAGATCTAGGATCAGAGCAACGAACATACTGGACCCGTCCGCAAGGAGATCAAGGATCAGAGCAACGAACTTATTGGAGCCGTCCGCAAGGAGATCAAGGATCAGAGCAACTTTCATACCGGACCCGCCCGCAAGGAGATCAAGGATCAAATAAGTGTACTTCGGGTTGGCCAAAATGTTTTATGATTTCTTGGAATGCTTCATCGGAATCCGAATAGTGAATGGTCACCATTCACTATTCGGATTAACTATTTTAGACGCGGCGTCTACCTTGTTTTCTTTGGTTGCGCCACTCAAACCTCCAAAGGGATCTAGTCAAGTCATTTAAGTGGGGATATTGAATACCCCCCGTACGATTCACATAACTGTTCGCAGTAGTGTTGTCCATGCGAAGTAATAAGTATCGCACAGTTGGTTACATCGCTAGCAAAATGACTTCAGACCCAAGAAGGCCGCCATCAGCTCTAAGTAGCCATTTACCATGTACAATTAACGGTCTTAAGTGGACTGCCACCGGAATGATCATTTTGGCCTGCACGTCAGATCTGCGCTTATCTCTGTGTGTGTGATGTTTCAATGCACACAGTAACGCGCACTCATTATAACTAAAGGGCGTTGTTGGTTGGTCAGACGCATGTGTGGTCAACAATAAATAATGATACCTACAACTACCTACTTACATACTTGTTTTTTTCTTAATACATCATCGACCACAGCGCCTATTTAAAAGCAATGCTAAAATTGGAAGTGAAAATTATAAGCAGCGATGGCAGGTTCGCACGAGTGGGTGGCTGTTATTGTGTGTGTGTGTGAAGTGGAGAAGGTTCGAACCTCAGTGTGCGCTTTCGACTCTTTTTGCTTTTTCGTTTTCGTGTCAGAGTTCAATTATTTATTGAGTTTCGTTATTACAATGACAGTAGGGTATAGAGCGTAAAAATAAAGTTTATTAGGCAATTTTATTGAAAAAAAAAAAACACAATTTTTCATAGGAACATTTATTGATGTTATTAACAACCTTTAAAATATAAATACATTCCAAACTTTGAAATAAATTTTTATTTTTTTTTACCTAATCTGTTCGTAAATCATTTTTGGTTGCTACTAAAATGGGATGTTTTTGTTTATTGAGGTTATAGCTTAATTTATTCATTTTCTCAAGGAAAAGAAGATTGAAACTAAACCTCAATCCTAAAATCTTACGTATCCAGTGTATCCCCTGAATTCCCCTGATAACATTTAATATTATATTTTTTATTAATATTTAGTGTGACCTCCGTTATTATCAAAGCAGTCAAGAAGACGTCGAAACCTTTAAAACAAACATATTCTAAACTTTGATATATGATAAATGAAATACGTATTTTGTTCGTAAATAATTTTTGGTTGCTACTAAAATGGGATGTTTTTAGTTTATTGAGGTTATAGCTTAATTTATTCATTTTCTCAAGGAAAAGAAGATTGAAACTAAATCTCAATCCTAAAATCTTACGATCACTAACTTATTACTATTATGGCCAGTGTATCCCCTGAATTCCCCTGACGAAATTTAATATTATATTTTTTTATTAATATTTAGTGCGACCTCCGTTATTATCAATGCAGTCAAGAAGACGTCGACGCATAGAGGCCAAAATATTACTGCAAATATTTGTGCCACGTAAACTATCCCACAACTCCATGCAATGGGACTTCAGCTGTTCGAGACATCTTTCGTCTCGCGCTTCCCATTTTTGCACCATTAAACCCCATACATTTTCTATAGGGTTTGAATTAGGGGATCGCGCTGGCCACGGAATAACTTTAACATCCGAATGTTCACTAAACCACTCGCGAACAATACTGGCACGATGTATAGGACAATTATCTTGAACCAAATAAAATTCACCAATTTCATCCACTGGACAAACATTGCGAACAGTAGGTAGGTAGCATTATATCGCTCAAAACCTCGACGTTTGGCTGCTGGCCCGCGTCGGTATAAATGCCAACTCACCCGGGCCTTGAGCACTAATCCACCTCCACATATTCACACTAATTCTTCCTGACTCCGTATTATTTGTAATATTACTGTTAGACCAACGTGTATTGTCCCTGCGCCACAAATGAAATCTTCCTTTTTGACACGATTTGAAAGTCTTCTCGTCAGTAAATACAGTAGTCTCCCAATCAAAGTGTAAATATTCTCGTGCAAAACGTAACCGTTCCTCCTTATACCTTTGCGTTAAAAATCTTTTTTTTCGCTGGTGTTCGATGATGAAAGCCTTTGCAATGGAGTGCACGGCGAACAGTGCGCAATGACGTATCAAATTCTTCAGTAAATCGTCTTGTAGGTATAAAACCATTCGTTTCATATTCACCAACCATAAAGCGTCGCTGAGACTGGTTAATAAGTGGCGGCCTACCACTTCTTACACGGCTCTTAAGACTCCCCTCTTCCTCAAATCTCCTCACCCAACGTCTCACTGTATCTCTCTAAAAACAAAAGAAATTCTTGTTACACATTTTGAAGCGTCACCGTCACTTATGAGAACAAATAAAATAAAAAACAACAAAATATCTTACACAAAATCCGGTTTCATTGGATATTAGATATACAGGATGTTTAGTAGAACGTTGAACATACGAAAATGGTGGTTAGTTGGGGTCATCTGCTACCCACTTGGCCTAAATTATTTGACCTTGGCCCCACCGTTTTTTTTTTTACTTTTTCTTAAGTAATCCCCTCATTTAAATTGATTGCTACATTTTTTGTCAACTTTACAGTTTTAAATTTCGCAAAACATTTTAATTTTCTGTTTCGTTAAAAACCTCCTACTTGATAAAATTGTCAAATAAGTCCTGAATTTTTGTTTTAGTAAATGTAAATTACATACCGTTAGAAAGCTCATACATCAGAGATATTTTGATGTAATCCTAAGTTCTCTATCGCTTTTAGTTTTTTTTTAATGCAAGTCAAAGTTATGCTCTAAGTATTTTTTTACATCTTTTTGCACCTTTAAAGACTCTAAACTTTTTTTCCTACTAGCATCTGTACCAAACAATAATTTTATGAGAGTCTGCTATTATTAGACATTAATACAAAACAACATCCTGCCTGTTTTACCCATCGCAAGTAAAGATATTCGAATTTAAAGTTAAAAAACTGGTAATTTTCTGTAAAATTAATTCTTCACGCGTTTGTACTTCCTTAAGTTTTTTTGGTAGTGTATACATGATTCTCCAAGACAATTAGGTGTGTCTATAAGTGGTAATCGAACAGAAAATCTTTAATCGTGTCATATGAGTAAAAAAAAGTTTTTCACATAATCTTTCATCGTGACTCAATGACGATTTTAATGGCACTTCCTCAAGCTCCCAAAACTTTGATATTTATACACTAAAATCATTTTCCGATTTAACTGAAGTCAAAGAATGATAACATTGAATATTGGGGATATTATTTGAATCGTTTATTTTGATTGGGCCTGAAACGAGCCAACCAAATTGGAAATTTCTTAAAGTGGGATTATTAGGGCCTAGAGAACGCTGCTCGCAGCTAAAAATATCACAAAACAAATCTGCTCCGATGAGTAGGTCAGCAGCAGAGGATTGATTAAAACTAGGGTCAGCAAGGTATACCGCAATATGTATTTGCAGTTGTTGAGTGTTTATTGTGTATCTGGGAATCGGGGAAGTTATTGCGACGTGAAACGGTTTTATTAACAATTTTAACTGCGCCACACAACTCTCTGTGACTTTACTATTGACATGATTGCCGATGCCGATAATGTTCAAATAATTGTTAAATAATGAGTTACCTGATAAAGATAATTTGTCTTTAAGTGTTTGCGTCATAAAAGATGATTGGCTGCCGCAATCTAACAAGCCACGTACTTGTTCTATTTTATTTGTTGTATGGTTACACATCTCAACTAAGGCAGTAGATAGTAGAATATGTTTTGAATCCTGTGTACACAGGGTTCAAAACTTAATATAGAACTGATAGTTGCAAAGTAATTATTAAAAGTGTTACAAAATTCTGTACCATTGGATATGATAGTATTATTTACAATTAACTTTGGGGAAGCACAGTCACATTTAATTTAATTTTTAGCGAAGGTATTTATTAATTTCCACATCTTCTTGGGGTTTTTTATGCATTTATCAAAAGCATAATAATAATATTTCTTTTTTTTCTTTACCTATTGTTTTATTCACTTTTTCTTTTGCAGCTGTTAGCTATGATTTTTTTTATAATTTAATTAATAAAGTATTTATGCATGCACTAAATTAATTAACAAACTATTAAAAAAAAATATAATAACCTAACCTAACTTAAACTATTAACAAACTAAAACTAACTAACTATAAAAATAAATATACAAAACAAAAGGAAACTTGGCGCCGAAGTACTCGTCCGCATCGCTGTCATCCGCAAACGTGTCCAGAAGACTGGCAGCATTGCCACGTTGAATGGTAATGCTAATTCTTTGGCCAAAGAACGAGCCAGCCCTCTGGTCACGTGAGTGTCGACCAGTCGGCGAGAAATTTCCTTAAAAAGGAGACGCGCACTCGGGCCCCATGACCCGAGCGTTTCGACCCCAAAACGGCTCAAAACTGTAATTACCGATAAGGTTACAGTATTTGTGCCGCTTAAGGGTCTCAGCAGCCGCAGCAGCGGCACCAGCACAGCACGCCGTGCTTGGAACATGAGATGGCGCAAGGGTGTCGACACAGGTTGCGTCCCACACCAGAGGTCTACCCACCTTCCAAGGCAACAACGTCATGGCGTCTGGTCTCTTCCCATCGTCACGTACCAAGCCGTTTGGTTCTAATATCGCTGGTACGCCGGCGTTGACAAGAGCTCGACGAATAATATCGTTCTGCACTCCTGCAGCAGGACAGGCCATGGTGTCCGAGGTTGTCGACAGCTTCACCGCAGTGACACCGATGCGGAGCAACACAAGGTGCGCCTAAGCGGAGACACGTAGCGAGCCGAAACGAAGAGTCATCCATCATAGTGCCTATGGTGGATGACGGAAGCGCTTGAAGCCACAAGCCTGACTCCCATTCTCCCACAGCCAGCAGACGGGCACGCTCAGCAGTATTAAAGGACGTATTTACTAGGATATTTCGTATAATACTGCAGAGCGGCACGTCCCACGGTTTCTGGGAGGCTGGGTTGTCGGGTAAATCCGTATTGGGACAAGCCATCTTCCAGGCGTTCAACGCATCGGTCAAACACAGAACCTCAAAATCGACCAGTGAGGAAGATAAAATTTTCCTGGTTAATTTGTCGGTACCGTGGACCGAAGAGAGGAAGGCCGGTAAACTTATACTTGAAATTTTGCGGACGCCGAGACCACCCAGGCGAATGGGAAGTGTAGCTTGCTGCCACGCTCGGTCGTCCAGGGCCACATTTAGAATAGAAGTTAGTGTGTTTCTAATAATTTGGTCTACTTTTTCTAAAAGTTGTGGATGCTTCCATAGATGGGAGGAGCGAAGGCTATACGTAAATTTTGGTCCAAAGCAGCAGTATCGAATTAGTGTGAAGGCCGAATGGATGTTAATTTTGAATAGTCTTTCCGAGACGTCATGAAAATTTTGAATTTTTTCCTCAACAAACTTTGGAAAGGATTCGTCAAAAATTGGGGACCCCAGGAGGTGAAGAGAGTTTCTTTCCGTAATTTTGATATTTGGTGCTATTGTATTAAATTTTGCTATGGTAGTCTGTCTGTCAGTGGTTTGGGGAAGATAAATTTCACATTTTGAAAGGTTAAGGTCTAGGCCAATGGAACTAAATGTTTCTTTTATAAAAGCTAAATCTTTTAAGACTGTGTCTACATCACCTCCTAGGGTTCCGTCATCCAAATACCATACGTTGAATTCAGAATTTAGTTGTCGAATAATTGGATTTATTGCCAAACTAAAAATGACTGGCCCAAGAGGGTCACCCTGTTGACATCCAACGGCTGATTTCAAAAGGTTGTCTTTATAAAGTAATTTAGAGGGGTGCCTGTAACATTGATATAGGAAACTGTAAATTTTGGGTATTTCTTTTTGGACTTCTGTCAACAAGGTGTCCCTGTTTACGGAATTGAAGGCATTTTTAATGTCAACCTTAAGGATGACCTCACCTTTACCGCTGTTGAAGTAAGTCGATAATGCAAGTACCGCAGCCTCACAGCCCCCTTTCGACCCGAAGCCCAGCTGTAGGGGCTGGAATTTGCTGGCCAGTGTTTCGCTGTAGAAAGCACAGCAAATTTTGGCTGCGGTACGACGGTAAGTGGACCCTACGGCAATGGGACGAATGCCGCCATCCTTCTTGCGCAGGGCACACAGATTTGCCCCATACAAGATATCAATGACGGATTCGTTCACATTGCCGGAGAGCATGAGATTGATGAGGGCCGTCAGTTCCTTCAGAAGAGACTCACCAGCCTCCCCGGCGCCTGAACACATTAGGTCCTTCGAATGTTGAGGTGTCAGGCCGTCGAGACCGCCGGCGGAGCCACTTCGAAAGGAGCACACGGCCGCACATACTTGTTGAGCTGTAATTTCAAGTGTGTTGGATTCCGGATCGGGTGGGACAGGGAAGGAGAGGTCATCTGCCGGGGCGGGATGTTTGCTTTCCAGGGCTGTAAGTGTTTCTGGAGAGTACGGCGCAACCACATCGCTGCTAAAGATGATCCTAGCTGCACCACTGATATCACCTTCGCCTAGTTTAGATTCCACATGGTGCAATAAGCCTCTTTGGGGGAGGTGCGCTGTTAATTTAGAGTCGAAACTTTGGGCCGAAATGTTACAATTATCCTTGATTTGTGCTGTTAAAGATTTTTTATTTGCCAACTTTTTTTGCACATGTAGAATTCTAAACAGGAAGGTGAGTAGTTGCTCCCAAGCACTTTGAGAGTTCTCTCGGACGGCGAGGCGAACACAACGCGCTAAACTTGAAGCCACGGATGGTCTCGCGCCACGAGGAACTTTCTTTAAAACTGTGGTTGAAGTTTTTAATTTTGCAAGTGTTTTCCAAAAGGGTTGAGCGGGTGAAACAGGTGTTAGGGAAGTGGGTATTGTCGGGCAGGATGAAGGCAAATTGTGGAGCTTGTGTTTCTTACCCCAATGTACCTTCAAGCCACGTTCACCTTTAAAAAAGCGTGCTTGGGGACAATGAGGGCATCTCACTAGGATATCCAGCGATGTGGCAGGTTGACTGGCGCTTCGTACGGCGTTACTACTGTCGTCATTGTTCAGCATTAATAATAAAAAAGACTACTTACACGATTTTTAGTATCACAAATTATAAGAACTAGAATAAAACAAAAATAACAAAAATGACGTAATAAAGAAATCTGTCAAAAGCCAACTGAAGCACGATGACAGCTGCGCAGTCGCGCTGGCGGCCTGGGGCGCCGCGCCGCCGTATGTCATTTTGGCGCAGCCCCGGCAACCGTTGCCGTGAGACAGCGTCGGCGTCGCGTCAATATGTCAGTTGGCGTTGCTTTAAATTATGTCTGGATCTCCAACTGAGCTTCGAGAATCGCAGTTGCACTTAGTGCCACGGTACGATGATGTGGAACTGTAGGAATCGGCAGGAGATGCCGATACTGATCCGCTTCTGTATCGCACAGATTTTTTCAATGCGCTCTTATACTGGTAGCAGCGTGACGTCTTTAATTCTCCATATTTTGTTTTTGAGTTCAATTTATTAGTGGAATGGCTGATATTCAGATGTTAATCAATTTTTATCAAATCTTGATAAAAATTTTATATTATATTTATATTGCATTATATTGTTTAAAACTAAAACAATAATTTATCTTGTAGCATGTACTCATCGCCACTACAAAATAATATTCTCATGTTATAATCGGGTATAAACAATAAAAGAGAAAAGACGGCGGCATATGATTAGTTCCGATTCCGATATCGCCGCGCGCAAACTGATCTTGCGCGCACTCTACTTAGTATCCGAGTCAGGTTGCTCCATTTTTCTAGCTCATTTTGCTTGCTATTGCATTCTTTTAGTAAAATTATAATGAAAACTTAACCTATCTCGGTCCAGCATGCTCCAATTTTCGGGCTCGCTTCACTTGCTCTTTGATAATACCGGATCCAAGTCAGAATGCTCCAAATTTCTAGCTCGCTTCGCTTGCTCTTGCATTCTCTTAGCAACATCACATTCAATGATGATGTGGTTGCAATGCTATGATTTTAGTTGTTCACTCCTAGGACCTTTTAAGTAATTGTGCCATAGTTGATTTCTTTCGGTAATATTGTTAGTTATAGTTTTATTAATCCAATCTAAGTATTTTCGTTTTTGAAATATTTGCATCATCAATTTGCTTTTTGATGTAGGTTCCAAAGGGGGTAGGGGGGTAGGGTTTTTGAGATAGGTTTTGATGTAGGTGTGCCGTAGCTATGGTCTTCCAGTAGTAGATTTCC
Organism: Fissipunctia ypsillon; assembly: GCA_947568875.1. Taxonomy (NCBI): domain Eukaryota; kingdom Metazoa; phylum Arthropoda; class Insecta; order Lepidoptera; family Noctuidae; genus Fissipunctia; species Fissipunctia ypsillon. The sequence goes on from OX387667.1 coordinate 6,430,247, forward strand.
CTTTTGTATATTGTTAACAAGTTCGCTGTAGTCGATTGCCGATTGTGTGCGATTGTCGATTGTTGTCAATGTTTTCTGCATAAGTGATTGCTTATACTTCTTTACACCTACGTATATTTGCTTGTGGCTGTGTATAAAGTTGACTCAATTAATGCCATGTGTATGCTGGAATCGGAAATATTTGTACACACATGATCGATTATGCTTTTTGAATTTACTGTTTGCCAAGTTGCATACTGTTCCTGAGTATTGTTGATTATAGAGTAGCTTGATTCTTGTACCATGTTCCTGTAGTCTGTTGTTTTACGTTCATTACGCACTAAATCTATGTTAAAGACACCAAATACAACTGTTTTTTCCTCAGTCTTTATAACAGAGTCGAGTACGTTTGATGGATTTGTTTTGCGTTCGTATTAGGTGGTTTGTAAATTATTCCAACGCTCAGAGACAGTTTTTCCAGCTGAATAAATAAAAAATTATTACCATGTACGAAGCGGTCTTCTTTTATGTTGAACTTGATATTTTGGTGTACATAATACCTTGAGAGAGTGTCTTGAACTAATAATAATAATTATTATTAGTTCAATAATAATTTAATTATAATTTATAAATTGTTCACACAGCTCTTTTCTGCAAAACAAAGATAGTTTGAATGTCGGCGGCATTTCCGCACAACAGAATACTGTATGACATTACACTTTGAAAATAGCTAAAGTGCACTAAACGGGCTGTCTCTATGTCAGTTAAATTACAAATTATTCTAACAGCGTATGCTGCAGAGCTTAGTTTTTTTAACAATTTATCTATATGTGGCCCCACTGAAGCTCAGCATCCAAAGTTAAGCCCAAGAATACTGTGCTATTTTCAGGATTCAATTCTTCGCACTTTATCAACACATTAACCTGCCTAACATGAGGTAGCGTAAACTTAATCCATTTGGTTTTTTTTTTCATTAAGAAATAAATTATTTACATTTAACCAGTGGAACTACTTTTGAGATCGCGCTATTTACATCGTCAGTAACCAGCTATTGACGTTTAAACAGAAGTGAAGTGTCATCCGCAAACAACACTATATCATGATTATCCTTTATGAGGTAAGGTAAGTCGTTAATATAAATAAGAAACAAGAAATGACCAAGAATTGAGCCCTGTGGGACTCCCATTGTTATTGTCCCGGGAGATCTTTTTCCATTAACGTCAACACTCTGAATCCTATTACTCAAGTATGAAGTAAAAAGATCCAGAGTGGTGTTCCGGATCCCGTAGTGGCGGAGTTTCCTGATTAACGTTTCATGAAGAACGCAATCGAATGCCTTGGACAAATCACAAAGATGCCTAAGGCATCGCATTTATCTTCCCATGCATTATTAAATTAAATTAAATTATTAAATTAAATTAATTTATTCGATAACTTAGGACTAGATTATATTGTGGACGCGGTTACAAGGTATAACGTTTTTTTTTTTAAATCTAGTTAGTGGGTGCAGTACTGTTCCTCTAGATAGGTTACGACGTAACCTGTGTTTAGATAAAACAGTTCTGATCCCCTGTGGTAATATAGTGGTTTACTTATACCTAGTACGTGAGCAGCAGAGTGTATTAAGTTACATTAAAAAATAAGGTTATATAAACAGGAAAAAACGAAAAACCAAAGGTCCCATTTGAATCAATAAAGATTACAGTTTTACAGAAAAATAAAAGTAAAATAAAAACAAGGTAAAAAAAAAAATTTAAATTAAAAAATTAAATTAAAAAAAATTGTTCAGTGTTATTATGTTTGGAATAATGGAATAAATAGTGTAGTATGTGTTAGGTTTTTATTATTGATATGTTGTGTGTAATGCATGAATGTGTTTAAGTCACTTCCTTAGGAATTCCTCCGTTTCATTGTAGTTTAAGTTAAGTAATAAAGTGCGAGCAGTCTTTTTACAAGTAAAATATTTTAAACCAAAAATTTGGGTTCTTGCGCTAATTTTATTATAAAGTGAAGGGGCCAAGATATAGAGCGAATTTTTTAATAAAAGCTGTGCGTGCCGGTGGAACTGTGCAGATAAGGTCTTTACGGCGTTTAGAAATTTGCTTAAAAGGTGTACTTTTGTGTTGTCGTAAGACTGTTTGTAGGATAAATTGTTGTCGCACATTAAGTAAATTGCAAGATCTATATAGTTCGGTAGTTGGAAAAAGAATCGGTCTGAATGTTGCCACTTTTAAAATAGCTCTGTGAGCAATCTCAAGGGGCATAAGTATGGTTTTTGCAGCCCCACCCCAGCAAGAGATACAGTAAATGAGGATTGACTGACAGAGAGCAAAATATACCTTCCGGATAATTAAAGGATTGGCTACATGTCGCAGAGTTTTAAAAATATAAATAAGCTTACGTAAACGACCAGTAAGTGAGTTGATGTGTGATCCAAAATTAAGGTTTTTATCTAGAACTATCCCAAGATATTTAACTTGTTCCACTGAGGTGGAATTGTGGATGGATTGTGTGGGACAAGAATGGGCTTTGAGACAGATTGAGGTTTTTGGTTGGGAAGAGTTGGAAATTGAAAAAGTGATGAAGTTAGTTTTATTGGCATTGAGAGTGAGAGTGTGAGATGAAAGCCACTTCAAGACAGAATTAAAGCCGTCCTGTGCCGTTGCTTGGAGTTGCGACCATGAGTTTGTGGAGAAAGTGATGGCAGTATCGTCTGCAAAAGAAACTATTGTAGTATTTGGAATTCGGAGACTGCAAAGGTCGTTAATAAAGACTAGAAATAGTGTGGGTCCCAAAATGCTTCCTTGAGGCACGCCATACTGAATGGGTAGCTCAACACTTTTATGATTCTCTATAGCCACTAGCTGGGAGCGATTGGTAAGATAACTCTTGAATAGATCAAGAGGAGCCCCCCCCCTCACACCTACACCTTCAAGCTTGAGTAAAAGAGTAGAGACGGGAACGGTGTCGAATGCCTTCGCAAGATCCAGAAATATAGTTAGGACTTTATCGTTGTTATTCAAATTATTCACTATATTGTTGACTAACATATGGACAGCGTCACAAGTGGATTTGTTCCTGCGAAAGCCAAACTGTTGGGGTGATAACAGCTTGAAGTGTTCGAGGTAGCGCACAAGCCGTTTGTTTATAAGGCGTTCAAGCACCTTAGACAAGGCACTAAGAACAGCTATTGGGCGATAGTTATTTGGCAATCTCCCGTCGCCACCCTTAAAGATAGGATGAATGATTGCCTTTTTAAAAGAAGTAGGAAAGGTAGCCGATTCAAAGCAAAGGTTGAAAATGTGGCATAGTATATGTGCAAGGGTTCGAGCATAATTATCTTCTAAGAAAGGTTTGAGATATGCCATCCCATCCGAATCCGAATGCTCGGTAGGCAGGGATAAAATCTCGAATAAACTCTTGAAACAGCATATAGACTTCCTTGCCCCGGCTCTTACGTACATTTTCAATCTATGTCTGCAAACAGGTATTTTCCCATCACATCTAAAATGCTCAGAAGTGCGTCCAATTTTTAAGGGTGGCGATAAAAAGGAAGTATCTAATTATCGCCCAATCTCAATTCTCCCCTCTATATCTAAATTGTTAGAAAAGATAATAAATAATAGACTTACAAACTACTTGGAAAAAAATGAGCTACTTGCTAATAATCAGTTTGGTTTCAGAGCAGGGAAATCTACGGATGAAGCAGTTTCTACACTAACTAATTTTATAGCTACAAATCTGGATAATGGGCACAAATGTCTGTCTATTTTCCTAGATCTTAAAAAAGCGTTCGACACAATTTCTATCCCCATCTTAATTTCCAAACTTGAGAAGCTGGGAGTCAGAGGAACTCAGCTACAACTTTTCCAGAGCTATCTCACCGGGCGGAAACAGAGCGTTCGAATAGATAGTCATGTAAGCTCTGATCTTCCGGTTTCCTTCGGTATTCCTCAGGGCAGCATTTTAGGCCCAACCCTCTTTCTCATATATATTAATGATCTCACAAGTATCTCCATTCCCAATGTCGATATAATATCATATGCTAATGACACAGCTCTCCTCCTTTCCGCCGATACATGGGAAGAGGTCTTTAATGCTGCCCAAACTGGATTTAACGTTGTTGGCAACTGGTTTCGTTTTCATCTTTTGACTCTAAATACTGAAAAAACAAAATTTCTGACTTTCAGTATTCGTCAGTCACCGCTTATTGTGACTAACTACAGTATAGTGTCTCATCAATGCTCTCAGAGAATAAATTGCACTTGCGAAAAAATAGAACATGTTAACACCATCAAATATTTGGGGGTTTTGATAGACAGCAGTCTCAGCTTTAAAGACCATATAAAATTACTTAGCGCTCGAGTCAGAAAGCTCATTTACGTCTTCAAGAAGCTGAGACATGTTGTGGATGCTTTGTTATTAAAACAAATCTACTTTGCCTTATGCCAGTCTATCATAACTTATTGCATCTCATCCTGGGGAGGAGCTCCTAAAACGGTTATTAAACCTATTGAGATTGCGCAACGCGCTATCCTAAAGGTCTGCACTTTTAAGCCTCGATTATTTTCGACTAAGTTATTGTACCATTGTACTGTGAAGTACTTACTGTCCGTCAGCTCTTCCTACTTACTATCGTTCTAAGGCAACATAAAGGTTTGAGCTATGACCCCAATGATAATCGTAGACGCAGGAATCAAATTGTGTGTTCTCGTAATCACTACCCACACACGTCTTTCATTAAAAGATTTTTTGTATTTTTGGGTCCCTATATCTATAACAAACTTAACTCTTACTTACAATTTTATTTCCTAAACAAAACCCAGTGTAAAAATAAGATGAAGGACTACTTTTTGACACTATCTTATGAAGACTCAGAAAAACTTTTAATCATTCCAGAGTAACCAGGTTTCCTTTAAGCTATTTAACATCATATACAACTTTTTACTACTTTCTCAACTTATACTATCACACCCACATGCACACTCAAGCTCACGCACCCACATACACATATCTACATGCATACACACCGACTTACTCTCGTCCACACTCCACAACTCTTTTTAAGTGTACCTAATCATTTTCTTTATTTTAATAACAAATAAACTGTAATATTAATCTACTTTTTGTAATATCTAACTAAATTGTAAATGTTTGGCTAAAATTTTTCAGTCTATTGTCAGAGAGGTTTGGCGCTGTATGCCGAGATACAGGTTTTTCACCTAGTTCGGCTACAGATGCTATTATGTTGCATTATTATCATTATAGCCTACAAATGTATTTTTACGCAACATGGTTTTAAAATGTTAATATTTTTGGTGTCAATAAAAATTATTATTATTTATTATTTATTTATTTATTATTATTTTATCCAGTGGCCACATTAACCCTCAGCTGGTTAATGGTAGCTATGACTTCATCAGGATCTGTTTGTTCTAAGACAAAAGATTTGTTGGATTTTGAACTATGAGTGAGGGGTTCGTGATTTTGAATATTTTCTGCAAGTTTTTTCCCAATGTTGACAAAGTATTCGTTTACCTTATTGCAAGACTGTTCGGGAGAGTAGGAGTGGGTTAAGAGTTGGTTGGAGGGATTCTTCGTTTTTTGAGAATTTGTGATAGCTTTTATGGTGTCCCATAGTTTTTTAGGATTTTCAGATGCCTTTTTTAGTTCTTCCGAGTCGTATTTTCTTTTTATTTTTTTCAACAGGTTTACACAAAAATTTCTGTATCGCTTATATGTAAGTAATATTGTAGGATTTTCTGGAGACAGTTTCACTTTTTTATGAAGAGAATCTCGGTGCCGGATACATCGCAGCAAGCCTGGCGTAATCCATGGTTTCAGTGTTCTTTTACTTGCTGGGACTTTGACAGCTGTCGTGAATTTATCTATTGCATTTTTTAGTATATGTATAAGGCTGCTGATAGCTTCGTTAGGGTCAAAGATTAAAAATTGAGGGCTAAAGTTTAAATTTTCCATGTAGCTATCGCTACATGGAAAATTTAACATTATTATTATTATTTTTATTTAGTTTTTATTTTTATTTAGAACTTGATAAAGTTCTTCGTAGTTTATTTTAGAGAAGGAGTTCTGGGTGGTCGGTTTTGTTTTTTTGTTATTTATACATACTAGGGAAGAGCAATGATCAGCGAGCGTTGTGTCGTAAATTAGGGTAAGAATAGAGGCCTTGGATCGGATCATGATATGGTCTAGGCAGTTTTGTCCTCTAGTAGGCTGTGTATGAGCTGGTAGGAATCCGTGATACGCCATGGTGCTAAGGTATTCGTGGGAACGTGAATCTTGGGTAGTGGGTTTAATATCCAGATTAATGTCTCCAGTTAATATGACTGATTTGTAGGATCCGAGGCATGGAAGGATGTTATTGAGTGCTGTAAGAAATGTATGAATGTTTTCGTTTGAGGGAGAGCGGTAGATACATAGTACAGCCATTTCAGAATTTAGCATCACGAGGAGACCCGACGCCGATCCAAGGAAATCAGGTTCTTCGCAAATTATTGCAATATCTGACTTAGCATACACAACCTCCCCGTCGCTCTGATTAAGGTGTTTGGTAGTTTTGTATGTTCTATAGTTTTGTAGCGTAGGAATATAGGTGTTACTAGCGCGCGGTAACCAGCATTCAGTAAGCACTAGAAGGTCACAGTCCATATTCATACGGTGGATTAGAGTTTGGAGGTTTAGGTAATTGCAATTAATGGACCGGATATTTTGTGTTAGCGATGTGAACCAAAAGCTCCCGTTTTTAAGGTATGATTTGGTGTCTTCAGGGGTACATGTATGAGTCTCGGATACAGAAAATTGGTCAAGATGTGACATTAAATCATTTATGTTATGAGACATAGTTGTAAGAAATTAAGGACAAATACATAATGGAAAAGGCTATATGAATGAGGTGGTATAGTTTTAGGGACTTTCTTTATCAGTAATAACGAGCGTGATGTAGTGATATTGTGTGTAAATTTTGAATTATGTGTTGGTTTTAACAAAAGATTATATAAAGAAAATTGAGTTGATATGTTTAGTGTACAGTAGTTTACATTAATGATTTTAAAAATGATAACAACATGATAACAACATAAACCAATTATAAATATGTCCTAAAATTTCAACACCAGCATCAGTAGCTGAACGACCCCTTGTAAAACCGAACTGTTTGTTATGTAATAATTCTTAAGAATTATTAATAGTTCTTAAGAAGAGTTCTGTTTATGTCACGATCATCTCCTTCAGCTGCCTTAACGCAGCCACCCGGTATATTAAACAGTATTTCTTGGAGTTCTTGTCCTCCCCAATATAACTAACTTGCGCGTTTTTAGAACTAATATTAACATCAGCAGCTTCCAGGTAAATATATAAACCAACGTCCAACGTCCCCAACGTTCCCATCTAGCTCCAACAGATCCTGCTTCACCATCGCACTCAAATTTTTTTAAGGTAAGACTCGACATCATATTTTAATCTGTGGACAATGAAACAAATAAAGAATGTCTAATTTAGGTCACCAAAAATTAAATGGGCATCATGCCTTTAACAACTCGACACTTCATTATTTATTTCATACAGCGTTCATTCACACCATATTCCAAATTAAACTAACAATGTGGTATTGATTGTCTTCAAACTTCAGGAAATGGGCGTTAGCCATACACAAAACATCATATTACGGGCATCACCTGTTACGAAGTCTTTACAGGCGTCACCTGTTCCCGGACTACCAGGCATCATCTGGTAACATCACAGCTTAACACAGACGTCGCATCATGTACTTACAGGTATCACCTGTACTAAATTACATTACGAAGTCCTTACAGGCGTCACCTGTTCCCGGACTACCAGGTATCATCTGGTAACATCACAGCTTAACACGGACGTCACTCGTTTGTGTCCAACTCATCACCCTGATATTGTACATCATTAGACTTATGTAGCAGGCGTCACCTGTAATTTAGTACATTGTAGCGAAAAAAAAAATAAAAAGACGGAAAATTCACTTTTCTGCTACGACACGTTTAATTTTGTTTATAAAATAAAAATAGAAAATAACATTAAAAGGTAGAAAAAATGAATATTATTGTATCAAAAAGTTGCAGGTTGAGTTGTGTGAAGGGAATAAAATAGAGAACTTTGGTCCGATAGGTACGCGAATAACGAACGAGAAAATAAACGTACTATCTAGTCGATTGCAATCACTAGTAAGTAACGCTACCAAAACATATCGTTATAAAAAAATTAGAGAACCAAGGTATCTCGCATTTTACATATTTGAAAATAAAATTAAATAGTTAATGAATTAAAAAAATCTGCAGAGGATTACTATCTACACTATTAAATTTGTACGTAAAATATCATAAAAAAAACCGTGGCATAAGTAATTGCGTCCGGCGAGGTGACGTAGACTGTAGGTTGTCGCAGGTTCAGGAACTGGCGTTGTTTGTGAAACCTTCAGCGGTCAAAATGCGACCCAACTCTCGACGTTGGCTGAGGACGTCCAGCGTAATTTTAGGCCAAAACCTGGAGGCCGAAAGGCGGCCTGTTCTAAGCTGATCAATCCAGAAAAAATAAAGATGAATGCTTAGAATAATACTTAATATACCATTCTCAATATAGTTTTGCCATAAGGTATTAATAGGACGGCAGAGATAGTCTGGTTCACTTGAAAAAAACTCGTTAATTTTCCACAAACTGGGTCCGTATCAATAGATTCAACTTTTGCAACTAAGAAAAAAAATGGGGACCCATATGTCAGAAGAAAAATAATTCGAATCACGAAATAAAAAGATAAAAATCGACCAGGCTCAAATACAAACGGAAAAAAGGTTGATTATAAAGAACCAAAAAGTTTTGACATGCAGAGTTATGCTGCAACATACAGGAAAAGACTCATGTTCTCTTATATACGAGTATCATTACTTGATACAATAACCTAATATTGGTCTAGTCTAGTACTAGATAACGAAGTCAGTCATGCAACTCAACAGTATGTACGCATTTTGTAAATATTTGTAATCTGAAAAATAATACAATTCTGAGCCGACCGGGAATCGAACCCGGCCCCCGTAGTTCAGAGGCAGGAATTTTAAATCATCATCATCATCTGTTTTAAATATGACTTTTAAATGTATTCCTTAATCATATGACATTTTCCTTCTATAAATAAATCATGTATAAGCGATGCATAATCATGCATAAGTGAGTACTTATTTTTGTTTTAGTTAGCAATGAGAAATGTAAACAACCGTCCCGATTGATAATAATACCCTACAGCACCAGTAAAACAACGCAGTCGTCTCGCGTCATAGGTAACTAGATAGATATGATAACTACACGAATAGAATGTTCCTTTACTTCACAGCGCCTCACCGTAATTTGTACTGTGAGTTTAATTAGTTTGAACAATCTTAGGCCCGTATTACAGAACGTCACTCAACACTCAAGCATTACTTAAAAATAAATTCAAGACATTTGATTGGTTGAATCTAGTTTTAAGTAATGCTTGAGTGACGTTCTGTAATACGGGCGTTAGTCTCAAATCTCAAAACACTGTACATTTTTTTTTGGGTATAATTTAATATTAATAACTCACAGTAGTCCTGTTAATCCTCGTCGCCAAATGAAATGAAATGAAATGAAATTGTTTATTCTGTAAATAGCTTATCGGAATCACTTTTACACGTCATATTAAAATAGATGGAGTCGACATTTCCTATCTGACACCCCGAGAAGAAATGGCGAAACAAACTCAGGGATCAAAGTCTCTTTTAAAGTCCTGACATAATCTTGGTCAAATCATGTGATGACTATGCAGATCCGTGTCTGAAATGATCATTTGAGGAAAGAACCACACAAATTTGAGTGAACCTGTCCAGTCAGTGCAAGCATTCGTCAATAATCGTGTAGCTCAGCTCAGGACTTAAGGAGCTCAACGACTCGACGAACAATACCACAGAAAGGACATTTGGGTAGGCCGCATAAAGTACTCAAAATGCCAGACCATCATTAAAACTAAGTGAGAAAGAAAAAAATATAGATAACCCACATGGTGCTCACATTCACCATAATTAAAGTAATATAATACTTTTCAAAGTAAATATTCATGTCATTTTGTACATAATATTCAACAATGTCAATATGGTATGTAAAATGGTACCTATATAATGATGATTCTGCATGATATTAAAATGTCAAGTTTTACGATTTTATCACAAGGTTTAGCAAAGCGAGCAGCTCAATCCCAAGCTTTTTTGTCTTTTAAATAGTCAGAAATTTTATAGTACCCTTTTTTACAAAGTTTGGTTTTAATACAGCTTTTAAATCGTTAAGTTTCGAATGTCAATGAGAAGTTTGTTGTAAAAGCGTATACATTGACCCATGAACGAGTTGTCTACTCTGTGGAGGAGAGTGCGATGTAGGTACAGCAAGAATCTGTTTATTCCTGGTATTTAAACTATGAATATTTAAATTGGTATTTAAACTTTAGGTAAATATAGACGAATTACTTATTCCAAATAACATATTTTTTTAATGTATTTAAAAGTGTTGTCCCGAATTTCGGGACAGATGTCCCGGAAAACATTTAGTCCTAAGGAAGTCTCCGTTTCTTCTCGTGGTTTCTTGTCTCTGTTCTTCGAAGTTTAGGCAAATAGGCACTACCTGTTCCTATCACTGGTCATAAGTCAGGTAGTCCCGCGGAACCCAAGAACTATAGACCGATCACGTGTTTGTCGACGGTCTATAAATTTCTTACATCCATTTTGAGAGCGAAAATTAATATACACATTGACAGTAACTTGATTATGTCTGCTTCTCAAAATGGATGTAGGAACCGGTCCCGCGGTATAAAGGAGCTACTCCTCATCGACATGGCTATTAGCCAACAGTTTCGTCGATCCCGCAAAGATCTGTCGACATGCTGGATAGATTATAAGAAGCCCTACGACTCAGTGCCACATACATGACTCATGAGGGTGCTGGAGTTGTATAAGATTGATGCAACTCTAGGCACCTTCCTTGAGTCGTGTATGGAGCAATGGAGGACGGTCCTTCACTATCCAGGGGAATGATGAGCCTGTATGCATTAAACAGGGAATATTTCAGGGCGACAGTTTGAGTCCACTTTGGTTCTGCTTAACCCTGAATCCTCTAAGCACACTGCTGGAGGATTCAGGTCTAGGCTATCGGTTGAAGAGAGGTGGTCAGGTCATATCTCACCTCCTCTACATGGATAACTTAAAACTCTTTGCCCCCTACAAAATGAGACTGATGGAGCTACTGAAGGTAACTGAAACTTTCAGTAACGCCATCAGGATGGAATTTGGTGTGGCCAAATGTGCAGTCATGCATGTAAAGCCAGGGGAGATTATGGAATCCGACGGAATTCAATTTTAAAGCTATAAGTATTTGGGTGTGTCGGAAGCGTTAGGGATCAATGTTACTTAAATGAAGTAATTGTTGAAGAAGCGCTTCTTTGGTCGCCTGAAGAAGGTATTAATTTAGGTTCTTTCAGGCGGAAACAAGGTGCGCGCCTTTAACGGTTGGGTCGCATGCCGGTTTTGATGTACTATTTCGACATAATCAAATGGACTCAGACTGAACTCGACGTCCCAGATAGAAGGGTCCGTACATTGCTGACCGCAAACCGGATACATCACCCACGCTCAGCGGTGATGAGACTGTACATCCTGTGGAAGTGCGGAGGTCGAGGCTTTTTAAATGCGAAGACCCTCCAAAACCGCCAGGTGTTCAGCCTCAGGGAATATTTTTTTAAAGCTGACGTGGGTATGCACTACGATGTGATCGCAGTGGACAAGGGGCTCACCCCGCTCTCCATGGCTAAAGAGAACTGATGCAAACCTGCTTACTACAGATGACCACAAGGCAGTATGGCAAAACAAGGAGCTTCACGGGCGCTTCTATCGGGCTCTTCATGAGCCCGGTGTAGATTTCTTAGCGTCCGTATCCTGCCTACGTTTTGGCGACCTTTTCGGGGAAACTGAAGGTTTCGTCTGTGCAATTATGGACGAAGTTATCTTGACGAATAACTATCGGAGACATATTATGAAGGACGGGACGGTTGACGTGTGTCGGGCATACCACCATCCGGGTGAGTCTATCATACATAATATCATCTCTGGTTGTTCTCGTCTGGCTAACGGCGAGTACTTGTACAGACATAACCAAGTGGCCAGGATTATTCACCAGCAACTTGCTTTGAAATACAAACTTGTGGACTCTGAGGTACCGTACTACAAGTATGTGCCGACCCAGTTCTCAAAAATAACCAAGTCATGTTGTACTGGGATCGGTCTATCATTACGGACAGGACTATTGTCGCCAATTAGCCTGATATAGTGGTGATAGATCGATTAGCGCGCCGCGCAATGATACGTGATGAGAACCTCATGAAAGCTGAGAAAGAGAAACAAATAAAATATCTCGACTTAGCACACGAGGTTGTTGACATGTGGAATGTGAGCTCGGCTGTTATTGTGGCGATTGTCGTAAGGGCCAATGGCCTGATGGCCGGAAGCCTCAACCAACATCTCTGGAGGCTCTCATTAGGCGGTTGGATCAAGAGCTTGATTCAGAAGGCAGTACGCCTTGATATGGCTCGTATTGTGAGGAGGTTCCTGTCTCTGTAGCCCTAACCACCGTAGCTTGGACCCTGCTCCCGACACCAGTGACCTGTATTTTTTATGTTTAAATGTTTTTTATATATTTTTATTTAAAAAAAAATTAAAAATGTAACTAAATAAGGAAGAAAATTAATAAACGACATAAGCTATACTAATATTATAAAGCTGAAGAGTTTGTTTGTTTGTTTAGTTGAACGCACTAATCTCAGGAACTACTGGCTCGAACTAAAAAACTTTTTTAGTGTTGGATAGCCCATTTATCGAAAAACGCTATAGGCTATATACCATCACGCTACGACTGATAGGAGCGGAGCATCAATGAAAAATGTTGCTAAAACGGGGATTTATTCCTTTTGAGAGCTTCTGTTCCGTGCGCTGCGTAAACGGTTAAAGTTACGAAAAAATCATGTACTTATAACGGAATTGTTTCTCTTAAAAATTTCTAAAAAAAATCCGCAATAGCATAACAATTATGTCTATCTTTTAAGGTTGGCTCACAATAACTTTTTTAATGGTAAGTAATCAAATTTGTTATAAAATAATGCATTATTTGCGAAGGTGTTTTCATAAACATGGTATTATTCCTGATCCAAATAAATAGTTTCATAATCAAGGTTGATTAAGTAAATTCCTTTTTAAATTATTCGAATCGGACCTTTCGTTTAGTAATTACGATGGGCATAAAAATGCTTAAAGTAAGAAAAATGCGCTTAGTCTATTAGTTACCTACACATATTATTTTTTATTGACTGTTTGAATGCGCTAATCACTGTCACTCCCAGTCAAATTAGATTTTTTTTTTGCATTTTATAGCCCAATTCTCGATGAATGCTATGGCTATTTAACATTACGCTAGGACCCTTAGAAGCCGAGCAAAAAGAAAAAAGTAAGAACGAGCGCTAAGCGAAAACTAAGTAACAGCGCGAGCAGGCGATGCGATGCGACGGGGTGGGACGGGGAACAAGAAATTTTACGCGGACGGAAGCTATTAATGTATAATTCTGTTCCAATACACTCAAGCGTTCAACTTGAAATGTTTGTACTTGATAAGTGGATAAGTAGTGTAAATATGTCTCATATAGTCTTCGGTAAAATTCCTAGTATTTCTAAAGCTAAACACTGCTACATAACAGTACTTTACAACTAAAATACTTATGCATTTCTTATGTTCAGGAACAATATTCAGGTTAACATACAATTTTTACTGACGGTTCCAAACAAATGACGTAACAAGACGTGATGTGACGTGACAAGGGCGGGTGCGAAATACGCGTGACGTGACCTATGACCCCGCTCACAAAAAAATGGTCTGCCAATGTTTTTATCACCATTGATGACAACATAGAATGGCCCAAAGTGTCATTTGTATCTACTGATTGAGACATTTTTATGCATATTGAATTGATTGCGATATTGGAAGCTTTGTCCATTTTTCTATCAATTTAATGGCGATAAATTTGTGATTCTGACAGACTTCAAAAGTTCGCTGCAACACTTGGCTCGGCACACTTCTCACATGCGAGGTAATCCGACAGCCTTCGTGATATATAGGGTGACTGGTAATTAGTGACCGATACTTAAACACATGATTGTACTCATGATAACAAACAACTTTTACTATGGGACCAAACCTGAAATCGTGAAAAAAATAACCTGAAATCGTGAAAAAAATCAGCTGTTCCCTACATTTTGACGAGTTTGCGAACATAAATGTAGGGAACAACTGGTTTTTTTTTCACGATTTCTGGTTTGGTTCCATAGTAAAAGTTGTTTGTTATCATGAGTACAATCATGTGTTAAAGTATCGGTCACTAATTACCAATCACCCAATATTACTCTTAAAGCTTCAGTCTAATTCAAAAACGGTATGTCTTTAATGGATTCCGTCGCATTGTCAGGTAGAAGAAAATGATAAGGTTGATATGCTCGCCAAACAAGCGTGTGTTGATTGAGTTCCCATGAATATTACTCCATTGTGTGCGGACTATTTTGGAATGGTTAAAAGAAAGTGTTTAGATCTTTGACAGGAGTATTTTGATGGAAAATCAAAAGAAAAAGGGATATTGATTGTGATCTCAATAAAAACCTAATTATCATTCCATCAAATAAGTTTAATTACTTACTGAAGAAAGCTTTGTCTCTAAACTGTGATGGCTGTGGAGTGGTTGATGATGTCTTTCATATTCTGATGGAGTGTGTCGGGAATGAAAATACTAGAATAAATGTATTCAGACGATATAAAAGCTATGATATTGGCTTTTGTAATACCATCCTTGCTTTTCCAGTGTCCGATAAAAATAAACAATTGTACAAGTTAGTCAAGATAGATCGCAATCAACAATTTTGTGCTATTCTGCACTGGGTGATGTGGTCGCTAACCGACAAAGCCCTTTAAATAATAATAAAAAAAATGTTAAAGGCAAAAAGGGGTTAGGTATATCATTAATACCGGGTTAAATCGTTTCTTTGATTATCCCATACATTCCTACCCACTCAAGAAAATAAACAGCAACTTTTTTTTTATAGATATTCCTATTTTTAATTTATTTGTTTTGCTGTCAATGATATTGCATGTTACTGTATATTATCAATCTAAGATCTATCTAATTAGGTAATGATAAAACAATAAAACTGTCGAAGATACCAGAATAATATTCCGTAACTATCACTTTGAAGAAAAATATCATAGGTAAATAATAAACGGAAATATTATAATTAAACAATTCGTTAAAAACAAATTGTTTATGATATGAAGTACGTGCATAAGGTATAAAATAAAACGAGTGTACGACTAAACGCCGACAGACTGAACACCGACCAGACTTTACTTCGACGGGACTCTTCGCCGACAGACTGACAGCAGGTCGACGGAGCTCCACTACGCGGGGCTCCTATTTCTGTCTGCAGGGTTAAAAGGAACCTAACCAAACCGAACCTCGAGGTGCCCCTGACGTCGACCGTCTAGGGTTAGGATTTTCGGGTCAGGTTCGGAATAATCAGAAGTAAGGATGCCCTGTCGGCGAAGTGACCTGTCGGCGAAGTGACCTGTCGGCGAAGTGACCTGTCGGCGAAGTGACCTGTCGGCGAAGTGACCTGTCGGCGAAGTGACCTGTCGGCGAAGTGACCTGTCGGCGAAGTGACCTGTCGGCGAAGTGACCTGTCGGCGAAGAATCCCGTCGAAGAAAAGTCTTGCCGGTGTTTAGTCTGTCGGCGTTTAGTCGTATAGTGAAATAAAACTGAGTGTAGGTAACTGCGTGACTCGGTGAAATCTATCGAAATAATTGATTGTTATAATTATTATATAAAGAATAATAATGATTCTTATAGCATTAAATCACAGAAATAAACGATGGAAAAGAATACAAAAAACAAAAGTTAAAATCATAATATCATCAAAGGGAGGTAGATTTTTTCGTTAGCACGTGTATTTCTTTGTCCTTGAACATGACCTACAAGTTCAATAGAATATGGAACAGTATCGAATGTATGCCGATAAAGAAGCCAGTAAGCCAGCGCCCGATGATATTCTCGACGATTCTCGGCGGTCAGTATTTCAACCTCGATAAGGACGAGCAGGGCTGCTCAATGTGCGGGTCGGTTTTGCTTTCTTTGATTGTTTGTTTGTGACAAATATTTTTTTTTTAGAAGTAGAAATATTATTTTATGTTGAGTAACATACGCATCAGTTGAAATAGATTATAGCATTCGGCTACACCGGAAGATTGGTCTGACGATTTGAACTGTTATGCATAATTAATGGCGAAGGGTGCACTTTAAATTCACAAAGGTTTTTGATCACACGCGAAGAGACTAGTTTTATTTTAACAGAATTTTTCTATGAACTCTGACCACAAATTTTTTGCTTGTTAAATCAAATCAAAATAATTTATTTGAAGAAATATGGTACAGAAAGTTCTTAAGATAATTAAATAAATGACTTATTATGCCATTAATGTCGGCGTGAAAATTGTACATGCTTAAATATTATTTAAGGAAATGAATTTATAAACTTGAATAATGCATGCGATTATTAGATAATCTAAGAACTCAAGTAGACTTAAAGTAGGCTTAAATTAAAAAAATGGAAGTATTTTAATGTTACTTGGAATTTTGTTATGCAATTTTGATGTAAGTACATGATATAGCTGTTGTTGGATGTGAGTGTGAGATTCGTCTTGTGTTGACACAACTTGTCACTATTATGAGATCGAGGGGCATAAGAGTTGGTCGCCTGCTGAAAAAGACTTATGTTTGTTCACAAATAAACATGATTCCAAAATATAAATGCACGGTTAGGTAGGTATTTTATATTTTCTAAAGAAAGTGCGACAAGACTTTTTGTTTCAGCCCAAATATAGCCCTTAAACACTTTTACTGCATTACGAATGCTTGATCAATTTCCACACAGCGGCCCCAAATAATGTTACCATACCGCAAAATGGAGGATATACAACGTGTTCCTTTTGATATCCCATAACTCTAGAGGGTTATTGTACGCGCCATAATGAACAACTTGTATTATGGGACCAAACCTAAAATCACGAAAAAAATCAGCTGTTCCCTACATTTCTGTTCACATAACTCGTCAAAATGTAGGGAACGCCTGATTTTTTACCGCGATTTCGGGTTGCGGCAGTAATTGCGGCATTTTGAGATATCTCGCAGCTAATACGTCTCAGAGGGTAGACAAAACTATTTGTTCTATCTCAAACGTCATTTACATGTTTTTCCAGGAGCAAAATTTATCTAAATATTTCCCAAGAAATTTAACTGAGTCAGTTTCTGTCAGGGTGAACCCTTTATATGCTACATTGAGGTACAAAGGTTTTGTTCGGTATGTATAAAATTACATAAAGGGGATAGAACCGATCTGGCATATCAACCCGCCGCCATTTTGATTTTTTTTCGTAACCGCGGCGCTCAATATAAGTGGTATGCATGGGTAGAGGATACATAGACGAACAGCAAATGTCAAGTAACATGGTACCCCCCAAGTGTCACATTACCGAGATATTTGAAGGTAAAGATCGACATATGAGTACAACGACAATAATTAAAAATAGACTTATTACTTGACAGATTGTATCCAAATAATAGTTCCCAGGTTAATTATTGTTATTACTGTTTATTGGGAGAGAGTAGGTACATTAAGTACTACTAGGAGCACGTCTTTGAGTCTAATGTTAGAGAGATATTATGTGGAATTAAAGATCGCTATGCTTAGTAATAATAGAGTGATGACAAAAATGATGGGTTGGGGGGATTGTACGCATAATAATACGAACGAATAGTCTTTGGTACAAGTAGGTACTACATATCTAACTACAGAGTAACATGTCACATGATTTGTGACCAACGGGACGCGACAGCGACATGTCAACTGCGTTTCATTGCGATACGTTTTAGTGGATGTATAATTAATTGTAGTAGTAGTTTTCTCGTGCTCCTAGTAGTATTTAATGTACCTACTCTCTTTCAATAAACAGTAATAATAAAAATCAACCTATAGACACGTACAATCTGACGCCTATAGACACGTAATAAGTCCGTTTTTAATTATATAAGTTGTACTCCTATGTCGATCTTTACTTTCAAATATCTCGGTAACGTGACACTTTGGAGTACCATGTTACTGGCATTTTTTGTTCGTCTATGTGTCTTCTACCCATACATATCACTTTCATCGTGCGCCGCGATTTAAAAAAAAAATCAAAATGGCGGCGGGTCAATATGTCAGCTTGCATACAAAAAAGTTCGAACCCCTTTGGTTTTACTAAACCTTTAAGCTCAAGACCAAGTCACTCTAAGCTTTGATGAATATCACGTAACACTGAACTCTAATAAATGCTCACCTCACACACCACTTCAACCATACCTACCACAATTTAATGACTTAGAATTAACTTTGTTTTAACTCTTATTCCATTCCTCCCTCTTCATAAAAAATATTTTTGTTTTACTTAATTATGATTTTATCACTGAACCTTTTTGTTTTCTGGAGAAACCTTTAAAAGTAAAGTACTTATTACCGTATAATATATTAATATTTTATGGTGTTACTCCAGTAATGTTCTCACAGGGTGTAAGGGACAGCCCTCCGCAGACTGATGGGGTGAATTCAGTATATCATACTAAGATGACCGGTACATGAAATTATTTCAGGAACGTTTTGGGAATCCAATAAATCTGATTTATTTTATTACCTCACACGCAATGTATCGTTACCGTGGCAAAACGCGCGTAGCGAACGGCAGCGCAGCGAGCATTCGGCCGCCGAGTATTTCAACATCCATTGCTGATTTTTTTATAGTAGCTGTTTTATTTACATAAATGGAGTGCTACGTACAGAAAATGTCATTTTACATTGAACTAAAGGTATAGTAACTGAAAAATCGATTTAAAAAAAATGAAAATTTTCCTGACAATATTTTCGGTGGAATATGATTCAAAATAAGGAGCTGAATGCACCCTGTTAGTTTGCGGAGAGCTGTCCCTTACACCCTGTATATAGCGACCGTCTTTTCTCAAGTAACCGTGAACAATATAAAATAAAAAGTTGTCAGATAACTATCAAAATAATTTAATATACCAAAAGTTAAAATTCAATCTTGCGACCCACATGGTTATGTAGCCCTGAAGTTTGTACTCAACAGCCGACTTAATGTTTTGTTTGAGCATTTTCTGCTTGATGCGCGATGGCGCTGTTACCAATGTATGTATAAATATGACCAAACGGGGCAGCGGTATTCAGTTGAAAACACGCGATCAAGCGACAAGTTAACTTCCAGTACTCTCAAAGCGACACAAGCGTCTTTTTGGGAAATAAGGAAGTCCACATTACTAAGTACGTGATGTTTTTGCTACCATATCATTACGAGGATTTCGGCTTCCAGTACCCTCGTCGCCTGATGAATCAACACTATACGCTGGCGCTACCACCTGGCGACCTTGTTTCCGCTGTACCTTTGCGGACGAGAAAATACTACAGACCTTGGAGATACCTCCCAGTTGCTGGTAAAAACCTAGCCTCCAGTATCATGGCCGACGGAGACGAGTTTGAAATTAACTTGGATGTACAACACTTTGCGCCTGATGAGATAACGGTGAAGACAGCTAATGGTCGCGTTGTGGTGGAAGGCAAACATGAGGAGGAGGACGAGCACGGCTTCAGTTGCCGGCAGTTCGTGCGGCGGTACCTGCTGCCCGACAGCGCGCTGCCCAGTAGCGTGGAGTCGCACCTCTCGTCCGACGGAGTGCTCACCATCACGGCGCTCACGAAGCTGCCAGAAGCTCTTCAGGGAGGGAGGCAGGTGCCCATCGCACAAACTGGACCCGTCCGCAATAAAAACAAGGATCAGAGCAACGAACATAATGGACCCGTCCGCATGGAGAACAAGGATCAGAGCAACAGAACCGAAGAAAATATCACAAATTAATGTGATGTCTACGATCTACCTACCCTTTTTTTTTTTTTTTTTTTGTGGGTGGGAAATCATCAAATGACTTCCCGTGTTTCTTCTGTTGCCTGTGCCGGGGCCACAGTAACGGTAATTTTAAGTTGAAAGCCAGACTGATTTGTGTACAATTTTTTTTAAAGATAATATATAAATAAATGTAAGTTTAATTTTAATAAAGCTCCCTCGTCCTCCGACCCGTCGCCAACCGTGTCACACAGTATTTCTAGTACATGCTGGCGGGACAAAATACATGTCGCCATTTCCAGGAATTCGTGGTAACAACTTGTAAACAACCCTTTTCAGGTAAGGAATTCTAAGAACTAATTTGTTGGTAAACTCATTAAATATTTTTTGGAGGGGTCAAAGTCAATTAAAAGGGAGTGAAATTTGCGAATTAGTTACATTTTTAGCACACTTGTGACAACATCTTAAAATTGATAGTAACGTGAAACGATTTTTTTTTGTGATGGATTCTACCGTTGAAGATATGTACTTACTATTTTGACTTGGTTTAAAAAAAAATATTTTTGCTATAATTTGAGTTTTTATGTAATCTTAAAATAATTCTACATATTTTTCCTTCATATGAAACTTTAAAGGGTTGCAACTTTTTGTATCCCCATGTATTACATGGCTGGTGCTGGTATTTATAATATACAGATATTATAAATACAACATTCAGGCATAGATTCATGTATATTGTAGCACCCTAGATATTATTAGACACAAACACGAGCATAGTAGTTATTCCATAACTTTTGGAATAACTACTATGCTCGTGTTTGTGTCTAATAATATCTCTTATCGTGCTCATATTTATATTTATTAAAATACCCGCACACGAAATACAGGTTGTTTGGTAGAACGTTGAACATACGAAAATGGTGGTTAGTTGGGGTCATCTGCTACCCACTTGGCCCAAATTATTTGACCTTGGCCCTACCGTTTTTTTTTTACTTTCTCTTAATTTTACAGAAAATTACCAGTTTTTTAACTTTAAATTCGAATATCTTTACTTGCGACGGGTAAAACAGGCAGGATGTTATTTTGTATTAATGTCTAATAATAGCAGACTCTCATAAAATTATTGTTTGGTACAGATGTTAGTAGGAAAAAAAGTTTAGAGTCTTTAAAGGTGCAAAAAGATGTAAAAAAATACTTAGAGCAACAATTGTTTAGTAGCTCGCGTACGCTCAGACTCCAGTGAGCTGGGCAGCCATCATGCTGGAACACGATAGGCCTGTCTTCATCAAATGCTTCTTGTAGCAATGGTGGTAGATCGTTGATTAAAAACTCTAAATAATTGCTCCCATTAAGATGTTCGGGCAAAAAATGGGGCCCTATGAGCCTGTTTCCAATCACTCCGGCCCAGACATTGACTGAAAATCTTCTTTGGAACCCTCTTCGTCTCTTCGTATGGGGGTTTTGATCTTTAGGGGCCCAATGATGCAAATTATGCAAGTTGGTAATCCTTTTTTTATCGAACTTAGATTCGTCCGTCCACAGTATGCTCCGCAAAAAGTTGACATCTTCTACATCAGTATGCAATTAGTGTTGGCGCGTCCATACGCTAACAACATGTCAGCGTATTCTTCACTGGTAAAGGTAGCCATTTTTCACCAAGAAAAACGTAATAGCGCACAGGAACAAGAAACTTAACAGTACAGTAACAAGAAACTTAACAGACAGATAACACAACAAGTAATTAACAAAACGACTCGGAACGAAAACAGAAGTGACGGGCACAAACGATCGCAGAGGCAGTTAAGTCTCGACGGATTCAAATTATTCAAAATCATCGTTTTGGCCTCTTCAGCGGGCCCCGTCGGGAGCGAAAGAGAAAAAAACATGCCTTATGACTGCGCACGAGTGAGAAAAAATGTTTACCTGCTTAGTGCTCCCGAGTCCGACCCCAGTAACAAAATGTAAGTAGTTTAGTTTTCCTAGAAATTTCGCAACAAAGGAGTCTGTGCAGTGACTGGTAACAGAAAAAGGCCCTTTGAATGGGTAATTTAAGTAATCCCCTCATATAAATTGATTGCTACATTTTTTGACAACTTTACAGTTTTAAATTTCGCAAAACATTTTAATTTTGTTTCGTCAAAAACCTCCTACTTGATAAAATTGTCAAATAAGTCCTGACTTTTTGTTTTAGTAAATGTAAATTACATACCGTTAGAAAGCTCATACAGCAGAGATGTTTTGATGTTATCCTAAGTTCTCGATCGCTTTTAGTTTTTTTTTTAATGCAAGTCAAAGTTATGCTCTAAGTATTTTTTTACATCTTTTTGCACCTTTAAAGACTCTAAACTTTTTTCCTACTAACATCTGTACCAAACAATAATTTTATGAGAGTCTTCTATTATTAGACATTAATACAAAACAACATCCTGCCTGTTTTACCCATCGCAAGTAAAGATATTCGAATTTAAAGTTAAAAAACTGGTAATTTTCTGTAAAATTAAGAGAAAGTAAAAAAAAAAAAACGGTGGGGCCAAGGTCAAATAATTTGGGCCAAGTGGGTAGCAGATGACCCCAACTAACCACCATTTTCGTATGTTCAACGTTCTACCAAACACCCTGTATAGTATAATTCATATTATTTTAAAAATGTGCAAGCTAGACCGGTAGTTCGTGCGTCACAGGAGGCTGCATGCAGCGCACTGTGATTGCCTTGGAGGCTCGGACTTTATGATTTACCGGAAACCGGTTGATACCAGTATTTTTTAATTTTTTTATTTCTTGTATTGTAGTTGTACCGCCTGTACTGTTTACTATATTATCATAATTTTTCCGTAATATTATGCTTATTTATATATTTATATATATATTTTCTCTCATATACTACTTTTATTTTATTCTATCATTTTAAACTAGCATTGACATTCGTACACTCACCATTTAGGTTCATTTGAAAACCAGCGTCGGGCACCATTGTTGTCCGACATTATGCTGAAATGGGCCTATTTTGGCGCAGCCGTGAGTCACACAGTATTTACCTACATGCTTTTTTTTTGCTTTGATGTAGGTAATTGTACTTTTTAAATATTGTTTGTTTTAAGTTCTTTTTCTTTGTTTCCTTTCGTGATACTGTGTGCACTTGTGGCATGTGCCAATAAACGTTTTTTCTTTCTTTCTTTCTTTCTTTCTTTCTTTCACCCGGAAACGCCCGCAAGTTAAATTATTTACTTCTTTTCAGACCGAGTCGTAATTATGAGAAAAATGGAGTTTTTCGAAGAATGGTTAAAACATGTTAAAACTGAAAGAACAAGTCGCATTTTTGATTATGTATTTATATATATATGTGTACATCATAATATATCGGATGCTTCTGAAGATTCCCTGAGGAAACTCATAATGAAAATTTCGAGCCTTTCGTCAAAATTTAACGAAAAGTGGGATGTCTTCTGTGTTCTAGGGATACATTTCTAATTCAATTCAATTCAATTTATTTATTGCAGATATTAAAAATCCATAATATTACATAAACACAATATAAAAACATAAAGATGAATAACTTTAAAAAATATAATAATTAAAAAATATTATAAAAAATTAATCGTGAATGTCAAAACATGTATAAAAGAATAATTAAGTCAACTAATAATAATAATCAAATATACCCGCAGGGCAGCATGTGGCGAGCTGCTGGGCAGTAGCGACCCCACGTACCCTATCTCCCGGGAGAAGTCATGTTCCTCATCTCTGGCTTGCCTTTATTGGCCGGCTGGAGTGAACACTGACGAGAACTGACCTCCCACCTCATTCTTGCCTTTATTGGCTGGCTTGAGTAGAGATTCGCAAGAGCAAACGTGCTCGGAGGAAGGACGCTGATGAAGATGCTGGTAGGGATCTAGACCGTACTTCCGAGATTGTCCTGATAGCCGTGGAATACCTCTCCACTCCTCTTAAGCACCTCAAGAAATGTTGCCCCCTTGTCGCTACGACACTATGTGCTGGCGACCGTTTCCGGGGGCCCATTGTTGAGTGTGCAAGTCACCCCCTGCCATTTTATCCGTGTATTGTATTTATCAAACATTGGTCAGGCAGGGGCCATAGTCCTTCCATAGTTTTAGATAACCAGTCCACTTTAGCCATTCAAACCCATAGCCCAATATTTTTTTTGTCTCCATATCCTGCAATAGTCCTACACCAACCAGGGGTTGTCCTTGGATGCGCTTGCATAGTACGCACAGGGATAATCGTCGGTTGGTGCCTCATTTCCATTAACCGATTCGTTGCGGATGGCACGTTTCAGTGCCATCACTTTTTTTTGCGTGAGGCGTTAGGCACGGATGTGTGTCATTTTAAAATCGATGGTAACTCCTTCAATTAAGTTAAGGAAGTTTTTACTCAGAACCAAACTATCTTCATTTTTCACGTATATTAAGCTCGTAGCCTTCGTTTCTGGATATTGTAAGATTTTTTTTTAAACAGGAGTAACCAACCTTTTTGAAAGTTGAAAGTCGATTCGTTGCAGATGGCAAGTTTCAGTGCCATCACTTTCTTTTGCGTGTGGCGTTAGGCACGGATGTGTGTCATTTTAAATCGATGGTAAGGAACTCCTTCGATTAACTTATGGTTTTTACCCAGAACCAAATTATCTTAATTTTTCACGTATATTCAGCTCGTTTCTAGATATTGTAAGATTTTTTTTTGTTTTTAACACGCTTTTATTAGCTTCACTTGTAACTAACTATGTGTGTAAGAAAATCTTGGAATCTTAAGTTGACCCACTTCCCGGTCTTCGATTAGGATGTTTTGCACACGCTCTGAGTTCTGATGACAATACATGACTAGCTAAGAAACGTCATTACAAATCCAATATGGCGGCTTCCCCAAGATGGCGGACTGGCTGTTTGAAATCCACCTTCATGATATGGGTATCAAATGAAAGGGTTTGCTGTCAGAAATACGAAAAAAAATATTCACGGGACTTAAATCTAATATTTTTAGACCTCAATAATCAATCAAATCATTAGAAAATGCGAAAAGGTTTAGCACAACTGTAATAAAAAAGTCACTTACCCTCCATTTCCAGAAATACACTTATTTTGCCACTTTTAACCACTTATAACAATGTGCCTGGCCGTTCACGTTAGATTTCGAATGTAAACTAAAAGTATTCAAGCTTTGAACATGTAAAAAATGGTCAAAATACTGTTTTCTTTCCCGCATGGCTGAAGGCACAGATGCGTGTCATCTAATCGTATGGCGTTGGGCACTGAACAGTGTCACGTTATTTTTGTTCGACGCCACAGTTAGAAGTTAGCGAAATTAGACATCGCAACGAATCGGTTAAAAGCGTCTAACGGGCCTCTGCGAGTTGGCTTCGGCCCCTCATATGCCTTCCAAAGGTCCGGGACCTTAGGGTCCCGAGAAATATCAAAGAACAATCAAATATAATTTAAACTGTCAAATAATAATAAATAAAATATAATTTAAACAGAAATAAGTAGATAGTCAAAACACATAAAATATTATAGTAGGTACCTATTATAAGTAAGAGGGGCCGCTAGCGTGCAGCCGCATCCACCTCATCAACATTGGTGAGTCCCATGGGCGCCGGCAGGGGGGTGCCAGGGGGTGCACTTGCACCCCTTGGGAATCTCGGGATCAACAGGAATAATATTGAAATAAAAAGCCGTCTGTTGGTAATCATTTATTTAAACTCCTGGCCCACCAACTTAGAATTTTTAAATTTCGATCGTCGTGAACAAATAGGTGTGAGCCGTGACGACTGGGTACCTATATAATACATTCATAATGAATAGTCAGAAATTTGTAAATGTCTCGAACATTCAGACTAAAATTTCATCTTCATATTAACAATCATATACGGCAAAGATTGTAAGAAAACTAAAATCTGCACCACCTGGAAATTATTTCTGTCGGCGCCCACTGAGTCCCACCTCTGGGACAATGCGCTAAGAATACCATTCGGGCTGCTACGCACACGAGGCGCACCTTTTTCTGATTATGGCGATAAAATCATCAGTCTGCACCTCAGCAAACATAGCGGAAGCACTACAAAAGCGTGGCAGCCCTAACAATATCCTAAACGCATTGTTATACTGTACACGCAGAGCACTGTAGGTACCCCCGCAATGTAAAATTAGTCCATAGGCTGCACGTGTAGAAGGTCTGACAGTATGCCTTGAATAATGTTATCTTTACTTGATTAGTGCAACGTGCAAACCTACGAGCCAACATATTACACCGGATGGACAGCGCCCTGCGCTCCCTCTCGATGTCCTCATTGTCACACTGGTCTTCGGTCACCCAGTGCCCCAGATACTTAAAGGCACTTACCTTTTTTAAACGCATGCCGCATAGAGTTACATGAGGAACATGGGAGTAGCCTTTGCTTCCTGACTTGAACAACATGAACTCACTCTTATTCGCGTTGTATCTGAGCCCATGGGCTTCCGCGTACAAATATAAAGCTAATCAAATATAAAGATTGGTTAGAAGGAGTCAGAATAGAAATGTTTGTGTGTGTACCAGCTGTGCCCGATCATCGGGGTTCGTTCTGAGGGCGTCCGGTCCCCAGAAATCCTTGGACGAGTCATCTACAAAAACAAAAAGACGGAGAGTGGACGATCTTTTGGGATCGCGAAGTGCCAATGAATTAACCGATTCGTTGCGGATTGCACGCCAGGCGTGCCATCGATTTTTTTTCTGGGTGGCATATGATACGCGGGTCGTGTCATTTTTAAAATTGTTATAACTCGCTCAAATTGCATTTAGGAATATTTGTCCAGCGCAAAATATTCATTATTTTGCAAGTAGTTCATGCCTACAATCTTCGTTTCTGGATATTTTGTGAATTTGGATTTTTTAGGGGTTGACAACCTTTTTTAACCGAGTCATGGCCAATGACGCCCCAGGCGCGTCATAAGCAAATATCACGGGAGGCCATTGACGTACCAGGCGCGTCACATCGAACTTACTTAAAAACAGATCTTAAAAAATTGAGATAAAGAGAACTACCACTTTTTATCCTAAATTAAACATTGAAGTTGACAATACCCTTTCCCATTAATTTTGAATACATATTTTATAAGTCAGGGATAGCAAACCTTTGGTAACAGTTTACAAACTTATACGGGGTGGAAGAGACACCGACGCGGAAATGATTACCACCCCGTATATTGGCATAATAGTATTTAAGGTGGAAGCCCACGAAATTAAAGTTTTCTTACGTTTTTTGCAATTTACAGATCAGTGTTAGGTTGTATGTTGATTAAAATATGATTCGCGACCGTAACAAACATGACTTATCTGAGTTATAATAATTAAAATCACCAATACAACCCTTTAAGTTATTTTAATCCCATTAAATGACTTTTTTATGAAAATCATTCAATGGGCTTATAATATGAACTTAGAGGGTCGTCTTAATGATTTGAATGATTATAATTCTGTAAACACATACGTGTTACGGTCGCAAATCATATTTTGTTCAACACACAGCCAGGCACTGAACGGCAAATTGCAAAAAAACACAAGAAAATTTGAATTTCGCGGGCTACCCTGGCGCTTTTATTTCTTTATTTTGCGTCTATTCTGTACAATTTTTATTTCTTTTCTTGCTAGAAAAGTTTTGATTCTTTGTTTGTAATAGATAAACTAAGTTAATAAAACTTTTTCTCACATTCCTCTTCTTCAGAATCCATAATTTCTTCAATGCTAGTGTCTGAATTATAATTTGTATCATGACTATTGTTTATGGACTACCATAAATAATACTACCATGACCATGTACTAACATGGTCCCACGAATTTACGCTTCTTTGAAATATGCAAAATCGGTTAACGGGTATGTCAGGTGTCTTTTTACACCCCGTATGTAACGTAGAAATGATTTTCGATTTTTTTTTTATTAAATCGAATTAGTTCGTGAGCGATCGCGAGAGTGCTATTATTTATATATTTGTTATTTATTAGAAAGTATTTTTCGACAACATGATTTAAAACCGACACAATAAAAAAGATTGCCATCCACAAGTTAAAGCCCTAAAAAATTCATATTCACAAAATATCCAGAAACGAAGATTGTAGGCATGAACTACTTGCAAAATAATGAATATTTTGCGCTGGACAAATATTCCAAAATGCAATTTGAGCGAGTTATAACAATTTTAAAAATGACACGACCCGCGTGTCATATGCCACCCAGAAAAAAAAATCGATATCAATTAATATCTAAGAACACACCAACGCATTTATGGCCAGAATCTACCCTTTCAGTGACGTGGTCAACAAGTGTTATTACTGCATCCTCGGTAGACATTTTCTGGCGAAAGCCATATTGATTATGGGACAGCAGTTTTTTATTTTCTAGATATTGTTGCAACCAGTTATTGGCCAGTTTTTCAAGTATTTTAGACACTGAGGATAGCAGGGAGATGGGTCTGTAGTTAGTTACTTGAAGTGGGTCACCAGATTTAAAGATAGGGCAGACATTGGCTACTTTGAGACAGTCTGGAAAGACACCGGTAGTCATGCTAAGATTAAATAAGTGGGCCAATACAGGGGCAAGAGTCAATTTACATGTTTTTAAAATTTTATTGTTGATCATGTCATTGCCTAGTGCTGAGCATTTTTTTAGGCTATCGATAATTTTTTTTATTCATACAAGCCAAGAAAAAACGGAGACAATTGAAGTAATTTCAACTCCGGAAATAAAAAGGGTAATAAGTGTTATTAGCATGGGCCCAATAATTTTTAATACAGTACCCAATATAATTAAAAATGACACAATAAAAAATTTTAAAAAGAGACTGACATTACTATTGATTGAAAAATGCTATTATTCAGTAAATGACTTTTTAAATGACATGGACTTATGTATTGAATAATTTAACTAGAATTTATTTTATTTATGTATTGTGGATAATTGCCGACTAATGTTTTAATGTTGTAATTTTATTTTATTTCCATTATTTAATTTTATTTTTAATTTAGTGAACAACTTAATTAATGTTTGCATGCCTTATATAAGGTAGATTGTACAAGGCTCACCCATCTTGTTGTAACATCTTATTTTATGTACCTGCAATCTATTCAAATAAAATTTACTTTACTTTACTTTACTTTACTTTACTTTACTTTACTTTACTTTACTTTACTTTACTTTACTTTACTTTACTTTACTTTACTTTACTTTACTTTACTTTACTTTACTTTACTTTACTTTACTTTACTTTACTTTACTTTACTTTACTTTACTTTACTTTACTTTACTTTACTTTACTTTACTTTACTTTACTTTACTTTACTTTACTTTACTTTACTTTACTTTACTTTACTTTACTTTACTTTACTTTACTTTACTTTACTTTACTTTACTTTACTTTACTTTACTTTACTTTACTTTACTTTACTTTACTTTACTTTACTTTACTTTACTTTACTTTACTTTACTTTACTTTACTTTACTTTACTTTACTTTACTTTACTTTACTTTACTTTACTTTACTTTACTTTACTTTACTTTACTTTACTTTACTTTACTTTACTTTACTTTACTTTACTTTACTTTACTTTACTTTACTTTACTTTACTTTACTTTACTTTACTTTACTTTACTTTACTTTACTTTACTTTACTTTACTTTACTTTACTTTACTTTACTTTACTTTACTTTACTTTACTTTACTTTACTTTACTTTACTTTACTTTACTTTACTTTACTTTACTTTACTTTACTTTACTTTACTTTACTTTACTTTACTTTACTTTACTTTACTTTACTTTACTTTACTTTACTTTACTTTACTTTACTTTACTTTACTTTACTTTAAAAAAAATGGATGGCGTCCATCGAGCAGTGCTTTAATGAGGTTTGTTCCATTGCAGCTGATGGGAAGCTAAACTCCGACCAGAAGCTGAAGATAAGTAACCTTTGCCGAAAAGTTGGACATGGCAAAATGCTTGACTGAGATTATTCCACCTTTGCGGACTTTATTTATTTCAAAGTTTGGAATATGTTTATGTTTTAAAGGTTGTAAATAACATCAATAAATGTTCCTATGAAAAATAGTGTTTTTTTTTTAAATTAAATTGCCTATTATACTTTTTTTTACCCTCTTTACCTTATTGTCATTGTATTAAAGAAACTCAATAAATAATTGAATTCTGACACGAAAACGAAAAAACAAAAAGAGTCGAAAGCGCGCACTGAGGTTCGAACCTTCTCCACATCACGCATACACAATAACAGCCACCCACACGTGCGAAACTGCCATTGCTTCTTATAATTTTCACTTCGAATTTTAGCAATGTTTTTAAATAGGCGCTGTGGTCGATAATTTATTAAGAAAAAAACAAATATATAAGTAGGTAGTTGCAGGTATCTTTATTAAGTGTTGATCACACATGCATTTGACCAACCAACAACGCGCTTTCATAGTTATACTGTGTGCGCATTACTGTCTGCATTAAAACATCACACACATAGAGGTAGGCGCAGATCTGGAGCTAGACCACCACATCTTAAAGCAGTATTATTGTAATCTTACTTGAGTGTGGGAAAGAGATGGAGCTAGACGTC
Source organism: Fissipunctia ypsillon (assembly GCA_947568875.1). Classification (NCBI taxonomy): domain Eukaryota; kingdom Metazoa; phylum Arthropoda; class Insecta; order Lepidoptera; family Noctuidae; genus Fissipunctia; species Fissipunctia ypsillon. The sequence goes on from OX387667.1 coordinate 6,460,894, forward strand.
CTGTATATAATACTGCTTTAAGAGGTGGTGGTTGGTCCCCCGACCCTTGCTCGAAGAAGCGCCAGCCCGCGCCGAAGCTGAGCCTGTAGCTTTAAATTCCCCAGATAAATAATAATTACCCAAGTTTGATCCAGCCTGTCCCAACTTGCTGTCCCCCCAGTGACGCCCTAAGCCGAGGTTCGTACCCCACAGGGGGTGCCCTTAGCGCGCAGTCACTTAGTATTTGTAAGTAACACGCCCCTGGCTGGAGGCTTTGAGTTAGCTTAAGGCAGCCACAGGATTGACCGGTTAAGTAGTCACGGCCACTCTTGGCCAACTACGAGATGCCATAGTTAGGAAAAAAAAAAAAAAAAAAAGTGGTGGTTGGCCTACTGAAGTGCAGGCCAAAATGATCATTCCGGTGGCAGTCCACTTAAGATCGTTGATTGTGCATCAATTCAATTGATTATGAGGGCGCCTAAGAGCGCCGCATACTTTATATAAGTAGTTTGAGACGTAATTAGTCTTATTTTGAGTACTTTTAAATGGATGTTAATTTAATTACTAAACTAGATAATGGTGCCGATTTTCATTCATTTGTCACAAATGCGTCGAAACTAGACTAAAAATCACCAAAAAGTTTGTTTCTGTCAAACGACGATTTCCCATTCTAAAATTAACTAAAGAGACAAAACAATATTTTAGTTTGACAGCACTAAGATGGCACCGAGTTTAGTGTAAATAGTAATTTCGCTATTCTGAATTTGACGTTTTTCACCTAAAATTTAGATTTTCTAACTAAATCTGACTATTTTTAATCGCGATTAAAAAGGTGTGGAATAAAATTAGTTGGCATGAACTAAAATTCACACCAACACCTCGACTTCAGGTGCATAAACAGTACTGTATAACAGTAATGAAAATTTCGACCACCTTTATAAGACTTATAAACCCCTAATACTCAACTTGTAGGTAATTATTTTTCATATTTTCCATACAAAAAGTGAAAAATTTCATATAAAACACGTCGAGGCTGCCCCCACTGCGCGCCTCCGGCTCAAAAAAAATCACGGGGTAGGACAAACAAGTACTTACCACGTGGAGTCTCGATTGTCAAATTCGATTTAGTTGTGTCAAAATTATTTTAGGTAGTGATATTTTTTTGCAGAATAGCTTTACGATTCTTATAGTCATAGCTCGTGATCGGATAATCGGATGCATATTTACCTAAAGTTAAATTTTCGCTGAGAGATTATGGAAGCGGTTTCTTATTTTTTTTTTTTCTTAATATAAATCCCGGGATTCCAGAAAATCCGGGAATGTACAACTAATCGGATACATGGTATGAAAACGACATCTTAAACATGTGGTATTATATATTTAAAAAATACCGAGACACCGGGATCACACAACTATTCTTATGCTTGAAATTCATTTTTAACCCCCGATGCAAATATATGTGTATGTAGGGTGTAAGAGGAAAGGTAGTGCGTGTCGATTCTATAGTCAAAAAGTACTAAATTTATCAATTCCTGAATCGCGAAATTTTTACGATCGATACAAAAGTGCATTCCATATTCCTCAACTTTAGGTAAATATGCATCCGAATATCCGATCTCTGGTCATAACCCAAACTAAGGAATTTTAGTGATAGTTTAGTTAGTTTAGTCCGGTGTACAAGATAATAGGCACCATTGCCTACCCATCAGAGCGGATCGTGCCTTGATCATTATTATGTAAGGTATCAGCTGGTATGGACTGCACTGGCTGTGTTAGCTTAGTTGGACATAATGCTCGATTATGATTGCCGAACTTGTAATTACAATCAATGTCGACATACCCGTTTGGCATTGAATTGTCAGCCCTATGGCCTACACCGAAACAATATTATAACAACGGTTTCTTAATTGAGCCTTTCTTTCCCGTAAGGTTTTGTGCACACTACATTCATCATTTCATTACAATGATCATGCTCACAAAATATACATTTAGTTGATTTTTTTTTAGGTGGCTCATCGGACATGTCGTCGTCATGTGGTCTTTTCCGAGGGGGCAATTTATATTTATTATACTGTCTATTTTCATACCTAGATTTTTCTTTCTGAAGTTTGATGGAAATCTACGCCCTTCATTATCACTAGTCTCTTGCGATCTAACAAGTAATGATCCTATTGTAATAAAATCAGAAGCCTGTTTATCTTCGTTACTTGTTGTGTTTTTATTTTTAGTACCTTCTACAGTTTTCTTAAATCTATTTGATGTTTCTCTAGGCGATATCATATAGTCTAAGTCATCATCGTCTGCCTAGCCTTTTCCCAACTATATTGGGGTCATCTTCCAGTCAAACCGGATGCAGCTGAGTACCAGTATTTTACATGGAGCGACTGCCTATCTGACCTCCATAACCCACTTACTGGGTAATACGATACCTCTTGGTAAGACTGGTTGTCAGACTTTCGGGCTTCTGACGACCCGTAACGACTGTCAAAGATACACGAATGACAGCCGGAACCAACGGCTTAACGTGCTTTCCGAGGCACGGAGGGGTCTTGATATGTAAAGATGGTCACCCATCCACGGACCAACTGCGGCAAGCGTAGCTTAACCTGAACGATCGACCCCTGCGGCTGTAAGGCTGTTATTACTTAGCCACAAGTTATGATATACTCTAAGTACTTTCTAATATTATCAATAGACCCATCTTCGTCAGTTATCTTCATCCTTAATTCGTAAAATGAGGTCCTCGGGGAACTTTTCTAAAATCATTACTCAAAGATGATTGTAATCATAATAATCATAATCATAAATCTTTATTTATCTCAACATCATATTACAGGCACTGGTTAATAAAATGCACAATCTTAATAGAGAAAGGTGTCTGAGGTAGGAGGATCCTGAGTTACAGATCACCCGGCTCTCTTTTAACATCTTCGCCTTAAGAACTTAATACTCTAACAAGGAGACCTTACAGTCTCGGAAATTCAGATCGGGATGAGATTCAGCAGATTAGTAGTACTTTATCTACACAGTAAAGCAATATAGCGCACTATCCAAAAGATTCCGAGAAAACAGGCTCTAGAGAGTGAACTGATACGTTAGTTCGAGTTTTTAGAAAAATAATTATCGGTCGGTTGGGTTGGGTAGGGGCAAAACCATTGTTCGATATGTACGGTTAGGGTTTTAAAATTTCTGACTACCTGCTTATGTGCAATAGGACAACATTCCTTCTCTTCCATAGAAACTGGTTCTTCATGTTTATTGTGAAAATCATTTACTTCCTCACATTTTATCAATCGTTTGTGAGAATATTAAATAGAGTTTTAATGTACCTTCATTAAAAATACATTACGTATTTAAAAATAAAGTATTATCTTCAATTCAAATTTCAATTAGCTGTAACGGTCACATTATATTTTTATTAAAATAAAATTCCTCGAGAGGTATCGAACCTGGATTGACCGCATGGGAATTCAGCACCATATAGCCACCGAACTGTTGCTAGGGGAATATTTATAAGCTGCGCGTAACACTTTTGAGCCTTTTTCTTGGAATCTTCTGGCTAGTGCGCTTTATTGCTTTACTGTGTGGATACCCTTGACGTTACTACTAATCTGCTGAATCTCATCTCGATCTGAATTTCCGAGACCGTAAGGTCTCCTTGTAAGATGTCTCTCAATTTCATTAAGAACGTGCCTACAATCTTTGACCTAACTAGATTCCGCTGATTTAATTTTATAAAGTGCTACATTATGACCATCAATAATTACGCTAGGTTTGCCATACCGTTCCTTTAATGTGTCGACAGCAATACGATAGTTTTCGTCTATAGTGTCCAACCCATCAATTGCCTGTTTCGCGTCACATTCAAGAACCGATGGAAGGTACAACAGTTCATCGACATCATTCATATTTCTCTTATCAACGTTCGATGAAAACTGATCTCAAAACTGGTACCACTTTAGAACATCACCATCAAACTTGCTTAACTCCATTTATGATAACTTACTAATTGTTGGAGACAAAACGTAGCACCGCCCGCCACTGCGACTACGCGGGACAGCAGCCAGCGGGAAACGGGGAACGAGTTGCCGATAGTCGCTGACCTGCACCCGCTGAAGTGCAGGGCGCACTTCAAAAAACAAAGACAGACCGAGAGGCGTGCGTTCTTAAGTCCAATATATGAATCATACCTACTGTTACAGTCCGCTATTTTATTTATAACACCGTTGAGAATCACAAACATATTATTACGGTCCTCTCACCGTGGAAAAGGACACGGCCTGAAACTGCGTTAAGCGGACGCCCGCGTGGTTCCATACAAAAGTGCTCTGTCGCGGGGACTCGCGCGGTCGCCCGTCGCGGGGAGTCGGACCCCACGCCCGCGCAACGGGGCCCGCTTCTGAGTGACGGAATCCGTCGCGGGGGTACGCGCGGGCTTGTACAGTCAATAACGCTATGTGTGCCAACAAAAGGCAGAAAACCTCTTTTTATATTTAATTATTATATTTTTTATTATTATTTTACTTTACACATACCTATACCTAATTTTTAAATATTAGAATATAAAAAATAGTAGCCCACCGGTATCGGGAACAGGGTCCAAGCTACCGGCGGTCAGGGCTCCAGAGAGAAGAACCTCCTAAAAATGCGACCTGTGTCCAGAAATATCGCTTTCTAAATCAAGGCCTTAATCCAGCTGCCCAACGAGAGCCTTCTCAGGTGTTGGTCGATGCTCTTGGCAATTAAGCCATTGACTGACACGACTATCGGCACAATGATCGCCGAGTCCACATCCCACATGTCGATAACCTCGCGAGCCAAGTCAAGATACTTGATTTCTTTATCTTTCTCGACTTTCACGAAGTTCCCGTCATGTGGGACCGATAGGTCAATAATCATTATTATTATTCATAATTCTAACCGATCACAAGGCGCAAACACTCGCTTGATTTTTTTAGTCATAAGTTAATGATATTTTATTATTTGTTTGCTTATGTCTAACACTATGTCAGTGTGATACAGGCCGCACGCACGCTCGGAGAAAATCGAGAAAAATGTCTTTCGATACAGAAAGAGTAGTTGTAGAAGTGCAGTGTCGCCCTGCCATATGGGACCAGGCGAATGAACTCTATAAATACTAAGATGCACGAAAAGTGGCATGGCTAGTTTGTAAAGCATTATTTGAAAATTTTGATAATTTCAGTGACGCGGAAAAAAACAACAAAATCCCCGCAGCCAACCTAGATTCAATAAACGGGCTTATTGGCTGCCGTTTTTTTTTTTTGATAATCGCTTTTTGCTACGTAATTATATGTTAAGTTCTCCATCGACCCGACTGTACATGCACACCGTTAAAATTGAACTAGCGATACTGCGTAATTCGGTCTCCGCGACGGACACCCGTCGCGTTCCTATGGAGCCCACCAGCGTGTCCACGCGCGTAGACACGCGACGGACACCCGTCGCCGGGCGCCCGCTTAACGCAGTTTCAGAACTAAGGTATTGTGATTAGGTAAAAGATATCTAATCAGGTATTAGTACTAAGTAGGAACTTACTGTAGAGGTTTTAAAAAAAAATTTGCTGCTCCATACATTTTGACCTCGTAGGTAGGCAAAAATGTACGGAGCAGCAAATTTTGTTTTTTAATAACAGAAGAAAAATTTCAACGCAGCGGAGTCCAGAATCATGTACTGAATACGTGGTTTCAATTAATGTGATAACCTAATCGCCACCCTGTATATAGAAAATAGGAGTGTCTTGAATATGTGCCTTTAATGAGTTAAAATAATATAATAATATACTGCTTTGTTTAGTTTAATCTCCAGTAGCGTAGTTATTCCCCGCATCGCATCGCATCGCAACGCGGAACATAAATTATTTAATTTGCAATGGTAACTGTTCCGCCACTTAGCGATAAATCGTCAAACATTAATAGATAATCCAATACGTACCCGATGAATAATTCTGAATGCTTCGGGAATGATACGACGGGAAACTGGAATATTCCCCTCCGGCAACGCTAAGTATAACGAACTAATAACAACAAAAAGTGTTAGAAGATTATTGACTATAAAATTCAAAAGTGATTAATATTCTTCAAAAACAAATTTACACTGGACTACCTCGGAAAATTTAAGAAAGACATATAATGAAAGGTACATAATCTAATATTTTAAGGCAATAACATCCAAATAAGATAAATACAAGTCATCCTTACTTCACTTACTGTGTATAAGCGCCATCTATCCACCTTACAATAAACTGAAGCAAAAAGCAATGCTTCGGAGAGACTAACGCAATCTACACTGGACTACCTCAGAAAATTTAAGAAAGACATATCGCTCACCTAGCAGTATAATGACACATCTACTTTTTTCTTATTTCACAGAAATGAGGGTCAAAGATTTTACAAATGTTTGAAACGAAGTTATGAGTTCATTTTACATTTTATCATGGATTTTATGGTTTTTGCAACTAGTATAGACCTTAATAGATAAAACTAACACCGTGCCGTTTTATAAATTATACACTTTTAAACACTTAGGCCGTAAAAACTCAATTTCGCTTTTTTTTTGTAAATGTGCCATTATACTGCTAGGTGAGCGATATAATGAAAGGTACATAAACTAATATTTTAAGACAATATCATCCAAATAAGATAGATACAAGTCATCCTTACTTCACTTACTGTGTATAAGCGCCATCTATCCACCTTACAATAAACTGAAGCAAAAACCAATGCTTCGGAGAGACTAACGCAATCTATCTGGTTATGTCAGAAGGCATAACCAGAGACCCTAAAGTCGAATACTATATTATATTTTCACAACTCACTAGGTGTCGCCTCCAGTAGCTTTTCAAACTTACGAAAAAAGTTCTCCAAGAAATGGCACCAGCTTCCCTACGTGCAGGATGTCGACAAAAGAAGGGTCGATAAGAGAAAATCTTATTTGTTCACTCTGCAAGTGTATATAATCTGGAGAGTGCTGGTGTAACAAAAGAGTATTATCTGAAATCGATGACATTGGAACTTAGAAACTCTTGGAAGTGCCAAACATGCGTCTGTAAATGCCAAAGACAGGAAACACTGAAACTCCCATACGATCCCAAAAAAGCCCTAAATACAACAACTTAACCACATCAACAGCGAGCAACAACGTCACTATGAGAAAGAATATTATAAATTCCAATAATGACACAACTAGCTCAGAAGACTTGAGCTTGTTGGGAGACACTACAGACTTACAGACTGAGAATATTACCAATACTGAAATAAAACATTCAAGCTTTACATATGAAAAAATATAAATTTGTTAAACAACACACAGTCAAGCATGCAAAGTTTGAGCGAATTAATTATACTACGTTTGAAAGAAAATAATAAATCTATCATTGCTGAAATACAGAACACAATACAAACCGAGATTAATAGAGCCATTACGGAATTGAAATTAAATTTTGACTCCAAAATTAACACCTATACAAATAATACAAAAATTTAATTACAAATAATTAACTATACAGAATGTAAAAAGGAAACAAGAAATGGAAAACATTAACACTGAAGTAGCAACACTACGAAACGCAACTAGAAAACGAAAATTTTAAAAAAGAAGTAAGAGATCTATCAAGTCGGACATTCCAAGCACCAAGCATATTTTATTGCTTATTTTATTCATTTATTTTATGTCCGTACGTGTGTCCGTGGCATCACAGTGGGCCCTGTCAGAATATCAGCGCTGCGGTATTTGTTTTTGTATTTTCAAATATCGCAGCATCATGCTGAGATAGGACCCTTTTGGCCTCGCACAGGTCTTCTTTGTTTTGTATTTTTTTTCTTTCCTTTTATTTTATTTGTGTTTAAGATATTGTTAGTTTTAATGTTCTTTTTATTGTTGTATTTCCTGTGCGTGTCCCAAATAAAATATGTTTCTTTCTTTTTTTCAAAAACTCGTGGATAAATTGAGATTTGTATAATTTCCATAATTTTGAACCCTTTCTTGCAGAGCCGAAACAACGAGCAAAAACATATTTATTTCACCTTCTACCGCCTCACAAGTAAATATTATCAGAAATTAATTGCAAGTGGGAGCAAAACACGCGTATGACGATTAGCCCAAAGAAAATGGGCAGGCGCGAACATAAACTCCCTCCGTTGAAGGACGCAGAGCTTCAACCAGGAAACTCTTCATCTGTAAGTACGAGTATCATAAGCAGTCGATATACGAGACTTTAGGCTAGATCTATAGGTAGTCAGAGAATTGCTTATATATTAGTTCACATTTACTCTTTTCCAGGCAGTATGTAATTTAACTTTTCTGGATATCCAGAATAATATCCGACGTAAACCAGGTAGAATATCTTCTAGTTATCTTTCTGCTTCGGTGTTTTTTAGGGATACAAGTGTCAAATAAGCTGTAAATAATATCATAGAAAACTTGAGTGCTAGTTCGAACGTCATTGGATGATATTATAACTGCATTCCAAGATACCTCGGAAAGAAGTTCGTAAAGCAGATTGTGATTACATTTTTTTAAATTCCAGTCCCTACTACGGTCAACATTACTGGGTTCAAGACTTTCACTTTCATTAGATGACTGTAACTTTACCTGGATGTCTAATGGCGGATGGTACGAATCAGGGGGTACCAAACCTTCAACTGCTGTTACAGAAACGTTATGTAGGCTTGCGCTTTCCTGAACTAAAACAACATCCACCATTCCCCCTTGCATGTTCTCAACAATATTTCTTTCACACATATTAGAAAATGCTAGAAAATAACAATAATAATTGCGAATTTAAGGAAGCACTGTTTAAGTTTGAATCACCTAAAATGATAACTGTTCCTATTATTTATAAAATTATCCACTTTTGTACACCAGATCATATAATCGCTGTCAGTGGCACTTGATTTTATAATACACAACGCACACATAAACATGGTGACCATGCCACTTGAAACTCTACCAACGATCCTCGCCACAGCCCGTCTCAAGTTCATGTCGACGACGCAGGACTATGGGGGTGCATGCCATAAGCAGCACGCCTCCACAAGGTGTACCTCTGTAGCGCCTTAACACATTCCACTCGCCATTGACACAAGTTCTGTATCCTCAACCGAGGTATCCAAAAAAGTCTCTATGGCTGCCATAGATATAATAAACAAGAAGATATGATATGAAGGTAGACGAAAATATATCGGAAGCCTATGTCTTCACTTGGGTCCCACCACAGGGCAACTACTACACATGCAGTTCAGTAAAAGCAATACATAAATCATTTCTTAAATCAGAACGTACTACACAATCAATTATAAACCTTATGCCACCAAACACAGCGTGTATTTACCATACACCGTACAACTTACCGCAGCAGCTTCCTTAAAGCATCGGTCGCTATCGTTGTGCTATGCAAAAGCAATTTATTTTACACTAGCTTCTTATACCCGTCGTAATTTCTAAACGAAAGGTCCGATTTGAATAATTTAAAAAGTAATTTACATGTACTTAATCCTTGATTATAAACTATTTATTTAAATAAGGATTAATACCATGTTTAATGTTAATACCATGTACCATTAATACAATAAGGAAAACACCTTCGCAAATAATGCATTATTTTATAAAAAATTTGATTACCATTAAAAAAGTTATATTGAGCGAACCTTATAAGACAGACATAAGCTAACGTAGTCTTTTTTTTGTATCTTTTTCAGATGAACAATTCCGTGATACAAGATTTTTGCGTAACTTTAAGGTGTGTACAGACGCGTGTAATGTGTAATGTAATGTATCGCGAATTTTTCATGTGGACGGGACTACGATCATTACATGTAACGCTCACGCTGATCCATTGGCTGTTTTTTAACGCGAAAACAAAGGCTTTCGCAGTCGAATACATACAGGATTCCTGTTGAGTTTGTATGCCGTCCACACTAGTCGTAGTACATTACACGATAGATTACGTTACACATTACACGCGTCTGTACACGGCTTTAACCATGTACGCAGCGCACGCAAAGGAAGCTCTCAAAAGGAATAAATTTTCCCCGTTTTTGCAACATTTTTCATTGATGCTCCGCTCCTGTTAGTCGTAGCGTGATGTTATATAGTCTATAGCCTTCTTCGATAAATGAGCTATCCAACACTAAAATAATTTTTCAATTAGAACTAACAGTTCCTGAGATTAGTGCGTTCAACCAAACTAACAAACAAACTCTTCAGCTTTATATGTAATATTAGTATAGATATACGCTAGTGATTAACTAAATCGGAAAGTTATCAATTCATCAATTTGTTATTGTATAAAAAATTTTTGGGGTCCCGAAAATATTGTTATAACAATAAACGATATGTAGCTAAAAAAATATTAATATATATATATAAATAAAAAATGAAAACAATCAAAAATCCTGTTACGTTGGTTTAGGCTTTTATAGCTTATTGAAACGACAGGTATTGTTGAACTCTGCTTTGGTTACGATACACTGACCTGTAACCGGTTGACATCTATCTATCTATTGTATATGTGGCGTAAATAGTGGTCCAACGTTGAGCGGTCGATACACCGTATATTCAACTATCACATACCACAATTTGAAACTTTTTTTTCCATAGATCTCAGAATAAAATATTTTTCTATTCTTTTTTGAAAAATTTACAACTTGCTTTACTAAAGTGGCTGTAATTTCTAAAAAAGATATTATTTTATCATATTTTTTTCTGTCTATAACTGTGGAATACATGTGCTATCACATGCAAGTAATTTTGTAAATGTAATTTTATAGGTAATAAAGAAAAATGTGTTTATTTCAAAATGTAACTCAAATGTCTAGAAAATTGTGTGACTTGGGGTGCGAATGGTGTAAAAAAAATGTACCACACTGTCGGTGCCCATTATTTTAAAAACTTGTTCAATTACTGCAGATTCTAAAATAGTATAAGAATAACCGACTCCTTAATTTAAACAAAAGTTGTAGCCATTTCTATTCAAAAAGAGCTGAATTGTACAGCCCAATTAGTAAAGCAAGTTGTACATTTTTCAAAAAAGAATAGAAAAACATTTTATTCTGACATCTATGGAAAAAAAGTTTCAAATTGTGTTATGTGATAGCTGAGTATACGGTGTATCGACCGCTTAACGTTGGACCACTATTTACGCCACACCCTGTATATAAAAGGAGAAACTGACTGACTGACATATCAACGCACAGCCGAAACGACTGGGATTAGGAACGTGAAATTTTGCACAGGGCTTCCTTTTATAACGTAGGGGAGCACTAAGAAAAGGTTTTTGGAAATTCAACATTTAAGGGGGTGAAAAGGGGGGGTTTTTTGTTTGTATGAAAAATCTTATTCCTTGAGTTAATAAACTTGAAACTTGGTACGAATACTTATCTAAGTAAATTATGAACTTCGTAATTTTTGTTTTTCTAAACTACCCCCAAGAGTAGGGTTGGGGGGTGTCAAAGTTTGTATGGAAGAAGTTTAACGCGCAGTCCTATTAAATCGAAATTCAGTATTTATTCCTAAGACTAAAACTTAAGAATAACCTGTATCAGGGTTTTTCGAAATCTACCCCTGATGGGGTGAAAAGGGGTAGTCAATTTTACAGTGGAGGATTTTACTGCGCGGCTTGATTGCCTCGAAAATTGGTATGAATAATCTTTGAGTCAAGTTTTGGAAGTATCCTAAACCTTTTTTTTAAATTCACGGGGGTGAAAATCGGGGATACAGTTTATATGAAAAATCTTATTCATTTTGTTAATAAACTTGAAACTTGGCAGGAATATTTGCCTAAATAAGCGATAAAGTTTCTCACTATCAGTTTTTCAAAACTACCCCTCAAAGGGGAGTTTAAGGGTGTTAAAGTTTCTATGGAAAAATTTTAACGCGCCGTCTGATTAACTCGAAACTCGGTGTCTATACTTAATACCATTAATAAAGACTAAAGTGTATCAGGGTTTTTCGAAAATCTGCTCCTAACGGGGTGAAAAGGAGTAGTCAATTTACAAGGTAGGATTTTACTTGGTGGCTTGATTAACTCAAAAATTGGTATAAATAACCTGTAAGTCAAATAATGGAAATTAGGCGTGAAAAAAATATCTTTTTTCGTTGATCTTTTAACTTGAAACTTGGCCCGAATACTTCATCATCATTATCCTGCCCTAATCCCAATTTATTTGGGGTCGGCGGAACATGTCTATTTATACTAATGTAATAAATAAATAATAAAGATCTTAATCTATAATACTACCATTTAAAGCGGGTGGAGGGGGTTGTGAAATATGTAGGGGAAAGTAAGAAAATCACGCTAACGAAATAACGGGCGAAGTGCTGAAGGACTGACATATCAGATTTTTTGCACAAGGGTTCCTTTTGTAATGTAACGACCTTTAAAGGGGTGAAAAAGGGGCTTTTCTATTGTATGAAAAATCTTATCAAACTTGAAACTTAGCACGAATACATTCTTAAACGAATAATAAAGTTTGTCATTATTTGATTTTTCGAAACTACCCGTCAAAGGGATTTTATTTAGAGGGTGCTAAAGTTTGTATGGAAGAATCTTAATGCGCTGCCCGGTTACCTCGAATAAATTAGTACTTTTGACAAAAAACATAGACATAGTTTTGTGTTTAAAATCGACCAGCAAAAGGGGGTAATTTATTTTTTGAGGAGGATTTCACTGCGTATCTAGATTAAGTCAAAAGTAATCTAAACATTAAATGACGAAAAACATGCTTGAAGATGTTTTTAAATCAACCTCTTTCGGGATGAAAAGGGAGTTACAGTTGATATAAAAATTTAATTTTTCCTTTGATCAATAAATTAAATAAGTCTACAAATTAATCAATAAATCCTTACATATTGTAAAACAAAGTCCCCCGCCACGTCTGTCTATCTGTGTGAATGCGATAAACTCAAAAAATACCAAACGGATTTCCAAACGGTTTTCACCAATGGACGGAGTGATTCATAAGGAAGGTTTAAGTGTATAATTTATTAAAGTTTTGCGTAAATTGGCTGAAATATGACGATTATTGTAGAAGATGTCGGAAAAAATCATGCCGATTGGGAGCTTTACGGGCATGCACCGCGTAAACCGTAAGAGATACATTAAATTTATTAATATTCTAAAGGATTGTACATCTTTAAAAAATCAAGAAAAAAATCCGCAATAGCATAAAAAAAATAAAAATGGTTTATTATTTTTCATTTCATTCAATAACTAATTTAAACGTCAATCTTCTAAGGATGACCCACAACTATTTTTATCTTCCAGAACTTGATAAACATTTGTGTTGTTATTTCCGATCGCTTCGCTTCCTTTTAATCCAGATAGTATGTTCCCGTGGGATATTTTACGAAATTCACGCAGGCGAAGCCGCGGGCAAAAGCTTCTTATAAATATAAGAAATGTTTAATAGGTTTAATTTAAGTACCTATCTCTAAATGTTATATCATCTTATTTTTTTTATGTTCTTTCAAAGTTTATAAACTTTTTTCAAATTTTAACTAAGTATTATTAAATTAATATTTTAATTTTGTTAGCCTAGTTGTTAACTTCACTGTGCATGCTGTGGTCTCCTGTATGTGAAGGAGCACACCTACTTAATACCTGATGCTGCCCTTTTTTATGTGTCATGTATTGTGTAAGTACATCTTTTGTTGGAGATCCTATATAAATAAATAAATAAAAATAAATAAAATAAGAATAAATCTCATAAATTCCTACCCACTCTAGAAAATAAAGAGCAACATTTTTTTCCTACACAATTCCTATTTTTAATTTATGTTTTTCCATCTTTGCGTGCTGTCAAAGATATTGCATGTTACTGCATATTATCAATCTAAGATCTAAATAATTAGGTAATGATAACAATCAAACTGTCTAAGATACCAGAATAAAGAAAAATATCAAAAATAATATATGGAAATATCATAATTAAACAATTCGTTAAAAACGAATAAGTAGTTTAATTATGATATGAAGTAAGTGCAAAGGGTATAAAATAAAACTGAGTGTAGGCAACGCGTGACGCGGCGAAATCTATCGAAATAATTGATTGTTCTTTTTATTATAAAAATGATAAATTATGACTCCGTTAGCATTACATCACAGAAATAAACAATGTAAAATAAAAAATAAATAAAAAAACAACTGTTAAAATCATAATATCATCAAAGGGAGGTAGATTTTTTTCGTTAGCAGCTGTACGTGCATTTCTTTGTCCTTGAACATGACCTACAAGGTCAATAGAATATGGAACAGTATTGAATTTATGCCGATGAAGAAAAGCCAGTAAGCCAGCGCCCGATATTCTCGACGATTCTCGTCGGTCAGTATTTCAACCTCGATAAGGACGAGCAGGGCTGCTCAAATTGCGGGTCGGTTTTGCTTTCTTTGATTGTTTGTGACATATATATATTTTTTAAAATTAGAAATATTATTTTATGTTGAGACATTGTAACATACGCTTCAGTTGAACTTGCACTTTAAATTCACAAAGGTTTTTGATCACACGCGAAAAGACTAGTTTTATTTTAACAGAATTTTTCTATGAACCCCGACCACAAAGTTTTTGCTTGTCAAATCAAATCAAAATAATTTATTTGAATAAATACGGTACAGAAAGTAATTAAGGTCATTACATCGATTACTGATTATGCCATTAATGTCGGCGCGCAAATTGTACATGCTTATATTATTTTAAGAAATTAATTTATAAACTTGAATAAAGCATGCGATTATTAGATAATCTAAGAATTCAAGTAGGCTATAAAAGCATTTATTAACATGTATTTTGTTAAAGTACGCTTAAATTTAAAAAATGGAAGTGTTTTTATGTTACTTGGAATTTTGTTATACAATTTGATGTAAGTACATGATATAGCTGTTGTTGGATGTGAGTGTGAGATTCGTCTTGGGTTGATACAACTTGTCAGTATTATGAGCTCGAAGGGCATAAGAGCTTGTCACCTGCTGAAAAAGACTCTTATATTTGATCACAAATACACATGATTCCAAAACATAAATGTATGGTAAGGTAGGTATTTTATATTTTCTAAAGAAAGAGCGACAAGACTATTTGTTTCAGCCCATTTAAACACTTGTTCTGCATTACGAATGCTTGATCAATTTCCACACAGCGACCCCAAATAACGTTACCATACCGCAAAATCGAGGATATGCAACGTATTCCTTTTGATATCCCATAACTCTAGAGGGTCATTGTACTCACCATTATGAACAACTTTTGCTATGGGACCAAACCTAAAATCACGAAAAAAATCTGCTGTTCTCTACATTTATGTTCGCAAAACCCGTCAAAATATAGGGAACGCGGAACGGCTGATTTTTTCGCGATTTCGGGTTGCGGCAGTAATTGCGGCGTTTCGAGATATCTCACAGCTAATACGTCTCAGAGGGTAGACAAAACTATTCATTCTACCGCCAACGTCATTTACATATTTTTTCCAGGAGCAAAAGTTATCTAAAGATATCCCAAGAAATTTAACCGAGTCAGTTTCTGTCAGGGCGACCCCGTTATATGCTACATTTAGGTACAAAGGTTTTTTTCGGTAAGTATGAAATTGCATAGTTTTACTAATATTGACCTTCAAGCTCACGACCAGGTCACTCTAAGCTTTGACGGATCTCACTTATCACTCTAAACTTTAATAAATTCTCACCGCACACAACACTTCAACCGTACCTACCATAATTTAATGACTTACAATAATTAATTTTGTTTTAACTCTTATTCCATTCTTACCTCTTCATAAAATAATATTTTTGTTTCAGTTAATTATAATTTTATTACATAACCTTTTTTTTTCTGAGGAAACCTTCAAAAGTAAAGTACTTACTACCGTATAACGTAATAATATTTTATGGTATTAATCCAGTAATGTTCTGGCATATGTAGCGACCATCTTTTCTGACGTAACCGTGAACAAGATAAAATAAAAAGTTGTCAAATAACTATCAAAATAATGAAATGTACCAAAAGTTAAGATTCAATCTTACGACCCACATGGTTATGTAGCCCTGAAGTTTGTGCGTAAGAGCCGACTAAATATTTTGTTTAGAGCATTTTCTACTTCATACTAGATGGCGCTGTCACCAATATATGTATTAACACGTCTGAACGGGGCAGTGGCATTCAGTTGAAAACAAGCGATCGAGTAACAAGTTAACTTCCAGTAATATCAAAGGGACACAAGCGAATTTTTAGGAAATAAGGAAGTCTACATAATTAAGTACATGATGTCTCTGCTACCATATTATTACGAGGATTTCGACTTCCAGTACCCTAGACGCCTGATGGATCAACACTTTATGCCAGTGCTACCACGTGCCGGCCTTGATTTTTCCGCTGGACCTTTACGGACGAGGAAATACTACAGATCTTGGAGACAACTCGAAGCCGCTGGTAAAGACCTAGCCTCCCGAATCATTGTCGACGGAGACAAGTTTGAAATCATCTTAAATGCACAACACTTTGTACCTGAAGAGATAATGGTGAAGACAGCTGATGGTTACATTGTGGTGGAAGGCAAACACGAGGAGGAGGACGAGCGCGGCTACATCTGCCAGCAGTTCGTACGGCGGTACCTGCTGCCCAAAAGCGCATTGGCCGAGAGCGTAGAGTCGCGCTTCTCGTTCGACGGGGTGCTCATGATCACGGCGCTTATGAAACTGCCAGACGACGTCCAGGGAGAGAAGATGGTGCCTGTCGCACATATTGGACCCGTCAAGGATCAGAGCAACGTACGTACTGGACTTGTCGGCAATGAGACTAAGGATCAGAGCAACGAATATACTGGAGCTGTCCACAAGGAGATCAACGATCAGAGCAACGTACATACTGGACCGGTCCGCAAGGATATCAAAGATCAGAGCAACATACATACTGGACCCGTCCGCAAGGAGATCAAGGATCAGAGCAACAAACATACTGGAGCCGTCCGCAAGGAGATCAAGGATCAGAGCAACGAACATACTGGAGTCGTCCACAAGGACATCAAGGATCAGAACAACGAACGTACTGGAGTCGTTCGCAAGGAGATCAAGGATCAGAGCTTCTTACATACTGGAGCCGTCCGCAAGGAGATCAAGGATTACAGCAACGAACATACTGGACCCGTCCGCAAGGAGATCAAGGATCAGAACAACGTACATACTGGAGCCGTCCGCAAGGAGAATAAGGATCAGAGCAACAGAACCGAAGGAAAAAAGACAAATTAATGTGATGTCTACGGTCTACCCTACCTGATTAATTTTAAGTTAAATGCCAGACTGATTTGTCTATTAATTTTATTTTTAAGATAATACATAATATAAATAAATGTAAGTTAGTAAATTTAATTGGTGTTTTGTTTTATTTTCTCTCATAACCTTTGCCGTTTTTCTGAATCTACACACACATGTCTACATAGAACACACACACATATTTACACACATACACCATAAGTAAATATGTGCGCGTGTTTAGTCGATCTGATTTGTGAATTTGCCGAGGACCTCACACAGACGTCAAAATATTTTAAACAAAATGGGGTTTACTAAAGGGTTAACTTTTTTTTATTTAAAATCATAAGGGTACTCGCACATTGCTGACTTGCGACGTCATTACAATTACGACACTGTGACGGCTGAAGCTACGGTTTCCTGCGACACCGGTGGCCGCCACATGACGGCAGCAGTGATGGATGTGTTTCTGTCTAGCTGGCCCACCTGAGCCACAGCAATGAAACCGATGTAGCTTATTAAATGTAGTTGTCTAATCGAACGAAAATATTCAATGTGCCTCCGCCACTGAGGCAGAAATTGTATTTAATTTCGTTTCTATCTAGCGGGGCCCTTCTTTAATCTATTGCTTAGAGACTTGTTTTATTGAAGATATGGTGCCTTCAAAGCCGAAAAGTGCCGTGCGGCGGCAGCGCGGCTGCAGCGCTGCTTTATTAATCCATATAAATAAAAAAACACGCGACTGCAGCGCTACACTCGCGCTGCGGCGGCGCATCAGTTCATTGATCGACTAGTGACGTCTATGAACGAAAATCAGGTTGATGAATTTATCGATGAGGTCGAGAGTCGTCCAGCGATATGGGTAATCTAATTGGTAATTGGTAACTCTGAAATTTTTGATCACAGTAGACTTTTACTTTATGAAACTCCGTTCGTTGACTTATACAAAATAACTGCAACGTTTTCTTAGGTTTCTTTTTTTTTTCTTTTTCCAAAATCTTTTTTCGTTTTAATAGTAACACTAACAGCAGTGTTTCGTCGTCCATCGTGAAACTAAATGTACATACAACACTGTGATGCTCGAACCTAGCGGTTGCAGCGCGGTGGCAGCGTTGCCGCCGCGCTGCAACCGCGCGGCACTTTGCGGCTAATTTGAAGGCGCCCTTAGTCCTTCCAATTTGCTTTTCAAATTATTCATTTATTTTCAAAAACCTTGGATAGTACAGCAGAAATTACATTCGTAAGTTTTTTTCTATCCAAGGGGGCCCTTTTTATCCATACTAATCCATACTACTTAATATTATAGATTCGAAATTAACTCTGTCTGAATGTAACCTTTTCATGCCTAAACCGCTGAACGGATTTCATTAAAATTTGGCAAGGAGATAGATCCCGGGGACGGACATGGGCTACATTTTTTCTTCCAAATAATCCTACAGAGGGTGGATGATAAAGAGGATGAAAGTTTGTATAGGAAACCCATGATATCTGAAGTTAGGGGTATGAAAATTTTTTAAAGCTTTTGGTAAGAAATAAAGAGTTGCATTTGTCAGCGTTTTTGTAAAATTATCCCCTTTGTTTACTGACTAAAACCCACCCTTATTCCTTCAGTTGCCTGTGCCGGGCCACGGTAACTCTTTCGAACATCTCGCAAGTAAAATCAAAGGGGTAAAATAGAGGTTGATTTTAAAAATAACAAATAATATTAAAAATTTTGTGTACCTCTTTAGAAGAGATTTAAGGGATTGGAAATAATAATAGACATTGACAAGAGATATGTGAGACCCGTAGAATCTTCAAGGGACGCCTGAAAAGGTGCCAAAAAAATGAAGAACAGGTCTAAATGGATAACAGCAGAGCAAAGAGCCACGAAATATTTTAGTAAATTTTGGTAGTCGACACGTAAGTTGGGTACTAGGCCTGGTCTACCGGTGAGCGTAGGAGGGACCAATGACCCGGGGGAATTGCAAATATGTGTGGAAAATTTCAAAGTGCTATCTCCACAGGGCCCTTCAGTTGCAATGGCCAATGCTGAGTCTGACAGAGGGGGGGGGGGGGGGGGTGGAACCAATCACACTTTTTTCGGCTAAACAAATCAGATCCGTCATTCAAGGCATGAGCAGAGCAGAGGTAAATCGCCCAGCCACGATGGATTCAGCATCGAGCATTTCAAACATGCGGGAGGTCATCTGCCGAGGGTCCTGTCCTGGTTTTTTACTATGTGCATCAGTCACTCTCATTTACCTGCTGAGCTGATGCAAAATATTGTAGTACCTATAGTCAAAAACAAGATAGGGGATCTCGGACAGGGAAAACTACCGTCCAATCTCCCTTGTAACCACAGCGGCTAAAGTATTGGACAGTATGCTTGACTCGTGCCTGAAAACGTATTTGTGTTTGCGCGATGCACAGTTTGGTTTTCAACCTGAGCTTTCAACTGAAAGTGCTGTGCTGAGTTTGAAAAATACTGTCCAATATTACACAGACCGAAAAACGCCCATGTATGCCCGGCTCCTGGATCTCTCTAGAGCCTTCGACCTGGTGTCATATGATGTGCTCTGGAGAAAGCTGGGTGACAGGAATGTACCGGCCATCAGTGCTAAAGCTCATGCAGTATTGGTATGCGAAACAAACGAACCATGTAAAGTAGGCCGGAACGTTCTCTGTGTCGTTTGGGTTGGAGTGCGGTGTGAGGGTTGACGTTTCCACGGCTCTTCAACCTTTACATTAATGATCTACATAGTCGAGCTCAGTAGTATGCGTGTCGACTGCCGGGTTAGTGGTGTTAGTATTAACAGCATCAGCTACGCGGACGACATGGTACTGCTGGGCCCAACTGAGAGATCTATCAGAGAAATGTTGAAGGTCTACGAGGAGTATGCTGCCTTGCACGGCCTTGCGTACAATGTTCGTAAATGTGAATGCATGGTCTTTAAGGCCGCTTAAGTGCTTTAATCATGAACCTAGTTTTTCTCTAAATGGTATGAGCATAAATAAAGTCCACCAATTTAAGTACTTAGGGCACATACTTACCGACAACCTTGAAGATAATGTAGACATTGAAAGGGAACGTAGGGCACTGATGGTTCGAGAGAACATGTTGGCCCGTAGATTATCTCGTTATGCGGACCAAATCAAAATCACCCTGTTCAAGGCGTTTTGTCAAGGTCTGTACGCAGGGGGTCTATGGGTCAGCTACACCGTAGCTACAGTAGTAGTATGTTTTATGTTGTATATTGTGTGCCTTTTAGTCTGTGCTAAATAAATGTATTTGCTTTCTTTCTTTCTTTCTAGTAAGTGTTCTGTGTACTTCATAACCACTTATTAAGGGAATGGAATCTGGGAGACTGTAATCTATGTTGATCGGGGGTGGTGAGTCTTCTGAATGTAATGCTTTATAGAATTTGGTTGCTATTTCCATGATTTTATCCCTACTGTGGCGTTTCACTCCATCATTGTCTTTTAGACTATTGATCCAGGTTTTCCCCTTTGTGACTCCATGTTTCAAAACCCTAAGAGATGTGTGTTTTTCTAGAGCGGTATTGATTAAATATGTGCTTCTATTTCTCAGATCTTTCCTAATACTTCTGTTGACTTCTCTATCTATTGATCTGTATTCTGCTGTACCTATTTTTTCTTCTGTTCGTTTTTCGATCAAATCTATACTATGAGCGGTTAATTTATTTTTATTTCTGGTTGTGTTCTTTAACTTTTTATTGCTTTTGATTGTTCCGGTAACTATTGAATTATATTGTTCTTCAGCGTCTGTTTCATCAACTTTTAGTTCCTTAAAGTAATTTGATATTTCAAGATTAAAATGTTCTAGGTTATTAATAAGCGTACCTCTTTTGAAAGCCGCCTGGTTTGTTTTGTGAACAATTTGGCTTGGTGGACTTTGAAATCAAATATAACTTTTACGCGGATTGGTCTGTGATCGGAGCTGTGTTTAATTCTATTGATAACACTGACATCCTTGATTATATGTTTATCTGATGCCAAGATGTAGTTGATTTCGTTTCGCGTGGAATCATTTGGTGCGACCCACGTCCATCGCCGTTGCGATTTCTTTAAAAATAAGCTGTTGGTTATGTGCAAGCTGTGTCCAAAGGCAAACTGCATTAGATGAACACCTCGTTCGTTGCGGTCCCCTAGGCCAAAGTGACCAAGAATATCTTCGCTGTCCGGTTCTTGCCTCCTGCGTATCTTAGCGTTAAAGTCCCCAATGACTATGTTCCAGGTGCCCCTATTTTCTTCACATGCTCGGTTGACAAGATCATAGAAATCTTCCAAGTCTTCATCGGTATGTGCAGATGTCGATGCATAAACTTGTATAAGAGTTAGCGTTTTGTTCTTTGCAATTTGGAATTTGAACACAGCAACACGTTCAGAGTACCCTACGAATCCGATGATATTATCCTTCCACTTCTTTGCCACCATGAACCCCACTCCATGTTGTCCACTGGTTTCACCGAAGTGGAAGAATACAGCATCTTCTCTTTCTTCTGTGTGTTCACCCTCTCTTCTAATTTCTGAAAGGCCTACAATTATTATTTTAATTTATTTATTTATTCACTCGCCACTCTCCTCTCGCCTCGACTGCCTCGTTGGTCTAGTGGTTGCAAGCGCTACTGCTAAGCATGAGGTCCTGAGTTCGATTCCCAGGTCGGGCAAAGCGTTATTGGGTTTTTCTATCTGGAATTTCTCAGTGGCAGCCCGGAGTCTGGATTTGTGCCCGGTAGATGGCAATAGGCTCGCCCCTATTACATGGGACTTAAACATAACTGGCGAAATGTGGGTGTACCATAATAGGTACACCTCTGCCTAACCCTTCGAGGAAACAAGGCGTGATGTTATGTTATTTATTCACTTTGGACAACAATATAGTCCATTTCGATAGTAATTTTTTTTTTTTTTTTAATTTGAGATAGGTTTGCTCTTGACTCTAGTCTAGGTCAGAGATGACAGAGACAAAGTCGACGATGGAGCGAGCTTACCCAGAAGAAGCCTGTTCACTCTCACTTTGAAGAGATCGGGGTTGTATGCGTTCGGAAACACAGACGCAGGCAAAATATCTTATAACTAGTATTAGTAGTTCACAAACAAGGAGAACAATGAAGGTGACTGAGGCAGGATGTGCAGAGAACGATAAAGCAAGGAATAAGCTACCTGATCATTCTCCCTATATAGTGCCTCAGAAAAGGAGTGAAAGGACTCTCCACCACTGTTTTCAGGATGCTATTATTACTGACCCGCTTTCTATGCATCAGCGATGCGACTTTTTCGTGAATCACTACATGGAAGCCGTCAGTTCGGTTCTGAGCAAACATCTCCGATGCGCTACAGAAATGGGACAATTTCAACAGCATCCTAAAAACATTATTGTATTGGGTACGTAAGACATCTAGTGATCTTTTGGTGTAGCTGACCCATAGACCCCTGCGTACAGACCTTAACAAAACGCCTTGAACAGGGTGATTTTGATTTGGTCCGCACAACGAAAAAATCTACGGGCCAACATGTTCTCTTGGACCACCAGTGTCCTACGTTCCCTTTCAATGTCTACATTATCTTTAAGATTGTCGGTAAATATGTGCCCTAAGTACTTAAATTGGTGGACTTTATTTATGCTCATACCATTTAGAGAAAAATTCTCGGTTTATGATTAAAGCACTTACTTGGCCTTAAAAGCCATGTATTCACATTTACGAACATTGTACACAAGGCCATGCAAGGCAGCATACTTCTCGCAGACCTTCGACATTTCTCTGATAGATCTCTCAGTTGGGCCCAGCAGTACCATGTCGTCCACGTAGCTGATGCTGTTAATACTAACACCACTAACCCAGCAGTCGACACGCATACTACTGAGCTCGACTATGAAGATCATTAATGTAAAGGTTGAAGAGCCGTGGAAACGTCAACCCCCCCTGGCCTCACACCGCACTCCAACCCAAACGACACAGAGAACGTTCCGGCCTACTTTACATGGTTCGTTTGTTTCGCATACCAATACTGCATGAGCTTTAGCACTGATGGCCGGTACATTCCTGTCACCCAGCTTTCTCCAGAGCACATCATATGACACCAGGTCGAAGGCTCTAGAGAGATCCAGGAGCCGGGCATACATGGGCGTTTTTCGGTCTGTGTAATATTGGACAGTATTTTTCAAACTCAGCACAGCACTTTCAGTTGAAAGCTCAGGTTGAAAACCAAACTGTGCATCGCGCAAACACAAATACGTTTTCAGGCACGAGTCAAGCATACTGTCCAATACTTTAGCCGCTGTGGTTACAAGGGAGATTGGACGGTAGTTTTCCCTGTCCGAGATCCCCTATCCTGTTTTTGACTATAGGTACTACAATATTTTGCATCAGCTCAGCAGGTAAATGAGAGTGACTGATGCACATAGTAAAAAACCAGGACAGGACCCTCGGCAGGTGACCTCCCGCATGTTTGAAATGCTCGATGCTGAGTCCATCGCGGCGGGGCAATTTACCTCTGCTTATGCCTTGAATGACGAATCTGAATTGTTTAGCCGAAAAAAGTGTGAGTGGTTCCACCCCCCCCTCTGTCAGACTCAGCATCGGCCATTGCAACTGAAGGGCCCAGTGGAGATTGCACTTTAAAACTTAACTCACGTTGTGAAACCAGTGCATGCTTTACGTCGCTTGCTCCGGTGATGATGTCATCAACGAAAGCCTGGTCCTGGAGAACCTTGGAACCTAGCGAGAAGTTAGTAGCTTCGTCGTGAGCCAACTGTTGAATAGTACGAAGGACTAAGTACGGTGATGAGCTAACACTAAACCTGACAGTTCGCAATCGATAATCACGCAACGGTTCAATTGGTGATTTACACCACACAATGCGTTAAAATCCGAATAGGATTGTTGTAATTTTAAAGTTTCGGTATATCTGCTTGATGACGGCAGTGATAGCAATATCATGGATACGAAAACCTAATAAAACGGCTACTATATCCTGGTGCAATTTCAGACCAGTCAATAGAACATCATTAAGTGATATTCCATTCGAAGTTTTACAACCCGCGTCAAAGACGACGCGGGTGCGAGTAGTCTCGCTAGACTCTTTGACCATGCAGTGGTGCGGAAGGTAATGGCTCCTGGAGACACGCATGATACTCTACTTTAAGCTGAGGATTACATTCTAACCTTTACTCTAATTTCCTAAACCTGGAGACAGCCGTATCTCGTGATTCGCCGAGGGCGGGAGCATTAGGTTTGAAAGGAAGTGGGACAACATATCACCCAGTTTCATTGCTAGTATGTGAATTTACGAAAATATATTCACAAAACGCTTCGTCAGGACTTAGGATTCTCTTTTCCTGACGAGATTCCAATTCCCAGAATCGTCTCAGATTGATGCCGTCATCGTATGATGAGCTTAGACTACTGAGTCATACTTGAAGTGACGTAGGTGTATTTTGGTTGCATGAAACATCACCCATCAATAAATAACCAAATATACTGTTCATAGCCATCGGTGAACCGAATGGACCCTTGATCACGTGACGTAATATAATATGGGATAGTATATCCGCACCTAGAAGCATTTCCACTGATTGTGGAAGATAAAACTTGGGATCAGCTAAAGTTAAATTCTGTATGTGTGCCCATCCCCTATAAGGCAACTGCACACACGGCATACGTGAAATAAGATTAGATAGAATTAATGCGTCAACTGAAATCAAAGGTTGATCCCCGTGCGTAGGAGTGATATGACAAGATACTACACCCTTGGGGTACCCAGCTTCGACTTCGGCCCCGCCGATACCGAACACTGGAACATGCGCCTGCCTACGGTGTAACCTAACCGCTGCACACAAGGTTCGGTAATAAAGGTCGCTTGACTCCCTGTATCGATAATGCACCAAACTGCGTGTTTTTCTGGGCCAACATGAACATTGATGAGTGCCGTACATAAAAGCACCATATTCTCACGAACCGATGGAGCAATGGAGCCCGAATCGTTCGTGTGATCGCGCGACGCATGATTTACCGCAGTCATCGCGGCAGCGGGCGAAGTACTGGGAATCTCTGTCTCTGACGTTTCGTTCACAGAAAGTGAAATAGCATTATCACTACTACTGACTTCATTAATAACTGATAAACTGTGAGACTTTTCGAAATAAATTAATGAATGAGGTCGTTTATGACATGAACGACAAACAAAGTTCGATTTGCATTGTTTTAAATCATGACCGATATGTAAACAATTGAAACAAATGTTTTTGTTTTGAATAAAAGAATAACCTGTCACGGGGAGATAAATTAAGGAATTTGGAACATTTTGTCAACGTGTGTGTCAGTATCACGATATAAACAATTATTTTTAAATTATTGTGGTTGATAGACTGTAAGTCTGTTTTATTCGAACTCGATGAAATGACATTGGCTGCGAGCTCGCGTCCCGGGCCTTCGCTCCCGCGCGTCGAAGTCTGGAAAGTACTTACTTACCTTTTCAAGATTTTGTGGGTAAGAAGAGAATTCTTTTGCGGTTAATTTGCGTTCTAAGTTTATCATTTATGTCGGGTATATCCGATGGTTTTAATAATGAAAATTCGAAACGTTTTCGGATACTAGACGGAATTTTACGTAGCAAAATCGTCATTAATATGAAACTCCATTGATCTATCGGAAACTGCATCGCCTGCAATGTCTTGATGTTTTCTTGATAAACATTGAGTAAATTTCTTAGACTGAGTCATTTTCTCGATACTAGGTTCAATTTCTATTATTTTTTCGAGATGTTTCGTGGCGATAGCCCGTTTGTTGTTATACCGAGAAACCAAAATGTCCCACGCAACCGTATAATTTTCGTCTGTTATTGGTATAGATTTAATTAGGTTATAGGGTCAATTTTTTAATGACAGTAACAGATAATTAAACTTTTCTGTCTCCGTGTAAGTATTTTTGTCGTGAACGAAACAAATCGTGAAATGGGGGCCAATCCGTGGTCTCCCCTGAGAAGGTAGGCATTGGAAGAATAAGTAATCTACTTGCACAATTATTATTATTAGGATTCCCTGGAACATGTATCAGTGAATTATTAATCGACGTACTAGAAGACATTCTTCGTTAACGCTCATCTCTTCTTTAAGTTTTGTCGAAAGTATTGGACTTGATCAAGACTTTTTCTATTTTTGCCTGATGTTTGAAGAATTTTCTTTATTGCAAAATTAACTCTTTTGAACGTGACATAAACTGTTGATAGTCTGATTCTATGAACTGGAATGTACGTTGGAAATCATCGAGAATGATCTCGCGTTCGAAAATATCTTGCTGAATTAGCTCCGCCATTTTGGACGCGTAACGACGCAAAATGAACTAAGAACACTAGGAAAAACAACCCCACAACAAGTACCTAGAAATAAATCCGTCTCGATGGACCAAACAATTATGTGTAGTAGTTAAGGGTGAAGATTTGAATCAGCTTATTGGCAAACTTCCTTCCACTGCCTCACGCTCCAAGGGTTGTTCTGGTATATGGTATATGTAGCAACCATCTTTTCTAAAGTAACCGTGAACAAGATAAAATAAAAAGTTGTCAAATAACTATCAAAATAATTAAATATACAAAAAGTTAAGATTAAATCTTACGACCCACATGGTTATGAAGCCCTGAAGTTTGTACTCAACAGCAGACTTAATGTTTTGTTTTGAGCATTTTCTACTTGAGACGAGATGGCGCTGTTACCAATATAAGTATAAACACGACCAAACGGGGCAGCTGGATTCGGTAGAAAATAAGCGAACAAGCGACAAGTTCACTTTCAGTACTCTCAAAGTGACACAAGCAATTTTTTGGGAAATAAGGAAATCCACATTACTAAGTACATGATGTCTCTGCTACCATTTGGTTTCGAGCAGTTTTTAGTTGATACGAGATGGCGCTGTTAGTAATATATGTATAAACACGACCAAATGGGGCAGCGGCATTCGGTTGAAAACAAGCGATCAAGCGACAAGTTAACTACCAGTACTCTCAAAGCCTACACAAGCGAATTATTGGGAAATAAGGAAGTCTACATTACTAAGTACATGATGTCTCGGCCACCATATAATTACCAGGATTTCGGCTTCCAGGACCCTCGTCGCCCGATGGATCAACACAGTACGCAGGAGCCACCACGTGCCGGCCGCCGTGATTCTGCTGGACCTTCGCGGACGAGGAATTACTCCAGACCCTGGAGACACTTCGCAGCCGCTGGTAAAGACCTAGCCTCCAGTATCATGGTTGACGCAGACAGGTTTGAAATGGACTTGGATGTACAACACTTTGCGCCTGAAGAGATAAAGGTGAAGACAGCTGATGGTTACGTTGTGGTGGAAGGCAAACACGAGGTGGAGGACGACCACGGCTACTTCTGCCGGCAGTTTCTGCGGCGGCACAAGCTGCCCGACAAAGCGCCGCCCGAGAGCGTGGAGTTCCGCATCTCGTTCGACGGGAGGCTCACCATCACGGCGCACATGAAACTGCCAGAAGCCCGCCACGAAGAGAGGAGGGTGCCCGTCGTATATACTGGAGCCATCCCCAAGGAGACCAAGGATAAGGGTAAGAGGACCGAAGAAACAAAGACAAATTAATGTGATCTCTACGGTCTACCCTACCTGATTAATTTTAAGTTAAATGCCAGACTGATTAGTGTATAAATTTAATTTTTAAGATAATAATAAGTATATAAATAAATGTGAGTGTTAATTGGTGTTTTATTTTCTGTCATAGCCTTTGTCGTTTTCTGAATCTACACACACATGTTTACATATTTAAGACACACATATTTACGCACATACACCATAGGTAAATATGAGCGCGTATTTAGTAACATTACCTACCTATAATGCAACGATAAGCTGATTTGTGAATTTGCCGAGGACCTCACACAGACATCAAAATATTTTAAACAATACGGGTTTTACTAAAGGGATAACTTTTTAATAAAAAATCATAAGGGTATCACGGGTAAAATGTCACTGTTCAAAACATCGAAAATTGAAATTATGGATTGTATCGAAATATCGAAAATTGTTATACCTAAGCTTAAAATGTATAAGATTAAAATGCCGAGTGATTAAAATATCGACTAATTAAAAATGTCGTTAGTCATCATTATACCTAAGTTCATTATATTTACGTTAAAAATACTACTCGTTAAAATATCGAACAAATATTGATTATGTGGTATTATGAGTGGAAAAAGTGTAGGTAGATTTGAAATTAATAACATTCTGGAAAATATTATAGAATACTCTTCTGTGGAATTGTTAACAGCCATTGCTTCAAATCTTTAATGAATTGTACTGGTATTTTCTATAGTTGAATTTTCACTTAGACGAGTATTTTTGATTATTCAACAAAGAGAAGGATTATTTTATCATTTGATTTTTCTAGTAGCGATACAGAATAATATGTTCAGTAAACATGCATTTACCAAATAAGTTGTTTTTTTTAAGAACCCGTATATTATCAAACATAGTAGGTTACAATAACCTTAAAAACAAAATAATTCAAACTAATTTACAATAGTTACTCTACTCGTCACCGAGTTGTTCTTTTTTATTTCAGTTTAAATACCTGTATATGTATTTTGTATTTGTCTGTACCTCTTGTCACGCACACAAAGTCACTGTATATATACAAGGTTTACCCACACATAGCGCCGCGCGCACAGATGAGTTGAACTATCTATACCACAGCGTTAGATTGTTTGAAAAGGCCAGTTTCCAATCATGTCATGGATTCGAGCCCCAGCAACTGCAATTATTTTTGCATATTTTTCAATTTCTATTTTGTTACTTTCATTGAATTAACAAAAGGATAATTTTAATATTACGCTATAAGGTCTTTATGATTACAATATAATGAAAAAACAAACTTTAAATTCGAATTTGAACTCATTCTGACTGATCAACCATTCAGAAGTCCTAAATCGCGCAATCAAAGTTTTCGTACGTCTTTGCCTAAATAGTTTATCCTTCTCTTCACACATCGGGGGTCAATCGCCTCGAGGGAAGTCAGTTGTCGCCAAGCTGGTCTAAATTGGCGATCTTATCAGATGTACCTACCCCGCAAGGGCGGTAAATAAAGGAGTGTGTGCATGTAAAATATAAACAAATTTACTTTGAGTTTATGATGCACAGATTCAAGTAGTATATTTAAGACTAAGACCAAGCAGCAAAATTACATAAAGTTGTGCTGCGGCCTGGTTTAAAAGGAATATACGAATGATATGAATTAAACCTTCGAGGAGGATGTTAAAACCCAATCGCTGGTTAACTCGACTCCTTTTTGTTGTGTGTAAATCTCGAAAAGATCTTTTTAATAACAAAATAAATTTATTAAAGGCGCCTACAACGTGAAAAATAATTTTATTTATGTATTTGTTCTCATGCACACATTCAACATAGATTAATTTATTGTCGGTTTTAGTTAGGAGTTGAGTTATTTATGTAGATTAACACCCAGTTGCACAAACGCAAACATTAATGCCCCAATACGTAATGGATCATTAACGCTGATGATTTCATTAATTTAGGCAACATCATTGTTGCCTAAAACAACTTGAGCATAATTCTATGTTAGATGTGAGGCATAAATATTGGATTAGGTATGTGGATTAGGAATTTTTCGATGTGAGTCCGTACCTAATCCAAAGCGTAGAGGATTAGGTACGGCACAAAATATTCGAACACAGTCTACACAGAAGACATTCCGTACCTTAAAATGTAGGTGTTGTTTCAAGTTTAATTAGCACTGCCGCCAGCGCCATCTATGTAGAATACCACTGGACTAGTTAGTGCTCTAGCGATGTATGTCGTAACGAATATACATCGTCGTTAGGTGGCGTTATTTTAAGATGATACTCTTGAAGAAAAATAACAAAACATTCGCGTCTTTTATTGAAAATAAATGTGTAAAAATCGGAAACTCATGTGTTAATATGGGTGAAATGCATGTTCATGCCGAATATTTCATACCCAATCCACATACGATACATAATATCGGTAACAAGCCAGCGGCTATATAGAAAAAATATTCGGATTATGTAAATGGATTAGGTATTTTTAAAAACTAGGATTAGGTGGATTAGGTATCGTTTTTACCTAATCCGACCCATGTCTAGTCTATGTGCCATTACCTAAAGTCATCTTTCGGTTTAAAGACATTTATTTCTCAAAGAACAAATTATAGTTCACTTAAAGAGAAACTTAACTAAATTAACAATAAGTTGTAGTTTACATTACGACGTTCAAGCCATCCAAGAAACTGAACACCATAGTTTCATTCATAGAGAAAAAAAAAATTAAAAAATATAGCAAATATGTCTAGGGTCTGATTCCCCCAACGCCAGACAATTTCATCGGAGGAACAATCTTTAAGCAATGTTGCTAGTAGTATTAAGTGAAAAGAATGAATATGAGTGAAGGTTTCCATTACATTTTTTTAATCTAGCATAACTCGATGAGAAATAACATGTAAATTGACAATTTTGACATTAGATAATATGTTGTGAGTTTGTTGTATTCCATGTGCTCCGAGTTATTTAGATTACATTGTTTTTACTGTGATTTATAATTATTGTTGTAGGAAAAAACACGAAACAAGAGACTAGTTAAACATAGCACACACACAATATTACCATATAGCCTAGGAAAATAACATTTTGTCTGCGAAAAAAATCCTTATCCTAGAATTATCTTTATTTAGGCATTAAAAATACTATGTGACAAGTCCATTGCGATAGTATACTACATTATTATAAATAATTGTATTTTTCGGCACGTTTTTCTTTGCTAGAAATCGTAGTCACATCGCATGGATTTTGAATGATCACAGCAGTTTAAGTAATTTTAGTAAGTAGGTCTTCTTCTTTTCCCTGTTCCTCGTCATGGTCTTCTGCTTCTCTTATTACTTCTAATTTTTCATTATTTTCGAATTTCATTCATCTATGTAAATAGTAATGTCAGTAGAAAACACTGTTATTGAGTATATTTCAGTATCGTTTATTTCCGGTTCTTGTGTATTGTAAGTATTCAACGTAAGTCGTAGGACAATTAAAACATGACTGACATACCAAAAAATATAAGTGTGTGTATTCACCGGCTTCCTTGAGTATAAAAACATCTTTTTATGTATGCACATATAGTATGTTTTATGTATGTAGTGTATGCACACTAGGTACTGTAGAGGCTTTAATCGAGCCTGCCTTCAGTATGAAACCTTCATCGGAATTACAGCTGGCCGTTAAGACACGTCATGAGATTTTATAGTAGAATAAGTTCGAAAGATGACATATAGTAAAATCGTTTTATATTGATTCATTCCTAGTTTTACGGGGATAATGTTAGCTTTCCATAAGCAATAAACTAATAGTACGGTGCTCCTGTGTGTGATTTAGTAGATAATCTCCCCATACGCTATACGCGTAGCGATCTGCCGTGGCATCCCGGTAGATTACTACAGTACTATATATACGGTACTTAGGTAAAACAAAAAAAGCAATTAAAAATATTTTGGTCTGTCTGTTCCTTCCGACTAATCTCGGAAACGGCAGGACCGAGATAACTTACAACCTAGATCAGTGGTTCTTAACCTTTTAGTGTTATGGGACCATTTGACAAAATTTCCGTCTTGCTATGGACCACCAACTGTTTGGAGGTAATGTACAGTAAATGTAAATGAATAAAGCGTTGTTCTATCTATAAATAAGACACGCACACACGTATTTTAAATTTATCACTTATTTAATATTTTTAGGATGACTTCGCGGACCACTTTGGGTGTTTCAAGGGACCACCAGTGGTCCGCGGACCACCGGTTAAGAACCACTGACCTAGATGAACATAGGATGAAAGTATATTATACGGTACGTAAAACAAAAAAGCAATTTTTAAAATTTTTGTTTATTGTTTGTTCCGGCTAACCTCCAACACGGCTGGACCAATTTTGACGGGACTTTCACTGGCAGATAGCTGATATTAAGGCGTGTAACTAAGGCTACTTTAATTTAAGAAAAATAATTAGGGTCCCGCGCAAAAAATGAAAACCCATGAAATTATGAACAAAAAGTCGGATTTTGGAACATGCGAACTTAATTGACTTGATCTTTCAACCATTACACAGAGTAGAAACGACAGATTTATGTAAAAGAATTGTATTAAATCATATTTTATGAATTAGATGCAAATCAAATAAAAATTGGGCTAATTGCGTACGTGTAGGATTATTCGTGTCAATGTTTTTAGATGTAGACCAGGAAGTCCAACGTTTCCAAGCCACTTCATATGTTTTTAAGGTAGATTTACGCCAGGACTTTTTGAGCAATAATTGTTGTTCAGCGGTCCATGTTTCTATCGCCTGGGACCACCCCCACATTTCCAGACTTCGAGGATAATTTTGTCCACTTGTGGTGGTGGGAGTTCGGTCGATGTGTCGATCAGGTGCGTCTGTAAGTTTTTCAGAGTTAGAGGTGGTGCTAACGCTCGGGCTTTGAGGTCTGCACGCCAGAATACCTTCTCCCATTGAGGTACTACTATTAAAAATATTCCCGTTGATTGATTGAGGTGTGTTAGGACTTTTGGGATTAAGAACGGAGGTGGGAACACCCATGCGAGTGGATAGTTCCATGGGACACTGAAGGCATCGTGAAATAGTGCTTGGCGGTCTCGCAGGTCTCGGGATACATAATTGTAAACCACGTGAGCTGTCGCTGAGGCAAACAAATCTATTATTGGGGTTCCCCACTTTGCAAATACTATTTCCGTACAAGCTGGCATTAAGTACCATTCCGGAGGTTGTCGAAAGCGTGACAAGTGATCGGCATGATTGTTGTACTTTCCTGGGAGATGGTGTACGCTGAAGTGTATTTCAAATTGCTCCAGTAAATTCAGAATTTGATAGGTTAGTTCTAATAGGGGTAACGATTTCGTACCTCCTTCGTTCCTTAAATAACTGACAGCAGTCCTGTTGTCGCATTGTATCAGGATCGAGCTGTTGCGGAGCAGGTGAGCGATGTCTCGAAGGGCGCGAAATATGGCTAACATTTCTTTTTGATTGCAGTGTAGTGCCTGTTCCTCTTGTGACCAACTGCCCGATACAGCCAGATTGTTTAGTTGTGCTCCCCAACCCTGGTTTGATGCGTCTGTTGTCAGGAAGTTTACTGGTGGAGGGTAATGTAGACGTGTTGATGACTGACAATTCTGAGTCCACCATTCCAGTTCCTTTCGAACATTTTGTGGTAGTGGGTAGGGTTTTGATAAAAGGTCTGGTAGCGAGTTCATGAACATCAATAATTGTCGGTGATTGAGCCGGCCTCGAGGAACAACATAACTGGCAAAGTTCAGGAGTCCTATTATTCTCTGCAATTCCTTTAGAGTTATTATTCCTCGCTCGAGAACTTGACTCACTTTTTTGATTAATAAAAAAGTCTTTTCTTTTGGCAGGGATTTTAAATTGTCCCAGGGACTCCACAATATTCCTAAATATGTAATAGTCTTTTGAGGGCAAAGAAAAGATTTCTCGAAATTTACTTGCCAACCAAGATTTTGTAATGTGTCTAATGCGAGCTTGACATGATATCGAAGAACGTGTACATTTTGATGTACTATTAAATAGTCGTCGAGATAGACGATGATTCTGATGTTCCAGCGTTCTCGTAATATTTGGGCAACCCAATTCGTTAGTATTGAAAAGGTTTTGGGTGCCGTGCTCAAACCGAATGGAAGGCTCTAACAGTTCTTGGTTGTATACAAGGCGAAGGAAGCGCCTGTGTGACTTTGAAATTTTTAAGTGGAAATAAGCCTGTGATAGGTCCACTTTGCATATCCAGTCTTGTGGTTGCAGAAAGTCCGGGATGCGATACATGTTTATTAAGTGGAATGGTTGGGTTTTAACAAATTCGTTTAACGCTTTTAGGTTGAATATGGGACGGGCTGATCCGTCGGGTTTTGGTATCAAAAATAGAGGGGGAAAGAAACTCGGTGAGAGTTGAACACTTTTTAGAATGCCCTGAGCTTTCATTTTGTTTATTACTGTAGACATTTCTTTTGAGACAGGTGTTTGAAAGGGACCATTGGTTACATTTGGGTATATCAGAGGAGGTTTGTGGGTAAATGGTATGCGATACCCTTGAATTAATTTTAGAATAATTTCTGGAGCCCCCATTTCCTTCTATTTCGAGTAGTAGTGCGTTAATTGACCTGCTCGAAACCAATTCAAGTCATTGCTTATACCGTTTTTGGCTCACTCGAGAACTTTTTGGAGGGTTTGAACGTCCTCGACCTCAGTTATTTCCACGATCGGGCCACGAGCCTCGGTTGTGAAATGAACCTCTACCGTTGGTATATAGATCGGATTGAAAGGATGGTAGGCCCTGACTATTGTTTGTGTAATTGGTGCGAAAATATCCACCCCGCGAGGGTGAGTTGTCAAAGGCATGTGTGTTCATCGGTATGCCTGGTTCATGGCAAAAATATTGAGCATCACGCGATGGGACTACTGGTTTATGTACGCCTTGCCCCCGCGAGGGGCGGCGGTTAGATTGATTAGATCTAGTATGGGAATCAGTTTTTAGAGGCCAATAGGCTTTGCGTACACCTTTTCTAATGCTGTCGTGAAAGATTCGGGACTAAATAAATAGGTAGATGATGGTGGAATTCTGTTCAAAGATGCTTTAACTAATGGATCTCGAACTTGACTAGTAATTGTCTCTCGACGCATTTCTATAGTTTCGGCTCGATGGCCACAAACTAATTGTAACAGGTCTGAAGAGATTTTATGCAAAACACCTTTTTGAAATAATTCTTCAACCTTCCCGCTTAAATTATCAAAATTTTATTGACTTCTGTATTTTTTGCCCGCACAAGGAGATTACGAATAGCTTCTTGTAATGATTCTTTTTGTTTTAGGATGCAAAAAGTAATTGCTGCATATCATTTATCAGCATGTGCCAAGTGACGTAAGGTATCCATACATTTTTATCTTTTCGTTTGTGTCTAAGTCTATGAAACCTGGGGTGTGATTGTAGAGCTTCTGAGTATCAGAATACCTTACCTCGGACCAAGATGTGCTACCTAAACGCTGGACATCTAGTAGCATTTTTAAAAAACTATCAGGAGTTTTGGAACTGATTGATGGTTCCTTAAGCTTTGTCTCGATATCAAAAAAGAAGTCTAAATTTGAGTTTTGACCTTCAACATCACGGCACTGTTCGTCGGTATTATGCTGATCATATAGTTCCCCACTGACCCCAGAACAAACCGATACCTCATCTTGGCATGCAGTCTGCATATTATTTGCAAAAACTTGTTGGTGTAGCTCACCGACTTCCTTTATAAGCTTGTCCAATATACGGTTAGAGTGTTGGGCGCGCTTATTCTTTTTACGGCGTGCGCGGCGTGACCGCTTGTCACGTTTTGGACAAGACGAGCGTGAACAGCTGCTGCTCGTTGTACTGCTGCTAGAGCAGCTAAAGTTCCTTTTCCGGGTCATTCCACTTGAACCATCTACAGCTTGTGGCTCGGCAGCCGAAATAATTACGTGGTCATCCATTATCACAATATAAGTTACGTTAGATAGACCGTATCAATTATGAAGCTTTCTCGACTGACAATAAAATTCGACGCACACATTAAAAATAACGGGTAAATAATAAATCTAAGTAGGTAGCGACCCGATCGAAAATAAAAAAAAAATTCTTTTCAATGATCACTTACTTTTGAAAAGTACTTACATTTTATCTTCAAAAATTACTTACCATAAACAGCACTATATTTTCCATTTTTAAATGAATATGGAATTTACTTAACTGGTATTTTACAAGATAGTGATCCGAACGGAAAAAACCGTTAAAAGTATGATCACGTACTTTTCTATAAAATATAATATTCGTATTTATATAGTGTAGTTTTTTGGTGTGGCCGCGTCGGTCATGAACCGATGCGCCCAAGTTGCTTCGACGGAGAACGAAACGCCAATGAACAAAAAGTAACTCGTTACATTTTACGAAACTAAAATGACAAGCAAACACCAGATGGCGCCACTGAGTAGGTAAAACTATAATAAAACTGATAAGAAATCGACGGAAACGGATATGCTCTCTCAATATAAAGCTTCCAGTGACGGTCAAGTAATTTAATGTCACAATTTCCAATCATGTCAAGGATTCGAGCCCCAGCAACGGCAATTATTTTTGCATATTTTTCAATTTCTATTTTCTTACTTTCATTGAATTAACAAAAGGATAATTTTAATATCACGCTATAAGGTCTTCATGATTACAATATAATGAAAAAACAAACTCAAATTCGAATTTGATCTCACTCTGAGTGATCAATTCAGAAGATCTAAATCGCGCAATCAAAGTTTTCGCACATCTTTACCTAAATAGTTTATCCTTCTCTTCATACATCGGGGGTCAATCGCCTCGAGGGAAGCCAGTTGTCGTCAAGCTGGTCTAAATTGACGATCAATTAGATGTAAGCACCGTTAAGGTTATTTATTTCCCTACCTTCGAGGAGGATGTTAAAATCATTCGCTGGTTAACTCGACCCCCCCTTTTTGTAAATCTCGAAAAGTTGTTTTTACATAATAAATTTATTAAAGGCGACTACAACGTGAAAAATAAATTTATTTATTTATTTGCTCTCATGCACACATCAACATAGATTGTCGGCTTTAGATAGGAGTTGAGTTATTTATGTAGATTATGTACTTAAATACGATTTTTCTCTCATGTTACGCCTACGTTATCGCGATAAAGCAAACTACACTTCGCGCGCTCTCTGTTTAGTTCTGTGTAGTTCGCCTTATTGCGACAACGTAGGCGTAACATGACTTCGAAAATACATTATTTTTCACTTTATTACGTAGTGGTTTTATACAGTAAGTATTGATTTTATTTTCGCATTATCGGTGAATAAAAACGCGACGAATGCATTGGAATTCGGGAAAAACAGTTTTAACGTGACTTATTTTTTTGGCAGAAGGTATTTAGGTCCGAAAGTCGTTAAGGTGAGGTAGACCGGGCGAAGTCGGCATTTAACCTTCCTACCCGCGGAGCGAGCCGTGCGCTTACGTCGCCGGCGTGAACTTGCATGAACCCAAAATGTGTCACAGTATAGGTAAGCGTGCCGTGTAGGCAGTAGGTCAACTCATTGGAACGAAGTTCTTTGACGCGGCTTGGCAGAAATCGTCACTAATGAAAATGCGCGTTCCTACTTTCTTCTTTGAAATTCACACTTTCACTCTCTCTCTCTCTCTCTCTATCAAGAGAGAAAAATTTCAAATTATCTTTCATGGGTGTCGTTTTCAAGGTTTTCGAGGGTGCTGAAACCGATAGTTAAGTCGAAATGAAAATCCAAGATGGCGGCCGTGAAAATTTTCAAATTTTCCTTCATGGGTGTCGTTTTCAAGGTTTTCGAGGGTGGTAAAACCGATAGCACCGATAGTATAGTGAAATAAAAATACAAGATGGCGGCTGCGAAAATTTTGAAATTTTTCGACATGGTTGTCGTTTTTTTATTTTTTTATTTGAGATAGGTTTGCTCTTGACTCTAGTCTAGGTCAGAGATGACAGAGACAAAGTCGACGATGGAGCGAGCTTACCCAGAAGAAGCCTGTTAACTCACACTTTGAAGAGATCGGGGTTGTATACGTTCGGAAACACAGACGCAGGCAGAGAGTTCCACTCCTTTCCTTTCTTTTCTTTTTCCTTTCTTTTTCTTCGTGGTTCTCGAGGGTGCTAAAGCAGATAGTAAAGTGAAATAAAAATCCAAGATGGCGACTGCGAAAAGGAGAAGGCCCTCAAATATAGGGCGTCCTCTACCGAATGAAAAGTCCGGTGTCAAAACCAAACCCAATCTATTTGGAGGAGAATCCAAAGTTCTTTCTGTGTTGTTAATTATTTTTTACATGGATTGTAATTTGTATTTATTTGCCAAAACATTCATGGCATATGATACTACCAGGATTGATCTGAAAGCACAGTGTTTTAAGTTAAAAAAATGTTTTTAAATCCCTGAATTGATTTAATGGTCCCGGAAGTCGGTACTTTAGAAGCTAACTATAATATTAATGCTAGGTGAGGAAATACTAACAGTGGGTGCAATCCATGATCTTTTAAAACACGAAACATAACCGCGGATATATTTTCTATGGCATGTACTCTAATTGTTCTAACGATACAAGTGAACAGTTTATAGGGCAAAACTTGGGTAATCGGTGATTGTTTTGTTTTTTACTTGTAAAATTCGATTCATTGATCAGACTATTTTTTAAATTTACTGTGATATAGTAGACAAAATCAAGAGGAGCTCGTGGCTAAGTAATAACAGCCGCATGGGTCGATCCATCAGGTTAAGCTACGCTTGCCGGGGTTGGTCCGTGGATGGGTGACCATCTTTACATACCGAGACTCCTCCGTGCCTCGGAAAGCACGTTAAGCCGTTGGTCCCGGCTGTCATTCGTGGATCTTTGACAGTCGTTACGGGTCGTCAGAAGCCCGAAAGTCTGACAACCAGTCTTACCAAGGGGTATCGTGTTACCCAGTAACTGGGTTGTGGAGGTCAGATAGGCAGTCGCTCCATGTAAAATACTGGTATTCAGCTGCATCCGGTTAGACTGGAAGCCGACCCCAATATAGTTGGGAAAAGGCTAGGCAGATGATGATGATGATGATGATAGTAGACAAAATAAGTTTTGCTAACTTATATCTAAAAATGTGGCAAATACTATAATGATTGAAAAATGTACATTTATCAAGTCAGTAGTAACTTGGTAATAAAACACAATTATCTATCACCGAATAGCTGCATATCACGAATTAGCCAAGTTTTGCCCTACATCGGTGCAGGCGAATTGCTGACCGACATCTTACTTTAGATGTAGGCATCGCCAAGGATTATAATCACACAAAGACTATGTTATGAAGAAGCACTTGAACCCCCGTTTTCAATAATAAGTATTATGTATAGCTATAATCAAAGAGTTCGGAAGAAAACATTATTGAAAATAACGTCATTTGTGACGGCTCCACAGAACAAATGCCATACGTCACAATAAAAACGACACTGCATTTTGTTGAATCGGTCCTTTTTTCATTAAATGCATAAATTATATTGTAGAATATTAATTTAAATTATTACGACGCAACGCGTGACCTAAGATTTTTTGATACACATAACATATGCCTATTATTATACTAAATACCAAATCGGTGCATAATCATCTTCTTCATTTAAATGTTTGTTGGCAGGTATTTATATTGCTATATTTTTTTACATAGTAGCAACATTCGGAAAGGAAGGTCATCATCTCGGCCATTCAAATCTAAATTTTCGTTTTTCCTAATTATGATAATTATAGTGTTTTAGGTCGGTTTCCCCTAAGGGGTAAAGGCCGCTCCCTGCCCCGTGCGACCCTGTAGAGCTCGTCTCCAGATTGGACACTCTTCCACCGACTATAAGAAATGAAATTACATTGGATGTGGTTTTAGAAAGCTAATAAATAATAGAGGGATGCAAAGTATATCTATACAAATAAATAAAATTGAAGTGTCTATTTGTAATATCAAAATAACAACTTTTTACTCAAAGCATAGGAAAGTATAAACGGTTCTTATAACAAAAAAGCAATTTTTAACATTTTTGTCTGTCTGTCTGTCTGTTTGTTCCAGCTTATCTCAGAAACGGCTGGACCGATTTTGACGGGACTTTCACTGGCAGATAGCGGGTAATTTAGGCTACTTTTATTTTAGAAAAATAGTTAGGGTTCTGCGCAAAAAATTAAAACCCTTGAAAATATGAACAAAAAGTCTGATTTGAAAAATTCATTTTTCCATTTAGTAGCCCAATTCTCGAAGATAATTAAAGGCTATTTAACATCACGCTACGAACCTTAGGAGCCGAGCAGAAAGAAAAAAGTCAGAATTATGAACAAAAAGTTGTATTTGAAAAATTCTTTTTGTATTTGGTATCCCAATTCTCGAAGACAGTTATAGGTTATTTAACATCAAGCTACGACCCTTAGAAGCCGAGCAGAAAGAAAAAAGTCAGAATTATGAACAAAATTCGGATTTGAAAAATTCTTTTTGCATTTGGTAGCCCAATTCTTGAAAATAGTTATATGCTATTTAACATCACGCTACGAACCTTAGGAGCCGAGCAGAAAGAAAAAAGTCAGAAAGAACATTAAGCGAAAACGAAGTAATAACGCGGGCGGGTGATTCTACGCGACGGCACAGATTTCAAGATAAATCACTTCATAAAAAATTTTCAATACCTACAGCTATAATAGCCTACACCTTCGAGTCGCTAGACGCTGTAGAGTACCTAACCTTACAAGCATAAAGTAAGTTTTGGTTTGTAGCTGCGCACCGCCGCGTAGTTATTGTGAATTACCAGGGCTGCCTTTTTCGATAAAGATGTCAGTAGGTATTTGTAGTACATTTTATGAAATAATATGAAATAAAATAAAAAGCTTTTTAATGTTTTAGCATGTTTAATTGTTATAAATACTTATGAAAGACCGAGGAATATATTTATGCTAGGTAACTATTTAGTATTCTGTGACCACACCCCGAGACTGCAATTGTAAGACAAGTAACACACACAACATACGCAACGTGTAGTACCTAATTATTTAATAACCATTGACGTAACCACTTCGCATGGCCACGAATACGAATGAAATACGAAATGGAGGAAACTGAAAACACGATTAATTGATTTATTCGTTCATTTACACAATTAACGTAATAGGTAACTACTTTGTTTCTAAACTATGAACAAACTTGCGCTGGCGCCATATTGTGACGTCATGCACGCTTATCTATCAGTTGCACGCTTTTAAATAAACAATAATCATATGAATATAACATTAACAAGATAATAACGATAATAAATATTATTGAAAATTAATTTGCACAAAGAAGATTTTTGCTAAACGTAATTGACAAATGGAAGTCATTGACCTTTCTATTCTTATCTCAGACGCGTAGTAGAAGTAATTACGTACCTACCAATAAAGTACAAAGCACGAAACATGCAGGTTTAAACAATTTACCTATTTAAAAAACGATAGTAAAACTGAATCAGCAGGTAAACTGAAAAAGATAAGTTTTTATCTCTTCTCTTGCTGGATCTAGGTACATCCATC
Source organism: Fissipunctia ypsillon (assembly GCA_947568875.1). Classification (NCBI taxonomy): domain Eukaryota; kingdom Metazoa; phylum Arthropoda; class Insecta; order Lepidoptera; family Noctuidae; genus Fissipunctia; species Fissipunctia ypsillon. The sequence continues at coordinate 6,502,298 of OX387667.1, forward strand.
AACTACACACAATACACCAGAACCAGCCATATCATAAGAATTTGAAACTAAGTACGCGCCTCGCGGCTGTCGGCAACCCACTGAGAAATGGGCTGCGTGCAACCCAGCGGCCGGTAGGTAATTAGCACGCGTAAGTACATGGAGTGATTTATCTGGTAATCTGTGGCGACGCACAGTGGGCCCATACTGAAAATTAGTGGACTTAGGCAACAAAGTTCCAATATCGATGCGATTTTTTTTTATATGACGCGTTATGATATTCCTGGCAACTTTTACTCTTATAAAATTCCTTCTAAAATTGATAGTTTGTCTTGAAAAAAATTAATTAGATGTTTTTGTATGGAGTGAATCACGTTTAATTTTTTTTTCTTCAATTGCGCTAATATGCTGGGTGTGTGGCGTGAGTATATGATAGCTAGGGCCATTCTCTATCCATGAAAAAAAAAAAATCAGCGCCGGCCATTCGCGGCAGCGCGAGTAATCATTTGGTAAAAAAAAAATGTTTTGTAAGAATTTTTTTGCCATTTAAAATAAATTCAAAGGATATTTTTTGTCTCATTTGGCTGTTTTGACTTTCTTTTTAGTTAAATATATAGTTTTAATAGCGCATAGGTACTTATAACTAGTAACTCTGATAGAGATTTAGTTATTATTGCATGTTATCAGTAGCACCTGCATTGTGATTGATGACTCATTTGTTTGTGCGCTCCATACAAAAAAATCTAATTATTTTTTTTTCAGACAAACTATGAACTTAAAAATAAATTTTATAAGAATAAAAATTATCAGGAATATCATAACACGTCATATAAAAAAAATCGCATCGATATTGGAACTTTGTTGCCTAAGTCCACTAATTTTCAGTATGGGCCCACTGTGCGACTGGTCGGGGGACGACGGAGTTTTATTAAAATGTGGCTGTTTAGCATAATTATGTATCTTACGACATCCACGCGAACGAAGTCACGGGCACAGCTAAATACAGTATAAATTATAAAACATACGACTTGTTAACAAAAAGTCGGATTTAAAAAAATCTTTTTGCATTTAGTAGCCTTATTCTCGAGGATAGCTATAGGCTATTTAACATCACGCTACGACCCTTAGGAGCCGAGCAAAAAGAAAAAGTCAGAAAGAACACTAAGCGAAAACGAAGTAATAGTGCGGGCGGGCGATTCAACGCGACGGTTGGCGACGGGTCGGGGGACGAGAGCGTTTTATTAAAATGTGGCTGTTATTTTAGTATATTGTGTATCTTACGACATCCACGTGAACGAAGTCGCGGGACACAAGCTAGTTAAAGTATAAACTGTGAGTAACCCTAACTTTAGCGTAACAGGTAATTGATCAGTACACAGAGCAACATTTCCATAAGTGACGCAAGCGGCTTATTTTTATTTTATTTTATTTTTATTTTATTTTATTTATTTGGGACAAAAAACAGTTACATGCTAAAGCGATACAATAAGATTCTTAAGATAAATTATTAAGCATATAACCCACACTATTGTCCACGGATTAATAAATAAGTGAAAATCCGAAGCTGATTTTAACAATACTGTTGAAACATATAAGTTATTTGAAATAAGTGCTGATTTCAAATTTTGATACTAAGGAAGTTATAGCGAGAGTTTTAAATTTTTTCAGCGGCATTGCGTTGGCATCATGTTCTTTTGGAGACATGGTCCCTAGCAGTTCTCTCGAACTGGTAAACGTGACGAAGTGGCTTTCCCTACGGCTACCGTGTGACCGTCGTCCTTGTCTAACAACGGTGCGGCTAGTTAGGGCGGCATTACGTCGACATCATACTCCTGAAGAGACATGGTCCCTATCAGTCCTTGGACTGGATATGAGATAGATGTGGTCACCCAAACCCGTGCGTAATAAAAGCGTGTTTTTTACTTTTTTTAAACTACATATTTTTTAAGGGTTTTGCCAATCTCTGTACGAGTGCACTCTGTGGGTTCGATATACGCAAAGGGCATACAACGCCCTCAGACTCCAGTATAATAATGCCTTCAGAATGTTGGTGGGGCTTCCACGTTACTGCAGTGCATCAGGAATGTTTGCCGAAGCACATACTGATGGTTTCAGTACCATCCTGCGAAAAAGGATTGCGTCCATGATGTGCGGTGCGTGGGAGCGTCACCGGCTCTCTGAAGGTGAGAAGCCATGTTGCATCATTATGACAACAGGTGAGTGCAACAGATACGTAAACTAAAAGTTTTGTAATATTTTTTACTAACATAGCTTATAAGTAGTTTGTATTACTAACATCATATGGATCAAGGTCTGTAGTAATGTATTTTTTATAAGTACCTACCGCAGCGTTAGATTGTTTGAAAAGGTCACAGTTTCCAATCGTGTCAAGGATTCGAGCCCCAGCAACGGCAATTATTTTTGCATATTTTTCAATTTCAATTTTCTTACTTTCATTGAATTAACAAAAGGATAATTTTAATATTACGCTATACGGTCTTCATGATTACAATATAATGAAAAAAATAAACTCAAATTCGAATTTGATCTCACTCTGGGTGATCAATTCAGAAGTTCTAAATCGCGCAATCAAAGTTTTCACACATCTTTGCCTAAATAGTTTATCCTTCTCTTCACATATCGGGGGTCAATCACCTCGAGGTAAGCCAGTTTTCATCAAGCTGGTCTAAATTGGCGATCAATCAGATGTACCTACCCCGTAAGGGCGGTAAATAGGGAATGTGATGCACAGACTCATGTACTATATATAAGACCAGTATATTACATTGAGTCACGCTCCTGGTTAAGATATTTATTTCCCTACCTTCGAGGAGGATGTTAAAATCAATCGCTGTTAGCTCGACCCCCCCCCCCCTTTTGTAAATCTCGAAAAGATCTTTTTAATAACAAAATAAATTTATTATAGGCGACTACAACGTGAAAAATAATTTTATTTATTTATTTGCTCTCATGCACACATCAACATAGATTGTCGGTTTTATCTAAAACCGACAATCGACCACTCCTATCTAGGAGTTGAGTTATTTATGTAGATTATGTACTTAATTACGATTTTTCTCTCATGTTACGCCTACGTTGTCGCGATAAAGCAAACTACACTTCGCGCGCTCTCTGTTAAGTTCAGTGTAGTTAAAATAAAATATGACTTAAAATAATAATTATAATATGTACATATGTAAAAAAAAAAACATATAATCATAGGGCATCAAAAAATTCGTCCGCATCGCTGTTAACAGGAAAAGTGCCCAAAAGGCTGGCAGCGGCACTTTGCTGGGTGACTCTACCTTCCAGCTCGCTACTTGTCTGCGTCGGGGGGCTCCTTGCGGGGCCCCACATCGCTGCCAGTGCGGTGAAGCTGTCGACTGCCTCGGACATCATGACCTGTCTTGTAGTAAGTGCGCAGGCCGGATAGCACGGCACGCCAGCATTAATGACATTATCCGTCGTGCTCTTGTCACCGCCGGGGTGCCAGCTGTTTTAGAACCCAACGGCTTGGCTCGCGACGATGGCAAGAGACCAGACGGAATGACCATAATGCCTTGGAAGTTAGGCAGGCCTTTGGTGTGGGATGCAACATGTGCCATCCCATCTTCCTAGTACGGCGGGCTGTGCTGGGGCGGCTGCTGCAGGTGCGGAAAACCTCAAACGGCGAAAATATTCCAATCTTTTTGGGAGTTATATGTTCGAGCCGTTTGGGGTTGAAACACTAGGGCTATGGGGTCCGAGTGCCCACTTGGTTTTCCGAGACATCGCCAAGCGGTTGGTCGACTCTCCACGTGACCAAAAGGCTGGCCTATTCTTTGGCCAAAGAATCAGCATCGGCATAAAATCTAATTAACATAATTACCTGATTTCTTAGCATTGCTTTTGGAATGAGATGAAATGTTTGTGTGTATTAATGTAAAAATAGAAATGTATGTATATAATGGCAAGATAGCAGATATTTTTAGATGTTGTCATTAGCGTATAGGGTACGGTACGGTAAGGTAAGGTTTGTACCTACATAAATGTATAAGGATTTTGGCTGGTCCCGCGGTCACTCCGCCAGACGCGCCGTCGAACAGCGAGTGTTTCAACCAGGTTTCACAGCGCGCGCTTGAATGGCGCGAATGCATGCGTGTGCGTCTGGACGGTGCTGTTCAAATGCGTGACTATGAATCTAGCCTTAGCCTTACGAATTAGGTAGTAAGTTTTTTTAAACCTACATTAACTTGTGCTTTGACCACGCTTTTCTCCCTTCTTAACTCTCCCACTCCTCCTTCTCATCTAGCGTCTCACTTCCAATATCTATGTTCTTCACACGCTAAGAATCTTCGGTATTCTAACAAACTTCTCCTACTCTGTCCTTCTCATAATTTTTTTTTTTTTTGGATGTGAAATCATCAAATGACTTCTCCCGCTCTGGGCGTAGCGGCAGGGCGTGTCAGACTTTTACTGACTAAAACCCACCCGTGTTCCTTCAGTTGCCTGTGCCGGGGCCACGGTAAGTCTTTCGAATATCCCACAACCCTAGCTGGCATCAGCCCTAGCGGACCCTGTCAATAGTGCTGACATCTCTTTGAGGCGCGCGTGGAACACAACGCGCCGTCGACTCGGGCATGGTCCTTACCGGACGGCGAGCTACCCATTGCTCGCCGTCAGCAAGCCCGTTCTCATACTTCTGACTTTGTTCATTCTTCCTTTCATATTCAGTCCATTTTTCTTTGGAATGCGCTACCTCTTGACATCAGAATGGCCACCAGACGGTATGCATTTAAGCGGAAATTGCGGAGTTATATTAAAAATAAATAGCGTAGAGTCATCTCAAAACCTCTATATCTTGAATTTGTATATAATATTCTGATCGATGTCCTGATCGACCTCCCTGCACACCTCAATAACATACGTACCATCACGTCTCACATGTTCACATGAACGGGCTTGCTTAATTTGATAAACATAAAAAACGACTGTTAAAATCATAATATCATCAAAGGGAGGTAGATTTTTTTCGTTAGCAGCTGTACGTGCATTTCTTTGTCCTTGAACATGACCTACAAGGTCAATAGGATATGGAACAGTATCGAATGTATGCCGATGAAGAAGTCAGTAAGCCAGCGCCCGATGATATTCTCGACGATTCTCGTCGGTCAGTATTTCAACCTCGATAAGGATGAGCAGGGCTGCTCAATGTGCGGGTCGGTTTTGCTTTCTTTGATTATTTGTTTGTTTGTAGTTGACAGATAGTTTTTTTTAGAAGTAGAAATATTATTTATGTTGAGGCATTGTAACATACGCGCAATGATATTATATAAAAAAAGATGTGGATATCGCAATAGCGCGCGCAAATTTTTGCAGATAAATTCAGACAATTGTTGTAATTTGATTTAGTTGGCTAATAGCAGCGAAATAAACGAAGCGTGTCAACCACAACACACTACTTTTTCTGTATCATACGATCCGTATTATCTACCGCAGTCGTAGTTGAAAGCTACCATACACCTTTATGTAAGTATATTTGTATTATAATAACAACGCAACGATATCCGAACGTCGCTCAGTATGAACATAACGTATCTTTCCTTTATAATATCATTGCATACGCATCAGTTGAAATAGATTCTAGCTTTCGGCTACACCTTGATCTGATTGGTCTGACGATTTGAACTGATATGCATAATTAATGGCGAAGGATGCACATTAAATTCACAAAGGTTTTTTATCACACGCGAAGAGACTAGTTTTATTTAAATAGAATTTGTCTATGAACCATGTAGTATTTCGCTACACAGAAACCACATCTTTTAACTTGTTTATTTATTTAGTGTTATAAAGGCTGTTGTAAAATACATATTGATAAATTTTATCAATATGTATTTTGTTAAACATAACATCACGCCTTGATTCCTGTAGTGTGTTTTGTTTGTTATATTTTGTTAAAGTACGCTTATATTTTAAAAATAGAAGTGTTTTTACGTTACTTGGAATTTTATTATACAATTTGATGTACATGATATAGCTATTGTTGGATGTGAGTGTGAGATTCGTCTTGTGTTGATACAACTTGTCACTATTATGAGATCGAGAGGCATAAGAGCTTGTCGCCTGCTGAAAAATACTCTTATGTTTGATCATAAACAAACCAGTGTACGACTAAATGCCGACAGACACTACGCCGACAGACTGAACACCGACAAGACTTCGACAGGACTCTTCGCCGACAGGGAATGACCAAATGGGTTAGGTTAGGTTAGAATTGTGACCAAACGCGATTACATGCAAGTTGGTCGCAGTTACTTAGGAATTATTCGAACTGTCGGCGAAGAGTCCCGTCGAAGTAAAGTCTTGTCTGTGTTCAGTCTGTCGGCGTAGTGTCTGTCGGCGTTTAGCCGTACACTCCAAATAAACATGATTCCTTAATATAATTGCACGGTAAGGTAGGTATTTAATATTTTCTAAAGAAAGGGCGACAAGACTATTTGTTTCAGCCCTTAAATACTTTGTATTACGAATGCTTGATCAATTTCCACACAGTGACCCCAAATAACTACACCATACCGCAAAATGGAGGATATACAACGTATTCCTTTGATATCCGATAACTCTAGAGGGTCATAATGAATAACTTTTACAATGGGATCAAACCTAAAATCACGAAAAAGTCAGCTGGTAACATTTTTATATTCGCATAACTCGTCAAAATGTAAGGAACGCCTGAACTTCTTTTCGCGTTTTCGGGTTGCGGGTGTTTCGAGATATCTCGCAGCTAATACGTCTCAGAGGGTAGACAAAACTATTTATTCTACTGCAAACGTCATTTACATGTTTTTTCCAGGAGCAAAATTTATCTAAAGATATCCCAAGAAATTGAACTGAGTCAGTTTCTGTCTGGGCGGCCCTTTTATATGCTATATTTAGGTTACAAAGGTTTTGTTCCGTATGATATTGAATAAATTTGGTTTTTACTAATATTGACCTTTAAGCTCAAGACCAAGTCACTCTAAGCTTTGAAACTCTAATAAATGCTCACCACACACAACACGTCAACCATACCTACCACAATTTAATGACTTAGAATTCATTTTGTTTTAACTCTTATTCCATTCTTACCTCTTCATAAAAAAAACATATTTTTGTTTTATATAATTATAATTTTATTACTTAACCTTTTTCTGTTATCTGGGGAAACCTTCTAAAGTAAAGTACTTACTACCGTATAACATAATAATATTTTATGGTGTAACTCCAGTAATATTCTGGTATATAAAGCGACCATCTTTTCTAAAGTAGGTAACCGTGAACAATATAAAATAAAAAGTTATCAAATAACTATCAAAATAATTAAATATACCAAAAGTTAAGATTCAATCTTACGACCCACATGGTTATGTAGCCCTGAAGTTTGTGCTCAACAGTCGACTTAATGTTTTGTTTCGAGCATTTTCTACTTGACGCGAGATGGCGCTGTTACCAATATATGTATAAACACGACAAAACGGGGCAGCGGGATTCAGTTGGAAACAAGCGTTCAAGCGACAAATTAACTTCCAGTACTCTCAAAGTGACACAAGCGACTTTTTGGGAAAGAAGAAAGTCTACATTACTAAGTATATGATGTCTCTGCTACCATATTTGTTGGGCCCTCGTTGCCTGATGGATCAACACATTGTGCTGGCGCTAAGACCTGATGACCTACTTGTCCCCGCTGGACCTTTGCTGATGAGTAAATACTACAAACCTTGGAGACACCTCGCAGCACCTGGTAAAGAACTAGGCTTCAATATCAAGGATGACAAGTTTGAAATTTACTTGGATATACAAAACTTCGCGCCTGAAGAGATAACGGTGAAGACAGCCTATGGTTACGTTGTGGTGGAAGGTAAACACGAGGATGAGGACGAGAGTGGCTACATCTGCCGGCAGTTCGTGCGGCGGTACCTGCTGCCCGACAGCGCGCCGCCCGAGAGCGTGGAGTCGCGCCTCTCGTCCGATGGAGTGCTCACCATCACGGCGCTCACGAAGCTGCCAGAAGCACTTCAGGGAGAGAGGAAGGTGCTCATCACACAAACTGGACCCGCCCGCAAGGTGATCAAGGATCAGAGCAACGTAGATACTGGACCGGTCCGCACGGAGATGAAGGATTAGAGAAACGTAGGTACATACTGGACCCATCCGCAAGGAGATCAGGGATCAGAGCAATGCACTTACTGGACCCGTCAGCATGGAGATTAAGGATCAGAGCAACGCACTTACTAGACCCGTCCGCATGGAGATCAAGGATCAGAGCAACGTACATATTGAACCCGTCCGCATGGAGATGAAGGATTAGAGAAACGTACATACTGGACCCATCCACAAGGAGATCAAGAATCAGAGCAACGCACTTACTGGACCCGTCAACATGGAGATCAAGGATCAGAGCAACGTACATACTGGACCCGTCCGCAAAGAGATCAAGGATCAGAGCAACGCACTTACTGGACCCGTCAACATGGAGATCAAATCAAGGATCAGAGCAACGGACTTACTGGACCCGTCCGCATGGAGATCAAGGATCAGAGCAACGTACATACTGGACCCGTCCGCAAGGAGATCAAGGATCAGACCAACGCACTTCCTGGACCCGTCCGCATGGAGATCAAGGATCAGAGCAACAGAACCGAAGAAAAAAGGCAAAGTAATGTGAGGTCTACGGTCTACCCCACCTGATTAATTTTAAGTTAAATGCCAGACTGATATGTGTATAAATTTTATATTAATGATAACATATACTAATACTAATTTTCATTGGTGTTTTGTTGTATTTACTCTCCATGACCTTTGTCGTTTTGTGAATCTACACACTTATGTGTACATATGACACACACACCTTATTTAAACATGTGCGCGTGTTTAGTAACATTACCTACCTACAATGCAACGATAAGCTAATTTGTGAATTTGCCGAGGACTTCACACAGACATCAAAATATTTTAAACAAAACAGGGTTTAACAAGGTCATTACAATTACGGTACTGTTTGACGGCTACAGCTACGAGTTCGTTGCCGACTGCAGACAGCAGCGGCAGACGACGTGTCACTGCGACACTATTGGTTTCTATGTATTTTTATTAAATATCTTCCACAGCTAGCGACACGTCGCCCGACTACACGTCGCACGATCGCAGATCAGTAGAGTAGTGCCACCGACGCCGCGACGCTCTGGAGCGACAACACGTTAAATCATTCTCAAAAAAACTTTTTTGCAAAAAAAAAACAACCGACTTCCAAAAAAAAAACACTACAGTGAAAAATAACTTCAATTTCGGAAGTCGGTGTCTTTGGATCTGTATTTTAGGTTTTTGGCACCGACTTCCGAAATTAAAGTTATTTTTCACTTCGTAGTGTTTTTTTCTGGAAATCTTTTTTTTTTGCAAAAAGTTTTTACAATAAAATTTTTAGAGAGAAAATTTCTAGGTCCCTGCCATTACCTTTTATGTGAAAAACTTCGAATTTGTCTGGTAGTCCTCTATTCACGGCGGTAAAAATGAGGCATTTTTTGCAATTTTTAGAGGGTCATATTTACTTTATTGATTAGTTGCTGAAAAAAGGAAATGATAGGGACGTGTCTACAACAGACCTTGATTTTATGAAACATAAATGATTGCTCTAGAGGCATAATTCAGGAAGAATTGGAGAATTGCAGACCTTGTTCCCTCTGAACACGTCATAATACAGACCCTGATCATAGGTAGGTATAGTATAGCTCGGCCAGGCTGGACCAGGCAACCGACCAACCTGTCACGATTTGATCCGTGTGTGCGTAGCTTAATGAAGGAAAGGATGAAAGCAAACACCATCCTATGAATCCTCTTTATTTAGCTACAAGAAAATGACATAAGAGTCACAACGCCTGCAGACGACGCCTGCGACGATAAATAATACAAATATATTTACGACATAATGTTTTAGTGTATAAAACAATTGTTTTAAATTTTTTAGAAGCTCAGTTACGCATATCACTACAGTACTGTGTATTCACATTTTTTTTCATTATGTTTTTCTTCAATATCGGTTTGGAAAAGATTGTTTGTTTTTTTTTTATTTAGAATAGTAATTTTGCGAAAAATTTGTTTATCTATTATTTATTTATTTATTAAAAATATATATATTTATTTTTCTTTTGGTTTTTTTGTTAAATGTTTTACTATGGAAATTGGTAGGTCCTATGCAGAAACTTAACTTTTTTGTTAAATAGCATAAACAAATTTTATAACATAACATAACATAACATAACATAACATAACATAACATAACATAACATAACATAACATAACATAACATAACATAACATAACATAACATAACATAACATAACATAACATAACATAACATAACATAACATAACATAACATAACATAACATAACATAACATAACATAACATAACATCACGCCTTGTTTCCCCGAAGGGTTAGGCAGAGGTGTACCTATGTATAGTACACCCACATTTCGCCAGTTATGTTTAAGTCCCATGTAATAGGGGGCGAGCCTATTGCCATCTACCGGGCACAAATCCAGACTCCGGGATGCTACTGAGAAATTCCAGATAGAAAAACCCAATAACACTTTGCCCGACCTCGGAATCGAACCCAGGACCTCCTGCTCAGCAGTAGCGCTAAAAAAAAACAAATTTTATAACATCATCTTTAGAATAATATCTACTTGTAATTGTTCTTATAACGTAATTGCAATGATATTATGTATTTAAAAATGTTGAAAGATTGTAATTTGTGACTACTTTAGTAGATCTTTTCATGTGAATTACAAGTACGGTTGGCAAGAAAGTCCTGAAACGGAACTAAAATATTTAATCATTGGCAACACTCGCTCTGCCTCGTCGAGTAAGGTACATATTCTGTCGTTTCTTGTAATCGGTGACTGTTTCTCGCATTAATTTTTGTTCATTTGCGTTATTGTGGTGATACTGATGACCCATTGTGTTCATAATGAACAGATCTGTTATCATTAGCTCCGCAAGAGCGATAATTTATAAAGTGTACGTGAGATGTTTGGCGGAACTCGAGGCCGGACAAATTTTATCCGATCTCAACGATGTGTATAAAAGGACCGCTGGTGGCTTTAACATTATCATTACCCTAATGAATGACTATTTCATGAAATCATGACATTTGAGGTCAGTTCTAACTTACAGAGTTTGATTGACCATTATACATAATTATTATATTTCTGATGATAGATATTTGTGACGGTCGCGAATCATACTTTAATCAACCAACAAGCTGACACTGACCAGCAAATTGCAAAAAACGTAATAAAATTTGAATTTCGCGGGCTATCCCCTGGTCGGTTCACTTTTCATTTAACACAAGCAAATACAATTATTCAAAATTATATCAAAATCAACACAAGATAGACCTTTTTTGAAACATTAAGTGACCTGGCAACACCGGTAAACAGCCAAACAGCATGTCTAGATATCTAAACACTTCACTATTCATTATGATTCTTTTAGAACACAAGAGATCTATGTCTACTTCAAATTAAAGCTTTATTCTTTACCATTTTACATTACCTTTCTATGCCGTGTAATGTACCGAGATTACATTTATCTAAGTGTTTCCTAAATACATAGATTCGATTTTGAACAAAACTTAGCAATTTGCTTTAATAGAATAGAATAGAATACTTTTATTTTCAGACCACTGTCACCTCTGTCTGTGTGTCTGTCTGTGACTTCTGTTCTCTGTCTTTGTATTTGATGGAATCTTCCTTGGTTATTAACAATTTTACATAACATCTAGTTTTTGTAGGTACGACACGGATTAACACACAATTAAAATTAAATTCCGCGTGGAGCTGCATCTAGGTTGCCTATCTGTGAAGCCATCATCTCCTTCTGTGAGGCAATACTGCTCGCGAAGAAGGAGGCGGAACGCGTGAGGGAGAGGCAAGCTTTGTGCCCTCGTGCCCCTAGTCGCCGCAGGAGACGCCCTGGGCGTCGTCGGGAATTGGCAGCCGATTCCCGGCCACCGTAGGTGCGGGTTTGCGGATGGCGAGCAATGGGTAGCTCGCCGTCCGGTAAGGACCAGGCCCGAGTCGACGGCGCGTTGTGTTCCACGCGCGCCTCAAAGAGATGTCAGCACCATTGGAGGGGTCCGCTAAGGCCGATGCCAGCCAGGGTCGCGGGATGTTCGAAAGAGTTACCGTGGCCCCGGCACAGGCAACTGAAGGAACACAGGTGGATTTTAGTCAGTAAAAGTCTGACATTCCCTCCCGCTCCGCCCAGAGAGGGAGAAGTCATTTGATGATTTCCCATCCAAAAAAAAAAAAAAACAAAATAAAGGCTACCTGACTGTTATAAGAGATTATAGATAGCATCTATTGTAGGAAACACTACGTCAATTTGCTGTGTTATAACCGTTTCATACAACTGTCAAATGACAGTGGTGGTTTGAATATAAGCACAGTTTGAGGTGGTAGTCAATTTACTTAACAATTAATTTCCCTGACTTAGTTTTGTTATTTTTTTTTGTTATAAGTACACAATAATATTGTTTTTATCTTCCCATTGATGCGAAAGGACATTGTCCACTTTGTACGGGACTTTGGCTCGGTGTGAAAAGGGGCTTTAAGTATAAATATAACAGAGATTTAATAGCTAATACCAGTAGGAAAGAGGATATTGTAATATGATTGTATCATGATGCGTGTAATACTTGTTTTCCTTACTTATTTTTTTGAAATAAAACACATTTTTATTTCTACATTTTCTTATTATTCTGACGCATAACATAATAATATGTTGTCTATAAACTGGGCAGGTGGATAATATGTTATCTTGGTACCTTGCCCAGCTTAAAAACCAAATTATAATCATTACATGAGCGCAGCAACCCATTGTTCTTCGACTCACTATGCAGTTGCAGCAATACTGCTTCATAGAATGTCGTCCCTGACTGTTATTTTCATTTTCATGTAATATGTAGACAAAATACACTTTTAGACGATGGATGCAAACGTACCACTTGGGAGTGACAGTGAGCCTTATCAGATTGCACTTCCTTAAGATCGAGGGTAAGCCTTCTCCTTTACGAGATATTACTACCACAATTCGCACATCGTATCTGCACAGTTTCCACCACAGGCAGGAGTTGAAGCGAAATTGCCTATATTGTTCGTATCCATACGATTCAGGTCAGCGAGTTTGATATCCATATTCAAGCTTGGGTCAACGATGAGATTGGCGTCGAAGTTCATATGCGTGCCGGGGCCAACGTGAGAAAGGGTATCAGCGTCCATTTTCAATACCAAAACAATACATGAAAAATAATCACAGTAAAACGAGGCAAACAATATTCACGATACCAAGCATCAAACTGAATGACAAGATTGACAAGTGACTTGAAGTGACAACTAACATTGACATAAGACTTTATAATTAATATAATAGATCGATTAAAAATTGAAATTCATTGACCAACTTCGATACTTTTAAATATTTTTGTTTTCCAAATATATGGATAAAACATGTTCGAAATAATGTAAATGATTACAAATAACAGCTTTAATTGACTGTAAACTCTAGACTCATATATGAATGAGGAGGACTTAGTTGAACTTCAGAAATAACAATTAGAATCGATTTGTAAATAATTATTTTAAAATACACAATTAATTTGTTGGCATCACTATGAATTATGAAGGTCGAGTACTATCAATGATAAATGATAAATGATTTTATTTCTGCAAGTAGGTTTATACAAACACTTTTACATGTCAAACATTTTTTTTTTTAACTAGATGAGGCCGGCGTTTCCTATCTGACTACTCTGAGAAGAAAGGCCGAAACAAACTCAGAGGTCACAGTCTCTTTTGAAGTCCAGACATAATCTTGGTCCGATCATGTGAAGACCATGTAGGTTGGTGTCTGAAATGGTCTTTTGAGGAAAGAACCACACAGATTGAGTGGACCTGTCCAGTCAGTGCAAGCATCTGTCAGTAATCGTACAGCTCATCATAAAAGTTAAGGAGCTCAACGATTCGACGAACAATACCAAAGAAAGGACATTTGGAAGAATATGTCGAAGCATAAAGCAATTTCAGTACTTATTAAATACAATATTCGTGGGCGTTGATACAAAAATGTAAAATATATAAGCGTTTAAAAACTAAACATAATTTTTGATAAATTTGTTTCTTTTCGAGCATCGTGTCCACGCGAAGCCGAGAATGGACAAAGCCCTTTGCGTCGTAACTTCCTCTTTATTTAATCTCTTATAACAGAACTGTTATTTTTTGAGTTTTCACTGTTTCAATGGTAGGATAGTACTTACCTATCATTACTGATGTACTTACCTAAATAGTATATATAATAAATAATAAATATAATATCATAGGTAATTAAACGAAAATATAAATTATTATACATAGATTTTAGAAAAGCTTGCCGTTACAGACTTTCTTTTATAAATAACAGACAAATAAACAACAGACAAACAAAACAAAAAACAGTAAACAGTAAACCAACGGTAAACAGTAGATATACCCAAGTAGGTTTTAATTAGTAAATTTGTATAGATTTTAGAGTAGGTATAAATATTTTGTAATAGTTTGACTATTTAATTCTTATGTACATAAATAAGATGGTGAAATAAATTATTAAAAAAAATTACACAGTGAAAAAAGTTTTAAAAATGCTACGAAAAACAACTAAGCATTATTCAAAATAAATCATTCATTGCTTAGTTTTGTCCAAACCTCGTGCTCTCTAATTGTGCATTCACATTGATGGATATAATATCTAAGTACAGTCATCTAACATAAAGGCGACATACCACTACATTAGACAATAGCCTAGGTTAGGGAAACCAAAAAGATAACGGTTTCAATGCTGCAGACATTTTGTAAGAAGATAAAGAAATTACAGAAGATGAAGGCGAAAAATATAGGTAATGATATAGATATATACATGTTATGGGCTACAAAAATAAGGAGGAAGATATAGAATCAAGTAAAAAGGGAAAATATCTTTTGTACAATAATTTAATCCTAGAAGAAATTCAATGATTATAAAGAAAGCACTTTCATATCCAGTTTAAAAGAAAAATTGCGCCGAACCCAAGTAACATGGGACAAAAGCATAAAAAAAACGATAATTAATTGAGAAGCATTAATAGCATTTTCAACGTCTGCAGCAAAAAACATTCTACACTACCGGAGATACCAACCGAAACTCTAACAGTGTAAAAGGCGTAATACACTTATTTACAAAACCCAGCCTTTAAGATCGACCTACAAGCACCAGTTCTAAGTCGAAAATAAAACGAAATACAACTATGATATATTTAGTTACTCATGTCAGTCTTCATACTACTACTAGATTCAGTCCTAAGCTAATGGATTTTACAATCCCATAAGAAAAGGACGCGATATTTCCAAAAATTAAATCACCAAAAAGCTTCATCGAATCATAATAATTACATCATTTCCTTATAATTATTTACAGCTATATTACTTACATCTATGTTATCGGTGATATGTTTCATTTGTGCGTTACCTAAAGCAAGTGCAAAGTGCCGATTTTCAATGTAATTTACAACATCTAAATTACTATTATCAATAAATTCATCATAACATTTGAAAATAGATATAAAATTGATATTTTCTTTAAAAAATATCTCTCGAAAGGAACGATGTCTAACACTGGGTTGGGATACCCGATACTTAGCTTACTAGTAAATAAATTCGACAAACAATTGACGAAACTCTTGAATATTAGAACAGTGCTGATGAGGGAGACTGTTGTTCGGAGGTTGTAGAGGATAGTGAAGATAATAATGGCTACGTAGAAGAGTTTGACTGGCCTGTGGGAGGTGATGGCCGAGCTTGGAGGTGTACGGTACACGACGTCAACTTCAGCGATCTTGAAGATGGAGAGGAGAAGGTGCGAGGAGATACCCTCGTGCTGCGAGTTGATGCGCGACTTGACGATCTTGAGGACGTCGATGCATTCCTCCTGAATGTGAAATTGCGAAGAAGTTTATAATTATCTTGGTCCCTTAGGATATTTATAGGATCTTTGCAATAATAAGTACTATAGACTCGTTTGTTATGTAATTACTCGTACTTCTATGTAATTAATTATCTAGACGTGAACAAGGCCAGTGGGCCTGACGGCATTCCAGCGAGAGGGTTGAGGCAGTGTGTTCCTGAACTGTCTCCTGTGTTGACACGTTTGTTCCGCCTCTCTCTTAAAAAAAGGACGGTACCAAAATCCTGGAAGTTTGCAAATATGCAACCAGTGCCCAAAAAGGGCGACCGTGCAGACCCTGCCCATTACCGTCCGATCGCCATTACCTCCATTCTGTGCAAGGTTATGTACTGAACAGAAAGTTGCTGACCTACCTTGAAAACAATGATCTCCTCAGTGACCGTCAATATGGCTTTCGCCGGGGACGGTCAACTGGCGATCTTCTTGTGTATGTCACGCACTGCTGGGGCGAGGCCATCGAGAAACACGGCGAAGCACTTGCTATATCGCTTGATATCTCGAAGGCCTTTGACAGGATCTGGCACGCTGGTCTACTCAGCAAGCTTCCTGCTTATGGCATCCCAGCTAATTTTTGTAGCTGGATATCAGACTTCCTTAGTGGACGGTCGATCAGAGTAGTCGTTGACGGCTGCTCTTCCGACCATATGGCTATTGATGCCGGAGTTCCTCAGGGGTCTGTTCTCTCTGCAACTCTTTTCCTGCTGCACATCAATGACCTACTTCAACCTGGTATTGTTGGGTACGCAGATGACAGTACAGTTTCAGAGCGATACTTGTCCAGCGCAAAAACCAGTGGGGCCGAAGTTCGTTCCTTAAGAGAGGCCATGGTAGAGCGGACAGATTTGACCTTAAGTCTTGTCTCCCAGTGGGGTGATGATAATCTGGTCTCTTTTAACGCCACCAAAACACAGGCGTGTCTTTTTACCGCTAAAAGGAGTCGTTTCGATCAAACTCCTACTTTTTGGGGTATATCTGTTCCTGTAACTGATCGGCTCGAGCTCCTAGGCATGGAGTTGACATCATGTCTCAACTTCGGAGCCACCATCGAGTACAAAGCCCAAACTGCGGCCAAGAAACTGGGCATCCTAAATAGGGTGAAGCGATACTTTACGCCTGGACAGCTTTTAACTCTCTACAAAGCGCAAGTCCGATCCTGCATGGAGTATTGCAGCCACCTTTGGGATGGCTCAGCTAAATACCAACTTGCCGCGCTTGATTTGGTGGAACGCAGGGCTAAGAGGCTCATTGGCGACGTAAGACTGGTGGATGCCAAGCTTCACAGCTTGGCTCATCGCCGCAAGGTTGCCTGCTTGTCGGTCTTCTACAGATTGTATTTCACTGAGTGTGCTCGAGAACTCCACGACCTCATTCCGCCTGCTCCCTTCTACCATCGGACATCTAGACGCACTGTAGGTTACCATCCCTACCTAGTTGCTATTCCACCAATTCGCACTAAGCGTTTCCAAATGTCTTTTGTGATGCGCACAGCAAAGGAGTGGAACTCTCTACCTGCGTCTGTGTTTCCGAACGTATACAACCCCGATCTCTTCAAAGTGAGAGTTAACAGGCTTCTTCTGGGTAAGCTCGCTCCATCGTCGACTTTGTCTCTGTTATCTCTGACCTAGACTAGAGTCCAGAGCAAACCTATCTCAAATAAAAAAAAAATAAAAATAAAAAAAAGGATATATTGTACCCAAAAAAAGCTACTATATATATAAATACATAAAGTTTTATATATATAATAACTTTATTTCAAACTATGACCGTCCATAATTGTGTTCGTATGCACTTAACAACTATGTTAGTAAACCAGAACTAAAAATAAAAGTAATGAAATTTGACACATGGAGTGCGATTCAGTGTCTATGAAAAGGACCGTCTAACCGGTCCGCTATTGCTTTCAGAATGCTGTTGAAGCTTGCTCGGATACGGTGCAATATGGAGGCCGCTCTCTTTCTCATGATGGCATGAAAGCCATCAATCTCAGCCTCCATAAACATGCCAGACGCACTACTACATCTCGGCAGCCCCAACAACATCCTAAAAGCGTTGTTATATTGTTTACGAAGGGCATTGAGTGTCCGCCAAGTACAGCTGACCTACAGGGTGCACGAATAAAACGATTGGCAGTATGCCCTGAACATTGTGCACTTTACCTCATTCGGAAACCGTGTACACCTGCGAGCCAGCATGTTTCCACGGATAGCCAGCGCCCTTCGCTCCCTCTCAACGTCCACGTCTATAAAAAAGTGACAGGTGTTAAAGTACAGTGGTTCCCAGTTTCCAATCATGTCATGGATTCGAGCCCCAGCAACTGCAATTATTTTTGTATATTTTTCAATTTCGATTTTGTTACTTTCATTGAATTAACAAAAGGAAAATTTAAATATTACCCTATAAGGTCTTCATGATTACAATATAATGAAAAACAAACTCAAATTCGAATTTGAACGCACTCTGACCGATCAATTCAAAAGTTTTAAATCGCGCAATCAAAGTTTTCGCACGTCTTTGCCTAAATAGTTTATCCTTCTCTTCATAAATCGGGGGTCAATCGCCTCGAGGGAAGCCAGTTGTCGTCAAGCTGGTCTAAATTGGCGATCAATCAGATGTACCTACCCCGTAAGGGCGGTAAAATAGGAAATGTGCATGTAAAATAATAAACATTACTTGAGTATGATGCACAGGCTCAAGTACTCTATAAGACTAGTATATTATATTGAGTCACGCGTACCTGGTTAAGATATTTATTTCCCTACCTTCGAGGAGAATGATAAAATCAATCGCTGTTAGCTCGACCCCCCCCCCCCCCCTTTTGTAAATCTCGAAAAGATCTTTTTAATAACAAAATAAATTTATTAAAGGCGACTACAACGTGAAAAATAAATTTATTTATTTATTTGCTCTCATGCACACATCAACATAGATTGTCGGTTTTAGATAGAAATTGAGTTATTTATGGAGATTATGTACTTAATTACGGTTTTTCTCTCATGTTACGCCTACGTTGTCGCGGTAAAGCAAACTACACTTCGCGCGCTCTCTGTTTAGTTCTGTGTAGTTCGCCTTATTTGACCTTTATGACTTCTACGACACATCGCACAATTGTGATTTTTCTTGACTCATTTGCCTGCGCGTTAGTCCATTGAGTAGCGATTTGATTTTTAGATGGCGTCAAGTGACAGTCATAGCCATGTTCTTCTAGGTCGAGAATTGCATCTCTAAAGCCGCGATCTAGTGGTATAAATAAATCGTTTTAATAGTAATAGTGCGGGCGGGCGATGCAATGCGACGGGTCTGGGGATGAGGTAGTTTTATTAAAATGTGGCTGTTATTTTAGTATATTGTGTATCTTACGACATCCACGCGAACGAAGTCGCGGGGCACAGCTAGTTGAATATAAAAGAAGTGACAAGCTTCATAGGTACTTATCTCATAACTACGAGTCAATTTAATAATTTTATAACCCTTAGTGCGTAATAAAAGCGTGTACAGTGGATTTCGGGTATAACGACAATGAAGGGACCACTCTATTTTCGTCGTTATATCCGGAAGTCGTTACAGGCAAAGGTAAAGAGATACAGACACGTACACATGTGTAGTTTATATTCATTTATTATTGAAAATATTTGCACACATAGTTATTCACCGGTACATTTAAAAAAATGTGTAATATTAGTTTGCTTCAATTTATTTTTTTGTGCTAGTGTACGCTGTAGGGTGTATTCTATTTTCATTACTTCTTCAATATCTATAATATCCTTTCCATCACCAAATAAACAGTATCTTTTAAGCTTTGTTACAACACCTAACACATCCTTAGTTGTAGGAATCTCACCTTCCTTGCAATCTTCTTCTTCCTCCTCATTTTCCTCATCTTGCGTCGTATGTGATGGAACAACAGTTTCAACAATTTCACTATCGGACAAATCGCTAGTAGTGATAAGTTGACTGTCAATATCAACATATGTTGCCCAGTCCGCAACATTTGTTCCGCTTGATGATACTGTAGTCAGTTGTGCCAATGGTATGTCCAATTCATCATCGGAGTCGTCGTCAATTGTTGTGATAGCCGAAGATTTACGGAACCCAGCGTGTAGAAAACACTTTTTGATCGTATCTGGAGTCACCCGAGCCCATGCCGTAGTTACCATTTCAATGGCATCTAAAATATTAACGGAAAACGGGCCTGCCGAGTTTTCAATGTCGTTCATCATTTTCTGTACTAAAATCTTCCTATAATGACTTTTGAGGGTTTTAATTATCCCTTGATCAATCGGTTGAATCACTGATGTAGTGTTTGGTGGTAAAAATGCCAGTTTTATGTTGGTCAAATTCTCTATTTTAGGATGAGCTGGGCAATTGTCAATAAATAAAATGATCTTCTTTTTGTTATTTTCTTAACTGGGAGTCCCATTTGCGTAGAACTTTTTCGAAAATCTCTGAAGTCATCCAGGCCTTTTTGTTTGCTTCGTAATCAACTGGCAAAGATTTAACATTTTTGAAACATCTGGGTTTTTTTGCCTTGCCTATGACCAATAATTTTCTTTTTTCCCCTGCCATACTTGATGCAACAAGCACGGTGATTCTATCTTTTGATAATTTTCCACCAACGCACTTTTCCCCTTTAAATTTCAAGGTTTTGTCAGGAGTTAACTTAAAAAACAAACCTGTCTCGTCAGCGTTCCATATTTGGCTATCAGTATAACCTTCAGTCAATTTTGGGAAAACTGTTTTTAGCCAGTTGTCACAGTCACTTTGCGATACACTAGCGGCTTCTCCACAAACTTTGCCTACTACAATATCGTGTCGTTGACGAAATCGGTATATCCAGCTTTCTGAACACTCAAAATCCATTTTTCCAAACAGTCTGCCAAATTGATTAGCCTTTTCTTGCAGCAGACGACCGCTCAAAGGTACGTTTTGGCTTCTTTGGGCTTTGAACCACATTAGAAGGGCATTTTCGATATCTTGATGCGTCGGTTTGCGGTTTTTCTTAATTTTTAAGGATTTGGATTCAAAGCATTCTAATATTTTATCACGGTTTTTCCACATCGTAGATACTGTTGAATGGGAAACTTTGTACTCTTTGCACAAATCAGCATTGTTTTCACCGTTTTTCAATTTTGAAATGATTTCCGCCTTTTCTTTAACAGTGAATGTGCGTCTAGCAGCCATACTTATTCAAAAGTTTACTAAACCCAGTTGCTACTCAGAATATCACTTTGTAACTGAACCATAAAAGCTCCGAAACGTACACGCTTCCCCTACCTACTTAGTTGATATCTATAAACAAAAGGTAAAGGTCTCCACACTTGCTGACCATCTGTGTGCAATGGATGTAAACAAAAGATAAGAAATGTTTGTGAAAGAAAAAAATCTTTGTGTCTTTGGCGGCCGACTCCGGTCGCAATATCTGCATGGGATTTCTAGGAATTTGTTACAAATGATTCATTAAAAACAGTCGCTACACCCGAACTCGGCGTTACATCCAAAGTCGCTATAGCCACATGAATTTTGTACTAAAGTATGCTTTAAATTCAAGGGACTTAGATTTAACGTCGCTATAGGTAAATGGTCGCTACAACCAAGGTCGTAATAAATGAAATCCACTGTATTTTACTTTTTTAAACTATATATTTTTTAAGGGTTTTGCCAATCTCTGTACGAGTGCCCTCTGTGGGTTCGATATACGCAAAGGGCATACAACGCCCTCAGACTCCAGTATAATAATGCCTTCCGAATGTTGGTGGGGCTTCCACGTTACTGCAGTGCATCAGGAATGTTTGCCGAAGCACATACTGATGGTTTCAGTACCATCCTGCGAAAAAGGATTGCGTCCATGATGCGCGGTGCGTGGGAGCGTCACCGGCTCTCTGAAGGTGAGAAGCCATGTTGCATCATTATGACGCACCGGGTACATGTACATGTGCATGTACCCGGTGCGTCAGGTGAGTGCAACAGATACGTAAACTAAAATTTTTAGTAATATTTGTTACTAACATAGCTTATAAGTAGTTTGTATTACTAACATCATATGGATCAAGGTCTGTAGTAATGTATTTTTATAAGTACCTACCGCAGCGTTAGATTGTTTGAAAATGTCAGTTTCCAATCATGTCATGGATTCGAGCCCCAGCAACGGCCATTATTTTTGCATATTTTTCAATTTCTATTTCATTGAATTAACAAAAGGAAAATTTAAATATTACCCTATAAGGTCTTCATGATTACAATATAATGAAAAACAAACTCAAATTCGAATTTGATCTCACTCTTACTGATCAATTCAGAAGTTCTAAATCACGCAATCAAAGTTTTCGCACATCTTTGCCTAAATAGTTTATTCTTCTCTTCACACATCGGGGGTCAATTGCCTCGAGGGAAGCCAGTTGTCGTCAAGCTGGTCTAAATTGGCGATCAACCAAATGTTCCTTTAGGTTATTTATTTCCCTACCTTCGAGGCGGATGTTAAGACCAATCGCTGTTAGCTCGACCCCCCCTTTTTGTAAATCTCGAAAAGATCTTTTTAATAACAAAATAAATTTATTAAAGGCGACTACAACGTGAAAAATAAATTTATTTATTTATTTGCTCTCATGCACACATCAACATAGATTGTCGGTTTTAGATAGGAGTTGAGTTATTTATGTAGATTATGTACTTAATTACGATTTTTCTCTCATGGTACGCCTACGTTGTCGCGATAAAGCAAACTACACTTCGCGCGCTCTCTGTTTAGTTCGCCTTATTGCGACAATGTAGCCGTAGCATGACTTCGAAAATACATTATTTTTCACTTTATTACGTAGTTGTTTTATTCCAGTAAGTATTGATTTTATTTTCGCTTAATCGGTGAATAAAAACGCGACGAATGCATTGGAAGTCGGAAAAAACAGTTTTAAGGTGTAATACGTGACTTCTTTTTTGGCAGAAGGTATTTAGATCCGAAAGTCGTTAAGGTGAGGTAGACCGGGCGAAGTAGGCATTTAACGATACCTTCCTACCCGCGGAGCGAGCCGTGCGCTTACATCGCCGGCGTGAACTTACATGAACCCAAAATGTGTCACAGTATAGCTAAGCGTGTCGTGTAGGCAGTAGGTCAACTTATTGGAACGACGGCTTGGTAGAAATCGTCACTAACGAAAAAGCACGTGCATACTTTCTTTGAAATTTGCACTTTCACTCTCTCTCAATTTTCTCTCTCTATCGAAAAAGAAAGGACATTGCTCTGTGCCCAAACATTGTTAGCCCTGGAACCAAGAGCATCGGAAAATTATGTGTTGTCGATCGTTAGCAAATTCCTATATGATGTTATTTTTATAGCGGACTAGCTGCAGAATAAATAATATTTCAATAAAATTATTATGATTATGAGGGTATAATTGAACCACGAATATTATGGTTTTTCGTAACTCCGTGACTCCGAGTGATTTTTAAGAAACTGAGAAACAATATCCTATTCCATTTAGCTATTTTTAGTACCTACCTAGATAATTAGGTATGCAGTTTTTGTTCTAAAGCCGAAATATATGTAAGTTCAACTTACAAATGCATATAATCATAGTTTCTTTTATTTCGGAACATAATATATAAGCTAACAGACTTAAAATAATAGTTATAATATGTACATATCGCAGCATAACTCTGCATGTCAAAACTTTTTGGTTCTTTATTGTCAACCTTTTTTCCTTTTGTCATTGAGTCTGGTCGATTTTTTTACTTCGTGATTCGAATTATTTTTTTTCTGACAGATGGGTCTTCATTTTTTTCAGGACGGTTCGTCAGTTGCAAAAAGTTGATCTGTTGATACTGACCCAGTTTGTTGGAAATTTACGTGTAATTTTTGAAATCACATTATCCGAGTTGTTTTAATAATAGAAAGTTGCTATCCTTGCCGTCCTATCTATTTCATTCGGTATGTATTCCTGTTATGTTATTGCCGTAGTATGTTTGTGGTTTTTTTTTTACATGATGTGCTAATATCCGCTGTTTATTGTAATAGGAACGATTTTTTCAAGTACGATTTCAATAATCCATGGTTTGAGTCAGGAGGTTTCATCTTTATTTTCCTGGTATGTATCTTTTAATCGTTTTTCCTCAATCGGAAGTTCAGTCTGATCACTCTGGTCTAACCCTAATTCATTTTGTCTTGGGATTAAGCAGTTTAGAACAGGCTGCCTTTCGGCCTCCCGGTTCTGGCCCAAAATAACGCTGGACATCGTTGGTCAACGCCGGGTATTTGACTGCGAAAGGTCACGCAACCAACGCCAACTCTTGAGCAGAGAGCCAGTTCCTGCAGTCTACGACACCTCGCCGGACGTAATTACGTTATGTCAACGATTTTATACGATATTTTTACGTACTAGTTAAGTAATGTAGTTAGTAACTCTCTGCTAATTTTTAATTCGTTCACTATTTAATTTAAAATTTTCAAATCGGTAAAATGCGAGATACCTTGGTTCTCAGATCTTTTTTTCCATTACGGTTTATTTTGGGAGCGTTACCTAATAGCGATTGCAATCAACTGGTTAGGACGTTTATTTTTTTTTCGATATTCGCGTACTTCACCTTAACGGACCAAAGTTCTCTGCTATTTATCTTTTTCTTTACATAAATCAACCGGCAACCCTTTTTATACCATAAATATTATTTTTTTTAACTTTTTAATGTTTTTTCTACTTTTCTTTTATTATAACAAAATTAAACGTATTTTCGGGGAAAAAGTGTTTTTCCTTTTTTATTTTTTTCGCTACGATATGTAAAAAAACGTAATCATAGGGCATCAAAAAATTCTTCCGCATCGCTGTCAACAGGAAAAGTGCCCAAAAGGCTGGCAGCGGCACATTGCTGGGTGACTCCACCTTCCAGCTCGCTACTTGTCTGCGTCTGAGGGCTCCTTGCGGGGCTCCACATCGCTGCCAGTGCGGTGTATATTACGACATCCACGCGAACGAAGTCGCGGGGCACAGCTAGTTGAATATAAAAGAAGTGACAAGCTTCATAGGTACTTATATCATAACTACGAGTCAATTTAATTATTTTATAACCCTTAGTGCGTAATAAAAGCGTGTTTTTTACTTTTTTTTAAACTACATATTTTTTAAGGGTTTTGCCAATCTCTGTACGAGTGCCCTCTGTGGGTTCGATATACGCAAAGGGCATACAACGCCTTCAGACTCCAGTATAATAATGCCTTCAGAATGTTGGTGGGGCTTCCACGTTACTGCAGTGCATCAGGAATGTTTCAGTACCATCCTGCGAAAAAGGATTGCGTCCATGATGCGCGGTGCGTGGGAGCGTCACCGGCTCTCTGAAGGTGAGAAGCCATGTTGCATCATTATGACGCACCGGGTACATGTACATGTGCATGTACCCGGTGCGTCAGGTGAGTGCAACAGATACGTAAACTAAAAATTTTAGTAATATTTGTTACTAACATAGCTTATAAGTAGTTTGTATTACTAACATCATATGGATCAAGGTCTGTAGTATCTTTTATAAGTACCACAGCGTTAGATTGTTTGAAAATGTCACAGTTTCCAATCATGTCATGGATTCGAGCCCCAGCAACGGCCATTATTTTTGCATATTTTTCAATTTCTATTTCATTGAATTAACAAAAGGATAATTTTAATATTACGCTATAAGGTCTTCATGATTACAATATAATGAAAAAACAAACTCAAATTCGAATTTGATCTCACTCTTACTGATCAATTCAGAAGTTCTTAATGGCGCAATCAAAGTTTTCGCACATCTTTGCCTAAATAGTTTATCCTTCTCTTCACACAACGGGGGTCAATCGCCTCGAGGGAAGCCAGTTGTCATCAAGCTGGTCTAAATTGGCGATCAATCAGATGTACCTAACCCGTAAGGGCGGTAAATATGGAGTGTGCAATTGTGCATGTTTATATAACATACTGTGAGCATGCGTGGATTAATCTAGTCTTACAATATTGTACCGCGCCTGGTATAAACAACAACAGGCTTTATTCTCTACCTCCCTACCTTCGAGGAGGATGTTATTATAAAAATCCATCTCTGGTTAGCTCGACCCCCCCTTTTGTTAAATCTCGAAAAGATCTTTTTTATAACAAAAATATTACTGTAATAAAAAAATAATTTATTACAAGCGACTACAACGCGTGAAAACTAATTTTATTTATTTATTTGCTCTCATGCACACATTCAACATTAATTCATTGTCGGTTTTAATTTGGAGTTGAGTTATTTATGTGAGTATAGGTCCTTAATTACGATTTTTCTCTCATGTTACGGCTACATTGTCGCGATAAAGCGAACTACACTTCGCGCGCTCTCTGTTTACAGCGAGACCTAGAGCGGTGTGCGAGTGAGAATGCACAAAGTGTAGTTCGCCTTATTGCGACAATGTAGCCGTAGCATGACTTCGAAAATACATTTTTTTTTCATTTTATTACGTAGTTGTTTAATACAGAAAGTATTGATTTTATTTTAGCTAAATCGGCGAATAAAAATGCGGCGAATGCAATGGAAGTCGGGGAAAACAGTTTTAAGGCATACGCGACATTCTTTTTTGGCAGAAGGTAATTAGGTCCGAAAGTCGTTAATTATTTGCCTTCTACTTTACTACCGTCTCACCATGAATCAAGCTAGTTTTCATTAAGATTGCTTTGTCAACAAGTAACGTTAACGAATTTTTTAAGTTGATTGATCTGCTAACCGATAAAAATGAAATTGTCAACTTACATAACATAACTAGCTTTTTTTATAGAATAGACTAAAACAGATTATTATTTATTTTATTTTGCAAAAATATGGTAAGTAAATAAAGCACCCTAATTGCGTAACACACTATCAATCACAATCTGAATGATTTTGAAGCATATTGCTAATCCATTGCTTCATATGTTCGAAAAATTTGTCAGCTCAACAACGTACTTAAATAACGCAATGAATGTTGTTGAGTTGTCAAAATGAAACCGATTCCTACTGTAAGTGAGTTATGCAAGTATATACTGGATGATTTTTTTTACCGTCTCGAAATTTTTACAGGCTCTTTTGAAAAAAAAATCTGCTGATTCATACATTTTGGTCGAGTAGGTATTGAACTTTTGTATGAATCAGCTGATTTTTTTTTCGTGATTTCAGAGTTGGTCCCGTAGTGAAAGTTGTTCATATTCATGGTTAGAACACCCTGTAAAAATTTCGAGACGGTAAAAACAATCATCCAGTATATACCTTCTTACTAACAAACGTTGTATAGTGTCTGTATAGTTACACAACGCTTTGTCATCATGTTTCGAAAGTCAATTTACAGACGAGTGAAAGAGAGAAATCGGTAACTATTCACCTGAAACCCAATTCCCGTAACTTAAAACGTTCAAAATCTAGTCCTAATCTCATCTCAGCGACAATCAATGTCAAAAATGTACGGAAATTATAGAAAAATTGACATATTATTATTATCACCTTTATTACATTAAATATTTATATATAAATTATATTTTTAAATATTAGAATGTATCCGGTGCATACCTTTCGGCTTCATCATCACATCAGTTCGATGGTACCATTTGCATCAGAACCATTTATTTAAATTTGCTTCGTCATAGTAGCTTAATTATCTAAATTGATATATCTTATCGCCACTTATGAAATACTTATCATTGAGGAGTTCCCGTTGCCATCTGTGGCCTTCTTCGTCAATTCCACTTCACCAAATGATACTTTCTGAATGCAAATGCTTGACTTGTTGATGAAAATACCAAAATCACCATGTGTTTGCCTATAATATTTGAGGACTTCCCTCAATTCCTTATGGATCCTATCATCAGAACTGGATTTTGAAATCTGGAAGTATGTCCTTTCAAATAAAAAAAGAATTTTCCAAATCGGTTTACAAATGACTGAGTACTGAGGTAACACACATTAAAAAAAAAACAACCAAATTGATAACCGAGGCTTTTTTGAAGTCGGTTAAAAATAACAGCCACATTTTAATAAAACTCCCTTGTCCTCCGACCCGTCGCATTGCATCGCCCGCCCGCGCTCTTACTTTGTTTTCGCTTAGTGTTCTCTGTGACTGTTTTATTTTTACTCGGCTCCTAAGGGCCATAGCGTGGTGTTAAATAGCCAATAGCTATCCTCGAGAAATGGGCTACCGAATGCAAAAAGAATTTTTCAAATCCGACTTTTTGTTCACAATTTCAGGGTTTTAATAATTTTGCGCAGAACCCTAATTATTCTTCTAAAATAAAAGTAGCCCAAGTTACCCGCCATAACATCAGCTATCTGCCAGTGAAAGTCCCGTCAAAATCGGTCCAGCCGTTTCGAGATTAGGCGGAACAAACAGACGGACAAACAAAAATTTTAAAAATTGCTTTTTTGTTATAGGTACCGTATAATAATATACTTTCATATGCATTTAGTAAAATTGTTATTTTGACATTACAAAAAGACACTTCAATTTTATTTATTTGTATAGATAATATACATATTGTAGCGAAAAAAAAAAAATAAAAGACGGAGATTCACTTTTCTGCTACGACACGTTTAATTTTGTTTTTAAAATAAAAATAGAAAAAAAACATTAAAAGGTAAAACAAATGAACATTATGGTATAAAAAATGCAGGTTGACTTGTGTGAAGGGAATAAAATAGAGAACTTTGGTCCGATAGGTACGCGAATAACGAACGAGAAATAAAACGTACTAACTAGTCGATTGCAATCACTAATAAGTAACGCTACCAAAACATATCGTTATAAAAAAAAGATCAGAGAGCCAAGGTATCTCGCATTTTACATATTTGAAAATAAAATTAAGTAGTCAATGAATTAGAAATCTGCAGAGGGTTACTATCTACATTATTAAATTAGAACGTAAAATATCATAAAAAAACCCGTGGCATAAGTAATTGCGTCCGGCGAGGTGACGTAGACTGTAGGTTGTCGCAGTTCTTTGTTCAGGAACTGGCGTTGTTTGCGAGACCTTCAGCGGTCAAAATGCGGTCCAACTCTCGACGTTGGCCAAGGACGTCCAGCGTAATTTTAGGCCAAAACCTGGAGGCCGAAAGGCGGCCTGTTCAAAACTGTTCAATCCAGAAAAAATAAAGATGAATGGTTAGACTCGTACTTAATATACCATACTTAAAATTGCTTTGCCCTATGGTATTCGGCAGGGATATAGTGTGCGAACACTTTTACGATAAATATTTTCCACTAATTGTAATTTTTGGGACGTAAAAATTCGTTTTTCTTCAATAAAATCACAAACGACAGCAAATTGTCAATCAAGCGTTCCCATCGAATCACAGTTTGAAATTCGAATCACGAAATAAAAAGATAAAAATTGACCAGGCTCAAATACAAACGGAAAAAAGATTGATTATAAAGAACCAAAAAGTTTTGACATGCAGAGTTATGCTGCATTACCCCCTTTCCAACAAAAAAAAGAAAAAAATACATACAACAGAAATGTGGCAACCCTAAAACAAAGTGACAACCCTATAAAATAAACGATTGAACGAGAAAATTAATTAACCTACCTATTGCAATCTAGAACCTAGAAGATACTTAAAATACATATAATAGACGACATCGAAGTGCAGCAGATACAGAATAAAATCGAAAAGCGCCCTCCAACTTAGACGTTATCAGCGCGATCTCCAGATGCGTCCACTAAATCTGAGTAACCTAGAGACTTAAAAGCAAAAGATTAAAAACTAACAATCCTAAGGACAACGACTAAAAACCTTATAGAGACTAATTACAACTATATGTACCTAACTAACCTAAATATGAAAGGAACCCTGAAAAAAATAAAAAACATGAAACAACCTTGGCGAAAGATAATAGCCTCAGTCAAAGACGATACAACATCAGTCAAAGACGATACGACATCAGCCAGATGATGTGACATCAGTCAAAAAAAGGACAAAAGTGACATCAGTCAACGAAAGTGACATCAGTCAACAAAAGTGACATCAGGTCAACAAAAGTGACATCAGTCAACAAAAGTGACATCTGTCAACAAAAGTGACATCAGTCAACAAAAGTGACATCTGTCAACAAAAGTGACATCAGTCAACAAAAGTGACATCAGCCAACAAAAGTGACATCAGCCAACAAAAGTGACATCAGTCAAAAAAGGCGACATCAGTCAAAAAAGGCGACATCAGTCAAAAAAGGCGACATCAGTCAAAAAAGGCGACATCAGTCAAAAAAAAAATGGCGACATCAGTCAAAAAAGGCGACATCAGTCAACACAAACTTCTGTCGAAAGAGACTTCAGTCGAAACATGTCGACAGAAGTCGAAGAAAGTCCGTAGGACTAAGTGGTACTAGTGATATTACTAGTAACACAGCCAAAAAAATTAAGCGAGCTCATACACTCGGCTAAATAAGGGGTAAAGCAAAAGAGGGATTGATAGCGATGTTAACACAAAAACTCAGCAATGAATGAAAGGTAAGACGCGAGTTGAGTTCGACTTTCAGCTAAATTAACGCTTTGAGTCTGACAATCCCGCCTTAACCTCAACAAAGGAAGAAAGATTCGACGCGTGCTGAGCCCGACTTTCGGCTAAATTAGTGCTTCGAGTCTGACTATTCGCACGAGAAGAATTCATAAAGACCTCTCTGCCGAACATGAGAAAATTTGGAGTAAAACCTGTAGCTAAATTAATACAAGAGTTGAGATAGAGTTTGACTTTTGGAAGCATTTTCGCCCAATTTCTTTGATTTTCTCCGACTAAAATACTTAAACATGTAACCACGCTCTGGTTGTAACGTTCAACAGTGTTGGCTTGAGGAGTATAGTAAGGAGTGTAAGTAGGTGAATCGATGTGAAAAGAACTAAGGAAGTTTAAAAATATATTACTACGAAAAACTGTAGCATTGTCACAGAGAATAGCACGTGGTACACCAAAATTGAAAAATAATTCAGATTCCAGAGCTCTAATAACAGAACCAGCGTCAACCTTCTTAAGGGGAAATAACCAGACATATTTCGAAAAAACGTCTACCATGGACAGAATATACTTAAAACCATAGTAAGCAACAGGCAAAGGTCCAATGGCATTGTTAGAAATTACCTGTAGGGGCAATGAAACATCTTTCGGACAAATCATTTAATAAATAATAATAAATTCATTTATTTCAGGTAAGAAACACCCATTGCCAAAACATTATCAATCAAATAAAAATAAAAATTAGACCAAATTAAATTAAATCAAATGAAATCAAATTAAATACAATCAAATCAAAATAAATAAAATCAAATTAAATTAAGTCAAAATTAAAAATAATCAAATACACTCATTATTAAAACCTTCTCTCCGGCACTGGTACAGCAACATGTCTGCTGGAACAGTGCCGGATGAAGGGGCAGTCCAGTCTTCCCGCAATCAACGCCAGTACAATGTTGGGGCTAACCCTTACCCTGCGCACCAAGGACGCGGCGCGCTTGCGCATGGTCGCGTGAAAGCAATCGGTGCGCGCCTCTGCGAACATACCTGAGGCGCTGCAGTATCTGGGCAGCCCCATCACCGCCCTGAACGCGTTATTGTACTGGACGCGGATGGCGCTGTAACTTCTATTAGAGTAATGAGCCCACAGACTGCAAGAATACAGCGATGTACAGTACGCTCTAAAGAGCGTAGCCTTAACCTCCTTAGAGCACCGCGCAAATCTGCGGGCGATCATGTTCGCTCTAACAGACAACGCCCTCCGCTCCCGTTCTATGTCTGCGTGATCCTCGAGGCCTACAGTCAAAACATGGCCCAAGCATGTGAACTGGTCGACCCTTTCCAAAGGAATTCCATTCAGTCTGACCGGAGGTATCCTTCCCGGACATTTTGCACTGACGGTCTCGAAGATCATACACTGGCTCTTCTTTACATTATACAATAAACCGTGACCACAAACATATTCCTCGCATATCCGTAACAGCTTCCTCAAGCCGCAGACCGAAGCGCTCATCAGCACCATGTCATCAGCATAACTTAGATTATTGACACATGTACCGTCAATGTGACAGCCAACATGCTGACTGCTGAGCGCCACGATCAATCCAATTTGGCCTCGTGGTTGAGTGTTTGCAATTTTATGAGCCTTACAAACCTGACATTGCCTCAAAGTTTCAGAAACATCACGAAACATGTTTGGCCAATAAAAAATCTCCTTGATCTTAAGGTAGGATTTGTGACACCAGGATGTATAGAAGGGAAGTTGTTGTTTGTATATAGGACAAATAGTTTAATATGAAAACGGGATAGTTTAATCAAAATTGTAGGGATATAAGAATAAACATCTATGAAAAATAAAAGCTCAAAAAGGGAATTAGTGAAATAAAAATGTTCAGAGCTACATTTTTTGAGTTAATGTTTACATTAACTCAAAAAATGTTAACGTTTTGTTAAAACAAAACCAAAATGTTTGAAAATATGTCAAATATTATTATTTAATAAGATAAAGGGATAATTTAATACTAATAGGAGGGAAACCAGATGAAAATAGAAGCGAAAAAATGTTTTAGGCTGTATGATCATGTTGTCTGTGCTTTTTTTGAAAAAATGTTTTGTGCTTTTGTGTCAAAGGCATAGAATTAGAAAGTATTACATAATAAAGTTCCTAGGACAAATTGGGAAGGAAGAATTCAACAAAATAAAATGCGGAGTAACCCTGAATGAAATAAGTAGAGGCCTGCAAATAAAAAGACTTCCACATCAGAGTGTCACACACATTGAATTCCTCCATCTGCTATATTAAATCATGAAAAAAACCAAAACAGAAAACAATCCACGAGCATGTTTACCAGTAGTTGGAAAAAGTTATTTAGTGAGTAATATGGCTGGTGGATGAATAGAAAGACACGCATTCGGCAAGCTAAACGGTCAGGCTAGGAGTTAAAGAAAGATAGGAACCTATTAGAAAAACAAAACGTGAAAGAGGACGCTTTGGGCTAATAGAATACCAAAAAAACGAAACCAAGCACACAACCGCATAAAAAAGCTTACCTTTGAAACACGACGCCTATACATTCACACACCAAGAATTCTCTACAGGGAACTACAAATACAGGCATTAAAATAAAACTCGGGATTAAAATATATTTGTTGGGGAGAAATGAAAAAGTTATTAATTTAGTATTATTATGGAATTAAAGTACAATCACACACAACATCCAACATTAAAAGGTGATCATCAATGGTATCATTGTATTGTAATGCATATTCTGCTCCATCCATGACACTGGAAAAAGGACAAAAGTAAAAAAATAGGGATTACATTTGCTCGAAGAGCATCACACACAAAATAACAGAAAAAAATATATTAAGTAACCATCAAAATTACTTACTTTAGTTCGGGCGCCATTTTGTAGCGAAAAAAAAAATAAAAGACGGAGATTCACTTTTCTGCTACGACACGTTTAATTTTGTTTTTAAAATAAAAATAGAAAAAAAAACATTAAAAGGTAACAAAAATGAACATTATGGTATAAAAAATGCAGGTTGACTTGTGTGAAGGGAATAAAATAGAGAACTTTGGTCCGATAGGTACGCGAATAACGAACGAGAAATAAAACGTACTAACTAGTCGATTGCAATCACTAATAAGTAACGCTACCAAAACATATCGTTATAAAAAAAGATCAGAGAGCCAAGGTATCTCGCATTTTACATATTTGAAAATAAAATTAAGTAGTCAATGAATTAAAAATCTGCAGAGGGTTACTATCTACACTATTAAATTAGAACGTAAAATATCATTAAAAAACCCGTGGCATAAGTAATTGCGTCCGGCGAGGTGACGTAGACTGTAGGTTGTCGCAGTTCTTTGTTCAGGAACTGGCGTTGTTTGCGAGACCTTCAGCGGTCAAAATGCGGTCCAACTCTCGACGTTGGCCAAGGACGTCCAGCGTAATTTTAGGCCAAAACCTGGAGGCCGAAAGGCGGCCTGTTCAAAACTGTTCAATCCAGAAAAAATAAAGATGAATGGTTAGACTCGTACTTAATATACCATACTTAAAATTGCTTTGCCCTATGGTATTCGGCAGGGATATAGTGTGCGAACACTTTTACGATAAATATTTTCCACTAATTGTAATTTTTGGGACGTAAAAATTCGTTTTTCTTCAATAAAATCACAAACGACAGCAAATTGTCAATCAAGCGTTCCCATCGAATCACAGTTTGAAATTCGAATCACGAAATAAAAAGATAAAAATCGACCAGGCTCAAATACAAACGGAAAAAAGGTTGATTATAAAGAACCAAAAAGTTTTGACATGCAGAGTTATGCTGCAATATACAAGGTGTAACATAATTAACATGGTAACAAGGTGTAACTACAGACGTCAAAGTAACCCTTTTTAAGGCGTTCTGTCAATCCTTTTACACGAGTGGCCTGTGGGTATCATACACGCGCCGAGCCTACAACGTCCTGCGTGTTCAATTCAATAATGCTTTTAGGATGCTGTTGGGACTGCCATGGCGTTGTAGTGCTTCAGGAATGTTCGCGGAGGCTCGCACAGATGGTTTCCATGGCATCATGCGAAAGAAAGCGGCCTCCTTACTACAGCGCTTGCACGGTAGTGACAGCAGCATCCTGAAAATGATAGCTTCCAGACCGGACTGTCCCTTTCAGGGACACTGGGTGGGGACAGTCATGGGTATAATTAAATAACTCATTTATATAAACTAACAATACTAACCTACTTACGTAAGCACCATTGTTACTAACACCAAAATACTAACAAAACTATTATGGACTGTAGTCTGAATTAAAGTTTTATTTATTTATTTATTATTAACGCACAACCTCTTAAGGGGTCATTCTACTCATTATTATGAACAACTTTTACTATGGGACCAAACCTGAAATTGCGAAAAAAAAATCTGCTGTTCCCTACATTTTGACAAGTAATGCGAACCTAAATGTAGGGAGCAGCAGATTTTTTTTTCGTGATTTCAGGTTTGGTCCCATAGTAAAAGTTGTTCATAATGATGAGTACAATGACCCCTTAAGAGGTGGCGCGTTATTTATGTTACATATTGTATATAAATGTAAGGTATTTATTTTAATTGCTGTTTTGTTGTATTTACTCTGCATAACCTTTGTCGTTTGTGAATCTACACACTTAAGTGTACATATAACACACATATTTACACACATACTCGTACACCATAAGTAAATATGTGCGCGTGTTTAGTAACATTACCTACCTACAATGCAACGATAAGCTGATTTGTGAATTTGCCGAAGACCTCACACAGACATCAAAATATTTTAAACAAAACAGGGTTTACTGATGGGATAACTTTTTAAATTGAAATGTGGTAATCGCACATTGCTCACTTGCGACCGTCATTACAATTACGGGACTGTATGACGGCTAAAGCTATGAGTTCGTGGCCGACTGCAGACAGCAGCGGCAGACGACGTGTCACTGTGACACTATTGGTTTCTATGTATTTCTATGAAATATCTTCCACAGCTAGCGACACGTCGCACGTTCGCAGATCAGTAGAGTAGTGCCACCAACGCCGCGACGCTGGAGCGACAATACGTTGAATCTTTCTCAAAAAAACTTTTTTGCAAAAAAAAAAACAACCGACTTCCAAAAAAAAACTACAAAGTGAAAAATATCTTCAATTTCGGAAGTCCGTGTCTTTGGATCTGTATTTTAGGTTTTTGGTACCGACTTTCGAAATTGAAAGTTATTTTTCACTTCGTCGTGTTTTTTTCTGGAAATCTTTTTTTTTTTTGCAAAAAAGTTTGTACAATAAAATATTAAGAAAGAGTATGTCTGGGTGCCTACCATTTCCTTTTATGTTAAAACTTTTCGAATTTGTCTGGTAGTCCTCTTAATCACGGCGCTAACTAAAAATGAGGCATTTTTGCAATTTTTGGAGGGTCATATTTTCTTTACTGACTAGTTGCTGAAAATACAACAGACCTAGATTTTATGAAACATAAATGATTGCTCTAGAGGCATTATTCAGAAAGAAAAAGGGGGATACATTTGTATGGAGAATCGCAGGCTCTATTCCCTTTTAACACGTCATAATACAGGCCCCGCAGGGTAATTGCGCAACACACCTACAGTCGGAATTGGTTTCATTTTGACAGTTCAACAACATTCATTGCGCTATTTTCGTTGTTGAGCAGACAAATTTTTGGAACTTATGAACTAATGGATTAGCAATTTGCTTCAAAATGATTCAGATTGATTGATAATGTGTTACGCAATTAGGTTGCTGGTCATAGTTAGGTATCGTATAGCTCGGCCAGGCTGGGCCAGGCAGCCGACCAGCCGGTCGCGACTTGATCCGTGTGTGCGTAGTAATGAAGGAAAGGATATTAAGCAAACACCATCCTTGTATGAATCCTCTTTATTTAGCTACAACAAAATGACATAAGAGTCACAACGCCTGCAGACGACGCCTGCGACGATAAACAATACAAATATATTTACGACATAATGTTTTAGTGTATAAAACAATTGTTTTAAATTTTTTAGAAGCTCAGTTACGCATATCACTACAGTGCTGTGTATTCACATTTTTTTTTCATTATGTTTTCCTTCAATATCGGTTTGGAAAAGATTGTTTGTTTTTTTTTTATTTAGAAAAGTAATCTTGCGAAAAATTTGTTTAATGATTTTCTATGGAAATTGGTAGGTCCTGTGCAGAAACTTAACTTTTTTTTAAAATAGCATAAACAAATCTTATAACATCATCTTTAAAATAATATCTACTTGTGATTGTTCTTATTGATTAATAACTATGATATTATGTACGTAAAAATGTTGTAAGATTGTAATTTGTGACTAGTAAATGTTTTCATGTGAATTACAAGTACTAGATAGCGATTAAAAAAAATGTATTTTTGTATACCTTTGGTAGTTTTCTATGAATAGGTACCTACAGATGTCACAATTGCCTTTATGTTTTATCTAGTAAATGTTATAGAAAGACAATTCATAAAAAGAGATTCTTCCCTAAAAGTTAGGACGGAAATATATTTTCTTTAAAAAATTCTTTATTTTTCTTTTTTTTCTTTTTTGCAGATACTGTAAAAATTGATAAAATATATTTTTATTTAAATTTTCGATTCCCAAACCGATATTAAATATATCTACAATCAATAATATTGCTATACATCGAGACTACAAGATGATAGTCACTGCCATCGTAATTTGACTAACACACATTAAAGCGACGTGAAAAGTAAAACATAACATCAACTGTTAAACAAGAATATTATTTGTCATTAGAACAAACAATATATAAATAAAACGGAAATTTATTAATAATTTAAACAACTAATCGATTATATTAAATCTATAATAATTATAATAATATTTGTTTCCATTAAATATTGAAAAAAAAAAGATTAAAAAAACATTTTAGTATTTTTGATTTTTGTGATGATACTTTTTTGTAGATAAAATTATTAATTAAGTTTATTAGTATGGGTGCAGATAGTAAACACTTTTTCTTTTAAAAATTATATACTTTCCAGTGTAATATTACTATGTATTATCTATATAATCTTATGTACATGGAAGGCATGAGGCATGTGCACTAAAGATATTTATTACAATGTCCGAAATAAAGGACGTATGAATAAAAACATTCAGATTTCTATTCTAACCAATTGTAACATTGTCAAAATTTACAATAAAATTAAAGTTTCAGAAAAAACAAACATTTTTTTTCCATTTAATACGACATCTTCAACATTTAATTTTAAGACATATTTTTTCTAATTTCTCTTGTATATTTATTTCATAATATAACTACGTTTTCTTCTAAAGTCTAAGCTACATAAAGATGTACGCCATTTTGCTTTGCAACATCTAATGCTAGAAATACAATAGGTATAAAATTGAGCTTTGTTGATATGTATCGTTACATTTAATTTCGCAAAATTTTGTTCTTGATATATATCTGTTTTTCTTGGATCACAATATTAATAAAAAAAAATAGGCAAGTATTCTTACAAGCATTTTTATCATTGATATGTAATTGATATATTATTATTAAAAAAAAAAACAATATTAAAAAAGCTAACATTAATATTTACGTGATCTATTTAAAATATAACTAACAATATGCATATGTCCCTGAAATAACATAAAAAAATAATAGAAAACATCCTGTTTTCATTAAAACGACGAGAAAAAACGTTATTTTTTCTCGAATTAATATGTTTTTAAACATGAAGCGTGTTCGTGCAATATTTCGTAAGCAATCGGACCATTTGATAAAGTTATAAGTATATTATAAACTTAAAAAAGCCATGGACCGATATGATATTGCTTTTTTCGTGAAATAAGGCTATTATGGAAGGATTTACACAATATTATATTTGTGTTTTCGTACATTATTTTGTGATAATTTGCCTATTTGTACATGTTTATGAGATCTTCAATATACTTTATAATTTATTTATTTTTATGTTTTAATTATCAACAAAATCAATTTCAACTTTTCAACATGAAGCGTTGATTTTATTTGAAACCTATGGTCTTAAAATAATAGTAAATAACACGTTAAGTACTTGATGAGTTTTAAAATATTTGAAATGATACTCATATTTATGTGGTAATTACAAGTAAAATATTTATTTTAGTTTTATAATGACGAAAAGTACCATTGTTAAGTACCATTACTTCCGGTAGATTTGCATACCATACTATGGTATACTGATCATAGAATAAAAAAAAGTTTACCCTTTCAACGCCAAGGATATATAGATAAATGAGATTATTTAAAAATTATGTTTATCGTTATTATTCATTAATTACAAATCATGTCCTAAAATGATAAAATACAGGGTTACTTGGCGTTACTAAAGGTTTTTAATAAGTAATCAATAACTAAGTAGGTACTTACTGAAAATATTGACATTAGAAAAATGTAGTACTTATTTTGTATATCAAATACGTAAACAAAGGGGGTGTTGCCAGCGCCGAGGAATTCAGGAATAAGTTAAAAATGATTAAAGTTATAATAGACCTCGCTGCAGGGATTTTTACTTTTTCAATTTATAACTTGTTCACAGCACATTGATTTCAGTACCCAGAAGGTAGAGAGAAAATTATTGAAGTCAAAATAATTATAATATTTTTTGTTTTGTTTTGTGTTCTTAGTTTTTTTTTGCAATTTGCAGGTCTATATTGTATGATGATCAAAATATCATTCGCGATCGTAACAAATACTTGTATGTATGACCTTGAGAATTTTAAACATAAATGCGACTCTCTACGTTCAAATTACCCTACTTAATGACTATTTAATTAAATCGTGACATTTGAGGTCAATTCTAACTGAGAGAGTTTGATTGCCCATTATACATAATTATTATATTTCTGTTAATAGATATTCGTGACGGTCGCGAATCTGACTTTAATCAACAAACAATCTGCACTGACCGGCAAATTGCAAAAAACGTAAGAAAATTTGAATTTCGCCGGCTATCCCCTGGTCGGTTCACTTTCATTTAATACAAGTAAATACAATTTTTCAAAATTATATCAAAATGATCATAATTGATAGACATTTTTTAAAACATTAAGTGACCTGGCAACATCGGTAAACAGCAAAACAGCATGAATAGATATCTTAACACTTCACTATTCATTAAGATTCTTTTAGAACACAAGAGATCTATGTCTACTTCAAATTAAAGCTTTATTCTTTACCATTTTACATTACCTTTCTATGCCGTGTAATGTACCGGGATTACATTTATCTAAGTGTTTCCTAAATACATAGATTCGATTTTGAACAAAACTTAGCAATTTGCTTTAATAGAATAGAATACTTTATTTTCAGACCTCTGTCATGTCTGTCTGTGTGTCTCTGTCTGTCTGTGACCTCTGTTCTCTGTCTGTGTGTGTGATGGAATCATCCTTGGTTATTAACAATTTTATATAACATTTAGTTTCAGTAGGTACGACACAGATTAACACACAATTAAAATTAAAATTCAGAGTGGAGCTGCATCCAGGCTGACTGTCTGTTCTAAGAGATTATAGATAGCATCTTTGGAACACTACGTCAAGTTGCCGTGTTATAACCGTTTCATATATTGTCAAATGACAGTTGTGGTTTGAATATAAGGACAGTTTATATTATTATTATGCTATATGACAGTTTATATTACATGAAATGTAAGATGTTTATTATATAATCTGGGACTTTGTATTTATTACGTATTTTGTAAATTTTTGAATAAAAATTTTTATTTTTTTATATTTTTATAGTTTGTATTGGTAGTCAATTAACTTAACAATTAATTTCCCTGACTTTCCTTTTTTTGTTATTAGTAAAAAATAATACTGTTTTTATCTTCGCATTGAAGCGAATTTTTGCGTCATAACTTCCTGTTTATTAAATCTCTTATAACAGAACTGTTATTTTTTGAGTTTACACTGTTTCAATGGTAGCGTAGTACATACCTATTATTACTGATGTATGTACTTACCTTAATAGTATATATCATAAATATAATATCATAGGAATTTAAAAGAAAAGATAAATTATTATACATATATTTAGAAAAGCTGTCCATTACAGACTTTCTTTTATACTAACAGTGTTGTATACAATAGATATACCAAAGTAGGTTTTAATCAGTAAATTTGTATAGATTTTAGAGTAGGTATAAATATTTTGTAATAGTTTGAGTATTTATTTATTTAATTCTTAAGTAAATAAAAAAGATGGCTAAATATATATAATTAAAAAAATTACATAGTAAAAAAAGTTTAAAAAATGCTACGAAAAACTACTAAGCATTATTCAAAATAAATCATTCGTTGCTAAGTTTTGTCCAAACCTCGTGTTCTCTAATTGTGCATTCACGTTGATGGATATAATATCTAAGTACAGTCATCTAACAGAAAGGCGACATACCACTACATCAGACAATAGCCTAGGTTAGGGAAACCAAGAAGATAACGGTTTCAATGCTGCAGACATTTTGTAAGAAGATAAAGAAATTACAGAAGATGAAGGTGAAGAATATAGGTAATGATAGAGATATATACATGTTATCGGCTACAAAAATAAGGAGGAAGATATAGAATCAAGTAAAGAGGGAAGTGATCTTTTGTACAATAATTTATTCCTAGAAGAAATTCAATGATTATAAAGAAAGCACTTTCATATCCAGTTTAAAAGAAATCATGACAAGGATTAATTGCGCCGGTCCCAAGTAACATGGGACAAAAGCATAAAAAAGAACGATAATTAATTGAGAAGCATTAATAGCATTTTTAACGTCTGCAGCACAAAACATTCTACACTACCGGAGATACCAACCGAAACTCTAACAGTGTAAAAGGCGTAATACACTTATTTACAAAACCCAGCCTTTAAGATCGACCTACAAGCACCAGTTCTAAGTCGAAAATAAAACGAAATACAACTATGATATGTTTAGTTACTCATGTCAGTCTTCATACTACTACTAGATTCAGTCCTAAGCTAATGGATTTTACAATCCCATAAGAAAAGGACGCGATATTTCCAAAAATGAAATCACCAAAAAGCTTAATCGAATCATAATAAGTACATCCAATTTCGTAATACACATTTCTAGAAAAATATTTAAGTATAATTGCATCAGCAACAAGTTCATTTAAATAATTAAATATTGTAATACTCACAGCTTTTATGATATGAATCATTTCCTTATAATTATTTACAGCTATAGTACTTACATCTATGTTATCGGTGATATGTTTCATTTGTGCGTTACCTAAAGCGAGTGCAAAGTGCCGATTTTCAATATAATTTACAACATCTACATTACTATTATCAATAAATTCATCGTAACATTTGAAAATAGATATAAAATTGATATTTTCTTTAAAAAAATATCTCTCGAAAGGAACGATGTCTAACACTGGTTTGAGATACCCGATACTTAGCTTACTAGTCAATAAATTCGAGAAACAATTGACGAAACTCTTGAAGATTAGGACAGTGCTGATGAGGGAGACTGTTGCTCGGAGGTTGTAGAGGATAGTGAAGATAATAATGGCTACGTAGAAGAGTTTGACTG
Organism: Fissipunctia ypsillon; assembly: GCA_947568875.1. Classification (NCBI taxonomy): domain Eukaryota; kingdom Metazoa; phylum Arthropoda; class Insecta; order Lepidoptera; family Noctuidae; genus Fissipunctia; species Fissipunctia ypsillon. Next base: position 6,544,391 of record OX387667.1, read on the forward strand.
GCCTGTGGGAGGTGATAGCCGAGCTTGGAGGTGTGGGGTACACAACGTCAACTTCAGCGATCTTGAAGATGGAGAGGAGAAGATGCGAGGAGATATCCTCGTGCTGCGAGTTGATGCGCGACTTGACGATCTTGAGGACGTCAATGCATTCCTCCTGAATGTGAAATGGCGAGGAAGTTAATAATTATCTTGGGCCCTTAGGATATTTATAAGATTTTTGCAATAATATGTACTATAAACTCATTTATTATGTAATTACTCGTACTTCTATGTATATTTATTTAATCCTTAACTATATGGAGTTTCTGTAGAGCTTACTTGAATATAGTGTATATTCAAGTACAGGAAACTTCAAGTAGTTTCTATGAACTCTGGCTAATCTTATATCTACTATTTGTCTCTAGCCTTGCTGATTACTTCTTTATCATAATTGATATAGGTTCGCATGCCTCCGTCACTTCTGTTTTAGCTTAGATTTCTGCTATTACAGTATTTGGTGTACGACTTACCTTCTCTCTATCTAGCAGTGCATCCCCAGCTTCTCGCAGCATCTCCTGTTCTCTTGGCGGCACGCTTGCCGAGATGATGACGTTCTCATTGCTGATGTTGAACAATGTCAATGTGCAGTTAGTCTGGAAAGTTATCATGAAGTCCCTTATTATTGGGTCCTTTACAAACTCCCTAATTAGGTTCAAATGTTTCTGATTCCTTTTTAGAAAATGAAACTATCAACTTATACATAATGTTGCAGACAAAGTCAACAGGTAATAAGGAGTGGAGTCGGAGCGTTTATGCAAGTACATAAGGTTAATTTTGGATTGCCATCGTGGTGAAGATTACCCGCCTGGACATGAGTTGTCTTGGGTAACCTGGAAGTCTTTAAATAGACACCGGACCCAGGTTGGCCGAAGCAGAGAAAACCTGTTCAGGTGGAGATTAATTGACGACTCCGCCTTAGAGTGTAAATGTGGTGCTGTTCCACAAACGATGGGACATTTAATATCATGTCCTGCGTGTCCTGTCAACTGCACGTTACAGGAACTGATGGACGCTAGTGATGGCGCCCAACTCGTAGCCGAATTCTGGGCCGAGTCTATTTAGATTGCCATCGACACGCTCAGAAGAAGAAGGTTAATTTTGGCAGAATTTTCTAAACTGAGCTCTCACCAAAATACTCTTAGTGATTTTTCTTCTTTTATTCAAACAATCTCAACAGCAACATAAGGTCCGGTTGAAAACCAGCGTCAGGCACTAGATGTTTGGCACTCAGGCTGATTTGGCGCAGCCGAGAGGCTACAGCAATGTTATTATTATTAATTATTAAAAGCCTGTGATGTCCCACTACAAGGCAAAGGCCTCCCTACTCTCTTGCCACTTATCTCGAGTCCAGCTCATCCCGCCATCTCCTTCTGGGCCTGATGCGATGTCATTTGCCATTAAGCGGGACCCACTTGGACCTTGGAGTCGGAGTTTGGACCGTTGGTCGTCTGATATGTGGCAGATGTGTCCAGCCCAATTCCATTTTAGCGTGGCACTTGTCCAAGTGTCATCAGAAGCCCAATTCTCGTACTTAAAAAATGTTCAAATTCAAGTCGCAACCTTATCTCAGCGACAGTCAATGTTAAAAATTTGACAAAAATATAGGGAAATTAGAGGTTTTTTTGACAGATTGAGACTGAGATTAGAATGCGACCGTTCTTAAAAATATTCCTTGCTCCCCAGTTATCTTTGTGACGGAATAGATGGTCGTATTCCTAACCCGGTCTGTTAGATTTATACCCAGAATGCTCCGTACTAGGACCTACTGTTACTAACACTATTTGTTTTTGTGTTCTTATGCTGTGTGCCTAAATCTGGGTCAAATAAATTCATATTGTTTTCTTTCTTTTCTTTCGTTTACGAAATCGACTTATTTTGATCATTTTTGTTATTTTTTTGTGGGAAAGAGAAAAAATAATGTATACAAAATTATTTGTGAAAAGTCGAGTTCTTAGTTTTGCATGTGGCTTGAAGGGATTTTTCAAATAAATTATGCATTCATGTATAATCACTAATATTCGCAACAAGTTTTCCGAAAAATGACGTTTGATTTCGAACATTAAAAAATATCATCAAAATAATACATATAATTAACGTCTACTTGCAGGTGGTTGGACCAACTTCGATACAAAATATAGCAGAAAAAATAATTTTGAAAAAAACTGTTTAAAATAGACCCATCCCAGTCACTTATGTATTTTTCCTTATTATTTAGCAAAACTAGAAATATTACTATTTAGAAATTTAAAAATCAGACATTAGTCTTCAGCTATCCTTGAAAGAAATTGAACATTTCTGTTTATGATAACACAATATCTTTATTAAGTAAATCAAAGGCGAAATATACTATATTTTCGAGAACGCAAAAGGGATGAATCTATTAAGTGCTGTGACTGACACGAATGGTTTAGCGAAGCGAAAACTAATTTTATAGTCACACAGATTTATTTAATGTTAAATTGTTTCAAGCTTTCTCTTAATTAGATAAGAAATTGACAAAGACGGTTTTTATTGTGCACGGAGCAGCTTACACGAGTTGGGCAGCTAGTATCTACTGTATTTGCGAAAAGTTCATATCCAGTGCTCAATGCAGTGTGTGTGTGATGATCTAATTATTTTTAGCTTAAATACTTACCCCCTCGCTATGCACCGTATACAGGTATTGCTGTAGTAGACGCACAGCATCCTCAGCTCCCAGGCCAGTGTGTGGTCGCAGCAGAGCTTCATCCACTGCGCTGAAGCCGAGGAGAAGGTACACTCCTTCTGGCAGCTTGTATTCACCTGGAAAATTGTAAATATGATTAATATAGGGTTATAAAAACTCCATGGTATTGGAGGCGGAATAGGTAGCCTATAAACTAGTGCAAATGCGAATCTGCAAAATAATTATGATTCCTCAAAAGTATGGAGGTTCAATGGCGAACATTTTGTTACCAAATGGCATTAAGTACACTAGGAAGATAACCACATTCTGTATTCATTATTATTTGATGTAACAGTGCATTTAATCGTGCAGCTAATTCGTTTAAGACTTGCATGACTAAATTTTAAGTGATCTTTAGTGCAAAGAAGTGGCGACGTTTGGCGCCGCAAAATTTAAAATACTGTCGTACCAGCGACACGAAGAAGTGCAAAGAATATGTAAAGTGTTAATAATACATGTAACTACATATTACAGCTTACTCTCTCGTGACTGTGTGTGTGTCTGGGTTGTGCCAAACAAAAGGTTTTCGGCATCTTGTTTTCTTTCACAAATCTTCAAAACTGTTATTTACAAATGTCGCATTACAAATAATATCAAAAAAAAATTACCTTTAGTCTTACCTGGATTAGGCCTCATGCAGATGAAAGACCCAGAATAGCAGTAGCAGCGTCCTCTATACGCCTGATAAGCTGGCGCAGCATGGGAGTAGTGGGCCAGGCGAGAGGAACAGGGAGCCCTGGGCACGCAGGCGACCTTGCAGGACACCTGGAGGGTAGCCTCGCAGACGCACAGGTCGGTGCACTCGGCCAGCTCGGCTGAACGGTACAGCTGGAACATGGATGGAGCCTAAGTGGTATTAGAGCTGAATGATGTAGGTTTGATCTGATTCTAGTTAGCAATGAAAGCTGTGAGCAGTCAAGTTAATTTAATTTAATAAGGATCCTATTTCTTCTATTAAACAGTCATTTGAGAATACACTTTTCGACCTCGCTGGACTTTGTTACAAAAATGAACTTGGTGATTTTGTCTATTCTCGAAGAACTAAAATGAGCAAAGGTATGACCATGAATTGTTATTGCCCTCTTAGAATCCACATAATTTCGGTTTTTACTGATGAGCTGGTGTCAAAAAAGAAACAAATCAGCTATCTGGGCAGAAATTGATTTCGGACTGCTAAATCTTAAATTGTGTTGGGAAAAGGGTCCCAGAGTGGATAAACTAACATAGGTTGTTAAGACTTCCAACCCTAAAGGTACATTCACGATAGCGCCATTGGACATCCAGAATTTTACATCACGCTAACGGATTTTAACATTCACGATCAAATTTGGATGTACATCACGCCATTTGGCGCGATGGACTGACCGTAAATGCCCACCAATGTTGATAAGTTTTTTATTAACCCAGATAAGCCTGAAACCAATTTTTCTGAAAATTTTGAAAAAAAAAATATCGTTTTATAGACCTTGTGTGTGTGTGTTTTTATTTCCGCTGTCCTACATATAGAACAGTAGGCATATCTGGGTTAATAATTGGACCAATGTTGTCAAATTTAGCAATGAATAAATTCAATTAATTTACTCCTTCATCAGATAATATCTGTTGCGAAATGAATTTTAAACTAGCTGACGCGACAGACGTTGTCCTGTCTTTATTTCAATATGGTCTTGAGTACGTACGAAAATCCCATAGAAAAAAGGACATTCAGTTTTTCCCGATTTTGATAATTTTACGGGAATCTTTTCCAATGTTTCTTTCCATAATACCCATTACGAACATTTTGAAACAAAAACTAGCCAAATCAGTCGGCCCGTTCTCAAGTGACGTGCTTACCAACGAACAGCATTTCATTTTGATTTATATAGATATTTAGTGAATGTGCTTATTAAATTAAATATCTATGGAAAATAAAAGGACACTCACTCGTCGAGTCTCCCCCATCTTGATATACTGCGCCTGATCATCACTCTCTGGCTTCTTTACGATACAGTACTTCGCTGGTTCCAAAGTCGTGGTCGGCTTCGGCGTGGTCGTCGTAGTAGTGGTCGTGGTGGTGGTGGTGGTAGTCGTGGTTGTGGTAGTGGTAGGAACCGTTGTGGTCTCCGTGGTTGTCTCGATGACGGGCTCGGAGATTTGGGCCACTTCGTTCGGACCTACTGTCTGTTCTGACATTGTGGTTATTGGGCTTAGCTCTTCGCGGTTTTCCTGGTGATTGAAATTGTAGGATAAGGGAGTTTAAGATACAAGGTATGTACTATTAATTCTTATGAGGCAAATAAAGTGTTCCTCATTCCCAAATTGGAAAGAGTTTTGGGCATGATTTAAATGGCTAATTTATTCAAGACAAGAAGGTAATGTCGTTTCGTAGGGATAAGTTTCAGCCAGTAGATATTGCAAATAAGTTTTCTCAGTAATGCCCGCCTTTTGTTAGTGACCTTAAGAAAATAAATAAACCAGAAAGCTGCCTGCTGTAAGAAGAGGATGAAAAATTCGATCGAAATGGTATTTATTGTCAATGATGCCTTTTAGCATAATACGTAACTAAGTCTTCTTGTCAAAACATTTAACACTGACTGTAGCTCCTAAAGAAAAAGATAAAACCAGAGCATACCGGAGCAGTTTCAATCTGCGAGGTCCCATGCTGCGTGGTGTGCCTGTGGTGGTGGGTGGTGGTACGATGGTAGATCGGAGACTCCGGCGCCACGGTGATGTACCTGATGCCGTTGTCGAACGGGGTGGTCGTCATCAGGGGCCCATAGGTCTTCATGTGGTAGTCGCTTTGGGATTCCACTGGAATTTTATGGTGGTGAATTAGGTTCTTTATCTTAATTTGCGGTTTAGATTCTGATGGTGTTGTAAATGGTGAAAGATGATGTGGCTAGAAAGGGGTGAGTAGTCTCAGTAGTGAGATGACGACTTAGGAAGAAACATGATGATATACTTTATATACTACCGCTTATTATTATAGTAGTAGAAACAAAAACAAAAGCATTATAAAATGACGGGTTATTAAAAGGGTATTCTCAGCTCACCAACGCAAGGATTGAGCCACAGCAACCGTTGCCATCCGAGGCAGTCATACAGCTGCGCGAAGTCAGTACCACGACAGGCACAGGCTGCTCGAAGCTGCGTGCCCAGGACTGCCACAACTGCAGCTCGGCAGGCGGCTGGGGATCCGGCACAGCCTTGGGTGACGGCATCTACGGCGCACCATTGTTCGTAGTTCTCGAGACGGATCCTGGGAAGAATATTTCAGTATTCTAAGTAGTAAGTGATTATGGTTTAGGTTAGTGGTTTAGATTGGTGATCATTGATACAAGAAATCCCTATGTTAGAAGGTTAGTAAATTATGCATTTCCTGTCTTGTGAGTTCGTGAATGATTCATAACTATTGTATTGTATAATATTGCTGTCTGCCCCGCGGACAAAGACAGTGTTAGGCCGTCTTGTGGCGTGAAAACTTTATCATTTCCTAATTAGTATAGTTACATTTACATCCAAACTTTAAGAGGCTTATTCTTTCCAAAAATAATATAATGTTTGTTGAGTATCAGTGTTGTATGAAACATAAAAACTTATAAAGTCTAAATGGAAAAATCTATCTAGTTCGAAAAAAGCTCTGAAAAGGAATTCCATATTTATGCGATTAATATCTCAAATTCGCCAAGCCTACCACAAATTCGATGGGAAATCCGAATCGCACGATCGTTAGTAATGTTATGGGATCCGTGGATCCGTGGCTCTAGTCGAGCGCCCGACCCGTTCGTTTGTTTGCACTAGAAAATATCTAGTACAGACCTTAGTACTAGTTATTGGAATATTTTGATGTTTAAAAAGGCAAGGCAGGAAACTAACATTTTTCTTTCTGCTTTGGAGTCAGTTATTGAGGTCGAAATTGATATGATTTACAGGCTGTACTTCGGTGTGTGTGCGTAGGAGCTCCACGACCTGATCCCACCATCGCCCTTTTACTACCAGACTACCAGACGTACTGTAGGGTACCATCCACACTTAGTTGACATCCCGACTAGTCGTACTCAGCGCTTCTCCTCCACATTTATTATGCGCACAGGCAAAGTGTGGAACTCTCTGCCAGCGTTTGTGTTCCCTTTCACATATAACCCATCTTCTGCCTTCAAAGAAAGAGTGAACAGGTATCTTCTGGACACGCTCGTTCCATCATAGACCTCATCCATCGCTTTCCATCAGGCGTGATTGAGGTCAAGAGCAGACCCAAGAATAAAAATAGACTTTTTTTGACCGTGGTTTCATTTCACCAGGTAATTCAGGCATATTTTTATTTATTTATATATAAAGTCGTATCTATTCATACATGAAATCAGATAAAAGGTCATTGTACTCATCATTATGAACAACTTTTACCATGGGACAAAACCTAAAATCGCGAATAAAAATCGGCTGTTCCTTGCATTTTGGCATGTTATGCGAACATAAATAACATAAGGGAACAGCTGATTTTTTTTCGTGATTTCAGGTTTGGTCCCATAGTAAAAGTTGTTCGTAATTATGAGTGCAAAGAGCCCTTAAGAGATGTCGTGTATGAATAGGTAGCCCTTTTATATTTATGGCCTTATATTAAATGACAAAATTGTCATGTAAAAGCGTCTTTGAAATGTATACTTACAGATAAGTTTAATTTTAAAAGACATCCAAATTCTTGCAGCCGTTTATGCATAATGGGGTTACAAACATCTTCACGAACATTCACACTTGTATTATTAATGAGATTTTCCTTCTTGAAATCGAAAGGCGTATAATTATATCAACACCAAGGATGACAATCGATTGTGTCACTGTGGATTGTTTACTGACGCCCGAGCCTTGTCAAAGCAGAGTAACCCACTGCTTAGCCGTACGAAATCACGGATACTGAAAATATTTGGGGGTAGATATAATAAAAACTTAATTACAATGTACCCGCATCGTAATTTTAGTGTATTTCGAAGAATTCACATTAGAAAAAAAAAACAACCGACTTCTAAAAAAAAACACTACATACATACATACATACATAAACTCACGCCTTCTTCCCATGGGGGTAGGCAGAAACTACAGAACGCCACCTGCTACGTTCCTTACATACTCCTTTTGCCTCATTTACATTCATACATCTGGTCATACACGCACGCCGGTTGCGAGTACTACGCACCTGACCTTTCTGAAGAACATCACCAATAAGATACATAGGTACTACAAAGTAAAAAATAACTTTAATTTTGGATTTTCGTTTATTGCCACCGACATCCGAAATTAAAGTTATTTTTCACTTTGTAGTGTTTTTTTTAAAGTCAGTTGTTTTTTTTTTTTGTAAAAAGTTTTTATTATTTTCTTTCTAGTTGTGGTTCCCCCATACGAATTCGAATACCACTACCTGCTATAAAAATACAGTGACAGGATGTTAATATAACACCATCCATTTAGACTAAGTGAGAAAAATACAATAAAATAAAACAATAAAAAACATCCAACATAATATCACGCCTTGTTTCCCCGAAGGGTTAGGCAGAGGTGTACCTACACCCACCGACACCATAGTACACCCACATTTCACCAGTTATGTTGTGTTGGTAAAACAATAAAATATAATATAATATTGAAGATAACTCAAAAACTAAACCAAGCAAAGATAATAAATTTTACAAGTGACCAGTGTCGAGGTACACCCTTCCGAATAAAATAAGAATCGTTCAACGGGACTACTCTGTAAAAAGTTATGCGTGGTCATACATAAAAAAATATACGAGTCGACGTGAGAACCTCCCTTTCATGTCGTCGGTTAAAAACCCATGTTTATAATGATGTTATGCTGTTTTTTTTTTGCTTAAATATTGTTTTATTTTTCTATAATGTAGAATACAATTACCTTGGAATGTATATATATGTATTGTGGAACTACTTACGGATGAATGAATAATATAATCAAATGTATCATTTATTTCAGGTATTTAAAATTCATTTCATTCAGTGATTCAGTTATTGAAACTGAACTAACGCAATGGTTCATAAAGTGGGCATACTCAACATACCTATACAAGTTGATAAACTTGTTTTCAACAAGACAACAAAAATATGTCGTGTATTAAACATGTAGATACATTATTGACGTTGTTTCTTGTAAACAATTTTTTTCATCGTTTTGAAATGTTTGTCAAGTTTTCAACCAATTTTTGTATACACTTATCTTCTTAACTAGTCTTAGGCGTAAAAGATAAATGACATGATAGACACAACATGTACCATACATGTTTTATACTTTGTTGTAAACGCGGGGTCAACAAGGCAACATTCTACCATGTCCCTGTATCAATTGTTCTATCAATCACAGTCATTACACCAATAGGGGGATAGTCGGATGTTCCAATCAGACCGGCACCGCAAATGGAATGAGTACGTTCGGCCTAATTCAGGAGCCTCTGTTAAGTAGACTATGTCTCCTGTATCGAGATGTGTAGGTGTCTGTTTTAGGCTTTATCGGTTTGGAGTTAAGGCCTATTCAGATTTAAGTTACTAATATCGCTGTCCCGCTCCGTAACGATACTGATCCAAAGTGACTAACTAGAAGGCGAACCAGTACCGCATACCGACTTGGTATCGCTACCGAGCGCGACATCGATATCGGGTACCGATCCGATATCGCTACCGGGCGCGACAGCGATATCGGGTACCGATCCATTATTGCTACCGAGCGCGACAGCGTTATCGTGTATCGAACCGGTATCGCTACCGAGCGCGACAGCGATATCGGGTACCGATCCGTTATTGTTACCGAGCGCGACAGCGATATCGGGTACCGATCCGTTGTCGCTACCGAGTGCGACAGCGATGTTGCTTAAATCTGAATAGTCCCTTATTGTCACTCAACTCATCTTTTAAAAATACAGTATTTTCAAATTACAGTGTTAATAGGTATGGGAGGACAGTGTAGGCCTTTAACAAGTACCAGGTATATGTGGTGGAGACTCTAAAGGTGGGTCAAAGCCCAGGAAGGCAACAGCACCCGTTGCCCCCCTTCCCCGTACCCGCACCTGAGCAGTTGGGATATAGTCTGATCAGGTGCACTGGGTATTGGATGAATCGATAATACTCCATTTCGCCAGATAATGTTTAACGGCCTACTTGGGTACGCAATCGATTTAGTGCTTTCCAAATAGCTTAAGGCGAAAGCGCCAGGTAGCCCGGGAAATTCAAATTTTATTACGTTTTTGCAATTTGCAAGTCAGTATTAGGTTGTATGTTGATCAATATATGATTCGCGACCGTAAAAAGTATGTATTTACAGAATTATAATAATTAAAGTCATCAATACTACTCTATATGACCAGGTAATTCTATCGAATGACTATTTCATGAAATCTTACCAATTAGGATTATACAAACTTATGGAGTTGTATTACTGATTTTGATGATTATAATTCTGTAAACGCATATTTGTTACGGTCGTGAAAGATACCTTAATCAAGATACGATATAATACTGATTTGCAAATTGCAAAAAAACTCAAATTTTCTTATGATTTTTGCAATTTGCAGCTCAGTGTCTGGGTGTATGTTGATTAAAGTATGATTCGCGAGCATAACAAATATGTATTTACAGAATTATAATCATTAGACTCAGTAATACAATTCTTTAAGTTAGTATAATCCTGAAATGTTAATATTTCATTAAATAGTCAGTCATGTTTAAGGGTTCAACAAATGTTTATACTGTTTTATTGATAAAAAAAAAAATAGAATTACTTGGTCTTAGAGAGTTGTATTGATGACTTTAATGATTATGATTGTGTCAATACATATTTTTTATGGTCGCAAATAATATTTTAATAACATACAACCTAATACTGACCTGCAAATTGCAAAAAACGTAAGAAAATTTGAATTTCGCGGGCTACCCTGGCGCAGTCACCTTAATAGCTATTTTATTAGCTGAGATCCTGACATTATTGGTAGCACCTAGTGTGTATTGGTATTGTGTTGTTGTCTTCAAATGTTTTTTTCTTTTAATTTTTTGCATATTGAAATCTAGGCAAAATATGTGGAACTATACCCCTATATACTATCCTCCTTACTAATAAACTTAATATATCAGAGGGGCAATTCTCGTAATTTTAAGAACATTCACAGTCTGATCTCAGTTTCAATATACAGGCACACTGGGTGGGAATAGTTACGGGAAGAGTGTAAAAAAAAAATTACCTACTTTATTATATTTACCTACTAACATATGTAGATCTTAAGAATACTGTTACTAACACTTTTATGGATTCTGTCCGAAATAAATGACTAATAATAATAATACATGCCGGTTTTGATGTACTCTTTCGGCATACTCAAATGGACTCAGACCGAACTAGATGCCCTGGATAGGAGGAGGAGGGTCCGTACACTGCTGACCGCAAACCGGATGCATCACCCACGATCATCGGTGATGAGACTGTCATCCCGTGGAAGTGCGGGGTCGAGATTTTTTAAATGCGAAGACCCTCCACAACCGCGAGGTGTGTAGCCTCAGGGAATATTTTTTAAACGCCGACGAGGGTATGCACCGTGATGTGGTCGCAGTGGACAACAGGCTCACCCCGCTCTCAATGGCTAAAGAGAACTGGCGCAAACCTGTAGTACTTATTACAGATGACCGCAAGGCAGTATGGCAAAGCAAGGAGCTTCACGGACGCTTCTATCGGGCTCTACACGAGCCCGGTGTAGATTTCTTAGCGTCCGTATCCTGGCTACGTTTCGGTGACCTCTTTGGGGAGACTGAAAGTTTTGTTTGTGCAATTATGGACGAAGTTATTTTGATGAATAACTACCGGAGACATATTATGAAGGACGTGACGGTTGACGTGTGTCGGGCATGCCACCGTCCGGGTGAGTCCATCAGACATATTATCTCTGGTTGTTCTCGTCTGGCTAACGGCGAGTACTTGCACAGGCATAACCAAGTGGCCAGGGTTATTCACCAGCAACTAGAAATACAAACTTATGGTCTCTGGTACCGTATTACAAGTATGTGCCCGACCCAGTTCTTGAAAATGACCATGTCACGTTGTACTGGGATCGGTCTATCATCACTGACAGGACTATTGTCGCCAATAAGCCTGATATAGTGGTGATAGATCGATTAGCGCGCCGCGCGATGATTATCGGTGTTACCATTCCACATGACGAGAACCTCGTGAAAGCTGAGAAAGAGAAACAAATAAAATATCTCGACTTAGCACACGAGGTTGTTGACATGTGGAATGTGACTTCGGCTGTCATTGTGCCGATTGTCGTAACGGTCAATGGCCTGATGGCTGAAAGCCTCAACCAACATCTCTCGAGGCTGTCGTTAGGCGGTTGGATCAAGAGCCTGATTCAGAAGGCATTACTCCTCGATACGGCTCGTATTGTGAGGAGGTTCCTGTCTCTGCAGCCCTAACCACCGGTAGCTTGGACCCTGCTCCCGATACCGGCGGACCTCTATTTTTTATATTTTTAAATGTTTTTTTGTATATATTTTTATTAGAAATATTTAAAAATGTAAATAGATAAGAAAGAAAGTAAATAAACCAATAATAATAATCTCGTTAGGCGGTTGGATCAAGGGCCTGATTCAGAAGGCACTTCTTCTTGATACGGCTCGTATTGTGAGGAGGTTCCTATCTCTGCAGCCCTAACCACCGGTAGCTTGGACCCTGCTCCCGATACCGGTGGAACTCTATTTTTTATATTTTTAAATGTTTTTTTATCTTTTTATTTTAAGAAATATTTAAACATGTAAATAATAAGAAAGAAAAATCAATAAACGACATAATAACCCTATCGCCGTATTTCTACGTTGACGTCGTGGTGGGGCTTGCGCGCTTCGAACTATAGGTCTGTGCCGGTAGAGTTTACTTTGCCGGAACAGGTCTAGGGTGAGGTGCCAGACCAAGAGAGATACAGAAACCCGTAGGGCAGCATGTGGCGAGCTGTTGGGCAGTAGCGACCCCACGGACCCTATCTCCCGGGAGAAGTCATGTTCCTCATCTCTGGCTTGCCTTTATTGGCCGGCTGGAGTGAACACTGACGAGGAACTGACCTCCCACCTCATTCTTGCCTTTATTGGCCAGCTTGAGTAGAGATTCGCAAGAACACACGTGCTCGGAGGAAGGAAGTATTCCAGTAAGATGCTGGTAGGGGTCTTGACCGTACTTCCAGAATTGTCCTGATAGCCGTAGAATACCTCTCCACTCCTCTTAAGCACCTCAGGACATATTGCCCCCTTGTCGCTACGACACTATATGCTAGCGACCGTTTCTGGGGGCCCATTATGAGTGTGCAAGTCACCCCCTGCCATTTTACCCGTGTATTCTATTTATAAAATATTGGTCAGGCAGGGGCCATAGTCCTTCCATAGTTTTAGATAACCAGTCTTCTTTAGCCATCCAAACCCATAGCCCAATAATTATTTTTGTTTCCATATCCTTTTTTTTTTTTTTTTTTGTGGATGGGAAATCATCAAATGACTTCTCCCGCTCTGGGCGGAGCGGGAGGGCGTGTCAGACTATTACTGACTAAAACCCACCCGTGTTCCTTCTGTTGCCTGTGCCGGGGCCACGGTAACTCTTTCGAACATCCCGCAACCCTAGCTGGCATCGGCCCTAGCGGACCCCGTCAATAGTGCTGACATCTCTTTGAGGCGCGCGTGGAACACAACGCGCCGTCGACTCGGGCTTGGTCCTTACCGGACGGCGAGCTACCCATTGCTCGCCGTCCGCAAGCCCGCGCCTACGGTGGCCGGGAATCGGCTGTCAATTCCCGACGCCCAGGGCGTCTCCTGCGGCGACTAGGGGCGTGAGGGCGCAAAGCTTGCCTCTCCCTCACGCGTTCCGCCTCCTCCTTCGCGAGCATTACTGCTTCGCAGAAGGAGGTAATGGCTTCCCATGTACTCTCGCCCCGTACCATGGCCTGGACCAGGGCCGGACGCGAGAGATCGCCGCCGCCGATCGCTTCCGTGAGGACACGGCGGTGCTCCGCCCAAGCCGGGCAGACCTCCACCGTATGCTCCACCGTGTCCTCCGGGTGATCCACACAGTGGTGACACCCGGGCGTTTCCTCCCGCCTTATCCGGAACAGGTACCTCCCGAAGCACCCGTGTCCGGTGAGGACCTGCGTCAGGCGGAAGGTGAGGACGCCGTGGCGCCTCTCCAGCCACTCCTCAAAGAGGGGACTTATCGCCGCAATTGTGGCGTGCCCAGCGCTGGGTTGCGACAATCGCACTCTCCATGCCGCCATGAGATCCTGCCGGAGCTCTTGTTTCCATATCCTGCAATAGTCCTACACCAACTGGGGGTTGTCCTTGGGTGCACTTGCATAGTGCAAACAGGGATAATCGTCGGTTGTTGCCTCATTTTCATTGAAAACGTCTAACGGCCTCTGCGAGTTGGCTTCGGCCCCTCACACGCCTTCCAAAGGTCCGGGACGCCAGGTTCCCGAGAAATGTCAAAGACATAAAAAAAAATATCGACCCTTTTCAGGAAGAACATCGTAAGCGACAATTTGCACTTTTTACAGGAAAGGGCTTTTTCTTTCCTAATAAATGATGTTTTCATTTACGATGACAATTTCTTACAACAGTAAAATCGTGTAAATTTAAAATAAAATTTAAGAGTAATCGCGACAAGATGTAAAACTGTCTAAATAAGAGGTTACGAAGAAAAAATAGTTTTGTGATTTTTGGCGCTTACGATGTTTTTCCTGAAAAGGCTCGTTATGTCAATTTTTCTATAATTTCCCTACCTTTTGACATTTGATTGTCGCTGAGATGAGATTGCAACTAGATTTTGAACGTTTTCAGTTACGGGAATTGGGTTTCAGGTGAATAGTTACACACCGGTTTCTCTCTTTCAGTCGTCAGTAATTTGACTTTCGAAACAAGAAGACAAAGCGTTGCGTAACTTTATAGACGCTATACAACGTTTATTAGTAAGGAGGTATATATGTACTTTATATTTAAGACCAGCGGCGCAATTGGATAACACACAGGAATCGGTTTCATTTTGTCAGCTCAAAAACATTCATTGCTTTATTTAAGTACGTTGTTGAGCTGACTTGTCGAAAATATGAAGCAATGGATTAGCAATATGCTTCAAAACTATTCAGATTGTGACTGATAGTGTGTTACGCAATTAGGGTGCTTTATTTACTTACCATATTTTTTGCAAAATGAAATAAATAATAATCTGTTTTAGTCTATTCTATAAAAGAAGCTTGTTATGTTATGTAAGTTGAAAATTTCATTTTTATCGGTTAGCAGAACAGTGGGTACTTCAAAAATTCGTTAACGTTACTTGTTGAAAGCAATTTTAATGAAAACTAGCTTGCTTCATGGTGAGACGGTAGTAAAGTAGAAGGCACATAATTAACGACTTTCGGACCTAATTACCTTCTGCCAAAAAAGAATGTCGCGTAGTTTATACCTTAAAACTGTTTTTCCCGAATTCCATTGCATTCGTCGCGTTTTTATTCACCAATTAAGCGAAAATAAAATCAATACTTTCTGTATAAAACAACTACGTAATAAAATTAAAAATATTGTATTTTCGAAGTCATGCTACGGCTATATTGTCGCAATAAGGCGAACTACACTTCGCGCGTTCTCACTCGCACACCGCTCTAGGTCTCGCTGTAAACAGAGAGCGCGCGAAGTGTAATTTGCTTTATCGCGACAATGTAGCCGTAACATGAGAGAGAAATCGTAATTAAGGACCTATACTTACATAAATAACTCAACTCCTAACAAAACCGACAATAAATTAATGTTAAATGTGTGCATGAGAGCAAATGAATAAATAAAATTAGTTTTCACGCGTTGTAGTCGCTTGTAATAAATGTATTTTAATTAGGACTTAGTTAATATTTTTGTTCTATAGAGCTTTTCAAGATTTAACAAAAGGGGGGGGGGGGGGGGTCGAGATAAACCAGAGATTGATTTTTATTATAACATCCTCCTCGAAGGTAAAGCCCTGTTGTTTATTTACCAGGTGCCACTCATACTGTACTTGTTCTAATTGAATCTGTGCATGCCCAGTATGTTTAACATGCACATTCCCTATTTACCGCCCGTACGGGGTAGGTACATCTGATTGATCGCCAATTTAGACCAGCTTGACGACAACTGGCTTCCCTCGAGGCGATTGACCCCCGATGTATGAAGAGAACGATAAACTATTTAGGCAAAAACGTACGAAAACATTGATTGCGCGATTTAGGACTTCTGAATGGTTAATCAGTCAGAGTGAGTTAAAATTCGAATTTCAGTTTGTTTTTTCATTATATTGTAATCATGAAGACTTTATAGCGTATCATTAAAATTTTCCTTTTGTTAATTCAATGAAAGTAACAAATAGAAATTGAGAAATATACAAAAATAATTGCAGTTGCTGGGGCTCGAACCATGACATGATTGGAGACTGGGAACCACTGTACTTTAACACCTGTCACTTTTTAATAATAGCAATTTTTTTTGGGTACAATATATCCTTTTTAGTTTATATTTGAAAACCCCAAAGTGCGCAAAACCATAGGCACTGAGAAAAAAAATGTAGTAGAGCGTAGTTTACGAAGCCCCGCTGTTTAAAAAAAATAAACCACGAAGGGGATAGCGGGGTCTGAAAGACTCCGCCATCCCCTTCTAACCTAACCTGCCCAAGTGGGAGTGCCCCAAGTCCCGAGCTCGCTTCGCTCTCTCTTGCGTCCTAAGTGTTTAGTGTTAACATAAAAAAGAACACAAAAATAATAAACTTGAAAGTCATATTATGTTCTATTTTGTTGAATTTTCTGAAACTTTAGAATTTTTTTTCCCAAAAACTAAGCGTTTGCGCAATGTGAAACACACTATAAAATTGTGAAGCTTCGGGTGTTAAAGTACAGTGGAGCCGGAAACTATGCCCTTTTCAAACAATCTAACGTTGCGGTAGATTACTATGAAAACTCATATCTGACGTGTAATTTAAAAATTGAACGGATCTATTATATTACTTCCGACACATGGCAACCAAGCAAGGAGGTAACTTTATCAACGATTACATATATTTAAATTTCGAACTGGCTTAGCAAATAGAGCTGTTTATAGTAAAAATAGAAACAAATGAACGTAATGGCGCGTGTATTCTTGTGCGTCATTAATTCCTGGTCGTCGTCTAAACTGGAATATATAATTAATTGTTAAATTTCCGCGCATTATTTCAGAAAAGTATACTATACAAGCCTTGGCCGCAACCAGGCATTGATGTGCCTCGGCTTCGCCTCAGTCAACATTTTCACGTTCGTCCGTCAATTCTGTTGTCGGCCGCTGCAGTAACGTACTTATTTTGTGAATGTGTGAACGTTGTAGGCCTAATATACTGTAGGTATGTAGACCGTTTTCTATTTGGTCAAGTACCTGGTACTTGTTGACAAGGCCTACACTTTCCTCCGATACCTATTAACACTGTGATTTGAAAACATTGTTAAAGCCAATTATTTTTAAAAGAGTAACCGTGGAGTCTTGCCGGCTCTTGATAGGAAACGACCAATTGGAACCGTGCACCTAGCTTCTGACGTTTCATAAGTGCCCATGTAGGTTTATGTGAAATAAAATATTTTGATTTTTAATTTTGTAGGTACTTATAAAAAAATACACTACTTCAGACCGTGATCCATATGATGTTAATAATACATACTACATAATAAGCTATCAAATATTACAAAATTTTTAGTTTAAGGGGGAAGCGCCAGGTAGCCCGTGAAATTCAATTTTTCTTATGTTTTTTGCAATTTGCAAGTCAGTATTAAGTTGTAGGTTGATTAAAGTATCATTCGCGACCGTAATAAATATGTATTTACGGAATTTTAATTTTATTTTGTAACTTTTCAAATTTTCAATAGCTTTTCTGACATATGAGTCCTTTAATTTTTGACAGCTAGCGTCAGTTGCAAAGAAACAATGGTTTGAGTTCGATCAAATTTATAAATTTTCGTCTGATATTTACACCAGCCATGAAATCCTAAAATTTATCATTAGTGTCGGAAAAGTCACCTTATAAATCGAGAGCATTAATAGTACAAGCAAGTTTGCTTTCCGCCTCGCGGTTCCTCTAGTTCTGGAAGGATTATTAAGAATCTCCGAGTTACCTAATCTTTTATCTTTACTAACCTGGATAAGCCAGGTAGAACAGGTCATCTTTCGGCCTCCACGTTTGGGTCCAGATAGTTTCTCTTGAGGCTGTGCGCTAACTCGAACCATTTGCGTCAACCTACTTTGAAGGCCACCACAGCACCACCTCTGGTGGACCTAATTTCAACGTATCAAACACGAGTTAGCTTAGCTAATTTCAATGTCCTAATACATTGCAATCGATTGTATAATTGGTTATCGAAATTCTTGTTCTAAGTTTACTCGTGATTATATAAAACAATACCATACATAAGAACTAACTAAGATTTGTTTTATTACCTATTAAAATTGTTCCGTTTTTACTTTTTATACTAAAGATATTTATAATCAGTGTATTTTTTTTAAATCAAATTTATATGTATAAAGTGGTGCAAAGAGTTTCTCTTTTTTTATTTCGCTACAAAATGGCGCCTTAATGGTTACTAAATACATAATTTCTTTCTGTTAATTTGTGTGTGATGCTCTTCGAGCAAATTTAATCCCCATTTTTTTCTTTCGTCATTTTCTAGTGTCTAGAATGGCACAGAATTCGCTTTACCGGACAGTGATACAATTGATGATATCCTTTAATGCTTAATGTTGTATACTGAATGTTTTATTATGCTGATTGTACTTTTATTCCATAATAACACTAAATTATTTACTCTTTCATTTCTTTCCAACAAATATAAACATTTAACCCGAGTTTTATTTAATACCTGTGGTTGTTAGTACCCTGTAGACCTTGTAGTATGTGTTTGGTGTGTGAATGTTTATGCCTCGTAGGTAAGCTTATTTGAACCTATTAGGCTCAATCGTCCCTATTTTCACGCTTGTTTTTCATAATCCGTCTTTCTTTTTACTCTTAGCCCAGCCGTTTAGCTTGCCGTTGCGTTGTCTTTTCATTCATTCACCAGCCATATTACTCGTTATTTAACACTTTCCAACTACTAATTGAAAACATACTCGTGGATTGTTATATTCTGTTTTGGTTTTTCTCATGATCTAATATGGCAGATGGAGGTTGTTCTAATTGTGAGACACTCTTATGTGGAAGTCCTATTATTGCCAGGCCTCCCAATTTCGTTCAGGGTTCCTCCGTATTCAATTTTGTCGAATTCTTCACTTCCAGTTTTTTTCTAGGAACTTTAATATGTAATACTTACTAATTCCATGGATGTTGTACTTTCTAATTCCATGCCCTTGACAAAAAAGCACAAAACATTTTTTTGATTCAACAAAAGCACAGGCAACATGATTATACAGCCTAATACATTTTTGAGCTTCTATTTTTATCCTATTTCCTTACTATTGTTACTAAATTATCCCTTAATGTTATTAAATTGTTGTTTTTTTTGTTTGACATATTTTCGTATAATACGATTTTCTTACGCAAAAAATGTAATTTTACTTTTTAAAAAACATCCACAGCGACATCTAGTTGTCACATGGAACTTGTTGATTACGGCTTGTTAAAAGTTACAAGTCCCACAGCCATAACCCACAAATGGCGTTACTTGTTGTGTTTATTGATGTACCATTGTCAAACAAACTTTATGGTTTACTTAGTGCCAAGTTTCAAGTCTATTATTAACTCAAGAAATAAGATTTTTCATACAAACGAAATCCTCCCCTTTTTTTCGAAGGTGAAAAGGGAGATTTCTAATGTATGAAAAATCTTATTTCTTAAGTTAATAAACTTGAAAAAGCACGAATACATTCTTAAATGAATAATAAAGTTTGTCATTATTTAGTTCAATAGAAAAGCAAAGCATAACATTGTAAAAGCACCGTAAAGTGAACATCTAAGTAATAGTACTCTCATACTTAATTGAATAAATGTGTTAAAAACGAGTGACTGACTCGGATTTCAAGATAACATTGGGTAAACTAATTCGTACCTATTATCATATTGTGCAGTGATACAGTTGATACATCGTTAAATGGGTGATTATTTACAATTATTTGCTAATTTTCTATAACAAAATACCGTCATTAACTGGTGCCCGAAGAGTATAAGTAAAACGCATAAGTGACGCCGTATACAGAGGACTTACGACCTTCTTCTCGCAAGCTTACGCTCACATCGCTAGTAAGCGGACTGAGAGGCGGCACTTGTTTGGACTGTATTACTAAAAGTCTTGTAAGCCGCGACTCTAAAGGCGGCACTACTTATACTGTATTATTAAAAGCCTCAGAAGCGCACTAAGTAAAATAAGTATACTGCTGAGTACTTAAAATTGTTGCATTTCGAGTACTCAAAATTATCATGGCTTCATCAACATGGGGATGTTGCACTAGCATGAAGAAAAATGACAGTGATCAGGCTATTACTTGTATGAAATGTAAATTGAAGTATCACTTTGTATGTGTTCCGGATATTCCTGCCGCCGCCGATGAGTATCGTAAATGGACATGTTCGGATTGCACCAATTTGAGTCTGAACCCATCAACTAAATATTGCACTCCTGCTCGCAATGTATCCACCTCAAGGGGTCATAAAAGACCTGCGCTAAATTCCCCTCCCGAAAATAAATCGCTGACCAACGATGACGTGCGAGAAATCGCGCAGGACGTTATCAAAACTGAGCTTGCGGCTATGCTAACAATTGAATAACTCCATTGTAAGTGTTATCAATAAGGAATTGGAGCCAATAAGGAGCGAAGTGCGAGAGTTGAGTGTATCACTAAACTTCCATACTAAACAATTTGAGGAGTTTCAGTCAGAACATGTCACATTAAAGAACACGGTGAAGGAATTAAAGGAGGAGAATACTCAACTGAACAGATCTAAGTTAGAATTAAATCAGCATCTTAACAACTTGGAACAGCAAGCGTGATCCAACAACCTTGAGATACAATGTTTTCCTGAAAATAAACAGGAAAACCTATACGCCGTTGTTAAGCAGCTGGGAACTATAGTCAAATGTGAATTGAAGGACAGCGACATTCTACACTGCACCCGCATCGCAAAGCTCCAAACCAATAGTTCGCGTCCTCGTTCTGTTGTGGTTCAGCTTGCCTCACCGAGGATTCAGGATCAACTACTAGCTGCCGTTATAAATTATAACAAAGCTAATACAAACAACAAGCTTAATAGTGCAGATTTTGGAATTGCTGGTAAGAATACACCGATTTATATCGTAGAACACTTGTCCTCATCTAATAGATCTCTCCATGCTGCCGCAAGACTGAAGGTAAAGGAAAAGGGGTATAGGTATGTTTGGGTTAGAAACGGCAGGATCTTTGTAAGAAAGTCTGATGGCGACGGACATATTCTAATCAAAAATTTGGATAGTGTAGATAAGATTGTGTGACATTGTAAATTCGTTTCTTCTCTTCTTTTTATATAATTGTGTTTTTTTCTTTTTTTCCTTTCATATGATAAATAGAATACCATCAAAAACAAAATTCAATTGCTTAAAAAATTATTACCAAAATTGTCGAGGCCTATGTACAAAGACGCATGTTTTCGATCGGAATATATGTTGTAATGACTTTGATGTGATTGTTTTGTCGGAGACTTGGCTTAATAGTTCTGTTCTTAGCGGCGAGCTGTTCGACAGCAGATACGTGGTCTATAGAAGGGACAGAGAAAGTATAATGGGTGGTAAAAGAGAAGGAGGAGGGGTTTTGATCGCTATTAAAAACAGCATAAAATCCAAGCGTGTAAGAGAATGGGAAAGTAATTGTGAGGATCTCTGGGTTACTATAGGACTACCGTGGACAAGCACTGTTGGTCAAATAGCTCTCCGCGCTGTATATCTACCTCCGCCAGTGCGTCGAGTTACCTTGGAGAACTTGTAGACTCTTGTAACGCGGTTTTTGAAAAAATCACAGACTGTGACGTATGTATTGTGGGTGATTTCAACTTAGGTGGTATCGACTGGCAAAGTATGGATAGCACTAACAATAATGCAGGACTACGCACTCTCAACGATCTTTTCATTGATTTTACTTGTGTCAATATACTAAAACAATGTAATTTTACTACAAATACTGCTGGTCATCTTCTGGATCTGGTGCTCTCCACAATACCGATATGTAGTGTAAGTGAAAGTGTATCTCCTATAAGTAATGTGGATCAACAGCATCCCGCTCTGGATATTGTTCTTTCATTTGATAGGGAAGCTAGGCTCCCCTGTAATAGTATGGAGGCAACTCCTGACTTTCATAAGGCGGATTACCATCCAATACGCAATCACTTGAAGGAGTTAGACTGGATCTCATTATTTGGTGGACAAAGCAATGTAGATGAGATGTTGGACGTTTTCTACAATACTATAAGTAACGCGATACAGAAATTCTTGCCGTTACGTAAACCTAGAAACCGAAAATTCCCGCCATGGTTCAGCCGTACACTGATCAAAATGCTTAACGAAAAGAACGAGATTAGAAATTGCTTCAAGAAATACAAGAACCCTTTAGATGCAATAGAATTAAAACTAGAATATAATTATCTATTAAATAGAATTATCCCTATATGTAGCAATTACCATATCCTCGGTGACAAAATTGAGGAGGTTGAGACTATAAAAGACCTTGGTGTACTATTTGACGAAAAATTAACTTTTACGCCGCATCTGGACAATATTATTAGACGAGCCTCGAAAATGTTAGGGTTCATTTTAAGAAATAGTAAAAACTTTCGGTACAATAAAACAAAAATTCTTCTATATTACAGCCTTGTTCGAAGTATTTTAGAATGTAATAGTACGGTCTGGTGTCCTCACTTTGCCTGCCATTCCTTGCGTCTTGAACGTTTCTAGAAACGTTTCGCATGGCATCTTGCATTCTCTAATGGTATCGCCAAAAGAATACGCTCATATAAAAAGACTGTCACATTTTAACATGACCTCTCTAGACAAACGTAGACAAATACTGGACGCTATATTTGCCTATAAGATTATTAAACACAAAATAGATAGTCCCTGCCTACTTGCCCTGTTTAGTTTCCGTGCTCCCTCTAGAATCCCACGTGTTGCCATCACGCCACTTCGTCCACCTTTTAGAAGAACCGTTTTGGGATCCAGCTCACCTTATGCAAGAATGTGTAATGCAGTGAATGGCTATAGTGATGTTGTTGATCTACACTTTGACTCTCTTGCTAAACTGAAAACCACTCTTAATCGTTTACCAAGTGACCGCTAATTGTATTTAATCATTGTCATGTAATTTTCTCATTTTGTCAATTTTTATCCATTTATATGAATTTAATCTATGCGTGTTATGTATTTATTTTTTTTTTTTTTTTACAAGTTTTTGTTACAATTTTAGTTATATCAATTACTTATGTCAATTTGTTTGAAATTCGAATTTGAATCTTTTGTACCCATTGTTTTTAATTTATATCCCTTTTACTATTATTTTATATCAATTGATTATATTATTTTTTGCCAATTTTAATTATCAATGTCAAATTTCATTATTTGTAATATGATTATCCAAGTATGCGCTTATTACTGAGTAAGTTAGCTTAACTTCTGATCTGTTATTAATTTATGCATTTGTTTACCTATAAGTGATTGTTACACTGTAGTTTTATTGTTAAGCATATGTTTTATAATGAAATTGTGTAAACAATTGTTGGTAAACCTAATAAAATAAAATAAAAAAATAAAATTATTTTATATTCATTATTTCTCCAAAACTACCCGTCAAAAGTTATTTTTGAGGGTGCTAAATTTTGTATGAAAAATTTTAACGTGCTGTCCGGTAACCTCGAATAACGGTATTAATACTTTTGACAAAAAATATGAACGTGTCTTTGGGTTTTTCGAAAATCTACCAGTAAAAGGGAGTAATTTTGTTTTTGGGGGAGAATTTCACTGTGTGTCTGGATTAAGTCAAAATTAATCTACACATTAAATGACAAATAAATTGAAGATTTAAATTTTGATTTGAATTAAATTGAAGATTTATCATTAATCAACCTCTTCCGGGATGAAAAGGGGGGAACATTATGAATGAAAATTTTATTTTTCCTTTGATCAATAAATTTAATAAGAAGTCTATAAATTAATCAATAAATTAGTAATAAGTAAAAGGATCTTAATCATTAATTTTTCAAAACTACCGGTACCGGTTGGCTGTCTGCTATGTAAATCAATGTGGCGTGATGTTTTGAATTTTATGTAATGAAGGCACTGTCCATTTGGCTGGTATTGTCTCAATCTCATGAAAGGTTCAGCCTTATAAAATGAAAGGTTTTATAAAATTAAAGATTTAGGTCTAATATTACCTTGTTGTTTGACGTGTGATCGAGGCCTTAAAAGATGGCTGTAATCGATGCATAAGGACTCCGATCATCCTAGGAGTTTCTGGTGGAACGCCAGTGTATAATCTGTACCTACTAAGCCTTTTGGCAGGCCTTTGGAGTTAGCCTTTTAGTAGATAAACACCAATTAAAGTTCCCAAGTCTAGCAAAGCTTTTCAAAATCGTGCAGTCGTTGTTCACATACGTTTATTCGACATGAATCACTAATTTCCAGAGACGTTATTCTCTGGAAATAGTATGGTAGTCTCTGGATTAGGTATACTACAAGATAAAAGCATGAAATACCAACCTGCACTCCGGTTCCTCCCTGCAGGCGTGCGCAAGAGTATGGCAGGCAGGTAGAGGGGAGCCAACAGCAGGACGCTGCGCACACGACGGATGGAGACGCTCCTGGGCATTCATGCAGGAGTCCTCGCGGTTGTCGGTTTTCCTAAGGACATGAGTAAGATTAATAAAGGTGTCCTGATGATGGAAATTGGGTAATTATTAGAGTTTACAAGATGATGCCGAAAAAAAAAATATAGTCATCGTTACGTTAGATCAGAAAGAATCATTCGGAAAAATACGAAGAGTAAAGACCACAGAAAAGTGTCACAAATTCTTGGTTCACGACAAAAGCTAAAAAGACAGCAGAAAAAGGACTTAGATCTGAGCTGAGAAGATGCAAAGAGGAATACTGAAATCAATTCAAATAATAATTGTGAACGTCACACATGTACAAAATAATCACATAATCCTGAAAATAAAATCGTTAACTGTTACAAAGTAATGCTTGTGAATGTGATAGTAGAATTATTTACGAAATAAATTACTTACTTGCAAAGACAGAAAGCGATTTCCGTATTCCAATGAACGCCCGTCTTCCTATAGAACCCCCTCAGCGCCGCCATGCATCCTTCCCTGTCACAGTCGGTGGTATGGCACTTCTGTAGCACCGGCGTCAGTGACGTCACGCACTCGCTGTCCTTGATGCAAGCGTCCAGCGCCACGTGACACGTGGACTGCAGGGCCACCTTTTCATCACCTGATTTACCGTTCTCTTTGCCAATCCTCTCTGTTGGTTGTTGTCATGTGTTAGTTGATGTGGTGTCAGATATGTTGTTGGTGTTGAAAATGATTTGAGATTAGAAGGTACAAAGTTTCGCCGAAGTCTATACGTCTTTGATAAGAAAGGTATTAATTCTGAAATGGTTATACAGTTAGATAGAAAAGTAAAAACATTTCTTAAACTAGGTCATCGATATCCTTTCACCTAAAGTATGTCAATCATTCCTGAAAACTGAGTAATTACTTTGTGAAACAACTTTTGCTTTCAATGAGACTGAAAACAAAATTGTTTAGGATTTTGGAACTTTATTTTTAAAATACGATTTCGGGTTAATTTAGAAAGTTTATGCTTTTTGATGAACGTTAACGTTTTGTACGAAATGCCAATCAATTTTAGAAACATATCGTTCATTACCATCGTTATAATTAGTTCGCGTTATAAGCCGGATTAAGTAACTCTCGCAATTATAGTTTGTGCTCCAATTATATGTATTATTAATGTATCAGATTATTTAACTTACACAGGATTAGTTGAAATTAGTTTTAGTTAGACCAAAATTACGCAATAACTATTTTAGGAATTGCTCTTCCTAAAGACCTATATTATGAAACGTTTAAAACAAATAGTGCTTCATATACGCAGCTCATTAAAACGAAATATTCAGTGTTAAATAAATAAATAGATAGTAAAAAATAAACAAATGAATAAATTATTAATATAACAGAAAATAACAAAATCATCATTTCGGAGTGTGAATAATATGCTCATGCTTATATAAATATAATTTACACCTTGTGGATAAAATTCATAGTAATAATATGGAACATGTGTGAGAGAGATCGACAAAAAAAATACGTGTCGTGATTAAAACACGATGAGTTGCCAATGAAATCGATAATTTGTATGAAAATTGTACGTTAAATACAAGCGGTAATCTCAATAAATCGGACATGCTTTCAAATTACGGAACTCGTTGTGAGGCAAAAACTCCATGAGATATCTGTGCCGGTTTAAAGTTAAATATGAATAGAATATTTAATGGATACATGCATAGTGGACCACCGTGTACGACTATAGATAAATAACAATTATTTTCCGAATATATCCGAGCTACACCAGATAGATGAGATCAGTAATGTCCGTGGTATATGAATTTTGATCGCAATTTGCAAAGCTTCGCGGAGATTTTCGTATCAAAGCGCCTTCGCTAAATCGCTCTTTAACAAACTAAATTCTCTACAATTTTTCGGATCAGGATAGGAAGCACACGAGGGCTCTAAAGCTCTATATCCCTTCTAGTAAATATCTCTACGCAAAGCTTTACTTCGTGTCCTGTTAGATAAACTATCGATTACTATAAAGTTGGTGGAAGATCTAAACTAAAGTGCTCGGATTACGGGGGACGAAATAATAAAGGGGTAAGAGAGCACTCAGAAGTTACATGTAGGTGCTAAAGAAATGAATTAGATCACCCATGTCTTGATGGTTTCCTAAAACCGTCTAGTTTTGTACAGTTTTGGAACTCGAAGTGATGTGACTTACGATATCTATGGTTAGTTGTACTGTCTGTTATAAACATGTGTTTCTTTTTATTTTGTACCACCTTAATCTTGATTGCGTCAACTAATGTTTTTGTGCCTCTTATAATGACTACAAATTGTTCAAAAGTATTATAAGTATCAAATAAAAAGTGTGGGTTACCGTAAACATCAAAAATATTAGTTAACGCATTGAGAATACCATACGTACGGTTTTCATCAATGTATCCTGGTCCGTAGACAGTCTTGGTCGCGTACAGGGGGTCCTCGCTCCCCCCCGGCTCATGGTTCCAGCGGTGGTAATGGTGCCCGTGCGGGTTGTAGTGCGGGCTCGCATAGCGATGGATGTGCGTCATAATTTTGTCCGGAGCGATCAGGTTCCCATCATGTGTTATTGACATACCGCCGATCCACGAAGTCACACCGGTTCCGTTTCGATTCGCGATCCTTCCATCCGACATCAGCTTTACTGGAATGTCATCCATCGAATCGCTTAGCTGTGGCAAGCTCGACGATCGAGCCATAGCGCGACGGGACTCCGAAATCAGAACATCAGAGGCGATCGCGCCGGTCGATCGACGGTCATCGATATTATAATAACTGACCCTACTGACGGTAAATATAAAAATGACAATCCAATACATTAAACAACGATATTCGAAAACGTTACGACATTAAACGGGCAAAAATGAAAATTTTAACGATTTAGAAAATGTCCCGGTAAAGGAATGATATTAGCAAAGCCTCCCCGGTTGGCAGTCCCGCTCGAACTATTTATTAAAGCCAGTCTATGCCGCGCAGTAACCATAGAGATCGTAGAAAAATAGAAAATGCAGAAAGAAAACATGCAGACATGCCCATTGCAAGAGATGCCAAAGTAGACTTTCAGTACGTGTAAAACTATCTCACGAATGAAAGTCTAAAATAGCGTTAAAAGGAAAAGGAGAGCAATAATCTAAAAAGCATGCAGGCATAAAGTAGGAGCGGATGTTCATTAAATATTTATTAAATCGTTATGAAGACTTAAACTAACTCCGCAGTCACTATGTAGCTAATTGAAATTCTATTCAAAACCTTATTATTAAAATTGGGTCAGCCTTCACTAAGTTTATATTTTCAGGAAAATTCTAGAGTTTCAAATTGTTAAGCCGTGTTTGTTTAAAAAGAAAGCTAAGACGTTCGTTTGAATCTTTCTAAAATGTGAGATTCCGTGTAAAATTTTATAAAACCGCTAGAAATATAATTTAAAAATTTTAAAATCTTTGCAAGAGTGTATCGGCAGCAATTTTTTTGGTAGATGTTATGGTTGGCACGTATAGCCACGCTCCTACCTTACGAAGCGTAGTGCGAAGCGTGCAGTGCGAGAGGCGACGGAATCCGACAGACACATAGAAAGAGAAGATGAAGAGAGGGTGCGGCGGCGGCTCACCGTGGCGGGGCCGAGGGGGGCGCGGGGAGAGAAGGGCGGCGCGCAGGAGGCTGGCGGCGGCGGCACGGGTCATCAGACGCGTGCCGTTCTCGGTGAGCAGCAAGATGGTACCATCGGGAGCAGCGTAGCGTGTGAGCGCTGGTGTGCGCGCAGTCGGCCGGCGGGGCGCTTCAAACAGCGCCCGAACCGCCGGCGGGCAATCGCCCCACGCCGCCGCTGCCCCACAACCACGTTACCAACAAACACTACCACCACCACCACCTCTGCTCGCTCACCCACCGCACTACGAACACCCTCAAGGGAGTTCGCTCCCTTGAGAGTACTCAAGAAACCAGGTAGACGTAACTAGGGTTGTGTGTGCCGCCCCGAAAGGCGATACTGTCAAAAGACCGATCACCGAAGGCCGAAGGTGTTGGAAGCCAAGAGTTAAGGTAACTGCGGGCATTTGTACGGTGTGTGGTCAGGAGTACACTAAAAAGAAGCTAGTGTCCAGTGAAACATAAAGTTGAAACAGCCTTGTGTGGTAAAGTAGTGATCTAAGTCAATCCTAAGGCCTATGCATCTAAGTTGTGTTGAAATAAAATAGGCACGTATAACAAAGTAATGGAAAACGAAATCAAATACGTAAAACAACTAAGTTAACACGTTGACGGCTATTTGAAAGTGAGTCTAGTACTCCTTTAGAAGCATTTTATAGTGTAGTGTTATTGTTTTGTAGTTATTTATGTATTGTTTTATACTGTACGCTTGGTAAACCCGTGTCGTATGGTTAGAAAACATTATTCTTTTTAGTTTATTGCTTAAATTAATATAATATCTATAGAACACATAATGATGTTGATGGTGTCCCGCAAGGTTGGATCTTAAGACCAGTGTTTAACATACATCAAGATAGATTTTGATTAAGCGTCACTTATATTACGCGTGTACCTATGCGTTGCCATATTACACACTTAAAGCTATTGCTAGTTAGTTTCATATTAGTAAATCCGCGAGTTCTGAGTGAAACATTTTACCAAAAAATCTTAATATATAGTCATAGCCAAGAACATGTTAATATTTACGTAAACGTTTATGAAAATATACAAGATGGCTTTTCAACCACAGCTTTTTAATTTATCAATGGAGTAAAACGGAATTAATTTTGCAACAAATAACACTTTACTTCACCAAACGTAACACAAACTACCCATTTTTCTATTAACCGGAGACCCGACAAAATGGCGGAATAACAACGCTTACAGGCGTCTCATTTTCAGATTACCTCGAACATAACAATACAGTTTGAAAGGTATTTTACACCGAACGCCCGGACCCGGATATTTTTCCCAAGCTTGGTAGCTAGAGTAATTTGAACAGTTGTATGTTCCCACGTACCTACTGAAAGGTCTCCGTATTAAATTTTAAACATCGGACAAACAGACCATACGATTTCAACTCCAATGTTTTTTAATGGTAATTTCAAGAAATGATGAAAATTGTTCCCTTTTAATTTATCTTAGAAAATGTAATTGTCATTCGAATTGATTAACGTGAAACGAAAAGTTTCAATTTAAACCGGAGATGAAAAGAAGTAGGCAAGTAGGTATGAAAAGCTTTTAAATCTAAATGAAGGAAGACTGTCAGGAATGCAAATACGTTTGGCGAAAATTAAAAGTAACTATACTGAGAATGTTTTTAAAAGCCAATTCATCATCTTTATATTATTTAACGGAAAGAATTCTGTGTAAAACCTTATCCACGTTTGCAATGAAGGTTATTCCAGTCTGTATTTATATGAAGTATAAGAAACTCAAGCACTGACAATAAAGGATTAGACTCTTTTTCCGTTTCCGTGTCGTTACGAGTAGGTTATCCGCCTGTTAGCAGCACCGCGTGTAGTACATTATTCCCCGGATATTGCCCGAAAAACGACCGCTACATGGACACATGGAGTAGTGAATATAGGGCTGGCAGAGAGGGAAATAAGTTTGATAACTGTATATTTATGTACTAAAATAAATTAATTCATATGAACAGAGTTGGCTTACATTGTCAAATTGGTGTAATAAAACTGATAAAACTGGTGTATTATAACTGTTGTTTATTGTCAATAAAGTTTAAATAAGTCAAAGTCGGTGACCGGTCAGTTCACCAAAAATTAATTCATAAATTTTTACTTGACAAACAACGATTGGCAAAAACATTATTTGTCATTTCATCATTATACAACAACAAGTTTACCAAATAATTCACTTAGCAAAATAATTATCCGATAAACTTTTATTTAATAACGTATTATTTGACAAATAATTCATTATTTTTACATGGTACAATTTCACTTGGCATACTATGAAGATAGCACAACTTAGGATGCAAGAGCGAGCGAAGCGAGCTCGGGACTTGGGGCACCCCGACTCGGACAGGTTAGGTTATGTTATTTTTTTAACCATCCCGAAATAGGAGCTCCGCGAAGCGGGGCTCCGTCGATCACGCCTTAAGTTCGAGACGTCTGTCATTGACCTTGAAAATGCTCTGGACCTCAAAGCTTGTCACAAGGTAATATTTTAAGATTTGAGCATAATAATATTTTGGTTTGTTGACCTTTACTTTTGGGGTATGCGATAGATGAGTCTTTCAATTATTATGGATTATTAAATGTATGCCAAAAATGCATTAAATAAAATCAAGCATTAAATGAATGATGCATTTAATAAGAGAAGTGTCTTTGCCAAATAAATGTTTATAAAACGAGTGTTTTTAAAATGAAACATTTGCAAAACAAGTTGTTTGCGAAATAAACAGTATACGAAACGTTGGTTGTAAAATGAAAATTTGTCAATGGAATTTTGGTGAAACTTTAGTGAACCGTCAAGGTCATTAATAAAATAGGTTCATTTTTGGTTCTCCATCATAAACTGAATA
This sequence comes from Fissipunctia ypsillon, assembly GCA_947568875.1. Taxonomy (NCBI): domain Eukaryota; kingdom Metazoa; phylum Arthropoda; class Insecta; order Lepidoptera; family Noctuidae; genus Fissipunctia; species Fissipunctia ypsillon. The sequence goes on from OX387667.1 coordinate 6,575,507, forward strand.
AGGGAATTGTAATTGTAGTCAGTCGAAAAGTCTTTCTAGTAGTATAAGCATTCTACGATATTTTAATTGTTTGTCTTTAATTCCATGTTAGACCAAGCTTAATGACAATATTTTAAGCACTTAGTAATTCAAAAAGACCCCTTGCAACAGGAGCCTAATCTCGTTAAATGTCACTACAATATCTCTTCAGTGGTCTATGAGAACACCTTCCCAGAATCCACATGACCAGCGTTTAGGACAAAGGTTTTCCAGCAGACGGTAGAGATGGCATGTCCATTATCATTGCAATTAAACAACTGTCAAGTGCACGTTACTTGTCAGCATGTGAAACAGCATTGCGTTCGTAACTAGGGTTAGCTGGAATCCTGATTTGCTTCACCTAATGGTGCATTGACATTAAAAACGATGGAAGGTTATTGGAATATACTCTGCATCTCTTAGTAAGTAGGTATTACTTATTGCCCATACGTAAGGCAACTATCCATGGTCTAATAGTTCAAACTGACATATAGAGGCTTACCTAAGTAGAGATATCGATAAATCTATCCACCATATACAAGAATACTTTTTTGCAAAAAAAAAACAACCGACTTCCAAAAAAAAAACAGTACAAAGTGAAAAATAACTTTAATTTCGGAAATCGGTGTCTTTGGATCTGTATATTAGGTTTTTGCCACCGACTTCCGAAATTAAAGTTATTTTTCACTTTGTAGTGTTTTTTTTTTTTGCAAAAAAGTTTTTTATTTTTCACTTTTTAGTGGGTCGGTTTGTAATTTATCTAAGTTACAATAACCTAATGACAACTGCTCATCACCTTTTACAAAGTATTGCTTTTCCCGATGCAGGTACGTTAATTGTTGAAGAGTTCTGCTGGTACTTCACCATCAGCTCCACTTCACCATAATAATATGCATTGTGACAAGTTTATATTGCTTAGCAATCATTGTAAAGTAATCGAATCGCAACCCGTGAAATACTTATTACTGAGTTGTTCCGGTGGCCATCTGTGGTCTTCATCATCAGTTCCACTTCACCAAATAGTGCTTTCCGATAGAAAATGCACAAGTTACTATAAAAAATACCCAAATCGCTATAGGTGTGCCTATAATATTTGAAGAGATCCCTCGATTTCTCTAGGATCCCATCATCAGATCCTGGCCTAATGACAATGGAACCACCTATAAGTACCTTTACCCTTTCAAGCAAAAAAAAAATTCCAAATCAGTCAAGCCGTCTTCGAGTAATCGGGGACGAATGGAGAACCTCCTCCTTTTTCTGAAGTCGGTTAAAAATGACTAAACCCAAATTCAAATAATTTATTTTAACTAAACAATTTACAGGCACTTTTGAATTGTCAAGGAGTCGGTCAGTCAAAAATATGTAGCCCATTTCAAAGCGTAGTAGTACCTATGGTGAAGAACGGGCAAGAAACTCCACGGACACTCTTTTAAATTATATTGTTACAAAAATATTAGTTATATCACTATGTTGAATTTATAATTAAATGTGAGAACGATGTTAAAAAGATATACATTAAAAGCGTTCTAAGTAGCAAACAGAAGCAAAAAAAAAATGTTCAAAAATTAACAGTTAACAGGCTTCTTTTGGGTAAGCTCGCTCCATCGTCGACTTTGTCATCTCTGACCTAGACTAAAGTCAAGAGAAAACCTATCTTAAATAAAAAAAAAATAATAATTAAAATAAGCCGTGGCAACTAAGAGATGACCAGTCCCAACTGATGGCGCACGTTCACAAACATGACGCATGGATCAGCACCAACTCAGCTCAACCATTTTGAAGGGAGCCGAATGATCCAAGACAGTAAATGAAGTAAACATCGAAAGCTCATGTATCTGAATTTATTATACATCATGATCTGCCTCGCATATTGGGGTCGGCTTCCAGTCAAACCGGATGCAGCTGAATACCAGTATTTTACATGGAGCGACTGCCTATCTGACCTCCACAACCCAGTTACTGGGATACCCCTTGGTAAGACTGGTTGTCAGACTTTCGGGTTTCTGACGACCCGTAACGACTATCAAAGATACACGAATGACAGCCGGAACCAACGGCTTAACGTGCTTTCCGAGGCACGGAAGGGTCTTGATATGTAAAGATGGTCACTCATCCACGGACCAACCGCGGCAAGCGTAGCTTAACCTGATCGATTGACCCGTGCGACTGTACACTGTGTGTACTGTGTGTACTGTGTGTGTGTGTGTGTGTCTTAGCCACAAGCCCCTCAACTTTGAATTTATTATACATATTATACACAAATGACCTAATCAATTTCATAAATAAACTTTTACCGGACTTACATCTTGTAGTCTTTGCGGATGACACAAATGCTATAGTAGTATTGTTGCAGCTAATGACATCCGAGATCTTACTGATAGGGTGAATGCAGCTCTAAAGGCCTTTCATTCTAGGTTTAATGCGAATAAACTTACAATAAACACGACTAAAACCAAAATTATGTTATTTAAAACTACTGCACGTGACAAAGATAATATGGACATTGAACTAGATAAATTTAAAATTGAGCTTGTCAGGGAAGTCAAGATTTTAGGTATTTATATTGATGATTTGTTACATTGAATGAAAGAATTAGCAGCATTGGATTCATCTATATCAGCTGCTTGCTATGCCTTAAGATCTCTTAGGGATGAAGTGAGCATAAAATATTTAAAAATGTTATACTATGCGCTGATTGAGTCCAAACTGAGGTAAAGCATACAGTTTTGGGGAACAGCTACCATTACAACTGGCATAGGGCATTCATTCTCCAAAAAAGAGCGATCCGAACCATGGTCCGCATCTTTCAACGAGACACCTGCCGACCATATTTTAAAGAACTTGGTATTCTCACAGTACCTAGCCTTTACGTAGTAGTATTGTTAACCACTTAAAAAAAATATGTATATGGCTACGAAACAGACAAGGACAGGTTGGTAAGGGAAAAAACGCGTAGGAAAGACTTTAGAAACAAATTCAGCCCGGCTTTTGGAATAGTCAAACATAGTCCACAGTATCAGGCAGTTAAAATATTTAATAAATTGCCACTTGAGTTAAAAAGCATACTGTACACAGGCTCATTCAAGGCAAGGCTCAAGGCATTCCTGTTAGAAAGATATCTGTACTCCTTGGATGAATTGTAATAAATAGTCTTGCTCTTAAAACTGACATGTCATTATTTGTCTCGTGTCTCGTGTTATTAGATACTCGTTTGTTGTGTTCCGTTTTCATACGACTTTTATTTTTTATAATTGTTTTCGTTTCATTTCTTAAATTTATTGACATGTGGTTTTTTATTTTGTGTTTGCCTGATATTTTACAATTTTTGAATCATTTATTTTTTAAATATGAGTAAATAATAATTTATACTATTTTGCATGTATTCTTGTATATTTGTACATTAATTACTTATTTTGGTGGATTATATTCGAACGCAATGTGAATTGTTACTGAATAAACGAATTGAATTGAATGTAAGTCGAACTGCCAGTCCTAATATCCACTCATTTCCGAACTACAAAACGAAATTGATTTGCGATCATAGTGAGTCAAATATCATGGTTTCACAGGGCACAATTCTCGGCCCACAGATGTTTCAAACTTGCTACAAATCGTTTGCTCATGTTAACGACAAAATGGTCCGTGTTTTTGTTTTAACGCCAGTTTTACTGTTTTATAGTTTGTTTACTTTGTTTCTACAGAATTTGTTTTATTTTTTGGGTCATCTGGGATGGAATTTCAATACTGGTCGTAGTTGATGATTGAGTTCGACGAGTGATTGCTTTTTTTAAATATATTTTTGACATTGTATATTTCTGAATTTGACCGTTGTTTTCAACAAGGCATATGGCAAAATTAGCAAAGATTATTATTACCTGACGAAGATAAATGCACGAAAATCTAGAAAAAAAAAAATAAGACTTAAACTTGTGTAACTCAATAACCTAAAACTACATTTTTATTATACTGTGCCTAAAACAAATGACGCCACTAAGATATATTTTAATGCTCCACCTAGTCTTAAGTATTAAAAACCGGCCCAGTGCATGTCGGACCACGCACAATGAAGAATTCCGTAGTTAGGTTGACGAAAGAAGCGAATGATTATCCTAAGAACAAACTTAACATTATAGTTGAAAAACATGGTCTCCCATACATTCTAATTGCTAATATTTTGTACACACAATATTGAGAGATTAACCATGTTATTTTGAGACCATAGACTTCTTATGGGTTTTCCTGTAGTCTATAAGTATTTTCTGTTTATTTTTCAAAATTTTAAACTCACAAAATTTTAAGGTCACGGAAATTCATCTCAATATGTGTACCAAATTTCAACTTAATCGGTCTATTAGATTCGGAGTAAATTGGCTGTAACAGACGTACAGACAGACACACGAGTGATCCTATAAGGGTTCAGTTATGTCCCTTTGAGTTACGGAACCCTAAAAATCACAATATTCAGCTCTAATCTATCAACCTAGAAAACTGTCAAGGCTACTGTCACTTTATGTCATTTTAGACCTTATCAGTCGTCATTACAGTCTAGGTAATATATATGAGCGACAAGTACTAAATTATTCCACTTCCAAATATTATTTGTACCTGATTTAGGAATGACAGGGACATTATAATGTACTTAAGCTTTATTTACCTTCGTGATTTTAGTGTCGGGTGAGTGTCGGCTGTCGTGGGATTATATTTTCTTGTTAATCTTTGACGTTCAAAAGTGTCTTTTATGTGTCTATTTGAAATAAACCATTTGAGTTAGACTTTGACTTTGAAGGGTCGGCATTTTGTTGGTAGTTTTTCTTAGCATATTCTGGCTATATTTTTAACCGACGAAAAAAAAGGAGGACGTTCTCAAGTCGACGAGCATTTTTTTTTTAACTATGCTACCCAATTTCATGTTTGACCTAAGACATGATTACTATTCTTGGAGTCCATCGCGTCTTATAAGGAAAGGATAGATGTGGATTGAGGCCAATAGGTATGAATCTGCGGTACGATGTACCGAACGAAATCTAATAACACCGACGGAGAACTCGGAGGGATTTATAAAATTCATTTGTCTGACACTTCGAGACGAATCCGCAATAGTGTTCGTTGTAAAAATAACTCAACAAAAGTATGGAACTTGGAAGCCATTTAACATCAAAATCACAGTCAGAAACTAGTAGGAGAACTAAAACGGCAACCCACAATCACTATTAAAGTCAAATGAGGAAACTGGGAAACTCCCTGTCAAAGGCAAAAGAAATCTTCAAAGAGGTTTACTTTAGGGTGAGACCTCAAAGTGGTTGGGACAAAGGGCGATGAATGGGCCGCTTTGTTCCCATATTGTGGGGGCCCTCGTCTTCTCCGAAATTAATATTTGATTGAAGTTATTGGTCCTTCGCGCCGCACACTTATGGTACGCGACGTGAAAGCTGGCGAACGTGACGTTGTGACGTGGGACGTGACATCTATTATTTTGTTGGGAGACTTTGATTGTGGCTTTCTGTATACATGCGGTTGTTGTCTTTAGGCATGGTGTTGTTGGATGTTACAAAATTCGATATTTGCTAACGTAACAAAGTTATTCCTCTATTCTTTTCGTGTGCTTAATTTTTTTCTTTATAAATGTATTTTCTTTGTAACCTCCTCTACAAATTCTGATCTGAGCGAAAATTCTCTTGATTTCTTTAAATTGTTTTTTTTTGCAATAACATTACTCTTAATTAGCTATCTACCGTCTGATCCTTTTTAAACAAGGCTTTGGAAAGTGGATTGTGGAATATTTTTCTAGTGTACGTTTTTTTGCTTTTTTTTAGCGCAAAACAAAGTAGGAAAGCAGACCATTCACTGACCATTTTTTGAAAATTATAATCTGTTAATTAATGTTATAATTAGTGCTATAATATTATTCTTATACAATTATTTTCGTCTCTGTGATAAAATGGATTGATATTAGCTCTCTTTTGATCTGATTTCAGAAATCATAACATTATAGATCAAAAGTGAAATCTAGCTTAGAGAGATGTATTCATGGTTTATGGTTATAATTATGTAAATACATAGTTGTTATAGTCGCGAATCATACATTTTGATCAAGATACAACCTGATACTGACCTCCAAATTGCAAAAAACGCAAGAAAATTTGAATTTCGCGAGCTATAACTGCGGATCCATCTTAAATGTTCCTGCATCGTTGCTTGTTGATGTACTTAGCTTAAAACGTTTTTGTAAGAATGTAAAAAGCTGTTATGCAGCTTTGTCGGGTTTAAATTTGCGTGTCTTTTGCTGGGGTACCTAGTTGATAAAGCTGCGTGTACGAGAACCAACAGGAAACAGACAGAAACACCACAGCTATGCAGTTCCTCATTGTTAACAGTTGAGTTGAGTAGCACATTGGCTCAGCTAATATTTGCTGCTCTGTAATTGGTGCCCACAATAAGTCTTTTGTAACTTGTAGTTGAGGAGCTAGCCCAAAATACCACAATAGCGATCACACAGTTCTGGAAGTATTGTGTGATCGGTTTTGTGATATTTCAGGTCGTACACATTGCTTGAGATTTTGCTCCAAATCAAGGAAAACAAACTCAAAATTTTATGTCATTTATTAAATAAGTTAACTTCTGATAAAATATCGCCTTTTGTTTAATTGAATGATAGTAAAATAAGGTAGGACAGGTAACTTTTAATGTGTGTAGTTAAGAAGCTTTTTATTAAATATAATGTAATGTGTATCAATGTCTTGAAAAGTTTCGTATTTGTCAATACGATCACTACACACCTCACACGATCAAATAATAGTAGTTACATTACTACCAAAAATGTAATATTACTTTTCTACTTCCAGACTAATAAGAAATTCAAATCTGTAACAAAATGCTTGCGAATAACATAAAACGGTTATAGAATCTAGAAAAAATATTTTTAGTTTGTAAATATGGGTGATATAAGAAATAGGTTCAGCCATATTTTATCAGTAGGCACGCAAAAGTTACAAAATCTATACAAATAAATAAAATTGAAAAATCTGTTTGTAATGTCAAAATAACAACTTTTTACTAAATGTATAAGTAAGTATATGTATACGGTACATATAACAAAAAAGCAATTTTTAACATTTTTGTCTGTTTGTTTGTTCCAGCTAATCTCCGAAATGGCTGGACCGATTTGGACGGGTTTTTCACTGGCAGATAGCTAATGTTACAGGGAGTAACTAAGGCTGAAAAATAATTAAGGTTCCGCCCAAAAAAAAAAAAAAACCCATGAAATTGTGAACAAACAGTCGGATTTAAAAAAAATATTGTTGCATTTGGTAGCCCAATTCTCGAGGATAGTTTTAGGCTATTTAACATAACGCTATCTATGACCCTTAGAACCCGAGCAAAAAGAAAAAAAAGTCAGAAAGAATGCAGCGGCGGGCCGGGGGGGCGGTGAGTTTTATTAAAATGTGTCTGTTATTTTAGTATATTGTGTATCTTACGACTTCCACGCGAACGTAGTCGCGGGGCACTGCTAGTTATAAACGAATACACTAAACTTAACTTTAACAAACAGAACAAAAAACAACACAAAATCAAACATAATTCTTATTTAAAACACTATAAACAGTCTCAAGTTTTTTTTCTGTTAAGAATTCCGTTACCCTATAATATGCTTTGTACTTCCATAATGTTTCTAAATTCAACGCTGGCTCCCGGAATATACTGGGGCTCTTGGACTATACCGGCAGCTCGCGGACTAAAGGGCAGCTCCCGGACTATACGGCGGCAGATAAAGGTAATGATTTCCCTGTAACTGAAATTAGTTGTGTGCGAATGTTGCTGAAGGGAATTGCTGAATGGAAAAACAGCTGTTTATTCGACCGTCAAACTTCCGTTGATTATGGGAAAACATGGTTTATGACGTCAACGGACTATTTTAGGCCTACAAGAATGAGAAATGTATCATAGTTTCTGAAGAAAGATCTTTAACATAACATCTATCACTACATAACATCACGCCTGTAATCCCAGAAGGGTTAGGCAGTGGTGCACCTTTAGTACACCCACATTTCGCAAGTTATGTATAATTCCCATATAATAAGGGCGAGCCTAATGCCAACAACCGGGCACAGATTCAGACTCCAGGCTATCACTGAGAAATTCCAGATGGAAAAACCCAATAACACTGTCCGACCCGGGAATCGAACCCAGAACCTCATGCTCAGCAGTAGCGCTTGCGACCACTAGACCAACGAGGCAGACTCGAGGCTGATTTATGTCTATTATAAATCAATGAATGATGATAAAGTTGGGTAATAAGACACTAAGACCTAGTTTCACCATACCATGTAGTTAGTTTAATCTTCTGTTAAAGTGTTAACGGGACATTAAGAGTAGCGAGTGTTACTCCAAGCGCTAATCTGTCTTAATCAGGCGTTAAATTTAATTGCTGCCCTAGAGGTCCGTTAACTTACTAACCGACATTTAGTCAGTTGTCAGAATCATCGAAATAAAAACCCTAGTAATAGTATACGGCTAGCTAAAATGATGCATTGTTAGTGAACATTGACATTAGATATTGCGACGTTTTATTTTGATTGCTTTGACAACTGACCGATGTAAGAGTGAAGGATACATCCTAATGCCAGGCTTGTTATTTTTAGGATTCCGTAACTCAAAAGGAAAAAACGGAATCCATATAGGTCACTTCGCAGTCCGTCCGTCTGTCTATCTGTCTCTCACGACGCTTTTTGTCAGTACCGCGTGAAGAGATCAAGTTAAAATTAATATCACTAGGTCTATGGTTCCTTGGAGCTCTAAAAAATTAAACTTCTAAGTCAACACAATAAAAAAATCGGCCATTTATGCGACATATTTTGATACTTACTCGCAAATAAATCAAAATCTTGATGGTACTTCCCGTTGACCTGTCAAGAAGCAAGGTCTTACAGCAGAAGTAAATAAAAAGTCCAAAAATCGTTAATTTGTAGTTTTATTACATTTTTTTTTGCGATTACAAACTTAAATTTGCAGTTGCAATTAACCGTGAATCAATGTATGGGAGAACATGTTTTTCAACTACAATCAATCTGCCTAGCCTTTTCCCAACTATGGAAAGAAGGCGTAAGTTTATGTAAGTGAGTGGTGCCTTTGTGTCGTGTACGATTCGCGTTGCGAGTCACGCCTGTTTGAAGGAGCCTTTAACCTCAAACTTCACGCGTTAGTCTTACAACAACATGAACAGAATTATAGTTAGAGGACCAAAGTTACTTCGTCCAAAACTAGAAAAACAAAACCAAGTTTTTGTTCTTGTTCCCAGAGAGACTAAGAAAATATCTCTAAGACATAAATGTACCTATGTACAAAAATAACAGAAACATACTTTCGGGATGTTTGACGAAGTTGGATATAAGTATTATTAACATTAACATTTTCTTATCAGATGTATTTACCTATCTAAAAAAATTGAAGAACTGTGATCAAACAGACCACGAACGTGTATCTGTGGATTAGGAATTGAAAATACTCTGTATTTCTAAGAAATGTGTCGATACCAAATATACGAGAGTGGATCAAATAAGGTTTCACATCCTTTTGAGTAATTCTTATTTATTTCAGAAAAAAATCTTGAATATAAATACACATGTGAATAAAAAAATCTCTGAATAAAATACCATCTTACCTACAAATGACGTTAATAGTACATTATGATATAAGTGTTCTATGTTGGTCATTACATTCGAGGCGGTATTATTCGCGCGAGCCGTAGGAGAGCGCGATAAGGGAGCCGTGTGTGTAATGATCAATGCACACGCGTTTCATACGAAGTTTTTCAACACACTTGCGAGGCAAAAAATAAATAAAGTTTCATAAACTAATTACCTAATGTAAAAAATATGAAATATGGCACGTGGATTTCTTTTATCGCGTTGTGTTCGCAGGTTGAAGGACAGGCAAAGGCATGAAGCCGTCGAACAGTCTAATAGATATTAAAACATAAAATATAAATATTTTAATAAAAACTAAATATTTTGTAGGTTATTTGGATGTAGAAGACGAAAGAATGTTATTTTTCTGACAAAAATAAATAATTTGATGGAATATTATGTTAATTTATCATATTTTATATACAGGGTGTGGCGTAAATAGTGGTCCAACATTGAGCGGTCGATACACCGTATATTCAACTATCACATACCACAATTTGAAACTTTTTTTCCATAGATCTCAAAATAAAATATTTTTCTATTCTTGCTTAAAAGTTTTACACCTTGCTTTACTAATTGAGCTGTACAGTTCAGTTCTTTTTGAATAGAAATGGCTACAACTTTTGTTTAAATTATAGAATCAGTTATTATTATACTATTTTAGAATCTGCATTAACTAGACAAGTTTTTCAAATAATGGGCACCGACAGTGTAAGTGTAGTACATTTTTTTTACACCATTAAAACCCCAAGTCACACAATTTTTTAAACATTTGAGTTACATTTTGAAATAAACACATTTTTCTTTATTACCTTTATAATTACATTTACAAAATTACTTGCATGCACACGTATTCCACAACTATGAACCGAAAAAATAATGAAAAAATAATGTCATTTACAGAAATTACAGCCACATTAGTAAACCAAGGTGTACATTTTTAAAAAAAGAATAGAAAAATATTTTATTCTGAGATCTATGGAAAAAAAGTTTTAAATTGTGGTATGTGATAGTTGAATATACGGTGTATCGACCGCTTAACGTTGGACCACTATTTACGCCATACCCTGTATGTACTTACACAGTATGCATAAAAAAACATGAAGTCTCTTTGATGAGATTAAAAAAGCGCAAATCTCCGACTAGTAAATAGTTATATAAAGTAAAAAGCATGCATGTTTAATACACTGCATTATGAACCTAAACGCGAATCATTAAGAGCCACTTTACAAGCAAGTGTGTTAAAAAATGGATTTATTTAGAAATCGTAATTTGTTACCGATTTAATTGGCTACAATGTCAAGTCAAGATATACAGCCTGTACCACAAATGCGTGGTCATATTTAGGGGTGTGGCGCAGACCATCAAACTGAACCACTTTCTCTCGTCAAATTTTTTCGCAATTACGGTGTTGTAGTCCTATGAAGAAAGTTTTTCCGCTTGATGGTCTTATACTATGTACCACACCATTAAATATGACCACACATTTTTGGGACACGCTGTATAACCACCCACCCAACCTCATACTTCCATAGTTATCGACCCAACACAAAATATAATTAAAGTGAAAACGTTCGAATAAAATCACAAAAGTAACTTCCATCCTGTACTGTTTACTTTTTGAAATGTCAACGATAAATCAACATGAACTTTTTATTGGCGCTCACAATTTGGGACGATTCGTTTACTTAAGGTTGAACTAGTCGTGGGCTCAAACTCACTGCTGGGTAGGTGGAGTCAAAATGTATGGAGTATATTTTTTTTTTTTTTGTAACAGCATAGTGGTAAAAAGCTGCCTTAAATGATATTTAGCATACTTCATTTAGTCATACATAAGCAGCTTTTTACCACTATACTATTACAAAAAAAAAACAAAAAAAAATCTCCATACATTTGCACTCCACCCTACTGGTGGGAGTGCCCAAAAAGCACGCGGTCTCACCTGGCATCGTGTCCGATAGAGATAGTATCAGTGATGATCAGTTAGACGCTAGTCTACACGCTAGTCTACACCAGGGATTGAAAAGGTTCTTAAAATACCGGTATAGAACCGGTATTAAGTGGTTCCGGGTACAAGAACCCGAACCGGAACCGGAACCTAAATTGGAACCTATAAGAACCTTTATGTTACCGGTTCTTCAAAGCAAGTCCGAATGCCCTTTACTCACACAAATGCATAATGTCTCTAATTGGGCGAAACCAGGAAGGGGTGTAGTTTGTCACTAGCTGCGCTCCCGCAGAAATATTTTCGCGGAAATATTTTGACTCCACTGTACCTACGAGCAAGCGGCCGCCGCGCGGGTGAAAAGGACTACCTTTTGCTGACTGTAAATACTCAAGTATGTCGATATAACACCTAGTCCTGAGACATGGTTTAATATTCTTTAATTATTTTGTAATCAGTTGAGAAAAAATTTGATTTCTCCCATCATGCTCGTCATCGTCGTTGTGGTGCAAAGCACAATCTTTACACTCTATTATTTGTTGTTTTTCAGTATTTGCAGTCTTAGGTTGACATTTTTCTTGAAAATTTCTTCTAAGCAATTGCTTCAAATTTAGAGGTAACTCTTGCTCTTGGAGTTGAGTGTCTGTATCGGTATCGGTCACAATACGGGCATGTTTTGTTCCTGAAAGTAAGATACCAAATATAACCAACGTGTAATTGGAATAGCGTAATACCTCGGCGGTAGTACCGTAACCCATGAAACTAAACAACCATAAAACACTGTCCACACATCTTAAAACAAAATAATAATAATTTATAATAAAAAACCCTCCTCCTTTTTAATAATATTATCTAAGTGAATACAATACGATGAAACTTACCTTTGTCCATTTTATATTAATGTATTAACAGTAACTGTAGATTATATAAGCCACTAATAATAATTTCTGACAATATTTGCTGACACTGTTCAGTACAGACTTCCACTCGCCAATAATTCGAAGGCGAACTGAAAGAAAAGATACGCCAGGCACGCGTCAAACATATCCCATCTTTCTTAGAGAACCTTTAAATCGGATGATACGGAAGCGGTATATTGGAACCTTTATTTGGAACCAGAACCAAACCGGAACCTGAACCGGAACCGTACCGAAAAGAAGAACCTTTTTAAGAACCGAAATGAAGAACTGGAACCCAAATTCGTACCGGTTTTCAATCCCTGGTCTACACGCACAACGTCTAGTTCGCACGCACACAGACACCGTCCGTCAATTCATAATAAAACGAGCGCATAAAAAAATACGAAAAGTCCTTTGAAAAATCAAGTTTTATGAAAAAAAAACACTGTAAAACTCAATTACAAATAAAGTTTATTGAACTCTTCGATAATTGAGTTTTCTCGGTGCCGACTTTGTTTTGGAGATTTTAGACTTCTTTTATTACTTATTTACGCCCAAATTTGCGTTAAAATTAGCAAGAAAAACGAATTTTGTCGATGTACAGACGCCAGCACATTAAGCTACTATAATCTGTCAAATTTATTTAATCGATGTACAACTTTACCGCTAAAGCATTAGGTTCGAGGTTGATTGGGAAAATTTGATAGTTTCGGGTAGCTTCATGTGCTGGCATCTGCACAATGTCAAACCCTCCCGAAATTTGTTTTGAAAAAATATCGACCAGTGCAACCTTAATGGATGGTTTACTTAACGGGTAGTTAGCTGAGGGACATGATGGCACCGTTCCTTAGTGAACGTCCGATTGATCTATTTCTTCCTATATTTGATACGTATTGCCATCTAATCAAATATCTGCTTTAGGGTAAAGTAGTCTAAATTCATATTTGATTGACCGTTTGTACCCAAAAAAATTAAAAAAAGTATTTTTTGATGCTCAATGAGCTCTTCCCCATTTTTTATTTTTTTATTGTATACTTGTACATAATATATATAAAGATATATTAGTGCTACCTTGTACCTATGTAGTAATTAAGAATTATAAATAAAACAATTTATTAACAGAAAATGTGTTAAATAAATTTCAATTGTAATAGAACATAAACTTTGTCATGTATAACATTAAGATTATGTTTGGACAAAACATGATAATTATCTGAGATTCTGAATTCAAATAATAATACTATGCCATTTATTTTGCTAGATAGATTTCAGTGCAGAGTTATTGGATGTAGTGAGAACTCTTCAGATTACTCATGTATCATTAATTTTTTTTTAGTGTCGTACCGAAGGACTAAAATATTGGCGGTGGTGGAGAGGAAGGGCAAGCACACTACAGCGGCTTTCCCAGTCATTAACGCTTTGAAGGACACTACGGCTATATCAGTAATAACAATAAAACTTCTGTGTCTCGTTTGCGTCCCGCAAAGTGTTAGCTGATGTTCACACAGATGCGAAAATAACACGGAGAGATTTTATCGCGCACTGGATTTTCAACGCTCTGCTTAGCGCCGAGAGTTGAAAATCCATCAGTGTTTTTTCGACGCGTTGGAATGCACTCTGTTGGATTCTCAATGCTTGGCATTAATATGTGGTGGAATCTGGTTGAAAATCGTTCAGCAATGCTTTTGAGTTAGTTCGTGTCAAGAGACCTTACTATATCGAGTTTGTCTTACCTTCTTCCACCTATCTAAATATTTTGGCTATATAGGTATGGGGAACATGGTGTAAAATTTCCCATCCTCCGTAGAAAAAGGAGGATCGGGTGTTGTGTCTGGTGGGCAACTACCCGACGATGGATGTCAGGACGTTGTACGTATATATATGCCGCAGATGGATTGTGGAATCTGCTGTTTTACATAACCGCTAGCTGTTTTACAAAACAGCTCCGTTATGTAAAACAGCTGAACAACGTTCAGCTAGATTGCCATTGCGTTATGTTTTACAATGGCTTTTTTTTTTGTGGATGGGAAATCATCAAATGACTTCTCCCGCTCTGGGCGGAGCGGGAGGGCGTGTCAGACTTACTGACTAAAACCCACCCGTGTTTCTTCTGTTGCCTGTGCCGGGGCCACGGTAACTCTTTCGAACATCCCGCAACCCTAGCTGGCATCGCAAGCATACAATGGCTTATGTGTAGTCACAATAAGCGTTTGGCGTGGCTTCTAATGCCGTATCGGTCGCAGTAACTATGTAAGCTAGGGCACCCTAAGCCTAAACCTATGTTGTTTTTCGTGGCTACTGCTTTAAGTTTTCTCTATAAATTTATCCAAAACCCATAACACGATTTTCTAGTGCCGACCGGCGACCCTTAAATCGACGGGGTATCATCAAGACGACTCAAAGCGCATACACATTCCAATGAAGACACAAACTGTTATTGCTTTTGAATTCGTCGCATTAATTAGAATGGGTGCTACTGGCGAGGGTGAATAAATTCCTTGTCACTTTAATTTAGCTTGTTTTTCAGCAACGATTAAAATCAGAAAGCGATCTAAATAAAATAGTTTCACTACTAAGCATCTTACTGAAATACAACAAACGTACTGTGCCAAGTTTTAAATTATGTGATATTAGACAAGCATATTCAAAGAATTTTGTCAAATGCAACCAAACACAAAATCACGTTTTGTATAGTATAAAGATGACTTAAAATACACGTGCGTGTCATCGCCGCCGTAGCGCCTCGTCACTAACTAGGTTTAGGTTCAGTTAGAACTGTGACCAACCGCCCTACTTCCAAGTTGGTCGCAGTTACTTTGTTATTTAGTATTTTTAAGACTGACTTTCATAAATCTCTGATAACTTTATGTTAAAATTGTCCTTAACGCTTTGAAGGACACTATACGGCTATAGCACTAATAACAATAAAATTTCTATAATGTCTCGCTTGCGTCGCGCAACGTGTTATAATCACTTTTTACTTGACTTAGAGTAATTTTTACTAATATTACTCGTTTTATTTATTTCTGTTTCGGATGCCATTATTGTTGTTATGACACACAGAACCACGAGCGAGCAAATTTAAAACTAAAATCTACAATCTAATGTTTAATTTTACTCTGTTTTACATAACCTGTAATCGTTGACCAGCTGCGTTGATAAATGCAAAACGTTTGTGCAATTCTGCGTGTTAATGGTCAGTAAATTATGGAAAATCGCTAAACGTCGTTCAGCTATTTTACATAATGGAGCTGTTTTGTAAAACAGCGGATTCGACAATCCATCCGCGTGACATCCAGCCACGCGTCGAACTTTGCTTGCGCGTGAGGGATTTTGCGTGACGTCAGTGTTATGCGTAGTTCGCATGTGGCGTTGTAGAAGCCGCCACAAGGCATTGTAGGTACACAAATCAAGACTGTGTTTAATTTAAATTAACTTTAAACATTTCCGTAATGTAGGAAATAGAAACACCAATAGAGAATAATTTCGTCAGTAAATGGTTATTAAATATGTATAGATTTCGCCTTAAAAGTAGATATTTAGATTATTGTTTTAGGATCAGAAGAATTCAATAATATAAGACTTTATTTAGTCCATTCTATTTTCAAGTCTCATTATGAACTTTTTAAATTATTAATCAAATACCGACTATTTCTCCTTCTCTTTTTTTTTAAAATTCGTTCCATATTCTAACTGTCTTTTAATTGTTGCCACAGTAAAATTTTCTTCATAAACAAAATTGTGTAGGTAATTATGATTGTTTCACTATTTAGTTTGTTGCGTGGGACCAAATTGACTTTAAATGACATTTAAAAGTCGATAAGTTATGTACCCAGTGTAATAATAGATAATAGTCTAATAGTTAATGCCACAGGGAGGTAGTTTATTTTTGTTGAGTAACCTTTGTGAGTTTATCTTGAACATGACTGACATCGGTAAAGGACAAAACATCGTGAAGAAACCTGGACTTACCTATAAGTTATTCTATATCTGAAATCGCTATCCCGTCTTGAGCAAGCGTGCTGATCAATGCTCATGACTTCTCTGTGTGAGAAGAGGTCTTTGCCTTTCAGTGGGGCAATAACTGGCTGGTATTATACTGGCCTTTTGTAAAGAATTAATGGAATTAGTCAAGCACGAGTTTAATTATGATTTAATCGAGTGTTCCTTGAATAGGATGCTGATATTCTAATGCCTGTGAATTTTCAATGCTCGGCTCACCGCCGAAAATTGAAAATCGAACCTACATAATCAGCCAATAACGTTCCCACTGCTGGGACACAGGCCTCCTCTCTGTGAGAGGGAGCGGGCCGTAATCCACCACGCGGGCCCAGAGCGGGTTGGTAGATGTCACATGTCTTCGAATTTTTGGTTCTAGGACATGCCGGTTTCCTCACGTTTTCCTTCACCGTTTTGAGAGCAGTAGTGATGAAATAAATTGCACCAAGTAATTTGTCTGCCTGGGGTCGACCCCACGACTAAACAACACGTAAGTCGCGTTACCACGGCACGGTGGGGTGGTGGGTTTTATTTGTAAATGTACTTACCTATTAATAATTCACATTTTTCTTCAAGATCTCAAGAAGAGCTTACGCCTAACAATCTGTAGCAAAAGTGTAAGATTTAAATTACGTCTTCTATTTATATAAGTATTTGTTTGTTAAATCTTCCTAATCCTTAATCCGTCGCTTCGTGTTACAATCCGAACTCCTTGAGAAATGTCCTAAGGTGTAAGCGGATAGCGAGTTGTTCGGGCGTAGTAATCGCTCAAGAACTAATGGAATTAGTTATTTAATTTGTCGCGTAAGTCATATTCGTTTACTAACTTTTCGTACAGACATGATATTCGTATAAGGCATGATTAAGATATTGCAATGCTTGCAAACGGCTGCTAAGTCATAAGTGCAGTCAGCCCCAAAAAGATGTATACACGGACAAGGAACCATTTTATTGTCTACAACCACTGTTCCATAAATTTGTATACATCGTATAGGTACAAAACACAACAACATACAATACAATACGAACAATACGTATATTTTACCAAAACTAAGTAAAAAATCTATACACCATATGACTAAAACAAGGTAAGCTACACAAGTCTCACAAATATGTATAATCATTCAATAACGAGGTACATAAACAAATCTAAGATGTCATTCAATTCAAAAGTACAACTTCTAGAGGAGGAGTTAGAAATAAGTATTACATTGAAATGATTCACAAAAGCTCGTTCACATCCAGCATATGTTTTAAGCTACACCAAAAAATGGCAGAAAAACAAACACACCATAGTCTTTGCCATTACGGATGGACTATTACAAAATCTGTCAAAAGTTCTTATTATTTGTACAATAAAGAGTATTTTATCTGTCTGTGTGAACACCTAGGTCTATAGCAATTATTTGCCCTCGGAGTGAGTACAAAAATTCCCGCTCATCGCTTCTCACTCGTCCCTCACATAACGAGGCCGAGGGAAATTCAAATACTAAGAGATTTTCACTGAAATCAAAGTCCGCTCAGGTTTTCAAAATGGGATTACATTTTGTACTTATTCATCCGGATGCTGTAGTAAAGCCATTAACACTCGGGAATAATGAACTTTTTCGGAAAAACATATTTATACATAGTATAAATAGTCTTCCTTTAAGGCGAAAGCGCCAGGGTAGCCCGCGATACATGGGAAGCCATTACCTCCTTCTGCGAAGCAGTAATGCTCGCGAAGGAGGAGGCGGGACGCGTAAGGGAGAGGCAAGCTTTGCGCCCTCACGCCCCTAGTCGCCGCAGGAGACGCCGTGGGCGTCGGGAATTGGCAGCCGATTCCCGGCCACCACCACCGGGCTTGCGGACGGCGAGCAATGGGTAGCTCGCCGTCCGTAAGGACAAGGCCCGAGTTGACGGCGCGTTGTAATCCACACGCGCTTCAAAGAGATGTCAGCACGTCAAGTCATTTGATGATTTCCCATCCACAAAAAAAAGGGTAGCCCGCGAAATTCAAATTTCTTACGTTTTTTGCAATTTGCAGGCCAGTATTGGGTTGTATGTTGACTAAAATATGATTCGCGACCGTAACGAATATCTATTTAATGTCATCAAAACAACTTTCTAAGACTAAGTAATTCTATGAATGTATATTCCATGAAATATTGACATTTGAGGATTACACTAACTTAAGGAGTTGTATTACTGTGTGTAATGACTATAATTACGTGATATTTGTTACGGTCGGGAATCATATTTTAATCAACGCACACCAAGACACTGAGCCGCAAATTACAAAAATCCTAAAAAAAAATTTTTTTGCGGGCTACCTATCGCTTCCCCCTTAATGATTATATTTTAAAGCCGTACAATTAATCTTTTACAAAGAGAATTTATGGTAAATCAATTGGTAAACATTTTGTGCAGCAGTTAGGCATTTAGTTTTCACCACGAGTACTACATAGGTATGTCCGGCACACTCTGGGTCTCAGTCAGTAGGTACTGAGTAAGACACTGGGTTAATTTTACCACAGTATAATATAACTTCACACTTGTATTCCCCAAAGGGTTGGGCAAAAGTGCACCTATAATACACTGACAATTCGCCAGTTAAGTCTCATTTAATAGGGAGCGAGCCTTTTGCCATCAACCGGGCACTAATCCAGACTCCGGGCTGCTACTGAAAAATTCCAGATGGAAAACCCAATAACACTTCGCCCGACCCGGGAATCGAACCCAGGACCTCATGCTCAGCAGTAGCGCTTGCGATCACTACACCAACGTGGCAGTGTAGTGTAATCTGAATAGTATATTATAAAATGTTCATATTCAATTATTTTTAAATACATAGTTTGTGCCGATGCAAGAGAAGTAGATAAATTACGAGTTTACTCGCAAAATATTGGCTTGTGGCTAAATAATAACAGCCGCACCGGTCGATCCATCAGGTTAAGCTACGCTTGCCGCGGTTGTTTCGCGGATGGGTAACCATCTTTAAATACCAAGACCTCTCCGTGCCTCGTAAAGCACGTTAAACTGTTGATCTCGGCTGGATTTTTGACAGTCGTTACGGGTAAAACCCCGAAAGTCTGACAAACAGTCTTACTATGGGGTATCGTATTGCTCATGAATATCTGGGTTGTGGAGGTTAAATAGGCAGTCGCTCCATGTAAAATACTGGTATTTAGCTGCATCCGGTTAGACTGGAAGTCGACCCCAACAAAGCAGGGAAAAGGGTAGGCAGATGATGATTCTGAAGAAAAATATTAATTAATGATCTGGCTCTACAGTAAACCCAGAGATTCGAACACAAAATATATTTTGAGGTTACCAGTAGGAACACAGTTACCCGCTGACGCCTCAAATGCGGTTCAACAAGTCAACACGTCTTAGAAAAGAACTGCCTCGTTGGTCTAGTGGTCGCAAGCGCTACTGCTGAGCATGAGGAGTAGGGTACGTTTCCAAGGTCAGGCAAAATTTTATTGGGATTTTCCATTAGAAAATTCTCAGTAGCAGCCCGGAGTCTTTATTTGTGCCCGGTCGATGGTAATAGGCTCGCCCCCTATTACATGGGACGTATCCAAAAAGAAAAACATGGCGTCAAAAGGTGACACTTTTTGTTTCCAAAAAGATACATGCAACATTGCACGTGACTCTAAACCTGTACCACAACTGGCCACATGTGGGTGTACTATAGGGTCCCCTCTGCTTATGCTATAGGTAACCCTAGGCATTAAAAAAGCATATTATAAGATTAAAGGCTACGTTGAAGACAGGGAAGTTTGGCGCTAATTCCTTCTGCACATGTGGCTTCCCTGGTACCTCGTTAACAGCATAACTATTTATGTAAATGTCTATTAACTGCTCCCAAATTCAATCAATCTGCCTAGCCTTTTCCCAACTATGTTGGGGTCGGCTTCCAGTCTAACCGGATGCAGCTGAACACCAGTATTTTACATGGAGCGACTGCCTATCTGACATGGGCGCCGGCAGAAATAATTTCCAGGTGGTGCAGATTTTAGTTTTCTTACAATCTTTGCCGTATATGATTGTTAATAAAAAGATGAAATTTTAGTCTGAATGTTCGAGACATTTACAAATTTCTGACTATTCATTATGAATTTATTATATAGGTACCCAGTCGTCACGGCTCACACCTATTTGTTCACGACGATCGAAATTAATCGCTTTTTAAATGAGAATTGTGTAATTACTGCCTACTAATTATTGTGAATAAAAAAATGATTTCCAACAGACGACTTTTTATTTCAATAATTCCTGTTGATCCCGAGATTCCCAAGGGGTGCAAGTGCACCCCCTGGCACCCCCCTGCCGGCGCCCATGCTATCTGACCTCCACAACCCAGTTCCTAGGTAATACGATACCCCCTTGGTAAGACTGGTTGTCAGAGTTTCGGTCTTCTGACGACCCGTAACGACTGTCAAAGATCTACGAATGACAGCCGGGACCAACGGCTTAACGTGCTTTCCGAGGCACGGAGGAGTCTCGGTATGTAAAGATGGTCACCCATCCACGGACAACCCCGGCAAGCGTAGCTTAACCTTTTGGATCGACCCGTGCGGCTGTTATTACTTAGCCACGAGCTCCTCATTAACTGCTCCCAAATTACTTTAACTTAATTTATTTTATTGTTTTCTACATGCTTCCATGATATAATCTTTTCATTATTTTACATTGATAAATGGTAAATGATTTTATTTCTGTAAGTATTTCTGTATTTATACAAACACTTTTACACGTCAAACATTTTTTTTAAACTAGATGAGGCCGGCGTTTTCTATCTGACTACTCTGAGAAGAAAGGCCGAAACAAACCCAGAGGTCACAGTTTTTTTTAAAGTCCAGACATAATCTTGGTCAGATCATGTGAATACCATGTAGGTTGGTGTCTGAAATGGTCTTTTGAGGAAAGAACCACACAGATTGAGTGGACCTGTCCAGTCAGTGCAAGCATCTGTCAGTAATCGTACAGCTCAACTTAAAAAGTTAAGGAGCTCAACGATTCGACGAACAATACCAAAGAAAGGACATTTGGGTAGGCCGCATAATTTACTCAAACTGGCAGACTATGATTTAAGCTGAGAGAAAAAAAAAACAAGGACCTACATGGTCTTCACATTCACAGTAATTAAAATAATATAACATTTTACAAAGTAAATATTCATGTCATTGTATATATAAAATTCATCAATGTCAATGTGTATATAAGAAGAAAAAAAAGTTAGCAAAAAGAAAAGAACAAAAAAAAAACAGTATGTATAAAAAAAATTGGAGCAGCTCAATCCCACGCCTTTATACGCCTATATAGTCCACGCATTATATAGTCTTGTCTTTTAAATAGATTATTTTATATTTTGTGAATGTGAGAACGTTGGAGGTTTAATAGACTGTAGATTTGTAGACCATTTTCTATTTTGTTAAGTACCTGGTACTTGTTGACAGGCCTACACTGTCCTCCCATAATAACACTGTAATTTGAAAACATTGTAAAAACAAATTATTCTTAAAAGAGTAACCGTGGAGTTTCTTGTCGGTTCTTCTCCATAGGAAACGACCAATTTGAACCGTGCACCTAGCTTCTGACGTCTCATAAGTCATTTAGGTTTCATGTAGGCTTATATGAAATAAAATATTTTGAATTAGATTTCGGGGATTACTGTTGTATTATTTTGTTAGAAAACAGTAGTTCCCATTTATACCAAAAGTTTATTTAATAACTTCTTTCAATACTCATGAAATAATTAGGCCGGGGCTTGTGAATAATAATGAATACTAATTAAACTGGATCAAAGCAACGCTAATAAAATTTCCAACGAACACTAAATTATATTTAATTAATAACTAACCATTAGAATTTAAATGTACTCCTTCCTTAACGATTTAATATCTTTTCTCTTAGCAAATAATATAAACTTACAATCTAGGATTAGAATTTACCGTAAATAAACGTATTTTCTTTCTTTTCTTTTCTAATTTGTATAAGAGATCAAAATTTGATATCATTTAACTCATTTAATGAGTTGGTGTTTCAGTGTCCTAATTGAAATTTTACAAATAAGTTTTTGATTAAACATACAACATAACATCACGCCTTGTTTCCCCGAAGGGTTAGGCAGAGGTGTACCTATAGTAGTACACACACATTTCGCCAGTTATGTATAAGTCCCATGTAATAGAGGGCGAGCCTTTTTGATTAAATTATTTATAAATTAATATAATCAAAAACCAGTTTCAGGATCAGCCATGAAGTTAACTCGATAAATACTGATGTGTAGTTATTTATCAATCAGGGACCGAAACCGTATGATCAATACAGGTATACAGGGTGTAAGGGACAGCCCTCCGCAGACTGATGGGGTGAATTCAATACATTATACTAAGATGACCGGTACATGAAATTACTGCAGGAATGTTATGGGAATCCAATAACAGGTTTATTGGATTCCCATAACATTCCTGAATTTGTTTTATTATCTCACACGCATTGTATCGTTACCGTGACAAAACGCGCGTAGCGAACGGCAGCGCAGCGAGCCTTTAGCCGCCGAGTATTTCAACATCCATTGCTGATTTTTTTTATTTTAGCTGTTTTATTTACATAAATGGAATGCTGCGTACAGATAATTTAATTTTACATTGAAATAAAGGAATAGTAACTGAAAAGACGTTAAAAAAAAATGTAAATTTTCCTGACAAATTTTCCGGTGGAATGTGATTCAAAATAAGGTGCTGAATGCACCCTGTTAGTTTGCGGAGGGCTGTCCCTTACACCCTGTATTTTCGGTTACAACCTTTATTTTATTTACAGGTATTTTAGGTTACCTTAATTCTTACTACTTCCCTTTATTTTACACGTGCCGTATAAGTCAAAGGGCGCACATCGCTGTGTGTGAGTGTTAGAGTCGAGTCGATCTGCGCAACGGATAACGCCGACCAATCACGGCCCTGGCTGGCTGGCGATATTACATTTCTTTTTCCTTATCAAGGTCATTTTTAGGTAACCGGTATTAAAACTGTAAGTAACCTAAATAAAGGTAACATGTTTTTTCTTCTTGGTTACCTAGATACCGGTAACCTTAGTCGCAGAGGTAACCAAATTTCTTTGATACCTGTACTGTAATTTATAAAGGTTTTCGGTCCCTGATATCAATGCGTCTAGAAGATTGCCAATGGTCACCCCATTGAAAAAAAACTGGTCCTTCACGATTGTGATTGAAGATACAATGACTTTTCTGTATTTTTTTTTATTATGGATCATAAGAAAGTATACATAATACAGCTGGTGTTAATGAAAGTTTTGTGAACAGCTATGTCCTACCCTTAGGGCGTACAATAAAATATAGGTATTGTGAGTGTACGGTCCACCCGTACAATTCATATCTTTTTACGTAAAGTTAGCAGTTTTGTACCGCGTGCGCAATTTACTTTAGTTCGCGCTCGGTCTTCGCCGCGTGTACTCATTATCATATCAAGGCATTTCAACAGCCAAATCATATAATTCATATCATCTATCATAAGTGATCACTGAATAAATTAGCTATAGCACCTATCAATAAACTTATCAACTCTATCACTTCTTATCATTTATAGTTGTCCCGTACAACTTTATGGTCCTTCGAGCCGCCGTATTGGCGGGACCTATCGCGTGTATAACAAAGTGCGTGTGAACATTCCGCCAAATCAGTGAGTGGATCTACTTATCACTATCAGTAGCAACCACCAGGTAACAAAGCAGCAGATACCGGTGAGTGAGCTGTCATTATCATCGCAACAGCGAAGCGGCTGGTCTAAATTCTAAGAGTGGACTCGCCCGCGAGGTTAGCAGCACGTATCACGTGGTTGTTGCATCATACGACCACACCAGCATACAGCATCATCAGCATTTCAGATAGACTGCCATCAGCTATCATCAAGCGTTTTATGAAAAGGGTCTATTCTCGAGCAACTCTTGAATAAAATCAATTTATCATCTTATCGACATTAGGTACCTATATAACTTTCCAAGCTTAGTCGACGAAGCAAGGAATACACAATCGAATAGGAACCAAAGAAAAATCATAGAATTCTTTTATCATTTTATCAAGCTTCTTGTCACTGAAGCTACATCAGCATCTCCGAGATGGAGGACCTACTCGAAAATCAGAATCAGATAATGCAGGGCTTGGAGCAGCTATTGCGCAATTTTAAAAAGGATGGAGCAGAGAGGAAAACCTCTACATACGTCAAGCAACGTTTAGAGCTTCTCGATAAATATTGGGAAGAGTTCCAATCCAATCATATTCAGCTATCAGAATCTAAGGAACGTGGCTACAGCTACTATTCAGAAAATCATTATCAGAAAACTAGGAAGTTTTACAACGAAGCGCGTGCATTTATTCAGCAGTACAAGGTCACCATGATCGATACCAAGACTGTCGAAGCACCGACTACTCCGCAGCCACCATTGCAAGCAGCTGAAGCGGAGAAGAGTCAAGGGCATGGAGGTGCATCAACAGATCAAGATGCAGGAGACAAACAAGAGCATTCAACCAGTAAGGTGAGAGCCAAGTCCCCGGCTTTTTACACTTCGCAAGGTAACTGCAGTAAGCTGCAAGAGATGCTGCGTAAACAGAGAAGCAATTTTAAGGCATTCTCGCGTACCATTGCTATCATAGATTTAGATAAAATATCTGAGAAATGGGAGTTCGAAGATATCTTACAGACTGTTCAATCAAGATGGTCAACAATAGACTCATTACATTGGGAGATTGATAGCGAGTTATTTGAAGCAAATGTAGAATACGAAGAGTCGTTCAGCAAATACGAACAACTTTATCATGACATCAAGAAATCTATCAACCGTAAGATGTGGTCTGTCTCTCACCGTGAGAAGAGTACCCCAACGATGGATATCCCAACATTTAACGGGAACTATCATCAATGGGTAGCATTTAAAGACTTATTCACGGAATCGATACACAGCAATCGTTCTATCTCATGCGCGCAAAAAATGCAGTTCTTGAAAGCTAAACTTAGGGGGGAACCAGAAAGACTTATCCAGCACTTGCACATTAGCACCGAGAACTATAAGGTCTGTTGGGACATATTAAACCACAGATACAATAACACTAAGTTAATATTCAGTTCTCATCTCAATATTCTTTTATCATTACCAAATATGCAACAACAGTCAGCTTCACAAATCAAGAAACTGTATGACACCACTAACGAGTGTCTGAATGCGGTCAAAAACCTAGGAATTGACATAGCAACGTGGGATCCATTTATAGTTCATGTACTAGCATTGAAACTGGATCAGCAAACCCACTTTGACTACACGGATTCTCTGAAAAATCCACGAGATTTGCCAATGTTGAGTGAATTCTTGGGATTTCTAGAGAACAAGTTTACATCATTGGAAGCATCACGGCGCAAACAAGATGGACAAAAATCAGATAACAAGTCTCAGCAAGAGCCGAACAGCAAGAAGCATTTCCATAAATTCAATAGATCATTTTCTAACAATTCTGCGACTAAAAAGCAATGGAAATGTCCGGTTTGCGGCGCAAATCATCACTTATTCAGTTGCAAAACTTTCTTAGAATCAACATCGGATTCTAAACGCAAGACAGTCAATAAACTGAATTTATGCAAAAACTGTCTTTATGATCATAAAGGTAAAGCATGTATTTCCGACAAAAGATGCCGTGAATGTCAAGGCGATCATAACACCTTGTTACATGATACCTTCTCGGGTTCCAGTAACTCGAAGTCTGACGCTAGCGCTTCGACTTCAAAGGAACGCAAACACGTCACACACGTGTCGAATCCAGAAATATCTGAAACCCTGTTGGCAACAGCTCAAATCAAGGTCATGGGGGTTAATGGGGTATATTACCCTATGCGTGCCTTAATAGATCAGGGATCCCAAGTATCACTGATCAATGAAGACGCTGCACAGAGATTGGGACTTCCTCGACGAGCATGCAAGGGAGTTGTAATGGGAGTTGGTGCCAAGGAAAGTAACTGCAAAGGTATTATAGAAATTGACGCATCAGCAGTGTACACAGACTTCACTTTTTCCACCAAGGTACTTATCATGAAAACCCTGCTTTACAATTTGCCCAATCGTTCATTCCAAAAGCCATCGTGGGCTTGTCTAGAGCATGTGCATTTAGCGGATCCTGAATATAACCTTAGTCGTCCAGTCGACATACTACTTGGAGCTGATGTTTACTCATCGATCATCATGAATGGCCTCATCAAGGAGGGCGATTCACAGATAGTGGCGCAACAAACACGTCTCGGCTGGATTATAAGTGGGAACGTAATATCATATCAATGTAGTGTTGTCCTAAACAACATAGATGATATTCAGAGGTTCTGGGCAATTGAAGATATTGCTGACGACAATCAAAATAAGTTATCAGAAGAAGATCATCAGTGCGTACAACGTTACAAGGCAGATACATCAAGAACAGAAGATGGTCGTTACGTAGTCAGATTACCTCTGAAGGCAACCATTGACGAAAAATTAGGGGAGTCTAAAAACAAGGCTATTGGACAATTTTATCAACTCGAGAAGAAGTTTTCGAAGGACATCAATATTCGAACGTCCTATAGATCATTCATACATGAATACATCGAATTAGGCCACATGCAGGAAAGCATACACGACAAAAATCAAGTCAGTTGCTATTTACCACATCACTGTGTAATGAAATCGGATTCCACGACAACTGCGTTGCGGGTCGTTTTCAACGCTTCAGCTAAAACATCGTCGGGGCTGAGTTTAAACGATTTAATGTATAGTGGACCTAATCTACAAAAAGATTTGTTTTCATTGATTTTAAAATGGAGGCAATACGAATTCGCATACACTGCCGACCTGGAAAAAATGTTTCGGCAGATTTTATGCCACAAGGATGATATAAAGTACCAAAAAATTGTATGGCGTGATTTTCCAGAACAAGTTCTACGTGAATACGAACTCATGACCGTCACGTATGGAACAAAAGCAGCGCCATTTTTAGCGATAATGACACTAAAGCAGTTAGCAATTGATGAACGCCACAAGTACCCCGCAGCAGCAAAAGTCTTAGAAGAAGACTTCTATATGGATGATCTTCTGAGTGGTCATCATACCCTGCAAGAAGCAAAGCAGTTGCAGAAAGATTTAATAGACCTTCTGAAATCAGGAGGTTTCAACCTCCGCAAATGGTCATCGAATAAGTTAGAGTTACTCGATGACGTCAGCAAAACAGATGAGGTATTTGATTTTCGTCACCAAGAGTCGACCAAGACTCTCGGGTTGCGCTGGCACCCTAATGAAGATAAATTCACATTCCAAAGCAAGATCAACGTGTCATCATCAAAAACTGTGACGAAAAGATCTCTCCTATCAGACATATCAAAAATCTTCGATCCCTTGGGGTGGCTGTCTCCAATTACTACCAAACTCAAGCTACTATTCCAAACAGTCTGGCAGTTACAACTCCAGTGGGATGATCAAGTTCCTGAAGAGATTATTAAGCAATGGTCACTAATGACACAAGATTTACAACACATCAATGAATTTAAACTACCGAGATGGCTACAGTGTCACAAGAACGGAACTATTGAGCTGCACGGATTCTGTGACGCATCGATAAAAGCATTCGCTTGTGTGATTTATTGCATTTACGAAAATGAAGAAGCCAACCAAATATCTTCAGTATCATTAGTAAGTGGAAAGGCGCGACTTGTTCCTATAAATAAAAGTATCACATTACCAAGATTGGAATTGAGTGCAGCCGTACTACTATCAAAGTTAATGCACACAGTTACACAATGTCTGGTTGGGCACGATATCAAAATCTTCGCATGGTCGGACTCAACAGCCGTACTGGGATGGCTTCAAGGTGACCCAAGTCGCTGGAAGCGTTTCGTCGCCAATAGAG
The DNA here is from genome assembly GCA_947568875.1 of Fissipunctia ypsillon. Lineage (NCBI taxonomy): Eukaryota > Metazoa > Arthropoda > Insecta > Lepidoptera > Noctuidae > Fissipunctia > Fissipunctia ypsillon. Next base: position 6,603,971 of record OX387667.1, read on the forward strand.
TCAAGCAAGTGACCGATATCATACCATCAAGCAGCTGGCGTTATGTTAAGTCCGCAGATAACCCAGCTGATTGCGCCAGTAGAGGCATGTCTGTAGAACAACTTAAACACCATACTCTATGGTGGAATGGACCCTCTTGGTTACCTTCATTCGATGAAAATCAGCCAAAGGAAAATTCTGTCTACAACACATGCGAAGAAACGAGTGAGATAGCACAACAAGTCACCTCCTCGCAAAAATATTCATATGACGTCATCGACACAATTCTGAGCAAGTATAGCAGCTTTGCGAAATCGACTCGCATACTGGCATGGATGTTACGCACTATATCATCAAAATCGCAACCAAGGCCGTCTTTTCTTACAATCACTGAGCTAAGAAGAGCGAAGCACATTTTAATCAAGCATGTACAGCAACATGAGTTTACAGAGGAGATCAAAAGCCTTCAAAAGCATTGCAATGTAGACTCTAAAAGCAAGCTACTTAACCTAAATCCGTATCTAGACGAAAACGGATTGCTGAGAGTTGGTGGCAGGATAAGCAATGCAAGGATAAGCAAAAACATGCAACATCCTATTATCATTCCTCATAGCGGACTACTTACCGATCGATTGATAGATCAAGGCCATCAGATGACCTTCCACGGTGGAGCTCGTCTAACACTGGCGTGGTTAAGACTGGAGTTCTGGGTTCTTGGCGGCAATCGTGCGGTCAAAAAACGCATACATAATTGCGTCACATGCAGAAAGCATAATCCTGTAAAAAATACACAGATAATGGGAGACTTACCTGAGTCACGAAGTAATCCGTCGCGACCTTTCAGTCATACTGGTGTCGACTTCACCGGCTATGTGGACGTCAAAGCAAATAAAGGTCGTGGCATCAAGACGACCAAAGGCTATATAGCGGTATTTGTGTGCATGGTAACCAAGGCCGTGCACCTAGAACTCGTTTCCAACATGAGCTCAGCTGCCTTCCTAGCAGCATTAAGGAGGATGGCAGCTCGCAGAGGAGCTCCAACCCATATCTATAGTGATAATGGGACAAATTTTGTCGGAGCCAACAAGGCATTGCGTGAAGAGTACATCAACTTACGAAACACTCTTGACGACGAGTTCTACAGAGCAATCACAGATATGCAAATACAGTGGCATTTTAACGCGCCTTCCTGGCCGAGTGCAGGGGGCCTCTGGGAAGCGGCTGTCAAAAGTCTCAAACACCATATGAAGAGAGTTGTGGGCGAGCAGAAACTGACGTATGAGGAGTATTCCACATTACTAGCACAGTTAGAAGCCTGCCTTAATACGAGACCGCTTTGCGCCATCAGCGAAGATCCGGAGGACATGGATTACCTTACTCCATCGCACTTTTTATCGAGTGGTCCCACACTTACCATAATTGAGACTGAAAGAGACGCAAGAACACGGTGGCAGCTTACCCAGAAGATTTTTGACGACATCTGGAAACGGTGGAAAACCGAGTACTTGTGTCAGTTATCAGCACGTAGCAAGTGGCGGCAGCAGCGATCGAACCTAAAGATCGACGACATAGTTATCATCCAAGACGCTAATTTACCACCCGGGAAGTGGGTCATCGGCAGAATCATAGAGCTGCACCCCGGCAAGGACGGCTATGTTCGTGTGGTATCAGTAAAAACCAAAAATGGGGTAATCAAGAGGCCAATCACAAAACTTTCCTTGTTGCCAGTCCATGTAGATCAACAACTTGAAGGCAATGCAGGGCAAAACAATATTACAACGGAGCAGACCAATCAAACTTCTGGATCCAATGAAAATGAGCCATCGAAAAATAGATCAAGACGTCGAAGGGGAAAAATCGGCAATTTTATTTACATCGCTCTCATGTTTTTTATGTTAATCATAACACCATCTAGTTGTGATTACAAGACAGCACCTTTGAATAGCAATCAGAGCATTTATTTCGACAAGATCTCCAACATGCGTCTCGAACGAGACGAGTGGAAGTTGATTGTATATTATGATATGAAGCCTTATTGGCAAGGATTAGATCTGCTTAGGAAATACGTCGATCATCTGGGCAACATATGTTCTAATACAACAAAGATATCACAGTGTGACGCAATCCTCATGCAATTACGTCACAGTAGCAATGAACTTGACCATTACAATGGCATGTTGCTTGGTCAGCAGTTCACGGGGAACGTGCGACATAAGCGCGGTCTTATCAATCCTATAGGAAGCATAGCACGAAGCTTGTTTGGTGTCTTAGACGACGAGTTTGCTCAGCAATATGCCCGAGATATCCATCAAATCAGACGTAATCAAAAGCATTTGGCTTCTTTATGGAAAAACAATACATCTATTGTTGAAGCACAGAACAACATCATCAAAAGAGTCGAAAATGCGATGGATAGACACCACAAGGTGTTTAATCAGCACTTGATCAGTTTAGAGAAGGGATTTAACACAATTCAGCAAGGAGTTCAAGAATCACTAATGTCTAACAGCTTTAGTGTATCATCTATCATTGCCAACAGTGTCCTGATGAACTTGAAAACCATCCAAGAAACCATCGTGGATACTATTATGAACCTACACCATACAGGGTTCAATATTCATCTCTTAACACCTAAACAGCTGACGGATGAACTTAATGTTATAATAGGACAGTTAGCAAAAGAATTGACTCTTCCAATAGATAATATTCAATCGGATTTATCGAAATTGTATCATTTATTGAAGACTAAAGCTAGAGTTATGGAGCAGTTTATTATCTTCGAAGTTAAAATACCATTAGTGAGCAGGGATAGCTACGACATCTACAGAATCATAACAATTCCGCAGCAGGTTGGAAGTAATATGATCAGCATAATCCCCATCGCAGATCTTCTCGCAATGAATTTACAAAAGGACGCCTATATTCCAATGACGGAAAACGACGTCCAAACCTGTATGCTTTACGACACAGAAACATACATCTGCCCTTTGAAGGGTCCGATTTATCAAATGAGATCGGATGAAAACCTCTGCATCAGAGATCAACAGTTTAATCGTTGCAGAACAGCATCTACTATCTGCACAAACCATTGGACAGAACTTAATAAATTAAACACATATTTATATTTCTGTTGCGGACCGTGCTCCATACGAATCATATGCGAGTATCAAGTTACGGCCGAACAATTAACTAAGGCCGGTGTTATCATGCTCGGCGATGCATGCGTCATCAAAGGCGATACTTACTCAGTTTATTCACATAAAAAGCTGTCCAACACTCTGAAGACTACGGCAGACGTTCTGAGGATTGATATCCCATCCATCAACAACATAATCAACTTATCGATACCTATTGGTGCAATCGATGAACAGTCTGACCATACTCACCTCGAGACTCAAGGTCTACTAAAGGAAATCCATAATAGGTTGAGTCAGATGAAAGACGTAACGAGCATTGATGAAGATTATGACGACGGGTTCTCATATCACGACTTGCACCACTACACGGTGCTATACTTGTTAGTGTTCGCCCTGTGCGCGGCAGGAGCCGTGCACGTGTGGCGGCGCCTTCGGCGTGTGCGCAGCGTGGCTCTGCCCGCTCGTTCGCCTCACCGGCAGCTTCAGAGTGCTAGTGCAGTGCAGTGCAGTGTAAATGAGCAATCGAGACCTAGTGAAATTGAGCTCAATACAATTTCGGGTCAAATCAGTGCGCGTAAACAAAACAAGGCTACGTCGCCTGTGTTCCGTGAATCTATTTTCGGTGAAAATGAATAACAGTTTTAGAGACTTATTAAGTTTGCACGTATCTATCTAGATTGTGCTTACGATTTATCAGTGTTTTCTCTTAGTACTTACATTTTTTATGTTTTCATTTTGACTTTTATATTTGTAATCTTAATTTTTATTTTAGGCTCTCGTGCCTGGGAGCATGTACGGTCCACCCGTACAATTCATATCTTTTTACGTAAAGTTAGCAGTTTTGTACCGCGTGCGCAATTTACTTTAGTTCGCGCTCGGTCTTCGCCGCGTGTACTCATTATCATATCAAGGCATTTCAACAGCCAAATCATATAATTCATATCATCTATCATAAGTGATCACTGAATAAATTAGCTATAGCACCTATCAATAAACTTATCAACTCTATCACTTCTTATCATTTATAGTTGTCCCGTACAGTGAGTTTACATGCGTCTGTGTTTCCGAACATATACAACCCCGATCTCTTCAAAGTGAGAGTTAACAGGCTTCTTCTGAGCAAGCTCGCTCCATCGTCGACTTTGTCTCTGTCATCTCTGACCTAGACTAGAGTCAAGAGTAAACCTATCTTAAATTAAAAAAAATAAAAACATGCATGTCAACAATAATATTATAACAATACATTACAAATTATTAGATCATTCATTATTTGCTAAAGTAACAAATTCTAACAATAACTTTGAAAGATACACAAACAGTTCTTAAACTTGATCATGGTTTTTATTCATTTTATGTTGTTTATGTCTTAGTTATAAGTAATTGGGCGAAATTGCGATACCGTCGGCGTCGTATGGTTTTGTAATTTTATATTTCTTTATGTAAAACCTTTATTCTAGCACCACTATTTTTATTTTTCTGTGTTAACACGTCTTATAGTTGAGAATGCTGGTTAATCTGTAAATGGCGACTGTGTAAGTAAAAGACTATTTTTTATCAATATTTATGATTTATTGTATACAATAGCTGTTAGTAAACCTTTATTAATAAACTATGTAGGTGTCTATTTGAATCGGATTTTGTTCACAATTTGATGGATTTAATTTTTTACGCGGAACTCTAATTCTTTTTCTAAAATAAAAGTAGTCTAAGTTCTTACTTATCACATCCGTTATCTGCCAGTGAAAGATACAGCCCCGTCAAAATCGGTCCGGCTGTTTCGGAGATTAGCCAGAACAAACAGACAGACAGACAAAAATTTAAATAAATGTTTTTTTGTTATAAGTACCGTATATACTTTCATATGCATACAAACAGACACACACTAGGCTCGGCTTTGACCTTATGTCACCTCATGTAAAGTGATGCGGTCGACAATGGAGCACGCTTGCCTAGAAAGAACTAACCTATTCATTCATAGAAGGAGCACATTAACGGGGTGTGTGATAAACTGAGATGTACATATAAACATACATACATAAACTCACGCCTTCTTCCCATGGGAGTAGGCAGAAACTACAGAACGCCACCTGCTACGATCCTTACATACTCCTTTTGCTTTGTTTACATTCATACATCTGGTCATACACGCACGCCGGTTGCGAGTACCACGCACCTGACCTTTCTGAAGAACATCACCAATAAGATCACTATATGTCTTCCTAGAGCGTCCCCTCCTGGCGTTTTCACTCACATCTGCCGTGTAAATACCTTTTGTTAGTCGACTTTCATTCATCCTCTCAACATGACCACACCATCTAAGCATACTCTTTTCAATTTTTGTCACTACATCTTCTTTTAAACCGCACCGTTACATTACCACATCATTCCTCAGTCTATCATTCATAGTCACACCACACATGCTTCGCAAGGAACGCATTTCCACAGCATTTATTCTACTTTCATACTGAGATGTATGTTAGCTAAATTCTCTATTGTAAAATGCAAAATTCCTTATCAAACTCTATTAATGCTTTACAAAGCCCTGGCTGAATCAACGATATCGGTAGGATATATTATAAGACTCACCTTGACATTTACGCACTTCAACTAAGTATGTTAAAAAACAACCGACTTTCAAAAACTACTACAAAATGAAAAATAACTGTAATTTCGGAAGTTGGTGTTTGGATCTGTATTTATTTTAGTTTTTTGCCACCGTCTTCCGAAATTAAAGTTATTTTTTCCTTTGTAGTGTTTTTTTGGAAGTCGGTTGCATTAAAAAAAAAAAAAAGTTTTTTAATGTTCACTTTTTAGTGGATCGGCTTGTATGATAATTTATCTAAGTTACAATAGCCTAATGTCAACTGCTCATCTCTTTTTACAAATATTGCATTTTCCCGATGCAGGGACGTTAATTGTTGAGGAGTTCTCCTGGTACTTCACCATCAGCTCCACTTCACCATATGCATTGTGACAAGCTTATATTGCTTAGCAATCATTGTAAAGTAATCGAATCGCAACCCGTGAAATACTTATTATTGACTTGTTCCGGTGCCCATCTTACCCTCTGTGGTCTTCGTCATCAGTTCCACTTCACCAAATGGTGCTTTCCGAGAGTAAATGCACAAATTACTATAAATAAAAAATACCTAAATCGCTTTAGGTGTGTCTATGATATTTGAAGAGTTTCCTCAATGTCTCCAGGATCGCATCATCAAATCCTGACTTGATGACAATGAGACCACCTGGGACTTGTAGGGTACAAGTCCCAGGTGGTCTCACACCAAACAAAAAAAAAATCCAAATCAGTCCAGCCATCTTCGAGTAATCGAGGAACGTACATAAGAGAAAAAAAGATTCTGACGAACTGAGAACATCCTCCTTTTTTGAAGTCGGTTAAAAAACCATCCATTTCAGAAACCATTTTATTCGCATTACTTTACTTAAATCCAAGCTTCATAATTCTATCCAACAACCATGTCGACATTTTCACAATTTGTCACAATAAAAATAACTCTTAGAAAAAAAAAACCCAATGCTCAAGTAAGTGTTCCATTTTATGGCTAAATATCACGAAGCTTTTAATAAGTTGGTCATTGTAATAACTGACGTCATTCTGCTCACGTATATATGGAAACAGAAAGATCAATACTTTTTTTTAACTTACACAGATTATCGACTAATTATTAACGGTTTAGTTAAAGATTTATTTTTAGACTATTAAAGTATACAGGTCTTTAGAAACCATTAGGGGTCTCGTGGCTAAATAATAACAGCCGCACGGGTCGATTGAAGGTTAAGCTATGCTTGCCGTGGTCGGTTCGTGGATGGGTGGCCATCCATTACATATCGAGCCCGCCCGTGCCTCCGTTGGTCCCGGCTGTAATTCGTTGATCTTTAACAGTCGTTACGGGTAGTCAGAAGCCCAAAATTCTGACAACCAGTCTTCCCAAAGGGTATCGTGTTACCCAGTAACTGGGTTGTGGAGGTCAGATAGGCAGTCACTGCATGTAAAGAACTGATATTTAGCTGCATCCGGTTAGACTGGAAGCCAACCCTTTTATTTCGGAAGTCGGTGTCTTGAGATCTGTATTATGTGTATTTTGCCACCGACTTCTGAAATTAAAGTTATTTCATAATCTTGGGTTAATTTCTTTTTGAAGTCGATTTAATTTTTTTAAATTACTTTATTATTTCGAAAATTTTAGTTTTAAAAACTGGAATATTTGTTTGTAGTAAGTAGTTAATAGTTTTGTTGTAAATATTGCACTGGAATTTGACCAAGGTTTTGAGATGTTTTTCCATTGACACCATATCCGTAGCTCGTATCAATAAGCCAGGCCGTCACTCTTACACGTATTAATCCATATCTTGAAAACTGCTGAACCGATTTTGATGAAACTTGAGCTTTCCCTAAATTGAAGTAAATGTAAGCCAATAAAAAAAGAATGAATACTCGTACAATCCGGTTAACAATTTTGGAGTAATGCGTGGACAAACATACATACACCTATAAAATTTTGTATACTTGAAAATCCTAATAGATTAGGTATTATATGTCAATATCTTGCAGTTCCGATAACATTACATACATACGTGTCAATTTGATAACCTCCTTCTTTTTTTGAAGTCTGTTAAGAAGTGGTGATTCTCAGCCTAATTTAAATAGGTAAATGATTTTTGATTTTGACCCGATAGCTATAATCTTTGTCTTGAAATCTCGTGCGAATAGGTTAGTTCTAGGCAAGCGTGCGCATTGTTGAAAGCATCGCTTAGGCCGGCTGCGTACAGTTGGAATTCAGAAACGGAATCCCGTTTCGAAATATCGATTCAGAATTTCAAAGAAAGAAAGAATAACAAGAAAGAATAAATAATAAAAAACACGCCTGCCTTGTCAAAAAGTGAATTAAAAAATTGAACTAAAAATTAAAAACAAGCTAAATGATTTTAGTGTTGAATGAGCACAATGTAAGTATTTACTAAATATATTATTATATTTACTGTGCAATTAAACCGCCATTTTGCCCAAAAGTGGAAAATTGAAAACCAGTCTTATCAGCGAAGTCGGGGGACCTGTAAAGAGCACGTTCCAAGGAACCGTCCCCCGACTGCAATGAAAAGCTTGATTTTTAGTTTTCCACTTTTGGGCACAAATGCGGTTTAATTGTACAGTAATTATTATAATCTATTTCTTACCTTGTGCCCATTCAACACTAAAATCATTTAGCTTGTTTTTAATGTTTTAGTTACATTTTTTAAATGAACTTTTTTACAAGCAAGGCCTGTTTTTTATTTTTTTATATTTTATTTTATTTTATACCTAAAGGTACACTAAAGTGTTAAAACGATATTTTTGCAAACGCACAAGTACCACAAAAGATATTTTTTATTTTTTAGGCAATAAATATCGCGCAAATAATAACGCGAAACTATTTTTTTTTATTTTGGTTTTTTAATTGTGATAAAGATCTCTGAGGCGATTTAGTTCTTGTAACGACTTTTTGTCATGAGGCGAGCTGAGACAAACAAGAACCAAACGGGTCAACATCCAAACTTTCGCATATATAGTATTAGTATAGACTCGCTGTGCCCCGCGACTTCGTTCGCCGTGAAGTCGTAAGATACACAATATTCTAAAATAACAGCCACATTTTAATAATTAACTCCCTCGTCCCCCGACCCGTCGCGTTGCATTGCCAGCCCGCGCTATTACTTCGTTTTCGCTAAGTGTTCTTTCTGACTTTTTTCTTTTTGCTCGGCTCCTAAAGGTCGCGTGATGTTAAATAGCTTATAACTATCACTATCACAATTTCATGGGTTTTATTTTTTTATTTTAATCCTAATTATTTTTCTAAAATAAAAGTAGCCTAAGTTACTCCTTGTAACATCAGCTATCTGCCAGTGAAAGTCCCGTCAAAATCGGTCCAGCCGTTTCGGAGATTAGAGGGAACAAATAGACAGATAGGCAGACAAAAAATTTTAAAATTGCTTTTTTGTTATAAGTAACTTATACACTTTTTTATCCATTTAGTAAAAAGTGGTTATTTTGATATAACAAACAGACACTTCAATTTTATTTATTTGTATAGATATTTGATCTTCAAGAAGCAAGCGTGGAAACGAATAAGGTTATTTCATTTATTTATTTAACAGTTTATGTACACACATATTAACAGACAAGAAGAAAGGAACAGAAAAGTATGTACAAAGGTGATGCTTATTTCTAAAGAAATCTTTTTTATAAGTTTTTTCTATGGGATATTGAATAGTACCTACTGTTATATTTATTTAATTTCTGTTATTATGTTATTAGTGAACGAGTGCATATTGAATACTACTGTTATATATTTTTCTTATGTATTAATCAAGTTGTAGACGATGATAGTATATGCAGTAAAATTTTATGAAAAAAAAAATATTCGGTTTTTTTTTTCATGAACCATAGGTCCCCCAATATATTTTTTTTAATTTTCACCAACCTATGTTATCCGGGAAAAAGCAACGCTTCTAACGATATCACATACGTTGATATCGGTTAAGCCGTTTAGAAGTTATGGTGGAATAAAGAAACTCACAAACATACATGCCCTTTTTGGGCTGTCGTGTAACAATAGGTTTATTTGTCACAGCAACACGTACATACAAGAAGATAAGAGTAATCAGAAAAATAAAACAAAATAAATATAGGTACATTATAGAAGCAGCAAAAAATCTTGGAAATGTCCATCGTTGCACTGAAAACCTTATAAAAATGAATGTTTCCTACATTAATGTGGAATACACCGTAAAGATTTTTGAGTAAACTTTATCATACTTAAGTAATTAATTTAATCAAAAAGCTGTTTCATGATCGTTCATTCAGTAGAATTTCAATTAGGACAGAACACGAACTCATTTCATCTGCTATAATGAATTCGAATTAACCGACTTCAAAACAGCAGGAGGTTCTCAATTTGGGTGTATTTTTTTAAAATGTTTGTTACCTCGGAACTCCGTCATTTTTTATACACCGATTTGAAAAATATTTTTTTGCTTTGAAAATTTTTTATACACCGATTTGAAAAATATTTTTTTGCTTTGAAAGGATATAAGTACTTCCAGATTGGTCCCATATACATTTTGTCAAGTTTTGTTGAGTGGTTTTTGAGTTAGCTTCAATAATACGTATTTCATCCTCTTAGTGTTACATGTTGATGATGTTATAATAATTTCCTATCACTGTTATTTGCATTGCAAGTAGCATATTGCATACGACTTTGTGTGTGGTAGGTACCACAACTAAAAAGTGAAAAATAAAAACTTTTTTGCAAAAAAACAAACAACCGACTTCCAAAAAAACACTAGATACATAGTGAAAAATAACTTTAATTTCGGAAGTATGTGGCAAAAAACGAAAATACAAAACCAAAAACACTGACTTCACTTTTTAGTGTCTTTTTGTTGGAGTCGGTTGTTTTTTTTTGCAAAAAAATTTTTCTTTTTAAAAAGATATTGTAATATGTGAAAGTGACAGAGGCTGGAAAAAAAGAAATAAACTATGAAAAGCCTTTAATGCCGAAGTAGGTACACGGGTCTGGGTTGGCAGCACTCACATTATTATAGGTATTTGTGTAAACTAGGGACGTTTGTTAAATTTGGTCCCGAATATTCATCAACTTTGATAGTGAGAGTCTGTGACAGAATAATAGTTGATTAAGTTAAATACTAAACAGGCATCAAACTCAAATTTTTTGTGGTTTTTTTATGTGATGATAACACTTCTCTCATTGAAATCCAAAACACGTTACGCTGGATTAATCCTTACTAAAATCAGAAACGAAGGATTTCTCCCGAGTCCAATATCTTTCATATCTGAAGAACAAACGTCTCTAACAGATAAGCAATAATAGAAGTTTTGGAAAAAGTCAAGATCAATTTATGGAATTAAAGGGATCCAAGGAGCTTGGAAGTTGACGCGGCCGGTGGGCGGATGAGTGCGGGATTAACGCAGGATTAGGGCCCCATCCCGCGAGATCCCGGCCCTAGCAATCCACTGAGATTATAAGAAATGAATCAAACGTTCCCGGGATATTGGAGTCAAAGATTATGTGGTACGGTAGTTGTGTCAGATTGGTTTTTCTTGCAGTTGACCGATTTTTTCACGAAGTTATTTTCTTCGATCGTAAAGCATAGGATAGGTAGTAAGTCTTCTTCTCCGATCAGACAAAAACAATCAAGAGCACATGCTGGGAAAGCAAGGAAATTCATATAAAAAGTAGGTAACTATCTTTATAGAATGTTAAACTACTCGTAATTTGTAGAAAGGTGTTTACTGCTAAATGTCGATAAAAAATCATATGAAAATTAAATAATAATTTATTTATTTATTTCTCTTATCAAATTTTGTTTTTGCCCAGGAAGTGCTTTATCTAAAAATTAAGGTAAACATTTGTGAGAGACTGGTGCCCGAAAAAGGCATAAAATACCTGTGTCACGGGTCACGAGGCCCCCCCAATACTTAAATGTACATATTAATTTAAAAGAATTAACATAAGTATGTGATGAAATAAATTAAATTCTAGTTACAGAAAGATAATAAAATAAAAACAAAAATAAAACATTATAAAATTAAACTAGACTGGTCATACATATGTGATTTAAGTGTGTGCGTGTGGTTGTGTGTTTGGGGGTATGATAGTGTACGTTTGTGAAAGAGATATAGATTTAGCGAATAAGGATCAGAAGACTCAGTTGCCTGATAATCGAGAAAAATAACAATACCTGCAATAATATTTTTTTAAATACACAAAAACTAATTCGTGGAGGGTCCTTTAAGTGCCTATTATTTTAATACTTACTAAGCACGGGTAGGTACATGTACCTATTATGAAATAAATCTATAGGTAGTCATGTGGACTGCCGACAGAAGTGAAAAGTTAAACGTAAAACTATGCATAGCATGTCACATGTCGGTGACGCGAACCCGTAAGATTTCCCCCTACCTACATAGCATGTCGCATGTCAGTGACGCGAACCCGTAAGATTTCCGCCTACCAACATAGCATGTCGCATGTCGGTGACGCGAACCCGTAAGATTTCCCCCTACCAACATAGCATGTCGCATGTCAGTGATGCGAACCCGTAAGATTTCCACCTACCAACATAGCATGTCGCATGTCGGTGACGCGAACCCGTAAGATTTCCCCCTACCAACATAGCATGTCGCATGTCAGTGATGCGAACCCGTATGATTTCCCCCTACCAACATAGAATGTCACATGTCGGTGACGCGAACCCGTAAGATTTCCCCCTATCTACATAGCATGTCGCATGTCAGTGACGCGAACCCGTAAGATTTCCCCCTACCTACATAGCATGTCGCATGTCAGTGACGCGAACCCGTAAGATTTCCGCCTACCAACATAGCATGTCGCATGTCGGTGACGCGAACCCGTAAGATTTCCCCCTACCAACATAGCATGTCGCATGTCAGTGATGCGAACCCGTAAGATTTCCCCCTACCAACATAGAATGTCACATGTCGGTGACGCGAACCCGTAAGATTTCCCCCTACCAACATAGCATGTCGCATGTCGGTGACGCGAACCCGTAAGATTTCCCCCTACCAACATAGCATGTCGCATGTCAGTGATGCGAACCCGTAAGATTTCCCCCTACCAACATAGCATGTCGCATGTCAGTGATGCGAACCCGTAAGATTTCCCCCTACCAACATAGAATGTCACATGTCGGTGACGCGAACCCGTAAGATTTCCCCCTACCAACAAAGCATGTCGCATGTCGGTGACGCGAACCCGTAAGATTTCCCCCTACCAACATAGCATGTCGCATGTCGGTGACGCGAACCCGTAAGATTTCCCCCTACCTACATAGCATGTCGCATGTCAGTGACGCGAACCCGTAAGATTTCCGCCTACCAACATAGCATGTCGCATGTCAGTGATGCGAACCCGTAAGATTTCCTCCTATCAACATAGCATGTCGCATGTCGGTGAAGCGAACCCGTAAGATTTACCCCTACCAACATAGCATGTCACATGTCGATGATGTGAGCCCGTAAGATTTCCGCCTACCAACATAGCATGTCGCATGTCGGTGACGCGAACCCGTAAGATTTCCCCCTACCAACATAGCATGTCACATGTCGGTGACGCGAACCCGTAAGATTTCGCCATACCAACATAGCATGTCGCATGTCGGTGAAGCGAATCCATAAGATTTCCCCCTACCAACATAGCATGTCGCATGTCGGTGAAGCGAAGCCGTAAGATTTCCCCCTACCAACATAGCATGTCGCATGTCAGTGATGCGAACCCGTAAGATTTCCCCCTACCAACATAGCATGTCGCATGTCGGTGACGGGAACCCGCAAGAGCAATTTCTGGTAGAGGGGAACCCCTACCAAAAATTGCTCAACGCGCCTATAGAAGTTTTCACCTCAAAAAAACATGTATTTATTTACCTTTCACTCCCAATTTTCTCTTTCAACAAACTCCCGTTTACGGACAACCTAAATCACCTGATCTATTCAAGTCCCGCCTGGCCCCGTCTAATCTGTGTCCCTGGGATGTACTGGTCAATATCTAGTTAGCCACTCCTTTATATTAGCCGGCGGAGTGGTTATTGAATGAATCCCGGCTCCCGGATAAAGACTGTATTGATTCCCCTCGCTAATGGAAATAGTTTCGGGTTTAGTTTAGAGGGTTTTCGGTAGACGGGTTGAATGTGGTTTTAAGGATTGGTCTTTATTTAGGCAGATAGGTATGTAAGTATGGTTTGTTTTTCGAAGTCTTTATCTTCTTTATGTCAGTAGGTAGGTACTACCGCGAGATTCGTTTTACAGTGTGGCCAATAATAATTTTTGCTCTTTTATAATTTCTAAGGAGCTCGTGGCTAAGTAATAACAGCCGCACGGGTCTATCCATGAGGTTAAGCTACGCTTGCCGGGGTTGTCCGTGGATGGGTGACCATTTTTACATACCGACACTCCTCCGTGCCTCGGAAAGCACGTTAAGCCGTTGGTCCCGGCTATCATTTGTAGATCTTTGACAGTCGTTACGGGTCGTCAGAAGCCCGAAAGTCTGCCAAGCAGTCTTACCAAGGGGTATCGTATTACCCAGTTACTGGGTTGTGGAGGTCAGATAGGCAGCCGCTCCATGTAAAATACTGGTATTCAGCTGCATCCGGTTAGACTGGAAGCCGACCCCAACATAGTTGGGAAAAGGCTAGGCAGATTGATATTGCTCTTTTATAATTTCTAACGTGACTATATTACCGTAGACGACTACGTCCATAAAAGGCATGGAATTACTAGCGCGTCATAACGTTATCGTCGAATGAAAAGCGTCTTCATATATTCCCATACATTTTACTTCCTTGTGTTATCGTGATGCGTTGATCGGAAAATTATTGCCGTTTTCATGTAAAAAATTCAAGACCCGTTTTATGTTGGTGGATTGAGCACTGTTAAATATCTCCACTACACGTCGTAATTCCTCGTCGTCAATTTCCGTCGGCCGGCCCGGCTGGGACTCGTCTTCCAGGCTATAATTTCCAGATCGAAACCGATCAAACCATCACCTTGCTGTTCTTTCGTTCACAGCATCTTAACCAAACGCGGCATATACATGACGACAAGTTTCGCCCGCCGACAAGCCCAATAAAAAATCATATAAGAGACACTGCCACTTACCACCCTTGTTCAAGTTTATTTTGTCGGACATGTTTACACGTCTACGCCCTGAGAACTAATGCGTCACAATCGAGAGCTCACTGCATTTATATGCCTTAATAAAAACCTTCTAGAAACTTCCTGACTGTTCTTTCTAGAAAGATATTAATAAACGGCATTAATTTTCCGATCAACCCAATATAAAAGCGCACAATCGGGTTAATTTCCATATTTTACTCGAAGGAACTGATATCTGGAGCTCCGCAACCGTAATTATTTGGGAATACCGATATTTTATGAGGCTAACGGTATTAGGTACCTACCGAAATTCTGACCACTTTGGGAGGTTAGAACAGTTTTCCAAATTCTGGGATACAAAATGGACTTTGTAATCCAAGTCTTTATTTATTTCTTACGTACATAACATCACTCCTTGTTTCCCCAAAGGGTTGGGCAGAGGTGTACCTACAGTACACCCACATTTCGCCAGTCATGTCTAAGTCCCATATAACAGGGGGCGAGCCTATTGCCATCAACCGGCCACAGACTTATTACACAGACACACACACCCCGACACACCGCCACACGGACACAGATTTATTAATTAATTAAAACTTTATGCACAAGTAAAACAAAAATACTGTAAAAAGGCGGACGCCGAGGCATTAAGGCATCATGTGTTCGTATGATATTGAGGACCAGGAGCTAACCACCTCTTAAAGCAGTATTATTGTAATATTTCTTGAGTGTGGGAAAGAGATGGAGCTAGATGTCCTGTATAGCTTCATCTCTTTCTCACAATGAAGTAACATAATAATGCTCTCAGAGGTATAAATTGATGTCGATAAACGTGTAGCTATATGATTTTTGTATACCTACATCTGCCTAGCTTTTTTCCAACTATGATGGGATTGGCTACATGGAGCGACTGCCTATCTGACTTCCACAACCCAGTTACCCACTGGGTAATAAGATATACCCCTTGGTAAGACGTTGTCAGACTTTCAGGCTTCTGACGACCCGTAACGACTGTCAAAGATCCACGTATGACAGCCGGAACCAACGGCTTAACGTGCTTTCCGAAGCGCGGAGGGGTCTTGGTATGTAAAGATGGTCACCCATCCACGGACCAACCGCGGCATGCGTAGCTTAACCTGATCGATCGACCCGTGGGGCTGTTATTACTTAGCCACAGGCCCCTGATTTGTATACACAAACTGTTTAGTGTAGCAAAATAAAGTTAGGAAAGTAAATGATTGTTATTGTAACAGACATTTTCGGTATTAAAACAGTCGTTTTCAGTGATTTATAGTTTTAATATTATCGTGGTCTGGTGGACAGAACTCGGTTTGGTGATTTTAACAATTTATGGGCTATGTGATTGATGTAGTTAATATTTTAAAGACTCCAGTCGTTGCTGGTTTTGATAAATAATAGAGTAGGTAGCTTGATGTCATAGAAAATGACTGAAGTGTTTAATACAATAGTATGTAAAATAGGCTCCGTATTGATTAATTAATCAAAAAATTAAAATTTTTTATGTATAAAATTTTGAATATTTCAAAATGGGATTGTGTTTATGGAACTAAGTGGAAGTAATTTTATTATGAGGTATGTCTAATTGTCGATCAAGTTATATACTTTTAGTGGGCAGAAAACTAAGGGCTAGCCATCGCGCGTCGAGAGAATACGTCCCTGACACCTTTCTGGACAATTTCTGGTTGTAATAAGGATCAAATTCGCAAAACACAGTCATAATCGTTAGTATGGAACTGACAGGTGTCGCGTTCTCTCGACGGCCGGACTGCAGATTTTTTTATACATAATGCCAGTTACTATTTTAGAACTTGTACGTCATAGATTTTTCACCCACTACCATCACCAGTCAAACACCAGCGCCAGCGCTGCAATATTTATTTTTTAAATATCGCAGCATTATGCTGATCTCAGCATTCAGCAAGGCTCCTATCTAGGAGCCTTGTTGGGCTCGCACAGGTCTTTTTTGTTAAAAAAAAAAAATGTATGTTCATTTTGTTAGTTTTTTAAAGTTTGTGTTTCTTGTGCGTGTCCCAAATAAAATATTTTTCTTTCTTACCTTGAGAGATGATTGATTTATCACCCTTGTAAGGCAAGAATATTGTTTCAATATGATAAATGATTTTATTTCTATAAGTAGGTTTGTACAAACACGTCAATCATATTTTTTTTAAACTAGATGAGGCCGGCGTTTCCTATCTGACTACTCTGAGAAGAAAGGCCGAAACAAACTCAGAGGTCAGTCTCTTTTAAAGTTCAGACATAATCATGGTCAGATCATGTGAAGACCATGGAGATTGGTGTCTGAAATGGTCTTTTGAGGAAAGAACCACACAGATTGAGTGGACCTGTCCAGTCAGTGCACGCATTTGTCAGTAATCGTACCCACAGCTCAACTCCGACCGTAAGGAGCTCAAAGATTCGACGAACAATACCAATAACAGGACATTTGGGTAGGTCACATAAATTACTCAATATTATGGTGATTTAATGATCTGATGATGTACATACTAGGTTGTCCATTAGATCAAGACAATGACGTTTTTAATGTTTTGTCCGTTTCGTAAATATAATCTTAAAACTTGACTTAAAATCTTATTCTTATTTTCACTCAGAACCCGCGAAAACACAACAGCGTGAGCAAATAAAGGTGCTTACTCACCAACACAGGGGTTGTGGTTTACCACGGCAAAGATGCGGTCGCATCGCTTCTTCATGTGGGTGTTAGGGCAGATGCAGCCAAAGAGTGGGGACAGCCGGAGACCAGCCCAGGCCTCGCGACAGGATTCCCTGGTGGGGAGAAAGTGGGTTAGAAATATGGTGATGAGGAAGTTAGGTTGTTCAATTTCCATGTGCAAGAAAAGTTTATTTTATTTAATTAAGAGTTTATGTACACACATATAAACAGACAAGAAGAAAGGAACAGAAAAATACGTACAAAAGTGATGCTAAAGTTGTGTGAGGATTGTCTGATAGTAGGTAACTTGCAAGTGTAAACGGAGCACCAAATGAGTGTTTATACTGGCAAGTTACTGTCAAGTAGTCTGGATTTATTTTAAAAGTTTTCTTGCATGTGGATTTAGTTCTAAGATGTAGATGCATAAAACCTGGAAATATTAAAGGCTGAGCAGGGGGCCAACCACCATCTTTTAAAGCAGTATTATTTTAATGTTACGTCAGTGTGAGAAAGAGATGGAACTATACAGGACGTCTAGCTCCATCTCTTACCCACACTGAAGTAAGATTACAATAATACTGCTTTAAGAGGTGGTGGTCTAGCTCCAGACAGAAGCGACGCGACAACGCGACGTGACTTTAGTGGAACAATTTCTATAAAAACTTCATGGAAATTGCTCTACCAGAAGCGCGTCGGACTGTCGCATCACACCTGTCTGGAGGAGCCTTAACAATATCAAAAAAATATACCTAACAACATATTATTTTTAGGCACTTTATGTAGCGTATTAGGTATTTTAGTCTATCACTGAGTAACAGATTAAAGATCGTCAAATGAAAAAAGCTTGTATTAACCTTCCGGCAGATCATACAAGAATTTATGTTGTAAAAGATAGGCAGTCACTCAGTACTCATACACACGAGCGGCACACGTCAATGACAGGGACAACTGCAGCCGTCGTCGGCGACTGCCGTCGACAACGTGCCGCTCGTGTATTTGAGTACGGTGCTCAAATACACGACACTTTGTTGTCGGCAGCTGCAGTGACCTCTGCCGTTGACGCATGCCACTCGTGTATATGAGCTCTTATAAAATCAAACACAAAGCATTTATTTCAATGAAACCAATTACAGGCACTTTTAAATTGTCAAAGAGTCGGTCAGTTAGTCAGAAAGTTGAAGCTAGTTGCCCATTCCAAAGTGTAGATCTCATGGAGAAGAACGGGCAAGAAACTCCAAGGACACTCTTTTAAATCAAAATTATTACAAAATCCTGGGTACATTGTTCTTGTTGATTCTATATGTGAGAACAATGTAAAAAATTAATAATTAAAAACAATTCAAAATAAACGATTAAAAATAAGCCCTGGCTGTTAACAGATGACCAGTCTCAACTGACGGCGCCCATTCACGAACATGACGCGTGGATCAGCACCATCCAGTTCAAAAATAGCTAACAGTCACAGAACGACACGACGCGACAACAAAAAAATTATACGACATAAAAACTGCAGCCTCAAATGAAACTAAAGCTAAAAACTCACACATTAAGCTGTTTCATAGTCCATTAAAATCTCAGTCAATTGAAGTTTATCGTTTAGTATATAACCCGTAAATACGGCAGATCAAGGTTTAAGAACTGTTCAAAGCGAGGAGCGACTGCGCGCGTTGGTTGTTTAAAGACTCCTGCAAACAGGCGCGACACGACACAAAGGCACCGCTCGTCGCGCGACACGTTCTGTGTTTGTATCGCGTGCGATTCGCGTCGCGTGTCACGCTTGTTTGCAGGAGCATTTAATGATTAGGAAGTTACGTGACTCTTTGCGGTAGTTTGAACATCTAGGCCGCGTCCTATTTAGAAGCGATTGTCGCGCGAATATGCGATCGGTCGCGTGCATATGTTACTTATTGGAAATCGGAAAACCGGAAAGCGCCCTCAGTCAGCGCGCCCACGCGTTCAGATTTACCGAACAAAAAGTTCGAAAGATCGTGTATTCGCGCGACGAGCCCCTAAAGCTGGCTTCCAGACCAGCTCGCACGACACACCGTGGGAAGGGTCTCGTCCGTGGTAGCGCAGACACGTCCGTCGCGGTGCGTCCGACCCACGGCAAGTCTGTAACTTCAAAGGTGCGGTGCAAGCTTCTCTTTTACCAACATTTTGGAATGATACGTCGGTACCACGGACGAGACCCTTCCCACGGTGTGTCGTGCGAGCTGGTCCGCGTCCGTCCGCGATATCACGGACCGTGGGAAGCTAGCTTACCACGGACGATACTCTTCCCAAGATGCGTCGGTGCGGGCTTGTCCGCGTCCGTCCGCAATATCACGCACCGTGGGAAGCTAGCTTCAAACTCAATATGCTATATTTATGGCCGGGTATATTTGTTCCAGACTATTATAAACGCCGCCATTATGAATTCATGGCAGCGCTACTCTTAAATAGAGTATTACACTCGTATCGATCTAGCTACGGGCTGTTTATTTCAGGATTTCAGGCTGAAGCTCTCGTTGGCTTTTTTCTTTTTTGGGCTATAGATAAAGTGGGGAATTGTGAGATTGGAGTTTATTTATTGTTACTGGATAATTCTGACATTACCTATATACTCTCGCCTATAATCAACAACTATACATATACAAGGTGTAACATAATTAACGCACAACCTTTTAAGGGGTCATTGTACTCATCATTATGAACAACTTTTACTATGGGACTAAACCTGAAATTGCGAAAAAAAATCAGCTGCTCCCTACATTTATGTTCGCATAGGTAACTCGTCAAAATGTAGGGAACAGCTGATTTTTTTTCGCGATTTCAGGTTTGGTCCCATAGTAAAAGTTGTTCATAGTGATGAGTACAATGACCCCTTAAGAGTTTGTGCGTTATTTATGTTACATCTTGTATAACTACTTATCCTGACTGATTCATTCAACGCGCCTAAGCCGCTGCGGCTACAAACTTGAAATTTTTGCAGTTAATGCCTTTTATGTTGTAAGCATCCACTAAGGAAGGAATTTTGGAAATTTAACCTTTAAGGGGGTGAAAAACTAAGAATTTTAACGCGCGGTTCGATTAACTCGAAACTCAGTATTTATACTTATGACCGAAAATAAAGAATGACGTGTTATCAGGGTTTTTTGAAACTCCACCCAAAACGGGAAATTAAAGTACGAAATCCACGCGGACATAGTCGCGCGGGAAGTGCTGGTTAAACATAAATTATAAGTTCTCTAACCCTAAATATTCAAAGGGACATTTCCACGTGGTTCGGTTCCTTGGGTCTGAGAAGTTTGATTGTTAGAATCACACTCCTATGTCAGTTTTCATAGATCATTCAGAGTTTGGAAGGCCACCCGCAGCTTTCTTGTTTTATTAAGTTCCCTGGAATTGATTAGAATTACAAAGTACCATTGATCACATGAATATTTCTGTGTTTATTCGTAATGAGTTCTTCTTGTAGTGGGCAGGATTGTGAGCTGACCATAGGTTAGATCATGATTTGTGAACTTACTGGTGTGTCGAAAGCAAAAAAAAAAAGGAAAAAGCATGAGGGAAAAGTAAACAATAAAGGATTATTGTTTACTTCTCCGTCATGCTTTTTACTATACCTACCATGAATGAATGAATGAATGGTGCTTTTTACTATACCTACCATGAATGAATGAATGAATGGTGCTTTTTACTATACCTACCATGAATGAGTGAATGATGCTTTTTACTATACCTACCGTGAATGAGTGAATGATGCTTTTTACTACACCTATCATGAATGAATGAATGAATGATGCTTTTTACTAGACCTACCATGAATGAATGAATGATTGAATGATGCTTTTTTACTATACCTACCAGTTGTCAAAATAATAATCCTAGAGTTACCTGTCTTCCATACGGCATTCACCATCACGAGCCTTGCAAGCGTTCTTGAACCGGTCGAAGAGTACGGAACAGGCCTTCTCGTTGTGGCAGACGCTCAGGGCATAGGTGCAGGTCGGCAGGGTCTCCACTGGGTACGGGTCTTTCTCTGAAATAAACCAAAATGTTGTATCGGCGGTTAAGTTTTTGGGTGGAGTTATTAGTTTTAAGGCTTCCGCAGACAGGCGCGACGCGACGGTGCGACGCGATTCTGGTAGAACTTTTCCATTAAGTTTTCATGGAAATTGTTCTAATAGAGTCGCGTCGTGCCGTTTTGCAGGAGCCTTTAAAAGGTAAGTTATGAAATCAGGCGTTACTTTGTGGAAATCCATGATAGTAAAATGTTAATTAAAAATATTTAGTTTTAATTCCGCAATAAGTAACTAGATCCAAGCTTACGCAAGAATATGCGCTTGCAGAAAGATGCGGTTTAATTTTTAGACTTTCGTCAAAAGGAATCCTATTACTAAGCCTCCGCCGTCCGTCTGTTTGTCAGCGGACTGTATCTCATGAACCGTAATAGGTAGACAGTTGAAATTTTAACAGATTGTTTATTTCTATTTCCGCTATAACAACATTAAAAATAAAATAAAGTTAAAAATAGGTGGTCCCCATACAATAAACGTGTTTTTTTAAACTGAAGTGTTTTTTTAAATAATAATAAAATATTGTACGGTGGTACGGAACCTTTCGTGTGCGAGTCAGACTTGCACTTAGCCGGTTTTTACATATTTTTTTCACATTTTAGTAGCCACTAAATATCTTTTCTGCTTAGGTACCTAGGTAGTTTGGACTGGGGGCCAACCAAAAGCAGTATTATTTTAATGATACTTCAGTGCGAGAAAGAGATGGAGCTATACAGAACGTCTAGCTCCGTCTCTTTCCCACACTCAAGTAAGATTAAAATAATACTGCGTTAAGAGGTGGTGGTCTAGCTCCTGATGATCACAATTAAAAAATAATTTCAGCGTATAGTTGTATACTCGTGGCTAAGTAATAACAACCGCACGGGTCGATCGATCAGGTTAAGCTACGCTTGCCGCGAATCGTCCGTGGATGGGTGACCATCTTTCCCCTCCGTACCTCGGAAAGCACGTTAAGCCGTTGAGCCCGGCTGTCATTCGTGGATCCAGAAGCCCGAAAGTCTGACAACCAGTCTTACCAAGGGGTATCGTATTATCCAGTAATTGCGTTGTAGAGGCCAGATAAGCAGTCGCTCCATGTAAAATACTGGTATTCAGCTGCATCCGGTTAGACTGGAAGCCGACCCCAACATGGTTGGAAAAAGGCAGGCAGATGATGAGATGTATAATAATTAGTTATCACGTTTGTAGTTTGACACTACTATTTCTGACATTTTTCATGAGTACTGGTAAAAAAGTAAGCGAAACTACAAAAGTCATGAAGGTTCTGCCTAATGACCCGTCAAAACGAAGTAATAGCGCGGGCGGACGATGCGATGTGACGGGGTGGGTCGGGGGGACAAGAAATTTCACGCGGACGAAGTCGCGGGCCGAAGCCAGTCATGGATAAAAAGTGTTATGCCATTACTCTGAAAATTTTAAAAACTAGTTGTATAAAACAAAAATGATTTAAAAAAAAAATTATTTTATTTCTATAAGTAGGTTTATACAAACACTTTTACATGTCAAACATTTTTTTTAAACTAGATGAGGCCGGCGTTTCCTATCTGACTACTCTGAGAAGAAAGGCCAAAACAAACTCAGAGGTCACAGTCTCTTTTAAAGTCCAGACATAATCTTGGTCAGACCATGTGAAGACCATGTAGGTTGGTGTCTGAAATGGTCTTTTGAGGAAAGAACCACACAGATTGAGTGGACCTGTCCAGTCAGTGCAAGCGTCTGTCAGTAATCGTACAGCTCAACATAAAAGTTAAGGAGCTCAACGAAACAAACCCTGTTATCTACCATCTCACTCACTTTTTGGATATCCGCCATCGTAAACATTGTCATGTTGAATAGCACACACCTGGTAGCAACAAAAAACTTTGACACACAATAAAACCCAGTGTTTTATAACGCCAAATATTTTTAGTACAGTAACGTGAGTTCCAGAACAAACCGCAAATAAATACATGGAAAAAATATTGAAATAAAGGCTCTATTTGAAGTCGTTATGGACTTGGGATTTATGTCTAAATAGCTGTCTACCCACGACGTCGTACAAAAAAAAAACATATATCCTATAACACTCGGCAATACTGTAGCTTCCCATTATTGAAAGAATTTTCGAAATCGAATCAGTAGTTGTGAAGATTATCCCCTACATACAAACTCGCAAAACCTTTTTATAATATTAATGTAGGTAAGCGAGCTTTGTGCAAAAAAACGACTGATGTAGAATTTCTGAAAACTATTCTTCAGAAAAATCTTTTTTTTTTTCTTGGAAATCTTTTTTTTTGACGTGATCCATTATGAAAACTGGAAGTGGCGATGAATGCAAGAGTAGTTTAAAAAAAAAACGTGAGTGCAGTTTGAAACAATATTGCTGCTACGACTTAACTTCTACCGAATATAGACCGTCTTTTCAGTCTACAGAGGATTATAAAACAAATCATCTATTTATCAGACACAGTACATTTAACATGTAGCAGGAACCAAAGAATTACCGAGGACGATATTAGGGTCATTCCCTCTCTTTTCAAATCTCAACTCAACTGAGCCTATCGCAGTCCACTGCTGGACATAGGCCTCTCCCAGGCTGCGCCACAACACCCTGTCCTGCGCCTTCCGCATCCAGCCTGTCCCAGCCACCTTCAGGTCGTCGGTCCATCTAGCTGGGGGGCGTCCCACACTACGCTTGCCGATATGCGGTCTCCATTCCAGGAATCGTCTGCTCCACCGGCCATCGGTCCTTCGAAAAACATGGCCAGCCCACTGCCACTTTAGTTTGCTTACTCTGCAGGCTATGTCGGTTACTCCGGTTCTTTTCCAGATAACTTCATTCCTGATTTTATCCATCAAAGAAACTCCAAGCATAGCCCGCTCCATAGCGCGCTGAGCGACCTTGAATTTGTAGACCAGCCCAACTGTCAGTGTCCCCGTTTCGGCACCGTATGTAAAACGGGCAGGACGCACTGGTTGAAGACCTCAGT
This sequence comes from Fissipunctia ypsillon, assembly GCA_947568875.1. NCBI lineage: Eukaryota > Metazoa > Arthropoda > Insecta > Lepidoptera > Noctuidae > Fissipunctia > Fissipunctia ypsillon. The sequence continues at coordinate 6,628,498 of OX387667.1, forward strand.
CTTCAAACATTGCGGGATAGGTGACGAGAAGACTTGACGAAGTTTTCCAAACGCTGCCCAACCCAACTGGATCCTTATGTTGGCTTCTTTCTCAAAGTTGTGTCTACCGAGCTGGATGACTGGCCCTAGATAGAGATTTTCAAATAAATACTACATATTTTCAAATTCCAATAATTCTTATTGTCATCACGACACATTTTCCATTAGATCAAGCTTTTAAGATAAGCAATGGTCTGCAAATACTTCGATCAAAAAACATGAGTTGTCTCAAAGAAAATTAAGTTGGAACGTGTATAGAATATAATTGGACCAAAATTGGGAATGGGGGAAGTATTTTTTGTCCAAAACGACGACTGGAATTGCCCATATAAGTAAGACTTTATTTGTAGCTAATGGAAGAATTGTGTCATTGTATAAATGGGATTTAGTAATTTATACATCTATATAAATAAATAAAAGTGAAGTGTCTGTTTGTAATATCAAAATAACAGCTTTTTACTAAATGCATAATAATATGAAAGTATATACGATACTAATAACAAAAAAAAAATCTTTGTCTGTCTGTCTGTCTGCTTGTTCCGGCTAATCTCCGAAACGGCTGGACCGATTTTGACGGGACTTTCGGGGCAGATAGCTGATGTTGCAAGGAATAACTTACGATACTTTAATTTTAGAAAAAGAATTAGAGTTCCGTGCAAAAAATGAAAACCCATGAAATTGTGAACAAAATCCGATTCAATTAGGGAAGTATTGACATCCACGCGGGCGAAGCCGCGGGCAACAGATAGTAGGTTATAAAAGTAGTTTTTAGTAAGGCCCTGAAACTATAAGATCAGTAAATGTTTAAAAACTAGTATATCCATCCCATAGTTTCTAAAAGCCATTACGCTTTGACAGCTATAAGAGCACAGTTCGAGTGAGCTACGGGCCTAGATGACGAGCGTAATGTAATGACACATCATAGCTGATACAGTATCATTACAAAGTATTGCACACACACACTCACAACACAAACTTACTCACACCACACAACCCACCTACACACACAACACACTCACACCTACAGTTACTTTCTTTTAATTACCTATTAAGCTTTTTCCAACAAACATCGGCATACATGTACTGTCAATATGCTGCCTGATTTTAAACGGAAGGCCCTGTCTCCCGTGATACAGTTTTTCTACTAGTACAGGATACAGGTGATTAAGTTAAGTAGGTACTGTTTTGAATTGCACAGTTTTGCTTGTCCATAACGATCTACTTGAATGTCCAGGCAACCATGGCTGCCCAAAACTTTTTAGCGTTAAACGTAAAGGCAACTAGAGTGGCCTCGCTAACTTGTTCCCTTTCTTGTGTTTTTTTTACTTTATGAGAGCTTCTAAGTCTGTCTATTAGATGAGTTTGTATTAAAAACCCCGTCTGTGGGTGTATATAACATTATTGGCGAGCAAAAACAACACATTGAAAAAAACAAAAGTTTAAATGTCAAGTGTCAAAAGTTTTGAAGTGGTCATGATGGCATACCACTTCAAAACTTTGTGTGTTTGGAACAATAAATAAAATTATTATTATTAAATTAAATAACTGATGCAGCTGTAAAGCTACAGTTTCCTAGAAGAGTGATGGCTGCTACATAACAACTGCAGTGACGGTCGTCATGAAAATGACGGCAGCGGGGTTTGACTTTACGGTGTCAGAAAACGCTCTCTAGGAAAACACACCAACTCACTTTCATAAATAAGGTTTCAGTGACGTCATTCGTTCGTAAATTGCGGACACTGTGTAGGCAGCCACCGTTCATTTAGGAAACCGAAGCGTTACTGCAAAACGTCGGTAGGTCGCCAAATCAAATTAAAAGAAACTATTTTGATATTAATAAGAGTGGCAAACAAGGAAGCGGATGATCTAGTGATAATAATAGTCAAACATTCTGTAAAAATACGTGGGCGGTCGGGGGCTTCTGACGTGTGATTTAAAACAAAAACAAAAATTTCGCAGCCGCCATCTTAGATTTATATTTTGACCTCACTATCGACTTTAGCACCCTCGAAAACTATAAAAACGACACCCATAACAAAAAAAAAAAAAAAATCATTTTAAACAAATTCACACTTTCTCTTTCTCTCTCTGTTGAGAGAGAGAGAGAGAGAGAAAGTGTGAAGTCGAAAGAAGAGTCGCATGGAGGGGACATATAAGTATGAACGCTTTTTTATAAGTGACGGTTTCTGCCAGTTTACTCCTACCGCAATCCGCGTAAAAGAACTTCGTTCTTTCGTTGAATTGAGCTTGAAGTGAGATGACAATAGTGTCAAACCCTAGCGTTAGGCGGAATGACAGTTCATTTCACCAAAGTTTTCACGATAAGATTTTACTGAATAGACCGGCTGGTCCCTGCCACCTGTCATCATTATCATCATCATCATCATTGCCATCATCATCCAGCCTTAATAGCAATCCACTGGACAAAGGCCTCTCCAACTGCACACCATTCAGCTCGATTCTCGATAACTCTCATCCAACTGCTACCAGCCACCCTGCGAAGATCGTCGCTCCACCTAGCCTGAGGGCGTCCTACCTCACGTTTGCCGATTCACGGTCTCCACTCAAGAACACGTCTACCTGAACGGTCATCGGTTCTACGGCTAATATGGCTGGCCCGTTGCCACTTCAGCTTACATATTCTGTGAGCTATGTCGACAACTTTGGTTCTCTACCGGATCACCTCGTTCCGGATTCAGAGAGAATCCAAGCATAGCCCGTTCCATAACTCGCTGAGTGACCTTGAATTTATGGACCAGCCGTATGGTGAGTGTCCACATTTTGGCTCCGGAAGTCATAACAGGCAGGACGCACTGATTGAAGACCTTCGTCTTTAGGCTCTGTGGAATACGCGACGGGAACTGCCACCCCTGCCCGCTCTCAACATTCGCAACTTCAGAGGTATCACAGGTTCGTTGGCTGTCCTTCTCAGAGAGCACAATTTTAGACTATAGGAAGACTTCTGTTAAAAGCCTATTCCACATCTTAATCTAAAGTAAAAGCTAGATGAATCATGCTCATCAATATAAAATTGCTATCCATACCTTTCTTCATGACAAACACGCAGGGATGGTCAAACAGGAAGTCGCGGAAGGAGTTACATTCGGGGTCCACGTTCGGTTCTCGACAGAGGCAGGTCGGCTTGAAGAACGGGAAGGCCTGCAGGGTCCTCAGAGCAGCCTGGCATTTCGTCACGGTCACCGTTGAGCAAGCCACTGGAACAAGAAGGAGGTTGGTTAGTATTGACAAGTATAATATTGTTTGCCTTTGGGAAAAATGGCTCCAAAGGTAACCACGAATTACGATTACGGAACACGTATCCCTTATATCATAGTGTATGATGAAACTGACTTTTTAGATAAGTGGTTCCCTGATCAAGAAAGTTGAACGTAAAAAAATGTAAAGCAGTAACTAGATATCCTACTTCCTACTATACAAAGTGTAACATAAATAACGCACAACCTCTTAAGGGGTCATTGTACTCATCACTATGAACAACTTTTACTATGGGACCAAACGTGAAATCGTTAATAAAACAGCAGATGTTCCCTATACATTTTGGCGAGTCATGCGAACAAAAATGTAGGGAACAGCTGATTTTTTTTGCGATTTCATATTTGGTCCCATAGTAAAAGTTGTTCATAATGATGAGTACAATGACTCCTTAAGAGATTGTGCGTTATTTATGTTACACCTTGTATATAATATTATAAACGCGAACGTTTGTGAGGATGGATGGATGGATGTTTGATACTCTTTCACGCAAAAACTACTAAACGGATAACACTAATATATATATATTATGTACAAGTATACAATAAAAAAAATTAAAAGAGAAGAGCTCATTGGGCATCAAAAAATTCATCCGCATCGCTTTCAATCGGAAAAGTGCCCAAAAGGCTGGCAGCATTGCCACGCTGAATGGCAATGCTGATTCTTTGGGCTAAGAATAGGCCAGCCTTCTGGTCCCGTAGAGAGTCGACCAACCGCTTAGCGATGTCCCGAAATACTCGATGAGCACTCGGACCCCACGGCCCAAGTGTTTCAACACTAAACGGATTTGGATGAAATTTTGCACACATATAGATTATAACCTGGATTAACATATAGGATTCTTTTTATCCCGATATCCCTACGAGATCGAGACTAATGAGCGTGAAACCGCGGGGCACTGCTAGTTTCTGATAAATTCTCCAGATTGAATTGTAAAAAGACTACTAACGACAAATAAATATAACTCGTGGACGTTGAAGTATAATTAATACGAAGGTATATTATACCTCGTGTAAGGCAGACAAATAACAAAAAAAAAAACAACTTGACATTTCCCGAATAGAAAAGTCATCATCATTTTAATAAAGCAACATTACCATCTAATTACAAACATTTACACGTTGGTACCAACCCAGATACGGTATTGAAAAAGAATATTCAATTCAACATACACCCAACAGATTTATGACTAGCCTCAATAATATGACCCCTAATTCTAAGGTTAAGGGGGCTAACGAAGGGCGTAGCCCCGCCCTAACAAGCCACGGAACCCTGGCAAAAACCAAGCCAACCATTATCTGTGGAATTAGAAGTTTTTGCGAGATCTGCTCCATTAGGGATTGACTAACTGTATTAGATTTTTTCTCTTTCCCCTTTATTGAATTCGTCAAGTGAATCTTAGTTTCGTGGATGTATTTTGGAGTAAGGTTAATGGAACTAGTAGGTATTGAATGAACGGGCAAAAGGGTACGTTATGTATTTCTGAAATATGGAGGGAGATTATAGGAGTTTCAATAATCTCCAATCGTTTTCTTTCTATATCATCATCATCTGCCTGCCTTTTCCAAATTATGTTGGGGTCGGCTTCCACTCAAACCGGATGCAGCTGAATACCAGTATTTTACATGGAACGACCGCCTATCTGACCTACAGAGGTGTACAGGGTATAACAGAAAGGTGTGGTCAAATTTAAGGGTGTGGTACAGACCATCAAAGTGAATAACTTTCTCCATGGGATCGAGAAAAAATAATCAGCCCTCCCATAAATTTCGGTCGAGTAAGTATTAAAGATTTTATGGAACAGCTTATATTTTTTTCTGAAATAGTATAACATAAAATAACATCACGCCTTGTTTCCCCGAAGGGTTAGGCAGAGGTGTACCTATAATAGTAACACCCACATTTCGCCAGTTATGTTTAAGTCCCATGTAATAGGGGGCGAGCCTATTGCCATCTACCGGGCGCAAATCCAGACTCCGGGCTGCTACTGAGAAATTACAGATAGAAAAACCCAATAACAGTTTTCCCGACCTGGGAATCGAACCCAGGACCTCATGCTCAGCAGTAGCGCTTGTGACCACTAGGCCAACGAGGTAGTCAGTGAGGCAGGCTGAAATAGTATTTTTGAAAATTTTTGAAAACTGCGAGGTGTGGAACGAGTCTGATGACGAAAAGATAGTTTTTAGAATTTTTGTCTGTTTGTCTGGGTGTATGATCCGGATTGTTGCAAAAACGGCTGAACGGATTTGGATAAAATTTAGCACACAGATAGGTTATAGCCTGGATTAACTTAAAGGGTAACACTTTTAATCCCGCTAGTACGTTCCCGTGGATTTTTTTCTGACATCCACGCGGGCGAAGCCGCGGGCAAAAACTAGTTGTTTTAAAAGTACATAGTTCTTGTACCTCCAATTACTGTTTAAAGGTTTTAGCATTCTGCACTATGTAGCTTTCTAATCAAATGCAGCTGAGAAATAGCATTATTGCGATTGCTATTGGATATTACGGTACAGGAGCTAGACCACCACCTCTTAAAGCAGTATTATTGTAATCTTACTTCAGTGTGGGAAAGAGATGGAGCTAGACGTACTGTATAGCTCCATCTCTTTCTCACACTGAAGTAATATTAAAATAATACTGCTATAGGAGGTGGTGGTTGGCCCCCTGGTACCAAAACCGATCTTTCTAACTTGCTAACCTATATTCATCACGACACGACATTCAGAGTTATTCTTGCCTAACTCGTGCCAATAGTTCAGAAGACGAAGACTAAGACATGGCGCACACTACGCGACACGCGATTGCAACAGCGCTGCGACTAGACGCAACGACAGGCTGCAGCCATTTTCATCCACCATCCATTTCCATTTTCCAATTTTTTTTTTTTATATTTTGTTCAAAGCTCCGCACACTTGGCGTCGAGTTGCAGAGTCGCAACGAAAGGCTAGGGGAGTCGCACGCTTACACTACTTATCGCAGTGAATAGATATACGGAGCACACGCAGACTTGACGACAGTCACATGCGACAGGTCAGCTTCAGTCTTGCTGTGAGTGTTGAAGAATGTCCACGTTTGTTTTTATTGCAAATCTCAACATGGATACGTTCAATGTTCGTGTGTGTACGTTTTCAAATAAGACGTGAAAGTGCGTTGAATACTGTAAGAAAACATCGCTTCATTGACTAGACGGAGCGACAAGATGCATAGTTTGCGCTGGCATTAAGGCTATTCTGGGAAAGAGCCACCGAGGTTAGCCAGAAGTATTTGAATGACATCGGAAACGGAATGTCCCAGAGACAAGCAAGATTTTCGATGTCACGTATAAAACAGTCATCCATCTTTCTTTTAACTGCATCAACGTTACCACGAACTAATCAATCTCGCATCTATTACGATGGCAGCATAGCTTCAAAAGTCGTATAGAGAACAGAATTAGTTCGTGGAAGCCATAGCAACTACTGGTATTGGATAGATGGAATGGATTCTATACAGTCAACAAAGGAGGTTGGTGTGCAGACATAATACAAACACACTTGGGCTATAATATAGGCATTTTTATTGCGTAGGAACTATCATTTTTAAACAATACGAAATAAATTTTCAACATTTCTAAATCGATAATGTTTAATGTGTGGAATCAATCTACCAACTCAGCCTATCGCAGTCCACAGCTGGACATAGGCCTCTCCCAGGCTGCGCCACAACACTCAGTCCTCCGCCATCCGCATCCAGTCTGTCCCAGCCGTATAACCATCTAGCTGGGGGGAGTCCCACACTACGCTTGCCGTTATGCGGTCTCCACTCTAGGAGTCGTCAACCCGGATTGTGTAGAATACGAGGTAAAAATAATGTGGTTAAATGAATTCAAAGTAATCCTTTTATATAGAGTGTCAAAAGACCCAAAGCAAACCTGAAACCTAATCATTCTAAGTAACACTGAGCAACAATAAGTGCTAGGAAATTACTTTAATTTTTACCCGACTGCGGCGAAGCCAAAAAAGGAGGGTTATGTGCTTGACCAGTATGTACATACATACTGGTCAAGCATACATACTGGTCATACATACATATGTATCTATTTATGTGTGTCCGTCCCTATATTCCCTCGTAACTACTAAACGGGTGAACCGATCTTGATAAGTGTTAGGTCGTTAGATTCGTCTTTATTGCGCAAGTGTCACTGAATACCTATATTAAAATTATGACAAACCAAAATGGCGGATTTTTGGTGCCACAATTAAAGTTTAAAAAAAAGTCTCCCAAACGTATCCAGTGGGGTAACAAAATAAAGGGTTTTAAAATTCCGAGCTTTTGGATTGAGTGAGTAAGAGGCCGTTATCACCCAATTATAAGCGGGTATTGTATTTGCGACCCTTACTTAAAGCGTTAAGAGAAAAATAATCCTAACCAAAAAGTGTAAACTAACAAAAGTAAATAAAAAAATTCGACTGGGTAAAAAGAGAACTTTAAAAAAGATGGAAACAAGATGACTTATTTTGTCTTCAAACAATCTCATGCAGTCGCAGGCATCTTCTTAAATTTAACCCTTTAACCGCCTACGACGGATTAATCCGACAAATATTTTCGTGTCCATTTCGCCAGGGTCGTATATTTACGACCAAATATCGTAATGATTCAAGTTGCCCGGCGCTGGGGGCACGACAACTGATATGAAGTCGGGCGGTTAAAAGGTTAATAATAAAGACCTATTGACTCCGACTCCATGAGATTGTTTAGAGACAAAATTGGTGGTTTCAATCTTTTTTAAAGTTCATTGTTTACGTAATCGGATTTTTTGATTTCTTAAATTTACTTTTTTGCATAATAAATCGCTGTGCACCTTTCTGGTGATATTCTTCAGGAAGGTCTAGTGCGTAATAACCGGCGGGCGTGTATGATCAGAATCTGATCATACACGCCCGCCGGTTATTACGCTATGAACGTAAATGAAGCAAAAGGTGTATATAAGGATCGTAGCAGGAGTTCTGTAGTTTCTGCCTACACCCATGCGAAGAAGGCGTGAGTTTATGTATGTATGTGTACGTAAATTCTAGAAACCAAAACATTATACACCCTGACTGGAACTATTCAACACAACATTGGATTAAAAATGCTGGCTGTATGTGTATACTTATTTTCTTTGCTGACTGTACTTGTGTGATTGATTGGATATCTATTCTCATAGTTTCGTTGCTATCTATATTATTTCAGTTTGAAATTGACATGTTAATTTCGTGTGAACTGATACATTTGTATTTATAGATAAGTAATTGATTCAGTATCTGTTATTAGTCGTTTTAATATGTATGTAATATATTGATAATTAAATGAATCAACGTAATTATGATGTTAGTAAGTACCTACCATATATTAAGTTTAGCAATTTCATATTATTTTTGTAAAATTGTTATATCAAACAAAACATGGTAAAGTAAATTATAAAACTCGACTGCCTCTCTGACTCTCTCGACTGACTGAATCTGACTGCCTCGTTAGTCTAGTAGTCGCAAGCGCTACTGCTGAGCATAAGGTCCTGGGTTCGATTCCCAGGTCGGGCAAAGTGTTATTGGGTTTTTCTATCTGGAATTTCTCAGTAGCAGCCCAGAGTCTGGATTTGTGCCCGGTAGATGGCAATAGGCTCGCCCCCTATTACATGGGCCTTGAACATAACTGGCGAAATGTGGGTGTACTTACTATAGGTACGCCTCCGCCTAACCCTTCGGGGAAACAAGGCGTGATGTTATGTTTGTGTGTGTGTATGTAAATCATAAAACAGAACGGAAAATGTTCTAAGTGTTGCAAAGTTCTGTAGTGGTACATAGGCGGACTTAATGCTATAAGGCATTCCATTCAACCAACTACGCAGATGGCTACAGGAGTTCAAGCGGAGAAATGGTGGACCTCGGCGCTGGCTCTGCAGGCAGTCCAGGGAAGATACACCATCATTAGATGGCAGGCAGACCAGGCGTTTATTACGCCTGGACAGGAACGGCCTGGGCCTGGTGGCGGGGACCATCACGGGACATTGCTCGCTAAACAAACACTTCCACACAATAGGTATAACGGACAGTCCTCTGTGCAGGGCATGCATGGAGGCTGAGGAAACCGTTGCGCATGTGCTCTTTGAATGCACAGGCGTCACCCAGATCAGAATAGAAACCCTCGGGACACCCAGGTCTTTTAAAGTCGTTTTAAACAGACCAGGAGACATAACCAACTTCTGGAGGGAGGTGGGCTGGTTGGAATAACTACCGACGGCCGCCATGGCCCACGTACAATGGTCCACATGAAGGATTAAGTGCGGAAACTAAATCCCGTAACATAGAACATAGCTATAAGGCATTCTCGACCAGTAAAAGATTGGAGTTTCCTGTGGATTAAAAAAACACCGGATTCATCTACGCACTAACTCGATATTCGAAAAAAGAACAACAGAAATCGAAATCGAAAAACTGCCAGCAACAACAAAAAAAAATCACTTCAGTGAGTACACAGTGTCATATCGCATAAAGTAAGGCTGTGTCTACATCAGTGTCATTACCGATGACAAGGGTAGACAGCTCTCAAGGCTCCTTTATCGACGCGAATGCTTAAAAATTTCCCCTGGAACGTTACGTACCTAATTTGCCACTTGGTCTTTTCAAGCCAGTGAGTTATAGCCCGTAATTTTTCATTCTTGCTTCTCGTTTTTCGTCGTTTTAACTTCGTTTGCGTCGTTGTAGATACTGCTTTAGTGAAAATTTAGGTGACGTTTTTAGGAGTTTGGAACAGGGGATAGATTTTTCGTGATTTGGTTGTCATAGAGACTGAAATGAGTTTTATAGAATCCTGTTTATCCCGTATTTAAGCTGATTATATCACCACACTGGCTCATCACCACATCCATGCCTTTCGTGCAGGTCGCTGCACTTTCTTCTGTTTCCCGCCATTCGTGGTGAACTGACAGTTGACATTAGTGACAGCGACCTCACGGCTATGTGTATGAGATAGTGTGTACATACGAGTATCTATAGATATACTCCAAATATAATCAGTTGGCCTGCAATAAAGTGGTTTGAAGTTATTAGAGAAAAATAAACAAAAGGTAGTCAAAGTCGATTTGATAACGTTTTTGTTTTGCAGTTTCGGAATATTTTGGCTTCGTTTTCCGGGTTGAGAAAAATATAATTGGGTCTTGAAAATTCTGTCCGTTTTTGGACAGAGTGAACAAAAGCTTCTACTTCATACGGACGCAATAAATGGGGGTGAAATGATACTAGAGAACATTTCCGTTCACCCCTTATTAATCCACATCTCTACATTATAAAATAAAGTCGTTTTCCGTGTCTATCTGTATATCTGCTAACTCTTTCTAAACCACGCAACGGATTTTGATGCGGTTTTCATCATCATTTAGAGAATTTATTCCGAAAGGTTTGAAAAAAACATTAATATTTAACATTAATAGATCTTTTCTCGCCACATCGGTACAATGCTTGCACCCGTGTGAAGCAGTGGGCGGGTCGCTAGTTAAATATAATAATGGAGTAATTAGACCGTGCTAATATAATCTAATTTTGTTATCGAACAGCTAAAACTATTGGTTATAGGTAATTGGTCCGTTCAGATATTCCCCTGGCACGGAGTTTAAACAAGGATAGTATTCAATTGTCCAATGAATTTTCCCTGGCGACTGAGAGTATGTCATGCTCACTCAAATGTCTCGCTGGTGGTGGCGTGTGTGTTGGATCATTAAGTTCCCTTCAAAATGGTTGAGCTGGATGGTGCTGATCCATGCGTCATGTTCGTGAACGGGCGCCGTCAGTAGGGACTGGTCATCTCTTAGCTGCCATGGCTTATTTTAATTTTTGAATCGTTTTTGGTTTTTACCTTTTTGTTGCGGACGCTTTTAACGTGCACGTCTTTCTACATTGTTCTCACATACTTCATTTCAACATGAATGATGTTACCAATATTTTGTAACAATATTTTGATTTAAAAGAGTGTCCGTGGAGTTTCTTACCCGTTCTTCTCCATAGAGATCTACGCTTTGGAATGGGCAACTAGCTTCAACTTTCTGACTAACTGACCGACTCTTTGACAATTCAAAAGTGCCTATAATTGGTTTATTTGAAATAAATGCTTTGAGTTTGAGTTTGATCCCCAGTAGATAACCACTGCAAATAGTCTGCAAATCGTCTTGTTTCAATTACTATATAACGCGAAATGCTAAAATTAAAAGGGTCTTAAATCTGTAGTGCAAGAACTAATTAAAACTTTAAAAAAAATCGTAGTTTGGTTATCTATGATACTGTGGCGAACCAAAATTTATCTATGGTTCCCACTGTTACATATAAACTGACAACACTAGTTGGACTAGAGGGTTAGTCGATGGTTCAAGTGAAGACTAGAGGATTTGGAATCTGAATGTAAAACTTAATATAATATAACATTACTTCTAGACTCTGTATCAATAACTAACAAGATTATTATCCTGGGTGTGTGTAAAAATTAATAATGTAAGCTCTCGATAATAGCTTAGATACAAGAATAACTTAGGGCTTCACTGTACCTTTATAATCCTTAGAAGAAGAGAAGCTTTTTTTTTTGCCTCTTCATGTAGAACACTTTTTCAAAATAACAGTCATCAAACGCACAGTTTTCGAGAAAAAAATCTAAAGTATAAAAAAGTAATACTTATTTACGAAATAAAATTGACATTTTACCACAGATAATGTACGAATTTCACTCCAAGGTTGTTCTGTTTTACGTTCAGACAAAGTGGCAGCGCTATTAATATTATTAGTTTTTCAACTTCAATTCATTTTTAAATACCTGCTACCGCAATGAACTCAATTATTTATGAAGTAAGTAAATAATATAATTAATTAAATTAAAAATAATAAAGTTTTATTTGTACTCATAAAGGATCGTGGCTAACGAAACGTAGTCGAATGTAAGTGACCGTGACGCTAACGTTTGACAGTTCTCACTCCTCGTACTTACAAAAGGCAATGTGTTATTATAACACTAACCCCCTTATTCATAAACGTTACTTACAGTTAAGTAATGTTTAACGACTGGTATTCCATAGATTTTTTGACGTTTAAACATCATTTAACTTTAAGCAACGTTTTTCAATAATGGGGTTAGTGTTACTCAGTGTTACCTACTACTACTGTTACAAGGAGAACTTAGGATGCAAAAGCGAGCACAGTGAGCTCGGGACTTGGGGCACCCCGACTCGAACAGGTTAGGTTCGGTGGAAATTTCTTTTTAGCAATTGAGCCCCGCGACTCGGGGCTCCGTCGACTACGCCTTATTATTATTGCTTGCAAACAAAAGACCCACCACGCAAAGATCTTCCATACTCCCACTATCCTACAAATTTCGAAAGAAACTTAGGCGATTTTTTCTCGTCACCTACGGTTTTGCTGGTTTTGGGGATTTCAAAAATGGGTAAAATCTACCAAAAAAAATTGCTACTATAAAATATCGCTGGGTTATAAAGTACAGTGCTTCCCAAAATGCCTCTATCCAAACCTTTTACAGAAACTTGGTACATTCCAAATGACTGTAACTCAAGACAAACAATATGAAATGTAAGTTTTTTCGTCCGTCATTCACTCACAATTCATGGTGAAACACAAAGGAATAAGTTTTAAGGAAAATGGCGGGGTCTGCTTTTTATGCCACTTGGATAGTTCCCCTGCGTCGTGTAGTGACGTGACATTTCTATTGAACCACATTGTAGATCAAAGGTTCCGTTAAATATGAGAAACGTGAGATGCAATGACTATTAAATCTTTTAATTTGATTAGTTGAAAGATTTAATTATTTATTTATGCAGTTATTTTAGTTCGTAAGCTAAATAGAAAGAGACCCACCTACAAAAAATAAATGAGATTCCACCAAAAACATTAAATGAAAACAAAAAATGCCAAGTCTCTCCATGCAATCTTTCCACCGTAAAAAGTTTTGAGATCTCATAGAAACCAAGTCCTTTCAATTTATTTTGTAGTTAGATATCTATCAATATTTAGTGACTGTATCAAATTCAAATTATTTGCTAGAATGTTGGTACAAATCAAGAACTTAAGACTATCGTGGCCCAATTACATTTTACCATTACATGGTGTGTAATAGTTCTATTTAAATTATTAAGTTTCAAGAACATACATTGATTAAAGAAAAAAAATAGAATAATATTAAAATATCAAATTATGAATATAATGCAAAGTCCATACTCAATATAATGTCACGCTCCAATCTTAAACATTGAATTAATTATTAGAAGGTGTGTAATAAATCAATATTATATACAGGATAAGTTTAAAAGGAGTGCGGATATTTTAGGAGGTAATCAGGTGCATAAAACTGAACAACTTTCCCCAAGGAACATAGGTCGAAATCTAAAAAATAAAATTCAACTTCTCATACAAACATAAGTCACGTGACCAGTCACTTTGTATGAAAAGTCGATTTTCAATTTTAAGATTTCGACCTATGTTCCTTGGGGAAAGTTGTCCAGTTTTATGCACCTGATTACCTCCTGAAATATTCGCACTCCTTTTAAAATTATCCTGTATATTGACCTTCTGCACGATATGACATAATTCGTTTAAATCATAAAAACAATGTTCCCCTAACCACTGTGTCAACTTTTTTTTAACATAGTCAAAGGTAAATCTTTGAAGGCGTCTGATAAATAATTTACCAGACGCCTTCAAAGATTACTTATTAAAAATAAGCATAAACATATAACTCTGCATACCACAAAGTAGGCTCAGATTGTATAAAAAGAACTCTTAAAATAAATTATTATTATAATAATAATTTATTATACACCTTTATGTCCGTTATATAAGAGTAAATTCTAATAATATCGTTTAATAGCTTTGTTAATTTCTCGTTCATACGTACTTTCATTTTCACAGTTCACAATGAGAGTTGTGTCATCAGCAAACAAGATTGTGTCATGACGGGTGCTATTTGTGAGATCATTTATATACATGATGAATAAGAACGGTCCTAACACGGTGCCCTGTGGCACTTCAAAATTGTTTTGCTGATAGTCACTTATATATACCTCTTTTTTGTTATTTTAGATGTTCGAGATTTCCACACATTGCTTTGTATCACTTAGATATTCACTTAACCAATCGTTCGCTTTGCCTCTTATTCCATATTTTTCTAACTTGTGTAAGAGACTTGTGGTCTACAAAATCGAACGTTTATCGCGTATCAATGGTTTTATTTATATTATAATTATAGTGACTTGGCAATGAGCACAAGAAGAAACAAAATATATAAAACGGCATATTTGGAGAAGGTGAAAGTAACGCATAAAGCACGTGCAAAGTTTAATATCACAGGATAAGTTAAGTTCTTTTGATTTATCCATTAAACATAGTTATAGATAAAAATTGTAATATTCTTTTCAAATAAACTTAGGTCTTCTTTAATATGTATTGGCGCACGTAGTAGATAGTGACCTACTAATATTAATTGGCCACAAAATCATGTCTGTATATCAAAAATCACACATCAGCATAGCAACTAATCTAATCATAGTACTCATAGTAACAGTCACACATAATTCCACACGGCAAGCAGCTTTTAATGTGTGCTCATTGCCAAGTCACCATTGATACTGTCACTAAATGTTGATAGATAGCTAACTACAAAATAAATTGAATAGGACTTGGCTTGAACTATGAGATCTCAAAACTTTTTACGATGGAAAGATTGTAAGGAGTGACTTGGCATTTTTTTTACGTTTAATGTTTTTGGTGGGATCAGTATTTTTACCCGACCAAAAGTTCAAGACCAATTTTTATACATCACCAATTCACACTTTCTCCAATTCTTTTCCGCTCACATTATTTACCACAATTCTAAAGCTCAAGAACAATGTAAGTAACTGTCATGGTGTTACAATGGCAGCCATTGTCCAAGCTATGGTGAACAATTAGCTGTGATTAATGAGATTACCTTTATAGCTTCATGGGGTTTCGTTCTAACGATTGTGTTTTGTTTTCTGCTGATGACTTTAACTTGTAATTTTAACTGCTATGGCTTACTTGGTAATCGTACACTGGGCGTCTATAATCAGTGCTCAATATATTATTATCTTTATTTATTTGCTAGCTGTGCCCCGCGACTTCGATCACGTGGAAGTCATAAGATACACAATATGTATACTAAAATAACAGCCACATTTTAATAAAACTCCCTCGTCCCCGACCCGTCGCGTTGCATCGCCCGCCCGCGCTATTACTTCGTTTTCACTTAGTGTTCTTTCTGACTTTTTTCTTTTTGCTCGGTTCATAAGGGTCGTAACGTGATGTTGCCTATCTTCAAGAACTGGGCTACTAAATGTAAAAATAATTTTTAAAATCTGACTTTTTGTTCATAATTTCATGGGTTTTAATTTTTTTGTGCGGAACCCTAATTGTTTCTAAAATAAAAGAAAACCCGTCCGGACGTAGGATCCTCCATTTTCTATGGAGGACGAGTGAACTTCACATCTTGTTCCTCATACCTCTATAACACCTACATCTATACAAATAAATAAAATTGAAGTGTCTGTTTGTAATATCAAAATAACCACATTTTACTAAATGCATATGAACGTATATACGATACTTATAACACAAAAGGAATATTGTCTGTCTGTTTGTTCCGACTAATCTCCGAAACAGCTGAACCGATGTTGACGGGACTTTCACTGGCAAATAGCTGATGTTACGATGAGTAACTTAGGCTACTTTTATTTTAAAAACATAATTAGGGTTCCGCGCTAAAAAATAAAACCCATGAAATTGTGATCAAAAAGTCTGATTTGAAAAGTTTTTTTTACATTTGGTTGCCCAATTGAATGATTATAGGCTATTTAACATCACGCTACGACCCTTACGAACTGAGCAAAAAGAAAAAAGTCGGAAAGAGCGCTAAGCGAAAACGAAGTAATAACGCGGGCGGGCGATGCCACGCGGCGGGTCGGGGGGCGAGGGAGTTTTATTAAAATGTGGCTGTTATTTTAATATATTGTGAATCTTACGACTTCCACGCGAACGAAGACGCGAGGCACAGCTAGTATTAAATATATCCCCATTTAAAACGCTGCTGTACGAGAATATGTAATCAGAAATTTGATAAATTATTCGTTGCCAGAAATATTACGTTGGAAGTCGCTTCAGTCAATACTACATCAAATATTCCTATCATGCGAGTGCTTCTCAGGATACCTTCGTACTAAGTAGGGTGTTGATAGGTTATTAAATCAGTTACAATATAAATAAATGTCCATGATAATAAACACGATACTAGAAAGGGAGTTGTTAGGAGCTGTAAATTAAGTTAATTAGGTGCCTAAACTAAAGGGGCTTGTGGCTAAGAAATAATAGCAGCACGGGTCGATCGATCAGGTTCAGCTACGCTTGCCACGGTAAGTCCATGGATGGGTGACCATCTTTACATATCAAGACCATGCCTACATGCCTCGGAAAGCACGTCAAGCCGTTGGTCCCGAGTGTCATTCATGAATCTTTGACAGTCGTTACGGGTCGTCAGAAGCCCGAAAGTCTGACAACCAGTCTTACCAAGGGGTATCGTAGTACCCAGGTACTGGGTTGTGGAGGTCATATAGGCAGTCGCTCCATGTAAAATACTGGTATTCAGCTACATCTGGTTTGGCTGGAAGCCGACCCCAACATAGTTGGGAAAAGGCTAACTCAAACTCAAACTCAAAGCATTTATTTCAATTAAACCGATTACAGGCACTTTTGAATTGTTAAAGAGTCAGTCAGTTAGTCAGAAAATTGAAACTAGTCGCCCATTCCAAAACGTAGATCTCTATGGAGAAGAATGGGCAAGAAACTCCATGGACACTCTTTTAAATCAAAATTATTACAAAATCCTGGGTACATTGTTCTTGTTGCTTCTTTCTATATGTGAGAATAATGTAAAAAACAAATAATTAAAAACAACCCAAAACATAAGATCAAAAACAAGCCCTGGCAGTTAAGAGATAACCAGTCTCCACTGTATTTAAAAGATTGGTAAACAATAAGGTCATAATGTCAGAAAAAAAGGAAGCATTGCTTCCAAACAAAAAAAAAAAAAAAAAAAATTAACAAAGCCCAAGTGGCTGTGGAGCAGGACCAGCATTTAGCCAAGCATTTTTAT
This sequence comes from Fissipunctia ypsillon, assembly GCA_947568875.1. NCBI lineage: Eukaryota > Metazoa > Arthropoda > Insecta > Lepidoptera > Noctuidae > Fissipunctia > Fissipunctia ypsillon. The sequence continues at coordinate 6,645,979 of OX387667.1, forward strand.
CTATGATTTAATCATTCAACCTATAATATGCTTGTCTACATAGTGTGCGTTTAATGCCTCATCATCTAGGCAGATGATGAGGTACCTAAACTAAAAAACCGGCCAAGTTCGGCTTTGTAGTTGTGATGGGTATTTACGTATGCACAGTAGGTACTTAATATGTAATAATATGTACATATGTATTCATTTTATCAACCGCAAAAATATGTTTGAATTTCTCACTATGATATTTCTCGAAAAAACGATGAAAAACAAATTTGAATTCTGCGGTTTTAAGGCTCCTTCAAACAGGCGCGACAGAAAGGCACCACTCGTCGCGCGACACGTGGCCCTTGTTTCGCGCGTGGTTTGCGTCGCGTGTCGAACCTGTTTGAAGGAGCTTTTAAACTAAAATAGAGTCGGTGGTGGCCCAGTGGTAACGGCTGTGACTTACGAGTTGTAGGTCGTAAGTTCGAACGCAGGCAGACGCACTACAACCCGCGCTTTACTTTGCGCAATTTATTTCATCATCACTGCTCTGAAAACGTGAAAAAAAACATCGTGAGGAAACCAGCATGTCTTAGAACCAAAAATTCGAAGACGTGTGACATCTACCAACCCACACTGGGGCTGCGTGGTGGATTACAGCCCACTCCCTCTCACAGAGAGGAGGCCCGTGTTACAGCAGTGGGAACATTATAGGCTGGTTATGCAACCTAAAATATGCCATATCTCAAAAACTATTGACTTACATAGGAAAGTTACTTAGAAACACCAAAATAAAAGGAACTCGTACATAAATGCTATAAAGGTATATAACAAATTATTAGACGCCTTTAAAGATTTACCGTCAAAGGTAAATCTACATGGCCAACCATGTTTAAAAGAAAAGTTACGCAGTGGTTAGGGGAAAAATGCTATTACAGTTTTAATGAATACATGTCAGATCGCGGGGAAGAAAACTGAAATCTCTAATCTGGTTAAATATCTTATAATAATTGATTAATGTTCTTTGACTGAATCATCACTTTGACATAATAATAGTTATGACATTATCAATTACAATTTACAATTGAATAGATATTCTTAAGTTGACATTATAATAAAATTATAATAATCTCCTGAACTGACATAGGTATAAACCTTGATATCAATTAATTAATTAAAATTTGTTCCAAAAACCCTAATGCATGAGTTCTTATCTGTTGTTGTCTTTTTTTTTAAATTTAATTAAAATACTATAATTGTATAGGTTACAATTAAATATTTGCACACCATAATTATTGTAATGGTAGTGTTTGTTCAATCATCCGTTATAACACTAGTTTCTCCCAAAAGTTTTTCTGTTTTCTTGGCACTTTTCTTTATAATTCAATTAATAACAAAATACCTATTTACACTCATACAAAAGCTATTTGTAAAAGAAAATTACGCATTTGGCTATTAAATCTGGACTACGTTGCCACTGAAAGCTTATTAAAACCAGTGTCTTAATAATACCCACACATTTACAATCACACACCTAGACTTACATTCATACACACAACATTCTTCATTTCCCCATTTCCATTCTTCATTTTTTGTTATGTTCATTATTATTTTATTTTGTTAGTTAGATACCTAAGTACGTATCAATGAATAATAATATACATAATTTGTATATTTCTTTGAACTTTATGTTGACTTGCTTTTCTTTGATTTTGTTTTTAATTTTTTTTTTTTTACGTTCTGCACTCAATTGCATTATCAGACTTTATAATACCTAATAAGTATATCTTAACTTTAACTGTTTTGTAAATTAACATGTCCTTTAAAAGAGAGCCGGGTGATCTGTAACTCAGGACCCTCCTACCTCAGACACCTTTCTCTATTTAAGATTGTGCATTTTATTAACCACAGCCTGTAATATGATGTTGAGATAAATAAAGATTTATGATTATGATTATGATTAATGTAAAGGGGTCAGTATAGTTTTAACCGATTCGTTGCGGATGGCACGTTTCAGTGTCATCACTTTCTTTTGCGTGAGGCGTTAGGCACGGATATGTGTCATTTTAAAATCGATGGTAACTCCTTCAATTAAGTTAATTAACCATAACTTAATCGAAGGAGTTCCTTACCATCGATTTAAAATGACACACATCCGTGCCTAACGCCTCACGCAAAAAAAAGTGATGGCACTGAAACGTGCCATCCGCAACGAATCGGTTAAGATCATACTCTGTAACCTGTCCTCTGTCTGTCCGTGTCTGTACTCTGTGCCTGTGTCTGTCATTCTGGCAAATAAATTAATTTGATTTTGAATAATCATTTTAATTATGGGATTCAACAATACCTTACACGCTTAAGTGCGTCAATTTTTTTTATCTCTTTGTTAGGTACACTCCGCGAACGTTCCCGGTCGCCCACTTTTCGCCCTTATCCTCTTAGAAATAAGGTTGAAAAGTGGTCGACCGGGAACTTTCGCCTACGTACGTGTATGGGGAGTGCAACCCCTAATAACTTAATAACTGCACCATTGTTTAGCGGTGCACGGAACAAACTTTATTTCCAATTTTCATCGAGTAAAATGGCTGTGTGACAGCGGCCTACGCCATAGAAGCCAGGAGAGTCACGGATGCCCACATACGCATACTCTCTGACAGCGCCTCAGTTCTCCAGTCCTTAGGGAAGAAACATATTACATCGAGACTAACACTAGAATGTCACAATGCACTGGAACGTCTAACGGTTTCAAATCGCAATACAGTGACACTGCAATGGATAAAAGGACACAGTGGATCATTAGGCAACGACGCAGCTGACGAATTAGCTAGGAGAGCATCCGGCACGTCAGTCTGTGGGCCCGAACCTATTGTACCCATTCCGTTCAACCAACTACGCAGGTGGCTACAAGAGTTCACCCACACACAAGCGGAGAAATGATGGGCCTCGGCACCGGGCTGCAGGCAGTCCAGGGAAGCTATGCCATCATTAGATGGCAGGCTGACCGGCCGCTTATTACGCCTAGACAGGGACGGCCTGCGCCTGGTGGCGGGGACCATCACGGGACACTGCTCGCTAAACAAACACTTCCACACAATAGGCATAACGGACAGTCCTCTGTGCAGGGCATGCATGGAGGCTGAGGAAACCGTTGCGCATGTGCTCTTTGAATGCACAGGCGTCGCCCAGATCAGAACAGAAACCCTCGGGTCACCCAGATCTTTCAAAGACATCCTAGACAGACCAGAAAACATAATCAAGTCCTGGAGGGAGGTGGGCTGGTTGGAATAACCGCCGACGGCCGCCATGGCCCACGCACAATGGTCCACATGTAGGACTAAGTGCGGAAACCAAGTCCCGTAACATAGAACATAGATGGCTGTGTGACTTCCGGACAGATGGACATGACGAAATTATAAAGGTTCCGTTTTCGCCATTTCGCTACAGAACTCAAATTATCAAAATGTTACCGTCTAGTCATTACACGATCACTATCTCATTCTTGCTCAGCCTATAGGCAAATAATAGCAACAATTCTCTCTTTGATCTGAGTAAGTTTATTTGTACATTTTTTCTTCTGTCTCACAGTAAAAAGTACCTACACTTTGTAAAAAAGCATATTATTACAAATTAGAGGATCATATCGAAGATAAAAATGCTTGGAGGTATGCTGATCTTGCTCCATAGCACAATCTAGAGTCTAGATTAAATCAAACTGGTTTCTAATTAAATTATATAATTTATTACTTTTATGACACTGATTTTTCATTCTGTGATTACTTTGGCTCACACACTGACTTATTATTTGTTAAAATTTTAGGAAAATCGTACACTTTTACAATGCTTGTGAATATGTGAGCACCGTGTATCTAACACATATTTAATTTATCTCTCATTGCTTCATTTTTAATTGTTTACCTATTGTTGTATAGTAATTTCATTATACGTGCATCGTCTTCGCATATAATTATATAATAAGTGTACATATAGAAAATATTGTAAAAAATTTTAAAAGAGTAACGGTGGAGTTTCTTGCCCATTCTTCTCCATACGAATCTACCGTTTGGAAGGGGCGACTAGAATCAATTTTGACTTTCAAAAGTGCCTTTTAAGTGCATATTTGAATTAAATGATTTAACTTTGACTTTAAAATACTAACCACCCCCTTAACCGACGTTCGCATGGACTTAAAAAAATCGCGGCGATTTTTTTCGCGCACTGGATTAACAACGCTCAGCTTAGCACCGAGAGTTGAAAATCCTATAGTGATTTTTTGACGCACTGGAATGCACACTGTTGGATTCTTAATGCTCGGCTGAACACCGAGAATTGAAAATTCAGTGCGCGATAAAATCCCGCCGCGATATTTTTACGTCAGTGTTAAAGTGGGCTTAGAAAATATCTTCTAAGAAACCATTGGTAAACAACGAACAATAAAATACAAAAGAACAAATCTCTCACTGTCTTAACCATCGGTTTGAGACAGTGAGAGATTTAGATTTGTTCTCTTACATTTAAATCGCTATTTATCTTTTGTCTTTCAAGCAATAAATAATTCTAATTGCGATATCGCTCATCGAATAGGGGCGAGATGCAATTTACTTTAGGAGATTTATTATGGCATGTATTTAATCGAACCTCAATAATTCCCGCTTTGCGCTTCTCAAAATATTATTGAACACTCAAAATAATGATTGCGCCTCTTTTTGTGAACCTCAAATAATTTCTATTTTGTGAGCCGAATTAATAAAAAAACCATATGAAGCCAAATCACTTCGTATAACCATAAATTGTATTTATTTAGTTCAGATAATATTATTATGAAATTAACTCCATTTTGAGCTATGTTAAAACACCATCATCTCTGTCTAACCTTTTCCCAAATATGTTGGGGTCGGCTTCCAGTCTAACCGGATTTCTTCCATTTTTTCTTTTATTATGAGTTATTAATTTAGTTTTTCGTCATTTTAGGTTTTTTTTTTATTTAACACAATTTTACAACGTATCACGAAACATAATACACATTAATATTGAATAGGTATTGAATTAAGATTCGGTTTTTTTTTAATACATATTTTGTTTTTACATTTTGTGCTAATAATTTATTGTAGTTTTGAAGCCCATCGGTTTTGTAAAAATGTCTGTTCATTGGACACGATAAACTATGGTGCGTTTAATTTTATCTCTAAGATTAGCCAAAACAACACTTTACGAACAAAATAGGTATTAAACTATTAGAGAAGCACTCTATTTTCCATCTGTTTTAGAATACTAAGTTGTAAAATTATACCACCATAATTATCTAAAGCATATCTGAGATGAGTATGTGAACTTTGAAGTTAGTTTTTATAAGTCTTGTTTAATTGTCTGTGGTAATTTTAGAAATTCTTAACTTTGTATTGTAGATATCTTACATACATATGTACCAAGATTGTGTCTTAAGGCGATGATAACCGACTTTTAATGATTGTGTTAATGATTTGGAAAAATATATGTTAGATAAGAGTATTTTCTTAATAACTTAATATGTGAATATTTTAGATTGTTTATATAGTAGTGTAATTAATTTGTAAAGTTATGTCTAACACGGATAAAAAACTGAGAATCACGCAAAAACTTTGTATCGTATTTTTATAAAACCTTCACCATTTTAAAGATAATTTAATTATTTATCTTTTAGTGTACGTTTTTTAATACCTTTTGTTTTTTTAATGAATAATGCGTCTAATTTGGAACAGCAGCGCTCCTTGATGGGCGAGTCCTATTGTGGGTGGACGTACGACGCGTTGCATGAGCTCAGCACAGAACACGCAAGCTATGCACTCAAGGCCGTTGGCATATATCTGCGTCTTAATCGCCGGCAATGGGACCGGTAGAGAGATACTGACTCATAGATGTTACTGACAGAGACGACGTTTTCTAAGCTCAACTTTTCCCAAACCCGATGTGCTGTATTTACATTCATGCATTCTGTAACTACGTTTTTTATGTTACGTGGTGTCGGCGCAACACGGTTTCTTTCTTCTGCACATGTGGCTTCCCTGGTACCTCATTAACAGCATAACTATTTATGTAAATGTCCCAAATTACTTTAATTTATTTTATTTCTTTTACACACTTCCATGATATAATCTTTTCATTATTTTACATTTTAAAGTCTTGTCTTTTAAATAGATTCTTTTATATTTTGTGAATGTATGAACGTTGTAGGCTTAATAGACTGTAGATTTGTAAGCCATTTTCAATTTTGTTAAGTACCTGGTACTTGTTGACAAGAGCTAGACCACCACCTCTTAGCAGTATTATTGTAATCTTACTTGAGTGTGGGAAAGAGATGGAGCTTGACGTCCTGTATAGCTTCATCTCTTTCTCACACTGCAGTAACATTAAAATAATACTGCTTTAAGAGGTGGTGGTTGGCCCCCTGGCCTACACTGTCCTTCCACACTTAATAACACTGTAATTTGAAAACATTGTAAAAGCCAATTATTTTTAAAAGAGTAACCGTGGAGTTTCTTGCCGGTTCTTCTCCATAGGAAACGACCAATTGGAACCGTGCACCTAGCTTCTGACGTTTCATAAGTGCCCATGTAGGTTTACGTGAAATAAAACATTTTGAATTTGACTTCTTTCATTCTCTCCTGTCAACCGTCACGCTATCATTCACTCCCTTTTCTTTCTTATCATTCCTCACACAGTTTATCAATTTTTAACCAATAGGACCAACCAATTGTTTAACTGAATAGTTAACTTCCCCGTATGTAAGCATTAAACTAAACAATTAGTTAGTCGGAACGTATCCTCGGTCACCCACGGTTTGCAATTGGCTGTATAATCAAATTCGGTCTAAATTAATTACACTGCCATTGGCGTACCGCTATGTGCTGTTATACCAGTGTTATGGCGAGTCTGGATGTGTTTAGAATCAATATGTGGCAAATCATTTTCAAATGTAGGTTTTTTTTACATTAACGGGTTTTAACAGCAGTGGGCGAAGGACCGATGGCCGGTGGAGCAGACGAGTTCTGGAGTGGAGTCCGCGTATCGCGTAGTGTGGGAATCCCCCCAGCTAGTTAGACCGATGACTTCAAGAAGGTGGCTGGGATAGACAGGATGCAGAAGGCGGAGGACACGTTGTTGTGGCGCAGCCTGGGAGAGGCCTATGTCCAGCAGTGGACTGCGATAGGCTGAGTTGATTTAGGCAAATATACCCACGTACGTCCTCATAGTTAGTGACCTCATTAGTGATGTACTTCAGAAAGGTCAGGTGCGTAGTACTCGCTACCGGCGTGCGTGTATGACCAGATGTACGAACATGAACGAAGCAAAAGGAATAAATAAGGATCGTAGCAGGTGGCGTTCTGCAGTTTCTGCCTACCCCCATGGGAAGAAGGCGTTAGTTTATGTACATATGTGATGTGTTACGGGTTTTCTGGGCTTTTATGACTCGATATATGCCCAGAAAACCAGCAAACTGAAAGGTTAAGTTACAGTCTCTAAGGACAGCCGGTAGATGAGCGATCATTCCTAATAAATTATGTCCATTCCGCTCTCCAGAGAGTACTTTCGGTCCTGGTTGTAATTGTAAATATAAATATCATCTGTAAAATTAGTGACAGAGAGTCGGGAGCCCTGACAGTCAGTCTAAGTTATATCCTAATCAGTATGCCCCAAGGGAGGAGGCATACACATGGCAGACACACTGAGTTAACTACTAATATTAAGCCTCTTTTAACTAAACTAGTAGTTGACCCTAACACAGCTCAGAAAACACGAAGCAATCATTTATAATGCTTTTCACATAAAACGTTACATTTAACCTATTCCATTAAGCGTCACTGTACGAGTTTCAAAACTGGAAAAAAGATCGCTTCCCAGTAAAATAATTCGTGTGATTCACACAAGTATAAAGCTAGGTGTCCACGAGCGTATCCGCGTCACGAGACGCACAATAAACCCGCCGGTGATGAGGGACGACCTTTGACACGGAGCCGTTTTGTCAACTTAATGCGTTCAAAATTCGCGCGGCATTTTTATCCCAAAAACCCGATAAAGTATCCGAAAGTCCGAAACAATACTGTGTGTCGTCAGCTTAAAGAATTCGTCTTAATTATTTAGGGCGACTTATCACTGTCAGTAGTAAATTGAAGAACCGATATTTTGGGATTTGTTTGAAATAGATAAATTACTTGATTTAAGTTTGACTTTTCTAGATTTGTTTTCGTTTGTAGTGAGGCTGTTTTGGTTTATTTATTTTGATAGTGATTTAAATTTAGTCTGACTAATCCTTCAGTCTATCGAATGAATGCAATAAAATAGCCTTCACAAATGATGTAATAGCAAAGTAAAAAAAAACGTAGTTCTACATTGATATCTTTAATTTATATGCTGCATAATGAAGAGTATTCTACTCGTATCTACTATGTATTTTACGTTCGGCGCACCATGGCAGTTCAGCCACGTGTTCCTAGAAGAACGGTGGCCGCCCACATGACGTCCGCAAATTACCGGTGGATGACGTCACCGAAACGTTATTTATGAAAGTAAGTTAGTGTGTCTTAGAGCCAATTTCACCAAACTGTTTATAATCGGACATTAGTAAATCAGCCATTAAAATAAACATAGAAGTGTATGGTATTTACGTTCCACCAGAAAAAAAATAACACCACATTAAGCAGTCTGTGGGCTAATCATACCCAAAAAGCTGACAACACACTGCGCATTCAATATAACAATGCCTTCAGGTCGCTGTTGAGGCTTCCGCGTTACTGTAGTGCGTCAGGGATGTTCGCTGACGCACACACGGACGATTATTTCGCGATCATGCACAAGAAAGTGGCATCAATGATGCGCAGGGTGAGGGGGAGCAGCAACAGCATACTAAAGGTTTTTTCAGATAGGTTAGAAGGGCCTACAATGGATAGGTTTATCAAGCTTATTACATGTCAGACATGTGGCTTGATAAATCTTCTTCTAATTGGATACTGTTTTTTTTGTGTGCTAATACTAACATGCTATGGGCCGTCGATGCCTGAAAATAAACGATTTTAATTTTATTTATTATTTATTAAGAAACCTGGCGTTAGGATGTATCATTCACTCTTATTAAATGTCGATGTCGGTCAGTTGTTAAAGCAACCAAAATAAAAAGTCGCTATGTCTAATGTTCACTAACAATGCATCATTTTAGCTAGCCGTATAGTATAGGCTCGCGCGTTTTTCATTTCGATGATTTTGACAACTAAATGTCGGTTAGTAAGTGAACGGACCTCTAGAGCAGCAATTTTTAATGCCTGATTAAGACAGATTAGCGCTTGGTGAAACATTCGCTACTTAAGAGTAGCGAATGTTTCACCAAGCGCTAATCTGTTGATAATGTTGACGGGACATTAAGATGTCCCGTCAACATTTTAACAGAAGATTAAACTAACTAACATGGTATGGTGAAACTAGGTCTTATTACGCTAGTACCTACTTAAATATATAGTACATTTATGGTTTTAATAGAGAGCGCATTTTCATTACAGCCGCCCCTGCGGCCGTTATGTAGCGGCCACCGCTCTCCTATTAAAGGAAACTGTAACTTTAGCCCCACTAGCATCTTGCTGGCTGGCCAATAAGACCCGGACTCCACACAAGCGGAGATGTGCGGAGATATCCGACGCGGAGACGAGAAGAGATGTTTTTCAGCTAGGGTGTATCCATCGAAGCTGTGCGGAGATGCGTACTAGCTAGACTGGAGCGGAGATGTAGGCTGGCGGTCGCGGCTGGCGGGTTGTGCGACGCGAGGGGAACTCGCGGTGCCGCTCACTGTACGCCGCTCACATCTCTTCTCGTCTCCGCTGCGCGCCATCGCCAGCTTGGAGGCACAGCTTACATCTTCGCTCCCACATCTCCACTCAGTGGTATCCACTGAACCTGAGTGGATATGAGATGTGTGAACAACGAAATTCTATTATCTAACCGAGTTTATTATTATTTGTTACACATATATATATCTACAATTTATTTAAATAATTACAGACACTATAAAACTGATTTACATCTGTAAGACGTCCTCGTAACATAAGGTACAGTTGAAAACCAGCGCCAGGCACTCGGTGTCTGACATTTATGCTCAACTGGGCCTATTTGGCGCAGACGTGGGGCGCACAATTTATACTATTTTAACACCTTCGGCGCCAAGCATTATATCCAGAATCACACTTTTTTTGTTATATATTTTTTATTTATTTATGGGGTTTTATTTATCATATTTTAATGTATGTTAAGCTTACATTTTCTTTTCCTTTTTTTTCAGGTAAGACGTAGCTAATTGTTTTATTTTTAGTTACCCTTAGATTCAGAGGTTCATATTTTCTAGAGTATAAATCGTACCCCAAACCCAAATACACCAAAAGATTCGCCCAGACCAACGGTCTCTTTCTCGTTAAAGAAATGTATGAAAATCGTGTGCATTAGTAATACACAACGCCTTGAACGCAATGGGCATGTATAATTTTTGATACACATTATATTAACAAGTGTGTGCAAAAATGATACACGGGCGCCGAAGGTGTTAGTTTATTTCTTATATTCCGTTTTTTGTTTTTGTATGAATATTATGTGCCTTAACCTGGGTCAAATAAATTTATTTTCTTTCTTCTTTCTTTCTTTCTATTGGTTGTTTAAAACACATCTCCTCTCCTCTCATCTCGTCTCCGCTTTGGTGGAGTTCGGGTCTTAATCCGTCATAAAACAACTACTCACAATGACATAATAGAAGAAGTAAACAGAGGAAGCCATTCTTTCTAAATCGAAGCCATTTTGTACTATAACCTATGTGATTTTGTAAGGATACAAAGCAATTCAATTTCTCGACGATTAAGTATACTTCCGATGACTGCATTACATTTGTTTAGGTAACTTGTAACTTAGGCACTACATTGCGGTGTAGACTTAGAAAATAAAGTAAAAAAAAACCGGTCAAGAGCAAGTCGAACTCGCGCACCGAGGGTTCCGTACCATCATGTACACATATTTTGGATGTGTTACTTTACGTACAAAAGTAGGATAGACGGACAGCATTGCAGTTTTAGGTCATCGCCATCTCTTGACTGATAGTGGAACTAATGTAATTTTCGTTGATGATTTCTGAAAAAGTGTGCTATTTAGAGACATTGCTTTATTTTTCCTGTAATCTTTACACATATCGTATCACATAGAATAAGTTCAGATTTATCTCTTTGCAAACTTTGGAGATAAGGGGTAACGGTATTTTGTTTTACATTTTTCATCAAACGTCAAAAACTATGTGGCCTAACAAAAAGAAAAAAAAATGTTTGAGAATGTGCAAACATCGCTCTTTCATATGATACCGCATATGCCCTAGTAGCCCCACTTCGAATTTTTAAGACCCCCTTTCAGTCCCTGTTGAAAAAAAAAATTAATTTCTTTCTTATTTGCAAAATAGTTGGGTTATCGTCATCTAAAACTGTTCCTTTCAAGTTGATAGCAATAGTAGTTCTTGAAATATCCAGCTGTGACAGACGGACAGACAGACACTGAGTCGCACCCTATGGGTTCCTTTTTACCATTTTGTTACAGAACCCTGAAAACGCGGTCAAGTGTGAATACTCTTGAACAGAGGAAGCTACTTTTTGTCCGCGGTTTTGGTGGCAGTGATGGGATTCTCCATGGCATTAAAATAAAATATTATTATGTGTAGGTTTCGTTACAATTTGTCGAAGATTCGTGACGTTAAAGGATGAAAAATCACAATATTTTATTTCACATAAACCTACATGGGCACTTAGAAAACGTCAGAAGCAGGGTGTATGGTTCCAATTTGTCGTTACCTATGGAGAAGAGCTGGCAAGAAACTCCAAGGTTACTCGCTTAAAAAAAATTGGTTTAAGTAATTGGTTTTCAAATGGGAGGATAGTGCAGGCCTGTCAACATGTACAGTCACGAGCACTAATATGTATACACTTAGGGAAATTCAAAAGCGATTTTCTCGTGGAATAACGATAGCAACTTAGAGATGCCTACCTATTTCATAATTCGATGTGTTCCAAAACACTATGTTCGTAACAACATACAATTACAATCAATACAGTAGAAGAAAGTCAGTTTTAAAAGTAGCTAAGTGTATACAAATTAGTGCTCGTGACTGTACCAGGTACTTAACAAAATAAAAAATGGTCAACATATCTACAGTCTACAAGGCCTAAAACGTTCTAACATTCACAAAATATAAAATAATCTAGGTGTATTAAAGATAAATAAAGTAATAAAAATAAAAACCTATTTAAAGCAAATGACATGATTGCCATTACAACTGTAACAAATAACCACAAACGCCACTGACAAAGAGTTGAAATTACAATTGTAGGTATATAATGTCAAATAATGAGAAGATTAAGTGAAGGAAGTATGTAAAAAATAAAATTAAAAAAAAAAAAACATCGTACTGTGATAGACCATCAACCGTTGGACATTGTTCAGTGAATGTTTTTAAAATGAATCTGTTGTTAAATCTCATACCAATTGATTTAATTAGATGATGAAGCAATAACAATAGTTAATAGTGCAAGAGTTTTATTCATAGATCGGCTGTAAATCCAGCGAGGGTCGTACTTCTACTGCTGCTGATCCCCCAAGAGATATAGCGTGAGCATAGCTTGTTCATCGCACGCGCGTCACTCTTTTGTTAAGATACCCATTGTGTCTCTAACATTGAAATCAAGGTTGCTTCCGGGATATTGTGGGGCTGCTGACAATTAAAATGGGGCTTTCAAGGAGTAAAATTATAATAAATTAACTTTCTAGGAAAAAACCAGAGGAAAGCTGTATAAAATCTTAGATACTAGGCGTTTATCTCTGTGTATCGGTCACATCCAATGGCCTTCTCCTTCTAGAATTTCTTGTCTAAATTAATCCGGAATGCAAGCGGTGATGATTATTATTCTTAGCATCAAATTCTATTTATCTTAAGTAGTGCTAAGCGTGGTGTTTTGGATTCGAACCAGTTCTCCCTGTTCTGGGAAAGTTTTATCTAATAGGTATTTTCATCAGGCGGCTTGTGGTTTAGTAATAACAGCCGCACGGGTCAATCAATCAGGTTAAGATACGCTTGCCGCGATGGGTACGTGGATGGGTGACCATCTTTACATACCAAGACCTCTCCGTGCCTCGGAAAGCACGTTAAGCCGTTGGTACCTGCTGTCATTCGTGGATAGTTGATACTCATTACGAATCGTCAGAAACCCGAAAGTCTGATAAGCACTCTTGCCAAGGGGTATCGTATTACTAGTAACTAGGTTGTGAAGGTCAGATAGGCAGACGCTCCATGTAAAATACTGGTATTCAGCTGCATCCGGTTAGGCTGAAAGCCGACCCCAACATAGTTGGGAAAAGGCTAGGCAGATGATGAGCTATTTTCATCAGGAATTTCTCAGTAGCAACCCGGATACTGTATTTGTTCCAGCTTAATGACGGTTGTTATACCATACACCTTTGCGTACTCCTTCGGGGAGCAAGTGTGATGTTATGTCATAATAATGTAGACTTGGCATGAACCAAATAAATAACCACTTATAACAATACCTCTTTCCCATAGCTACCAACATACGAGTACTACCAGCATAACAATCCATACACTAAGGGGTGTAGAATTTAAATACGTATTGTAGTCACCACCATCTCCCCCCTTCTACCCCTTTTCGAGATAGTAAAACTAATGCAACTACTCGTGACCACAGAACAGTACAGAAGTTCGACTCCATGCAACGAGCGAAAACGCACGTACACAAAGACACGCTTCACGCACAGCGAGTGCAATTATATTAACTATTTGTATTCTCAGTTCCAAAATGTAAACAATTAGGGGTCAGAAATCGTACCTGTGGATAACAAATTATAGTGCCACTTACTTTAGTGATTTGATTTGCTTATTTGTACACTCACCTCCTTACTAATAAACTTATTATAACAGGTGAATAGTTACACATCGATTTCTCTCTTTCAGTCGTCAGTAATTTGACTTTTGAAAGAAGAAGACAAAGCATTGTGTAACTACAAAGATGCTATACAACGTTTATTAGTAAGGAGGTTAAACTCTCACCCCCTTATTTATAAACGTTGCTTAAAGTTAAGTGATGTTTAAACGTCAAAAAAGTGTATGGGTAACCAGACGTTAATGATTACTTAACTTTAAGCAACTTTTATGAATAAGGGGGTAAATTCTAATTTTAAAACACAATATAGGCCTCAATTTTCGTCGATGATTTTTTGGAAACAATAGTTGTTGGAAAATGTGATGAGATGTAAAGTTATAACCTACTAAATATGGATGAATACATACATACATACTTAAACTCACGTCTTTTTCCCATGAGGGTAGGCAGAAATTATAGAACGCCACCAGCTACGATCCTTACATATAAAAGAATGTGTTACTAATTCCCTTTTGAGAGTGATTGCGTAAGAATTTATCCTAACCTTACTCATTTTTTTTTAACTTTTTATTTATCCTGACTTTATCTTTATTGATACTGGGTTTTTTTACGCTTTTATTAGGAGGTCTACTCCCTAAGCACGAAATCCGTAGTTTCGGCTGAAGTTACGGGCGATTCCTACACCGTATCACCTACGGACATAAGATCAGTTTGGGGCCCGGCCTAAGAATCAATGACACCACAATTTGACAGTTGTCCCTACTCCCGATGTATTTTTACCTGTCCAAAAAAGTTAACTATCCGAAGTTTCGAATTACTTTCGGACTGGCCCGTATTTATTTATTTATTTATCAGAGGGGCAATTCCCGTAATTTTAAGAACATTCACAGTCTGATCTCAGTCTCAATATATCAAAAATAGCTATCATTTCCCTAAAATTTTGATATTTGATTGTCGCTGAGATGAGATTGCGACTAGATTTTGAACGTTGAAGTTACGGGAATTGGGCTTCAGATTATACATTACTTATAGATAAATTATAAACAAAAAAACATACAATGGGCGGCCTTATCGCATACTGCGATCTCTTCCAGGCAACCTTGGAATGGATAGTGATTTTCTGGACATTAAATGGGGTTGTTCTTGGTGGAAATAAAAAGTATATAAGTACACTATACTATGAGTATCTTCGTTAACGGACTTAGAGAGGCCTACTGTAGGCCCCCAGACACTTTTTAGACCGACTATGTGTCTATGTGTGCGCCGGTTTTCGTTCATTGTTTGGAGCCGACCTTCGCTACTATTTTGTTCCGTGGCTCTATTCCCTGCAGTATGTTTAATTAACATGTTCCACTGGCTTATTTAAGTTTATAAATTAATTCTAGGTTTTGCCTTTTTGGAGAGAGAGCGATATTCATGTTGAATTTTGTATGAAAACTAGTGTAGCTCGCAGGTTTGCTCACAGGAAATGGATTTTGTTGTTTATCGTAATGGCCAATCTACGCGACTTAGCTCGGACAATATTGTGGCTAAATTACATTAAAATTAGATCACAGAAACATAAATAAATAGCAAATAAATACATCAATAAAAACGTTTATTTGTCACTAAAAGAAAAACATTAAAATATTACAGATACTCAAAGTCACAATCTTACAATTTAAATGTATTACAAGGAATTGATCCTAACTCCCAAACTAGGCCTTTTCAATCTAACCAGATGCAGCTGAATACCAGTATTTTACATGGAGCGACTGCCTATCTGACCTCTACAACCCAGTAACTGGGTAACACGATACCCCTTGGTGAGACTGGTTGTCAGACTTTTGGGTTTCTGACTAGCCGTAACGACTGTCAAAGATCTACGAGTAACAGCCGGGATCAACGTCTCGGCTCAGCTTGTGCTTTCCGAGGCATGGAGGGGTCTCGATATGTAATAGATGGTTACCCATCCACGGACCGACCTCGGCAAGTGTTGCTTAACCTTGTAGATCGACCCATATGGCTTTTATTATTTAGCCACTAGCCCCTCTCACAGCCAACCATCAACCTATAAAATCAATACCCGCCCTAAACCCAGCAGGAAAACTTTGATCCTAAAACAGGATAATCAGCACAAACTCCCCGGGACCCTTGAAAGCCATGGGTAAATCTGAACCGAGCACCCTTGAACTATAGAGCCCTCTTGAACCTCTGGGAAACTCCTCATGTTATTTAAGTACTTACAAGATTTTAGCCAGATTCGATGTGCTAATGTGACGTGGTTTTTGGGTTCCGTAAGGGATTTTTCGATATTTTTTTTTTAAATTATTTTCGATTGAACTTACCGCGTGACGGGTTCATGAATAAGACCCGTTCAAGTTCGAAACTATTCACGGTAGTTTTGACTAGTAAATGCACAAGACCCCTGACCCCGGTAACACAGGTTTTTCCTAGCATGGGGGTCATTCATCATTTTTTGTACCAGGCTATTTCGACGCTTAAATTAAGTGTCAACATATATCTGTGTACTTTTTTATGTCAAATAAATATATATATTTTTTTTTTAGACATATCTAGGGACCCCGGGGTCCCGGACCTTTGGAGGGAGTACGAGCGGCCGAAGCCAACTCGCAGAGGTCCGATGGACGCTTTTAATGATATGAGGTACCAACCGACAATTATCCCTGTACGCACTATGCAGGTGCACCCAAGGACACCCCCCGGTTAGTGTAGGACTATGAAAACAAAGATATTGGACTATGGGTTTGAGTGGCTATTATTATTTTTTTTTTTTTTGATATTTCTCGGGACCCCAGGGTCCCGGACCTTTAGAAGGCATATGAGGGGCCGAAGCCAACTCGCAGAGGCCCGTTAGACGCTTTCAATGGAAATGAGGCACTAACCGACGATTATCCCTGTGCGTACTATGCAAGTGCACCCAAGGAGAACCCCCGGATGGTGTAGGACTATTGCAGAATATGGAGACAAAAAAAATTGGGCTATGGGTTTGGATGGCTAAAGTGGACTGGTTATCTAAAACTATGGAAGGACTATGGCCCCTGCCTGACCAATGTGTGATAAATACAATACACGGATAAAATGGCAGGGGGTGACTTGCACACTCAACAATGGGCCCCCGGAAACGGTCGCTAGCACATAGTGTCGTAGCGACAAGGGGGCAACATGTCTTGAGGTGCTTAAGAGGAGTGGAGAGGTATTCCACGGCTATCAGGACAATCCCGGAAGTACGGTCAAGATCCCTACCAGCATCTTACTGGACTACTTCCTTCCTCCGAGCACGTTTGCTCTTGCGAATCTCTACTCAAGCCAGCCAATAAAGGCAAGAATGAGGTGGGAGGTCAGTTCTCGTCAGTGTTCACTCCAGCCGGCCAATAAAGGCAAGCCAGAGATGAGGAACATGACTTCTCCCGGGAGATAGGGTACGTGGGGTCGCTACTGCCCAGCAGCTCGCCACATGCTGCCCTGCGGGTTTCTGTATCTCTCTTGGTCTGGCTCCTTACCCTAGACCTGTTCCGGCAAAGTAACCTCTACCGGCACAGACCTAGAGTTCGAAGCGCGCAAGCCCCACCACGACGTCAACGTAGAGATACGGCGATGGGGTTTTTATTATTATTAAGCCTTCTTGAAAAAAAAAAATCAATTCTCATGTCGTATTACGTAATATATGAATGGTGGCTATTATGCTGGTCAACAAATCACAGTTTGAAATAAGCGATGACACCAGTTTTTATGTCATAATTATCTAATGATCAAGCTTTTGTTCAATATAATCTACATAGACGTGTAGTAAAGAAAACGTGCTTGCAAATATTAAAGTGAAAACTTATGTAGGAGCGTTGAGCGCTTTTTGGTAGGGATAATCTTACGGGTTCGCGACATGCGACATGCTCACGTCACAGCTCTAATGTGACGTGTTGCGCCAGACAGGCGACGCGCGTTGTATGTTTTGTTCTGTCGGCAGTTTGCATAACTGCCTATTTTTTTTTTACCCACATTGTTTGCTGCTACGGAACCCGAATCCAAGACGCCCTTGACCAGTTTTTGTTACTTTCAACTAATTTAGATTGTAACGCAATTTGTTTTGTAAAAGCATTTTTCTTTAAATTGTGTCTAATAGCTACTTATCTAACTTAAGTTTTTTCCTTATTATACTGTAATTATATTACTTTAGAATTGCTTTTTTGTTCTCAGGAATGTTTATTTTTGCTTTAGGTACGACAATATTCGTAAGTGAAATTAACGATAGCTAATGTTATTTGATTACAGCACGCGTAGCATGACCACCATAGAAACGGGTTTGTCGACGGAAGAGTAGACAAAAT
This sequence comes from Fissipunctia ypsillon, assembly GCA_947568875.1. Lineage (NCBI taxonomy): Eukaryota > Metazoa > Arthropoda > Insecta > Lepidoptera > Noctuidae > Fissipunctia > Fissipunctia ypsillon. The sequence goes on from OX387667.1 coordinate 6,664,205, forward strand.
GGCAGATTGTAGAAAGATTTCTAACGTCTAAGCATGGCGATGTGTCATTTTGTCTATTGTTTCGTCGACAAAACCCGTTTCTATTGTGGTCAACTACGCGTGCAGGTTATACCTAGATGTACTAGCTTCTGCCCGCGACTTCGTTCGCGTGGAAGTCGTAGGATACACAATATACTAAAGTTATAGCCATATTTTTATAAAATTCCCCCCCCCCCCCATCCCCCTCGGCTCCCGACCAACCGTGTCGCATTGCATCGGCCGCCCGCGCTGTTACGTCGTTTTCGCTTAGCGTTCTTTCTGACTTTTTTTTCTTTTTGCTCGGCTCCTAAAGGTTGTAGCGTGATATTAAATGAATTGGGCTATCAAATTCAAAAGTAATTTTTCAAATCCGACTGATAATTCCAGAGCTTAGCGCGTTCAAACAAAAAAAAAAAAATTCTTCAGCTTTATTATATTAGTATAGATGATTGCACATGCACCTCGTCTAGTTTCTAAAATATTATTGAAGTGTTTGTATAAACCTACTTACAAAATAAAAAAACCATGTGATTTGAGTCGAGAAAGATTTTGTACAATACAAATGCTCGTAGGCGCGTGTCTACGTGCGTAGCAGCGTCTTGCTACGCTAAGCATTGTTACAGCTTTGCAGCACGACAATTTGATAAATATTTCCTTTTAAAATTCTATATCCACTTTAGCGTCCGGGCTACCAACAGTAGCCCAATATTTTTCCGTTCAAACGTCCGGATGGCGAAGGTGTAGACTAAATTTTTATTGAAATCGTTTTAATTACAATCGAATAAAACAGTATTTTCTCATAAAAAATGCTAATGCTAATTGAGGATTTTATTTTTGTATCGAGCCAAATTGTGTCAATCGTGTTTTGGCCCTCATGAATTACCAAAGAAAATCTTCAATCATGAAAAAGGATAAGGCAAATTTGTAGTTTTTGACGACAAAAATTGATTTTGCGTGCAGCCAAAATGGTACAAAATATCTTTGGGACCCACTTCGCCTTAAGACAAAGTTAATTTGAACATAAAACAGAATTATCGAACTGAAATTAAACTTCCCAAATATGATTCCCCACGGCATATTTCCGATGGATACGGTGTTAAATCTACCTACACGTTTAATTATGTAGAAGTTAAGTAGAGAATCGATAGTCGAGTAAAGGAAAGTGAAGTGCTTATCGCGCCAGTGACCTCCTTCCATTGTCTGGCGAGCGATCACAGCCCACATAGGTATTGCATGTACAGATATGTCGTGGGGGAGCCAAGATTTTGTGATTTAAAAGGGATTTTTTGGAGTTTAAATATTTCGTTTTTATTATTTTGTTAAAAATGAAAGTGATTAAATTCGTATTATTTCTCTAAAGCGTGCTTCATTGTGTCTGATTTAGAGTGGAATTTTTGTACATAAGTTAGCAGCGTGTAAACTAAAACATAAAAATATCAAAGGTTTGCATTTATTATGCAAGAGAACTTCTTAAAATTCCTCCTCGGTGGAGTTTCTTATAATAAAACTTATTACATTACACCTCCAGGCACATCTATCGGCGCCGGCTAAAGGGGGATTGGGCTGTGTCAAAGTTTGTATAGAAGAATTTTAACGTGCGGTCCGATTAACTCGTATTTACGCTTAACACCGAAAATAAAGAATAACGTGTATCAGAGTTTTTCGAAAATCTACCCCTGACGGGGTACTAAAGTAAGAAAGCCACGGAGACGAAATCGCGGGGAAAGTGGTGGGGTAATGATGATAATTAAACATTTAATCGAAACAGTGCGGAAATATCTCTTTACTGACGAAACTGTAAAGTTTGTTACAGATGATTTATTATTCATGATGTTAACTAAGAAGGCAGAGTTTTACTTATATTTTCTGCATTCAACTCACTCACTCGCAGACACATTAGTTAGGAGACTGACAGCCATATTTAATTTTAAAAGGAAGAGGATATCACAACTTACTACAAACTTAACCTATATAAACGAATTCAGTATAGCCAACCTAAGGTGTATGAACATTGCTATACTCAACAATTCATTTGACTTTTTAACTGGAAGATGACTCCTGATTTTTTTTATTTTTTTTTTATTTGAGATAGGTTTGCTTTTGACTCTAGTCTAGGTCAGAGATGACACGGACAAAGTCGACGATGGAGCGAGCTTACCCAGAAGAAGCCTCTTCACTCTCACTTTGAAGAGATCGGCGTTGTATGCGTTCGGAAACACAGACGCAGGGAGAGAGGTCCACTCCTCCGCTATGCGCATCACAAAGGGTGCGTTTCATATCATATAAAGTTATTTGGTATATTTTCATTTCAATAACGTTCACAAGATATAATAAACGTGAGTTATACCAACTGTTGATATAATTTCTTTAGATATAACATTTTTAAACTCTAAACTTATTCCGTATAACTTTATTGGATATAACGTTTATTTAATCGAAAATCATTAGGTATATCGTTTAAAATATATATTGATACCATCATTATGGTTAACACTCTGTTTCAGAGCAATCCGACTCGGATAAGTTAGTTTAGAAGGCTAAGGCGGGAGCGGAGCGGAGCCCCGTTGTTTTTTTTTTTGGTGGTTTGTGTTTATTGGTTTTTTTTCGGGTTAGGTTCGGAATAAAAGGATCCGAACCTGACCCGAAAGTCCTAACCATAGATAGTCGACGTCAGGGGCACCCCGAGGTTCAGTTTGGTTAGGTTCCTTTAAACCCTGCAGACAGAAATAGGAGCCCCGCCCAGCGGGGCTCCGTCGACCTGCTGTCAGTTTATGGTTGCATGCTTATAATTAAACAAGGTTATAATGTGTATTATCTGAAATTTTGCTTTGTGTTTTTTACTAGGCGTTTTATCATATTATACTAAATAGGTTTTATGTCTTTTGAGTGGTATATCAAACGATTTTGTATTCAATGTATGTTATGCTTATAAAATTAGTTACTTTAAAATTATATCAATCGTTATTATATTTACTGATCATTATATCAAATAAAATTATACATCTTGTAAATATTAGAGATTTTGTAATTATATCATATATTACTTACCCCATCACAAAAGACATTTGGAAACGCTTAGTGCGAATTGGTGGGATAGCAACTAGATAAGGATGGTAACCTGCAGTACGTCTAGATGTCCGCTGATAGAAGGGGGCCGGTGGAATGAGGTCGTGGAGTGTGCCTGCTGTTCTAATATTGCCTTTTTATACACAGTTATATTATTATAGATTTGTTGTACAACAAAATTATATCTTTAAAACCTACAGCTACGAAACACAGTCCCACCCAATTTGGCAACCCTTTTCTTTAGGCATTTTCTTTAACAGGACATGTCCCACTTTACACAAACTTGTGGTCGCCCTACCTACCCTCAATATCGGCCACCTATTGTACCTCCACCTTTGTTACCAAGTGGTAGGTTATTAATATATTTTTTGACGTATTGTCCCTGGGCAAACTCAGCTGAGTATTTTTGGGTGAAGCATAAATCATTCTTATGATTCCAGTGGCCGATATTAAGGGTTGGCTGGAAATAGGATTATCTATGAATTATGATAGCCATAGTTATTATTAATGTCAGGTTTGTGCTCAGGTGGGCTAATATTGTTTAAGTTGATTGAATGAGCTGGAAAGTTAAGATTTGGGCGAAACTAAAAGAACTAAGAATTAATTTTGAATAGATACTTCTATGTATAAAATCATCTGTATCTGTACATAGTTCAAAACAGTCACTTTGCATATATAGATAGATATATGTATGTAGATAGAACACACAACAACATCACGCCTTGTTTCCCCGAAGGGTTAGGCAGAGGTCTAAGCTATTATAGTTACACCCACATTTCGCCAGTTATGTTTAAGTCCCATGTAATAGGGGGCGAGCCTATTGCCATCTACCGGGCACAAATCCAGACTCCGGGCTGCTACTGAGAAATTCCAGATAGGTAAACCCAATAACACTTTGCCCGACCTGGGAATCGAACCCAGGACCTCATGCTCAGCAGTAGCGCTTGCGACCACTAGGCCAACGAGGCAGTCATAGAATACTCAGAGTCAGGGTCAGGGTAGATAGAATACTCTTTATTATGTACACCATAAAAATTACAGATATAAATGTAGAAATTTTACAAATAGGGTGACACAATGGGCAGTCTTATCGCTAAAAGCGATCTATTACAGACAACCTTTGGATGGATTAAAGGGAGAAGGAGAGACAATACTGTAGGTAGTCAGTGGTGTACCAGTTACATATACATATGTATATAAAATTCATGTATGTGTAGTCGCTTATTTCTTCGAAATTCCACAATGGATTTTGATGCGGTTTTCACCATCATTTAGAGCTTTTATTCCGGAAGGTTTGTGTGTATATTACATTAATATTAAACATAGATATGGCACAGAAACCTCGATGTTTTCACATGTCGCCACTGTATCCATGTGAAGCAGGGGTGGGTCGCTAGTTAAATATAAATTAATACCGAACTTGCATTGGCTGAGTTTCCATCTTCCGTTAGCAGGAATATACTGGCTTCGATTGTCGTATTGATACTTAAAAACGTACCTATGAATTTTCAAACTTTTTATTAATATTGTGACTTTTGTGTATGTAAACGCATTTAAAATGTGTGAAAAGTCTATAATTTATTTGTGTGCTTAATAAAAACTGTATACAATTGAAAATATCCCCATTACCATTAATAATCGTAATGGCGAAGAATACAATAACTCGATTTTGGACGATTTTGAGTTATTCGAAATCAACGGATCGAGATCTATTAACTCTCTCTATGTATATTTTTATGAATCCTTCAGGAGCTCGGTTTAACTTCATATCTAATCAAAAATACAATAATCATTCTTGTCAAAATCGAGTTATTGTATTCTTCGTTAGCGCGGCAGTATACATTTCAAATATTCAATTGTGATTTGTGATGAGCTAAAACCAGGTCACCTCAACCTTCAGGGGATACACAGAACCTTTTTATTTAAAGAATTTATTACCATAGACTTGAAACGAAAGTTGTATTACGTAAAAAGTTTAATAGGATTGTTGGAGGTCAGGTCTGAGTGAAAGATGAGCTGGGTCGTTTCTCGCTTAGCTCAGTCGTATTCCAGTATACGTAATGTTTATATACTGTTTTAGGTTAAATTAAGGACATTTAAGGGAGTGGTTATACCTTTTCATATTTCGGAGTTGGCCCAATAGTATTGTTTTTTTTCATTTTCATGAGACATTCCCTTCTGGAACTAGGTGACCGGCAGAGAACCAAAGTTGTCGATATAGCTCATAGAATAAACAAGCTGAAGTGGCAATCGATGACCGATGGCTGTAGACGTGTTCTTGAGTGGAGACCGCGAATTGGCAAACGTGAGGTAGGACGCCCTCAGACTAGGTGGAGCGACGATCTTCGCAGGGTGGCTGGTAGCAGCTGGATGAGAGTTGCCGAGAATCGAGCTGAATGGCGTGCAATTGAAGAGGCCTATGTCCAGCAGTGGACTGCTGTAGGCTGAAGATGATGATGATGACACTCTCTTAAAGTTCCCTCGTTTAAGCTAACACACTGTATTTCTTGCTAAGTTCCCTTGATCTTTTTCATCCCACATCTCTATTCGTAATAGGTATAGAACGAATCTACTAAAGAAAATGCTCAATTTAGTGGAGGGGCATTTAAACTTAGTTTAGATTTACGACTGATGATGAGAAGAACTTAGATGACCTGACTGGTTATGGCATTTAAATGTAAACTATGTTAACAATTCAAGGATGCAAACTCACACATACCACCCCCCCCCCCCCTCATACACCAACGAACATACTTTCGCGCAATAGAAAAAATTTGTATAATTTTTTTTTGTTTTGGTTTTTTTTAATGATTTTTGTGTTGTCATAAAACAAAAAAAAAAACTGTGTCTTTTTATTACGGGAGGACACTGGCTCCTGCAACACAGTTTATAATTAGCACAGGAGTCAGAGAATTCTAGAATTTGTGTACTATTTCTTTTATGCCAATAAATATTTTTTGTATTTTTTTTGTATGATAGGCTTTTGTTGCTATAAGTAATATGCTATGAGTATCAAATCAATGGCAATGCCTCTCATTTTAACAATTCAACAACATTCAGTGTCATTAACGTTTAGCAGACGAATTTTTCAAACATAATTACGAAGCAGTGGATTAAAATTTCTTTAAAAATCCTTCGGATTATGATAGAATGTGTGTTACGCAATTGGAGTACTAGTCTTGTTTCAACCTCTTTTAGTTCCGTATAGGGCAGATTCCTCGCTCATCTCACTACATAACTTCATCTCCAGAGTCGTCACAAAGTCAAAGCTTTTAAAGGAACATATGAAAACTGTGGAGAAGCTTTTAAGTTGTAATCGTATGTAGCTTGGAAGTTTCATAGATTACATGTAAGTAAAGGAAAAAGAATGGAACTCAAATGGAGTTGGGCAGGACACCTGGTAAGGCGCAGTGATGACTGGTGAAGTAGGGCAGTGACAGTAGCGTCCAAGGACTGGAAGACGAAGCGTCGGTCGTCCGGCGGCAAGATGGGCAGACGACATTGTTACCATCGCGGGTAGAACATGGATGAGGTTGGCACAGGAGCGTGGGGATTGATGATGATGAAAGAAAAAAGTTGTGAGTGTCTTACTTTGAAAAGACTGACTTTGACTTTGATAAAAGGAACGAATTTTATGTTTGAATGAATTGGTGATTTGTTTTGTGTACAGTCAACCCAGTAACCTATCTATCACCAGTTTTGGCATACTGGAGATAGAAAAACCTATCTATCTACGGTTTTAACGTCCCAATAATCTATAAGTGACTATGGAATCTTACCGGCCTGACATAACGATATATAGAATTATACTGTCTACCATCAATAGCGATCTGTCTTTTATTGAAAATAAGTTATTGGATTTGGTCGTTAATGTATACTTCTGTCTACCCTATAGCGAATTATAGGCGTGTTAACATTAAATTTTCTTGATGTCACTATTTAAAAAGAAAACCTTTTATTTTCTATCATTTTCCTACTTAAGCGGGCCCTAAACGATCAATTATATTGCACAATATCAGGAATTGCGCAACGTTTTTGAAAGTTTAGGGTTAATATTGATGATTGCGCAATGATTGAACAAAAGTTTGAGCGAGTTTAATTTTTATTTCACCATATTTTAATTGTATCGTGTAGAGTAAGCATTGCGCAGGTCTTGTTCACGCGAAAATATTGATGGGCCGTCAATGTTATTGCTTGAAAATAATGGAACGTTTGAGTGCAAGGCCTGATTCAAACATATTTCGCAATATCAATATGGCGCAAGCTTACTGTAAGTCTAGGGGCCGGCTAACTAGAACTCTCCTAACTTATTATAGTGATAGACAAATTCCTGTTGAAGTTCTATCGATCGCTATATTTTATTTATCGAAGACAAATTGCTTCGGTTATCATTGTTGACTAGTACTAATACTAACAGAAATAGAATATAATATAATGTATGTACAGACCTACATATGTATGTATGAATAGTTAATAAGGGAAGGTCTCCTCGTACGTATGTTTTGTCCTTTGATATTTATGTTTTGTTAAGTACTAATTATTTTTAGAGGAAATTTACTTGTAAGGTTACCGACCGCATGTCGCGGTCTGTTTATGTATGGGTGGCATTTCAGCGTTGTCTCTGATTGACAACGCACTTGCGATGCTTCTGTTTTGAGAGTTCCGCACCTCAAAAGGAATAGACGGAACCCTTATAGTATCACTTCGCTTTCCGTCTGTCTGTCAGTCTGTCCAGACCTTTTTCTCGGGAACGTGTGGAGGTATAAAATTTAAATTAATATCAAATACGGTCTACGGTCCCTTGGAGCTCTAATCAAGCTTCTAAATTAACACAATAAAAAATACGGCCATTTATGTGACATATTTTGATACGCGCAAATGAATCAAAGCCTATAGGGTACTTCCCGTCGACCTAGAATTATGAAATTTGGCAAGAAGCAAGGTCTCACAGCACAAGTAAAGAAAAACGTCCGAAAATCGTTGTTTTATCGTGTTTGCGCGTGGTTCGACACGCACTTGGCCGGTTTTTAGGGGTCCGTAGTCAACAAGGAACCCTTATAGCTTCGCCATGTCCGTCCGTCCGTCCGTCAGCAGCTTAGCTCAGAGACTCTTACTACTAGAAAGCTATAGTTTGGCATGGTTATACATATTAATCAAGCCGACACAGTGGTAAAATAAGATCATGAAAAAAATTTTTCCTCCTGTACTTACACGTAAAGTGGGGAGGTTTTTTTTTCTCGTCTACCCCATGGTGTGGGGTGTTGTTGGAAAGATCTTTCAAAAATATTGCGGGTTTGTGAAAACAGTTTTTCGATTAAGGGATCCGTTTCTGAAATAATAAGGCTTAAATTGCTAATTTTTGTTAGAGTCAAGTGTCTGCCAGCTAACCGGTTAGTTTTGGATATGTGAAAAAATTCACGGTAGTAGTATATACAATGAAGTTAAGATAAAAACTATCACAGCTAAGCAGACTTTACAAGTTAACGAGTAATAGTCGATCAACTTACATTTGCAGTTGGAATGTATGAGAGAACATGTTTTTCAACTACAATGTTAGGTTTGTTCTTGGGATAAACTCATCCCAACTACGGAACCCTTCATTGTGCGTAGTCTGACATGCACTTGGCCGGTTTTTTTTTTTATATTGTGTGTACTTATGACATGGTGCCAACTAAATATATAACAATATATTATTTCTGCTATTGCAAATGTTCTTGGCCACTTGCTTGTTTGCAAATATATACATATGTAATAAAATACATATGTATAATATATAAATATATATATGTAAACAATCATAAGAAAGATACTGTCTGGTTTAACTCGTGGTGCTGACCATCCTGGGTTTTATCGCCAGCGCGGACAGTGTTATCGGGTTTTTGCATTAGGTTCTCAGTAGCAGAGCGGTTTCTGGATTTTTGCCCGGTTGATGGCAAGCGGCTCGCCACTAATACCTTCATAGTTCATGTGACGTCTAGCCAAATGTGAACATTTTATAAACATTTCAGCGTACCACTTCTGAGAATGCGGGCTTTAAGTGGGGTAATTTATTTATTGTAATATGTATATAATATAATGTATAATGTACAAGTATACTGGATGATTTTTTTTACCGTCTCGAAATTTTTACAGGGTGTTCTACCCATGAATATGAACAACTTTCACTACGAGACCAACTCTGAAATCACGAAAAAAAATCTACTGTTTAATAGAAAAGTTCAAACCTACTTGACCAAAATGTATGAAACAGCTAATTTTTTTTTCGTGATCTCATAGTTGGTCCCATAGTGAAAGTTGTTCATGTTCATGGGTAGAACACCCTGTAAAAATTTTGAGACGGTAAAAAAAATCATCCAGTAAATAGGAAAAATAAGGGAGAACTCACTGGGCATCAAAAAATTCGTCCACAACGCTGTCAGCGGGAACAGTGCCCAAAGGGCTGGCAGCGTTGCCACGTTGGATAGCAATGCTGAATCTTTGACATAAAAACTGGCCAGCCAGGTCACGTGAAGAGTCGACGAACCGCTTAGCGATGTCCCGAAATACTCGATGAGCACTCGGATTCCACGGCCCTAGTGTTTCAACCCCAAACGGCTCAAACATATAGCTCCCAATAAGGTAATATTTGCGCCTTTTGAGGTTTTCTGCACCTGCAACAGCCACCCCAGCACAGCCTGCCGTGCTAGGGAGATGGGATGGCGTGAGGGTGTCGACACAGGTTGCATCCCACACAAAAGCCTACTACTTCCAAGGCATTATGGTTATTCCGTCTGGCCTCTTCCCATCGTTGCGTGCCAAGCCATTGGGTTCTAAAATATTGTGAACAAACGGCGCGGACGGGCGATGCATCTCGGCGAGTCGGGGGAGTTTTAAAAAAATGTGGTGTTATTTTGTATATATTGTGTGTATCTTACTACTTCCACGCGAACAAAGTCGCAGGGCATAGCTACTTTGCGTATAAAACATGTGTTTTTCTCTTACATTTTATGCGATATGTTGAGTAAGGACTGGGAGCCCATCCATTTGTCAAGTCGCTGATTATTTGATGACGCATCACTTAGGCAACCTTCCCTCTGATATTTTATTCTCTTCTCCCAAGAGTGACTGTGGTGAAAGGTCAAAATACTACGGCTGTGTGTCACACCGACGTGTGATTATAATAATAATATTATGAGCGAATTTTATAATCATAAATGTAGGTAGGTGCCTAATAGCTTTTTTGCCGATGGTGAGCCTTTTACAGTTCAAGCAGTGCGGTTATGGAATGCCTTGCCCGTGTCGATAAGGCGTGCTCAATCTTTGTCCTCTTTTAAAATTCTGGTAATAAAACACTACCTCTCTCCTTAAATCTCATCATTACATAAAGTTCCCTGCCCCTGTTTCATGTTTATTATTGAATATATATATATATAAGTATGGTATGTACGAATTGTTTATATAACTGGTGCACCACTGACTACCTACAGTATTGACTCTCCTCCCTTTAATCCATCCAAAGGTTGCCTGTAAAAGATCGCTTTTAGCGATAAGACCGCCCATTGTGTCACCCTATTTGTAAAATTTCTACATTTATATCTGTAATTTTTGTGGTGTGCGATAAAGAATATTCTGTTCTATTTTATTCTATTCTATGAGTTTCGGTCCCATGTCATGAAACAGGCTCGTGGCTAAGTAATAACAGCCGCTCGGATCGATCGATCAGGTTAAGCTACGCCTTGCCGCGGTCGGTGAGTGGGAGACCATCTTTACATACCGAGACATCGAGAAAGCACATTAAGCCGTTAGGTCCCTGCTGTCATTTTTTTTTTCTGGATGGGATATCATCAAATGATTTCTCCCGCTCTGGGCGGAGCGGGAGGGCGTGTAAGACTTTTACTGACTAAAACCCACCCGTGTTCCTTCTGCTGCCTGTGCCGGGGCCACGGTAACTCTTTCGAACATCCCGCAACCCTGGATGCGGCTGTCATTCTTGGATCTTTGACAGTCGTTACGGGTAGTCAGAAGCCCAACAGTCTGACAACCAGTTTCACGGTATCATATTACCCAGTAACTGAGTTGTGGAGGTCAAATAGGCAGTTGTACCATGTAAAATACCGGTATTCAGCTGCATCTGGTTAGACTGGAAGCCGACCCCGAAATTGTTGGGAAAAGGCTAGGCTGATGATGGATGGTCATGAAATATGACATAAAATTCGTTCAGGTTGGCTCTATGTCAGACTTTACTTGGAGATATAATCAAATTCACGTAATTTTTTTTTTTTTTTTAAACCTGCTTCATGTGTGTGTGTGCCTGTTTTGCCATCGAATAGTTTTTGTGAATAGTACGAGTTTTCTATAGTCTGCTTTTTACCACCATCTTAAAAAATGGTAAGTAACGATGTGATGGACATTGGTACACGCATATATAAGGAACCTATTGAATTGTTTAATAGACGCTGTTCAAGCAGCACCCGGCCTGAACCGATTGATAAAATTTCGATTGATTTTAGTACAAGTGAATACAATTTTTTTTAATTTATTTTGTATGCCGTTTTCATAACATACATAACATCACGCCTGTATTCCCCGAAGGGTTAGGCAGAGGTGTACCTATAGTACACCCACATTTCGCCAGTTATGTTTAAGTCCCATGTAATAGGGGGTGAGCCTAATGACAACAACCAAGCACAAATCCAGACTCCGGGCTGCAACTGAGAAATTCCAGATGGAAAAACCCAATAACACTTTGCCCGACCTGGGAATTGAACCCAGGACCTCATGCTCAGCGACCACTAGACCAACGAGGTTCCGTTTAGTCTTTGCTAAATCAATGATTTTTTTTTATATTTCAATATGTCGTACCTACACTTGTTACGCTTCGGTGTGACAGACATCGCTTCATCTGTTGAAAGGATGCCACGGTTGGAGGCTTGTATGATATATTCTTGTTCATAATGGCGCCGTTGTAACAAAAGATTCTGCAGAGGCTACTCTCTGAAAAGCCTAAGAAAACTTTGAATATTATTAAGAAGGTAGTAAATATTTATCATTTATTTTGTTAACTGAGATATGGGTATAGTACCTGTAGTGTAACCTAATTACCTAGTAGAACCTTATTATGGAAGTTTGTTCAAAAATAAAAAATAAATCAAAATATTTTATTTCACATATACCTACACGGACACTTATGAAACGTCAGAAGCTAGGTGCACGGTTCCAATTGGTCGTTTCCTATGGAGAAGAACCAGCAAGAAACTCCACGGTTACTCTTTTAAAATAATTGGCTTTTACAATGTTTTCAAATTACAGTGTTAATTAGGCAAGGGAGGACAGTGTAGGCCTGTCAACAAATACCAGTTACTTAACCAAATAGAAAATTGTCTACAAATACGTTCTCACACTCACAAATTGTAAAAATAGAATTGGGTAAGACGGGATGAGAGACTCCTTCGATAAGAACTGGTCCTTAGTAGCCCTAGTCAGAGAGAAGTGGAAGAAGATTAGAGCCTTTGCGAGTGGGACATTTCATAATCAGCCTATAATGTTCCCACTGCTGGGACACAGGCCTTCTTTCTTTGAGAGGAAGTGGGCTAGGGCCAACACGCGGGCTAATGTGGGTTGGTAGATGTCACATGTCTTCGATTTTTTTGGTTCTAGGACAAGCCGGTTTCCTGTGGGACGTCACTGGCTTGTAATAATAATAATTAATTGCTATTGCATGATATTTATCTGTCTTATTAGAGACTTCTCACTCTGTCATCATGATCACATAATATGTTCACTAAAAAGTTTCTGATATACAAAATTACATTACGGCTACAATTATGATTATGTAATAAGACTATGTATAAATTAATGTTCCTACTGCTGGGATTCTAATCTCCCTTCCAAGAGAAGGAGTAGGCCATATTTCACCACGCGGACCCATTGCGGGTTGGTGGATGTCACAATTATGTTTGCCTTTTTTTTAGTCCTACATGCAAATTTTTTATGTTGTTTTCCTTAATTGTTTTTAGGATTTGCTATCATATAAGTAACGTATTGTCACTATTAAACAATAACCCATTACGTATCGATTTATTTATTTAATACTTTAAGCACACAAGTGTACAGAGGCGGTCTTAATGCCATAGGGATATTAAATACTGAATTGTCAACTATTTCAGCATGTGTCCACAATTAGGTTAGTAAATTACCGTGGAAATAACATTTAATCAAAAGATTATAATTTGGCCGTCAGATGCAGATGATTTTTTATTTATTAACTCATCATCGCTATCATTACAGGAATTTCCTAATTCAATAGTGTGGCTGTACATATTCTGCACATTGTGGTTTTTGTGAACTCACTCAGAGAACAAGTAAAAAGATCTATGCTGTCTGCTACGTCATTAAGTACACGCAAGGTACACGTTATAGGGGCTTTACTCAGTAGATTGGTTTTACTACTGGGCACCGCCAATAGACGTGGCTGTCGCCTTCGCAATACATAATTGTCGGGCACACACACGTTTATTTCGTTTTATGGACCTGGGTTTGAAGTCTTGCCACGCAATAATTTAAAAATATAGGTAGCAAGAGCTATGTCCCTCCTTGTTTCCATTTTATTGTATCCCACCATGCCTATAACATAATATATAAATATAAATGATAATATATAAATGATAATTATAACGGTTACAGATTTAATTAAATTAAATAAATTACGCCTGTCAGGTACAGTCTGTTTTTGGACATAAATGTGACACATAAAACTATAAAATGAGATTGTCACATAGGTACATGAGTCACACAGATAGACGTATGAGTGACAGAGACAACTCTCTACTAAACTCAACTTATCAGACTGAAACACAATCCACGATTTTCGGCTATGTACGGTACACAATGAATGTACATGGACAGAGAATGATTGAAAAACTTATAAATACCGTGTATATTGTAGGTATGTACCACTACGCGTGTACCATCGCTTCACTTAAGCTAGCTTAAAGGCAGCCAATGTTCGATTTCACTAACACTATGTAAGCAGCAACGATCATTTAGGTGTCACCTAGTGTTACTTAAAAATAAATTAAAAAATAAAAATTTCATTTCAGATATGATGATCCATACAAAATAACAAAATTAAAAGATTAGAAAAATAGAAATTAAAATTAAATTAAAATTATTTTCCGCAAAATTTCTAGTATCAGTTTACCGGCTTTTATATCCTCGATCCACGGCACTGAGAATTTAATCAGGAAAATCCTAGCCTCGACATTGATTAATTTTGATGTGCCGTGCTTCACCGAGGCTATGGATGCCTGGAGACTCGCTTGCCCGAATTCAGATTCACCCGACAATCCATCTTCCCAGAGACGGTGGGATGAGCCGCTTTGTAGAGTAGTACAGAATAATTTACTAAACACGTCTGCTACTACTGCGGAGCGTGCGCGCCTGCTGGCTGTGGGTAAGTGGGAGTCGGGTCTGTGGCTTCATGCACTACCGTCGTCGAGCATAGGCACTTTGTTTGACGACACTACTTTCCGCCTCGCTGCTTCCCTGCGACTAGGAGCCCCTTGTTGCTCTCCTCATCGCTGTCACTGTGGCGAAGTTGTCAACAGCCTCGGACACCACGGCCTGTCTTGCAGCCGAAGTGCGGGTCGCATAGCGCGGCACGCGAACATTAATGACATCATCCGACGGGCTCTTGTCACCGTCGGCGTCCCAGCTGTATTAGAACCCAATGGCTTGGCACGCGACGATGGCAAGAGACCGGACGGCATGTCTTTATTTCCATGGAAGGTGGGTAGGCCTTTAGTGTGGGACGCAACTTGTGTCGACACTCTTGCGCCATCCCATCTTCCCGGCTTGGCGTGCTGTGCTGGCGCTGCTGCTGCGGCTGCGGAAAACCTCAAGCGGCGAAAGTATAATAACCTTATCGGTAATTATATTTTCGAGCCGTTTGGGGTTGAAACCCTCGGGCCGTGGGGTCCGAGCGCTCATGGTTTGTTTAACGAAATCTTCAAACGGCTAGTTGACACTTCCCGTGACCCAAGGGCCGGCTTTTACCTTGGCCAGAGGCTAAGCATTGCCATACAACGTGGCAATGCCGCCAGTCTCTTGGGTACATTACCAGTCGACAGCGATGCGGAGGAATTTTTCGACGCCATATTTTAGTTTGTGAATAGTTTTAGTTAAGTTAGGATATAATTTTGTTATTTTATTAATTAATTAGGTATAAGTTGTTATGTAAAATATTAATGTATTGAAAAGAAATTATAATTACCTTAAATCACAAAAAATATTATTAATATAATTATATGACTGATTTAACAAAGGACCGAAGGAGGAGTGAGGAGGAGAAACACTTCAGCAGCAGCTTGCATATTCAGGCTTCGACGCGTTTCAAAACCGATTTAAACTTCAAAGTACTTACCAAGTTCAGATCCACAGACACGCGGGATGATTTCCAAGATGGCGGAGCAGGAGGCGTCTTCAAAGCAGAGCTGCCTCGCCAGCAGACAGTTCAGGATCGCCATCGTACCCTTTAGACCGGGCCCTGCGGAAGAAAAGGTAGAGGTTAGGCACAGGTATTGATCTTAGGACCTTATACTAACGGTTTCCGAGATGTTCTGTATTTGAAATGAAATCGTTTTTTCTGTAAATAGGATATCGGAATCACTTTTACACATCATATTAAAAAAAAATCTAGAGGATCATTTCCTATCTGACTACCCCTGAGAAGAAACGGGGAAAGAAACTCAGGGGTCAAAGTCTCTTTTAAAGTCCAGACATAATCTTGGTCAAATAATGTGAGGACCATGTAGATCCGTGTCTGAAATGGTCTTTTGAGGAAAGAACCACACTGAGTGGACCTGTCCAACAGTGCAAGCATTTGTCAGTAATCCTGTAGCTCAACTGAGGACTTAAGGAGTTCAATGTGAATGTACCATTGGTTCACACATTGCTTTTCTATACACTCATAATTAGCCTATAATATACCCACTGCTGGGATACAGGCCTCTTCTCTTCGAGAGGGAGTGGGCTGTAATCTACCACGCGGGCCCAGTGCGGGTTGGTAGCTGCCAAACGTCTTCGAATTTTTGTTCTAGAACATCACGATGTTTTCCTTCACCGTTTTGAGAGCAGTGGTGTTGAAATTATTTACACAAAGTAAAGCACCTGCCTGGGTTCGAGCCCACCACCTTCAACTAGTTCGTAATTCAGGGCCGTTACCACTGGGCCCCCACTGCGCTCACTATACACTCAGTTAGAAAGAACTTTATTTTAATAGACAAAGAACTTTTCAGCATCACATCACTGTAATCTCTAAAGATGTAGGCAGAAGTGTGCCTATAACAACTGCACACACATTTCGCTAGTTATGTTTAAGTCCCATGTAACAGGGGGCGAGCCTATTGCCCTCAACCGGGCACAAATACAGACACCGGACTGCTACGGAGAAATTCCTGTTGGAAAAACCCAATAATATTATACTTTGCCCGACCTGGGAATCGAACCTCATGCTCAGCAGTAGCGCTCGCGACCACTAGACCAACGAGGCAGTCAATCTATCAAGTTTGTGGAATCATTTATTGTGTATTTTAGCAAGTTTATCTAAGCTCCTAAAAAGCAGCAGAAGACAACAAGACCAGACAACTGGGTGAAATGCCAGGCTTAAGAGGCTGACAATAGCTAAAGCGCCGTCACTGTCGGACTGCATAGAAAAGAAAGAGAAGCGCGATGACACAACGCCTGGTAATTTATTGCAAAATATGAAGCGATTACGTATTTACAGAAAATCTATTGATTGAACTAAAAAATTAAAACACTATTACGTTAATATGTTGCTTGTAGAATAATCTAACAAAAAATCAGAATGATTTCATGTATGGTTTTTAATCCTTAAAAGAAATTTTTAGAGGTATCTTCGTGATTTTTTTCTATCAAATTAGTTGTATTATGTTTTCAACACACTATCTAACTAGCTTTTAGGCTGAGTTATACCTAAAGTACTGACTGACGGGTAATCTGAGTAATGACTGACGGATAGCTGTTTAACGGCCGAACCCAATAACCTATCTATCACCAGTTTTGGCATACTGAAGATAGAAAAACTATCTATCTATGGCTTTAACGTCCCAATAATGACATAAATGACAGATAGAATTATACTGTCTACCATCAATAGCGATCTGTCTTTTAGTGAAAATAGGTTATTGGGTTCGGCCGTAAGTCGTTAAGGTAAACATTAAACTGCGTATACAAAACTGCATTTAAAGATTTGGGGGTCTACTCCGAAGCGTACTCCGTAGTATCAGCTGAATACCGTTTTCTACTTTTTTCTATTTCGTTCAGTCGGTTCGGATCCGACCAAACGTCAAAATGATGTTCGTTGAACAAACGACAAAATGAAGTTCGGTCGGATGCGAACCGACCGAACGAAATAGAATGTAGTATGACACAGCCGAACATTCGGCCGATACTTCGGTTTTATGCTTCGGAGTAGACCCCCAGCCTTTCAATGGTTTCGACATCCGCTCATATCACTTAAATTTTTTGAAGTGAACACTTCTTTAGGCACACTTTGTGCTCTTTCTGAACAGTAAACGAAACTGAGCCATCACTCTCGGGTTGGTGACGCTGAATCGGGTATACTCGGCTCCAGTCGGTCAGTGACGCTGCATCGCGTATACTTGGCTACATTAGTAAGTTTTCACTTCTATTATGTGGTCATAAGCACACACCCTCTTTTTTTCAGAAAACATTATTCTAAGTAAGCAAGTAGCAAGTATTGTGTACTGATTTGTGAATAAATAATAGATAGCTCTACCCGATGTTTCATCGACCAACTAAAATACAAAACGAAACTTCGATTACATAACTTTTAACATCCAAATAAAGTTTCAAATAGAAAATAGATACTAAAATCGTTTTCGAAGACTATAATTCAAATCTAAAACTAGTGGAAAACATGGTAATTGAAGGAATCGGAGCAAGTTGGAAATATATCCAAGCCGCGTATTCAGGAATGCTGGGTCAGCGTTTATAAGCGTGGAGACGAGCCGAGGTACTTACGAAGAAGAAGAACTTCTTGTGGGTATCTACTTTTTTAAACAGCAATGTAAGATACTGTACTGTTTATAAATTGCCTAGGGAAACGAATTAGAGTAGGTTTTGAAGATGATTTCTTATTGCGTTATGTTAAAATAACATAACTATCAAACTACATAAATATCCTTCAGCAATTACAGCATGCTTGGATTAGAGTTAACGTTAATTATATTTTCATAATTAGTTGTTGCCCGCGTGAAATTCAATTCTTCCCTATTTGAATCGGATTTAGTTCACAATTTACCCTAATTATTTTTTCTAAAATAAAAGTAGCCTAAGTTACTCCTTATAACATCAGCTATCTGGCAGTGAAAGTCTCGTCAAAATCAGTCCAGGCGTTTTCGGAGATTAGCCGGAACAGACAGACAGACAAAAATTTAAAAAACTTTCAAATGCGTTTAGTAAAAAGCTGTTATTTTGACATTATAAATATACACTTATTTTTTTATTTGTATATAGGTATATTGTATATATATAGATATGAGCTTTTGAAACCATGTTTATCCTTTACAATTTATCTACATCGCCACATGCGAATGCATCACACGCTGACGTCACGCAAATCCTGCATCGCGCAATCAGAGTTTACCGCGCGACTTATATATATATATACAGCGTCCCGACATCAACCTTAATCCGATCCAGCATGTCCCTTTGCTGTCCTCTCTAAGCGACGCCCTAAGCCGAGGTCCGTACCCCACAGGGGGTGCCCTTAGCGAGTAGTCGCTTAGTTTTAGTTTTATGCCTGGCTGGAGGCCTTAATTTATTGAGGCATCCACAGGAAAGCCCGATTAAGCAGTCGACAACCTCCTATAGGTTGAACTGCGTGATGTCATTCCCCGAAAACAACAAAAACACGGACATCAACCGTCGGCATGACTGCGTTGTACTCTGTTTACATCGATGACACACCTGCCACGCACACCGCAAAACTCACATTGTACGCTGATGACGCCGCGTACACCACCACTTCACTGTTGGCTGACCACGCGGCCATTTAAATGCAGTGCGCCCTGGACGACCTCCCCGACTGGCTCAGTAAATGGAGACTGTCGGTGAACGCAGGTAAAACGTAGGTGGTCATCGTTATGGTACGCGGCCGTGCGAACCCACTGAGCCTTGCGCTCATGGGGACCGAAGTCAAGTGGACCAAGACCGCCGAGTATCTGGGGGTCACACTCGACAATCGGCTCTCCGTGGGTCTGCACGTCTGCTACTCTGTCGTGCGGGTAAAAGTAACTCGCCACCTCCTCCGCCCGGTACTCTCGTCACGCCTCTCCATGTGAGTCAAGCTGGGGATATACAAGACCTATGTATGACCACAGCTCACATACGCCGCCTCAGCTTGGCTCGGCTTCACGGCCGAGACACACAAAAAGAAGCTCCAGACGCAGCAAAATTTTGTGGTGCGTCAAATTACTAATTCTCCTTTCGTCCTTCGTTTCGTGAGGAACGATGTGATCTACAGAGACCTGCGTGTCGAGAGCATCAACGCTTTCTGCACCAAACTGGCGAAAGGGATGTGCGCGGGCATGCTGACATGACGTCTCTGAACAACACCACATCAGGGACACAGAGCCATGGTACGTGCGACCCCCCGACTACAAGCACTTCCCGCGCGACCTTATCGCAGACGTCTCGCAACAATCACCGGATATGACGCCTGAATAAGTCGCTTTCATTCTACACGCGGCCTACTCAATCAGACAAAATCCACACTCATTACATAAGCGCCCGCCACGCGCAAAGCGTGCTAGGTTAATATAGGCGTCAAGCGCGCGGCTCACACACGCACACTACTCCACACTCGCTGAAAAACAACAAAATAACTCACATGAGCGACGTACACACACCGCAAGTCGCTCACTACTCACTACAACGGTACCGGCTCGACCTGGTCACGTTGTTGGGGTCGGGGACAGCATCCACTGTAGGTGAGCGCCAAACAAAACCGACGCCCTCGTTGCTGATCGGCTCTTGCTGGGCCTTCTCTAGGGAATTAGGGATCTCACCTGGCAGGGACCTGGACGCACGGGCGTCGTGAAGAATTTCGGGCGCTCTAACAGTCACATCTCAAAAACACACTTAAAAACCGCAGAGGGGAGGTAAACCCCTGAGCGGTCAGGTGTGCGATAAAGCACCCCCACCCCCTCCTACAAGAGGGGGTAAGAAACCCAATGACGGGTCCCCAATTCTGGGGATAGAGAGACCTACGCCTCGGTCAAGGGGCCATAGAGCTCCGTAATCGATTCCTCACGCCCCCTCCAGGGGCGCAAAGCCGACCACACGGAATTGTCGGGCAGTAGCCCACGAGGCACAACACCCGTCTGGTCGGAGGATCCTCCCCTTCATAGGAAGGATGAGTAAGCTTTACACCCTGTTCCTCATACTTCTATAAATACAACAGAATTATCTCCTAAGCAATAAAAGCCGAATACTATTCTTCACAACATCACTAGCTATGAAACGAGTAGAAAATTAGAAAACCTAATTTACCTCGTCCCAGTTTGCGCCACGCCTTCAGCCGTACTATAGCAGAATTTCTATTTACGCATCCGGGATACCAAAATAGCTGCCGGCAGAGATTCGCTATCGATCGCAAAATGGATGCAGTTTTAAAGCTTTTCTGTCTAAATGTTACTGGAAATACTACTCGCCTTTCATAGTTCTATTTCCTATTTCGTATTTATTGGCTCGCTGAATATTCGAGTTGTTTCGTTTATTCGATTTTATGATTGGCAAGGAATGGCTAATGTCTTTTTGTTTCGACGTTTTTCCTAATAAAGCGTTTGGAGCTTTAGTTGTGAAGTAGGTATAAAAAGTATGATGCACCAAGGGAGAATCGAACATATATACACCATAAGGACTATTCATGCTTGCAGCGTTAGGCCACTATAGTAACGCTTACTAACAGATGTGATCATCATGTGCACGGGATTTTTTTTTCAAATTCCTTGATAGTACCTTCACTGCAGTATTTTGTTTTCAGTGTTTCTTCCATTGAGGAAGGGGAGAGGGGGAGGAAAGCAAATGTAGGCGTTTTATTTATTGAATAATTAGGACCAGTTGAAAGAAAAAACGAAACGTATTTTCCCAGCAGTAGGACAAAAAGAATCATAAAATAGAACGCTTATCGGGAAAATTTTCGTGCAGCATAAGTGACAAGTAAAATACTGACCATCGGAAGGTATAAAATGTCTATGGATAACATTTTTTTTAACCGCTGAATGGGCCTGCTCTTGACCTCGATCACGCCTGATGGAAAGCGATGGATGAGGTTCACGATGGAACGAGCGTGCCTAGAAGGTGCCTGTTCACTCATACTTTGAAGGCAGATGGAGGTATATGTGGAAGGGAATACAAACGATGGCAGAGAGTTCCACACTTCGGCTGTGCGCATAATAAATGGGGAGGAAATGGTAATAGCTTACACGTAAACTCTTATACTAACTTTTTACTTAAACATAACATCACGCCTCGTTTTCCCGAAGGGTTGGGTGTACGTATAGTACACCCACGTTTCGCCAGTTATGTTTAAGTCCCATGTAATAGGGGGCGAGCCTATTTAACTGCCATCATCAACTGCCTAGTCTTTTCCCAACGATGTAGGGGTCGGCTTCCAATGTAACCGGATGCAGCTGAATACCAGTATTTTACATAGAGCGACTGCCTATCTGACCTCCACAACCCAGTTACTGGGTAATACGATACCCCTTGGTAAGACTGGTTGTTAGACTTCCGGCCGACCCGTAACGACTAGATCCACGAATGATAGCCGGGATCTACGGCTTAAAATGCTTTTCGAGGCACGGAGGAGTCTTGGTATGTAAAGATGGTCACCCATCGATGAACCGACCGCGGCAAGCGTAGCTTAACCTGATCGACAGAGCCGTGCAGCTGTTAATATTTAGCCACGCCTATTGCCATCAAGCGGGCACAAATCCAGACTCTGGGCTGCTTTTGAGAAATTCCAGTTAAAAAATTAGAAAAACCCAATAACACTTTGCCTGACCTGGAAATCGAACCCAGGACATCATGCTCAGCAGTAGTGCTTGCGACCACTAGACCAATGAGGCAGTCTAATTTTGTCTCAACAGAGAATGGCGATTCTTAAATAATTTTAAAAAAGTCTTGTTTTTTAAGTACGATAATAAGCTTTGTTTACAGTCAGCTTACTTTGATTAATTATTATTGTCTTCAAAACCTTATACCTCTATAAAACCCGCACTTTAATTTCATTTTTTCAAAGCATACATGTTGCACAGTAATGCAGATTCAGACACAACAGCGCCATTGCGAATATTTGCATAGTAAAAATAAACATGTTTCCAGCCATATTAATGTTTTAATATTCTGTCTCGTTGCGGCATCTGCGGCCGCTGCAAGCGACATCTATCGTAGGATGCTATAACTAAAATATAAGTGCATTCGATAGTGTAGCTGATTTTGTGTGTTTTGGACCTGTTGGGAATGTTTTTGAGATGTTTTTGGAAAGCGAAAAACATGCAATTAGAAGATGTCCAGGTACCTTGAATATTAACGGTTATGTAAATTAGCTTTGTTAAATTTTGGTTAGGTACAATAAAGGAAAATATAATATATGTTAAGAGGCCTGTTACATTTCGTTTTATTCTGAGAAACTGGGACTTCAACAACTTTGAGTTATTGAGTGGTGGAGAATAGTTATTAGTACAGTTTATAGTGGCCTCGCTTTTCGCAATTTTTCCTTATCTATTTAGATAAAGCAAAAATTAGGAAACACGCTTTTCATAAAATGCGCGATGGCATTTTGGCATGGTATTTTTTCGAACTCGTGGATTGAACTACTGTCATAACCAAATGAAATAAAAAAAAAATATAATAATATCTCTTAAATAGTGGTTTAGTTCATAGCGGACTCAGAATTTTGAAATATTATGTATGGAATCACTATAAAAAAAACCCATTCAAAATCATAAAGCTGCTAAAAACACTCAGAATTAACTGTAAATTTCTCCCTACTACATAAATATTATTACGTAAAATTTATACCAGAATAAACGTTAGTTCTTATGAAAGCAAAATTTCGTACTTCAAACAAAAAAATAAATATTATATAAGACTCAAAATAAACATAATTACAACTGCCAGATGCCTACATAATACGATACGTCACCATGCTTCAATACACCTAATCTGGCAGAACGCCGTTTTGTGATAGGCCTCTTAATAACAATATATGACAAGACAATCATCAGCAGCAACAATTTTTGTATGATCTTATTATCTCGAATTGACTGGAGCAATACGAGAAAAGGTCATATCACTGTCAAAATATTACCCAGACAGCAAGCTTGATAGTAAGGCTGTCTACCTAGATGCGCCGCATGCAGCCTACTGTGACATATATTATGTCCTACTGTATGTATGTATATGTCGCAGACAGATTGTAGAATCCGCTGTTTTACAAAACGCCTAGTTGTTTTACAAAACAGCGCCGTTATGTCAAACAACTGAACGAGGTTTAGCGGTTTTACATAATTACTGAACTTTAACATGCCAGATTGTTAACACGTTTTGCGTTTATCAATGCAGCGGGTCAACAATAAGACGTTACGCAAAACAACGTGAAGTGAAACGTCAGATTGTAGATTTTTAGTTCTAAATTTTGAAGCTCGTAGCTCTGTGTGTCATGACAACAATAATGGCGTCCGAAACAAAAATAAATAAAACGAGTAGGTAATGTGAGTGAAAATGATCCTAACTTGAGTAAAAACACTTGATAATTTTAAAATAAAGTTTTCAGAGTTTTATGAAAATCAGTCCAAAAATACTAAATAGCCAAATAACTGCGACCAACTTGGCAGTAGCGCTCACCAGCCGCTGCTGCGGTAACACTCTCGTCGCTCGGTTGGTCAAAGTTCTTACCTAACCTAACCTAAACCAATTGGTCAGAGAGCCTTACCTTAGTTATTGCAACCGATTCGGCATAAGAAGCCACACCAAACTCTTATTGTAACTGCAGATAAGCCATTCTGCAATACGTTTAAACGTGGTTAGCTGTATTGTAAAACGTAACGCAACGGCAAGCCAGCTAAACATCAATCAGCCGTAATAGAAAAAAGCGCCTTTATGTGTTTCGGCTAGCCGTTTTGTATTACGTCGTATTATAAAATTCGGCTGCGACATAATATATGTAATATTTTTAAGTCACCAGAACAGACTGGTATCCCGATTATTACGAAATTTTGTTCGGCTCAGGAATAGCACCCAGGACCTCGCGATAGACAACCTTACGACCTGGAGGTAGACCACCACCTCTTAACGCAGTATTACTGTAATCTTACTTCAGTGTGGGAAAGAGATGGAGCTAGACGTCCTGTATAGCTCCATCTCTTTCTCACACTGAAGTAACATTAAAATAATACTGCTTTAAGAGGTGGTGGTTGGCCCCCTGTAGAACTACAAACCTATCAATTTAATATTACGGAGATTACTCACAAACATACTCAATATTGATTGCAAACAAAAATAAATGTCTGCAACTTATGAGTAAATAAATTCTAATAAGAATCCCCTAAGTGCTCAACTGTCAAACACGTAAAAAGTTCTCGATAGAAGTAAGTAAATAATTCTGTAATGCTCATTTTATGTTAGTTTTATTGAAGGTTAGACGATTAGCTTATTGAGTCTGATTTTTGTTTATGTTTGATTTAATAAAAATAGTTTAGATTTAATGTCAAATGACTGTCACTGAATGTCATTGACTTTCAATAAAGGCAGTTCACATGAACACAGACATAAGCGGGTTTTCTTTTTACTGCGTCAGAAGGGGGTTATATTAGGCCAACTTTTAGTAAGTGCAAATATTTTAAGAATAGATTCAGTAACTTTTAAGATAAACATTTCTTGAAAATAAATAATAAATTTATATAGTTCGTTCATATTTTATGTCAAAAGACAGTCAAACAAATAGTTTTTTGACAGCTGCGCGTACAGATAACACAAATCCGGCGGCGCGCGGCGTGCGATTCGATGCCGATGTAACGTAATGTTGCCATTTTAAATATTGTATTTATATAAACATTTTAGATTTAGGTATTGTGTTTATTTTGTTTCTTTTCAATTTCACTGAATGCTGCACCGGCTGACGTCATCGCGTCAACGCCGGCTGTCGCTGAAAACCAGCGCTGGGGCCCTGTCTCGCATAGGGTGGCAGCATTATGCTGAGCAATAGCCGTTTTGCGTGGATGTGACGCAAATTTTCCCCCCAACTTGTTTCTTTCTGTGTTTGTGTTCTTTTTTTGCGTCGTGTTTAGCGCAAATAAACGTATTTTCTTTCTTTTCTTTCTTATACGCTAGTTTCCAAGAAAAACTCCAAAAACCATTTTGTCTAAAAAGTCAAATTCAACACCCCGAATCGCGGGGTTAACGCACTCTCTAGGCAGATAACAAATTTCGCCCCCGCCGCCCCCGCCTTGCTCGGCCGGCATTGACGCGGGAGCAGATTTCAGTTCGCCAAAATCATTTCACTGAATTGTGCGTGTCGTTGCACGGAAATTTTCGAAATGCCGTATCGGTATTCATCCCAAGAATACATGAATATGGCTATTTGCTATCACGACGCAGGTGAAATAATGTTGCGGGCACAAGAACTGTACGCCCAGAGATTTGGACGAGTGGTTAATATTCGCACCATTCTTGGAGCCGTGTAGCGCTTCAGAGAGAGTGGCAGCTTCCAGCCTCGTCTTATTGACTTGGAGAGGCCACGATACCTAGTGCAGCTTGAAGAGGAGGTGCTGGATTTCTTCCACCGGCACCCAGTGGCGAGCACCGAAGACGCTGCCCATGTTTAGCGTAAACCAGAATTACGTGTAGCGGCTCTTGCGCAGCGAAGGTTACCATCCATTTCATTCGGCTCCTGGAGTTGCTGCCTGAGGATTACGCGCCGAGGGTCGAGTTCTGCCGTTGGCTGCTGCGGAACCCTACGTATAACGTGCTGTGGACGGATGAGTGCACGATAACGCGCGCGGGACTATTTAATGTGCATAATGCGCATTACTAGTGCGAGTACAGTCCACGAGTGATTCGGCCGGACCACTTCCAACATAAGTGTAAATCTGTTAATGAATTTTGACTTTTAAACAAGCCAAGTTAATGCAGAACGTTAGTTAAGTTGTTAACTTTTTTACATTAATTCAGTACTAGGTAAATGAAAAAAAATAGCGAGTAAGTCAATATTTGTCGCAAATAATGTGAATGTCAGTGTTTAAATAAAAAAATAAAAAATAATTGGTGAGTTTTATTTATTGACAATTTACCTACTCACTTGCAACAGGTGCAAGCGGGCGGAGAGTCCGAGCGATGACGTAATACCGTGACCAACGTACCCCGGGTTTTTACGCAGGACAATTGAGTCGGTATTACAGAATGCTTTTAAAAATATTGTTATTTTTGTGTTAGAAAAACTGAAAAAAAAACTAACCTGAATATTTGAAAAAAAAATGCCAGGGCCGTATTTCTATCGTATAGTTAGATGTTCTGTTTAAATATTTTCATTTACTAAAAGTTGACCATATACAAGGTGTAACATAATTAACGCACAACCTCTTAAGGGGTCATTGTACTCATCATTATGAACAACTTTTACTATGGGACCAAACCTGAAAACCCAAAAAAAAAATAATCAGCTGCTCCCTTCATTTATGTTCGCATAACTCGTCAAAATGTAGGGAACAGCAGATTTTTTTTTCGCGATTTCAGGTTTGGTCCCAAAGTAAAAGTTGTTTATAATAATGAGTACAATGACCCCTTAAGAGGTTGTGCTTTAATTATGTTACACCTTGTATAAACGCGTGTTTGTACTATAGCACCGGGTAAAAACAGTATTCCTATAATAATGATCGCGCTATTTGTTTCATTATTGTCCGTTTTCACTATAGTTATCAACTTTGTTTTATTTTATTTTCCAGGAGAAATAAAATGTAATGAAATTGAATTGTTTATTCTGTAAATAAAATAGAATGCATTTATTTGTCAGAATATTGTACAAAGCTGTTATATCGGAATCGATTTTACACATCATATTATTAAAATACTGCTTCGTTGGTCTAGTGGACGCAAGCGCAACTGCTGATCATTAGGTCCTGGGGGCCAACCACCACCTCTTAAAGTAGTATTATTTTAATATTATTTCAGTGTGAGAAAGAGATGGAGCTATACAGGACGTCTAGCTCCATCTCTTTCCCACACTGAAGTAATAATAAAATAATACTGCTTTAAGAGGTGGTGGTCTAACTCCTGGGTTCGATTACCAGTGTAGTGGTATGGTACCCACACACATGCATACTTGCGAGCTCAAGTACCTGTGACGTCGCACGTCTGAGTATTTTACATGGAGCAACTGCCTATCTGACCTCCACAACCCAGTTACTGGGTAATACGATACCCCTTGGTAAGACTGGTTATCAGAATTTCGGGCTTGTGACGACCCGTAACGACTGCTAAAGATCCATGAATGAGACCAATGACTTAACGTGCTTTCTGAGGCACGGAGAGGGTTTTGGTATGTAAAGATGGTCACCCATCTACGGACCAATCGCAGCAAGCTTGCGGCTGTTACTATCTTATATACTTAGCCACAGGCCCCTCATACATACATAGACTGCTAAAATCATAACCCTTCCTGGCTTTGCCATGGTCAGGTAAAAAACAAGATGGCGGCGTTATTTCCAATTTTGGCGCCAAAATATTATTTTACAACTCTATCTCTTCACTCGAAATCTACCCATAAGTTGTTTTTCAACTAAAACTCGAAACAGCTGGTTGACACTTCCCGTGACCCAAAGGCTGGCATTTACCTTGGCCAGAGGCTAAGCATTGCCATACAACGAGGCAATGCCGCCAGTCTCTTGGGTACATTACCAGTCGACAGCGATGCGGAGGAATTTTTCGACACCATGTTTTAGTTACGGTAGGTTAATTTTAATAATTAAAGTTGACACATTGACATAATTGCACTTGTTACAATCAAAACTATTAGGTGTGATATACTAAATATGTCCTATCATATACAAAAAGCAAATATTACCACGTTCGTCCCTGAATCCGAGCAAACAAGCTCATTCACTGGCTTTCCAAATAAGCTACTTTATTCCCAGCACCGTGTCGACGACCAATGGATTATTTAGTTCAGCTATTTGTGAACAGACTTCGCGCTTAATATTCAGGTGGGAAGATAGTGGTTTGTAATTATGATTTAGTGGAACCTATATGATTGTAATGATTGCGTAGACAGTGTCATAGGGAGAGCTTAATATGAAGTCTGTTCATTAAGCCATGGCGCACACTATGCGACTTGCGATTGCTACAGCTCGGCGATTAAACGCAACAACAGGCTGCTGCTGACAATTTTCTTATACTTTGTTCAATACTCCACACACTTGGCGTCGAGTTGCAGAGTCGCAAAGACAGACTAGGAGTCACTGGCACAGTGGTGTATGATTGTCATCATTGGTAAAACAGAGTTAAGCGACAGCATTTCATATGTTCGTTAAACGCGGCGTATTACCGCATGCAATGTTGTTAACTGGCGGGCCTTTAAATACAATATTGTTATTAAACGATCCTGTGTCTGTGGGCACAGATAACACTTATGTCCTAGGTTCGTGTACTGGCTATTTCATTCTGGCGAAATGTGTGGGGTGTAGCCTCTACACCTCCGCCTATGATCTCTGCCTACCCTTGTATAGACGTGATGCTGTATTATAATCATTTTATTACAGGCGTTTTATTTTGCCGCGCGTCAAAAAATAAAACCAGTCTGTCAACGCCTTTATGACAGAATGCAGAAGGAAAAACAAACGTGACAGCCAGTGACAGCTTATGTATATGCACAGGTAGCATAGAACACTCCTTACCGGAGATAGGTAGGTAGAAATATAGGGCGGGCAGATGTGCATTTGCTAATGCAATATGATTGTAACTTGCAATAATACATCACTGTCTATGTGTCAATGCCTGACAGCCAGTGATGGCTGAAAGTTTTGATTGATTGTATGATGCTTCTGTCTGTTTTCATTTGTGGTTGTGTTGTGTGTAAAAACAAGAAAGACTTGGGTATATTTCCATTAAATGTATTCTTGAAATAAAACGATCAAATACAAAGAATAAGGCAATTCTTAACAAAACGCAATATATCTAGTCTCCTTCGTCACCACCTTCCTCTTCTTCATCGAATTCACCTTCTTCCTCGGCCGTGGCGTCCTGGTATTGCTGGTACTCTGATACCAGGTCATTCATGTTGCTTTCCGCTTCTGTGAACTCCATTTCATCCATTCCCTCGCCAGTGTACCAATGCAAGAACGCCTTGCGTCTGAACATAGCAGTGAACTGCTCAGAGATACGTTTGAACAACTCCTGGATAGCCGTCGAGTTTCCAATGAACGTCGCAGACATTTTCAAACCTCGTGGTGGAATGTCGCATACAGCTGTCTTCACGTTATTTGGAATCCACTCCACAAAGTATGATGAATTCTTGTTCTGAATATTCATCATCTGCTCGTCCACCTCTTTCATTGACATACGGCCTCTGAAGACAGCCGCGACAGTCAAGTATCTTCCGTGGCGAGGGTCACAAGCTGCCATCATATTTTTAGCGTCAAACATCTGTTGGGTCAGCTCTGGAACAGTCAGAGCTCGGTACTGCTGGCTTCCTCTAGACGTCAGCGGGGCAAATCCTGGGATGAAAAAGTGCAAACGAGGGAATGGAACCATATTCACAGCCAGTTTCCTCAGATCAGCATTCAACTGGCCAGGGAATCGAAGACAAGTGGTGACGCCCGACATAGTCGCTGATACCAGATGGTTTAAATCCCCGTAGGTCGGTGTGGTTAACTTGAGAGTACGGAAACAAATATCATAAAGGGCCTCGTTGTCGATGCAGTAAGATTCATCAGTGTTTTCTACCAGCTGATGCACAGACAAGGTAGCATTGTAAGGTTCCACTACAGTATCTGACACTTTGGGCGATGGTACTACACTAAAAGTATTCATAATACGATCTGGATACTCCTCTCGAATCTTCGAGATGAGAAGGGTTCCCAAGCCAGCGCCTGTGCCTCCTCCCAGAGAATGTGTTAGCTGGAAGCCTTGAAGACAGTCACATCCTTCAGCCTCTTTTCTGACCACATCTAGGACAGAGTCTACTAATTCGGCGCCTTCCGTGTAGTGTCCCTTGGCCCAGTTGTTTCCTGCGCCCGACTGCCCGAAGACGAAGTTGTCAGGTCGGAAGATTTGTCCGAAGGGTCCCGAGCG
Source organism: Fissipunctia ypsillon (assembly GCA_947568875.1). NCBI lineage: Eukaryota > Metazoa > Arthropoda > Insecta > Lepidoptera > Noctuidae > Fissipunctia > Fissipunctia ypsillon. The sequence goes on from OX387667.1 coordinate 6,694,661, forward strand.
CACGGAGTCCATCGTGCCGGGCTCTAGGTCGACGAGGATGGCTCGAGGAACGTACTTGCCGCCCGTTGCTTCATTGTAGTACACGTTGATGCGCTCCAGCTGAAGATCGGAGTCTCCATGGTAGGTTCCAGTGGGATCAATACCATGCTCGTCGGAGATAACCTCCCAGAACTGAAATAGATGATGAATGTCAGTGTCAAATACTAGATTTATGTTGACAGATTACGTGATTGAATCGAAATAATTTCGATGGCTTTAAATTTTGCACTAAATTAGCGGGACTGTGTGAGGGGTTTTTATGGTGTACATAATAAAGAGTATTGTATATATCTGTCTCGAGTCTAGTTTTTGGGAACATAGACATTTTATTAGGTACGAAATAGAAACACGCACAGTAAGATTACGTCGATTTCGTATCCAACTACTTGGCAATTTGCCCGATATGCTACATAATGTTAATAAATAATATTCTTACCTTAGCACCGATTTGGTTGCCGCATTGGCCAGCTTGTATATGAACTATTTCCCTCATTATTAGTATTAAAACTTAGAACAAATATCTTTCAATGCACACCGACCGTATATGAACTGTCTGCGACCTACTAGAATGATCGCCTAAAAACAAATGCGTTGTTCGAAACTGTAGCCGTCAGATTTCAAATAATATTTTATTTAAATTCTAGTTAATATTTTAGTTTGATATGAAAACTTTTTTGTTTTCAAGAAGTATTTTTGAAAATAGTTTGGCTATTCAAAAAATATTTAGGACCTGTTTCAGTGCCCGTAGAGGCACTATCTAGCAAGTAATGTCAACCATATCTTATCCGGAGGTGCTTAAATAATTATGGCCAATCAACGTAATTTATGTGTACAGTTTGCACGATTACACACCAGGACCTTTCGGCCAAATCTTTGACTTCGTCGACGATAATTTCGTCTTCTGGCAGTCGGGTGCAGAAAACAACTGGGCTAAGGGACACTTTACGGAGGAATAATTTGCCAGATAAGAAGTCAACCATAGGATTAGATCAGTCATCGATCGGATCGGATCGGATCGGTCGGGTCAGGTCGTATAAGTCATCTGGAGGTTATGCAAAATTGGTCATCATCAGCATAATTTTTAAGTAAATGCAAGTTTATTGGTAAAGCCAGATGCCATCTGATCTTTATCAGATTTGTTATAGAATAGAATAGAATTTCTCTTTTTTCAAGTGACCAGGACTCAACAATACTGTTAGTAAGACTTACGACTATGTAAGTAAGTACAGACATGAAACAAACAAAACACGAGGAAAACTAAACAAGAAATAATGGCCGATCACTGCTGTGACATCCCATGAGAGGCGGCACAACAGAGACCCACATACAAACAGTCCAGGCGACTCGCAACCATGTCTAAGACACTATTGGAGCTGCTCCATACCCTGCGCACCAGGGAAGCGCACCTTTTACGCATCGTTGTGTAAAAGCAATCCACATGCGCATCTGCGAAAATCCCCGAAGCACTACAAAAACGGGGCAGCTCCACCAGCTTCCTAAACACGTTGTTATATTGGACGCAGAGAGCACTGTACGATCTTTGCGTATATATTTAGCCCACAGGCTGCAGTTGTAGAAGGCAGTACGCTCGAAAGAGCGTGAATTTAACTGGAAGTGAGCATCGTGCAAACCTGCGAGCCAACAAGTTCGCTCTAACCGACAGCGCCCTCCTGTTCAATGGCAGCTTGAAGAAGCTAGAATATTTTTAGATTCATACATTCTCACTCAATCTTATATAACTTTGCTTGCATAAGAAATATTGCAGTGCAAAATCTGGGCCAGGGCCACACGTAGAGGCCACGACTCAGCATGCAGCTTAGACTCCTGAATTAGATGGAATCTGCGTTACTAGAGTCAGTGGTTCTTCTCAATTAGGTGCTCATTTATGTTATTTAAGCTATGTAATCAGGCGTTACTTTGCAGAAATCGCAACAACTTAATAACGACTTATAAGTTTTGCGGGCGGGTGGTGCTGTATTCTGTATACCTGGATCTAGTTATTGCGCAATTAAAACTGAATATTTTTACATTTCACTGTGCTTATTTATATTTTAAGTGTTTTCTATGTATGGATTGTGTGTATGATGATATTAAGTTCAGGAAAGCAGTGAACTCTGCAGAGATTGACCGCCTCATCACGTATAGAAGAAAATTGGGATAAGGATGTGACTTTAACCACTGCTGCATATCTTTGCTTGTGCCAATCCCCACGTTTCTGTCCCAGCCTCATCTTCACGTTGATGTGTGATCATCCTATAATTTTCCCGCTGTTGGGACACAGGCCACCTCTTTCTATAAGAGGGACTGGGCCGTAATCCACCACGCAGCCCCAGTGCGGGTTGGTGGATGTCACATGTCTTCGAATTTTTTGTTCTAGGACATGCCGGTTTCCTCACGATATGTTTTCCTTCACCGTTTTGAGATGATGATGTACATACCTGCCTACTACTTAGTGTAAAGCGTGATTTATATTTGACGAGAAGTACTCGTAATTTTACGCTACGGTAATTATAATTATTAGACCAGTGGGTTAGTTTCTGATTTTGTAATACCTTTTAAGCTACCTTTAGGGTTGAAACAACTGATGGCATAAAAGGGAGGATGGATAAATTAACATTTGGTATTGGGATGAAAGCCGGGAAGAGAACATTTGGATATGTATTTTGCATGTTTGGGCCCTTATAATGTTGGCTTGGCTTAAATGGTAAAAACTATCAATTAAATAGTTAAAAATTACGTTGCTAGGGGGATTTTTAGATAGTTAAGTAGATATAACTACTTTTATGATCCATCAGATGCGATGAGTTCAGGGGTCAATCTCTTTTAAATTTTTCCACTAATATTATAAACAGGTAAAAATTATTTGTTTGTTTGTAAGAAGTAATCTCTGGTACCTGACCCGCGGGGCAATTGCGTAACATACTTACAGTAGGAATCGGTTTCATTGTGACAGTTCAACAACATTCATTGCTCTATTTACGTTGTTGAGTAGACAAATTGTTCGAAGTTAAGAAGCAATGGATTTAGCAATATGCTTCAATATGATTCAGATTCTGATTAATAGTGCGTTATAGTGCCGAGTGCTTACAAAAATTGTTTCTCTAATAGAAAGCTACACTCTTGCCAAATGCTATAGGATAATACCATGTCTGTTATGGTATAGTATACTGAGTTCCACGTGGATGAAGGGCAGAAGGTAGCATTCAATAATAAAAAGCCTGATTCCCAAATCCAAGCCAAACTTTATCACGAAAATGCTTCGTACCGTCAAAAGCAGATAATTGTTAGTACGTACATTATAAGGTATTATCTCCTAAAATCGCTCAAATAACTGATGCACAGGGGAATTGACGGAATAAACCGGACACGTTCACGCTTGCGTCGAATATATGCCACATTTCACCCCTGTTTTAATGAAAACCCGTATTTGATAAAAGCTTTGTGTATTTAAGCATTGAAATATGGAGGATATTGTGAAGGTTTATTTCCTCTACAGGAATTATTCAATATAATTCTGAGTACAGGTAAATATTATTTATAATTGAATGCACCTCATACTACTAGGCTTATTATTCTGATAAAATTATGTACCGAAAAATATTGATCCCCGGTGTCTCCTCGAGGCGTCAGCAGAATTCGGCAGGGTAAGGGCTCCCACACAAAACTGCGAATTCGCATTGCAACGCAGTTTTGTGTGGGAGCCCTTGACCTGCTGAATCTGCTGAAGCAAAAAGGTGTCCCGGGGTTCAACAGGTTGGATAATTTTCATTGCTAAGTAAAATCTGAAAATTTAATCATACATCCATTTTTTCATCTTGATAAAGTCTCGGCAGTAAAATATCTGCTGATATTTACCAACGCTAATATTTTTAGTGTATGTACCTACTCCTTTTTTTTTTGGATGGGAAATCATCAAATGACTTGTCCCACTCTGGGCGGAGCGGGGGCGTGTCAGACTTTTACTGACTAAAACCCACCCGTGTTCCTTCTGTTGCCTGTGCCGGGGCCACGGTAACTCTTTCGAACATCCCGCAACCCTGGCTGACATCGGCTCTAGCGGACCCCTTCAATGGTGCTGACATCTCTTTAAGGCGCGCGTGGAACACAACGCGCCGTCGACTCGGGCCTGGTCCTTACCGGACGGCGAGCTACCCATTGCTCGTCGTCCTTGACTGTACTCCTGAGCACACACCGTACAAATGCCCGCTGATACCTTATCTCTTGGCTTCCAACACCTTCGGCCTTCGGTGATCGGTCTTTTGACAGTATCGTCTTTCGGGGCGGCACACAAAAATTCTACCTGGTTTCTTGAGTACTCTCAAGGGAGCGAACTCCCTCGAGGGTGTTCGTTGTGCGGTGGGTGAGCGAGCAGAGGTGGTGGTGATAGCTGTTGTTGATGGCTTTATCGTGTCTCATTAGTTAAAGGTTTCTTGGTTAAAAAGATTAAATTAATTAATCTTTTTTATCTAATTAGATAGGTATACACAAAGTAAACATTACGAAAAGTAATAACGGGGGAAAATATTATAATAAGTATTAAATATTTTGTAGTTTAAAATGTATCTTTATGTTATGTTTAATCTGGTGTACAATAAAATATATATAAATAATAATAATATAAATAAGTTTTTTCACAAGGAGAACGGAATCTCCTATCTTTTAATACGGACCCCTAATAGTGACCTGCATTACTCTATAAGTAGCAGCATTTTACATGAGGGCGTCATCGTGACCCACTAGCCTCGTTTGCCTTTTAGAAGAACGCAGAAAGATACGGTATTCATACACGTGACGTCACGTAGTCGCCACGTAGTCGCCACGTAGTCTTCACGTAGTCTTCACGTGTCCCTAAAGGGTTGGACAAGTTGACTTTCTGATATAAGTGTATGCAGGTTTTAAGTCTAATACATTACTAACATAATAAATCTCAAGCATTTGTATGTTTTTTTTATTTTTATTTTTTGATTAAACGCGCTAATCTCTGGAACTGTTAGACGGATTTGAAAAAATCTTTTTCTATTTGATAGCCGAATTTTCGAGGAAGCTTATATGTGGTTTAATATCACGCTACGACTCTTAGGAGCCGAGTAAAAATAATGCTATAAGTAATCTATAAATAATCCAATTTCTTTTCAAACTAACCGGCACAGCTAGTACCCAATATGATAGCGGGTCTATTGTATTGAAAATATATATGTGTAGGTACAGGGGTGAGAAGTGGAGCTTATCAAGATGAATAGCGTCATCTCTTATTACCCGATTACAGCAAAGCCGAAGGAGGGTTATTCTCAACGTAACAATTTAGAAACATAAATACAGGGTGTAAGGGACAGCCCTCCGCAGAGTGACGGGGTGGGTTCAGTATATCATACTAAGACGACCGGTACATGAAATTATCTCAGGAACGTTATGGGAATCCAATAAACCTGATTTATGTTATTACCTCACACGCAATGTATCGTTACCGTGGTAAAACGCGCGTAACAAACGGCAGTGCAGCGACACAGCAGCGAGCCTTCGGCCGCCGAATATTTCAACATCCATTGCTGATTTTTTGATTTTAGCTATTTTATTTACATTAATGTAGTGCTGCGTACAGATAATGTAATTTTATATTGAAATAAAGGAATAGTAACTGAAAATACGATAAAAAAATTAAAATTTTCCTAAGAATATTTCCGGTGCAATATGATTCAAAATAAGGAGCTGAATGCGCCCTGTTAGTTTGCGGAGGGCTGTCCCTTACACCCTGTATAGAAATGGCTTTAACGCTTTTCTATACGGACCCTAGTCTACCAAAATAACCATTGTTTTTTCTAATGCCATCATCAAATTTTACCTTTTGATTGCCTTGTTCGTCTAGTAGCCACAAGAACGACTATTGAGTGTCGGGGTACTGGGTTTGATTCCCAGGTCGGGACAAGTGTTACTGGGTTTTTCCCGCTAGTACTCAGAAATAGGCTAACTTTTGGATTTGTGTCCATTGGTTTAGTCTGATTTTCGGCCTTTCATTCTGAGTACCTAGTCAACTCATTTCCCGTAATGACTTATTGCATAAAACATAGCGCCAAAACACCGTTAACTATAAAAACACAAATTCCTATCACTACTAGGGGCCAACCACCACCTCTAAAAGCAGTATTATTTTAATGTTACTTCAGTGTGAGAAAGAGATGGAGCTATACTGGACGTCTAGCTCCATCTCTTTCCCACACTGAAGTAAGAATACAATAATACTGCTTTAGGAGGTGGTGTTCCTAGCTCCTGAGCCTGACGTGATTTCCGTAGGTACGTCTTTTTCGAGTGACCATTGAAAATCAGCGCTGCGCTGTGGGTCCCTCACAGCACAGCATCATGCTGAGTGGAACCCTTCTTGTCACAGTCATGACGTGCAGCTGCCGACTATTTCTGTTTTGAGCTCGTGGTTATAATGTGGATCTATTTTGTTTTACTTTTCTGATTATTCTTATGTTTTTGTATGCACGTGTTTCTGTGACAAATAAACATATTTTTCTTTCTTTCTTTCTATTTTAGATAAAAACCGTGTCAAATTTCAGTGAATTAGTCACAGTAGGCGCGGCGTGTCTGAATAGTGTATGTGAGTGTCCGGACGCTCGGTCGGGCCTTTGGCTTAGCCGGCCGCGAGACACGATATAGAGTGGTTAGCACCGCCATAGAAAAATAAGTATTGTATATATTTACATAGCATAACATCACGCCTCGCGCCTGTATTCCCCGAAAGGTTTGGCAGAGGTGTACCTATAGTACACCCGCGTGTTGACAGTTATGTTTAAGTCCGATGTAATAGGGGCGAGCCTATTGCCATCAACCGGACACAAATCCAGACTCCGGATCGCTACTGAGAAATTCCAGCTGGAAAACCCAATAACACTTTGCCCGACCCGGGAATCGCACCCAGGACCTCATGCAATAGCGTTTGCGACCACTAGACCAACGTGACAATCATTCATATATCAGTAGTCAATTTATATATTAATTCGTCGAATCGAATCGAATCGAATCGAATCGAATCGAATCGAACAGAACAGAACAGAACAGAACAGAACAGAACAGAACAGAATAGAATAGAATAGAATATTCTTAAATACAGTTAGTTTATTTTTGAAAGTTGTTACTGGTTCCTCTTACACACCACAGACTAGGTACCTGTAGTATTTTTGTCTGTTTTTTTTTTGTCTTTTAAAAGATCGCGTTAGACCGGCCATTGTGTCACCCTATGTAAAACTTCTACATTTAGGTATATCTGTAATTTTTATGGTGTACATAATAAAGAGTATGCTATCTACATATCTATCTATAAATACGAGTACCTACCGTGTGAAAGATAATATGGCTTTAAAGAGGGTGCTTGCTGAAATGACAACTAAAAAAACCTGGCCAAGTGCGTGTCGGTATTTTCTTAAATTATTTTAAAACTATTTATTGCGCGTTTTTTTATAATTATAAAAAATATATCCAATACCCCCACAATAAGCCGTTTCATTTGATATGTCACACGGTATAGTTCGCAAAACTTTTTTTTGATTTTCTTATTTGCCCCCCAAATGTGACTCCCATATTCAAAATGAATTTATTTACGTCACACGTCCGTGTTTGGGTCACAGAAATTGATATCTACATGTACCTTTCAATTTAATCGATCCATTAGATTCGGAGCAAATTGGCTGTGACTGACAGACACACGAGTGATCCTATAAGGGTTCCGTTTTTTTTTCATTTTGAGGTACGGAATCCTAAAAAGATGTATGAAAACAGAAGACATACAGCGCCGACTACAAATAAATTGGGAGAAAGATGGTGATGATGTTGATGACAGTCACAGGTAAAAGAAAAAGAAGAAAAAGAGCAGAAGTGAGCCTGCGTGCCACAAAGCCGAACACACCGGTGTACCATGGAAGAACTGAACATCTATACATCGTAAGGACTACTCTTGCTTGCAGCGCTCGGTCGCTATAGTAACACTAGCTAACATAGATCATACAAGCAATGAGGGGTCATTGTACGAAATTCTTTCTGCTTCGCGACCGGACTTTAGTAGGTATACCAAATGACTTCTCCCGCTCTGGGTGGAGCGGGAGGGCGTGTCAGACTTTTACTGACTAAACCCACCCGTGTTCCTTCAGTTGCCTGTGCCAGGGCCACGGTAACTCTTTCGAAAATCCCGTGACCCTTGCTGGTAGTAAGTATACCTACTGTTACTTGAACTAACAAGCCAACTCTGTATTTATAGGACTTGAAGATACCCTTCAAAGTCCTCAAAGTTTTACTGGTATTTGAATAAAGTTTGACTTAATTTCTTTTAGCAATATTTTTCCACAAAATAGATTGTTGAAAAGATACCTAATTCAATATTTAAACACCTCTTCGTTTCCATAAAGCATAACACTATTTTAACCAATTTTAACCGTCGCGTCGTCGGTTACAAATGCCTGGCCTTCAAAAGTTTATACGAACACAGACGAAAAAATACGAAGCACAAAATGTTAAATTTTTAAAATAAAGCAATTAACACCTCCATACATGTCCTCAATTACTCGAGTGGGCAATTTCAGGAGGCTGAAAGTCAGCGAGGTTCGCGCAAAAGCCAGTCATCTGATGTGTAAATGATGTGCCTACAAACACCCTCTCCCTCACACACACACCATCTCAGACACACCCATCCCTCTCTCACACGCTCCATGACCTTTTAGACAGGGTGTGTTATAAAGAATTATACAGGGTGTAACTAACAGGGAATCCTTTAGTTCCATTCAAAAAGCAAGTTTTAATAGCTCTACAAGGATTTTGCTATAACATTTTTGGTTTCATGTTCTCCTAATTCGTTATGGTTCTGAGTACGCGTTTGTAAAACTATAATAATTATTTGAACATATGGTTTTGACTGAGAAAAAGTTTGGGAGTAACGTTTTATGTTGTAAGTTGTATTAAACTGGGAGTAGTTTACGAGTTCGTTAATTTGTGGGATAAACACTATATTGCGTGATAATCTGCCAATTAACCAGCGTGTATCGTTTTATAGTGATTTAGTATTTTGCACGTATTACCGTTTAGTTGTGAGAAGGTCACCTCATGACTATGACATATTTGGTGAGGAACCAATTCGGTATGTTAAGTAAAAATGTCCTACGCTGATTCCAAAACCATTTCTAGCTTTTAGGTTTCGTAACCTTATTTTTCTATTTTAAGCACTTAAAATTATAAGATGGAGCTTATTTTAACATAAACACATGAAAACACTTGACTTTTATTTGGCCTCCAAATGACGTCAAAAAGTAGACAAATTAGGACTACAGACCGTTCACTATAACTTGTCCTTTGCCGTCATGTTGGCACCATTGCTTTTATGCGTATACCGGCAATCAGTAGTGCCAACATTACGGCAAGGGAAAAGTTATAGTGAACGGTCTGTACTTTCGGTGTCTCCCGTGATAAAAAAAAATCAAGTCATATAATGTCTAATTTAAGGATGACCATAATTATAATGCAGTCATGCGAAAAATCTGGTCTTTGAATCGATTCAAATCAAACGTTGAAAATCATTTCGCATAAAAAATAAAATCCTGAAGCCTGAATGATATGTATGATCGTTAATCAACATAGCGACAGGTAGCTTACAGAAAATCCATTATCTAAAAAAATAATTTAATGAATGAAATCATTTGACCTATTTTGTAACTATTGTACATTGGTACTTATGGTGTTAGAAACTTGCAAATATAACTGCTATCAAACTCAAACTCAAAGCATTTATTTCAATTAAACCAATTACAGGCACTTTTGAATTGTTAAAGAGTCAGTCAGTTAGTCAGAAAATTGAAGCTAGTCGCTCATTCCAAAACGTAGATCTCTATGGAGAAGAATGGGCAAGAAACTCCATGAACATTCTTTTAAATCAAAATTATTACAAAATCCTCGGTACATTGTTCTTGTTGCTTCTATATGTGAGAACTATGTTAAAAATAAATAATTAAAAACAATTCAAAATATAAGATTAAAAATAAGCCCTGGCAGTTAAGAGATGACCAGTCTCCACTGACGGCGCCCGTTCACGAACATGACGCGTGGATCAGCACCATCCAGCTCAACCATTTTGTAGGGAACCGAATGATCCAACACACGCGCCACCATCAGCGAGACATTTAAGTGAACATGACATGAGCATATTTATTGATTGGTTTGTTATTTTATTAGTTTAGAAATAAATCATTCACAGTCGTGCACCACTGTGCACTCGGGAAGGCAACACAAGCCAATAATACAAGGCGTGAGGTGGTTTTATTTTATTTTTGCGAAAATGATGCGTTGTTGTGTTACTAAATACTCGGAAATTGGAGTCCACCATTTCCCGAGAGACCCTAAAATTAGAAGATGGTGGCTTAAAGCTATTCGTAGAGATGATTTATAAATTAAACAGAGTAGAAACATTTTGAAGAAAGTGACTTTGAGGATATATTTATGGTTTTAAATTCTAACACTTTCCATATCATTTACTTGATTTAAAATATTGAAATCACCGAAAATAACGAAATAGCGAAAGAAAAGTAAACTCATGTCTGAACGAAATGTCAAACTTATTGTAGGCCGTGGGGACCTAGCTATGATCACGCCATCTACAATTAGCTTTGCCCGACCTCCCCCTTGGTATATATTACACACCTAGATACTTTCCGTCTTCACTCGACAAAACAACTAAATTCGAAATTCTAACGACTAGTAAGGACAGATTAGTAATCCAAAATAATTAACTATAATCGATGAACTGTAATCGAGTTACTAATTTTTATAATTGATTATCGATTTAAAGTAGTAAGTAAATGTTCGATTATCCCCACCTCTAGTTTCATTTGTCCAACTGTCGTGTCATGCTTGAAGTTTTTGATGTCAAGCAAGAAACGTCAAATTTAGGATTTTTATTATTGTGTTATTCGTGGCAAAGATATTGAACTCTTCAGCCAACTTTTCGAAGTAAAATTTAGATAATTTATTTAAAATTAATGATTGCTTGGAAAACCAAAATATTGAAATTAGTTGCTTAAAATAACTGAATATATAAATTAAAAATATTAAAAAAAATACCTGAAAAAAACTTTACATACTGAATTGTGGTATTCCTCATCAAGTTCCTTGTGATTGTTTTAAACAGATGTTAAATTATCTATTGTTTTCAAACACGGAATTTACGAATATGAAGACTCACATTATAGCAGGTTTGTTTCAGCATACTTTTATGTTTAACATCTAGCCTATCTTCCATAATAAGTATTTGAGTGGTTTCAAATTATTATAATAATTATTATTAAAAGCCTGTGAAGTCCCACTGCAGGGCAAATGCCTCCCTACTCTCTTTCCATTTCTCTCTGTTTAAAGCTGCTAGGGACCAGTTCTTGTTGACGGAATTTCAAATTGCATACCTTTATTAATTTTCTTACTATAACATAACATCACGCCTGTAATCCCCAAAGGGCTGAGGTGTACCTATAGTACACCCATATTTCGCCGGTTATGATTTTAAGTTCCATGTGATAGGGAGCAAGCCTATTGCCATCAACCGGGCACAAATCTAGACTCCAGGCTGCTACTGAGAAATTCCGGATGGAAAAACCCAATAATACTTTATAAGACAACACGCATAAAATATCACGCGAATAATTTCTGTGGATACGATAAGATTCGTTTGCTCAGCGCATTATCATCCTCGACTTACCTCAACACTTACTTTAAACGTTGATATCTGCTATTTCGAGACTCAGTTACCACATTTAGATCCTCAAATACCTGCTGCTAAACTTCAGGCAGACAAAATTTTGTCTTTTCCAACTTTAAGGGGATTATGCCATGTTGGGTAGGATTAAATTTATCGCTAGCTAAAAGTAGTGAGCAAAATGTAAAGTGCAAAGGCACGTTAATATTAAATTCTAAGCATGTGCTAAGTTGATATACTCGTACATAGGTACTACATATTATACGAGTGGTTTTGTAGGATGATTATGGAGTGCATTGTATGGAAATGAGAGTGTAAATGTTTGCTGAGGGGTGTCTGATGAGAGTTTTTAATGAGGGAATTAACCTGTAGTTTTTGATAAACAATAGGTGTAGAACCAAATTCTGGGCTGACTCGTTTTAAATTTCCACCGACCCGCTATGAAAAAGTATGACGCGAAATCTCTTGTCTAATTATGTTTGGATGCTCTCGTTTTGGTCTACCTATCACAATAACTTCCATGTGGTTTTCAGAAACGTCGATTCTTTCAATCATTATTTATTTATTTATTATATGGTGTTAATTTATTCTTTGTCAGATTATGTACCATCGACAAAAGCCAGGCCTTTCCAATTTTGAAGCAATTTTCCTTGCAAATCTTTCGTGCCGTTCCGACTTTCTATTGTTGATCGAGAACAAAGGACCGTAGGGGCAGGGTTTCTTTAATGGATCGGTGTATACAAAAAGCAACTTTAAGGTGTAAAGGCGTACGTTTTGTCGATAGTACTGCCTTTCGAATATCAAGACAATCTATGGAGGAGTATGGCGCGGTTACTGAGCTGTTGGCGTTTTGCTTTGGTAGTCGGTTCAATCTTCGCACGTTCAAATACTTGTAAACGTTCATGTACTTGTGTAAATGTATTTTCTTTCTTCTTTCTTTCTTTGTCTGGTCTATATACGCTACTACAAGTAATTTTATTGAATGTTCGAATTGCAAACATTGTTACAAAAAAAAAAACTGTTAAGTATTTTCTATGGACCTCGTTAAAAGCATACACAATTCCACCCAGTTTACTTGAAAACCAGTGTTTTTGCTTAGAATCTGCCACAAAAGGTTGGACAGTACCTAGCCCAAAAGTCAGGCCCTACCTTCACACACACTATACACTGTAAGTACATCCATGTGGAATGCACTCAAATTAAGGTTTGTGCGAGGGGGGGACCTGATTGTGACAAGGGTTATCTGATCAATTCTGTTAATGCGTTTTATACAGGTATGCTGGGTGAAAAAATGGCGTAAGAGGCTTTTTATTTGGTTTAATTTTGGTGAGTGTTGGCAACTCCAACATTCTATTTTATATATTTTGTCTTGCAACACTGTATGTAGTGTCACTGTCTTTTCATCTGTCACTTCTGTCAGTAAAAATATAGCATCTTGAATAGTTCTACGAGCAAGATACGTTTTTCATTTCACAAAACTCTTCCTCGATTTTAATTTATTTCATCACCACTACGAAAACATCGTGAGGAAAACGGCGTGTTCTAGAACCAAAAATTCGATATTATGTAATATGTATCAACCCACACTGGGCCGGCGTTGTGTAGCCCTCAGAGGCCTGTGTCCCTGCAATGGGAACGTTGTAGGCTGGTTATGATTAAAGATTCCATGAATTACTACTTTAAACAATGGGCTGCTGAATGATGTTAAACTCGTCTTTCTTTCCACAGTATTTTATATGGGATTGAGAATATAATAGTAATATAAAGTATGATTAATCAAACGCTTTAGTATCGAGGCATATTTTTCAGGATGCGCCGGAAGTACGAATATGGAAGCCGTCTTATAATATATCAATCAATCTGCCTATCCTTTTCACAACTATGTTGGGGTCGGCTTCCAGTCTAACCGGATGCAGCTGGATAGTGAATACTAGTATTTTACATGGAGCGACTGTCTATCTGACTTCCACAACCCAGTTACTGGGTAACACAATACCCCCTTTTTTTTTTTGGATGGGAAATCACTAAATGACTTCTCCCGCTCTGGGCGGAGCGGGAGGGCGTGTCAGACTTTTACTGACTAAAACCCACCTGTGTTCCTTCAGTTGCCTATACCGGGGCCACGGTAACTCTTTCGAACATCCCGCAACTCTGGCTGGCATCGGCCCTAGCGGACCCCTTCAATGGTACTGACATCTCTTTGAGGCGCGCGCGGAACACAACGCGCCGTCGACTCGGGCCTGGTCCTTACCGGACGGCGAGCTAGCCATTGCTCGCCGCCCGCAAGCCCGCGCCTACGGTGGCCTGGAATCGGCTACCAATTCCCGACGAACACAATTATACCCCTTACGAGACTGGTTGTCAGACTTTCGGGCTTCTGACTAACGACTGTCAAAGATCGACGAATGACTTCTTTTAATATATTAAGATGGGAAATTATCGCATACCACAAAATACCTTGCCTGTTAGTCTAGTGGCTACAAACGCCACTGATGAACGTGGGGTCCTAGGATCGATCCCAGGTGGGACAAAGTATTTTTGAGTTTTTGAGTTTTTTCAGTAGCGCGGACTTTACTTTTATGTCCGATTTATGGCAACAATTACGTGGGACCATAACTGGCGAAAATATATGCAATTCCGTCTTTCTTACGGTTAGGAGGTAGGTACAGAGACATAACTCTGTATATAAATTGTGTAAAAAAGTTAAAACTAAAGTTGGAAACGTTAACCCTCAAATGCTTAGGCCTATAAAAGTCGGTGGGCGTACACACATAACCTCATGACACGCCATCGTGACATTAAGGTTATCCCACCTTCGGATCAGGCGCAAACAATAATTATGATTATCAATCAAATTGTACTTGTAAGTGTAATATTTTGATGTATTATCGTAAATACATTCTGTATTTGGTATGTGCGTTTTAACAATTAGTGGGAAGATGTAACCACAAACTCGTAAGGTCCGCTACCTCGACAGAACGGCTGCAGGCTGTGGATGTGGAGTTGTATTGCCAACTATGGTCCTCCTCCTATCCTGCCCTCTGTAAATATATGCGATGCCTTCTTTCTTAGCGTGCTTACAGAAACAAGTTTCCGGTACAGACAAACCTGTGCGGGTCGTACAGGGTCATTATGGCAGTCGGCTCCAACAAGTTTAAACCTGTTTCTTTATAAGTGAGCACATAAGATAACATGGGAATATTATACCTGCACCGATCGGTACCGACCCGCACAGACTCGCCTGTACCGGAAACCTGTTTCTTTATGTGAGCACCCTTATTCAGAGGCTCATTAATTAAGAAAAATAAACTATATCTAAAAGCACATTATTGCACGTTGTTATTTGTTTTTATGTGTTAACACATTTAAAATCTCCTTGAAAAAAAAAATGACTAAAATTGTTGATTGCATGCATCTTTTGCTAAAGGTGACGTTCTATTAATGAGCCCATCGATTAACTCAATGATGAGTCTGCTCATGATATGTGAAAGGTACGCGGAGGCCCATGGGCTCAGATACAATGGTAAGAAAAGTGAAGTACTGGTATTCAAGGCAGGCACTAAAACCTACCCGATTGCACCACTGCTGAAACTTTGCGGAAGCCCCTTAAACCAGGTCACATCGTTCAAGTATCTGGGCCACTGGGTGTCCGAGGACCTTAAAGACAGTCTGGACATAGAGCGTGAGCGCAGAGCGTTGGCTGTCCGCTGCAATATGTTGGCTCGCAGATTTGCGAAATGTTCGACTGAAGTAAAGGCCACACTGTTCAGAGCGTACTGTCAGTCGTTCTATACATGCGGCCTGTGGGTCAACTACACGCAGAGGGCATACAGCACTCTGCGCGTTCAATACAACAATGCATTCAGGGTGTTGATGGGGTTGCCGCGCTACTGCAGTGCTTCTGGCATGTTCGCAGAAGCGGGCATAGATGGCTTTCACGCCATCATGCGCAAGCGATGCGCCTCCATCATGCGCAGGGTACGCGGCAGCCCCAACAGCATCCTGAGCACTGTAGCGGACAGGTGGGACAGTCCTATACTGGGGCATTGGATACGCCTACATGCCACTGTGGCGTATAATTAATAATTGTTTTGTTTTTTCTAGTAGATGTAAGTACTAACACTAGTTTCTAAGTTGTGTGTTGTACTAACCAAATGGACCTTGTCTGAATTAAAAGATTTTTTATTTTTTTATTTTTTTTTTATTAATTTGAGGATTACACTAATGGATATATAATTTAAAAATCTAAATAATTCACGTTTTATTTTATTTCAAAAGATCGCTTTTCTTTTTTTCAAATTAATTCCAAAAATTACAGCCCACCACCATTACACCTCTGCCTAACCTTTTGGGGAATACAGGCGTGATGTTATGTTATGTTGTGATAATTCCAAAAATTGTGTGAATTCTATGATAAATGGGCATGCGGAGGAAGCGGGACAGAGCGGGCCAGAGCGGCGGGACAGAGAAGGACCGAACGCTCATGGTCATTCGGTCGGGGAAGTGCCTTAAGGCATTCTCAGTAGCAGCCTAAAGTATGAATTAAAGGCTCTCGCAGACAGGTGCAACGTGACGGTGCGACGCGATTCTGATAGAAGAATTTCATAGAAATTGTTCTACTAGAGTTTCGTCACACTGTCACGTCGCGCCTGTCTGCGGGAGCCTTTAAGCTCGGGTACGAATACCTCATATTACAGGGGACTTTAATAACTGGTAAAATATGCTATAAACCTCTGCCTACCCCATACGGAATACAGGAGCTAGACCACCACCTCTTAAAGCAGTATTATTGTAATCTTACTTGAGTGTGGGAAAGAGATGGAGCTAGACGTCCTGTATAGCTTCATCTCTTTCTCACACTGAAGTAATATTAAAATAATACTGCTTTAAGAGGTGATGGTTGGCCCCCTGGTGTGACTGTGCATTGTATTTTGCCCAAAACGATGCATCTTGACTACTGACAAGGTTAATCAAACAACTTTAGTAGGTATAATATTATACTTATCTTATTATTTCAATAGATTTACTGGCTAGATTCGAATCTCATAAAAAAGTCAAGTCATCCAACAATCGAATAATATTTCAGCTGAGTTTAGCTTTAGTCTTATAGCCAATAAGCCCAGTCTAAAGTTAACACATCCAATTCACCCATAATCCCAAACTGAGAAATAAAACAGCAATAATATCAGATATTGGTTAAGTCGAACGTTTTACTGCAATGAAATTACTTACAGGAACTTTATTCGAGAGAATACCGCAAAACAATGCGGTTTGCTGAACGATAGAACGAATGAATGTGAACGAACGAACGAACGGTAACCGATGAACCGATTACTGAAGACTCTGCTGTATTCGCGATCTGATTGTTGTAGTTATAATGTTGTTATCGTTAGTTTTGCTTGGATTTAGAATGTAGGTATTGGTTACGTAAGTTATACCAGCCGATCTATTTTGACAATACATTGTGATACATATTATAAACATCATAAAGACAAAAGAAAAATATATTTAAAGTCGAGTGTCAAAAGTTTAGAAGTGGTCGTGTTATCTGTGTTTACATTTTAAAACTTTTAAATATATTTTTTTCGATGTGTTGTTTTCGCTAGCATAAAATGTTCTATACGCCCACAGAGGGATTTTTTTAATACAGAGTCATCTATTATACAGTCTTAGAAGCTTTCATAAAGTAAGAAACGTGAAAAAGGGAACAAAGTCACCGAGGCCGCTCTAGTTGCCTTAACGTTTAACGCTAAAATGTTTTGGGAAACCGTGGTTTCCTGTATAGAGGCATGAGGAACAGGGTGTAAAGTTCACTCATCCTCCATAGAAAAGGGAGGATCCTCCGACCAGACGGGTGTTGTGTCTGGTGGGCTACTGCCCGACGGTTGATGTCGGGATGTTGTATATATGCTAGTCGCGCGGTAAACTCTGTTTGCGCGATGCAGGATTTTGCGTGACGTCAGTGTGACGCGTTCCATTGTGGCGATGCCGCCACACCTGGATGTCCAGGCAACCACGGTAGCCTGGACTCTCTCCGCGAGTGTCAGGTTGCTGTCCCATCGGACTATGAGAGTGAGGGAAGAGAGAGTGCACCTGTGTCTGCGCACACACTTGCACTATAATATCTCCTGCGCCGAAGGCTGGTCTCCGCTAAGATTGGTCGTCTGGAAGACTATGACTATAGACATGCCGGTTTCCTCACGATGTTTTCCTTCACCGTTTTTAGAGCAGTGGTGATGAAATTATTTACAGAAAGTAAAGCGCCTGTCTGGGTTCGAATCCACGACCACGACTCGTAAGTCGGGGCCACCACTCTTCTTTTTGTGGTGCAATGGGACAGTCATCTGCCTAGCCTTTTCCCAACTATATTGGGGTCGGCTTCCAGTCTAACCGGATGCAGCTGAATACCAGTTTTTTACATGGAGCGACTGCCTATCTGACCTCCACAACCCAGTTACTGGGTAATACGATACCCCTTGGTAAGACTGGTTGTCAGACTTTCGGGCTTCTGACGACCCGTAACGACTGTCAAAGATCCACGAATGACAGCCGGGACCAACGGCTTAACGTGCTTTCCGAGGCACGGAGGAGACTCGGTATGTAAAGATGGTCACCCATCCACGGACCAACCCCGGCAAGCGTAGCTTAACCTGATGAATCGACCCGTGCGGCTGTTATTACTTAGCCACGAGCACCTCAATGCAATGGGACAGTAATAGACTGGTATTGTTATTATAATTCGATTTTTAAGAAAATTTATTGTGTCCGATTCCGTTTTATAACATAATACATATTAAAATATACACGTAAATCCAAACTCATAACTAAACATCGCTTCCTGGCTGGATAGATAAATTTCGGTGCATTTTATAGTTTGCGGAATCCAGTCTAGAATAGAATTTCAACTGTGAGTGAGCTTGTGGTGTAAGTTATGAGAAATCCGTCAGCTATTATTAATGATGCGTCCCAAGACAAAGCAAATGATAGCAGTCACATTTACTATGGGTTTCGCCGTGGATATTTGTGAGTAACGGTACTACTAAAGCGCCTGTTACACGGACGCCAACCGCCTCCCCGACAGAGGTGACCTTGGCCCCTAGACAAAATCCCTTTTCTGTAAGCGTTAACGCCAATGGAAAGATCAAATTGTATGGAGTTGACATTAGCAGTCACGTGACATCTATTAAACTAATGTCAACTCCATACAATTTGATCTTTCCGTTGGCGTTAACGCGTACAGAAAAAAAGGGATTTTGTCTAGGTGCCCTTGCTTGGCGACCAGCAGAGCTGTCTGAATACTTGATCGTAAGTCACCCGGGACGCGGTTGGCGACCGTGTAGTAGTCGCTTAATAATAGGTGTCTAAATATGAATAAAAATCGTAGGTAACCTATTTTTTTAAGATAAAGAAACGCTTGTTTATTGGTGTGCGACATTTTGTAACCATTGTTTTAGCTATAGGCAGGTATAGGTTACCCAATTACTAGCACAGAAAACTTACGAGGCTAATCCTAGGCTCGTCACACAAACCAGCACAAGACAAGAATCATCTTGCGGACCGGTATAAGAAATTGTATCTTTTTATGAATCATGTGGATAGCAGACCCACATTATCCATAAAAAAAAAATACAATTTAGGCGAAAGTGCCAGGGTAGCCCGCGTTTAAATTTTCTTTCTTTTTTTTCGATTTGCAGGTCAGTATTAGGTTGTATGTTGATTAAAATATGACTTGCGACCGTAACATATATATATATTTACAGAATTTTAATTATTAAAGTCATCAATACAACTCTATAAGACCAAGTAATCCTATTGAATAACTATTTCATGAAATCTTAACATTTGAGGATTATACTAATTTATGGAGTTGTATTACTGATTCTAATGATTACAATTCTGTAAACACATACATATGTGTTACGGTCGCAAATCATACTTTAATCAACATACATCCAGACACTGAGCTGCATATTGCAGAAATCGTAAGAAAATTTGAATTTAGCGGGCTCCCTTAACGCTTCCCCTTTATCAAAATATTTTTTGCAGACCGTCTACAATATTTTTTTTTATTATTATTAATAAGTGTTTGTCAACACAGATTGTAATCTTAAGTCTTGTGATTACTGTGTTATCGCTGTTTAAATAACATAACATCCGGAGCTCCAAAGTCAATCCTGCCGTCACACCCTACTGCCTTCCTGACTGATCAATACATTGACCACAGCCTGAGCTATTTCCATATTGTCGTGATTTCTTTGATTTAATTAAAATAAATAATATACTGGATTATATATGCACTGTGGCAACACTGTCAAAGTACAAATTATTAATATTGTAATAACAACGTTTTAAATATATTTTCATTATGGCAACTGAATGGATTATTTTACTTTGGCAACACTTATAAATAACGGTTATAATTTTATCGTTATTTCTGGGTGGGACTTAAAGTCATTTTAAATGGTATAATGTAGTCAAACTCAAAGCATTTATTTCAAATAAACCAATTACAGGCACTTTTGAATTGGCAAAGAGTCTGTCAGTTAGTCAGAAAGTTTAAGCTAGTTGCCCATTCTAAAGCGTAGATATCTAGTGCAGAGGCAGTCCTCGTTTGATTGTGAAATAGTTCAGTTGTGCTGAATAAAAGTGTTAGCAAGAAAAGAGTATTTTCGTTTTAATATAGTTCAAGGTATTACAAGTGAAGAGAAGAAGCAGCGTTGTAAACAAAATTTTCATCAAAGTTTACCAATAAAATTACTCAAATAAAATCGTTTCCCAACTTCTTATAACTTGGACCATGCCAACAGTGGTCCAGCTTACAGCTCGAAGGTTTCAAGCCAAATTGCAGCGTCTATACACTTAGGTACCGAACTGAGCGACCTAGTTGCAGATATTTTAGGTATCCTAGTGCAACTGAGTCTTACGTCAGGAGCACGGCAAGGGCTACCCGTCTTGTAGTTACCTACCTAAGTAGTTGCCTAACTATCTACTTAGTAGTTGTGGTTTATGTTGCTTTTGAAGTTTTTTGAAACAGGAAATATGGGCTCTATTTAGTGGATTTATGAATGTAAAAAAAAAAATAAGAAATAAAAATGTGTTGTGTTGTGTTCTGCGTGTGTTGTGTTGTTAATATAAATGTTAAAGTAATGCTTAAATGTTTGTGGGAACTTTTTTCCCATGTCCCATGTTTAATGACTAGCTTAGGCCTAAACAATCAGACATGCGATTAAAACCCAAGGCGTGTCTTTGCTAAAAGAATCCAATTTCTAAATGTATTATTTTCGTGCGTGTAGCCTAGCCTTTTCCCAACTATGTTGGCGTCGCCTTCCGGTCTAACCAGATGCAGCTGAATACCAGTATTTTACATGGAGCGACTGCCTATCTGACCTTCACAACCCACTTACTGGGTAATACGATACGCCTTGGTAAGACTGTTTGTCAGATTTTCAGGCTTCTGACGACCAAGATCCCCGAATGACAGCCGGGACCAACGGCTCAACGTGCTTTCCGAGGCAAGGAGGGGTCTTGATATGTAAAGATGGTCACCCATCCACTGACGAACCGCGGTAAGCTTAGCTTAACCTGATCGATCAAATCGTGCTGCTGTTATTACTTAGCCACAAGCACCTCCCTCATGCAATCAATGGAAAAGTGAAAAAAAAAAAAAAAAAAAAACCCGACTTCTACTAAAAAGTTCAAAATATGCTCACTTTACAAGCAGTCTGATGCAGTTCATGGCAGTTATTTTATTTCAATCTTAGATTTAATGATGATGATACGCATGAAACACATAACTTCATTCCTGCCGCGCAATCGGGTAATAAAAGGGAAAGTTTTTATTTAGTACTAGCACTTCCCGCCCGACTTCGTCCGCGTAGATTTCCTACTTTAGTACCCCGTTAATGAAAATCTACCTCGATTTTCAAGAAACCCTGATACACGTTATTCTTTATTTTCGGTTTCAAGTACTGAGTTTCGAGTTAATCGGACCGCGCGTTAAACTTCTTGCATTCAAACTTTGACACTCCGAATCCCCCTTTAGAGGGTAGTTTAGAAAAACAAAAAATGACAAACTTCATAATTTATTTAGATAGGTATTCGTGCCAAGTTTCAAGTTTATTTACCCAAGGAATAAGATTTTTCATACAAACAAAATCCCCCTATTCACCCACTTAAAGGTCGAATTTCTAAAAATCCTTTCTTAGTAGATCCTTGCAGCTTATAATGCATCAACTGCCAACATTTCAAGTTTTAGCCCTAGCGGTTTAGGCTCTGCGTTGATGAATCAGCCGGGACAAGTAATTTTTTTATATAAATTATGTATATAAATATACATATTGTATCTATAGGTATAGATACGTCAAACTTTGATCAAACAAGCATAAGATTTTGAAGGCAGTTCTTCTAAAAAACTCTTGAAGAAATCCTGTAGATGTGAACGAAACATAATGGCTTAATGATCCTGTAACGCAACTTAAAAATACCTACCTAATAAACTTATGTCTATAATTAGCAAAACACACTCCTTCAAAATCAATAGACAAGAACTAGAATCCAATAATTAGTCCAGCATAATTTAATCATCAGCTGTGAACCCCTCCTAACACGTTTACATCCAGTGCATTGTGTGCGGGACAGTGACAGACAAACAGTTATATGTATAGTATAGTTATAGTGTTCACAATAGTAAGTTAAGATGTCTTGTAAATAGTACTTCATGTTTCTTTATAATTTGTATTTTTGTTAAATAGATCTTAGTTTATAGAATGTAAAAATACATGCTTTACCATAGTTTTACAGATAATAGAGAGAGAAAAACGCAAATAATGTCACGCGGCTCTCATTAAGGTAAAGTTTCGTCGTATTTAAGCTAACTGTGCCGAAATCGACTCTATTCTGATTGGCTAAATATTCCCGTGCTCTGATTGGCTGACCAATCAGACTGCCCACATTTCATTAGCCATTTTTGTATAAATATCTGGAGGGATTTCGGTATCGGCACATAGGTACACACCTCCCTGTCTGCACCCGACAGAGAGGGCCACTCACCCCCGGGCCCATCCACCCGGGGAGTAGGAGTAGGATCATTAGGTCCCCTTATTTTTCTTTTTTTAAATTCCCTACTACTGCGATGTCTGACGCCGACATCGCAGCTTTTGCAAGAGAGGTCCTTTTTAAGGACCCTGATTTCCTCCTCAGATATGGGAAGGCTTGGCGTAGTCGCCACCTCGACCCAAGCGAGGCTCTTGAGAGCCCGCTTTCCCCCCCTGTAGCAGACAGGGGCACCCCTCCTACGGCGGTTTCGATGCCGGCTGTAGTCTCCCCCCAGCCCGAGGTGATGGACACCTCCACCCCTCCTTCGGACTCCGAATCAGAGGACGCCATCTCGCTCACTTCCTCCTCCTCCTCCTCAGACGACTATCAAGTCGTCGGAAAGGGAGGGAAGAGGAAGAAGAGCGCCTCCTCAAAGGCCGGCAAGGCCAAAAAGCCTCTGGCGGCAGCCATCCCCTCCGCCTCCGACTGCGCCCCTGCCTGCGCCCCTGCCCCTGCCCCTTCCTCTACTTCCGGCTCGGCACCCACCCGATCACCCACCTCAGCCAGTCCTATCCCAACGGACTCAAAGAGGAAGGTGCGTCCCCCGCCCCCCTTATACATCCAAGATAAGTCCAAGTGGACAGAAATCTCCAAAGTTTGTGTGGATCGCAAGATCCAATACACCAATGCCCGATCTACCCAGCAGGGCATCAAGGTTACTGTCCCCTCGTCCTCGGACTACAGGGACCTTGTCCGAATTCTTCGTGAAAGGAAGTACTCCTTTCACACATTCTCCCTCCCGGAGGAAACTCCGACGAGGGTAGTCATCAGGCGTATCCCGAAGGAGATCGCCACCGAAGAGATCAAGGCAGACCTGATCTCCAAGGGTATCCCAGTGTCTGCAGTTCACCGCCTTCACCGGGCGAAACAGGGCCTTGTATACGACATGGTCCTGGTGATCTGCGACCCCGTTGAGGGTCATCACCCGATCTTCAAAGTGAAGTCGGTGTGTTCACTGTCGGGCATCTCTATTGAGAAGCCCAGAAAGTCCAATATCGTTGGCCAGTGCCACCGTTGCCAATTATACGGCCACTCCCAGTCGCACTGCTACGCAACTCCCAGATGCGTTAAGTGTCTGGGCGGGCATGGCACTGCGGACTGCCCTCGCCCCAAGGACAGGACTCTGTGCACAGAACCTCCAAGTTGTGTGCTCTGCGGGCAAGCTGGTCACCCAGCTAACTACCGGGGATGCAGTAAAGCCCCTAAATCCTCCTCGGCCAAGCTGGCGAAGCGTGCCAGCGAGCGCCAGCAAAGGGAAAGCCCGAGCGTAAAGCTCCCCTCTGCTCAGTTGCCCGAGCGCCTCGCTCCTCAGAGACCCTCCCCATGGGTCAACTTTAAGGCAGCTTCGGCCTCGGTGCCGCCCTCTCAACCCATCCCTGCGCCATTGGCCATTGCCACGCCGGTCCCGGCAGCAGCCCCATTGGCTCCTGTGGCCACCGCCGCTCCCAAAGCTGCGCCGGTTCCCACGGCAGCAAACAGGTCCCCTTCTTCAGGCCATCAGCCTTCAAACCCACAGGTGCTTCTCAGCGTATTCGCTGTTTTCTACACCCCGGCGGCCAACGCCATGGTGAAGGAAATCCGTGCCGCTCAAGGAAACGCTCTTCGTCTCCTTGAGATCTTCAACGCGTACCCCGAGGTATCGCAAGCTCTCGAAAATCTAACCTTTTAAAATTCCATTATGAATTTACAAAAGATTAGGTCCCTCAAACCCCGCTCCCTTAAACTAGGCGTCTTCAACGCCAATGCAATTACCGGTCAACGCGATGAGATCGCCACCTTTCTGCGTGATCATCAGCTTGACATTATGCTCATTCAAGAGACCTTCCTGAAGCCCCATCAGCGGGACCCGAAAATCGCCAACTATGACATAGTTCGCAATGACAGGTCCCGCTGCCACAAGGGTGGCACCCTTATATACTACAAAAGGTCTCTTTACTGTAGTCCTATGGACCCTCCTCCACTAGTCTCTCATCTTGAGGTCTCAATCTGTCGGCTCGGCATGACTGGTCATCAACCAATCACCATCATCTCTGCCTACTTCCCGCCTGCCAATGGTGCGGAGGATCCCACCGCGATCACCAAGGACCTAACTGTCCTCTTCGGACTGAGTGACTCCGTCATCTTGGCGGGGGATCTCAATGCCAAGCATCCCGCCTGGAACAGCAACACGACCTCCACCAGAGGTAGGATACTGTTCAACCTAGGTGCCTCCCTCAACTTCGATGTCATCGCTCCGATGAACCCAACCCACTACCCTGGCGTTTCCAGCCAGCTTCCAGACGTGCTCGATGTTGCGCTACTCAGGAATGTAAACCTTCGTTTGCACTCTATTGAGACGCACCACGAGCTCAACTCGGATCACCGCCCAATTACCATGCTCTTCGCCCCTTATTCGGGCCCGCTCGATCCTAACCAGCCCCCTCGAACCAAAGTGATAACCGACTGGAAGAAAGTAAGCGAACAGCTGAAATCCACCATGTCGCCTCACTTGGATAAAATCCCCGACCACATAGTGTCAGTCGAAGACACGACGGGTGCGATCGACTCGTTTACAGAACACGTTCAATCCGTTTTGACGGATTGTTCGCGGGAGGTTCCGGCGATGGACGATCATCGCTGGAAGTTACCGATTGACGTACGTGAACTGATAACCGAGAAGAACGCGGCCATTCGTGCCTACGACTCCTTTCCCTGCGACGCGAACAAAGCCCACATGCGCCATTTACAGCGTGCTGTAAAGAAACGTATAACGGAGTGGCGTTCCGAGGGCTGGGACAAGATGCTCAGCGAGCTCGAGCCCAACCATCTGGCCTTCTGGCAACTCCAACGCAAAATGCGTACCTCCACTGGGGAGGCTTCAATGCCCCCCCTCATTCGCCCTGACAAGAGCATCGCATTCGATAATCCCGAAAAGGCAGAATGCCTAGCCGACAGCCTGGAGTCTCAATGTTCTCCTAGCTCCCAACCAGCTGACCAAGCGCACCTTGCCAAGGTCGACGCCGAAGTCGAACGCAGGGCTGCTCTTCCCCCTGTGGAAGACCCTGATGATCCGTTGCCTCCCGTCACTCCAGACGAGGTGCACGACATCATTAAAGGGCTACAGGATCGGAAGGCCCCTGGCTCGGACGGTATCACCAATAAGGTTTTCAAACTCCTCCCCGCCCCCCTGATAATGCTAATGACCGCCATCTTCAATGGTGCTCTCAGCAACAACATCTTTCCGCAGACGTGGAAAGAGGCCACCGTCATCGGTATCCCCAAGCCAGGCAAGCCCAAGTCTGAGCCCGCTAGTTACCGCCCCATTAGTCTCCTCAATGTCCTCGGCAAAATATACGAGAGGCTTATTTATAAACGTCTCAAAGATTTTGTCGAGGCTAAGAGCCTTATCCCTAGTGAACAGTTTGGTTTCAGGACCCATCACTCTTGCATCCAGCAAGTTTATCGAATCGTTGAGCACCTAAGCGCTGGCTTCCAGCGCAAGGCAACGACAGGCATGTTGTTCTTCGACATAGCGAAAGCGTTCGACAAGGTCTGGCACAACGGCTTAATATATAAGCTGTACCAACTCGGGGTGCCTGACCGTCTCGTGCTCATCTTACGAGACTTTTTGTCGAACCGCACCTTTCGCTATCGCATTGAGGGTACACTCTCCTCCCCTCACCCCTTACGCGCCGGTGTCCCTCAGGGCTCGGTGATCTCTCCCCTCATCTTCTCGCTCTTCACGAGCGACATCCCCAAATGTAGCAAGACTCATTTGGCGCTTTTCGCCGATGACACAGCTATCTACTACACAGGGCGGTGCCAGAACTCTATCGCCAGAACTCTCCAAAACTCCGCAAACGCTTTAGGCGTCTGGTTCCGGAAGTGGAGGATTGAGGTCAATCCCGATAAGAGTCAGGCCGTCCTTTTCACGCGACCGCGACTCCGCGCTTCCGCACCTCCTAGCCCGATCACCATGTATGGCAAGCCGATCCCTTGGGAGAAGCAAGCCAAATACCTTGGCGTGATCTTAGATCAACACTTGACCTTTAGAGAGCACATCAAGACGGCGCGTTCGCGTGCCGCTTGCGCTCTCGGCAGGCTTCATTTCATCCTGACCGCGCGTAGCAAACTATCTCTTAAGTGCAAGCTGCGCATCTACACCGCAGTCATCCGTCCCATCATGACGTATGCTTGTGTTGTATTTGCGCACGCTAAGCCACACTTGCTCCATAGGATGCAGACCCTACAGAACCGTTTCCTCAGAAAGGTCACGGGGGCACCCTATTATGTACGCAACGAGTCTCTTCACGTTGATCTAAAAATCCCAACCGTCCAGCAGTTCATGAAACGCCTCGCCAAGCGTTTCTTCGAATCTGCCTCCAAACACCCGAATCCCCTGATTGCGGC
This sequence comes from Fissipunctia ypsillon, assembly GCA_947568875.1. NCBI lineage: Eukaryota > Metazoa > Arthropoda > Insecta > Lepidoptera > Noctuidae > Fissipunctia > Fissipunctia ypsillon. Next base: position 6,721,905 of record OX387667.1, read on the forward strand.
GGCCGCCCGCTACACACCGTCACGCATAAGTCGCATCCGCCGTCCTAGGCACGCCCTAACCGTCCCGGATGACGCCATAACTCTCCTCCAGGAGAGTAATCCCGCCACCAGCACGATCCGGAAACTCAAATCGAGACCGCCGTGCTTCCGCCCTCGCCGCCGAGGGCCACCGCGACGCCCCCGTCCATACCCACCCCGACCCTTGCTCGAGCCAGCCCGCGCAGCTGAGCCCGTAATTCTGAATTTGCCCCCAAATAATCCGATCCAGCATGTCCCATTGCTGTCCTCTCCCAGCGACGCCCTAAGCCGAGGTCCGTACCCCACAGGGGGTGCCCTTAGCGTGTAGTCGCTTAGTTTTTAGTCTTAGTTTTAAGCCTGGCTGGAGGCCTTAATTTATTGAGGCATCCACAGGAAAGCCCGGTTAAGCAGTCGACAACCTCCTATAGGTTGAACTGCGAGATGCCATTCCCCAAAAACAAAAACAACGGTATCGGCACAGTCAGCGGGCAGCAGTTGAAGAAATAGGAACACTACAAGAAGATTAAAGAAGGCTTCAAGCTTCAACACTGGTTTTATTCCTCACCAACCCAGCACATAAATGTGTATCCCGCACATTTAATGGTCCTTCGAGCACCGGATATTGTGGGGAATATTACCTGAAGATAGTGCTATAGTGAAGAAGCTTTGAAGAAATTACTTAATCTTCGTGTTAGTATCATCGACTTCGAAGATCAGCTGACATCATGCCCGTTACGCGCTCCGAGGGTAAGGGCCGCAAGCCGTCGGGTGAACAAAAGCCGTCATCATCGGAAGCCACTACAGGGACTTCTGCGACGGATACCAGCACGGAAGCCACATCCGAATCGACACAGACAGGGACGACTGCCACGGAGAGTTCAGACCAGACCTTCACCTCCGCGACGACCGACCCAACCACAGTGACTTCCGCTGCCATCGCCTCAGTCGTCAGCACCCCCGCGTCGGCAGCCACCGCGCCCCCCCCTTCGGTCGCCATCGCGCCCCCCGCCTCGCACCCCGCCGGTGTCGCCGCACCCTCTGTCGCCCTCTCCGCCGCGACGACACTCACTGCAGGTGCGAAATCGAAACAGCTGATGAAGCCACCCGCCGCTGTCACCTCTAGAGAAAAACGCCGTGATACTGACGCCTCGACAGTGAAACGAGTTGTCAAGAATGCCGGTACGTCGAAACCAACCGGCCCACAGCTCCTCCGTCCCCCTAGCAAGAAAAGGGGAGGGGGGGGATCGACGCATAGCAAGACGAAGTTGCAAAAAATCGCCAAAGCAAAGGAAGATTTGCTCCGCCTCCAAGTCGAACTAGCTGCTGCACGCTTGGCCGCGCTAGAAACGGAGGAAGAAGAAGAAGAAGAAGGAGAAGAAGATGATGTCTCCCTCTACTCAGAAGTCAACGCCCGAGTGGACAACTGGTTGGATAACCAGGTGACTCGCCCCGTTCTAACCATCGCCAACGAGCCACACCGCCCTCCGCCGGAGCCGACGATCGTCCACGAAGAACCACCGAAACAAGAAGAAGTTCATCGAACACCGGCGGGAGGTCAAGGGGACCTAGCCCTCCTAGCTGAAGCTATCACTAGGGCTATCAGCGCCGCCCAGCGACCCAAGTTCATCGAATTACCTTTCTTCAGCGGGTCGCATCAGGAGTGGCTACCCTTCCGCGCCGCCTACTACGAGTCTGAACCGATGTTCAGCACCGTCGAGAACATCAACAGGCTACGAAGAAACTTGAAGGGGAAGGCCAGAGAAGCGGTAGAAGGATTGCTCATCACCAACGCACACCCTTCTGAGGTGATGAAGACTTTGGAGTCAAGATTCGGAAGACCAGAGTCAATCGCCATAATAGAAATAGAAACGCTTCGAAGTCTGCCACGCCTCTCCGAGTCACCGAGAGACATCTGCATATTCGCCACTAAGATCTCCAACGTCGTAGCAACATTGAAGACATTGGGTTGTTTCAACTACATGTACAACCCCGAACTTGCGAAGACATTAGTGGACAAGCTGACGCCGACGCTTCGGTACCGCTACTATGACTTCTCATCGACGCAACCAAAAGAAGATCCCTGCCTCATCAAACTAGATAGATTCTTCAAGAGGGAAGCTGAACTGTGCGGACCCTATGCGCTTCCTGAACAGGTGGCAGCACCATCGACAGCCGCACCACACAAGAAGACTCAGCGAGTCACCAACGTCACAGAGAAGAACAACACACCGAAGTGCTTCGTGTGCGACGAGACAAGCCACACCAACGCGACGGAGTGCGACACATTTAAGAAGATGGAAGCCAATTCGAGATGGGATGCTGCGAAGTCCAAGCGCCTCTGCTTCAAATGCCTACGTTATAGAAGCAAGACTCACAACTGCCGAACGAAACCATGTGGTGTCAACGGGTGCAAGTACACGCACCACAAGCTACTTCATTATGAAAAGAGGATAGAAAAGGCAGAGGAGACAGAAAACAACGAGGCGATAGAAGTAATCAATTCGACGTGGACAATAAAGAAGCAATCCTATCTGAAGATCCTGCCGGTCCAGGTGAAGGGGCCAAAGGGAGCTGTCAACACATTCGCACTGATGGACGACGGATCAACGGTCACGCTCGTCGACAACGACGTCGCTGAGAGCATAGGAGCTACAGGACCTTTAGATCCACTGAAGATAGAAACCATCAACGAGCTGAAGACGGCTGAATCGACATCAAGAAGGGTAACCATCGGGCTGAAAGGGGTCAACAATCGAGAAGAGCAAATTCAAGCAAGAACAGTGAAGAACTTACAAGTCTCCTCTCAACGAGTTCCACAAGAGTTAGTGGAGGGATGTCCACACCTATCGGACATCAAGACACATCTCACATACTCTAATGCGAAGCCGCGCGTACTCATCGGGCAAGATAACTGGCATCTTCTGCTGACTAAAGAAACCAGGAAAGGAGACAAGGACCATCCAGTGGCATCTCTCACGCCGCTTGGATGGGTACTCCATGGAAGCCAAACGAACTCCTTCGGTCAGAAGATTGACTTCGTGTCGCATATGAAGGAAGCTAAAGATGACCTCGAGGACCTGGTGAAGAGATACTTCGAGACGGACGCCCTCTGCATAAACCCGAAGAGACCGAAGACCGATCCAGAAGAGAAGGCACTTCGAATACTGGAACAGACAACTGAAAAGATCGAAGAAACAAGATATCAGACTGGCCTCCTCTGGAAAAAGGAAGACATCAAGTTCCCAGATAATTACGAAAACTCACTGAAGAGGCTCTTCAACATTGAAAAGAAGATCGATCGCGACCCGGTCCTCAAGAAGAAGTACGTCGAACAGATGGACGCCCTTATAGGAAAGGGCTACGCCGAGCCCGCGCCGCCACAGAAAAATCCGGAGAAGACTTGGTACCTGCCTCACTTCGCGGTCATCAACCCCATGAAGCCGGACAAACTACGCGTTGTGCATGACGCCGCCGCCAAGACCAGAGGAGTAGCCCTCAACGATATGCTTCTCAAAGGTCCGGATTTGCTTCAATCGCTACCGGGTGTCATCATGCGCTTCCGACAGCATCTCATCGGGGTCACAGCAGACATCAAGGAGATGTTCATGCAGGTCAAGCTACGCACCGAAGACCGAGACGCACTGCGGTACTTGTGGCGTGGGGATCGCCGCGACAACCTACCTCCGGAGGAGTACAGGATGACTTCATTGATCTTCGGGGCATCGAGTTCACCATCGACAGCAATCTACGTCAAGAACTTGAACGCCAAACAACATGAGAAGACTCATCCGGAAGCCGCAGCTGCTATCATAGACAAACACTACGTCGATGATTATCTCGATAGCTTCAGAAGCCTGGAAGATGCAGTGAAGATAACAACGAGTGTGCGCGAAGTGCACAAGAAGGCCAGCTTCGAACTGAAGCAATGGAAATCGAACTCAGCGTCACTCCTAGAGGCACTGGGAGAGGAACACCACATAGAAGAGCTGGAGCTGTACAAGACGGAAGAACAAACAGAACGAGTATTAGGCGTCATCTGGAAAATAAGCTCAGACGAGCTGACGTTCAACCTCAACTTAGCACGAATACCTTCGACACTAATCGAAGGAAAGCAGCCAACGAAGAGAGAAGCCTTGCGCATCGTCATGTCACTCTTCGACCCGTTAGGATTCGCCTCGCCTGTCACCATTAGGGCAAAACAGTTACTCCAAGAAGTTTGGCGCCGAGGAACACCGTGGGACGACCGGATCGATGAAGACTTGACGGAGCAGTGGGAGTCGTGGATGGGACACTTGAAAAGTCTTCACGACGTAACAATCCCGCGGCAGTATCTACACTACAGCGATGCCGCTTCCCTCGAACTCCACGTCTTCAGCGACGCCAGCGAATCGGCCTACTCTACGGTCCTGTTCTGGAGAGCAGTAACGCCGGACAGCGAAGTTGGCATATCATTCATCATGGCCAAGGCAAAGGTGGCACCGCTAAAGTTGACAAGCATACCAAGACTGGAGCTACAAGCAGCAGTTATGGGGACCAGACTCGCCGACACAGTCATAGAAGAGCACGAGAGGAAGCCCGACAGAAAAGTGTTCTGGACCGATAGCAAGACGGTACTCACCTGGATAAGGACAGGGTCACGTTCTTACAAACCCTACGTGGCTCACCGTCTCGCAGCAATAGAAGAGAGCTCCAAAGTCAACGACTGGCGCTGGGTTCCGACGAAGCAGAATGTTGCTGACGACGCAACAAGAGATGTACCAACCGCCTTCGACAAGAATCATCGATGGTACAAAGGGCCAGATTTCCTCCACTTGACGGAAGACTACTGGCCAATGGAACCTGTGAAGACAACAGCGGAAGAACCTTCCGAAGAAGAGAAGACGCACCACATGATCAATAGAAGAAGACTGAGGCTAGCGGAGAGTTTACCTGATCCAGCGAAGTTCTCCAGCTGGGATCGGCTCCGGTATGCGACAGCACGTGTTCTGCAGTTCATCGACCTCTGCAGAGCCCCCAACCAGAAGGTCAACTACCGACGAACAAAGAAAAATAAAGAAGCGGATCCCACATGGAGGAAGAACAAGCCGACAGCAGTGAAACAGCAGGCACCCGTACCGAGAAAGAGATCGACACTTAACCTGCTCCCAGTCACGGCCGAGGTCCTCAAGAAAGCAGAAGAGCTACTGATGCGGTCTTCACAAGAAGAAGCCTTCACAGAAGAGATAGAGAAATTGAAGAACGGGAGGCCAATCGCCAAGGAGAGCCGCCTTCACCAGCTGAGCATCGAGTCCATCAATGGTTCACTCCGACTTCGGAGCCGCATCCGAGCGGCCAGGGACATACAAGAAAACGTCAAGAGCCCGCTAGTGGTCGACGGGGATCATCCAACGGTGAAGTTATGGATACGGGCAGTACACCGACAGCTACATCACACCGGCGTCGAGGCAACGATCAACGAATGTCGCCAACAGTACTGGGTACTAAGATTGCGACCCATCACGCGCGCAATCCTTCGACAATGCCTCTTCTGCCGCATGAAGACTCAAGTGCCGCCGTATCCGAGAACCGGAGACTTACCAGCGTGTCGCTTAGCACATCACAAGCGACCCTTCACCTTCACCGGGATAGATTATTTTGGACCTCTCTCCGTGACCATCGGACGTACCAAACAGAAGAGATATGTAGCCATCTTCACGTGTCTCACGACGCGAGCCATCCATCTCGAAGTCGTCGGCTCGCTCAGCGCCGATTCAGCGGTAATGGCGGTCAGACGAATGATCGCGCGACGTGGCTGCCCGGCTGAAATTTGGTCGGACAACGGCACCAACCTGAAGGCTGCCGACAAGGAACTTCGACGAACAATCGACGCAGCGACAGCGGAGGAAGCTGCGAAGAGGACCATCTCCTGGCGTTACATCCCGCCCGGAGCTCCGTTCATGGGTGGTGCCTGGGAACGCATGGTGCGTTCCGTGAAGACTGCGCTCGCAGCAACACTCCACGAGCGCCACCCCACCGAAGAAGTCCTCACCACTCTACTAGCTGAAGTGGAGTACACCGTCAACAGCCGTCCGCTGACCCACGTCTCTGTCAGCGCAGAGGATCCAGAGGCCCTGACTCCCAATCACTTCCTGCTGGGAGGTCCTGGGCGCGTACCACAACCGGGCACGTTCTCCGAGCAGGACACCATCTCCCGGTCCAGCTGGCGAGCGGCACAAAGACTCGCCGACATCTTCTGGCTCCGCTGGGTAAAGGAGTACCTTCCCGAGCTCCAACACCGGCGGGAGCCCCACGGACGAGGTCAAGAGGTCAAAGTGAATGACCTCGTGCAGATCGTCGACCCGAACCTACCCCGCAACGTGTGGATACGAGGACGAGTCATCGCGGTATATCCCGGACCCGACAGCATCGTGCGGACGGTGGACGTGCAGACCAAGGGAGGTGTCCTGCGCCGGCCGGTGAGGAAGCTGGTGATCCTGCCCCTGCCTACGGACGACCTGCCCACACCAAGTTGTAATGCGACGCAGTCGCACGGCGGGAGTGATGTGCGGGACAGTGACAGACAAACAGTTATATGTATAGTATAGTTATAGTGTTCACAATAGTAAGTTAAGATGTCTTGTAAATAGTACTTCATGTTTCTTTATAATTTGTATTTTTGTTAAATAGATCTTAGTTTATAGAATGTAAAAATACATGCTTTACCATAGTTTTACAGATAATAGAGAGAGAAAAACGCAAATAATGTCACGCGGCTCTCATTAAGGTAAAGTTTCGTCGTATTTAAGCTAACTGTGCCGAAATCGACTCTATTCTGATTGGCTAAATATTCCCGTGCTCTGATTGGCTGACCAATCAGACTGCCCACATTTCATTAGCCATTTTTGTATAAATATCTGGAGGGATTTCGGTATCGGCACCCCTCTTCGGCCTGAGCGATTCCGTTATCATAGCGGGCGACCTCAACGCCAAACACCCTGCCTGGAACAGCAACACCACCTCAGCCAGAGGGAGACAGCTGTTCGGTCTCTGCCCCATACTAAATTTCGATGTCATCGCCCCGATGACTCCAACCCACTTTCCCCACGACCCCAACCATACCGCCGACGTCCTCGACATAGCGCTTCTGAAGAATATCAACCTACGGTTGGATTCTATAGAGGCGGTACAAGAGCTCTCCTCTGACCACCGACCAGTGGTCATGAAACTGGCCCCCCGTGTCGGTCTCCATGACCCCACTCAACCCCCTCTCACCAAAATAGTCACAGATTGGAGGAAAGTAAGCAATAGCCTGAAATCCACTTCTTCCCAACACCTGGACTCCATCCCTGATCAGTTCGACTCTGTCGCAGACACGACGGCCGCGATCGACTCGCTCACTGAGCACGTACAATCAGTCCTGAACGACTGTTCAAAGGTAACTCCAGCGGACGATGACCGTCGCTGGAGATTGCCGGACGATGTGCGTGAACTGTTGCGCGAGAAGAACGCGGCTGTCCGTGCATACAGCAACTTCCCCTGCCTTGCGAACAAAGCCCATATGCGCCATTTACAGCGAGCTGTAAAGACACGCCTAGCGGAGCTGCGTACCGCTGGCTGGGACAGGATGCTAAGCGACCTAGAGCCCACTCATCAGGCCTTCTGGGAACTTCAAAGGAAACTAAAGTCCAATGAAGTAGTCTCCATGCCCCCCCTACTCCGCCCTGACAAGACCATCGCCTTCGACGATGCTGACAAGGCTGAATGCCTAGCCAACAGCCTCGAGGCTCAATGCTCTCCCAGCTCTCAACCAGTAGACCAAGCTCACTTGTCAAAAGTCGACGCTGAAGTCGAACGTAGAGCCTCCCTTCCCCCCGTCGAAAACCCTGACTATCCTCTGCCTCCCGTCACTCCAGACGAAGTGCATGATATCATCAAGGGTTTAAAGCCCCGTAAAGCTCCCGGCTCAGACGGCATCACAAACAGGGTAATACAACTATTCCCTGCCCACCTCATAATGCTACTGACCACCATCTTCAATGGTGCCATGAGCAATAACATCTTCCCAGATGCATGGAAAAAGGCCACTGTCATCGGCATTCCCAAGCCTGGAAAGCCCAAATCCGAGCCCTCGAGCTACCGCCCCATCAGTCTGCTCAATGTCCTCGGCAAGGTCTATGAGAAACTTATTTATAAGCGTCTCAGAGACTATGCCGAAACAAAAGGCCTCATCCCAAACGAACAGTTTGGTTTTCGAACCCAGCACTCTTGTGTGCATCAGGCCCACCGCATCATCGAACACATAAGCGCTGGCTTCCAGCGTGGCATGATGACGGGTGTTATATACTTCGACATAGCGAAAGCGTTCGACAGAGTCTGGCACAACGGCTTATTATATAAGCTCTACCAACTCGGTGTGCCGGACCGTCTCGTACTCATCTTACGAGACTTCTTGTCGAACCGCACCTTCCGCTATCGCATCGAAGGAGCAATATCCTCCCCCCACCCAATCCGCGCAGGCGTCCCCCAGGGCTCTGTGCTTGCCCCCCTCATCTTCACGCTGTTCACCAGCGACATACCCAGGAGCAAAAAGGCACAGTTGGCTCTGTTCGCAGACGACACGGCCATTTATTGCTCAGGCACCAAACAAGCCTCGATTTCTCTCACTCTCCAAAGAGCGGTCACCAAACTTGGCGACTGGTTCAGGAAGTGGAGAATTGAAGTGAATCCCGACAAAAGTCAAGCGGTTCTTTATTCAAAACCGCGCCATAAGCCCACCCCCCCCCGACCAATCTCCATGTTCGGTAAGCCTATCCCTTGGGAGAAGCGAGCCAAATATCTAGGTGTGATTCTCGATGAGCACCTCACCTTCGCAGAGCACATAAAGAAGGTTCGTTCGCGCGCCGCTTTCGCTCTCGGTAGACTCCACTCGATAATGAATGCAAAAAGCAAGTTGTCACTAAAGTGCAAGTTGCGCATTTACACGGCGTGCATACGTCCTATTATGACGTACGCCTGTGCAGTCTTTGCTCACGCGAAACCCCACCACATCCATAGGATGCAGACCCTACAGAACCGTGCCCTCCGAATGATCACGGGATCCCCCTTTTATGTCCGGAACGAGATCCTCCATCTCGATCTCAAAATCCCCACCATCCTCCAGTTCATGAAACGCAACTCCAAGCGTTTCTTTGATACCGCCGCCAAACATCGCAACCCCCTAGTTGTCGCGGCCGCTAAATATACCCCCTCCAATATTAGTAAAGTCCGCCGTCCGAGGCACACACTATTAGACCCAGACGACCCTATTACTCTCCTCCAGGAAAGCAATAGGGCTACTAGTACAGTACACAAACATAAAAAACCGACATTCCGACCCCGCCGCCGAGGTCCATCGCGAAAACCCCGAGTTAATAAATCCCCCCGACCCTTGCTCGAAGAAGCGCCAGCCCGCGCCGAAGCTGAGCCTGTAGTTTTAAATTCCCCAGTTAATAATAATTATCCAATTTGATCCAGCCTGTCCCAACTTGCTGTCCCCCCAGTGACGCCCTAAGCCGAGGTTCGTACCCCACAGGGGGTGCCCTTAGCGCGCAGTCACTTAGTATTTGTAAGTAACACGCCCCTGGCTGGAGGCTTTGAGTTATTAGCTTAAGGCAGCCACAGGATTGACCGGTTAAGTAGTCACGGCCACTCTTGGCCAACTACGAGATGCCATAGTTAGGAAAAAAAAAAAAAAAAAAAAAAAAGGTATCGGCACAGTCAGCGGGCAGCAGTTGAAGAAATAGGAACACTACAAGAAGATTAAAGAAGGCTTCAAGCTTCAACACTGGTTTTATTCCTCACCAACCCAGCACATAAATGTGTATCCCGCACACATTGGTTCTAATTATAGCTTACTCTGGTTAGGTCATTCATTAGGGATTATGGCCTGATTCGGTTCACGCATGACATCCACAGCCATATCTAATTGATTACCGTAATGGATTTAGATAATTATTTAATATATTTGTAGTGACACAGTTGCATTACGGTAGCATTTTAGATTTTCAGTATAAGTGGTCGCTCCGCTCAGGCTCAGAGTGCCGCCAGAACTCTCGTAGATTGTGTCGGTTGAAGTCGTATGTATTTTACTGTGCTTACTATAAGGAGTACATGAAATAAAGACACAAAGTTTTACCTCTTCTCTCACGTTTAATTTCACATCATCTAAAATAAGTGTAATATTATTTAGTTTCAAGGACAGGATAATGTGGTTTTCCATGACATTGCAATATTGAATGGGTGCATTACTTGCCCCTTTGCCTTAGCTTAGGCTATGTGTCCCTTTACTTGCTAAGTATTTGTCTTGCCCATTTACCTCCGAATAAGTGATGTTATATGAAGAAGACTTTAGAGCAAAATTATAGTTCAATAATAATTAGATTACAAAGCCGGGTAAGAGCACCGGGTGGCTGGGACAGACTCGATGCGGAAGGCGGAGAACAGGGTGTTGTGACGCAGCCTGGGAGAGGCCTATTGGAGCTTCAAAACTAATCCAGGGCTAAAATTAGAAACGATTATAAAAAAGATATAATTTCTTTTGTGGAGGCAATCATTAGTTTACAAACTTAAAATGTATTTATCGCCATCTATTACCTATTCCACGCAACTTATTCCCTGACCTCGTTAACAGATGGCGCTGTACTCACGGTGAAACAAACATTTCAAATCCGTTACAATACGAGGCCGAGGGTAGGTTCAATTCAAATATTTACCAAGAATAGCAGGATTTACATCGAGAGGGGAGGGGGAGGGCCAGGTGATTGTGGACTGTTTGCTTATCGTTCAGGGTTCACTGCCTTTTGTCTGATTTGGGGGAAGAATGGGGGAAGGTGGGGGAGAGAAAAATCGAGTTTCTAATGTAGGGGGGTTCGGAAATCGTGAGATAATTCTGGGTATAATTTTGGAGCGATTTGGGGGTTTGTTTTACTTGGTCGAGTTCTCTATTGGAGTGGGTATTTTTTATCTTATATTGATATTTGGATATGGATAATTTCCGATTTATGGAGCACAGTTTTTAAGCGCAAAGTAGACGAAGGGACGAATAAACTAGGGTAGTTCATTTCAAATTTAAGTCCAGATAATTATTCGTACGGTTTATGTGTGGAAAGCTCGGGAAACTATAGGTATCAGTAAAGTACAGTTTTCTCAATTTAAACATACACGTTCAAAAACTAAAACAAACTAAATAACACTGCTGGTACCAAAATTAAACCAGGATCTCGCCTCAGAATTCTACACGGACTATAAAACCCCAGTTAGAAGCACAGCACAGGCAATAACCTAAAATTAAATTAAGTTCAGATAATTGTATTATTCCTGTTCTAGACTTTTAGGTTCTGTATCTATTGTCTAGATTCCTATTTTTCTCTAGATTAAATTCGTTGTAGTCCCAAATAACGTCGTTCCGCGCTGGACGAAAGTTATGTTCAGAAAAGAAATATTAAAAGCTAGTTTTTTGTGGTTAAATTTAGATAGAGAATAGTGAGAGAGAGGTAGAAGGTTCTTTTTTTAAACAGGCTTTAGACTTCTTTGAAAATACTGATCTTTAGTACCTAGCAATGCTTCGATTTACAAACATTTCATTGGAACTGGTAAGTTTTCGAAAATCTTGTTGGCGTTCTTTGTTTCGCCATAAAAAAACCAAAAAAAAAATATACGCACGATTCCCAACTATTATCAACTATTGGTGTTCAAATTGTGTAAAAATTATGTGTCATTTCTGTACATAATATGTTTTTTTTTAAATACAATATTGTTTTTGCATGCTTTATCTATACTTACCGTATGTTGGCTTGTGTTAATTGATTGAACAGTGTAAAGACTGTAGATAGACCAAAAAATAAATAAATAAATCGTATTGGTCCGGTATTAATTTGTTAATTTTAAGGACAGTCCACCGCACATCAGTGGTAGCACTTGCACAACGAAAATAGCCCTTACTGCTACCACACAAAGGCGATGTCAGTATCAAATAGTTACCTCTGATGTACCTCTGATGTTTATTTAGGTATTTTACAGCTGATCATCACCTGCTATCTATATCTATACATATTATGTTACTTGTCCTGACTGATTCATCAACGCAGAGCCTAAATAAACCGCTGGGGCTATAAACTTGAAATTCTTGCAGTTGGTGTCTTTTATGTCGTAAACATTTCTGCTTACGACATAAAATCCTTCCTTAGTGGGAAGGATCTTTGTAAATTCGACCTTTAAGGGGGTGAAAAGGGGGGATTTAGTTTGTGTGAAAAATCTTATTTCTTGAGTTAATAAACTTGAAACTTGGCACGAATACCTACTTATCGAAGTAAATTAAAATATATGAAGTTCGTAATTTTTGTTTTTTCTAAACTACCGCCTAAAGAGGGACTGGGGGGTGTCAAAGTTTGTATAGAAGAATTTTAACGCGCCGTCCGATTAACTTGAAACTCAATATTTAAGACCGAAAATAAAAAATAACGTTTATCAGGGTTTTTTGAAAATCTACCCCTAACGGAGTACTAAAGTACGAAACCCACGCGGACAAGGGCGGAGAGAAGTCGCGAGGGAAGTGCTAGTAAGTTGATAAAACATCAAAATTATTTCCAACTCAACCATCACCAGCAACTAACTTCACACCTATGCAACAAAGACATCCAATACAAGCAAGCTGTAGGCAGACCAACATCAATGCGAGCTATTGCCTCTCTATTACCACAGGCATCAGACCATATCGGCGAGAGAATAACTAGTAGCTAGGTATACAGCTATAGGTATATACACATTCAACATTGGACTATGCAAATGCAGCCTCCGTTCCGACTACTAATGATCTACTACATAACGAAAACTAGTAACTATACGATCAAATTGAACGCTGAAGTCCGAAGTTATAATTGGCTAAATCGACAGGATTTTAAAGCGAGGAGTAAAAAGAGAAAGAGCTGGGATTATCTACACACATCTATGCAAATAAATAAAATTGAAGTGTCTGTTTGTAATGTCAAAAGAACAGCTTAGTACTAAATGCATAAGAAAGTATATACGGTACTTATAACAATAACAAAAAAACAATTTTTAAAATTTTTGTCGGTGTTTGTTCCGGCTAATCTCCGAAACGGCTGGACCGATTTTGACGGGACTTTAACTGGCAGATAGCTGATGTTACGCGGAGTAACTTAAGCTACTTTTCTTTCAGAAAAATAATTAAGGTTCCGCGCAAAAAAATAAAAACCCATGAAATTGTGAACAAAAAGTCGGATTCGAGAAATTCTTTTTGCATTTGGTAGCGCAATTCTCGAGGATAGTTATAGGCTATTTAACATCACGCTACGATCCTTAGGAGCCAAGCAAAAAGAAAAAAGTCAGCAAGAACACTAAGCGAAAACGAAGTAATAGCGCGATCGGGCGATGCAACGCGACGGGTCGGGGGACGAGTGAGTTTTATTAAAATGTGGCTGTTATTTTACATAGTCTATGTGTATCTTACGACTTCCACGCAAACGAAGTCGCGGGGCACAGCTAGTTATGGAATATGCATTATAGCAAGAAATAGAAGTGGTTGCTGTTGAATATCCAAGAGCCCGGCTGTCATTCGTGGATCTTTGACAGTCGTTACGGGTCGTCAGAAGCCTGAAAGCCGCCTGACAACCAGTCTTAGGGTGTTTGCATAAAGAAACAGGTTTCCGGTACAGAAAAATCCATTCGGGTCGGTACCGATCGGTGCAGGGTTAATAAGGTAGTCGACACCGACAAGCTTAAACCTGTTTCTTTATAAGTGATCACATAAGATAACATGGGAATATTATACCTGCACCGATCGGTACCGACCCGTACAGACTCGCCTGCACCGGAAGCCTGTTTCTTTATGTAAGCACCTTTACCCCAGAGTATCGTGTTACCCAGTAGGAACTGGGTTGTGAAGGTCAGATAGGCAGTCGCTCCATGTAAAATACTGGTATTCTGCTTCATCCGGTTAGACTGGAAGTAAATCCAACAGCAGATCTAATTATGTTAAAAATACAACTTGTTATCGATATCCATGAATGTTAAAAATTGTTAAGAAAATGCCTGTAACATTGCTTTAGTTTATTTATTCATACACATGGTTAATAACTATCAAGTCCTATGAACAGCAAACAACAGTAAAACTTGTCGAGTATAATTGCCGGCACGAGTCGTGAGCACAAATTCCGTCTTAACTTTAACTGCCCTCGTCACCGTGCTCTTGTATTCTGTTTTCTTTCTGTATATAAATATGCTTGTTCATACATTGATTTCATTGCTCCCGCCCGTGTGCAACCTGCCGTGATAGGAAATAAGATTCGTTAGGTTTAAGAGTAGGGTTTGTGCTCACGACTCGTGCCGGCAACTATACATCTATAATTACCTAACCTAAATCAATGTTTCATTAGGTAATTAAGAATCCCGGTTAGCGGCAGTAATGTCTATGTTTCTCCCCGGAGTCTGGGTTTCAGTGGAACATGTCCAGGGCGGGTAGAACAAGGCATAATAGATAGTTGAACCTGTGTTTGGTGGTCGGATGGATTAATCCAGTCAGTATTAAAGATCTTTTTAGACTTTGAAGACGGGAGGCAATTAAATTATCAAAGTTCATCATCTGCCTACCCTTTTCAAAATTATGTTGGCGTCGCCTTCCAGTTAAATCGGATCCAGCTGAATACTAGTATTTTATATAGAGCGACTGCCTATCTGACCTCCACAATCCAGTTACTGGGTAATACGATACCCCTGACAAATGCTTGCACTGACTGGATAGGTCCACTCAAATTTGTGTGGTTCTTTCCTCAAAAGACCATTTCAGATACGGATCTACATGGTCCTCACATGATTTGACCAAGATTATGTCTGGACTTTAAAAGAGACTTTGACCCCTGAGTTTGTTTCACCATTTCTTCTCAGGGGTAGTCAGATAGGAAATGTCGACTTCATCGAGCTTAATTTAAAAAAAATATATATAAAAATAAAAATAAAATATAATAAAAATAAAAAATATATATAATAAATATATATTATGATGTGTAAAAGTGAAGATTTACAGAATAAACGATTTCCTTTCATTTCTCCTTGGTAAGACCGGTTGTCAGAATTTCGGGCTTCTGACGACCCGTAACGACTGTCAAAGATCTACGAATAACAGCCGGGACCAACGGCTTAACGTGCTTGCCAAGGCACGGAGGTGTCTCGCCGCGGTATGTAAAGATGGTCGCCCATCCACGAGCCGACCGCGGTAAGCATAGCTTAATGTGATCGACCCGTGCAGCTGTTATTACTTAGCCACGAGCCCTTCTTAAAATGAACTTTCTTTGTCTGTCTATTAACTTTTCACGCCTTGACGGCTGAATGAACTTGCACTTAGTTTGACACACGAATAGGCCTTGACCTGGGTTAGGACATAGGATACTTTTTATCCCGGTAGTACATACGTTCCCGTGGGATAATTTCCGACCTCCACTCGGACAATAGCTAGTAATCTACAAGAATTCGTTCTAAGTGGTTTCTTGCAAAGAAAAGTTGACTGTCGCTCATTTGACACGGCCCTGACTTACCATAAAGCAGTATCAATTGCCAATCCAACGAAATTATTAAAATGAACAACCAAACCGAAGCCAATAAAGATTAAATTAAAACCATGGATAATTAAAATTGATCTTTATCAATTTTAATTTTCCATGGTCGTCCTCAGAGGAATTGAAAAGGATTCGGCGATCCTGTCAAGTCTATTATTATAAGTCTATCCTGATTGTGTTAATTAATTCAAACTTACCTATAAATTCTCTTAATAATTATTATTATTCGTAAAGCACTTTTTCTTGTGATTTTTATGCAGATAATTAGTATTTTATTACGGAAATTCACTTCCTTGTGGCCGTCCCAAGTAAGATAATTGTGAAGAATTACAACAGAATTAAAAGAAAGAAAGAAAAAATGATTTATTTGTCACAGAAACACGTGCATATAAAAATATAATATTCAAACCCGATTAAAAACAAAACAGATATAATCACGAGCACAAACAGAAATAGTCGGCAGCTGCACGTCATGACTGTGACAAGAAGCTTCCACTCAGCATGATGCTGTGTTGTTGGGACCCTCAGCATCATCATCATCATCTGCCTAGCCTTTTCCCAACTATATTGGGGTCGGCTTCCAGTCTAACCGGATGCAGCTGAATACCAGTATTTTACATGGAGCGACTGCCTATCTGACCTCCACAACCCAGTTACTGGGTAATACGATACGCCTTGGTAAGACTGGTTGTCAGACTTTCGGGCTTCTGACGACCCGTAACGACTGTCAAAGATCCACGAATGACAGCCGGGACCAACGGCTTAACGTGCTTTCCGAGGCACTGAGGAGTCTCGGTATGTAAAGATGGTCACCCATCCACGGACCAACCCCGGCAAGCGTAGCTTAACCTGATGGATCGACCCATGCGGCTGTTATTACTTAGCCACGAGCTCCTCCTCTGTTGGGACCCTCAGCATAGCGCTGATTTTCAGTATCCACCCGAAAACGGCGTATGGGAACCGAGTTCGGTTTATAGATTTAAACAGATTAAATAAATAATAATAAAAGGAACATAACTGGTGAAATGTGGTGTACTATAGGTACCTACACCTCTGCCTAACCCTTCGGGGAAACAAGACGTGATGTTATGTATATATAATAAGAGGAATTAAGAATCAGCTTTAGGGCCTCTGCAAACAGGCGCGACACGCGACGCGACACAAAGGCACCGCGTGTCGCGCAACGAGTGGTGCCTTTGTATCGGGCGCGATTCACAACGCGTGTCGCGTCTATTTGAATGAGCCTTTATACCATTTGCTAACAACAACTTTCACGATCACCTAAACTAATAAAAGTAGCTTCTTTTTGACTGTTTTTTAGAGTTCCCTACCTCAAAATAAAAAAAACGGAACCCTTAAAGGATCACTCCTGTGTCTGTCTGTCTGTCACAGCCAATTTGCTCCGAATTTAATGAACCGATTAAGTTGAAATTTGGTACACGTACTAATCTCGGTGACCCAAACACGGACGTGTAACGTAAATAAATGATTTTTGAATATGGGGTCACAATAAGAATATAAAAAAAATCAAGTTTTGCAAACTATGCCGTGTGACATGTCAAATGAAAGAGTTTATTGTAGGAGTCTAGAATAGTTTTTTTAAAAAATATAATTTTAAAATAAATAGCTTTAAGTTATTTAAGAAAATAAACGAAAATTATCCTTACCCTCTCCCCCCTTTTTGAAATTAGTTATATACCTAAAGATTACACAAAAACCTATAAAAAGACTATGGTCTTAAAATAACGCGGAAAATTTCTCAAAATTGTGCGGACAAACTTTTATTTGCAGTTGAAATGTATGGGGGAACATGTTTTTCAACCACAATGTTAAGTTTGTTCTTGGGATAGTAAATTCTGTCTCTTCTTTCTTCATACCAACTATGGAACCCTTCATTGTGCGTGGTCGGACTCACACTTGGCCGGTTTTTATACGATAAACCTGTAACCTAAACCATCAATAATCCATAGACCTATCTACCATACAGTCTACATAAGTACACCTGCACAGAATTCCCTCACGCTGAAAAAAAAAGATTAATTCCCCATCATTCCCTTTTAATATATCATCGCATTTAAATGGAAAAGCATTCAGACAGACAGACAGACACACAATAAGTACATAGGTACGAGGGAACAACTCGATTGGTTTCCAATTCCGGCGCCATGAATATGTAAACAGACGAGTTAAGGGCAGGCACGTTGTTTATTTATTTTAGATTTTTTTTTTAATTTTTGATGTGTGGGTGAGTGAGTGTTAAAAGGTTGTGACGATTATCTTATTGAATTAAATCTATTGAACTGCCTCGTTAGTCCAGTTATCGCAAGCGCTACTGCTGAGCATCAGGTCCTGGGTTCGATTCCCAGGTCGGGCAAAAAGTGTTATTGGGTTTTCCTATCTGGAATTTCTAAGTAGCGGTCCGGAGTCTGAATATGTGCCCGGGTGATGGCAATAGGCTCGCCCTCTATTACATGGCGAAATGTGGGTATACTATAGGTTCACCTCTGCTCAACCCTTCGGGGAAACAAAGCGTGATGTTTAATCAAATCTATAGTAAAATCTCAATGTAAACTTAAACTCTCTAGGACATTAATGACCTATTGGTGATGTTCTTCAAAAAGGTCAGGTGTGTACTGCGGTACTCGCAACCAGCGTGCATTTATGACCAGATGTATGAACGTAAATGAACCAAAAGGTGTAGGTAAGTAAGGTTCGTAGCAGGTGTCGCTCTGTAGTTTCTGCGTACCCCCCCCCCCCCCCCACGGGAAGAAGACGTGAGTTTATGTATGTCTTATACAGCAGTTGAATGAAAAGGCGATTACTATAAACCACATCTTAAATAGCAATACACTTAAACATCACCAAGAAAACTACTCTTTAGAATACTCTTTTTAATATACGAAGGGTTTCCCCTTAACAAGGGCAAATCGAGCGAGATGAAAAGGGAACGAGTACGCAACGACTACTTATAGCAAATTAATAGTTCTAACTGACATTTGTGGATATCTATGGATATTGCACGATGTCCTTAGCTAAATAGGTTGCGCATGCGTAAAGATTGAATGATTTTGAAGGGAAAGTTTAGACTAGAAGAAACTCATTCAGGGAATAATGAAGATAAAGAATTATGCTATCATTTTTCCAGTGTCAGAGAGACGGAGCTATGCTTGACCTATATATCATAATATGGACCCAGGGATGAAGTTCTCTTGAAAAACAAATTAAAAAGACAGTTATAAATATTCGCTATTGACTGCCTCGTTGGTCTAGTGGTCGCAAGCGCTACTGTTGAGCATGAGGTCTTGGGTTCGATTACCAGGTCGGGCAAAGTGTTATTGGGTTTTTCTATCAGAAAATTCTCAGTAGCAGCCTGGATTTGTGCACGGTTCATGGCAATAGGGTCGCCCCCTATTTAATGGGACTTAAACATAACTGGCGAAATGTCGGTGTAGTATAGGTACACCTCTGCCTAACCTTTCGGGCATTACAGGCGTGATGTAATGTTATATTTATGTAGTGTCCCTTTTTAAAGACAAAACAAATAATTTTATTTTGCCAAAGTACATAGCAAAATTTTTGGGTAGTAGGTATTACCTCTGAAAACATCTGATGTTCAATTAAAATAGGATCCCGCTAACCCTGAAAGGAGGAAGGGGAATTAATTAAATTACTGGAACCCAAACAGATGGTTAATAAAATTGATTCTGGGTACTGCGGTGTAGTGAGTAATGGAAGTGGCATTACGTAATTCGTGTTTTTATACTGCGCGCAATAAAAATTACAATTACATCTGTAATCGTAATGATACGATGATATTTAGTAAATGCTTAAGGAAAAAAACTACAAATCTCTAAAGAATTTTAACGCTAAACGAATTTAAAACATCGTTCTGTCTTCTTCATCTTCAAACAATTGACAGGAACAGAACGATGATTTAAATAGATTTAGTGCTAAATGCGTTTAGTGATTTGTCGTGCAAGGGCTCGAAACTAGCCATGTTTGGCCTAGTACTTATTATTTATGACGCCTAAAAAATTGTGTTACTAACTTTTTGGTTACTATAAATAAATAGTGAACGTCCTCTGTAAGCATCGACACGATTCTGCTCTATCCCAGCTGCCAGACTATTCAGCAAATTCCTCAACCTTCTCTACGTCATCAGTCATCATGTTTTCAGGGTTACCCACTGTGACTATAATAATAAAGCCAATGAGACGAGAAAAATGTCATGCTTTGGGATTATTGCATATGGTTTAGTTTCCATTGCAACTAAAATTAATTTATGACGTTTATCGATAGTTTTTTCATTCAAAAATCAACTTAGGTTACTCGAGCTTAAAGTTGATATTTGTATAAGTAGCTATTTTATGATTTATCTCGTATCGTTGTCCTGGGTATACACAAATTGCGCTTTCTAAAACGCGATTTCCATTTAAAAACTTCCCATTTAAAAATCAGCCTATCCACAATTTTCTAAGCACTTCCAGTGCTTTAAGCACGTCTACATCTTTGATAAAACTCAGCTAACATTTGAAAGGCTGGGGTCAATAATTTGTTGGGGTCCTAGGTAAAGGCCATGAAGATTTTTATAGCCAATTTCACCGTTGGAAAATGTTTGTTTAAGGTGATAATGGATATTTTCTAATTAATTTTTAATCTCTTTCGTTTTTACCGGGTACAAACGGTAACCAAAGTGGATTAGTTTTTGTGTTTTTCTTAAAGCGGTTACTGTTGTAAGTTCAGTCACAAGCTGAAGTACATCATACCATTACGCCTGTAATCTTCGAAGGGTTAGGCAGAGGTACAGTAATAAAACATGTAATAGGCGGCGAGTCTATCGCCACAAATCCAGCCTCCGGGCTGCTACTGAGAAATTGCTAAATGGAAAATCCCAATAACACTTTGCCCGACGTGGGAATCGAACCGAGGACCTCATGCTCAGCAGTAGCGCCTGCGACCACTAGACCAACAAGGCAGTCCGTCGTAGTTTCTTGTCCGTTCTTCTCCATAGATACCTACTATGCTTTGGAATGGGTAACTAGCTTCATCTTTCGGACTGACTGACCCCTTGACAATTCAAAAGTGCCTGTAATTGGTTTATTTGAAATAAATACTTTGAGTTTGAAAATATAATTTATTAAACAAAACAAAAACCACAATCGTTATACACCGACTTTTATTTAATTACAAATTCAGGCAACATTATACTTCAGGCCAAAATTAATTGGTCACTAGTTAAAAATGCATAGAAACACAAATCGCTCGTGATTGACTCTGGAATCGTTAAAAGTTTGTTCGTGAACAGGAATTTTGATGGTCGAATTAATATTCAGATTTCAGACACGGAAATCGTTTAGTAGTAATTATACAAAAGTTATTAAAACCCCCGTTTTCAATTGAGTACCGGGCTATTGTTTCCATTATGGTTATGACAATATGTTAGTTAGATATTATTTGTGTACAACGACCATTTTTTTTTTCTCAAACTCTCTTTTACCTCTTGAATTTTTTCGGCTAAAAACAAGCGGGTCGCTAAGAAATAAAAAAAAAACAGGAAATTGCCACATCTGAATGTACGAGAGTACCTATTACCCTTTGAAGATCACCGAGTTGTGGCTAAATAATTTAAATAACAATTTCGAGACATAAATAATGCAGCCACTCTGTACTGACTTTTTTGCTTAAAATGCAGAACGGACACATAAAACCCTTTTCTGGCATTTTCCGAGAAAACTCGTCATGACATACGTCCGTCATGTGACGATTCTTTCCTGTGTTGGTATTTCAGGGTTCATTCAATAAACTGTTTTCTTCTAGAACAGCCTAAATTCTAAAAGTATCATAAAACATTTTTATCAAAAATTCGTTAATTGATTCCAATCAAATCGTAGAAAAAAAAATTACTAGAGTGTATTCCATTTTACGAAGACAGAGGGTATCAACGAAAGTTAATTTCATTTTACAACAATCATACTTGAAGTCACGACTTTCACTATCCTAATTGAGACTCTTCTCTCAAGTCACTTTAAAACAGTCAAGATAACATTCTGTAACAGTGCCAAGATAGCACATAAATCGGGATCCTCGTCTGTTTGATAGCCAACTTAGTTTGAGGTTGCCAGCTCGCTTCTGTAAGCTACCAGCCTTTACATAGATAGATAAAACATTTATTCAGTGCACACAAAAGACATAGCACAATTAAAAAGATGATAACAAATTACATGAATATACAACACATACAGTGTGCCAACATCCAAAAAAGAAAAACAAGTATTTAAAGAAATAGTGACACGATAACAAACTTCAAGTGTAGAACGGTAAGATGTTTGTCTATCAGACAGAGCGTAAAATATCAAATATTGTTGCTCAAGTAATAGTAATCGTGGTTAAGTTATTATATTAGTTTAATTATTTTGGGAATTATTTGACCGAAATATTATTTGTAGAAGTATGGTTTGGATATTTTTACCTACATTCGCAGAACTTTATGAGCAACAGATATATCTACTTAGTTAATTAGACTACCAAATCTTATACAGTACTCTTCATGAGGAAAATATCTCATCAGCAATGTTTAAACATCTTTTCAAGACTGTTAAGTTTTTACGTAGGCATACATAGAAATTATTCAGAGATACAAAACTGTTTCTCTAGAAATTGTACAAAAGTTATTTTTTTATGAATACTATAAACTTACAACGGTATGCAATTGCATTCAATAAAACACTAAGCACATTTCTTTACTCAATTAAAACCAGCAATCGTGCACTAAACAAATTCGAGGACGAACAATAAATTAATAAATGCAGCATTACCATACGAATGGCCGCCAGTGTACTAGTTTTCTCCTTAATTTTTACGTATAGCTTGCCCATTAAAGTTTCTGTCATACCTCGTAATCGGGGCCGCAATGCGGTTATATGGAAGGCTGAACAATAACCATACTTATACCTTTCTCGATAAAGTCGTGGCGAATAGTAAAATGTTACATTACTACTCTTTGCAAGTTCTCAAAAAAAAAAAAAAATAAACAAAAAAGGTCGGGTCACGCACGTTTCCGTGACGCATTCGAGGACTTGACGCTAGGGTTGTCAACTTCTGAGTTTATTCCTACGAGCTTTTGTTCGCGGCTTCGCTCGGCAAAAAAAATCTTTTCCATGAAAAAATACATTAGGTATTTGTCAAATTTCATGGTGAACGGTCAAACGCTGTTGGAGTTCATCAACCTCTTATCTACCAACATATGTTTTTATATTATGTTGTATGATTTTTAAACAACTGTTGCCTACGTCATTGGTTCCATACAACCTGCCTTCAATCCTTAATTAGAATCTCTAAGGAATAGTTATAAACAAACAGCGTTGTAAGCAGACGACCCATGTTTCTATTTCAGTGGCTTAGGCTCTAAATTTTCTGAATTCGAAAATCAAATGAGGATGTTTTAGTTTTTATCGGAATGGGCCCCGCTTCAAGCGTCGTCTTAATACAGCGCAACTACGCGATCGTCGCGCGAGTAACCGATGCGACCATCACGTAGTCGCTCGATAACAAAAACTGGGTGTCCTAATAGAATGCGAATACGCGATCATGGCGCGAATTAACGACGTAAGTGGTCGGCCCCTCACCCCACTCCCCGATGACGCGACGCGATTATCGCGCGAATTCAATTAGGACAATATTCGATATCAATATGTTTGATCGCGCATTCGTACGTACTTAGTTCTCGCGAATAGATTACGATAATTTTAGTCGCGCGACCGCATCGCGCGAATGCCAATTAGGACATCTATTCGACATCAGTATGTTTGATCGCGGATTCGTACGACTAAAATTCGTGCGAACTTGGGATGATCGCGTAATCGCGTCGTATTAGGACGACGCCTCAGACGTTATAGTTTTGGCTAACTTGGAAAATTCACCCTGTCATCATTCTCTGCCCTTATCCCAATTTATTTGGTATCGGTGCAACTAGTCTTTTTCTTTCATACTTCTCAATTAGTCGTCATCTCGGAAGTCACCCCCTTTCTAGCCATATCATCTTTCACACAGTCCATCCATCGTTTCTTTGGTCTTCCCCCACTCTTAAAGCCATAAATACTCAAAATTTTCTCAAGAAATTTTCCTCGTTCCTTCGCATCACATGCCCATACCATAACAACCGATTTCCACTTGGAAAATTTATCCTGTATAATTAATATATCTTAACTAAAGTGTCCATTACCAAATTGGCAGTTCCTTTTAATCACTACTTCTGGGTTTGTATTAGTTGATAGTCAAGCAAGATTATACAAATTTTATTACAGTAAAAGTCTTGTAATCATACCTAATATTCACAAAAATGTGTTTCTTTATTATTTTTTCAATAAAATTACTTTTTATGAGCGTAATGGTCAATGGGCTGTGTTAAAGTTAGATTAATATTTGATAGTAAGTAGGCAGTGTTTCATGTCAATGACCTAACCTTAATCTAGCGATAGGTACTAATAATAAAATAATAATAAAAACTTTTTCTATTGCTCTAATTTATTTTATCACGGCAATAATCTTTGTTTACATAAGTGGCAACCCTGACATTGGCGACATGTTGAGTCACGATAGATCAAAGAAATACAGATGCGATTTAATCTAACCCGTATTTACATTAGTTAGCCCCTCGATAAAATCATAAAGGTTTTTCAAAAGCACCCTTTAGAATAACCGGAAAACTTTAACGTTGGTTTAATCCCTTTATAATGTTTACAAAAAGCAGATTAACTTATAAAAGTTAACTAAAGCTTGAGAAAAAAGCTTTAGTAAACGCACACACACTTCCTCTCTCCTTAAACATTATTATTACATATAGTTCCTTACTCTTGTTTCTAGATTATTATTGTAAATATATATTTATAGTATTGGTATATGTTAATGATACACCACTAACTACCTACAGTATCGTCTCTCCTTATCCCTTTAAATCCAATTGTTGTCTGTAAAAGATCGCTTTTAGCGATAAGTCCGCCCATTGTGTTACCCTATGTAAAACTTCTACATTTATATCTGTCATTTTTATGGTGTACATAAGTATTCTATCTATCTTTACTACAAGTTATGAGTGTCGGTGTCGTTACCGGACTATGAGGCAATTTAGCTCTGTCTCTGATAAATAATTGAGTTCATTGCGGTAGCAGCTATTTAAAAATGAATTGAAGTTGAAAAACTAACAATATTAATAGCGCTGCCACTTTGTCTGAACGTAAAACGGAACAACCTTTTTTTTTTCTGGGAAATCATCAAATGACTTCTCCCGCTCTGAGCGTAGCGGGAGGCGTGTCAGACTTTTACTGACTAAAATCCACCCGTGTTCTTTCAGTTGCCTGTGCCGGGGCCACAGTAATTCTTTCGAACATCCCGCAACCCGGGCTGTTGTCTCTGCACAAACCACAAACAATTAAATTAAATTAAATTAAATTAATTTATTCGATAACTTAGGACTATACACCTTATTGGTAGGACCTATCCTACCAATAAGGTGGTCTACCTTATTGGTAGGATAGGGAATAGGGTCATAAAATACTAATAATAATAATAAATATTTTATTCCAGATCAAGTTACAAGATCCATATGCCAGCTTTTTTGTTGTCCAATAACATGAAACAATAACTAATTAACTAATTCTATGAAGCCTGGTATAAACCTTCCCCCCCCCTGCCCGCCTCCGTTGGCCTGGTAGCCTGGTTATTTAATTTCATAATAGTGACACTTATAATTGTCAAAATTGCGTATTGTTTTTGTATTTAATATGGGTCAAGGGCCTGAAATAAATGGTTTTTTTTTGTAACTATATCATTAAGCTTTGCCTCACTACGAATCAGTCACAATACTTCACACTACCTTGTATTTAACTTAAACACAACATAAGATTACTTGAGGGCTTGTGGGTAAATAATAACAGCCGCACGCTGCCGCGATTGGTCCGTGGATGGGTGACCATCTTTAAATACCAAGTCCCCTCCGTGCCTCAGAAAGCACGTTAAGACGTTGGTCCCGTTTGTCTTTCAAAGACCTTTGACAGTCGTTACGGACAGTCAAAAGCCCGAAAGTCTGACAATCAGTCTTACCAAGAGGTATCTTATTACTGGTCTTCAGATGCACCCGGTTAGACTATAAGCCGACCCCAACATAGTTGGGAAAAGGCTAGGCAGATGATTATGATAACATAACATTATGTCTGTTTTTCCTGAAGCTTTCCACCCACATTACGACGACGTCGACATTACATTAATTAACTCTTACCGGATTCTTTATTAGGTAATAATAATAATACCAGCCTATTACTATCCCACTGCAGGGCAAGAGCATCTTTTCATACAGAGAAGGCATGAGCATTGATCACCACGCTTGCTTTTACCCACCATAAAATGAAAAATCGTCCAAACGATACTCCTTTTCCACCTGTAACTCAACCCGCCAACATATCAGGGTAACAGAGCCGTTCTCATTAACTTAGTTGTGATTCTGTAACAGCACAAGACTGTTGGTATAATTGTATAAAGTTCGGCGGAGTTCTTAACTAACCGTCGTTCGTTTGTACCTACCTAGTATGTATAATATATGACAAATTGAGCTGTGTGTTAGTAACTCTGAACAGTGAGAACAGTGTGAACAGTTGCCGGTTGTATAAAGATAGGTTGGATTATTAAATGTTTTGGAATTGTCATTCTTCTTAGAGTGGTGATGGAAATCTTGAAAGGCGAACCGGAATTGGGCTACGAGTTTGGCACCAGCAGTAGCGTCCATCAGTTCCTGTAACGCGCAAGCCACAGGACATGCTGGGCACGATTTTAAGTGTTCCATTGTTTGTGGAGCAGCAGCTTTGGCATTTTTATTGGGAAAAAGGTTCCCATGATGAAAGATGATTCCCACTGCAACACTAAGATGTTTATCTATGCGTTGCTACCCTGAGCTAGCGTAGGTAGATTGATGTTAAATTACAAAGTCAAAGTTAAATCGTTTGTTTCAAATATGCACATAAAAGGCACTTTTGAACGTCAAATATTAACATGAAAATAGAATTGATTCTAAAGGGTTTTCCAATAGGGACGGGTCGATGTTAACAGTCTGCGGCAGCCATACTATTTCGGTGGGATCTGTAAAATCTGTTGTATATTATGCAGTCAGTGATGCCAAATCACCATGGCAAGTTACACGGTTGAGCAGCATGTGCAAATGATAAAACTTTATTATCAACGTCAACGGCGAGCGCTACAGATCAATGATAAACAATTTCTTTTGGCTTGAATTGAACAATATGGACGTGAACGACATGTGGTTCCAGCAAGATGGCGCTACTTGCCACACAGCGAACGACACAATCGACATTCTGCATGAACGGTTTGAGGGTAGAGTTATCTCTCGCAGAGGTGACGTGAATTGGTCACCAAGATCGTGTGATTTGACTCCGCTAGACTTTTTCTTGTGGGGTTTTCTGAAGTCGCAGGTCTATGCCAATAAACCACATTCGACCGTTGCCCTGAAAGCCAACATAACGCAGGCCATCGCTCGGATTCAGCCGGATCTATGCAGCAGAGTCATTAAAAATTGGACCTCTCAGATTCGTGCCACCATACGAAGCCGCGGCGGACATTTGAACGATGTCATATTCTGTCCATAATGGCATAAATGGGACTTTTAAATAAAAAATAAATTTCGTTAATATCTCACACACATCTTGTTTTATTCAATTTTAACATCGACCCGTCCTTGTTGAAAGACCCTTTAGTTGCCCTTTCCAAAAGGTAGTTTCGTATGAGAAGAAACTCCACCGTTACTCTTTTAAAATGTTTTACAATATTTTGTATACATTAATTTTATCATTATATGTGAAGACGATGCACCTAGAATAAAATTACTATACCACAATAGTTAAAAACAATGAAAAATGAAGCAATGACAGATAATAAAATTATGTTTACACAGATGATATATAGCATTTTACAGATAACATCACACAGTTTACAGATACCATTTCAACAGTACCTCTAACTGTTTAAATGTTATCTGTAATTTCACAAGAAATGACTGCTTGGAAGCAGCAATAAGCAAGTGTGCTCTTTCATAACATGCTCTAATATGCTGCTATAAAAGAAAACCAGATTATTTTTTCATACGGCACTTGAGCAACGTCTTGACAGGTGACGAAATAAACAACTTTTTTATAATATACTAGTCAAAACAAAGTAAGGGTCACTAGGTATTTAAGGTGTACCATGAAAATTGTTAAATCAATTAATTGCTTATTTTTAGTAAACATAAAACAGGAGGAGCTCGTGGCTAAGTAATAACAGCCGCATGGGTCGATCCATCAGGTTAAGCTACGCTTGCCGGGGTTGGTCCGTGGATGGGTGACCATCTTTACATACCGAGACTCCTCCGTGCCTCGGAAAGCACGTTAAGCCGTTGGTCCCGGCTGTCATTCGTGGATCTTTGACAGTCGTTACGGGTCGTCAGAAGCCCGAAAGTCTGACAACCAGTCTTACCAAGGGGTATCGTATTACCCAGTAACTGGGTTGTGGAGGTCAGATAGGCAGTCGCTCCATGTAAAATACTGGTATTCAGCTGCATCCGGTTAGACTGAAAGCCAACCCCAATATAGTTGGGAAAAGGCCAGGCAGATGATAAAACAATGTTATTGTTTACCGTTTAGGCTAGTAACTGTTTAAATAAATGACAATTTAAGATAAACAACACCAACAACCAATTAAAGTCACTAAAAACTAAAAAAAAATCTTAACTTTTTATTTATTTTTCTGTTATTTAACAACACGTAAGCCCTTCTCTTTTAACTATGCACTCCTAAAGCCTGGAATGCATGCTCTCAATCAAATGCCTCACGTTTTCTGCTGGAATCTCTTCCCAGGCAATTTTCAACATGTCAGCCAGTTGCAGTCTCTTGCTCACTCTCTCTATCGCTTCGTTTCAATTGGTCCCACATGTGCTCAATTGGATTCAAGTGCGGAGTGTTTGCTGGCCACGGTAAAACTTGAATGTCAGAGTCTTCCAGCACAGATCGGGTCGCTTGAGCTGTGTGATATATATTATTGATATAAATTTTTGTCATAAATTGAATGTTTGGGCTACCGCTTTTGCTACATCAAAGTCTACCTTGACAAGGGCGGGTGAAAATAGGTGACAATAGTTCTTCACTAATCTATATTCAATATATATTATAAAAGAAAGTGCGTGCCACTGAAACTCAGAAATGAGTTCCGGTACGATCCAGGGAGTTATATTTTGTGGTAGCCCTCTATCTCTCATTCATGAAGCAGGTTCTCGTTTTTACCTGAAGGGCGTGCTTTTGAAGATATATGGGCCGTAAGTTTCGCCCTCTAGAAATTTCTAGAATAGCCCAGAACATTCGAGAGTATTCGGGAACATCCCAGATCATTGTGAAATATTCCAGAACACTCTCGAATGTTGTGGAATATTCTGGAACAATTCCCTGAGTCAAATCCGGGTACTCCAGCTTGTTAATCATAAAACAACATTTGCACTTACTTTAGTTGCAGATAAAAATGTAACAGCGCTGTGGGCCAGCACGTAGGGCAGCTCATGCCCCAATTCAAGCAAATCGTGGGGCTTGTGGAGAGCTTATAGAGCCGTGTGAAGGGCCGCTAGAGCCTTTAGAGCTTATTGTGATGCTGTAAGGACGTGGCTGAGTTTAGTTTATGTGTGGTGGCTAAATATAATAAGTTTGTAACTGTCTCTTTGTAAAGTAATAACCTCTTTTTGTACACGGAAAGTAAGTTGTTACCATTTATGATTTGAAGCTACTTCATGAATTAATGCTATATTGCGAATTCTTATTTCAGATCTAGAAAAAAGTAAAGAGTAACTATCTAAATAGAGGTTATATAAAATCACTTTCACTCGAGATCTTTCATTTTAGTGACCTAAAAACAGTGAGCATATCATGAATTCAATGTATGTATTTGTGTTGCAATAAAATAATTCAGGCATCATGATTACCATGCCCTCATCAAAAAGAGCCAATTTACTAGCTGTGAAATTAAAAAATCATAATATTTAGCTCACAAAAGACGGCTCTCTAAACGCCCGTGTTCGCGCTGAGAAGAATTGAGTCTTGATAAAAAACACCAAATACTTTTCCTCTGTCTTAGAAAACTAATGTCAAGCACGCGTTAATTTACGTCCAGTATCAACAGTAGTTACACCATTTCAAGTAATAACCCCACAAGCCTACTTACGAACAATTTCATTTTATTCTTGACAATCAAAGTTACTAACTGTTTCAATATGAGCGAACCGCGCACATAAGGAAAGATGAACTAACATCAAAGGTACCCTGCAAGTGACTTGCGCAAGTATGCTACAGACGTTTCAGTTGAGTTGTTTCTAGGAATTGAAGAGGGCTTGTTATTGTTTTGTAACATAATATAACGTTTCCAATTCAATTCAAATCCTCTATTTCAAGATAAATGACGTAAGCAATATTTTGTAACAATATTTTGATTTAAAAGTGTGTTCGTGGAGTTTCTCGCCCGTTCTTCTCCATAGGAATCCACTACGCTTTGAAATGGGCATCTAGCTTCATTTTTCTGACTGACCAACCCTTTGACAATACAAAAGTGCCTGTAACCGGTTTATTTAAAACTAGCTGTGCCCCACGACTTAGTTCGCGTGGAATTCGTAAGATACACAATATATTAAAATAACAGCCACATTTTAATAATACTCACTCCTCCCCTGACCCGTCGCGTTGCATCGCCCGTCCGCGATATTACTTCGTTGTCGCTTAGTGTTCTTTCTGACTTTTTTCTTTTTGCTCGGCTCTTAAGGGTCATAGCGTGATGTTAAATGGCCTATAACTATTCTCAAGAATTGAGCTACGAAATGCAAAACGAATTTTTCAAATCCGTCTTTATGTTCACAATTTCATGGGTTTTCATTTTTTGCGCGGATCCCTAATTATTTTTCTAAACTAAAAGTAGCCTAAGCTACTCCCCGTAACAGCAGCTATCTGCCAGTGAAAGTCCCATCAAAATCGATCTAGCCGTTTCGGAGATTAGCCGGAACAAACAGACAGACAGATAGACAAAAAAAAAATTGCTTTTTACAAGTACCTTCTTATGCATTTAGTAAAAAAAGTTGTTATTTTGATATTAAAAACAGACACTTTAATTTTATTTATTTGTATAGATAAAAAGTTTGAGTTACGCCTGTTTCCACGAAAAGGGTGTAGGCAGAGGTGTATTGAAGACCCAATTCAAAACTAGGACCTCACGCACAGCTTTTGCGATTGCAGCCACTGAGGCACCACTGAGACAGACAAGTCAATTCCTGTATTTAATTGTAGCAGTTTATACCCAAAATAGCATTGCTTTGAGCAGATATAATTGTAGTCTCCTTCATCATTTCACAACGATCCGAAGCGCCATTCAACATCCCCAAATTGGCACGTCACTTCAGCCTATGTTCCCAAAACTTGCTGCAAGTCCATGCAAGTACTTGCGAGTTCAACAAGTTAGACTTCTATATCGCCTGTCCTACCCATGTGTGAAGAGCTTAGTCTTAGAAGCAATTAAGAAAACTAAGTACTTCTGCAAGTACTTGTGCAAGTAGTTCGTGGTTCCGTTCATTTGTGTTAACTAGTCTCCATTTGACATGCTTAGTAAGCAGAAATGCTTTATTTTAGTTGTTGAACTGTCTGTAGTTTTGTTTCGTAGTAATTATTCTATGGTCATTGTGTGTTTTGTTTGTTTTGAGTTGGTCATTGTTATATGTTTAAAGCAAACTTTTGTCAGATTCAAATAAAGGATTACGGACGTCCAAATTTTTGCAAATGGAGTCTTCAAGGTCAGTTTTCATGGGTTCAGTTTTACCTGAGTACCAATATAAAGATGGTTTGATAAATTAACACATTCGAACGGTCCCAACCTATCATATCTTATCTACAACTGAACTAAAATACTAAAATATTTTTTGCACCGATAAATATTAAGAGCTAGCATTTGTCCGTGGCTTCGCTTGGAGGTCGTAAATCATCCCACGGGAACGTACTACCGCAATAAACAGTAGCCTGTGTCCTAATACAGATTATGGTCTACCTGTGTGCAAAATTTCATTCCAATCTGTTCAGCCGTTTTAGCGTGAAAGCGTAACAAACAAACAAACAAACTCACTTTCGAATTTATAATAATACGGCTCTTATTGACGACTACCATCATACATAGTTACATGTACGACTCGATAACAGAACTTGTTGAAGAATGCTGCTGTATAATAATATCTGGATGTTATGACTCTGTAGAGATGACTGCTGAGAATTATGAAACCCTGTGGATATGCAGTAGCAAGGGTCTCTAAATGGCAACCACGCAAAAAAGTACCTTTGCAGGAAAGACCATAGTTATGGCAAATAATTTACAGCAACACCCATCAAGTCTACCCATTCAGACGAGCCAGCACTATCAAAGAGATTGCATACAAAATGTTTGGAATAAATCCAAAACGAAATGACCGTACTGCCCCATATGGCTGGTCTCTGACCCTCTGACCCCGGTGACGTCACCGGGAACTCTGCCAATCGTGATATGCGCTGGCCAATTAAAAAACAACGACTCCGAAATGGATTCCATGCTATAATGTATGGTGGGCTCTGGTTGGGGTATTTATGGGTGTGAATGAAAATAAAGAGTGGATTCGAGGCGGTAGTTGAATTTTTAGGTCTAATCTAGTTACCCATTGTGTAGTTTATGTATGTATCTGTAAATAATGGGACAACTCTTTTTGCCCGCGTATAAGCATGCATAACATGATCAGCCTATAATGTTCCCACTGCTGGGCCTCCTCTCAGTGAAAGTAGGCTGTAATCTACGACGCAGGCCTAGTGCGAGTTGATAGATGTCACATGTCTTCGAATTTTTGATACTGGGATATGCCAGTTCCCTCAAGATGTTTTCCTTCACCGTTTTGAAAGCAGTGGTGATGAAATAATTTACACAAAGTAAAGCACCTGCCGGAGTTCGAAGCTACAACCTACAACTCGTAAGTCGCGGCTGTTACCACTGAGCCACCAGTGCTTTTTTTGCGTGGCGGTCTTTAATTCATTTCTTTTCCTGTGACCTTTTCAATAATGATGCAGTGATTATTAGCATACTAGTCAAGTACTCGACCAGATTATCCTTTGTAGGAAGTAGGTGTATTCATTAATTAGGTGACTGATGAAAATTGTTGTTAGATAGGTTCGGTTTGAGAGCAGTGGTGGTAACGGCCCCAATTTACGGGTTATACGTCGTGGGTTCAAACCCAGACAGGCGCTTTACTTTGTATGAATAATTTCATCACCACTGCTCTCAAAACGGTGAAGGAAAACATCGTGAAGAAACCGGCATGTCCTAGAATCAAAAATTCGAAGACATGTGACATCTACCAACCCGCACTGGGCTTGCGTGGTGGATTACAGCCTACTCCCTCTTACAGAGAGGAGGCCTGTGCGCCAGCAGTGGAAATATTTTGAATATAAGTTTAGCAAGGATGTGTTTTGAATATCTAGCTTGATATCAATGTGATTACACCTCAAACGATGCCTCCCATCTTGTCGTGCTCCCTGTGCAACAACGCCTGCAGTATGTAAGACTTTTACAAGGCCAAAGCCAATGCTGTCGGCGTAACTGAATTCTGGTCAAAACTCATATGAGTAATTTAGAATCCTACTAATATTATAATGTAAATGCGATAGTTTGTGAGGATAGATGGATGAATGGATGTTTGTTACTCTTACACGCAAAAGTACTGAACGGATTTGGATGAAATTTGGCACACAGATAGGTTATAACCTGCATTAACACATAGGATACTTTTTATCACGAGACCCCAATTGAATCGAGGCTTACGCTGCTGAAACTGCGGGGTGCTGCTAGTCATTGATACGACTAAGAAGAAGCAAAAACACTCCTGTATTCCCCAAAGGGTTAGGCAGACTTATGCTGGCGAAACGTGGGTGTACTATAGGTATACAGAGGTATACCTACCCAGTTATGTTTTAGTCCCATGTAATAGGGGGCGAGCCTATTGCCATCATCCGGGCACAATCGAGACTCCCGGCTGTAACTAAGAAATTCCTGACGGAAAAACGCAAGAGGTAACAGTAGATATGTACTTTGTTTATATACAAGTACGTGTACCTAACATATTCATGAAGACTTAGCATCAAGACTTGTAGCGACAACATAAGCAAGATTTACGTGGAATATCTCTAGAATATCTCATTCATCTTGGCTCGCCTTACGTAATAAGTGTATGAATTTGTTTCCCTCAGAATAACAAATTTTAGATGCTTTACTCTTACTATACTGAATGGGAGACTACTTGAGGTTATTGTGTGTTTAAATAGGATTTTAGTATGATCTATACAGGGACCGAAACCGGTATGATCAATACAGGTATTTTTAAGGGTTATCTTAATTCTTAAATTTAATACATCCAGTATTAATACCGGTATCAGAAATAAACATTACCTTTATTTTACACGTGCCCGTTGGCATAAGTCAAAGGACGCGCATCGTCGAGTGATCGACCCGCGCGCCGGCGAACGTCGACCAATCACGGCCCTGGCTGGCTGGCAATAGATAGTCCGTTTCAGGTCCACTCAATCTGTGTGGTTCTTTCCTCAAAAGACCATTTCAGACACCAACATACATGGTTATGTCTGGACTTTAAAAGAGACTGTGACCTCTGAGTTTGTTTCGGCCGTTCTTCTCAGAGTAGTCAGATAGGAAACGCCGGCCTCATCTAGTTTAAAAAAAATGTTTAACGTGTAAAAGTGTTTGTATAAACCTACTTATAGAAATAAAATCATTTATCATTTATATTAGGTAACCGGTATCAAAACGGTAACCGAAATAGAGGTAACATATTTTTTTCTTCTTGGTTACCCAGATAGCTTACTCGTAGAAGTAACCAAAATTCTTCGATACCTGTACCGTAATTTATAAAGGTTGTCGGTCCTTGGATCTATGATATCTTTCTGGTCTATCCGTAGAATGACTTTTTCTTTGACTATTTTAGGTTGTCTCTTAGTCTGAACTGGATGAAGCGACACCCATCTAATTTTGAACAGATTAATGATGAGGCCTTAGGCTGAGTTGATTGATTGAATGTTAAAATTTGGGTCATTAAACTGAATCCGCAATGGTATCCCGCGAAATTGTAATTTTCTTACGTTTTTTGCAGTTTGCAGGTCAGTGTCAGGTTGTATGTTGAACAAAATATGATTCGCGATCATAACAAATATGTATTTACATAATTATAACCATAAGAATCATGAGTACCTACATCTCTCTAAGTCAGATTTGTTCCGAAATGTCATGATTTCCGAATTTTGGAACAAATCTAACTGACCAACGTGGTGGATTACGCTACCTAATTGCGTAACACACTTACAGTAGGAATCGGTTTCATTTTGACAGTTCAACAACATTCATTGCGTTATTTACGTTGTTGAGCAGACAAATGTTTCGAACATAGGAAGCAATGGATTAGCAATATGCTTTAAAATCATTCAGATTGTGACTGATTGTGTGTGTGCAATTAGGGTTACGGTCTACTCCTCACAGAGAGAAGGCCTGTGTTCTTTATCATTATAGGCTGATTATGCTCATTCTTTGTTACAATAATTTTGGGACTACAAGTGATTTTCAAGCTTGATGTGTGTACCTCTTTTTCACCATTGAGGACCGTCTAGTTTTATTGATTGGGTAATAATAGTTTATTTCTCAAACGACCAATAAGGTGGTGACGTAATTCAGAAACGTCAGGTACGTAGTACTTGCAACCGGCGTGCGTGTATGACCAGATGTATGAACGTAAACGGAGCAAAAGGAGTATGTGAGGATCGTAGCAGGTGGCGGTCTATAGTTTCTGCCTACTCCTATGAGAACAACGTGTGAGTTTATGTTATTTTATGTTCTCAAACAACAATATTCAAACCCACAAAACAAACATACCCGTCAAACTTTTCACAAAAAGCGAGTAAAAACTGCATGAATATTTTATTCTAGCTTGATTATGCCCCGGTAGGTGACCTAGCAGCTCTATGACGTCAGAACTCGCGCGGCCATTGTGCAATGGAACTCAAAAGAGACTGAAATAGCTCTCTAACATTTCGAAACTTAGATTGACTTGGTGGAATCTCAGTTTTTTTTGAAGTCTTGGTTTTACTGCCATAGTCAAAGATTTTTTATAATAATAATACCAGCCTGTTGTCCGCACTGCAGGTAAAATAGTTTTTCTCGTACGGAGAAGGCACGAGTATTGATCACCATGCTTGCACAAGACGGGTTGGCGATTTCAGACTTATATTAACTGTAAGTCCAGGTTACTTCACGATATTTTGCTTCACCGATGTCAGCAATGTTCAAGATAAACTCACCTCCACAGTACAAATGAATTGAAAAAGTTTTTTATTTCATTCTCACATCGCGGGAATAAGGAGGGTGCGAGAAGCACAGGACCGTGCTTGCGGAAGGCCTATGTCCAGCACTGCTACAGTATCGGCTTTAATGACGACAATGACTTTTTAAGCGTTAACTAACAAGTACTTGTAGATAACAAGCCATGCTACGTACCTGCATGATGGCGGTGGTTAGACAGTGAAAGTGTTTGAATGATTTTAAAACTAGTTTATTTAAACATAGCTATAAGATATGCCAGCCTAAGGCTTGGACAACAAGCATCCGGAAACTCCCGGGCCCGGAAAAAAACGGTCCCGGACGAGCCTGGATTCAATCCATCTCTCAAGCAATCATTTGAATTGTTCCTTCATTGACTACAAAGAATCAGGGGCCATCCGATCCCAAATTTCACCCGGAAACAACCGGATCATACTCTGATTTTCTCCGGCCACCCGGTCCGTTATTTTTCGGCACGAGGGGCGGGGCCTTTCAATCTAGTATGTAGTTGTATGGAGCTGACCACACGACTTCAAAAAACGTTCGTTCCGGGCACTTCCAGACGATTCACTTCATTATTGTTGGATATGACTTGTGGAATACACCTTCAGTTATGCAGTCTACGTGAAAAGGCTGAAGCCAGTATCTTTTGAATTTCCTTTGTTTGGTGTTCCTTTTTTACTAACGACCACAGCTAAACACAAACCTATGACCCATTTGAAGCACCAAAGTAGCGACTATTCAGCGCAAGTGCTACCGGCTGACTGAGTAAATTTCTCTCCAGATTCAAACGAGCCGCGTGTAGTCGATAGCATGCCGAGCTTGGATTTTTCTAGGACCGGGGAGATTCCGAAAGCATCCGGATGCTTGTAGTCCGAGCCTTAGAGGCAGTGGCAGCATGGCACTAAAAACTTAATTACGACTGACTTAAATACTAAACAAAGAAGGGCGCCAGGAGGTTTTAGGCATGTGGCGATAGGTGCATGGAACCCTTCCAGTCCTCAGTACTGCCGGCTGGCGTGAAGCTTGGCCGCAAAGTGCTGAAAAATGCTGGTAATAAATAGAACTAATGTGAAGCTAGAAATTTCCATCAAATTATCCAACAATCATAGTAGCCTGTAGTACAGTTCAACGAGCAGAGAAAATTGCCATAATCACTAGCCTTTGGCACATGGTTTGGTGACAGCTGTTAATTGTTATTAGCTGACAGGACGAAAATGCTGTCCGTCTATTTACGTCACCAAAAGTAGAAGAAGGTGCCTTAATTATCAAATATGTCAAAGCTTAAAAGAGTATTTGTTCAGTAGTGACACCGTCAATCAAAATACAATTGAGTTTCTCTGTAATATAAGATTTATCTTTGTTATTTACATGTTTGCTTAGCACTAATTACGAAATATAACATTCAATTAACTATTAAAACCTTACCTGTAATAAAAGAAACGACATTTAACGCTATTAATTACGATATCAATTCCTGACAAACAAATACATAGCTAATAGTTTTGACAGTCGTTCTGGTTCTAGCACAGATTAATAAAGGCTGACGACGTTGCGGTCTGCCACCATAATGGCGCTAGTATCGCGGCCTTTATTTGAATTAAAGAAAATATATTTTCTTTACATGCGTTTAGTATCTACCTACCTACATGTTCCTAACATTGACCGTTAATAATACTCCTATTTTTGTTAGTTATTCATCTCTCTAGTTTGTGTGGTACAGAAAATCCAATTTTATTACCAACGTGTGGCTTCCATCAATCAAAGCATAATATTCGATAGGCAATATGGCCAAACCACAGATATATTGACGCGGTATTGTTAGTTTATTCATTCCATTTTATTGGACATAGAAATTCATAGACTACTAGCTTCTGTTCGCGACTTCACCCGCGTGAAATATCTTGCTTTAACATAAAATATACTCTGATACTCGGTAATACTGTTGCTTTTCATTAGTGAAAAATTTTTCGGAATCGGTATAGTAGTTTCGAAGATTAGCCTTTAAATACAAACTCACGCCTCTACAGGATAAGTTTAAAAGGAGTGCGGATATTTCAGGAGGTAGTCAGGTGCATGAAACTGGACAACTTTCCCCAAGGAACGTAGGTCGAAATCTTAAAACTGAAAATCGACTTTTCATACAATCTTGAGTCACGTGACCAGTCACTTTGTATGAAAAGTCGATTTTCAATTTTAAGATTTTGACCCATGTTCCTTGGAGAAAGTTGTCCAGTTTTATGCACCTGATTACCTCCTGAAATATTCGCACTCCTTTTAAACTTATCCTGTATAATAATAGTATACATAGATGTATTTAACCACCACGTTTTACCAAGGGTTGTGGAGGTCAGCTAGACAGTCGCTCCATGTAAAATACTGGTATCCAGCTGCATTCGGTTAGACTAGAAACCGACCCCAATATAGTTGGGAAAAGGCTAAGCAGATGATGATGTATTTAACCACAACGCGGTTGTTAGTCAAGGATTAAGATTTGCTTCGTCCTATCGACTAAACCACAAAAT
This sequence comes from Fissipunctia ypsillon, assembly GCA_947568875.1. Classification (NCBI taxonomy): domain Eukaryota; kingdom Metazoa; phylum Arthropoda; class Insecta; order Lepidoptera; family Noctuidae; genus Fissipunctia; species Fissipunctia ypsillon. The sequence goes on from OX387667.1 coordinate 6,760,483, forward strand.
TATTTTCAAACTGCGGCTCGCTGAGAATTTTCCAGCATGGAAGGTTAATTTATTAGATCATTCTGTAAAACGTTCTGCGTGACCAGGAAGTCTGGACAAGACACTGTCATTTAGAAACTGGGCTGCGTCCAAAATTGATAACGTTGACTGTAAATGACAGAGTCGGATCAAACATAAATTTCACGCCTGTAATCCCGGTAGGGTTAGGCAGAGGAGAAAGAAAGAAAGAATGAAAATATTAAATGGCTGATCTACCATAACAATGTTACCATGAAATTAAAATAACTTGTTTTGCTAGTTTTGTACTACTGAAAGCAAATAAAACAGTAGTGACTAAAGTGGAATGTCTAATTTGATTATCCTTTATTTCAAGAATTGTATTGTAATACAATATAATTTGTTTATACAATTAATGTTGTAATGAAAAAAATAGTATTCTATAAAAGCTAACAAAAAACGCTGAGGTATGTCTTAAAAAACAATGAACTTTTGTTAGTCAAAGTTAGCGACAGGTGTGACATGATAAAGTTACCTTTTTGCTCCTTATTTTTAATTTTTAATCCGTTAAATTAACAACAATTAACTTCGTTATACATATTTTTTAAAGCTAATGAACTATTACTGTACCTAAAAAAATGCATTTATTAGAGAACAGGATGGTCTTGTAAATTGTTTGTATATTTTTGTGACAGTACTTTTTCCACATGTACAATTTTTCAAGGATTGGCCTATAAACAAAAAACCAAATCAAATAAAAATTGTGAAGTGCGATGTAAGAAATTAGTAGGAAGGTGTGCATCGCGGTTGCGGCTAAAAGGCCCAGTTTAGCGGGTGTTCAATTGAGCCTGAAGTGTGAGGTGATGGATGTAAATCAACGTGTCTATAGAATGCCCACATTTCGCTAGTTATGTTTAAGTCCCATGTAATAGGGGCGAGCCTATTGCCATCTACCGGGCACAAATTTAGACTCCGGGCTGCTACTGAGAAATTCCTAATGGAAAAACCTAATAAAACTTTTCCCAACCTGGGCATCGAAACAAAAACCTCATGCTCAGCAGTAGCGCTTGTGACCACTAGACCAACGAGGCAGTCTTCCATCCGGAACAAACAATATATCCAAATAATGTTAATCACTGGACAAGATATTTATCTTACCAAAGTCAAATCATTTATTTTAAATAGGCACATAAAAGGCACTTTTGAACGTCAAAATTGATTCTAGTCGCCCCCTCAAAAAGGTAGATTCGTATGGAGAAGAATGGGTTACATTTATTATACAATTCTATATGAAGACGATGCACCTAGAATGAAATTACTGTACCTACCACAATAGGTAAACAATTAAAAATGAAGCAATGACAGATACATTAAATATTACCTACGGTTGATCTAGTAATGTACAGCTTAATAGTAAAATTATAATGAAGATTTAGACCCACAATGAATGTCAGAACTTACCCTGAAAACGACCGTATGAGTAATCCTATACAAAATTTAAATCCCCCTCAAATCCGAGTCGACTTGTTCAAGTCACTATTATTCAAAGTAACTATTCGCATTAGGTACAACTCTTCATCCTTGCTCGGGGACAAATCGGGGAACTTCGCAGTCCCCCACATGCCTCGGAAGGCTCGGATGAGGACAGAGCTACATTCCGCATAATTTGTAGATTCTGCACAAAGCCGGGAGCAAGGCTGGTCACGTAGGCTGGATTAGGGGAGAATGAGGGGGAGTTTTATCGTCTGGTGGGAAAAATGGGATAATTGTGTTTAGTGGTAATTGTTTTGAGATTATTATGAAAAGTGGGCTGGTTTGGAAAATCATTTGGTTTGTCAATGACGTATTATCAGTAAACATTGATTTTGTTCTAGATAACTTCAAAGTTAGTTCTCATCAACTTTCATTTACGGTAATTTTTCAATTCAATTTCTATCATATTTTTAACCAGCTTCAAAAAAGAAGGAGGTTATCAATTCGACACGTATGTATGTAATATTATTGGATTTGCAATATATTGACGTATGATAATCTATTAGGGCTTCCAATCAATTATACAAAATTTTATGGGTGTATGTATATGTATGTATGTATGTTTGTCCACACATTTCTCCGAAGCTGTTAATCGGATTGAGATTGAGTTTTTTATTAGTTTACATTTACTTCAACTTAGGGAACAGTGCACGTTTCATCAAAATCGGTTCAGTAGTTTTTAAGATATGGACTAATACGTGTAATTGTGACGGCCTGGCTTATTGATATGAGCTACGGGTGTGGTGGCAAAGAAAAAATATCTCAAAACCTTGGTCAAATTCTAGGGAGTTACAACAAAACTATTACAAAAAATATTCCAGTTTTAGATAAAACTAAAAATTACGAAATAAAAAAGTAATTTAAAAAAATAAATCGACTTCAAAAAGAAATTAACTCAAAATTGTGAAAAAAACTTTAGTTTCGGAAGTCGGTGGCAAAAACACAGAATACAGATCTCAAGACACCGACTTCCGAAATTAAAGTTATTTCAAAATTTTGAGTTAATTTCTTTTTGAAGTCGATTTAATTTTGTTAAATTACCTTTTTTTCAGTAACAGCTTTACAATATCAACCTTCTATTCTATTGTAATAACAACCCTGAAAACCTCCTAGGTACTTAGCCGTCCAAAAGCGATTAATGTTGAACGTTAAAAAATGCCTTATCATCGAAAACACCTTTAGCGTTCTTACCCCTTCAGCAAACAATATTATTACGATCAGTTTTCAGCGGGCTTCCTCCTGAAACCTTTCATGAATCCATACTAACATTAATAATGCGACAGTAACTCTGTCTGTTTGTCTGCTACTTTTTCACGCCCTAATGGGTTACCTGGTTTAGAGCATAGTATAGTTTTTTATCCCGGTAGTGCGTTTCCGTGGGATAATTGTCGACCTGCACACAGGCGAAGCCGCGGACAACAGCTAGTTTAACACGTAGTAGTCCAAGATGTTGGCAAAAAGCCGCCAGATGCAAACGAATATCAGTATCGCTAGAAAATCAAAAATTTTAAACTCGTTGACCGATTCACCATCATTACTTGGTAAAATATCACTAAAAGCACACGCTCGCCTACCCGTACGCCCCTCACGTACCACACCACTATTTGTTCCTCCTCGACTAAATAAAACATACACTCGTAACTCATTTATATACCGTGCCACTAACAATTATAATAGAGAATTAACAGACAAGATATTTTTAACATTTCTCTTAATAGCCTTAAACTAAAACTTAAAAGTAGATATATCACCTAGTTAAAACTTACTATTTTTACCTCGTCTACCTTCACTTTACTTTGTAAACTGATAATGATTATGTCTAATTGAACTTATGTTTTGATACAAAAATGAACATGTATTTCTTGCGCGTCTTTCCTTATTATGAGTTTATTGTACTTATGTTTACCATTATATCACATTGTCGGCACTATAGGTCTATTGTAAGGAACCAATTGTCTGAAGAATTATATTGTTTGTATACGACTGTTTGATGCCAAAATAAAAATAAAAAATTTAAAAAAATACCCTAATCAGTCTTTCCAAATTAATTGTAGTCCTAATTAATTCGACTGAGTTTGTTTTGTCTAGGTTCTTCGCCCCAATAAAACAATAATAATATGTTTCCGTAAACAGTACCCAGGAACCTATCTATCTCTAACTTTAGAATGTTCCGTTCTCCATCGTATTTCGCGAAAAACGAGATGTTCCTTTAAAAATATAGTACCTAGCTACCCAGTTGGCAACTAGTTCAGGAGCCTGTTCTAAGGCGCCTCGTTGAAACTAGTTCGAAATTTACGAGTATCTCTGTTCGTGAGTTAGCAACATCGAATGATACCTATCCGTTTTGTAAAGGTGATTTCACATTAGAGCGTTTCCTTGTAAAGTAATGGCGCCTAGAAACCGTAGAATTCTATTGTATAGCTACGATTTCCTAGAAAAACGGTGGCTCCCACATAGCGTCTGCAATTTACCGGCGAATGCCGTCGCAGAAACGTTATTTATGAATTTAAGTTAGAGCGTTTTTGATACTGTAAAGTCAAACCCCGCTGCCATAATTTTCATGACAGCCGTCACTGCGGCCGTTATAAAGCGGCCAGCGCTCTTCTATGAAACCGTAACAGAAAGTAGAGCACCGTTATTTAAAGTTTTGTCGAACCAAAAGTTGAAGTAATATTGTGCGGATCATAGTTATTGAAGCGTCTAATTTAAAAACCTGCTAAAACTATTTTTTCTTCATATTGATTTTCTTTCACTTCAGAAAGTTTTCTCAATTTTGTAGTGACAAACTCATTTCCGAGCAAATCCTTCTACTAAATTGAGCATAAGATCATTGCTCCAAACTTATCCTTGGTAACAAAATCCACTATAAATGGCATGGGTAAAATTCAAATACCTCGACAGCGTACGCAACCAATCACAGTGCTTGCTTTTGTACCAAGTGACCTTACGAATAGTATGGCGGACCAATGGCAACTTGAGTAAATATTGTGTCGTACAGCAAGGAGTGCGATTAAATTAAATTTTATTTAGAAATCATCAATATCTCGATTTCCAGAACAATCGTTTTTGCGAGTTTTGAAATTAGACATCTCAATTTAGTACACACACTGAAAAAGTTAGGAGTTTATAGAGCCGCAAGAAATCACGCTGGGATTCTTCTAGTTGACTAATTACTCGTCTTAAGGTCATATTATATACAGTTACGAGCATAAATATATTAAGTTCAAAATCTAGTTGCAATCTCATCTCAGCGACAATCAAATGTCAGAAATGTAGGGAAATTATAGGTATTTTTGACATATTGAGACTGAGATCAGACTGTGAATGTTCTTAATATTACGAGAATTGCCGCTCTGATTTCATGATTCATTCATAAATATCTGTTATTAAGAAGACAGCAGATACGAGTATTGAAGTCGATTCCAAAAAATGCTTTAAAAAATTGTTTTGATGATTGGCGTAAGTGTATTATTTCGAAAGGGGCCTACTTTGAAGGCGATACAATAAATTTGGACGAATAGTACATATTTTGTGTTTAATTGACAAATACCCGGTACTTTCTTGACAGAATGTACATGTACAATTAAGTGACAGCGAAGAAACAACAAAACTGTGTGACGAGTCAATTGACGCCAATATACTGGATGATTTTTTTTTACCGTCTCGAAATTTTTACAGGGTGTTCTACCCATGAACATGAACAACTTTCACTGTGGGACCAACTATGAGATCACGAAAAAAAAAGTCAGCGGTTTTATACATTTTGGTCAAGTAGGTTTGAACTTTTCTATTAAACAGCAGATTTTTTTTTCGTGATTTCAGAGTTGGTCCCGTAGTGAAAGTTGTTCATGTTCATGGGTAGAACACCCTGTAAAAATTTCGAGACGGTAAAAAAAATCATCCGGTATAGGATACCGCTATGCTTCAAGATGTATCACCTCTTAGAATGTTTTAATATCGGACATGTCTTGCGTTATAAATATCTGCCTACTCTTTTTATATTACGTAGATTTAATGCAATCTATACTAATAATAAAGCTGAAGAGTTTGTTTTTTTGTTTGTTTGTATGTTTGAACGCGCTAATCTCTGGAACTACCAGTCGGATTTGAATAAATCTTTTTGCATTTGATAGCCCAATTCTTGAGGAAGGTTATCTATGCTATTTAATAACGCACGCTAAGACCCTTAGAAGCCGAGCAAAAACGAAGTAATAGTGCGGGCAGGCGATGCGATGCGACGGGATGGGTCGGGGGAACAAGAAATTTCACGCGGACATAGTCGCGGGCAGAGGCTAGTATTCGATAAAAATGCTCGTTACAAGTCTATTCTTTTTCATACAATTGTTCCAATGTGAACTCACCGTTAAACAGAAACGTTATTTGTCTTAGAAAACGTAAGTACTCTTCGTTTTCAACTGTGAGAAGTAAATTCGATAATTTTCGTATTTAACTTTATTATAATAGGTTTATTTTCTAAGAAACTCTTGTGAAGATAATAAAACGCTATTTGTTCTGAATGTTATTTGTTTCGTAATACAAACTATGCGTTCCTTGCGGGTATTTTGTAAAAGCGATTAGTTCTGAGGGATTTCTTGGTATACTTCTACAAATTCCAAGCAGAATTTAAGGCCAGTCATACGTGTTACTATTTTTTTTTTAAATTATTTGTCATGATCCCAGCGAAACCTTAAAGATTAACCTCGGTCCTACAAAATAACCTGTAGGTATCTGTGAAGTGGATCGCGCATCATCATCAAATCATTGGCAGCCCTGATCCACCCACAACTGAGAATAGGCCTCCTCCGTTTTGTGCCACGCTTCCCTGGTCCGCGTGAGTCTCATCTAGGTCTTCTCCACGATCTTCTGTAGGTCGTCCACCCACCTGGCCGTCGATCGCACATAAGCAAATAATGACGGTGAAAGACATTTTAAATTGACCTTGGTAAATGTTATCTTCCAAAATATTATCTTGTTTATTTGACCCAAAAACCTATGAAGATTAAATATGTACCTATGTTTCTATTCCAATAAATAAATATTAGATTAAATAAAATCTACTCTTATTACTGTTGTGTTTGTATTCTTGTTTTTGCGTCATGTTTACCGCGAATAAACGTATTTTCTTTCTTTATTTCTTTACTGTATTGTAGGTGATTGTTATTGTAAGCCTAAGCGGCGGGACATAGCTGATTTTATTTTAAGTTACGAGTATAAGAACATTGTATCTATTGTGTACTTGGTACCTACCAATGATCCACAATAAAGAATATGAATATGAAATATACTGCTTATTAATGTGTCGTTCTCACTTTTAACATAACACAACATTACGCATTGTTGGGCGTAATATAATAAAGGGCTGGGCAGAGGTATACTCATAGTACACCCACATCTCGCTATGAAATAGAGGGCGAGCCTATTGCCATCAACTGGGCACAAATCCAGACTCCGGGCTGCTACTGAGAAATTCCAGATACAAAAACCCAATAACACCTTGCCCGACCTAGGAATCGAACCCAGGACCTCATGCTCAGCAGTTGCGCTTGCGACAGTCTCACATTTAACTTTCCCTTTTAAATTTTTCATATTTTTGCATTTGCATTTTCATTTTTAAAATTCTGTTTTGTTTTTTATCCCTCTAGCTAAATACCAGTATGACATAAAAACCTCGACTGCCGAAACTAGGCTCTGTTTGTGAACCAGCGTACCGTCAGTGTTGACATTAAAGCGAGTGCCACTACACACGAGAGGACGCGACGCGCACCAAAACATTTCGCTGGTTTATCGTTTACACAATTAATTGCTAGATTTTCACCTGTAACAAGGAGTTTATTAAGAAGATTTGGGAATATAAAATGATACCAGCCTATTATTGTCCCGCTGCAGGCCAAGACCCTCTTCTCATAGAAAGAAGGCACGAGCATTGATCACCATGCTTGCTGAAGATGGGTTGGCGATATCAGACTTATATTTTTTTATTTTTTTTTTTTATTTGAGATAGGTTTGCTCTTGACTCTAGTCTAGGTCAGAGATGAGAGAGACAAAGTCTACGATGGAGCGAGCTTACCCAGAAGAAACCTGTTCACTCTCACTTTGAAGAGATCAGGGTTGTATGCATTCGGAAACACAGACGCAGGCAGAGAGTTCCACTCCTTTGCTATGCGCATCACAAAAGACATTTGGAAACGCTTAGTGCGAATTGGTGGGATAGCAACTAGGTAAGGACCTGCAGTGCGTCTAGATGTCCGCTGATAGAAGGGGGCCGGCGGAATGAGGTCGTGGAGTTCTTGAGCACACTCCCCGAAGTATAATCTGTAGAAGACCGTCAAGCAGGCAACCTTGCGGCGATGAGCCAAGCTGTGAAGCTTGGCATCCACCAGTCTTACGTCGCCAATGAGCCTCTTAGCTCTGCGTTCCACCGAGTCAAGCGCGGTAAGTTGGTATTTGGCCGAGCCATCCCAAAGGTGGCTGCAATACTCCATGCAGGATCGGACTTGCGCTTTGTAGAGAATTAAAAGCTGTCCAGGCGTAAAGTATCGCTTCACCCTATTCAGGATACCCAGCTTCTTGGCCGCAGTTTGAGCTTTGTGCTCGATGGTGGCACCGAAGTTGAGACATGATGTCAACTCCATGCCTAGGAGCTCGAGCCGATCGGTTACAGGAACAGATATACCCCGAAAAGTAGAAGTTTGATCGAAACTACTCCTTTTAGCGGTAAAAAGACACGCCTGTGTTTTGGTGGCATTAAAAGAGACCAGATTATCATCACCCCACTGGGAGACAAGGCTTAAGGTCAGATCTGTCCGCTCTACCATGGCCTCTCTCAAGGAACGAACTTCGGCCCCGCTGGTTTTTGCGCTGGACAAGTACCTCTCTGAAACTGTACTGTCATCTGCGTACCCAACAATACCAGACTGAAGTAGGTCCAGGGTAACTATAAGTCCAAGTTTCCTCACGATGTCTTTCCTTCATCAATGTTCAAGATAAACTCAGAAAGTAGGTAAATAATTGGAAAAGCCACGTTGGTACTTGCCCGGATTTGAACCCACAGCCTCGTGTATGAATCCATCGGCAAAAATGACTAATTTTCATCCCCTATTCCCATATTCCCATGTGGGGATGAATTTCCAAAAATCCTTCCTTGTGCTCATTTTCAGTTTATAAAGAATAGGGGTGCAAAATTTCGTGCTTTCTAGATCCAGCGGTTTAGGCTGTCCGTTGTCTGTCAGTGAATTAATTTAAGGTTTTTGTTAAGTGCTTGTGCACTTAATAAATGCAAAACTTTTTCATCTTCTTTTTTTTTCTTTTAGAAGTAGCTCCAAGATTCTTTAAATATACATTCAGCAGTTTGACTACTTTTACCTTTCTCATTTGCCTAGCTTTGTCCTAAACTATGTATCTGTGTCTCCTCAAAATTTCAGATTTTATACGGAGCACTCAGCGAGATACGTATAGAGGCATGAGGAACAGGGTGTAAAGTTCACTCATCCTCCATAGAAAAGGGAGGATCCTCCGACCAGACGGGTGTTGTGTCTGGTGGGCTACTGCCCGACGGTTGATGTCGGGATGTTGTATATATGCTAGTCGCGCGGTCAACTCTGATTGCGCGATGCAGGATTTTGCGTGACGTCAGTGTGACGCGTTCCAATGTGGCGATGTAGATGTGCCGCCACATACGTTACCTATGTGTGATATACTGAACCACCCTCTGCAATGACTTGAGCCATCTAAGTCCTGGGCAATAATTAGTAGGGTCGTTAGGGACTGGTCATCTTTTAACTGCCACGGCTTAATATTTAATTTTTGAATTTATCTTTTTATTACGGACGCTTTTAACGTTCTGCATCGTTTTCACATGTATAATTTCAATATGAATGATATAACCAGTATTTTGTAACCATATTTTGATTTAAGAGTGTCCGTGTAGCTTCTTGCCCGTTTTACTTCAATTCCAAAGGTACCTACTACGCTTTAAAATGGGCAACTAGCTTTATATTTCTGACTGCCCGACCTCTTGACAATTCAAAAGTGCCTGTAATTGGTTTATTTGAAATAATTGCTTAGAGTTTGAGAATCATTTATCATTTAATGCTTAGAATGATTTCCAGGGCTGCTCACTGACGAGATACCGGGACTGACGATTCTATACGATCTCCAAGGTAGGTACTAAGACTAAAAAAAAATGGGAACCAACCATCGACATCAAGCACTCCCTTATTTCTTGGAAAAAAAACCCGTAAACCGTATTTTAATATGTTGTATGTATATTGTTGTGTTGCTGTTAGCAAAACCAGCAATTCTTATTATCACAAAACCACTGTCCTTGTTGTGTCTTCCGACAAAAATGCAAACGCAAAGAATACAAGACAGTTAAAATAAAAAGACGTCTCAAATTACCCGGGTTATATACATATATCATACAAATAGTACGGTATACGAACTTACGAAGCGGAAACATTACCCGACTGAATAAAGCCCAGTTTAAAGGGTTGAATGTTTTATTAAAAGAGAATTATGTTTGCCAAGACCCTGCAACGGACCTGGTAAAAGAAAGAAATAAAGAAAATAAGATGAAAAGATAAGGAAGCTCCGGAGAGTTTTGATTTGCGAAAGTTTAAGTCATAAAAACAGTTTTCAGCTGGATTCTGAAGAGTGGGAATGTTCTTTCGAGTCAGTTTTTGTTTATTCTTCATTTTGTTTTTGTTTATTTTGAAGTACTGCGTTGTTTACGGACTCTTTTAATAGTGGATTGGAAATTGTTGATTTGCATTCGTATTTTCTTTTCATGCCCGATTTTGAATTTGCGAAAATAAATGTGGAGTTTTTTTCAGCTGTTTCATTTCCGGGAGTACACAATAAGAATTGCACTGTTGTTTATTACGAATAAATTCCACGTAAATTCAATATGAATTTAATTATTTCCAAAACAAGTAATTATTATTTTGTTGGAAATGTTTGCTTGTTAATTTTTAAAGCTGTACATACACATTCGATTTCTGAGCAATTTATATAAATTCAAAACAAATGTTCACGTCCATGATTCATATAGATATCATTTCAGGAACCAATGTTTAAGCCTTATTTTTTACACGCAGGAACAAAGCCAGCTTTTGCAGTTACAAAAAAAAACATTTTAAATTACCAATACATATTATAAAGAATTCAATTTTTGACAATTTCATTCAAAATCAAAATATATTATTTCATATAAACCTACATGGGCACTTATAAAACGTCAGAAGCTAGGTGCACGGTTCCAATTGGTCGTTTCCTATGGAGAAGAACCGGCAAGAAACTGCACGGTTACTCTGTTAAAAATAATTGGTTTTTACAGTGTTTTCAAATTACAGTGTTATTAAGTATGGGAGGACACTGTAGGCCTGTCACCAAGTACCAGATACTTAACAAAATAGAAAATGGTCTACAAATCTATAGTCTATTAAGCTTACAACGTTATTACATTCACAAAATATAAAAGAGGAATAAATAGTAAAAATAAAAACCTATTTAAACCAAATGACATGATTGCGAGTACAACTGTAAAAAATCTGAATTAATATCCTGTTCACATTGTATTTCTATCCTACTAATATTGTAAACGTGTAGGTTTGTGAGGATCGATGGATGGATGGATGTTTCTTACTCTTTCAGGAAAAAACTACAGAACGGATTTGAATGAAACTTAGCACACAGATAGTTTATAACCTGGATTAACATAAAGGATACTTTTTATCTCGATATTTCTACGGGATCGAGACTTATGCGGGTTAAACCGCGGGCCGCTGCTAGTTGTAAATATTCGTATGGCGCGGCGTCTGTCTTTGATACCTGAGATACCTGACAGCTTTGTTTGTACCATATCCTACGTATAAATGCCTTTGCCTTTCAGTGTTACAAACCCCTTATAACAAGGAACCAAAAAAAAAAACCTGTTATACCAAAAAAAGCACCCAAGTGCTAGTCGGACTCGCCCACAAAGGGTCCGTACACCGTACAATATTTAACACTAGATATTTCTTTAAATTTGTAGTGCTTTTCCTATAAATTTTGACTTTATTTCATTTCGTTGTTATAACGGCTACTAGTACATACTCTGTGAAAATTTCAAGTGTCTACCTATTACGGTTCAAGAGTTACAGCCCTGTGACAGACGGACAGATAAGACTGTCGGCTGGACGGACGAACAGACAGCGAACGCTGGGGTCTATTCCCTAAGTACGAAGTCCGTAGTTTCGGCCGAAGTAACAGGCATTTTCTACTCCGTGTCACTTACGGGTATAAGATTAGTTCCGTTTCACGCCCGATGTCTTTTTGCCCGTCGGAATGTTTTAATTTTACACGACATCTTCGTTGACGGATTTAGGGAGTAGACTTCCTGAGCAATAGGGACCCGTTGGCACCCCTTGGGTACAAAACTCTAAAAATACTCAGTCTAGACAGTAAAATACAAAATGTACAATATTATGAATAATGTTGAGCAAGTGATAAAAGAAGACAAAGCCTGCAGGGGTTCAGATGGAGTCAGGAGAGGAGCAAAAAACAAATTGTAATCTGTTTACTACAAGTCAGAATGCATTAAACGCCGCAAGATTCTTAAGCACTCTCATCTGTAGGCAAACAGCGAGGTAAGTAAGGAATAGTGAGGGGACATGCAATATTTTCCCGGGATTTATCGAATCGATACTTTTGGCTGTCGATAAAACATAGGCATAGGGCATAGGTAAAAAAATGTATGAAAATTCAATACGTACTCCTTGTTGAGCACATTAACTAAAACGATAAGTCAAAGCTGTTTGAAATTAAATGCTAATTTATTTTAAAAAATGACATGGTAATGTACCTAGTTATGTGTTTACATTAACAGTAATAGGATTAGACTTTAGGTATACCTAATAGGCTTACTCTAGTCATGTTTTAAGTCTTGTTACTAAGTTAATTTATTGTTCAACGTAACGTATCCAACACAACTAATCCACTGAAAAAATTTGTGGTAGAATAAAATTATAATTTTGGTAGAATTATTGTATTACTTACATTCATTTTAGGTTTCCTCCGTAAGCTTTTAATTCGGATTAAGTACTGAAAAATATTTTAAGCACCTTTGTTGCACCTATTAAAAAAGTAATTTGCAAGGATCTGCAGTTTTGGTATGGTGCTAGTACTCCTAATCTTATTTCATTAGGTTTCAATGCATTAGTGTCGTCAATACAGATTATGCTATCAATTATCAAAAAAATTTCTTGCTTTGCGTCCCGATTTTGCATCAATGTCCCATCACTATAGAAAAAGTACTTATTCTGATTACTCGCCTACCGGTGCGGACGCTCTCGTCGAATAACATTACATTAATGTCATTGAAAACTCCATGTTTTTATTTTTGACATTTTATCTCTTATTATCTAGACATTAAGTCCAGATTTCCAATTATTGTTTTAAATCATAAAAATAATCTGCCTGCGTCTGTGTTTCCGAACGCATACAACCCCGATCTCTTCAAAGTGAGAGTGAACAGGCTTCTTCTGGGTAAGCTCGCTCCATCGTCGACTCTGTCTCTGTCATCTCTGACCTAGACTAGAGTCAAGAGCAAACCTATCTCAAATAAAAAATTTAAAAAATATATTAAGCATTTATTTCAGATAAAAAGAATCCATAAATTGTTAGTAATGACTCAAAACTATGTTAGTGAAACTTATCTAAACATAAAAATTGTTGGCCTGGAACCCGTGTGCACACTGGTCCAGTAGCGCACCAGAGGGCAATCAAACCTTTCAATAATTGTATTTAAGCTAGAGTTTCAAATATTTTGCAGCTAAAATAAGTTTATTCAATCCGGCTGTTTGAAATAACTTATATAGATTGTCATATAAGTTGTAATTGTAATAAAAGAGTGTCCTTGGAGTTTCTTGCCCGTTTTTCTCCATAGAGTTTCAACTTTCTAACTGACGGACTCTGACAATTCAAAAGTGCCTGTTTTTGGTTTAATTGAAATATGCTTTGAGTTTGAGTTTTAATAGATTGTTATTACAACTTAAATTTAAATAAATACCATCGTTATCTTTACATTACAATAATGACATATTCAAATGGAAAATATTATCTCAGTTGCCTAGATGATATTATTGCATAATGGGGTTATTTAAGCGATTAATATGAATAATTGTTCGAAAGTTCTTCAAAGTTCTAAAAGATTAAAACCCAGGTGTTGGCAATGTGACCCTACACTGCCCCATTACGTTTTGCATTTATCTTCTAAGAAATAATGACGGTAATTTACTATTTTACTAAAATGTTAGAGCACATTATTTGAAGTATTTAGACTTTCTTGAGGTTAAAAAAAAAATTGTAAAATCCAAATCTTAACTACTACTACGGTAAAATTATGAGTATCAATAATAAATCATTTAAGAGAAGCCTATTGGGCACTTTTCCTGTTGACAGCGATGAAGTTGAATTTTTTGATGTCCAATGATTTTTCCCCCTCCTTTTTTGATATAGGTACTATCGAGGAAACTTACATCTGACCGATTTGAAAACAAAATCCCGTGCACACGATGACCACATCTGTTAGCAAGCGTTACTTACTGAGTGCTGCAAGCAAGAATAGTCCTTACGGTGTATAGATGTTCGTTTCTCCCATGGTACATGTACACATTATTTTTATTATTTTATGACTGTTAGTTTATAGATATAATATATTAGTTAAGAGAATCAAACCGGAAGAAATCCTTTAACTAGGTACACAACCGAATAACTCAAAAACCGAGTTTCACGGGAACATACGACACATTCAAACATGTTTGAATCAGAATTGTAAACCTCGCGTACAGTCGGTCACAATAGTGCTTTCACGTTAATGATGTACCTACGGAAGACGACGTGAATGTGCGGCAAACCGTTTTCTACTTACATGTACCTGACTTTCAAAATGAGTTTTGTGTAGGTATGGTTTACGTATGTTGGGTATATTGTAACTTGAAGAAATAGAAATACAAAAACCAGTGCATGTCGGACCATGCACAATAAAGGGTTCCGAAGTTGGGATCAAGAGAGAAGAGACAGAATTATCTCACGAACAATCTTAACATTGTAGTTGAAAAACTTGTTCTCCCATACATTCCAACTGCAAATGTAAGGTTTTACGCAAAATATTCAGAGATTTACCGTGTTATTTTAAGACCACAGACTTCTTATAGGTTTTCCTGTAATCTATAGGAATATTTTTTCTATACTATTTTCTGTATTTTTTTAATTCATTTATTTACGTAACACATCCATGTTTGGGTCATAGAAATTGATATGTGTACCAAATTTTGGACTTAATTGGTCCATTAGATTCGGAGCAAATTGACTTTGACGGACAGACAGAGAGACAGTCAGACAGACAGACGCACGAGTGATCCTATATCTTATAAGGGTTCCGTTTCTTTATTTTGAGGTACGGAATCCTAAAAATGTTTATTTGCATAAAATATAGGTATATAGGTGAGTTGTTACAAATAATGTTTTGTTCACATTCTATCATGGTTTTGGTATAAAATTTAAATAAAACTCTACATTCTAATAAATCTAAAGGTACCTACTTATATAATTAAAATAAATAACGTGTCTCAAATATAAATTTCCAACTCCGAGACTAGTTTTTTCTGCTAAGAATCCGATACAGAATATAGCACTTATGATTACAAAGAACGTAAGGTATTGCTTAAAAAATCTTTGAAATGGTTTCGTTAATCATTCTGTGTTAGGTACCTATAACTTGATTTAAGTTAGTCAATAGCGGAAATGACATTTATGGCTGTTTGTCTACAACATTTGTGATACTTCGTCCAAGTTGGACATACATCAAATCAATTCAAAATATTTTATTTCACATAAGCCTACATGGGCACTTATGAAACGTCAGAAGCTAGGTGCACGGTTCCAATTGGTCGTTTCCTACGGAGAAGAACCGACAAGAAACCCCATGGTTACTCTTTTAAAAATAATTGGCTTTTACAATGTTTTCAAATTACAGTGTTATTAAGCATGGGAGGACAGTGTAGGCCTGTCAACAAGTACCAGGTACTTAACAAAATAGAAAATGGTCTACAAATCTACAGTCTATTTAAAAGACAAGACTATATCACGTAAAATAATGAAAATATTATGTTCTGGAAGCATGTAAAAAAACAATAAAATAAATAAAATTAAAGTAATTTGGGAGCAGTTAATAGACATTTACATAAATAGTTACTGAGGTACCAGGGAAGCCACATGTGCAGAAGGGATTAGCGCCAAACTTCCCTGTCTTTAACGTAGTCTTTAATCTTATAACATGTTTTTTTTATTACAGTCCTACTTGATACTGAACTGCCTCGTCAGAAAACCTGTAATTCCTGTAAAATCAGGCACCCATGAAGCAACACATAACATAACACCAAGCTTGTAATCCACAAAAGTATTACAGTATTGGAGGATATATTTGGGCAAGACCTGCCGAAATTCATTCAAATGGCACAAACAATAATTTAAAAAGGTCTGATATTATAAACGATGCCATATTTATAATTGATGTAGTAAGTAGATAATTTTTGTAAATTTGCTTACAGGTAATTTTATTTTATTTCGACCACAGCGACTTGGATCTGCCTATTGAGGACATCGCTGGTATGCTCTCAGGTGACTGATATAACCAATTTTTGCCGTGAAAGTGCGTCCGTTATTTTTTATAAAGTGTAAACATTATGACTAACTATAAGTTATAACATCGCCTTGGATAATTCTGTAAAGGTGTTATAATTGTGGTTTAAATCAATAAATAAAAAATAAATACAGTAAATCGACATTTTGCCCGTTATCCCCACGAACCTATTTCTATTATTTAGGATATGTATATATCTAGGTATGTATCTATTTCAATATAGTGTACCTATACTTATTATTTGCACCAATTACTACCTCATTTTATGTCCAGGCAAATTACTGTACATCCCAACGTTGCCTGGAAGAGATCGCAGATAGCGATTATGTATTTTGTGGTGTTTTACAAACAAGTACCTATATATAAATAAATAACCTATTGTGTAAAATAATAATACATTCATTTATTTTTCTGATCATTTACAGCCATTGCCATTAAATAATAATAATGTTCAAACTGAAATACACACATGCTGGGCGTCAAAACATACATAAAAAAGAAGATTTCGACGAACTGAGAACCTCCTCCTTTTTTGAAGTCGGTTAAAATGAGTATGAAGTTATAATTTCGTACAAACTACATATTTCACAATGAGCTCTACTACTGAAAAAGCATTATGTGTCATTATTTCAATGAAATGTCAATTTGGTACAAGTACATTCGTAAATAAAGCCATTTAATAATAAAATTACAAAACTCTGCAAAAAAAAATATAATACCAATTACCCAGACTAAGAACCTAATGACATTTTCTAAAGGTCATGTTTGACTTCGCAGAAGTAATCAATTATTCTCCATCATTCAAATCGGAAACATTAATGATGCTTGACATTTACCATAGTCACATCCTGTTCATTTCAAATGTCTGGTTTTCCTCTGGAATATATTGTGTTAGATTGCTAAGAAGAACTTAAAAATAAAAGCATTATACGTTTAAAAATATTCTACACTACCGAACAGACGGACAGAGGGATTCGGGGCCTATTTTCTTTTGCCTGTATATTATGATTATCTGACAGACCAATGTAGATAATAAAATAAAACTATCGGCCTGCTTAGTTAATCGAAATTTAACCGGTGGTAAACCAACTCATAACTTAGAATATATATGTATTGAGCTGGTTGACAAAACCCCCACCCCCTTCCCCCAAACCCTTTTCGTGCATTCCAAACTAATTTTCACCACAAAGCAAAACATGTCTCAACAACAAATTCCATCACAAAACTCTTCTTCCTCCCTCCCCTACTGATAAGGTAGAACTCGTGTTTATTGGCACAGTTAAGTGGCACATCATAAATCACTGGCAACAGCAATGCCACCGTCCAACTTGTTCGCTGCCACCTCAAAGAAGACAGATACAGAAGGTCAGGTACACAACGAGCACACACACACGCACACAGACACCCTTCACGTACAGCGCTCGCGACTGGCATTCGTTTGAGATAAGGCTTGGGTTACACAGTGCAAGCTAGCGTGCGAGCTGGCCTAAATAGTTACTGCAGTGCAGCTACTCGATTTGTGTGACCGCAATACAAATACAATAGTTACTATCAAGTCGGTCAATGGCTCGCATCCGAGTTACTTCAAAACTATTGGTTTTTACTCGCCATTACTATTAACACGGCGACGGTGGCTCTCAAAACGGTGAAGGAAAACATCGTGAGGAAAGTGGCATGTCCTAGAAATAAAAATTCGAAGACATATGACATACACCAACCCGCACTGGGCCCGCGTGGTGGGTAACAACCCGCTCCCTCTTACAGAGAGGAGACCTGTGTCCCAGAAGTGGGAACGTTATAGGCAGATTATGTTATGTTATGTCTGTTATTATTATAATCGCTTTCCCCCACCAAAAGACACGAGCTTTAGACTCTCGGGTATATGCAGCATGCTAGTCACTCTCATCGTGTGACTGGTTGCGGCGAGCCAAGCTAGCAGTAGCTGTCTACAGTCAGGTCTGCAGCTCGTACCGTGTAACCAGACCTATAATTATGTCATTTGAGATCGCCGTGCGTGCCTCTTATTTCGTTCGTTGTAAGAACTGACCTTTTGTGCCTGCCTATCTAGTGCTGTCTGTATGGATTTTATCTGCGCCTGCTAATGTTCGCTCGAACCAACTTATGTATTGGTTGAAACTTTTCTCAGGTGCGATTGGAAGATTATTTGTCTTGCTTTCTTGTGTAGATTCAAGGAGCTAGTATAATGTATTGTTCCGTAAATGTTTGCTGCTGAATGTGAGCCACACAATGGACTTTTGAACGATTGCTGAGAGATTGCTGTAATCATCACGCTTAGCAGACGAATCGGTGATTGCGGTTTTGTTTTTAATCACGTGCTGCATTCCATTTTTCATGTAATTGATTCCACTTTTAATACAACAAATAACATAATCTAAAACATCTATACAAATAAATAAAATTGAAATGTCTGTTTGTAATGTCAAAATAACAGCTTTTCACTAAATAAAAACATAACATCACGTCTTGTTTCCTCGAAGTGTTAGGTAGAGGTGTATCTATAGTACACCCACATTTCGCTAGTTATGTTTAAGTCCCATGTAATAGGGGCCGAGCCTATTGCCACCAACCGGGCACAAATCCAGACTCCGGGCTGCTACTGAGAAATTCCAGATAGAAAAACCCAACAACACTTTGCCCGACCTAGGAATCGAACACTGGACCTCATGCTCAGCAGTAGCGCTTGCGGCCACTAGACCAACGAGGCAGTCCACTAAATAAATGCATGTGAAAGTATATACGGTACTTATAACAACAAAACAATTTTTAAACTTTTTATCTGTCCGTCTGTCTGTTTGTTCCGGCTAATCTCCGAAACGGCTGGACCGATTTTGACTGGCTGATGTTATAATAAGTAACTAAGACAACTTTTATTTTAGAAAAAGAATATTAAGGGTTCCGCGCAAAAAAAAAAATAAAAAAAATAAAACCCACATGAAATTGTGAACAAATCGCGCGGGTGGGCGATTCAGCTCGGCGGTTCGGGGGATGAGGGAGTTTTATTAAAATATGGCAGTTATTTTAGTATATTATGTATCTTACGTCTTCCACGCGTTCGAAGTCGCGGGGCACAGCTTGTAACTAATATAACTTTATCGTCAACACCATAATTTGCTAGGGTTGCGGGATGTTCGAAAGAGTTACCGTGGCCCCGGCACAGGCAACAGAAGGAACACGGGTGGGTTTTAGTCAGTAAAAGTCTGACACGCCCTCCCGCTCCGCCCAGAGCGGGAGAAGTCATTTGATGATTTCCCATCCACAAAAAAAAAAAAAAAAAAAACACCATAATTTCAGCCTATATACCTGCTGCTAAATAAAGGCACCCTCTATTTTGCGCCACTCTTAAGGGTCTTAGCCTATTCATATATCTACATCCCTTCAGCTAGCCTCATTACGTCATCTAACTAAGGTACTGTAGAGGCTTTAATCGGGCCGGCCTTCAGCATGAATCCTCCACGGATTGTGGCATTGGCTGATAAGACAAACACTGGTTTATTGAAATATAGAATAGGTTTAAAGTATGATATATAGTCAAATTGTTTTATATTGAGTCAGTGCTGTGCTAGCTTTATGGTTGACAATGTAACGTGCTTTCCCATAAGCCAATAAATAGTGATAGCAGTGCTGCTGTGTGTCTCATTTATATATATCCAATAACACACCAATAATAAATAAATAGCGTAGAGTCATCTCAATCTCAAAACCTCTCTCTCTTGAATTTGTATATAATGTATATATATAATATAGGTATATATTATAGGTATATATTGTAGTAAATATGTATGTATGTGTATTATAAGTTTATAACTTATTTATGTACAAATTGTCCCATTCCTAACAGAGTACCTGCCATCTAATCTCTTCACCACCCTCGGTTGACTGGTAGAGAATGCCTAAGGCATTAAGTCCGCCTTTGTACTTTTTTAAGTGTGAAAAGATTAAATAAATAAATAAATAAACACACCTCTAGAAGAGACCAAACAGACATATAAGTACTGGTCTGCCCTAGTATCGTGGCAGGCCATTACTGTACCTACTGGTCTACTTACAGACACCCAAACTTGGAAATTGTCGTACTATTCCAAAATTGACTTCTCGAAAGAAGATAATTCTCTAACCCTCTCAGCATTATCAAACAATTCCCAGCAACTACATTAGTAATAGCACTTAACACCTATTTAAATCAGTCAGCTGCAAACAGTAGCCCCTCAAGGAAACATAAACAAACAAACAATAAAGAAGGAAAAAAAGAAAAACGAAAAGTAAAAAGTACAAGTCTCTGCTTTGTATTCATGAGTCTCAATAAATAACGGTTCCAAGGCGTGAGCAGAAACGAACGGACGTAGGTACTATTGGTTGGTGGAACAGGAATTTGTGAGATCAACGTGCTTTTAATATCACGCTTGTATTGCTCGAAGGTGTTGGCAGAGGTGTATGTAATAAGACAACCACATTTTGTTAGGTATGTTATGCATCCCAGTCCTTTGTCACAGGGGTGCGAGACTTTTACCATTAGATGGTGCACAGATTTAAACTCCAGACTGATATTGAGAAATTCCTGGTGGAAAAACCCGACCCTGGAAGTGGACCCAGAACCCCATGCCCAACAGTCAGCAGCTCTTGCATCCGCTAGACCAATGAAGTTTATTTTTAGAAAATAAAATAACACATACACATTATAAAGAGTATCTCCTATACTATCTACCAGTATTTTAGATGGAATCTGAGGTCCATAACCCAGTTACTTGGTAAGGTTGTCAGACTTTCGGGCTTCTGACGACTGTCAAAGATCCAAGAATGACAGCCGGGACCAACGGCTTAACGTGCTTTCCGAGGCATGGGGGGTCTCGGTATGTAAAGATGGTCACTCACCCACGGTGCGACCGCGGCAAGCGTAGCTTAGCTTGATCGATCGACCCGTACGGCTGTTATTACTTAGCCACGAGCCCCTCCACAAGTGAAGATACTTAAAAGTATATAATCTTAGTACACCTGACTCATCCCAGGCAGTCAGCCCCGCTGCCACCCTGCTGCCGAATAATACTTTCACTTTCACAAGAGTTATACTTATTAAAGTTAGTGCCTGGTAATCCTTGCAGCATAATCAGCCTATAATGTTCCCACTGCTGAGACACAGGCCTCCTCTCTTCGAGAGGGAGTGGGCTATAATCTACCACGCGGGCCCAGTGCTGGTTGGTGGATGTCACATAACATCACGCCTTGTTTCCCCGAAGGGGTAGGCAGAGATGTACCATGGGAGAAACGAACATCTATACACCGTTAGGACTATTCTTGCTTGCAGCGCTCGGGCGCTATAGTAACGCTTGCTAACAGATGTGGTCATTGTGTGCACGGGATTTTGTTTTCAAATTGGTCACATGGTAAGTTTCTTCGATAGTACCTATTAGTACACCCACATTTCGCCAGTTATGTTTAGGTCCCATGAAACAGGGGGCGAGCCTATTGCCATCTACCGGGCACAAATCCAGACTCCGGGCTGCTACTGAGAAATTCCAGATAGAACAACCCAATGACACATAATGAGGATGTCACATGTCTTCAAATTTTGGTTCTAAGACACGCCGGTTTCCTCACGATGTTTTCCTTCACCGTTTTGAGAGCAGTGGTGATGAAATTATTTACACGAAGTAAAGCACCTGGCTGGGTTCCAACCCACGACCTACAACTCGTAAGTCGGGGCCGTTACCACTGAGCCCACCACTGTTCTTATACCCTTGCATCTTTATCTTAATAAATGGAAAATCATCATCATCATTATCACTCTCTTGCTCCCACCCCAATTTATTAAGGATAGGCGCAACATGTAATAGAAAATATGTGAAAGAAAAGTTAAAAAAATGTGAAAACAGTGAGTTCCAGTGTTAAAGCCAACACAGAAGCCAGGTACAAAATTTATTTAAGGTTTCTTCTCGATTCCGATCGTGTATACCTTAAAGTATCGCGTTACTTAATTCTAATTGTTTTTCCGTTGAATAAACGAAGAAATGGAAATTAAAAACATGGTCTTTGGTTTCTGAGGCCTACCATAACTTCTTATTTAGAGGTTAGGGAAATGAATTGATAAGCTGATTGATACCTTACGTGAATTTGCCGTGTTATACCATTTCATACAACTGTCAAAGAATGACAGTAATGATTTGATTAGAGAAAGAATTTAAGTTGGTAGTCAATTTGCTTAACCCTTAATTTCTCTATCTTTCTTACCCAACCCATGTTTCACCTATTTCTCCTGTAAAGGCAGGAGCCTTGCAGGAGGTTTGCAGGAGGTTTGCAGGAGCAAACAGGCGTGACTACTGACAACTGTCAAATATTTACGAATGACAGCCAGGACCAACGGTTTAACGTGCTTTCCGAGGCACGGAGGGGTCTCGGTATGTACCTAAAGATGGTCACCTATCCACAGACCAACCCCGGCAAGCATAGCCTAACCTGATAGATCGATCCGTGTGGCTATTATTACTTAGCCACGAGCTCCAATCACCTAAAACAATTCCTACCAATAGGAATCCTGTATCACTAAAATAAAAACAAACAACCGCACGAATCTAACGCAATATTACTTCCTCTAACAAATCACGTACATTACCAACTAAATAGTAAGTAGGTAGTAACACTTAGTCCTAATACCCAATCCTATCCATTTTTAGGGATCCGTACGCAAAGGGTGCCAACGGGACCCTGTTACTAAGGCCCGCTCTCCGTCCGTACGTCTGTCACTGGGCTGTATCTTTTGAACCGTAGTAGGTAATAGTTAGACACTTGAAATGTTCACAGAGTATGCACTGCCATAGCCGTTATATCAACAAATAATTAAAATAAAAGGAAAATACAAGAAACGTATTTATTTTAAAAAGTATTTTTGAAGAATATGTACCTAGTCAAACTCAAACTCAAAGCATTTATTTCAAATAAACCAATTACAGGCACATTTGAATTGTCAAAGAGTCAGTCAGTTAGTCAGAAAGTTGAAGCTAGTCGCCCATTCCAAAGCGTAGATCTCTGTGGAGAAGAACGGGCAAGAAACTCCACGGACACTCTTTTAAATCAAAATATTGTTACAAAATATTGGTTACATCATTCATGTTGAAATTAAGTATGTGAGAACAATGTAGAAAGACGTAAACGTTATAAGCGTCCGCAACAAAAAGGTAAAAACCAAAAACGATTAAAATAACCCGTGGCAGCTAAGAGATGACCAGTCCCTACTAACGGCGCCCGTTCACGAACATGACTCATGGATCAGCACCATTCAGCTCAACCATTTTAAAGGGAACTTAATGATCCAACACACACGCCACCACCAGCAAGAAATTTGAGTGAGCCTGACATACTCTCAGTCGCCAGGGAAAATTCAAGTCAATGAAAAACGTACCCAGTTAATGGTAGCTTTATAGTAGATATGTACATAGTGCTCACACATGTGCTATGCAAGAAACGTGTTTTTTTTTTTTATAAAGTATTTTTCAAGAATTTGTAGTGTTAAATATTGTACGGTGGGACCATTCGTGTGCGAGTCCGACTTGCACTTGGCCCCTTTTTTTGCCATTCGCCATTGAAGCTGGTACAAAAAGGAGCTAATCGTGGCTATAAATCAGGATACGGACAAAATATCGACTCGCTGTCGGCTGCCTACGTGGCTCTGTGGCAGTACGGCGAGCATTCTAATGAGGCACCTTAGGCTGGCTACACACTTGCAATTTTTTGGTGAGGTTTATAAGATTATTGCGGTAGATTTTATACGTACAAGTATATAAAAAAGGAGGGGAAATATTCAGAGGGCATCAAAAAATTCATCCGCATCGCTGTCAACAGGAAATTGCCCAAAAGGCTGGCAGCATTGCCACGTTGTAGGAATGGCAATGCTGATTCTTTGGCCAAAAAATAGGCCAGCCTTCTGGTCACGTGTAGAGTCGACCAACCGCCTGACAATATCTCGAAAAACTAAGTGGGCTCTCGGACCCAATAGCCTTAGTGTTGCAACCCCAAACGGCTCGAATATAAAAGTCCCAATAAGCTTGGAGTATTTGCGCCATTTGAGGTTTTCCGCACTCGCAGCAGCCGCCCCAGCACAGCCCGCCGTGCTAGGAAGATGGGATGGCGCAAGGGTGTCGACACACGTTGCATCCCACACCAAAGGCCTACCTACCTTCCAAGGCATTATGGTCATTCCGTCTGGTCTCTTCCCATCGTCGCGTGCCAAGCCATTGGGTTCTAAAACAGCTGGCACCCCCCACCTCTATTATTATTTTAAGACGGTTAGTTATTAAATTATGTAAATATTATTCTTATCTAAACAATAAACCATACGGTACATTTTTTTACTTAATTTTGAATTATGTTATTAATATTTTAGTTAATAATCTGTGGCAATCTAAAACAGTAATTATCATGCACATTTCTCTTACCGATTTTTTGTTAATTTAAAATGACTCAATTCACAACATTATTTAGCTTAATCAGGTGAGCTAAAGTAATTTGAAAAAAGCTGGAAAAATTAAACCGTTTTAAGTCAAAAAGTTGTTTTGCTCATTCTTTTGGCATAGAGATTTTGCATAATAATAGATTATATACTACGAGACTAAATACCTTAAGAGGGTATAAAAAAAATTTCAGACAGTCGAAGTCAAATTTTAAATTCATGAGACATAACTAAACCTAAAGATTAGAAAAGAGTAATTCAATTTAATGTTTAAATAAAAAATCATAAGCCCTATTGGGCATGCCTACACTATAAATACTAAATTATTTATTACATCATCTGCCTAGCCGTTTCCCAACTATATTGGGGTTAGCTTCCAATCTAATCGGATGCAGCCGAATAACAGTATTTTACATGGAGCGATTGCCTTTCTGACCTCCACAATTCAATTACTAAGTAACACGATACCCCTTGGTAAGACTGATTGTCAGACATTCGGACTACTGACTACCCGTAACGACTGTCAAAGATCTACGAATGACTGCTGGGACCAACTGCTTGACGTGCTTTCCGAGGCACCACGGGGTCTCGATTTAAGTAATGGATTGTCACTCATCCATGGACCGCGGCAAGCGTTGCTTATCCTTGAAGACCGACCAGTGCGTCTGTCTCTCTTATAAATCTTTTATCTCATAGATATGACCAGATGTATGAACGTAAACGAAGCATAATGTGAGGATCGTAGCAGATGGCGTTCAAAAGTTTCTGCCTACCCCTATAAGAATAGCGTGAGTTTAGGTAGGTGTAATCGGCAATCTGTATAACTCGGTATTTTAGAGAATACCGAGGCATTCTATAGAATTCCCATAACGTTTAGGTATCGTATGAAATATAATTTATTCCATACTCTGCCTAGGCATTCTATAAAATGTCGAATGTTCAACCGGCAATCTGTGGAATACACGGTTGGCGAGGCAATAGGTGCCGCAGTAAAAATTCCTGTGCCAGAAGTCAATACTGTGGTGATGCTCGCAATATTCTGGGTATAGTCTTACAAAAGACAGAGGCTTGTGGCTAAGTAATAACAGCCGCACGAGTCGATCGATCAGGTTATGGTACGCTTGCCGTGGTTGGTCCGTGAATGGGTGACCATCTTTATATACCAAGACCCCTCCGTGCCTCGGAAAGCACGTTAAGCCGTTGGTCTCGGCTGTCATTCGTGGATCTTTGACAGTCGTCAGAGTAACCAGTCTTACCAAGGGGTCTCGTATTACCCAGTAACTGGGTAGTGAAGGTCAGATAGGCAGTCGCTCCATGTAAAATACTGGTATTCAGCTGCATCTGGTTAGGCTGGAAGCCAACCCCAACTTAGTTGGGAAAAGGCTAGGCAGATGATGAATCTTACAAAAGACAGACGATGAACTCTATGAACTCGGCACAAAGCAGGATGTTATAAAAACGTTATGTTCAAGGCAGCAGTTTACAGTTTGTCGTCATAATCTACTTAATGAAGATGACGTCCCCAGTCAAGATATGACACTCCGTTCCGTTGCAAATTTACATGAAAACGACACCCATGGTGAAAAATTTGCTAATTTTCGGTGGCGCCATCTTGAATTTTGATTTTGACTCCATTATCGTTGTCAGCGCCCTCGAAAACCATGAAAATGATACCCATGATGAAAATTTTGCAAATTTTCATTGGTGCCATCTTTAATTTTAATTTTGACTCATTTTGTTATCAGTGACCTCGAAAACGATAAAAATGATAGCCATGTTGAAAATAAATTTTAAAAAAGTGCATAAAAATTTACGACA
Source organism: Fissipunctia ypsillon (assembly GCA_947568875.1). Taxonomy (NCBI): domain Eukaryota; kingdom Metazoa; phylum Arthropoda; class Insecta; order Lepidoptera; family Noctuidae; genus Fissipunctia; species Fissipunctia ypsillon. Next base: position 6,786,969 of record OX387667.1, read on the forward strand.
AAACTATTGTCGCCTAATTGGACTATTTACTTTCAGTCTGTCTGTAACTGGAACTTTACTGGTGAATTCTGGGTATACTATTCACAACATACACCCCTGCTCCAACCCTTTGTAAGAATACAGGCGTGATGTTATGAAGAAATCCCCTTACCGCAAAATTTTCGCGAAACTGTCCTTACGGGTATCGACTTATTCGGCAAGTATCTTTCGCCCAAAAGTCCATTCGCGGAAATGTCTTTTCGCGCAAGTGTCTTTCGCGGAAATGTCTTTCGCGCAAGTATCCTGCTACAGTAACATAAGTATGTATCTCTTAACCCGTTGAGTGCCACGGACCACTCTAGTTGTCTTTCCATCCGAAATTAAGTTGTGTCTCATATTCACGTACTCAACGGGTTTACTACCTAAGATAAAGTTCGCAATCTTACATAAGCAATCAGCCTAATTCAAAGTATATCGATCACGTTTACATCGGCAGGTAATAAATCGTCTTGCAAGAGAAATCGCTTTAAAAACTTCTTAGTCCATTCTCCATTGAATGAAAGCAAATGAAAGAATACGTTGCTATCAACTGTTTTGTATCGGCTTTTGAGTTCCCTGGGAATTGTAGGTTTTTCTTTTGGAAAGCACTAAGTGATTATTTTAATAACGTAGGTACCTTTTATCAAGATTTTTAATCGACTTCAAAAAAGAAGGTTATCAATTCGACACGTACCTATGTATGTAATATTATTGGAACTGCAATTTAACTACATAATATGATAATCTACATATTAGGGCTTCCAATCAAATATACAAAATTTTATAGGTGTATGTATGTTTGTTCACGAATTTATCTGAAACTATTAATCGGTTTCATCGAAAGCGGTTCCGTAGTTTTCAAGATAGGGACTAATACGTGTAAGTGTGACGGCCTGGCTTATTGATACGAGCTACGGGTGTGGTGTCAATGGAAAAACATCTCAAAACCTTGGTCAAATTTTAGTGCAATATTTACAACAAACTACTTATTACAAACAAATATTCCACTTTTTACTTCAAAAAAAGTTAAATCGTCTTCGAAAAGAAGTTAACTCAAAATTATGAAATAACTTTAATTTCGGAAATCGGTGGCATAAAACACAGATTACAAATCTCAAGACACCGCCTTCTGTAATTAAAGTTATTTTGTAAAGCGTTTCGTCTGGGTCAGTCCAGCTTTTGTTTTTCATCACTTTGGGGCAGGGTTCAAACTCACAATCTTTCGATCCACGCCTCTACAGTTGGACCAATTTAAGTTTAGTTTCTAAACATGTTCCTTAAGGGGAAGTGAAGCCACAATGGATACCTGAAGATGACGGCGCCGCCAGGGCCGGCCCAGAAAGAGGTGGCGGGATGATCTGGGGGCCAACCACCACCTCTTAAAGCAGTATTATTTTAATGTTACTTCAGTGTGAGAAAGAGATGGAGCTATACACGACGTGTAGCACCATCTCTTTCCCACACTCAAGTAAGACTACAATAATACTACTTTAAGAGGTGGTGGTCTAGCTCCTGGATGCGTGAGGCCTGGTTCCAGGTGGCGCGGGAAAAAAGTTCTTGGAAGGACTTGGGGGAGGCCTTTGCCCAGCAGTGGGACAGTATAGGCTAAGTTATAAAAATATATATATATATATATATATTACAATAGTACATATGTATGCAAAAGTACAATTATGAAAATGAAATGAAATTAAATGAAATCTTTATTTTCCAGATGTAGATCCACACACCATCCATCCATCCATGTATTTCATATCCATCTTTGTATTTTACTGTGTGTACATAAATAATAAAATAAATTAAAACCGCTTGTCATGTTTGCCTGTGTGACCGCGTTCTAAACTACGCAGCGGATTTTGAACGGAGCGGTTTTAAACCTACATCTAATAAAGAAATCTCAATGTTTATTAATTAATTATCAATAATAATTTAGTATGCGTAAATATACAAGCTAACACTAAAATATATACATTATATACAAGTATACAAGGTGTAACATAATTAACGCACAACCTCTTAAGGGGTCACTGAACTCATCATTATGAACAACTTTTACTATGGGACCAAACCTGAAATCGCAAAAAGAAATCAGTTGCTCCCTACATTTATGTTCGCCTAGCTCATCAAAATGTAGGGAACAGCAGATTTTTGTTCATAATGATGAGTACAATTATTCCTTAAGAGGTTGTGCGTTATTTATGTTACATCTTGTATAATAAAAAATAAACAAAAGAGGAAGAGCTCAATGGGCATCAAAAAATTCGTCGGCATCGCTGTGAATGGGAAAAGTGCCCAAATTCTAAAAATAGGCCAGCCTACTGGTCCCGTGAAGAGTCGACCAACGGCTTGGCGATGTCCCGAAATACTCGATTGTTTCAACGAGTGTTTCAACCCCAAACGGCTCAAACATATAGCTCCCAATAAGGTAGGTGGTATATTTGCGCCTTTTGAGGTTTTCTGCACCTGCAGCAGCCACCCCGGCACAGCCTGCCGTGCTAGGGAGATGAGATAGCACGAGGGTGTCGACACCACACACAGGTTTTTTGACAGGTTGCATCCCAAATCACCAAAGGCCGGGCCTACCCAACTTCCATTTTGATTTATAACTGAGTAAATAAACTCTGTATGCGACATAACATAAATATGTAGTTAAATGGAACACTGATGTTGTTAAAAATTAAATAAAACTTTATCTATTCTATACAAATAAATAAAATTGTGGTATCTGTTTGTAATATACAGCACTTATAACAAAAATGGCTGGATCGATTTTGACAGGACTCACTGACAGATAGCTAATATTAGGAGTAACTTAGGCTCACATTTATTTTAGAAAAAGAATTGGGATTCCGCGCAAAAAAAATTTAAACCCATAAAATTGTGAATAAAATCAGATCCAAATAAGAGAGAAAAGAAAAGAAAGGAAGAAAAATAGGTTTGAATAGATTTCACAGAAACACGTGCATACAAAAAGATAAGAATAATCAGTAAAATAAAACAAAATACATCCACATTATAATCACGAGCTCAAAACAGAAATAGTCGGCAGCTGCACGTCATGACTGTGACAAGAAGGCTTCCACTCAGCATGATGCTGTGCTATGAGGGACCCACAGCACAGCGCTGATTTTCAGTGGTCACCCGAATAGGGAAGTATTAACATCCACGTGGGCGAAGTCACGGGCCACAGCTAGTTACAAAATATGATTTAACCACATCATTTATATCAGAACGCTATACTTGTATATCCAGACTACTGTTTATAATTGCAAGAAAAATACATGCCTCATTTACCTATTTAACAGGTAATTCCACAGAAACCTTGACCAATTGTCTAGACAGGTAATTATCACAGAGATAACATCGGCCAATGTGTATTTGTCGTGTCAAAGAGTGGACCTCAAGTGTAATGAATGGCCCACGATGGAGGAAAGTGATTAGTTCTGCGAAAGCTGAAGTGACCTTTGGAAAATGCATTACTAACTGCATTAGGTATTCTAGGTAAAAAGGGGGATTCTTTGCGGTATTTGTTAATAAAAAAATTGCTGTATTTCAATGCTATTTTCAGTTATTTTGCTGAGAAATGAAGTGACTGACCCTGAAGTGCTACAGCTTGATTTTCTGCATGAAACTTACGAACTATTTCAAAGAGATTACTTTGGTACATTTGCTTAGAAAAAAAAAAAATCTACTTAATATCTGTAATATTTATGGTGTACATAATAAAGAGTATTCTAAAGGGTGTCTCAGTAAGAGTGCACTTTTTAATATTGGAATATTTTTTTTTTCATGCAAGTGGCAACTCTGAAATTTGACAGCTGTCACCTCTGTTTATTCCGATTATTAAAAATGGAGCGCTTTTCGAAAGAACAACGCGTTATAATTGTGAAAACTCATTACAACGGTGAACGGCATTCGTTACAGGAATGTGATAACGGACTTCTTGTGACCTCAACTGGACGGCATGAATCTGGACAACATGTGGTTTCAGCAGGACGGCGCAACCTGCCACACCGCGCATGAAACAATCGACATAGTGCAGCAACGATTTCCAGAACACATTATCTCACGAAATTCTGATGTCAACTGGCCACCAAGATCGCGCGATTTAACGCCGTGCGATTTTTTTCTTTGGGGTTTTGTGAAATCTCGGGTTTATGCGAATAAACCCGAAACAATTCCTGAGCTCAAATCGGAAATCCAACGCGTCATCGGTGAGATACAGCCACATCTCTGTGCAAAAGTCATGGAAAATTTCATGAAAAGAGTAATGGCCTGTCATCGGAGCCGTGGGGGTCATTTGCCGGATATTTTATTCTATACTTAATCGGAACATGTCTTCTTTACAATACAATAAAAATATCACAACTCTGTCATAAAATACTTGTTTTAATTTTAAAATGAAAAAGTGCACTCTTACTGAGACACCCTTTATCTATCTATCTATCTTATATTTGAACACGTAACACTAATGAAACGTATACTTCAATCTTTAGAACACCATCAAAAAGGGATCCACATAGCGTTATACAGAATGTATCAGAAATAATCATATTTAAGGTCATACAGACCATCTTTTGTAAGGGGAGACTGGAATCAATTTTGACGTTCAAAAGTGCCTATTATGTGCCTATTTGCAATAAATGATTTGACTGTGACTTTGACATCAAACTGAATAATTTTTCATGAGACCAACATCGAAATCCCGAAAAAGTGATTAGTTTTCAATATTTAATTTTATTAATATTTTAACTTTATTGTTAACTTTATTGTGCACGCTGTGGTCACCTATAAATGAAGAAATACACCTACTTAATAGCTGATGTTGCCCTTTATTCATATGTCATGTTTTTGTACATCTTTGGTTGAAGATCCTAATTGCCTTCTAGATGGTGGAGTCTCTTGCCCATTCTTCTCCATACAAAACTACCTTACGGAAGGGGCGACTAAAATCAATTGTATTTTTTTGTAAATTTTCATGTTCAAAAGTGCCTTTTATGTGCCTATTTGAAATACATTATTTGACTTTGACTTTCAACCCACATCCCAACACACATACATTGACCAACATCGTGACCGCGATAAAATTTTATCACGGTCACGATGTTGAGATCCAATGAAGAACGTTGTTCAGTTTGAGGGACTGTAACACACTCTTAAATATGATCACACATGTCTGATACACGCTCTATGTTTTTGGCTGGCCTATAGTCCGTTTGCGTTAAGAAAATAGTGAGTCATCGTTGTCCGCTGGCCTAGCCCCGCCCCTCGACCAATTAGGTCCCAACAAATTAGAAAGATCTGCCGTCAACTGGTCACTGTGAACTTAACTGGTCACTGTGAACTTAGCTTTCTAATTTGTTGCGACCTAATTGGTCGAGGGGCGGGGCTAGGCCAGCGGACAACGATGACTCACTATTTTCGTAACGCGAACGGACTATAGTCTCTCGAGATTTGAAGATTCCCATTTTGGCAAAAACACTCCGGTAAGGAATTTCTCCAATAAGGAATTTTTCTTCTCATGTTTAATAATTTATCAATCATGCATGTTTTTTTATTCTTCACGAACATAGAACAATGAATGGTAAGTATAAAAAATAAAAATGTTATAGTAAGTAAATGAAATAAATAAATAAAGACGTCCATTAAATACAATACTTAACACGAATGAATTATTCTTGTTTACATGACTGTTTTAATTTTGACATGCTTACATTAATGCTATTTATAGACATGCAACGAACCCATTACGCAAATCTTAATGAAGTGTTTTATTATGTAAACATAATAATTGCAAGTATTGTTTTTTCTGTGAAGCTAATGAACTACGGCTCATAAGCACTAAGCTATGTGCGGTAGCAAATTGATTGATATCTAATGTTATCGTAGGTACTAATTATATCTGTAGCATAACATAACATAACATCACGCCTTGTTTCCCCGAAGGTTAAGTCCAATGTAATAGGGGGCGAGCCTATTGCCATCTACCGGGCCCAAATCTAGACTCCGGGCTGCTACTGAGAAATTCCAGATAGATAAAGCCAATAACACTTTGCCCGACCTGGGAATCGAACCCAGGACCTCATGCTCAGCAGTAGCGCTTGCGACCACTAACCAACGAGGCAGATTATATCTGTAAGTACTATTCTTAAGCTATGAGTTTAGCTATATTTATTTAAATGTGATTCACATTAAAAATATTGTAGTGTGTTGAGTTGTGTGCGAAGAGTTCTTTTCCCAAATATGTATCTCGTAGGTATCAAATGATATAAGATCACAAATCGAAAAAAACAATAGGTAGGAACTCTCAAATAAAAACTTGAATCTCCTGCAATTTTATCTATTTACTAGCTTCTGTTTTAACGTAAAATACCTATATCCCATAACACTCGGCAATACTGTAGCTTCCCATAATTGAAAGAATTTTCGGAATCGGATCAGTAGTTCCGAAGATTACCCCCTCCATACAAACTCACAAATTTTTTCTCTTTTTAAAATATTATTAGTACGAATAGATTTATAACACACGAATTATAAAACTTTAAAATAATCATCATCATCTGCCTAGCCTTTTCCCAACTATGTTGGGGTCGGCTTCCAGTCTAACCGGATGCAGCTGAATACCAGTATTTTACATGGAGCGACTGCCTATCTGACCTCCACAACCCAGTTAATGGGTAATACGATACCCCTTGGTAAGACTGGTTGTCAGACTCGGGCTTCTGACGACCCGTAACGACTGTCAAAGATACACGAATGACAGCCGGGACCAACGGCTTAACGTGCTTTCCGAGGCACGGAGGGGTCTTGATATGTAAAGATGGTCACCCATGCACGGGCCAACCGCGGCAAGCGTAGCTTAACCTGATCGATTGACCCGTGCGGCTGTTATTTCTTAGCCACAAGCCCCTCAAAACTTTAAAATAATATATAGAAGTAAAAAACTCTCCAAGCACTTTATTTCTTCGCATTAAATACTAACAAAACGCACAAAAATGCTCATATAAAATTCTCGATATTTATTTAAATCGTTTATCAGTACTCCATGAAGTGCACACAATATTTCACGATGATTAATTGATGGGATCCGATGAGTATGAGTTTCATTTGCTACTCGGCTTTTTACGCTTTTAATGTACATACATAAATATTTTTCTGTATGTATAGTTTTGGTTGTGGTATTGCTATTTTTAATGGATTTGAATAAGGGAGTCTGCAAGACGCAAGTATACAGGGTTGTTGGTAATTCGACGTATTTCTTGCAGGACGTCATAGGATTAAAAGGCGACAAATAAAGCCACCAAATGTTCCACCGAAGTTCACTAGTTTTTCAGTTATACTAGATTTTTAGTTTTTTTTATGAAAAATCCCAGATTAAATCATTTGAAGCCAATTTAAAAATTATTTACGGCGCGACTTTACTGTCATTTAAGTTATTATCATAGCTGAGGCCGTAGCAGATCTGTTAATAATTAAAAGTTCAAAAATGCCTAACACTTTGGCAAAGATCACTAATTAAACATTTTATTTTTTGGTAATTTTTGTCATTACTTCTTAAAAAATGTTCTACACTAACTCAAAAACTACTGAACTTCGGTAGAACATTTGGTGGCTTAATGTGTCATTTTAACCCTACTATGATGTCCTGCAAGGATTTTTTTATTTGAGATAGGTTTGCTCTTGAATCTAGTCTGGGTCAGAGATGACAGAGACTAAGTCGATGATGGAGCGAGCTTACCCGGAAGAAGCCTGTTCACTCTCCCTTTGAAGAGATCGGGGCTGTATGCGTTCGGAAACACAGACGCAGGCAGAGAGTTCCACTCCTTTGCTGTACGCATCAAAAAAGACATTTGGAAACGCTTAGTGCGAATTGGTGGAATAGCAACTAGGTAGGGATGGTAACCTGCAGTGCGTCTAGATGTCCGATGGTAGAAGGGAGCAGGCGGAATGAGGTCGTGGAGTTCTTGAGCACACTCACCAAAGGAATACGTCAAGTTACCAGTAACCCTGTATATATTTTTTTAAATAAAATATTTGTGTATACCTACTCACCCACCTTGTTTTGCTCTTGTTGCTCTGTGGTACTCTGCATGTCAATAATACGGTTAAGAAAATAGTCAGTACCTACACTTTCGTATTATTTTTGTTGTACTACAACAAAGTAGAGTTGAATATCCTAAGTACCCTATGTGGCCTTTTATATTTGTAATATTTATAGTGTACATATTAAAGAATATTCTATCTATTTCTAAGTGCTATATAAATGTATATGTTTTTTTACAAAACAATGGGTAGGTAATATCAAACTGTAGAACAGTATTGAACTTTACAAAATATCATCACATCATTAAGGTGAAAGCGCCAGGGTAGCGCGAAATTCAAATTTTCTTACGTTTTTTTGCAATTTGCAGATCAGTATTAGGTTGTATGTTCATTGAAATATGAGTTAACATAACAAATATGAGTTTACAGAATTAAAATCATTAAAGTCATCAATACAACTCTCTAAGACCAAGTAAGTCTATTGAATGACTACTTCATGAAATCTTAACATTTCAGGATTATACTAACTTAAAGAATTGTATTACTAATTTTAATATTATAATTCTGTCAAAGTCAAAGTCAAAGTACATATTTGTTACGGTCGCGTATTATACTTTGATTAACATACACCCAGACACCGAGCTGCAAATCGCAAAAATCGTAAGAAAATTTGAAATTCGCGGGCTACCTTAGCACTTCCCCCTTAACTTTCAATGTTGACTGTACGTATCTTCGACTCGAATACAATCATGTTCATATCGCAACTTACCTTCTAAGGTCAAAACAGTTTTAATTTTCACCAATACCTAAGCGTTCTCACACTTCCTCAACAACAGACAATACTAACTGACAAGCAATTTTTGCAAACCCTTTCAAGTTTTTACTTACACTTGGAAAACTCTCTGTAAAGCCGTTCACACACGGAAGCTATACATATTTGTATACATCCCAGGATGTATATTTACGCAAGGTATTGCACACACAGCAGTCTATGCAATGTAGGTATATAATAGCGTTAAGACCGCCATGATTGTTGCCATGGAATTATAATAGAATTGAATACTCTTTATTATGTACACCATATGAAGTACAGATATAAAAGTCGAAATTTGACCTATGGTGACACAATGGGCGGTTTTAACACTACAAGCGATTTTTTTTCTTGGATTAGCAATATGAAAGGCCAGTGTAACAATTTTGGTATAATAAAGTATATTCTATATATCACTCTATCTATATTTTTCCTTCATTTGACTGCTGTAACGTCCAGGTTACACACTTTTATACAAGATGTAGCATATATAACGCACAACCTCTTAAGGGATCATTGTACTCATCATTATGAACAACTTTTACTATAGGACCTGAAATCGCGAAAAAAAATCAGCTGTTCCCTAAATTTTGACGAGTTATGCGAACATAAATGTAGGGAGCGGCTGATTGTTTTTTTGCGATTTCAGGTTTGGTCCCATAGTAAAAGTTGTTCACAATGATGAGTACAATGATCCCTTAAGAGGTTGTGCGTTAATTATGTTACACCTTGTAGATATACTTTGTAGATATTTATTATATTATCTCTCGATAATCTAAAGTGAAATATTACATTACATACATACATAAACTCACGCCTTCTTCCCATGGGGGTAGGCAGAAACTACAGAACGCCACCTGCTACGATCCTTACATACTCCTTTTGCCTCATTTACATTCATACATCTGGTCATACACGCACGCCGGTTGCGAGTACTACGCACCTGACCTTTCTGAAGAACATCACCAATAAGATCACTATATGTCTTCCTAGGGCGTTTCCTCCCAGCGTTTTCACTCACATCTCCCGTGTTACCTTTTGTTAGTCGACTTTCATTCATCCTTTCAACATGACCAAACCATCTAAGCATACTCTTTTCAATTTTTGTCACTACATCTTCTTTTAAACCGCACCGTTGCCTTATCACATCATTTTACATTATTGCTACTATATCTACTGTGTAGGTTTCAGTAGGGTCTTTTGGCAAGATGTATTGAATGAAATACATCTTGCCATAACATATACATTTTTTCCAACGAGCTGCTGTGTGTGACAGCGTTAAAAGGAAAACAGTAAAAGAAAAATGTTTCATTACCAACAATATAGGATGAGGAACAATGTCAGATTGTCAGAAAGAAACGTAATATATTATTAGCTTACCGAAACTCGTCATGGAGGCGTTACTTACCTGTGAAAAAGAAATGCAAAATTATTTAATATATTTGACATAAGGTAATGTAATTGTGCCCCAATATGCTTAGACAGAGATGTACCTATGTTTTTTTTTAAATAAAATATATTAACACACGGATCCAATCTTATAGTATCTCAAGTAATTTTTTAAAAGGTTTTTTTTGGCTCTGGTGGAGAGCGAGAAAAGGTTTTCAAAAATTAGGAGAGCTGGTTTTGGCACACATTATAATATACAGGATAAGTTTAAAAGGAGTGCGGATATTTTAGGAGGTAATCAGGTGCATAAACTGAACAACTTTCCCCAAGGAACATAGGTCGAAATCTAAAAAATAAAATTCAACTTCTCATACAAACAACTCAGGTGACCAGTCACTTTGTATGAAAAGTCGATTTTCAATTTTAAGATTTCGACCTATGTTCCTTGGGGAAAGTTGTCCAGTTTTTTGTACCCGATTACCTCCTGAAATATCCCCACTCCTTTTAAAATTATCCTGTATACTCGTAGTATCGGGAGTATAGCCTCTGAAATAATATCAGGAAATTCATCATTATCAACTAAATGATACTGAATTTTATTCTTTTTATTCAATTATTGCTCCACGAGTAAGTACATAATGCCGTCCGCTACTCCTTAGACTTTCTTAAGTACCTACTTGCGAGGGTTATATTTTTACCATTTTTGACCATCGTTGGTCTAGAAGTCGCAAGCGGTACTGCTTTGTATCAGATCCTGGGTTGGATTCCCGGGTCGGGTAAAGTGTTATTGGGTTTTCCAACAGGAATTTTTCAGTAGCAGCACGGAGTTTTGATTTGTGCCTGGTTGATGGCAATAGGCTCGCCCCCTATAACATGAGACTTAAACATAACTGGCAAAATTTAGGTGTACTATAGGTGTACCTCTGCCTAACCTTTCAGGCAATCAAGGCGTGATGTTATGTCTGTGTATGAGTTATATCTTCTTTCGTGCCATCACGAGAGCAGGAGCTAGACCACCACCTATTAAAGCAGTATTATTTTAATGTTACTTCAGTGTGAGAAAGAGATGGAGCTATACAGGACGTCTAGCTCCATCTCTTTCGCACACTGAAGTAACATTAAAATAATACTGCTTTAATAGGTGGTGGTTGGCCCCCTGAACAATCGTCATTCTATTTCCTCTGATGATGTATTTAGAAGTACCTACTTATATCTTTGCTGTTCACACAATAATGCTATCTTATTTTATTTTCCCAACTAGCTGTGCCCGCGACTTCGTTCGCGTCGGAAAACAACTTCCTTCGGGTTTTTGCGCGGAACCCTAATATTTTTTTTTAAATAAAAGTAGCCTAAGTTGTTTCTAATAACATCAGCTATCTGCCAGTGTTAGTACCATCAAAATCGGTCTCGGAGTTTCGGAGATTAGCCGGAACAAACAGACAGATAAAAAATGTAAAAATTGCTTTTTTTTGTTTTTAGTACTTTTTATATTTTCATATACATATAGTAAAAAGCTGTTATTTTGACATTACCAACCGACTTTTCAATTTTATTTTATTTTATTTTATTTTATAGATGTATCACAATCCACATTACTAAACATCCCTCCTTTTTTGGCTTCACCGCAGTCGGGTAACAAGTAATGAATATTCTCTCAAGTTGGGGAAGGTCGGCACTTGATCCCGCTCACTTAAGCACGGAAGGGTCTCGAAACTTTCGACAAGCTCTCGACTTCGTACATACTTATGAGTAATTTGTTTACAGTGTAATTCCGAATAATTCTGGGTTCCTGGAAAAATTATACTCGTAAGTATTTTATGTGTTGAATATTGGATATGAATAATTTAATGTTATATTCCGTTTCATACAAAACACTTCTAGAAAGAAACACTGACTGTTGGACCAGTCCACATATTTTTTTGAAAGTCCACAATATGATTTCCTGGGAAAAAGACGGGGTAAACGGTCACCAGCATAGCTTGCAGACGCAGTAAGGTGAAGTAGGAGTGCCCTAATCTGAATCGATTCTGAAAACTGAACGACTGAACATTATTTTCAATTACAGATCCATACACATAATCGGCCAATAATGTTCCCACTGCCGGAACACAGGCCTCCTCTCTGTGAGAGGGAGTGGGCTATAATCCACCACGCAGCCCCAGTGTGGGTTGGTAGATGTCACATGTCTTCGAATTTTTGGTTCTAGGACATGCCGGTTTCCTCACGATGTTTTCCTTTACCGTTTTGAGAGCTGTGGTGATGCAATTATTCCAACAAACCTACAGCTCGTAAGTTGCGGCGTAACACTGGGCTACCACTGCTCTCAAAATTACAGATCTTTAACTAATCCAAAAATACGTAAATTAACTTCAGTTTCTAGGTTAGAAGCAGGTACAGATTGTCCGTGGTATATTTACGTCATATACAAGGTGTAACATAATTAACGCACTACCTCTTAAGGGGTCATAGTACTCATCATTATGAACAACTTTTACTATGGGACCAAACTTGAAATCGCGAAAAAAAATCAGTTGTTCCCTACATTTTGACGAGTTATGCGTACATAAATGTGGGGAGCAGCTGATTTTTTTTTTAATTATTAGTAAAATGACCCCTTAAGATGTTATGCGTTAATTTTGTTACGCCTTGTATACCCTAAAAAAAAGGTAAAAGCTCACCGACGTTCTCTTACATCACACAATGGAATTATGGAACGTTTATTAAACAGTTACACAAACCAAATTTACCCATAACAATTTCAACAAATACATCAAACGGCCTGTAACTTTCAAACACGAAATTTTCAAGCCACCTTGAAGGTTTACAGCCGACCTTAGAGGACATGCCATAAACATTCCTGTATCAGGGTAGGGTCGTTTGCACGCAATCAAACCGGGCTGCTAGCAATAGTTCTGTTCGTCTCCTAGATTTGATAGCGCGATAGATGACCGATCCCTCAAAAGGTCGAGCCCTTGGGCTATAAAACAAAAACTTATACAGAGTATACGAGGAAGGGTTCTGTATATTTTGTATTTAAGTTTATGTTGGGTGTAGTGAATAGTGTGTGCGAGATGAGTTGTGAAATGGTTCGCCTTTTTCCTGGAGCTGATGTGACGGATGATTCGTTTTTGCTTTTTTGTTGCTATTGATTTTTCTCAGTGAGTTTTGTGCCTTTCTGGTACGTACGTAATAAGCCGATTACATTTTTGGTAGGTGGAACTTGTATGAATCTGCTAAGCAGAAATGTTTATTTCAAGAACATTATTTGCCTAAAAGTGGAGAGTTCAATACCCTTGGGATTAAACTCTCCACATTTTCTATGCGTTTACCTACCAATATGTATTTGTTATTCATGATAAAAAAACGTGATCTTCACACCTTTTCCCTGAGGTGGATCAGCAGAAACTAAGAAGTAGGAAAAAGTATCCCGAGAACAGCAACTTCTGGTTTCCATAACCGTAATTTGTTACACAAAAAGACTGAATTTCAATTTAAGAAGTTGTCCTGTTATGCATACAGCCATCACCTACGCAAAACATAACATCTGCAAACCAACCCAACTTCGTCAAACTCAAACTTTATTGAATTTATTTCAAATAAACTAATTACAGGCACTTCTGAATTGTCAAGGGGTCAGTCAGTCAGAAAGATGAAGCTAGTTGCCCATTGCAAAGCGTAGTAGGTTCCTATGGAGAAGAACGGGCAAGAAACTCCACGGACATTCTTTTAAATCAAGATATTGGTTGCATAATTCATATGGAAATTATACAACGTGTATCTGGATGTACTACATTAAATGAAAACGAGCACAGTACTAATCTATCGAAACATTTTAAAACACGAAGATTAGTAGTTAATGGAAAATTTTAAAATTGCAGTTTTCAAACAAAATAAATAGCAGAATCAACTGCATAAAAAGTAAACACGCTTTATCTACGAAAATTCATTGACCAACGGTGCGGTGCGGGGTGCGGGGCGCGGCGGCGGCAATGTTTACCTATTATTACAGATTCAGATCTACATCATGTTGAAAAATAATAAAATTCAAAATAATTTCTTGTGGCTAAAGTATTCATTGAATGTGATTGATTTTTTGTATACGGGTAAAGAACATGATTTTCTTTACGTGGTTTAAAGGAATGTCAATCGTCTTGTTCCACCTTGTATAAGTATGTGAGAACAATGTAGAAAGACGTGCACGTTAAAGTGAGGAAGGGCTATTGCAATCACAGTATCGATGAGTTCATAGATGAAAAACGACAGCCACTATTTTAATGATTTGTGAATGATTTTTGTTTATATGTTTTTTTTTTTTTATACTGGATAATTTTAAATTGAAATGCAATTTTGGTGATTATTTATTTTTTGTTACTGAATTATTGACATAATAATATAATTATTTATTAGGTTATTTTAAATGAGTAATGAACTTTAAATATGAATGTAATGTTTTTTTATTATTATTATTGTTTATACAGGCACTAATTTAACTAACCAACTATTTAAACAATATATAATAACCTAACATAACTAAAACTATTAACAAACTAAAACATGGCGTCGAAAAATTCCTCCGCATCGCTGTCGACTGGTAATGTACCCAAGGGACTGGCAGCATTTCCACGTTGTATGGCAATGCTTAGCCTCTGGCCAAGGTAAAAGCCAGCCCTCGGGTCACGGGAAGGGTTAACCAGCCGTTTTGAGATTTCCTTAAAGAGACCATGAGCACTCGGACCCCATGGCCCAAGGGTTGCAACCCTAAACGGCTCGAAAATATAATTACCGGTAAGGGTATTATTATACTTTCGCCGCTTAAGGTTTTCTGCAGCCGAAGCAGCAGCACCAGCACAGCATGCCGAGCCAGGAAGATGGGATGGCCAAAGTCAAAGTCAAAGTCAAAGAATCTTTATTGTGAGACAGTGGTTACAGAGTTGTTATAAAGTTAATTGGTGTGCTTGATTGATGGCGCAAGAGTATCGACACACGTTGCGTCCCACACTAAAGTCCTACCCACCTTCCATGGAAATAAGGACATACCGTCCGGTCTCTTGCCATCGTCGCGTGCCAAACCAATGGGTTCTAATACAGCTGGAACGTCGACGGTAACAAGGGCTCGTCGGATGATGTAATTAATGTTGGCGTGCCGCGGTAAGCGGCCCGCACTTCGGCTGTAAGACAGACCGTGGTGTCCGAGGCTATTGACAACTTCGCCCCAGTGACAGCGATGAGGAGAACAACAAGGAGCTCCTAGTCGCAGGGAAGCAGCGAGGTGGAAAGTAGTGTCGTCAAACAATGTGCTTATGTTCGTCAACGGTAGTGCATGAAGCATAACGATAAAGATATATTGATTTAATAAAAAGATAAAAACTAAAAAGATTCAAAAATTAAAATAAGCCGTAGCAGCTAAAAGCTAAGTCACCCAATCGATCTGCTATTATTTAATCTCAATTCCCAGGCAGAGACCTCCATTTAGACCTACACAAAAGAGCCTCAATCCAGGCCTCTAATACGCAGGCCCTAACTACAGCCTAGGACCCTAGGTAATCATACAGTAACGTTTGGTTTGCCAGGATTTTGGGTCTGTCTGAACGCCAAACAAAAGAGCTTTGTTTTAGAATATTAAAGGACCTTTTGTTGCTACATATTACGTGTCTAGCCGGTTTGCTAGAAATTATTCGGGAAAATAGGGTGTTTCATAATCTGATAATGTGGGGTATATCGGGTAAAGTGAAGTGTACTTGCTGTGTCATTCTTAGTTTCCTATCATATACTATCCTATCATATTACTCGTAAAATCACTGAATTATACCTAGTTATCTCCAATAATGTGTAACCTCCTTACTAATAAACTTATTACAATATATCAGGTGAATAGTTACACGATTTCTCTCTTTCAGTCGTCACGAAAGAAGAAGACAAAGCGTTGTGCAAACTATACAGACGCTATACAGCGCTTATTAGTAAGAAGGTACGTTTTTAAGTAGTAATTTATTTTAAACTACCTAACCCTTCGGGGAAACAAGGCGTGATGTTATGTTATGTTATTTTTTATAATCAACAATGCATCGAGAATAAACATTCTTAATTTTTGCTAGCCACAGTTACTTGGTCAGCCTATTTATCTGCCTTGCCTGGTTATGACAATAAATCTGCGTGCCTTTTCCCAACTATTTTGGGGTCGGTTTCTAACCGGATGCCGCTGAATACCAGTATTTTATGAGATCCCCACAACACAGTTATCGTGAGCACAAATTCCATCTTAAATTTAGCTGCCCTCGTCAGCGCGCTCCTGTGTTTTGTTTTTGTAAATATGCTTGATCATATAATGATTTCATTGCTCCCGCCCGTGTGCAACCTGCCGTGATAGGAAATAAGATTTGTTAGGTTTAAGATCAGGGCTTGTGCTCACGTCTCCTAGCCGAAAACTATACTGGGTAACACAATACCCCTTGGTGAGTTTGGTGGTCAGACTTTTGGGCTTCTGGGTACCCGTAACGACTGTCAAAGATCTACTCATGACATCCGGGACCAACGTCTTAACGTGCTTTCCAAGGTACGTTGGGGTCCCCATATATGTAACGGATGGTCACCCATCCACGAAGCGACCGCAGCAAGAGTAGCTTAACCTTCGATTGATCCGTGCGGCTGTTATTATTTAACCACGAGCCCCTTGTAATGACAATAATATCTAGTAAAAAAAGTGTTTTATTGCAGGTAAAAAAACCCATATACAAAAAATTGAATACATAGTAAAAAATTAAAACATGGAGGTATGTATAGGTATCCATAGTCTTCAAAAACATAGTATTTCGTCTAATATAACACCACATTCTTTTCACATATCAAAACCCATGATATCTTCTTCGTCATATCGATGATTCCAAATCATAACTACGAGTTTGATGTTGACAATAAATTATAATTGAGTGAAAATCTCTTCGACAATTTCTCTAAAAAAATTAAATAAATCTTATTTTTCATAAGCCTTCATTTTCTCTCCTAAATGTCAGATACTATCTTCTCTGTCACAAGCAAATGAAGAGTTAAAAAGAAAATTGCGAACATTAAGTTGAACGTGAGCATTTTTCAAATGGACTGAAATTGGAAGTTTTTTCGCTTTATTTTCTAAAGCCCTGAAAAATCTGGAGATGACTTATTCAGTAGCTAAAATATTAAACTTCACTTATGTCTGAACCTTCGATGCGTCAAATTAGCAACTCTCTTAAAGTCCTCAAAAATCATCAAAATACATTTTATTTTTATTTTTAAAGTATTCTTGGGTGCGACTGTGACTTACGGTAAAAACATCGTAAGAAAAAAAAAACCTAATTGTGAGAATTTGCCTTTAAGAACAAGTGGTGACTAATGCTCGTTTTTGCACGAGAGAATATAATATTTTCGTTGCTTTGAAGTGTGAAAATTACAATAAATATTTTTATAAAATAGATAATTGTTTCAGACGACCTTTCTATATTCAAACACAAGCTCACACATTTTTCCCATGGCGGTAGAAGGCAGAAACTACAGAACGCCACCTGCTTCGATTTTTGAAAATACTCCCTTCTCCTTAAGTTTCATCCACGTTCATACTCCATTAAGAACAAAAGATCTTTGTTTTAGGGCTGACTAGCAGCGCCCCGCGGTTTTACCCGCATAAGTCCCGATTCCGTGAGGTTCAGGGGCGAAGCCTTCATTCAACCCGATTCCTATCGGCTTCCCTTCGGAACAACCACTCTTCTTAAGGTCTACTATTGCCAAATAATATGGTAAACTGTGTGTGTGTGTATCACATCACATTACATAATTATATTTAATACCAGTTTAATACATCATAAGATTAAAAACCTACAGTTTTTTGTCTGAGATTATGAGAACTGAACAATTTTTTCTTCGGCTTCCCTCTAATGATAATTGTATCTGCGCCACTGGTGAAGATATCGAGACAAAAAGTACCCTATGTGTTAATCCAGGTTACAAACTACCTGTGTGCCAAATTTCATCCAAATCCGTTCAGCATATTTTGCGTGAAAGAGTAACAAACATCCATCCATCCATCCTCACAAACTTTCACATTTATAATATTAGTAGGATAGGACTAGTAGGATTAGTAGGATAGGATTTTTCAATCGTCAGATAACTTTTATCTGGGGAATATGTTTGACGTTTTGACAGTTTTTGTATAGAAAATGTGTCAAACCGCCATATTTATTCCTCAGATAAAAGTTATCTGACGATTGAAAAATCAGCCCTTAGAATAATAAAGGACTTTTTGTTGGTACATATTCCATGTCATATACGCTCACTATTTTACATTAACTTCTCGTATGAAAATACCTGAAAAGGCTATGAAAATGAGTCTGGCATATTATTACAGCCAGTAATTTGTCGTTGACGAGATGCAAAGCACACTGATAGTAAAGTAAATTTATATGCACAATTACTGTGGAGTCAAGTGACCTCATATTTAAACGGCTGTTATTTATTACATGTACGTATTAATTTTTACCCGACTTCAAAAAAAGAGGAGAAGTTATGTCACAGCATTTTGCTGAGCAACGACCTATTCTTGCACAGATGCGACGCATGGCTTAATTGATCTTGTTAGTGTTGTTTGTTTGTTACAAAAGGAGTTAATTTGCTACTCTGCAATTCGGCTTTTGGTTTTTGTTTTGATTGTTTGTTTGATGTCATTTGCCAGAGTCGGAACACAAACAGAGGTAATGTATATTGTCTTTGGTTCCCAGCCCTGACATCAAGCAATGGACAATTTTTTTCATCTTTATACTGCGAGAATACGAGGCTTCTGACTTTGTGTGTGTGTGTATTTTATGTAATGTACGTTTTGTTTGTGCAGAATAAACAAATTTACTTTCTTTTTCTTTCTTTCTTTAAAACCCAGAGATTTTGTGTTAATCTCAGTGGTTAATAGGTAGAACGTTATTTTATCTTTGAAAATTCACAGGAAATGAGATAGGTGTAATACTCGCATTATAAGCATGTAAATTAAATTATTATAAAATTCCCGGGAAGGATACCGTAGAAGGACATACTCAGAATATCGGGGATCTTGCTTGTGATAAGATAATGTTAATTCACGCCTGAAACACAAGGCATTTATTTCAAATAAACCAATTACAGGCACTTATGAACTGTCAAGGGGCCAGTCAGTCAGAAAGATGAAGATAGTTGCCCATTCCAAAGCGTAGTAAGTTCCTATGTAGAAAAACCGGCAAGGAACTCCACGGACACTCTTTTAATTCAAAATATTGGTTATTTACATCATCCATGTTGAAATGATGTAATTAGTTAATATTATGGGCGCCAAACTGTTATTTGTTTTGATTGTTTTGTCAACCGCTGAAGTGTCAAAACACTTGAGACGTCACATCTGTCAAATCACGGGCGGAATTCCCGCGGCGCGACATGTTTATGACCCTTGCTCACAAAAAATGGTCCACTGATGTGTCAATTGGCGGCTCTTGGAACTTATTGTAAACTGTTTTGGGTCCTTGAATAAACTTACCTTAATATAAATTCTAAACTATACTCGTATTACGAGAGATGTATTTATAAACAAAATATGATTACAACAGAGTATGGCCAAAAGTGTCGTTTGTTTACGTAACATTATTTGCTCAAACAAAATGGTACCTATCTATGATGTTATTTCGTGCAAATATTATCTAAAACGATGTATTAATCTGACTTCAATGTTATTTATTGAATTAATACTTGTATTTCCGGTTAAGTCTATGTTAAGTTTTTATTTTGATGTATTTAAAATACTGTTGTTTCCGGTTGAATTTATAAAAGTTACTATTTTGTTACTTCCTTTTGATTTGTTTAAAATATTGTTGTTTCCTGTTGAATTTGTATTAATGTTCTATTTTTATACTTCCTTTTGATTTATTTAAAATATTGTGTGTTTCCGGTTGACTTTATTTTAAGTTTTGTATATTGGAATTAAGGAATATCTTGACACATCTACTTCAATTATTTAATATGTCATTTCCTGTACAGTGAATATTATTAAGGAATGATTTCGACATATCCGCTTGATACGTCTATTTGGCGGTAAAGTTTCACGGTAATGTTTCGCGGTAAAGTTTGGCGGCAAAGTTTGGCGCTAATTTTTTGTATAAAAACTGCTGTAATGCGAATGGAAAGACATTACAGAACCGTTTCCTCAGAAAGGTCACGGGGGCACCCTATTATGTACGCAACGAGTCTCTTCACGTTGATCTAAAAATCCCAACCGTCCAGCAGTTCATGAAACGCCTCGCCAAGCGTTTCTTCGAATCTGCCTCCTAACACCCGAATCTCCTGATTGCGGCGGCCGCCCGCTACACACCGTCGCGCATAAGTCGCATCCGCCGTCCTAGGCACGCCCTAACCGTCCCGGATGACGCCATAACTCTCCTCCAGGAGAGTAATCCCGCCACCAGCACGATCCGGAAACTCAAATCGAGACCGCCGTGCTTCCGCCCTCGCCGCCGAGGGCCACCGCGACGCCCCCGTCCATACCCACCCCGACCCTTGCTCGAGCCAGCCCGCGCAGCTGAGCCCGTAATTCTAAATTTGCCCCCAAATAATCCGATCCAGCATGTCCCATTGCTGTCCTCTCCCAGCGACGCCCTAAGCCGAGGTCCGTACCCCACAGGGGGTGCCCTTAGCGTGTAGTCGCTTAGTTTTTAGTCTTAGTTTTAAGCCTGGCTGGAGGCCTTAATTTATTGAGGCATCCACAGGAAAGCCCGGTTAAGCAGTCGACAACCTCCTATAGGTTGAACTGCGAGATGCCATTCCCCAAAAACAAATGGAAAGACATTCTTTGTTCTCTGCTCGTGGAGTAAACACCCTGAAGTGAAGTAAGGTATTTTATTTGTACTTTTTTTTAAACATTTTTCTGCCATTTCCAATTGTTATGTATTTGTGTGATATATTGGTGCAAACCAATATGTCTGGTTCACCAACGACGGCAATGATGCTCCGACATACATGAGAACAGTGTAGAAAGACGTCAAAAGCACCAGTGATAAAAAGACAAAAACCAAAAACGATTCAAAAATTTAAATATATAAAAAGAAGCCGTGGCAGCTAAGCGATGACCAGTCCCTACTGACGGCGCCCGTTCGTGAACATGACGCATGGATCATGAATTCCCCGAAAGGTACCTACGCACAGAAGTAGGTACCTCAACTATTTTGCGGTTGCCAGTTAAATTTTCAATATTTTCCCTTGTAGGTCCATATATATGGGGCGAGCCAGGCTGATACTTAGGTACTAAGGAATTCCTGATTTGTAAAAATCCACTTACAATAAATTATAACCGATCGAACCCAGCGGGAAAATTGCGTAACACACTTACAGTAGGAATCGGTTTCATTTTGAAAGTTCAACAACATTCATTGCGTTATTTTTAACAATACACACCCTCTCACACATACACACGTACCTACACTTCACCCTTGTACAAAGAGAGGCCCTCTCACACACCATTTATTTCTATCTTGATTTTTGTGTAAAATAGTATAAGCTAGTTTAAATTCTGATACTTCGGGGAGTGGCGCCGTATGCCGAAATACAGGTCCTAACCTAGTTCGACAGCGGATGCTATTATATATATTTGAACCATTGTTATCTACTAGCGTTTCTCTTAAAAATGTAAAAAATGTATGTAAAATGTAACTTGTACCTACTTTCTGTGCAAATAAAGAACTATTCTATTCTATTTACGTTGTTGAGCAGACAAATTTTTCGAACATATGAAACAATGGATCGAACATATGACGGGCTTGTGGCTAAGTAATAACAGCCGCTCGGGTCGATCGATCAAGTTTAAGCTATGCTTGCCGTGGTTGGTCTGTGGATGGGTGACCATCTTTACATACCAAGACCCCTCCGTGCCTCGGAAAGCACGTTAAGCCGTTAGTCCCAGCTGTCATTCGTCGATCTTTGACAGTCGTTACGGGTCGTCAGAAGCCCGAAAGTCTGACAACCAGTCTTACCAAGGGGTATCGTATTACCCAGTAACTAGGTTGTGGAGGTCAGATAGGCTGTCGCTCCTTGTAAAATACTGGTATTCAGCTGCATCCGGTTAGACTGGAAGCCGATTCCATCATAGTTGGGAAAAGGCTAGGCAGATGATGAAGCAATGGATTAGCAATATGCTTCAAAATCAATCGAATTGTGATTGATTGTGTATTACGCAATTAGGGTGCAGGACCCCATGCTCGGCAGTGGGTGGATGTTTATCATCAGATCACGTCGTAGTTCATCAATAAACGTTTTGACTTTGAATTAATTATTAGTTAGATAGACCAAAAGGTGCATACGGTAATTTAAGGCGACGATAACTGACTTTTAATATTTTTTTTTATTGTTGTAAAAAAAAATATTATGTTAAATTAGAGCATTTACTTAATATCTTACTATGTGAATATTTTAGATGTTTATATATTTTTACTTAATGTAATTAAATTGTAAAGTTATGTCTAACGCGGATAAAAACTGAGAATCACGCAGAAACCATCAAGCATATTTTTATAAAATCTTCACCATATTAAAGATAATTTAATTATTTATCTTTTAGTATACGTTTTTTAATACAAATACCTTTTGATTTATGTATAAAATTATAAATGCGTCTAATTTGGTACAGAGCTCCTTGATGGGCGAGTCCTATTACGGGTGGACTTACGACGCTTTGCGTGAGCTCAGCACAGATCACGCAAGCTATGCACTCAGGCCGTTGGAATATATCTGCGTCTTAAACAAGAAACAAAGAATCGAAGACAAAGAACACAAATTCAACAAGAACAGCTAACAAATATCCATTTCCATCCAATAGAAACAACATTACAAGAAAACACAATACAAATAAAAGACTACTTTTCAACGTAGAGTTAGTAACACGACAATATTGTACGCTCGAACACATATCAACCTAATGTCCAGTTTAGGCTGACCTCTCGTTGTATGGAAATCCTATGAACACATAACATAACATCACGCCTTGTTTCCCCGAAGGATTGGGCAGAGATGTACCTATAATACACCCACATTTCGCCAGTTATGTTTAAATCCCATGTGATAGGGGGCGAGCCTATTGCCATCAAACTGGCACAAATCCAGACTCCGAGCTGCTACTGAGAAATTCCAGATAGAAAAACCCAATAACACTTTGCCCGACCCGGGAATCGAACCCAGGACCTCATGCTCAGCAGTAGCGCTTGCGACCACTAGACCAACGAGGCAGTCCTCGAGCCTATGAATAGACAATACGGTATAGCAGCCTGTTACTGTCCTACTGCAAGGCCTCTTCTCATACAGAGAAGGCACGAGCATTGATCACCACGCATGCTCAAGACGGGTTAGCGATTTCAGACTTATATAAGTTACTAGCTGTGCCCGCGACTTTGTTCGCGTGTAAGTCTGGAAGCAATTTCTCTATTTGAATCGGATTCTGTTCACAATTTCACGGGTTTTAATTTTTTTGCGCTGGACCCCAATCCCTTATCTTTTTTTAAAAATAAAAGTAGCCTAAGTTACTCCTTATAATATCTGCTATCAGCCAGTGAAAGTCCCGTCGATCCAGCCGTTTCGGAGATTTTAAAAATGGTCTGTACCACACGCTGCATGCAACACGAGGTCAGCTTAGACTGGACCTAACAGCTTGATAACCCACCGTGTGTACGGCCATTCGGAACTCCGTATTGTCTGTAACAAGGTTACTCTATCTATCTTATGTCCCGATATATTATATTGATAGAGAGTACAAATAAAAGTTGTGCCGTTAAGTTTCGAAGGATGTAACAGGGTACTTTGTTAGTATCGAGTTTGTGTAGAGTAGGAAGTAGATATGACATTATATTGTATGCTTTTTTTTTTTTTTTGTGGATGGGAAATCATCAAATGACTTCTCCCGCTCTGGGCGGAGCGGGAGGGCGTGTCAGACTTTTACTGACTAAAACCCACCCGTGTTCCTTCTGTTGCCTGTGCCGGGGCCACGGTAACTCTTTCGAACATCCCGCAACCCTAGCTGGCATCGGCGGACCCCGTCAATAGTGCTGACATCTCTTTGAGGCGCGCGTGGAACACGACGCGCCGTCGACTCGGGCTTGGTCCTTACCGGACGGCGAGCTACCCATTGCTCGCCGTCCGCAAGCCCGCGCCTACGGTGGCCGGGAATCAGCTGCCAGTTCCCGACGCACATGGCGTCTCCTGCGGCGACTAGGGGCGTGAGGGTGCAAAGCTTGCCTCTCCCTCACGCGTCCCGCCTCCTACTTCACGAGCATTACTGCTTCGCAGAAGGAGGTAATGGCTTCCCATGCACTCTCGCTCCGTACCATGGCCTGGACCAGGGCCGGACGCGAGAGATCGCCGCCGCCGATCGCTTCCGCGAGGACACGGCGGTGCTCCGCCCAAGCCGGGCAGACCTCCACCGTATGCTCCACCGTGTCCTCCGGGCGATCCACACAGTGGTGACACCCGGGCGATTCCTCCCGCCTTATCCGGAACAGGTACCTCCCGAAGCACCCATGTCCGGTGAGGACCTGCGTCAGGCGGAAGGTGAGGACGCCGTGGCGCCTCTCCAGCCACTCCTCAAAGAGGGGACTTATCGCCGCAATTGTGGCGTGCCCAGCGCTGGGTTGCGACAATCGCACTCTCCATGCCGCCATGAGATCCTGCCGGAGCTCTGTCCGCCGTGCCGCGATTTCTCGCGGCAACGGAGTTACGCCCCGGCGTCCTGCCTCTTCGCGCCACTCCCAGGTGTGCGCGAGGACTTTTGCCTCCAGATCCCATGGCGGTAATCCGGCAAGGAGGTTCGCCGCCTCCCCGGAGACCGTGCGGTATCCTCGGGCTAACCGGATGGACATGACCCTCTGGGACGCGTTCAACCGACGGACCGGTCGCCGCCTCACGGAACGCGCCCACACCGGAGCTCCGTAAAGGGCCATGGACCGCACGACCCCCGCGTAGAGCCTCCGGCAGGAGGCGTTTGGACCCCCCAGATTGGGCAGGAGCCGCCCCAAGGCAGCCCCGGCCCGCTCCAGTCTGGGAGCCAAACGTCGGAAATGCTCCACGAAATTCCACCGGCTGTCGAGGACGAGTCCCAGGTACTTCATCGTCGACTCGACACCGATGAGAACCCCTCCTACCGTTATTTGGGAACCCGATGGTGGCGCGTTCCGAGGACCATGAAAACACATGGCCTCGGACTTGTGCAAGGCCACCTCGAGTCCCAATTACCGGATCCTCTCTACGATTGTCGCAACCCCGCGTGCCGCTAATTCGGCCGCCGCCTGGTGCGACCTCCCCTGCGCCAGGACCAGCGTGTCGTCAGCGTAGCAAACTACGCTGACGCCACCAGGGAGGTCGGCGCGCAGCACCCAGTCGTACCCGATGTCCCACAGATGCGGTCCCAGAACCGACCCCTGCGGGACACCGCACGACATCTCTCGCCGGTTCCACTCTCCCCGGTGACCGGGGTAGATGACGGCCCTGTCCGTCAGATAGGCCTCGACCACGCGACAGAGGTAGGTCGGCACTCGGTGATACCGGAGTGCCTCCCTGATGCAACTCCAGGGCAGGGTGTTGAAGGCATTGGCGATGTCTAGAGACACCGCCAAGACGACCCCACCCCGGGCCACAGCATCCCCGTCGTGAGGGCTCGTACGCGCATGATGGCGTCCACCGTAGAGCGCCCCTTGCGGAAACCAAACTGGCTTTCCGCCAAATCCGGCCCCACCCTCACCAGCCGCCCGACAAGGCGGTCTGCAATGACTCTTTCAAAGAGCTTGCCCACCTCGTCGAGCAGCACGATGGGCCGGTAAGCGGACGGCGAGTCCGCAGGGCGCCCCGGTTTCTTAATGAGGACCAGTTTCCCTGTCCTCCATTGAAGCGGGAACTGGCCCCTCTCCAAGCATGCGCTTAGGAGCCCCCTTAGTCGAGGCCCGAGAGCCTCCAAGGCCAGGACCCAGGCTTTTCCAGGTAAGCCGTCGGGTCCTGGGCATTCAGCCTGCGCACCGCCACTCTCAGCTCTACCTCGGTCACCTCCGGAGCATCGTCGTCATCGTCGGCTGCGTGGTCCGCATCCGACACCGCAGGAGGCATATTGTATGCTTGAGTACTTTATTAATGATGTCAATACAATACTATCCTATTCGAATCGGATTTTGTTCACAATTTCATGAGTTTTAATTTTTTTGCGCGGAACACTAATTCTTTTTCTAATATAAAAGTAGCCTTAGTTACTCCTTATAACATCAGCTATCTGCCAATGAAAGTCCCGTCAAAATCCGTCCAGCCGTTTCGAATTTCATGATTTTTTTTTGCGCGGAACTCTAATTTTTTTTCTAAAATAAAATTACTGTAAGTTACTCCTTATAACATCAGCTATCTGCCAGTGAAAGTCCCATCAAAATCGGTCCAGCCGTTTTGGAGATTAGCCGAAACAAACAGACAGACAGACAAAAATTTTAAAAAGCGCTTTTGCCTTATAAGTATCGTAAATACTGTTATAATTATGTTAAGCATTTAGTAAAAAGCTGTTATTTTGACATTACAAACAGACACTTCAATTTTATTTACTTGTATAGATTTGGTACTCGCACTTTGCTCGTGGCTTAGTCTTTGGATTTCGGATTTTCCTATAGAAACATCTACAGCCCACTTTTACCCTTACGGGTATTTTGGTAACGCTTATGACTTATCATGACTGCCTCGTTGATCTAGTGGTCGCAAGCGCTACTGCTGAGCATGAGGTCCTGGGTTCGATTCCCGGGTCGGGCAAAGTGTGTAATTGGGTTTTTCCACCTGGAATTTCTCAGTGGCAGTCCGGAGTCCCGATTTGTTCCCGATTGATGGCAATAGGCTCGCTATTACATGGGACTTAAACATAACTGGCGAAATGTGGATTTACTCTTCCTCTGGCTAACTCTTCGAGGAATACAGGCGTGATGTTAAGTTATCATGGGTAGATAGATAGATAGAATACACTTTATCATGTATACCATAAAAATTACAGATATAAATGTAGACATTTTACACATAGTGTGACACAATGGGCGGTCTTATCACTAAAAGCGATCTTTTACAGACAACCTTTGGATGGATTAAAGGGAGAAGGAGAGTACAGTACTGTAGGTAGTCAGTGGTGCACCAATTACAAATACAATAAATACATATGTACATGCCATACTTATATATACAGGGTGGATTTTTTTAACCGCACCTGGAGGGAAAGTACTCTAAATACTGGAGATAGCAAATTTTACTCAAAGGAAACATCCCTTTATTTTTTAAAAGAACCAAATCTACATTCAAAGATTTTTGAAAATTCGCTTGCCACACTCGGGAATCGAACCGGCTAAAATCCGAAAAAATAACACTGTACTTTTATGGCATCAATCGATAGGGTCAATCATAAGGATCGAATCACTTTAACAAATATGATAAATTAAGCCTCTTTAGCTTTGTACGAAATTCAGAAATGTGATCATGAGCTATTTTCATGTCTGTTAGAAAATACTTAGCTGCACCTGAAGGAGAACAATGTGTTGCTTTTTTGTAGCCACCACAACTATGCAGACAGGATTATATTATTGTTTTTTGCTTTTTAACCAACTTTAAAAAAGGAGGATGTTCTCAGTTCGTCGCAATCTTTTATTTATTTTTTTTTATGTGTGTTCCCCGATTACTCGAAGATGACTGAATCGATTTGGAAAATTATTTTTTTGTTTAAAATGGTATACTTCCCAGGTGGTTCCATTGTCATCAGGCCAGGGCCTGATGATGGAATCCCGGAGAAATGGCAAAAAACTAAAATACAGATCCAAAGACACCGACTTCTGAAATTAAAGTTATTTTTCAATTTGTAGTGTCTTTTTTTGGAAGTCGGTTGTTTTTCTTTTTTGTAAAAAAGTTTTTCTAGTTAAATTTTTTTCTTGTTTTCTTTTCTACTGCGTAAAACATCTACCGTTTTTGACACAGGAAAAACTGCCGTATGTATTCCCCTCAAAAACACAGCGAAAATACATAAGCTTTGATTATACACAACATGTCCCGGAATTAAATGCACAACCTCTTAAGGGGTCCTTGTACTCATCATTATGAATAACTTTTACTATGGTGCCAAACCTGAAGTCGCTAAAAAAAAACAACTTTTCCGGTCATTTATGTTCGATTATCTCGTCGAAATGTAGGGACCAGCTGATTTTTTGTCGCGATTTCAGGTCTGGTCAAATAGTAAAAGTTGTTCATAATTATGAGAACCCCTAGAGTTATGGGATATCAAAAGGAAAACGTTGTATACACGTCTAAATAGAGTGTCATGCTGCAAAAAACTAAAACAAACAGGCCAACTTTATTGTGCTGGGGTGCGTGATAGCTGATGACTTGAAACTCGCGCCAGTCATTGTGTTTTCCTAGTGTGCGTGCAAATTGCGGCCAACAGTTAGACGCTATTTTTTTCGACGAGTTCACAGCTTTGACCGTCTATCTAGACATATTTATATCTTTGTACTGAAGATTACATAACATTTACCCCGTCATAACCAAATCTCTTCCCCACTTAACACTCCATCTGAAAGGCGTCTCTCCTGAGCCAAGTATTTTATGTTAATCTATATCGTGTTTAGTAAGATGAAGTAGTTATCCGAGCCATCGCATTAAATAATTACGTCCCACCGATCAAATCAGATTACCTACAAATTCTCGGGGAATATGTAGCCATGTAGGTAATTAATTTCGCCAGTTATCTGAGCTCAAATCCAGACTCCGGGATGAGACGAAAGACATTGACGTTGCCAGACCTGGATTTCGAACCCTTATCACCACCTGATCAGTTGAGCTTACAAACACTAGTGTTGTCGCTTCGAAGACAGACATACATATTTACAAATACAATAAGTTATTTTGTTTTATGATTTGATTATTAGTTGATTTATTTGTTAAAACATATTTAATTAATAACCTTTGAAAGGCTAAATACGTTTACTTATTTAAAATTAAAGATATACTAATATCTTTACCTTCTCTTCTTCTTCTTTTCTTTTTTTTATCTTTTTTTTTTTTTTTTTTCGGATACATAACTATAGGTATCCGACTAATAGTTAGGTTGGCAGCACTGGTTTCGCGCCATTATTGTTCCGTCACGAACTTCCGGAGCAAATAGTGGGGCGACACTTTTCCACGCAAATATCAAAAAAAGAGTGATGGGTACTTGGTCGTCGCACACAGTGCAAGTAACATATCCAGAATTATTATAAAATAGTGTTGTTATATTTTAAACCTAAAAATATAAAGTTATATTATCGTTTACAAGTGCAGTTTGATTAAAGTGTTTAACACTAGATGAACGAGAAAATACAAATGTGAAAAATGAGTGAATCTCCTATACACCTCTGCTCACCCCTAAGAAAATAAGCGTGATGTTAGTTTAACTATGGATTAATACCTATCTGGTGTTCGCCTCTAAGAGGTAACCTTTAGAGTTGTTAAAATATTGCATTTATATCGTCTACCTACGCCTGTTAAAACATTATTTTCACTTTTTATTTTGTTGTATTTTATGTTTCACGAACTGTGTCCAAATAAACATTATTCTTTCTTTCTTTCTTTCTTTTATGTTGATATATGAAATATTAATTGACTGTGAGTGATTTATTTTATAGTTTTCAACATTATTCTTTCTTTCTTTCTTTCTTTTATGTTGATATATGAAATATTAATTGACTGTGAGTGATTTATTTTATAGTTTTCAAATTGATTGTTTGTCTATAAATATTTCAGGAGATATAAATAGTAGGTACTTGCAGTTGAGTTAGTAATTTGCGGTCAGTTAATTAAGAGACGCCTTGGTGACCCGGTACACTTTACTGTTGGACACTACCTGTTTACAGAATAAATATTTGACCTTTGGCTTTGAGCGTAAAACGTTTTAAATGAGCTTGTCTATGTTGGAAGGAAAGGTTTTGTATTTAAATATTTCTACTAAATGGTTTCAGGCTTAGCATAATCAGCCTATAATGTTCCCACTGTTGGAACACAGGACTCTTCTCTTCGAGAGGGAGAGGGCTGTAATCCACCACGCGAGCCCAGTGCGGATTGGTGGAGGTCACATGTCTTCGAATTTTTGGTTCTAGGACATGCCAGTTTCCTCACCATGTTTTCTTTCACCGTTTTAGAGAGCACTGATGATGAAGTTATTTAAGCAAAGTGAAGCGCCTGCCTGGGTTCGAACCAACGGCCTACAACTCGTAATCCGGGGCCACTACTGCTCCCTTGTTTCAGGCTTAGAGAATTTTTTATTTTTGAGGGTTGCTATTACTCCTAAGCGGACACAGCCGGGCGGTAAAATCGAATATATGTAGATGTGAACAAGTGCAGTAATTGCTTCGGGTCGGCTTTGTTGTTCGACAAATACTGCCGAACCGACAAGCCGGCCCGCTTATGTGTGTAGCAACATACTGGTTAATATTTTCACTATTTTTACTTTTTACTATACACATTTTTGAGTCAGCACTTCGATTCGGCAGTATTAAAATTTGTTGAACATGTAAGCAGACCCGAAGCAATTACTACACATATTCGGCTATATACTAAAAAAAGTTTAATAAAATAAAATTATACATATTAGTCCCCTTTTTTCTAAAAAAAAAACCTACATTATAATTAAAGAAATACAATAAAATTACCCTTATTTCAATTTGTAAACAAAACAGGCTTATAACACTGCCACATCTGCAAATGCCCGCTCTAACAAATAATCTTTGTTGCTAAGGGCAAATAAGTCGTGATCAAGAGCCTTCGGTTATCAGCTAATCTATCGGTAAACAGACCCAGTTCCGGAGGCTGTATTAATAATATATTCTACCAAATTGCAAAGTTGTCAATCTTCCGGTACTGAATTACTTAAAAGTTTTGCAGTTTTATGTGTACTTATAGATTCCGTCTACATTTATTTTGTTAAAAATTTCGGGGCGATTAAATAATTTTATGTTAATCAATTATTGGGATTTGCATTAAGGTAACCTTTTCATAAATATTTTTAACTACATAATCTTTTGATTAAGTAAAATAAGAAAAAATATGTGTCCAATATTATTTAATAATATACCTAACGGACAAAAACAAAAATTTTAGTTATCATCCCTATTCCCGTATTTTTGCATTCTAATCTATCTATCTAAATCTATTAAAAAATACTTGTGTAGTTCTTTTCTCTAAAGACCTTTACAGACACTAATCTAGATGGTCAGCTCTCATGATCAGGGGGCCAACCACCACTTCTTAAAGCAGTTTATTTTAATGTTACTTCAGTGTGAAAAAGAGATGGAGCTATACAGGACGCCACCACCTCTTTCCCACACTGAAGTAAGATTACAAAAATACTGCTTTAAGCGGTGGTGGTCTAGCTCCTGACCAAGATATGCCAAGATATGCCAAGGTATGTTATGTCATGTGACTTTAAAAGAGACTGACCTATGAGTTTGTTTCGGTGTTACTTTTCAGAGTATTTGGACAGGGCCTGCTCTAGTTTTTAAAATATTATTGACGTGTAAAAGTGTTTGTATAGCAGGGGCGGAGCCTTCATACAACCCGATTCCTATCGGCTTCTCTTCGAAACAACCATTCTTCTTAATATCTACTATTGCCAAATAATATGGTACACCTGTATGTGTCATCACATTCACATTACATAATTATATTTAATACCAGTTTAATACATCATAATATTAAAAACCTACAGTTTTTTGTCCGAGTTTATGAAAATTGAACAATTTTTTCTTCGGCTTCCCTCTAATGATAATTGTAGCTGCGCCACTGTTGTATAGTCCTACTTACAGAAATAAACGTCATTCATCATCATTATTTATCACTAGCTTCTGGCCACGACTTCGTACTGTTATAGGTCTCCACCGATTTGTCTTTTTAAAAAAGACTTATTTACTTTTGGAAGATACGTATATTTTGGATATTACAATTTAGGATATACACGTAAATTAGGATATTATTATTTAGCATAACGCGTGAGACCTATAGGCAGAACCGTCTGTAACCGAGGTTGAGTGTCAACTGCTTAAAAAAGATGGCGTCTCCAGCCGTCAAGTAGATAATCATGGAAGCGCTGACGAGGCGCTGATCTGGCATTAACCCTTACCGATTTAGGGTATAACAGTACGCGTCAAATTCCTTGTTCCCCACCCCGTCGCAACGCATCGCCCGCCCGCGCTATTACTTCGTTTACGCTTAGCGTTCTTTCTGACTTATTTTTCTTTTTGCTCGGCTCCTAAGGGTCCTAGCGTGATGTTATATAGCCTCTAACCTTTCTCAAAAACTGGGCTATCAAATGCGAAAATTTTTTTTCAAATCCAACTAGTAGTTCCAGAAACTGGCGCGCTTAAACATACAAACAAAAAAATAAACTCTTCAACTTTATTGTTAGTGTAAATATTTAGTATTGCCTACATTTTAGACTTGTTTTTAACATTGTTTTGTCGCTGAGATTGCGACTAGATATTGAGCATTTTTAATTACAGGAATTACAAAGAATGAAAGAATAACGTTTATTTGGACACAGTTCGTGAAACATAAAATACAAAATTTGTATAACAAAATAAAAAAGTGAAAATAATGTTTTAACAAGAATAGTGTGTGCCTTACGTCTGCGCCAAAAAGGTTCATTTCAGCATTAATGCAGACAGATGCTGTTTCACGCTGGTTTTCTAACGAACCTTCAGATGTATGAACGTGGATAGACCGAACAAGTTACTAAGAAACGATTCACGCGGCGGTCTGCAATTTCTGCCTGCCCCTATAGGAACCAGACGGTATATCAGCCGATCAATTCTGCAAAACTCTTATGCTGAGGCCACATTGTCGCGATAAGGCGAACTACATTTCGCGCGCTCTCTCTCGCACACCGCTTGACGTCTCACTGAGAAACAGAGACCACGCGAAGTTTAGTTCGCTTTATCGCGACAATGTAGCCGTAGCATTACCGTGAAAAGGTGAAGTCAGCTTGAAGTGAGCTGTCAATAGTGTCAATGCCTAGCATGGAATGACAGCTCACTTCGCTTATATTTTCAAGGTGAGATTTTCAAAGAATTGTTCGACAGATACCAAACATTTTGGTCATTCGTGGTTTCATTTGATGCATCGAACTTTATCTACAACTTTTTTTTGTCACTCTGTTAACAAGTAAGCAAGTTATTCAATCAACTCAACCTATCGCAGTCCACTGCTGGACATAGGCCTGTACCAGGCTGAGCCACAACACACTGTCTTCCGCCTTCCGCATCCAGTCTGTCCCAGCCACCTTCTTAAGGTCGTCGGTCCATCTACCTGCGGGGCGTCCCACACTACGCTTGCCAATACGCGGTCTCCACTCCAGGACTCGTCTGCTCCACTGGCCATCTATCCTTCGACAAACATGGCCAGCACACTGCCACTTCAGTTTGCTTACTCTGCAGGCTCCGTCACTCCGGTTCTTGTCCGGATAACTTCATTCCTGATTTTTATCCTTCAAAGAAACTCCAAGCATAACCAGCTCCATAGCGCTGAGCGACCTTGAATTAAGAACCTTGAATAAGCAAATAATAACCAGTTATTTCTACTCCATCTTTAATTCTTCAAAGTCTACCCAAAGTTTGTAACATAACCTGGTAATTCTTTCCACCGCGGCCCAGCAACATGAAGATAACTACAGCATAAAAAGGTTAAACATCAAATATTCAGCGGCCGGCCGTACGATGTATGGTCACTTTTCATCTGCTTACATTATCCAGGTAATCGTACCGGACCGGTTATTGACTATGAATTTTTTGGTAAAATGTGGGGGAAAATGTTGTTTTATCAATGTACACTATATCTTCAAGCTTTATTATTAGACACCGTAGAAGGACATAATATATGTAGTGACCTTATTGGTGATGTTCTTCAGAAAGGTCAGGTGCGTAGTACTCGCAATCGGCGTGCGTAGTACTCGCAACCGGCGTGCGTGTATCACCAGATGTATGAATGTAAACGAGGCAAAAGGAGTATGTAAGGAACGTAGCAGGTGGCGTTCTGTAGTTTCTGCCTACCCCCATGGGAAGAAGGCGTGAGTTTATGTAAGTATGTATGTACATATGTGTTTTTGACATTGATTGTCGCTGAGATGAGATTACTCTAGATTACTCCTTGAATGTACGTTTTTAGGGTTCGGTACTTAGAGGATGCCAAACGTAACCCTCTAACGAAACCTCGCCGTCCGTCTGTCTGTCAGCGGACTGTATCTCATAACCATAATAGGTAGACAGTTGAAATTTTCACAGATTGTGTATTTATATTGCCGCTATAACAAGAAGTAATAAAATTAAAGGGGGTCCGGTCCCCACACAAGAAACGTGTTTTTTTAGCTGAAGTATTTAAAAAAAATTGTTAGTGTTAAATATTGTACGGTGGTACGGAACCTTTCGTGTGCGAGTCCGACTCGCACTTGACCGGATTTTTAAGTAGATACGAGATGGCTTTCTGATTACAGGAAAATCAAATCAAATCCGGGCAAATACCAAAGTGACTTTTTTAATTCATATATACTTTCTGAGTTTATCTTGAACATTACTGACATCGGTGAAGGGAAACATCGTGAGGAAACCTGGACTTATAATTAGTATAAGTCTGAAATCTCCAACCCGTCTTGAGCAAGCGTGGTGATCAATGCTCGTGCCTTCACGACAGGACAGTAATAGTCTGGTATTATTTAAATTGCGGAGAACCTTCTTTCAAAAATACCAGCCACATAATAATCTTCCTTTTCTCTTTCCTTCCCCTTTTAGAGAATTACCTCATATTAAATAATACATTATGTGTCATGTGAAAGGAAAAGTTTCGGCCTACCATATAGTGACATCACGGGACAGTTAATATTTAATGATCTCTGATTGATCAGTAGTTTTCTGGTAGTGGGAGAGCAGTGGTGGCCCAGTGGTATCAGCCACGACTTACGAGTTATATACGCGTAAATCGTAGGTTCGAACCCAGGCAGGCTCTTTACTTTGTGTAATTTATTTCAACCACTGCTCTCAAAACGGAAAACATCGTGAGGAAACCGGTATGTCGTAGAACCGAAAATTCGAAGACATGTGACATCCACCAAGCCGCACTGGGCCCACGTGGTGGATTGCAGCCCAGCCCCTCTCACAGAGAGGAGGCCTGTGTCCCAGCAGTGGGAACATTATAGACTGATTATGTATTATACATACATGAGTGTAGTATTTTTAACCGACTTCAAAAAAGAAGGTGGTTATTAGTTCGACAGTATGTAATACTATTGGAACTGCAATATATTGACAAATGATAATCTATTATGGCTTCAAATCAATTATACTAAATTTTATAGGTATGTTTTAGTGATGTGAACCGGTTTCATAAAACCCTAAAAAACCTAATAAAACCGGTTTTTTTAAAGGTTTTTATGAAACCGGTTCACATCACTAGTATGTTTGTCCACACATTTCTCCGAAACTATTACAGTTTGTGATTGTAAATTTATTGGCTTTAATTCACTTCAACTTAGGGAACAGTGCAAGTTTCATCAAAATTGGTTTAGTAATTTTCAAGGTATGGACTAATACGTGTATGACGGCCTGGCTTATTGATACGGGTCAAAGGGACATCTCAAAACCTTGGTCAAATTCTAGTTCAATATTTACAACAAAACGTATATATTACAGTTTTTACTTAAAACTAAAATTGCGAAATAAAAAAGTTATTAAAAACTTAAATCGACTTAAAAAAAATAATTCAAAATTATGAAATAACTATAATTTCGGAAGTTGGTGGTAAAAAACACACAACACAGATCTCAAGACACCAAGTTCCGAAATTAATTTCATAATTTTGAGTTACTTTCTTTTTAAAGTCGATTTAATTTTTTTTAAGTTACTTTTTTATTTTATATGCACATGTTTCTGTGAAACAAAAATCTTTCTTTATCACCATGCTTGCTCACTGCATATCGCAGCTTCTTTACGATGTTTTCTTTCATAACATAACACAACATCACGCCTTGTTTTCCCGAAGGGGTGTGCAGAAGTGTAGGTACTTAAATACACCCACATTTCGCTAGTTATTTTTAAGTCCCACGTAATAGGGGGCAAAGCTATTGCCAGCAATCGGACACAAATCCAGACTCCGGGCTGCTACTAAGAAATTTGCTTTTTTTTGTGTGATCTTCCATTGTCAGTCAATAATAACTGATCAACTTAAATCCATCTAGATTACTCTTCTCAGCGTATCGATGGCAATCTAGAATATGTGAAGCCAGAATTTAAATACAAATTTAATATTTTCAGTAGGTAGCGCTCATTAGTACCTTGTCAATTAGACAAGGCTAATATTACTACGTGGTAGGTACAGGTTAAGAGGAATGCTCTATAGCTGTAGATGATGCAACAATGATATTTTATGGTTTGCTTCTTCACGCGAAGTATGGAAAACATTTTTACTTTTTTTTTTTGAGTAGGTCATTTCTTAGGAAGTTATTCCCAGGAGTGTTAATATGACCATCTTAAAGATGTAAAGGATCGATCCAAGTATAGCAGAAGTAATGTATTT
Organism: Fissipunctia ypsillon; assembly: GCA_947568875.1. Taxonomy (NCBI): domain Eukaryota; kingdom Metazoa; phylum Arthropoda; class Insecta; order Lepidoptera; family Noctuidae; genus Fissipunctia; species Fissipunctia ypsillon. Next base: position 6,823,831 of record OX387667.1, read on the forward strand.
ATTATGGACACACTTCGCTCCTACTAGTTTCTTTTTCATATTTTCCACGACTTGCCTCGTGGGTCCAGTGGTCGCAAGCGCTACTGCTGAGCATGAGGTCCTCGGTTCGCTTCCCGGGTCGGCCAAAGTTTTATTGGGTCTTTCCATCAGGGATTTCTCAGCAGCAGCTCGTAGTCTAGATTTGTGCCCGGTTGATAGATTACATGGGACTTAAACATATCTGGCGAAATGCGGATGTACTACCTATTAGCACACGTCTGCCTAAGGCGCTGCGCAAACGTGGACACTTTTGTGTCTTGTGTCGGATACAAGCTACCAATGAATATTTGATTTATACTTATATATAACCAGTATGAAATTAGCCACTCGCTGCACAGACGTGAACATTTTCTTTTTGTCCAGTTGCTTCCACTTAACACATACTCGTTGCCGATCAAAAAGTGTTCGGTGTCGGTAACAGGAAACTAAAAATCGTCAGTTGAAGACACAAGCAACATTAAAAAATTTCCTTACAATTGTACTGAGCTGCACAAACGGACAATTGGCAATCGGTGTCCGTATCCTGTGTGCGACACAAGCTACGCACACCGAGCGGGTGGCGAAGGGGCGTAGGCGGGGCGAGCCGAAAACAACAACTACGGTTACCGGTGACCAGGAGTCGCAACCGGCGATTGTGTCCGATCGCCGCTACCTGTGGCGGCTGTGTCCTGACACAGCAACTACGGTTTCCTGTGATGGTGTGCCGTGTAGGTACACAAAAAGTGTCTACATTTGCGCAGGCCCTAACCCTTCGGAGGAATAATTTGTTTGTTTGTTTAAACGCGCTAATCTCTGGAACTACCCTTCGGATTTGAAAAATATTGTTTGCATTTGGAAATACTGGCGTAATGTTATGATATGTTATGTTTACGACTCGAAGCAAAACATAAGAAATATGATTTTGATTTAATGCAAAGGTGTGCAAATAGACGGCTTGGCAATTATTAATATAAACAGATGAAATTAATTGCGAAAGCCAATAGTTCTAACAATACCTAAATTATCTTGGGTGCCGAGACGAAATATTAATTAAAAACCTTTACACCTTTGCAATTAATTCTTGCAGACATTCAAATTCGACATTCAATATTATTCTAAAGACCTTTTATGCATCAAAAAGCGTGAATATAACTTCAAAGGGCGTAGACTTGTTATTGAGATAGGAGAAAACAAGGAGACTCATCAACGCATGCGCGGACTACTACGGCGTAGTCGCGTAGCATCTCGTAGCGCTACGTTTTTACTACGCAGCGTAGCCTCGTAGTAACCAACAGTAGTTTTATTCAAATAAATACTGTATTTTCTTGGGACGAAAGTTTGAAATTACGTGTGGGATAGTTTTCTTTCCTCAATACAGTGTTTAGAAAAAAGTATTAGTTGAATTTTTACTTTATTGGCTTGGGATAAGGTTCAAAATTGAATGCCGTAATTTTATCGTTCTTTAGTAGATTCTTCATAAATTATTCTAGCAGAAGTTCTTAGATGGTTTCAGTTAACGTCGGTCAGTATCGAAATTATAGGTTTTATTTTTCTTAAGTAATTCGATGCTATGTCATTATGGAAGACGATCTTGATTTGTTTTGAAAATTGAAACGTAATAATAAGGTAAAACAAGGTAAAACAAGGCAAGGTAAGGTTAAACTGGCCAATAATATGGCCAATAATAATAATCAGATTTTCAGTAATAGATGTGACATGTGATATTTACAATTATTTATTTATCTAGGACTCTTATTTATATATTCACTATTTACTCTGACATTTATTTCATTATTGACTACTAGATACTCCTTGACATTGAAAACTAAATTGATTAAAATGATTTTCCAATTTAATAATTCCAATTTAATTGTATCCGGTTCATATTCAACCTCAGAAAATATGACCATGTGTCGAGCTACAGGTCTGAGCTCAAATGGATGCCCATTCGCCAGAGAAGAAATTTGCGTGCTTTGACCACGCTTTTCTCCCTTCTTAACTCTCCCACTCCTCCTTCTTATCTAGTGTCTCACTTCCAATATCTATGTTCTTCACACGCTAAGAATCTTCGTTCTTCTAACAATCTTCTCCTACTCTGTCCTTCTCATACTTCTGACTTTGTTCATTCTTCCTTTCATATTCAGTCCATTCTTCTTTGGAATGCGCTACCTCTTGACATCAGGATGGCCACCAGTCGGTATGCATTTAAGCGGAGATTGCGGAGTTATTTTCAAAATAAATAGCGTAGAGTCATCTCCAAACCTCTCTCTTGAATTTGTATATAATATATGTATATAATATAGGTATATATTATAGTAAATATGTATGTATGTGTATTATAAGTTTATGACTTATTTATGTACAAATTGTTCCATTTCTAACAGAGCACCTGCCATCTAATCTCTTCACCACCCTTGGTTGACTGGTAGAGAATGCCTAAGGCATTAAGTCCGCCTTTGTACTTTTTTAAGTGTGAAAAGTTTAAATAAATAAATAAATAAATAAATAAATAAATAATTTTGTAATATTTATTGTTATTCAGCATGGTATTTTGATAGTAGATTGTAATTTAAGTATAAATTTTGCATACCCATGTGACGGCAGAACATGGAGGGTTGAAGCTTGCGTCCCTTCGATAATGCAGCAGGCTGGTTCAGGTTTGTGACTTTCCACACAAGTCAGTTTGTTTTTAGGCACAGCACAACACCGGTAATCACTAATTTTACACTTTTTAGAGTTTTTATCGGGAGCGTCTATTAAGCCGTTAGCGGGCGTGCCCTTGGGTCGCGAGTCATTGTTGGACGTATCGTATAAGGTATCCACGGTGACTAATTCCGAAACGGTGAAACCACCTCGAGAAGTAAGTAACTTACAGAAGTGTAATATTAAAACCACGTTACGAAGTAAAATTGAGTATCGAGAGATGCGGTCAATTAAAGATTGAATAGGTTGAGGATGTTCTCGAGTGATTTTAACTGAAAGAGCGATATTTTTACTTTCCAATACTTCAGAGTTATTATTATTAATATTGACCTTAAACGGCTTAATTGGCCACTGATTTAAGGAGAAGGAAAATCAATGCGGAGCGTTAAGACTTAAATTGACTAATTGTTTAGGCGTAACAAGACGAGAAACTACGTCAGCGCGATTTTCAGGTCCGTAAACACATGGTATCAACCATGTATAACATCTATCCCTTACCCATGTTGGCAAAAAAATAAATGATTTTGATTTGATTAGATTTTAAACTATAAATAGGTAAACATTTATTCAAGAGTGCGTAGAAAACAGTGCTTTTTGTAGTCCCTAACAGTAATGCATATGGGTTAATGTTGTTGCGAAATAAAAAAGGAATGGAGATTAAAATTGCTCAGAAGGAGCATCACCCACGAAATAATACCAAAACAATATGTATATTAATAACAATAATATACATATGGGGCCCGAGTGCGCGTCTCCTTTTTAAGGAAATTTCTCGCCGACTGGTCGACACTTCACGTGACCAGAGGGCTGGCTCGTTTTTTGGCCAAAGAATTAGCATTGCCATTCAACGTGGCAATGCTGCCAGTCTTCTGGGCACGTTTCCGGGTGACAGAGATGCGGACGAATACTTCGACGCCTAAGTTTCCTTTTGTTTTGTATATTTATTTGTATAGTTAGTTAGTTCGTTAGTTAGTGGAAAAAGATATTTTAAGTTTTTTATAATATCAAAAATAATAATATAAATTTATAACAATAATGAGTATCTCAAATTGTTAATACTTACTTTATTTCGGGTGCCATTTCTTTTATATTTCGCTAAAATATGGCGCTCGAGTTACTTTTCGTGGGTATCAAAGATTAAATATTACGTCCATAGGCTGCAACATCTACCAGATCCCAACATAAAAAACTAAGTTCACCAATATGTTTGCCAAGCCCGATATGTTAAAACCAAGCTATTACTGTCCCACAGCAGGGCATAAATCTCTACTCATACAGAGAAGGCACGAGCATTGATCACCACGCTTGCTCAAGACGGGTTGGAGATTTCAGACTTATACTAACTATAAGTCCAGGTTTCCTCACGATGTTTCCCTTCACCGAAGTCAGTAAACCAAGATAAACTCAGAAAGCAGGAATATAAACTTATTTTCCTCTTTAACTGTTCATTGGGGGGGGGGGGGGGGGGGGGCTTTCAAAAATACAGATTAAAATAATGATAATAATACCAGCTTCTTCAATCCTAGAGTGACCAGGATCACAGCAATAAGTCGGTACTCTTATTAACTAAAGTAAGACGTTACACTAAATAATTTCCTACAGACTTACACAACTTATAGTGCGTTAACATCAAGCCGTAAAGGCATGTTCACACGTGCTCGCAAGTATTCGCACGTTATCGCACGTCTACGCACATAATCGTGCGTATCCGCAGCGCCACGCCACTCATCGTTACCCACGTAATATGAAACATCGTAAAAATGTTTATGTCTTGAGGATAAGGGTCAAATCCTTTAGTCATGTATGGGATTATTATGTTTGGCTCCATAAGGTCTTGGCAAAATATATGGAAAATGTAAGCAAATACGGGCTTGGATGTATGGACCATTTTCGTAGATATCATTTATATTTTCACCACATGGTGTTTTCATTGACAGTCGTTACGGGTAGTCAGAAGCCTAAAAGTCTGACAACCAGTCTTACCAAGGGGTATCGTCTTACTCAGCAACTAGGTAGTGGGGGGGTCAGATAGGCAGTCGCTCCATGTAAAATTCTGGTATTCAGCTGCATCCAGTTACACTTGAAGCCGACCCCAACATGTTGGGAAAAGGCTAGGCAGATGGATTGACATGGTGTTTTCTTTTAAGATACCTATGTTTATCTTGGATATCACTAATTAATAGTAAGAAATTCATAGCAAGGGAACCTGTGCTTAATTAGCCAATAGGTCCGCTATGATTAATTGTGGTTATGGATACTCTCCGTAGGTACTTTTGAGAAGACGTCCTACAGTGGAAAAATTAAATAATAATAGAACATCTCGCCTATATTCCCCGAAGGGTTAGGCAGAGGTGTACCTATAGTACATCCACATTTCGCCAGTTATGTTTAGGTCCCATGTGTGTGTTTGGGAGCGAGCCTATTGCCGCCATAAACCGGGCACAAATCCAGACTCCCGGCTGCTACTGAGAAATTCTAGATGGGAAAACCCAATAACACTGCCTGACTCGGGAATCGAACTCAAGACCTCATGCTCAGCAGTAGCGCTTGCGACCACTTGACCATCGAGGCATTGGGTAAATTACAGGCAGTAATTTTGTCATTATTATATTTCCTTACTTAACTTACTCATTAAACACTCCACGGAAATTTTTACGCAGTAAAAATTCAACTCGAAATGCCGCAGGTTCGAACCCGGCTTTTTAATGCTTCTCTCAGAAGGAAGTACACCATTTATCACTAGGCAAACGGATAGAAGGAAAACGTCGCAAGAAAACCCGGAAATAAAGTCTAACGTAATCTCGCTGATAAGGGATACCTATAGGTACGTATCGTTTTGTTTTGCAAACGGTACCTCTGTACAGTTAAACCAGAAAAGGTATGCGCTTCGGCAAATTTCGTGTTTCCGAATTAGCCTCTTCGTAGTACAGTCCATTCACGGTTATAAAGATCACTGTGATTTTGACAGCTTCGTTAATGGCAGCAACCCAACAGCAACCTTATTGCAACGACAATAAGGATCACTGTGAGTTTGACAGTGATACATAATCACAGGTAAAATTACTGTGAACGCGGTCTGTAGTGCACCTATCAATGCGTTTGTTAAGAAGTTTTCTTTATACCAAGTTACCTACTCCGGTCGCAGATAATTATAGACTCAAACTTTTTGATAAGGTTTTGGTATTGCATAGAGTTGATAATTTATGATTTTAATTTGTAATAGAAAATAGGCAAGTACTACCATATGATAGTTGTTAATGCTTTATAATCACGCGTTTGTATTTGAAAAAATAGACAATGACTCCCGCAGCTCATACATTTCTTAGGATATCTGTAGATAGGTACCTACAGTATACAGGGTGGCGATTAGGTTATCACATTAATTGAAACCACGTATTCAGTACATGATTCTGAACCCCGCTACGTTAAAATTTTTCGTCTGTTATTAAAAAACAAAATTTGCTGCTCCATACATTTTTGCCTACCTACGAGGTCAAAATGTATGGAGCAGCAAATTTTTTTTTCACAGCGCTGATTTTCAGTGATCGCCCGAAAAAGACGTACGGAAATTAAGTCAGGTTCAGTGATTTATGCATTAATAGGTAACAATATAAATTATACAATCCCTACTTACCTCCTTACTAATAAACGTATTATATCAGGTGAATAGTTAGTACACCGATTTCTCTCTTTCAGTCGTCAGTAATTTGACTTTCGAAAGAAGAAGACAAAGCGTTGTGTAACTATACAGACGCTATACAACATTTACTAAGGAGGTTAGAATATAATGCGACTATACAACCAATAGGGAATATTACGCAAAGCTGTGACAGCAGATGGTGCCACATAAACACGAAGTAAACAAAGCAAACTGTCAAATGCGAGCGCGCCAACATTTTTCGGCGTTTTTTCAATATAATTTCATCTTTATGTCATCTTTCTTACTATAATTGTAGGTTAAAATAAAACCAAAGTTTAAAAAACATGCTTATAAGAATTTCAAATATATTTGTTTTTGTGATATTGAACTACTTTACAATAAACTTTTAAAGTTACATTCAAGTAAATAGCACTAAAATATTGTGTTTTTGCATTAGGTTAATACTCTGACCTGTAAAATATCCTTCATTCTTATAGTCTTCAGCTCTAAAATGTTCAGAACACAATCTTCAATGTTTTGTGACTATAAAATGCAACGTAGTAATTTACCATTGCTTGCGAAGTTATCCTAATGGCACAACACTGATTTACTGACTGATGCATTGTTACTATCTATTACAGAATATTCCTGACGAACGGATATCACTAAAATAATATATCAGTTGATTTTAAACACACCGGATTTCTAATTAACAGTCATCTAACCATGGATATTGTTTTTTTATAACCATAGTTGAAAAAGGAGGCCTAAACATGACGTTTGTTTTCTGTTTACGTTATTTATTTGATTATTTATTCCCCTTATAACGATCATTACAGGTTGCATTATCTTATGCAATGGTACGGTCTCATAAAATGAATTTATGAATTAAAATTATGTACAATTTAAAATTATTAAGAACTTTAACGTTTTTACTATAACCTTTTTGTTAGCTAGTCTTACCATAGACGGACGCCATGTTGTTTTGTTTACCAAGCGTTTCAGGTGCACCCTCTGGCGAAATAAATTGTCAGTAAGGTTCCCTATTTGACCAGAGCATTTTTTGACACCTTAATGTCAAATACTGGTGAAAATGACAGATTTTCATGATGGGTTCTGTTATGACGGAACCGTTCATTTAATTTCAGAAACCGTAGCTTTACGGTGACAATGTTATGTATGGACATTGGGAGAAGGTAAGGTAATAATATTATTAAAAGAAATCTTTGTTTATGTTCTGATAAATATGTTATGACCTCTTATCGCGTACGTTCACGAATTAAATAGACTCTCAATGTTAAAAATATAATTTGCAATCAACAATGTCAATTGTTTGAAATGGCTGCTATAATATTAGCTTCTGCCCGCACCTTAGTCCGCGTGAAATTTCTGGTCCCCCCGACCCACCCCGTTACATCGCATCGCCCGCCCGTTTTATTACTTCGTTTTTGCTGAGCGTTCTTTCTGACTTTTTTCATTTTGCTCAGCTCCTACGGGTCATAGCATGATATTAAGTAGCCTATAACCTTCCTCAAAAATTGGGCTATCAAATGCAAAAATAATTTTTCAAATCCGACTGGAAGTTCCAGAGATTACCCCCTACATACAAACTTACAAACAAATTTTACCTCTTTATAATATTAGTATAGTTAACACACACACTATATGGAAGTACAGTACTTAAAGTAACAATAAAGATATGATTTAGAATTGTATGCGACCGAATATTGACAGATCTACTTGAAAGTGTTAGTCCCTTATAGAAAAGTTGACCTTTTGATCTCTCTTACACTGTGGCACAGACCAGCAGTACATTATATCAAGAATACATTCGTAACGAATGTCAAAGTCAATGTATTCCTTCCTTCGGCCGCAGACTGGATTCATTAATTTATATTTAATTGTACAGCTACCATCTTTTAATAGATTAAGTACTAAGGCTCAGACTAACCTCTTGCATACTAATAGAACTAGAACAGCCCAACGTGGTCAGAACCATATTAAATATTCAGAATCTGCAATGCTAGCGAAGCAAAAGGAACGCTGGTTTCTATTACGACCCCTTTTCCTTCGTAGATCCCATAATAAAGTCATTAATGTTCCAAAGTTTACTTACTCAATAAGGATAACATTCGCCTGACAAAAGCAATTTAAGACTAAAAACAATAATAAATACCGCAACCCAACCACACTGAACATCCACACACGCCAACATTCATTTAGGCTCGGAAACGCGCAAAAGTATATCACCATACCTAATGACAGCTAACACGAATTGCAAACAATTCTCAACCTTATTACTACAACGATAAAGCTCAAATGATTAAAAAGATGTGATAAACAGTTGCTGATAAAATTTCGTCCTAATGCGGCAACTTTAAAGTTCAATTCAGTGTGCGCTGCAAGTTCCGCAGAGGTGCGCATCTAGGGAATGCAAGCAATTAAGTACTTTTACATTGCAGATGTTCGCAATTTAAAAAATATATATGTACTCACCGTCCGTCGTAGACGTTATATTCATCTTGAGTCAGTAAAGAAGTCTTAGTTTTTAAACTGGGCGAACACTAATTTTTAATGTTTTTAAATTAAAAGTTCAAAGTTCTTCGTATGGTTTCTAGTCCGAGATTGCACGGTTTCAGGGAAGTATGTTAGAATCTGCAGCTGTCGTATTGCGGATAGCAAAGGTGTGAATGTTTACCTGATGGGAACCACAAATCACCGGTAAAGAGCACTCACGAAACGTCAAGTTATTCAAATTCCGAACGAGCGGCCGCACGCGGCCAAACGTCAACTATTGGCGCGAACTCTTGACATACGGCTGATTGATTCCGCGCGTTCGGATACTCGCACACACTTGCACACAACACCACGGGCTGCTTGATAGCCAAGGAACGTTCGGATATCACCCAATTAGCAAGGAAGATGCTACTATGCGAGCAATCCGAAGCTTTTTGATAGTGTAACGACAAAACAAATAGTCCGGAATGAGTGAGGCACGGACATGCGCAGTAGGCATTGCCGTATGCGTACTTTGTTAAGCCGTGGTTACCGAAGTAGGCTCTGTCAGATAAAATTTTATTTAAGTACTTAATAAAAGTGACATAAAATTCAATGAGTTCTTGGTATTCTAGTTTAATGGTACGCTTTGTTCTATTACGTGAAATAAGCTGTAGTAATAAAAATAGTCTCATATTTTTATTTCATTTTATCTACGAGTTCGCAAAAGTTGATGATATTTATATCACTAGCAGCGCCCCGCGGTTTCACCTGCATAAGTCTCAATTCCGTAAGGATATAGGGATAAAAAGTATCCCATATGTTAATCCAGGTTATAAACTATCTGTTTGCCAAATTTCATTCAAATCCGTTCAGTAGTTTTTGCGTAAAAAAGTAACAAACGTCCATCCATCCATCCTCACAAAATTTCGCGTTTATAATATTAGTAGGAAGTAGGATATTCATACAAATTACTAAGTATTAATTTTTGGTGTTTGTTGTACTCAATTTGAAATTCATTACAGCTTTGTATAATTCACCAAACTGTTCAAGTAAAGTCCCATGTTTTTCTTCGTATTTTCTCTTCGCTTAACTTATCGTCTAACACAATACAAATATCTTAATTTTTCAGCAAAAAGTTTTCAAATCTCATTTTCAGTAATTATAAAATGGCAAAAAAAAAAGAAAAGCAACTTTAAAAAAAGAACACTGCCTTCCCGCCAAAACAATTAGACCAAAACCTCCTTTCCAGACGTGACAAACATTTTAAAATCAAAGATAGCACTTATTAAAGTGACATTTAAATAAATATTTCGTGTCTATATGAACGGCGCCCTACTGCAGCGGGCTAGGCTGGCACGTTTCGCGCAGGGTTCTCTCTTGAGATATTTATCCAACGGTGACGGATACCTGACGCACACAACCGCACTTTACATACATATATTGGTGACATGTGCGTGTACTTTTTTACGCGGCTTTTTTCATTTTTTTTTGCAGATTACTTGCTGTAGGTATAAGTGAGTTTTGTTTAGACAATGTCCTCATCTCCTAAACTACTGGACTGATTTAAAAATATTTGTACTTAGTTTTTTTTTATGTGAAAAAATACAGGGTTATTATGATGTATTTATAAGTTTAAGAAAGAAGTTATTAAATTAGATTTATTTGCTTAGTGTCATAGATTTACTTATGTTTGGGAATAAACATAATTATATCAGTTCATGGTACCTGTTAGGTGAACTTCCTCATAATAAAAAACTTACGCAGCAATCTTTCGCAGCAAAAAGTCTTTAATGCTCTCTCGCTCTAACCCTCATTCACCTTTCAGGTCAGGTCATTGATCATCAGGTCATTGACTTACCGGAGTCACCTAATTACCGGGTAAGGAAAATTCCTAATGACACACTTTACACATAACATAACATCACGCCTTGTTTCCCCGAAGGGTTAGGCAGAGGTGTACCCATAGTACACCCACACTTCGCCAGTTATATTTAAGTCCCATGTAATAGGGGGCGAGCCTGCAACGGGCAACGGGCACAAATTCCAAACTCCGGGTTGCTATTGAGAAAACCAAGATAGAAAAACCCAATAACACTGCCCGACCTGGGAATCGAACCCAGGACCTCATGCTCAGCAGTAGCACTTGCAGCCACCAGACCAACGAGGCAGTGACACTCTTTATTCTTAGCTGAATTAGCAATTGAAGCTTGATAATTATTACTTGGTTACAAATGATTGTAAAGTAAAGGATACTGTAATAGGACTTTAGATAGGACTTTAGCCATCTATATGTTTGATTGAATATAAGTAGGTTTTAAATAACCAGAATTACAACAAAAAAAAACTGTGTCAGGTGCTGTAGGTATGTACCTAAAACCACATAATTTTTGTCAACTTCAGGATACCAATCTCAATTTTTCATCATACAGCGCTAATGTTTATTTTATTTTTTTTTAAAACTGCTATCTTATGAAACCTCACCTATCCCTAACCATTTTAAATCCCACAAGCTCAACGTGGAACCACTAATTTAAATACTAAATTAAACAACCAAAATCTTAAAGTCAACGAACTTTGCAAAAACTAATAAAAAAAACACCATATATGCAAATGAAAAATATACAGGGTGCAAAGTTTCCAAAACTTTCCGAGTTTATCGATAAAACTTTGAACGTAACAACACTAGGAGCAAATAAAACTTAGGTATAAGTTGGGTGTATTTTAAAAATGTCGATAACTTTCATAACACTATACTGAGTTTAAAATTCGAATATTTTTCAGAGGGTAGATAAAGTTTTGTGAAGGATTTAAGTAGAATGTGGGTAGTGAGATACTTGATCTGAGAAGTTTTGTGTTTCACCTGAGAGGAAATTCCCGTATTTTTAAGAACGGTAGCATGTCAGTCTCAATGTCAAAAATTGTAATCGCAGAGACAATGAATGTCAAAAATCCCATACAATTTTTAACATTAATTATCACTGCGATGAGATTGCGACTAAATTTCGAACTCAAACTCAAAGCATTTTTTTTCAATTTAACCAATTACAGGCACTTTTGAATTGTTAAAGAGTCAGTCAGTCAGAAAATTGAAGCTAGTCGCCCATTCCAAAACGTAGATCTCTATGGAGAAGAATGGGCAAGAAACTCCATGGACACTCTTTTAAATCAAAATTATTACAAAATCCTGGGTACATTGTTCTTGTTGCTTCTACAGGGTGTCTGGTTTCGGAATAGTAAAACTTAAAGGGGAGGTAAAGACCATCAAACTGAACAACTTTTTCCCGGGGACCAACATCGTAATCGTGAAAAAAAAATCAGTCATCCCATACAAAACTTCAATACCTACTCGAACAAATGTATGAGACGACTGATATTTTTTTTGCGATTACGATGTTGGTCCCCGGGAGAAAGTTGTTCAGTTTGATGGTCTGTACCTCACCCTTAATTTTCGTCACACTGTGTACAGACACATTGTATAGGGTGACTGGTAATTAGTGACCGATACTTAAACACATGATTGTACTCATGATAACAAACAACTTTTACTATGGGACCAAACATGAAATCGTGAAAAAAAAATCAGCTGGTCCCTACATTTTGACGAATTATGCGAGCATAAATGTAGGGACCAGCTGATTTTTTTTTCACGATTTCAGGTTTGGTCCCATAGTAAAAGTTGTTTGTTATCATGAGTACAATCATGTGTTTAAGTATCGGTCACTAATTACCAGCACGCTATGAAGAATGTAAAAAACAAATAATTAAAAACAACCCAAAACATAAGATCAAAAATAAGCCCTGGCAGTTAAGAGATGACCAGTCTCCACTGACGGCGCCCGTTCACGAACATGACGCGTGGATCAGCACCATCCAGCTCAACCATTTTGTAGGGAACCGAATGATCCAACACACGCGCCACCATCAGCGAGACATTTAAGTGAGCATGACATACTCTCAACTGCCGTTTTTAATTACGGGAATTGGCCTTCAGTTTCGGTTCCTAGGTGCTCCTACTTACTCTATTTTAGTTCTTATAACTTTTATCTACACCTAAATAATAAAAATGAAAGGCTGTTCGTTGGTAAGCGCATCACTTCAGAACGGCTGGACCGATGTGGCGAATGTTTGTTTTAAAATGTTAGTAATACTCCGAATCAGGAATAGACCAAAAACAAAATAAAAATTAAAGTTGCAGTGAAAATTCGGGAGTACTAAACGTCCTTTTTGTATGAATGATTGAAATTTGGAGAGGAAAACGTCTCACGTCAGGTAGTGCTAACTATATAATATTATAAATGCGAAATTAAGTTTGTTTGTTTATTTGTTTGTTACGCTAAACGGCTGAATGTGTTTGGATGAAATCTGGCACATGGGTAGACGAAAACCTGGGTTGGACATAGGATACTTTTTAACCCAAAATTCTCACGGGATCGTGACTTATGCGGGTGAAACCACGGGGCTCAGCTAGCAGAGAATACAAATGCTATCAACATTAGAGCTAGGAACTACACAGAAACTAGAAACGTTCTTCTTTTATTACCATCTGTTATCTGTACAATCTGTTAAGAATGACATTTGAATATTTGTACACCATTATGTTCTGGTAGAACCACTTTTCAACCTTACTGCCTTAGTAATAAGGTCGAAAAGTGGTTCACCGCAAATTTGAAGTGTCAAAGAGTCGGTCAGTTAGTCAGAAAGTTAACACTATACAGCCGTTTGAAATCGATTTCTCAACATTGTTGACACCATAATATATCGATCCTCTCGCGCTGTCGTGCACCTTGTTTGGCTTTTTTCTGGTCTGCGAATATTGGATCCAGTCTCATCAAATCGCTGGAGCATTTTTTGAACGGTTGATAGCGACACACCAACAGTTCTCGCTTTGAACGCTCACTCGCTCAGAAATGGGAGAATATTCCACAACATCGGCTTAGAAATCAAGTGGAAAGCATGCCAAATCGTATAACAGCTGTATTAACAGCTCGTGGTAGCAATACAAAATACTAAAATGTGTAAAGTTCACATATTTGATACCGTAGCACATTTTTTCGAAATCTAGTGTAAATGGTCATTTTTACTTAACTTACTTTTATTCAAAATAAACGTCATGATTTTGATCTTTAATAGCATTAATTTAAGCACTATACAATTGTCTATAATACAGTTTTTAATTCATAAAGCTAGCTCCGATATTTTAGAAATTATTGAGGTTTTTGTTACCGACCCGCTATCTTTGCGGCCCAGTCAATTTTAATGAAAGGTTCTGTTTTCGAATAATATAAACCTAAAACAACAATTTAATAAAACCTTTGTAGCTTTGTTAAGCTATATTATTATACATATTACTCACATTTAATACAGTGCGTCCTGTTAACAAGGTTAGTAAAGTCCTTCTAAAAATAATAGTAGTCTATTTTTAAACCGCGCTGTCACCTCTCACCCGCAAACGTCAAAGTCACTGCTGACTTAACTACAGTTAATAAGTTTAACCGTTAGCTTATTTTTGATCTAAAAGATACGCCTCATTAACTACCTTTCAATATAAGAACACCACCATATATACGTATATTATTAAATAGCTTCCGCCCGCAACTTTGTCCGCGTGAAATGTCTTGTTCCCCCGACCCACCCCGTCGTATCGCATCGCATGCCCGCGCTGTTACTTCGTTTTCGCTTAGCGCTCGTTTTTACTTTTTTTCTTTTTACTCGGCTTCTAAGGGTCCTAGCGTAATGTTACATACAACGTAGCCTTCCTCAAGATTTGGGCAAATGCAAAAAGAATTTTTCAAATCTGACTGGTAGTGACAGAGATAAGCGCGTTCAAACAGTGTATAAAAAATAAAATGTGTGGGTAACTAATAGACTAAGCGCATTTTTTTACTTTAAGTATTTTTATACCCGTCGTAATTTCTAAACGAAAGGTCTGATTCGAATAATTTAAAAAGAAATTTACATGTACTTACTCAACCTTGATTATGACACTATTTATTTGGATAAGGATTCTTACCATGTTTATGAAAACACCTTCGCTAATAATGCATTATTTTAAAACAAATTTGATTACCATTAAAAAAGTTATAGTGAGCCAAACTTTAAAGATAGACATATGCTTACGCGGACTTTTTTTTTTGAATTTTTTAAGAGAAACAATTCCGTCATACATGATTTTTGCGTAACTCTAACCGTTTACGCAGCGCACGTAAAGGAAGCTCTCAAAAGGAATAAATTTTCCCCGTTTTTGCAACATTTTTCATTGATGCTCCGCTCCTGCTGGTCGAAGCGTGATGTAGCGTGGTGTGATGTGTTCGTCGATAAATGAGCTATTTAACACTAAAAGTTTTTTTCAGTTTGAACCGAGAGTTCCTGACATCAGCGCGTCCAACGAAACAAACAAACAAACTCTTCAGCTTCATTATAATAGTATAGATTAAAGTAGCTTTTCGTGTCTGTCTGTATGACCGCGTTGTTCTTCTAAACTTCACAACGGATTTGGACGCAGTTTTCACCATCATTTAGAGAACTTATTCCGGAAGGTTAGTGCGTATATTAATAATATTAAACTTACGTTTATATTAACTTAACTCGATGTTTGTCAAGTTGTACAAACCGTACCAAGCAGGGGCGGGTCGCTAGTACTCTATAAATAACTAAAACATACAAAGTTTTAAACCGCGCTGTCACTTCTCACCTGCAAACGTCAGTCACTGCTAACTTAACTACAGTTAATACGTTTAGCCGTCGGCTTTTGTTTAATCTCAAAGTTAACCGATACGTCTTGTTAGCGACGTAATTAATGAAGCCTTCACTGGACGCTGGGTTAGTTCGGATTCAGTTGCTTTGTATGGGTATTAAGTGATTTGAGATATCTTGGGGAAAATGTATGGTTTCCTGTTATTAAACACGTTGTATAATAATTCAGATATATAAGATGTAGATAGAGAAAATGGAGAAAGTTGGGAGAGGGCGACGCCGCAAAGGCGACTTCCATAAATAAATAATTTCACGTGCATTGATAATAATATTTTAATCCTTTTATACATTATTTTAAGCTTATTTTAATTGCAAGCACATAAGAATAATACAATTATAAATTTGAATTTAGCTCAAATAATAAATAATAATATTATATTACCTAATGATACTGAAATGTGAAATAACCATTATGTGATTTGATAAAATAATAACTATGCGTGAATTGTTCTATGTATTTATGGTTGATTATAGGCTTTTGATTTTGATAATAATTCAGAGGCATGAAATCGGCATGATTTGTAAGTAACAGATACTTACGATATCTACTCAGATTTGTTACAGGGGCTTGTGGTTAAGTAATAACAGACACACGGGTCGATCGATCAGATTAAACTACGCTTGCCGCGGTTGGCTTGTGGATGGGTGACCATCTTAACATATCAAGACTCCTCCGTGCCTCGGAAAGCATGTTAAGCCGTTGGTCCCGGCTGTCATTCGTGGTTCTTCGACGGGTCGTCAGAAGCCCGAAAGTCTGACATCCAATCTTACCAAGGGGTATCGTATTACCCAGTAACTGGGTTGTGGAGGTCAGATAGGCAGTCGCTTCATGTAAAATACTGGTATTCAGCTGCATCTGGTTTGACTGGAAGCCGACCCCAACATAGTTGGGAAAAGGCTAGGCAGATAATGATGACTCAGATTTGTTATAGTTGTAATAAGTTATTACAACTGTATTGTAAAAAAAAACTATTTAAACATGATTGTTATTACTAATAATTTATTCATCTTATTTTGTGAATATGAAAACGTTGAAGGCGTTGTAGACTCATATTATGTTTTGATTTGTATTTCTCCATAGGAAACGACCAATCGAAACCGTGCACCAGCTGATCTATTCTGAAAACATCACACCGTGAGCACTGAAGGTGAGGTGAAGTGAGTTTGAAGTGAGCTCAATCCCTAGTAGAGTAAGGTGGGATGACAGTCCACATCACGCTCACTTCACCTAAATTTTCACGGTGGGATCTTTACAGAATAGCACCACTGGAACCGTGACATTTCATGTGCCCATGTACGAGTAGATTTATATAAAATAAAATATTTTAATTTTGATTAAAATATAATTGAAAAAACAGAATTTTTTTATTAGCTACGTAAAGCTAAATAAACTAAACATACACTCTATTATATTTAATTCTATTTAGGTACTCTTGAAATGAACCTAATGTGTTGTAATTTTTACTTCCAAAGAACTTCGTTTTAGTTTCCTAAAACAACCCGTAGGTGTCTGCAGCCATAGCTACTAGGTAAAACAACGTTTGACACCTCAGAGATTTCTCTAAACAATGGGTTCGGGGCAACGCTACCAGATGGCGTTACTTGTTCAGGTTTAGCAGTGTATATTGCCGTTGTCCTAGCTAACTTATTTATCAAGTTACAAAATTTTTTACACTAATATAATTTGTCTTTATATATAGGGGATAATCGTCGGAACTACTGATCCGATCCCGAAAATTCTTTCACTATTCGGAGGCTACATTATTGCCAAGTATCATACGATGTATATTATATTCAACAAGAAATTTCAGGCGGACGAAGTCGCGGGCAGAAGTTGGTTACTAAGTATGTAGGAACAACTAGTTATTTAAGACTTTAGTTACCATAATGCCCGAGATACGCGAGGCTAGTTTTTCAAGGCTATGATAGCAAGCTAGAACTTCTGTATACTATCTTTTTTTTTTTTTTGTGGATGGGAAATCATCAAATGTCTTCTCCCGCTCTGGGCGGAGCGGGAGGGCGTGTCAGACTTTTACTGACTAAAACCCACCCGTGTTCCTTCTGTTGCCTGTGCCGGGGCCACGGTAACTCTTTCGAACATCCCGCAACCCCGGACCTAGCGGACCCCGTCAATAGTGCTGAATCTCTTTGAGGCGCGCGTGGAACACAACGCGCCGTCGAATACTATCCTGGCTGGCTGTCCTGGCTTGGCACATGAGTGCTGTTTACATAATGCCGGATAATTTTAAGCCAGTACACGTGGTTGCGGTCATAAAAACAAAGCGCTTGGTCACTGCACACTAGTCAATCGAATACTAGCTTCGCCGGCCACACGAAGCTAGTACACAAGCCAGGATAGTACAATCGCTAATGGAGGTGTTACTAGCTTAAAAAATAGAACCCCTTCCTATTATACTATTCTAGCTAGAGACGCTAGCTTACTAGCTTTCTGACTAGCTTACTAGCGAAGCTAGTACACAAGCCAGGATAGTAAAATCGGTGATGGAGGTGCTACTAGCCAAAAAAATAGAAGCCCTTCCTATTATACTATTCTAGCTTAAGACAACTTACTAGCTTTCACACTAGCTCACTAGCCTAGAAATAATGCTAGTTCTGTATACACAAAGGCAGAGTTACTAGTTTGATAGGTTACTGACACTAGCTTACTATCCTGGGGGCCTACTCCGAAGCGTAAATCCGATGTATCGGCCGAATGTTCGGAAGTTTTCTACTACACTTAATTCTAATTCGTTCGGTCGGTTCGGATTCGACTGAACTTCATTTTTACGTTTGGTCGGATCCGAACCGACCAAATGAAATTGAAAAAAAGTGTAGTAGAAACCGTCCGAACATTCGGCCGATACTTCGGATTTACGCTTCGAAGTAGACTCCCTGACTTGAGAAACTAGCCTCGTGTATCTCAGGCATTAATAATAATAATAAAGACATTTATTCCTAAAATATAACAGATTACACTTTTATAATTTTCCTTAAATATCTATTTCATGCGGTAAGTAAATCACATGCAACAAAAAATAACAATTTTTTTAACAATAGTAACAAAATTTCAAAATAGAGTTACTTAATTAAGTCTTGCATGTAGCATTCCTGACGTTGAATATTTAAATACCTAATTATCTACCTTGGAATTCCTGATTCATTTCTATTATCATTCATTCATTATATCTCAGGCATTATTATTTTAAAATGTCTTTAGCATGTCTCGGGACATTTGGAAGGCAAGCGGGGGGGCCGAGGCCAACTCGCAGAGGCGCCATAGACAAATTTTAAATGATGAGGAGGCACCAACCGACGACTATCCCTAACAAGCAAGCACCAAGCAAGTGCACCCAAGGACAACCCTTGGTTGGTGCAGGAATATTACAGAACATGGAAACAAAACATATTGGACTATGTCTTTGGGTGATTACAGTGTATTGGTTACCTAGAACTATGAAAGGACTATGACCCCTGGCTGATCAATGTTTTATTATACTCGGAAAAAATGGCAGCGGCTGACTTGCGCGCTCAATAATGGGCCCCAGAAAAAGGTCGCTAGCACATAGTGACGTAGCAACAAGGGGGCAATACTTTCAGGCATTATTACTATTATGAACATTTATTTCGACGTTGGATACGCTAAGAGGTAAAAGAAAGCATGCTACGATGCCCCGAATCAATTTGGACAAAGGCAGGAGGAAGCTGATGGTGAAATAATGATAAATAAGTGAAATATGCATGGCAGAAGTATAAACTCAAACTCAAACTCAAAGCATTTATTTCAATTAAACCAATTACAGGCACTTTTGAATTGTTAAAGAGTCAGTCAGTTAGTCAGAAAATTGAAGCTAGTCGCCCATTCTAAAACGTAGATCTCTATGGAGAAGAATGGGCAAGAAACTCCATGGACACTCTTTTCAATCAAAATTATTACAAAATCCTGGGTACATTGTTCTTTTTGCTTCTATATGTGAGAACAATGTAAAAAAAATAATTAATAACGAGTTACCGTGGCCCCGGCACAGGCAACAGAAGAAACACGGGTGGGTTTTAGTCAGTAAAAGTCTGACACGCCCTCCCGCTCCGCCCAGAGCGGGAGAAGTCATCTGATGATTTCCCGTCCACAAAAAAAAAAAATCCTCAACCTTAGAAACAACAGATACTGCAGTAATTTTAAGAAAACTACCGCATAATGAATCCAGTAATTATTCCATGAGCTGGAATAGCTCGCAAATCTGGAGAAACACAACAAATTTTATTATACTATCACATTACAAAACACAACTAGAGCGGTACCCCAAAAAAAGCAATTAACAGAACCATACAATAGCCCAGTACGGTGGCCAACAATAGCCCGGACAAAATATAGCCCCAACAAAAGAGTTCAATTTAGCCGAAACTAAACTAAGAAACGCGACGTGGTGGTTACACACGGTAATCCGATAAAGAAATCTTTATATCAGCACGCGACCGAAATTAGGGGATCTAACTATGTCATTTTTAACCCAAATGTGTCAGAATTATGGGTTTTTCATGTGACTTAAATGAACGTGATTCGGCGGTTTTGTTGTGAATAATGATTTTTGGGTATGTAAGTTTGTAATTGGGTTTTTTTTGGGCGTCTTGTTTCATATTATACGGTTTATACAGTGTGTATCAGAAGGGTGTGCTCAAATTTAAGGGTACGGTAAAAATATCAACTTTCCCATACAAAACTTCAGTACCTACTCAACCCAAATGTATATTATAACACTGTTTTACAATGTGTAAAACATTTCCTCTCTCCTTAAACACCATCAGTACATACCTTACACTTGTTTTATGTTTATTATTGTATATATATATTTATATGTATCTATATATGTAGGTATTTACTGTATATGTAACTGGTACACCACTGACTACCTATAGTATTGTCTCTCCTTCTCTCTTTAATCCATCCAAAGGTACAACCCATTGTACTCATCATTATGAACAACTTTTACTATGGGACCAAACCTGGATTCGCGAAAAAAAATCAGCTGCTACCTACATTTATGTTCGCGTAACTCGTCAAAATGTAGGGAACAGCTGATTTTTTTTTTCGCGATTTCAGGTTTGGTCCCATAGTAAAAGTTGTTCAAAATGATGAGTACAATGGGTTGTGCGTTATTTATGTTACATCTTGTATATGAGTGGGGCAATACCAAAAAAACTTTTTTCCATTAGTGCGGTTTTACATTTTACTTGACATAAATTGATTGATGTATTGAGTTCGTATTGGATTTTCCTGACCTCTGTTAGTTTTTATACATTCTGTATACCTTTAAGCAGTTAATAATATGTGTTAAATAATTGCTTATGAAATGTATTGTTCAGAAAAAATAAAACAAACTAGGTGAACTAAAAATACCACTCAATAAAAACAAATACCGTATTTTACACATGAAGAACTAAAGCTTCTCATGATGATTTCAATCATAACACATTATTTTCTGGACACATTGTTACAAAAATAATACTTTTACAACAATATTACTTTTAAATATGAAAGTAACGTTCCAAAAAAATTAAAATAAATTCTGACAAGTAATTACAGTGAGTACTGAAAACTATTTTCTCAGTACCAGCTTGAAACATTACATTGTTAAAACTAGACTGAAAAGTACTGTGAAATTTAATTTTAATTTACTTCTAACTTGCCTAAACAAATACTTATTTAGTTGAAAACTGGTTATAAGGATATATTATGACTGAACAAAATATTTACATAATATATAAGCTAACAGACTTAAAATAATAATTATAATATGTACAAATGTAAAAAAATATATAATCATAGGGCATCAAAAAATTCGTCCACATCGCTGTCAACAGGAAAAGTGCCCAAAAGGCTGGCAGCATTGCCACGTTGTATGGCGATGCTGATTCTTTGGCCAAAGAATAGGCCAGCCCTTTGGTCACGTGAAGAGTCGACCCCAACCGCTTTGCGATGTCTCGGAAAACCAAATGGGCACTCGGACCCCATGGCCCTAGTGTTTCAGGATATATTATATAATAAATTACCAAAATCATATAGGGAACTGCCAATCAATCGTTTCAAAACAGCGTTATTCAAATGGCTGATAGAAAAGTCATTCTATTCTGTGAATGAACACACGCTGACGTTTTACTATTAGGTATAATTTGATGAAAGATTAACACTGTTATTCTTAATATAAAACTATGATTTATGTTTAAATATTAGCTTGATTTAATTAATTAATTAATGTAATTAATTATTTTGCATGCTAGTTTTAGCGAATTGTTTTAGAAGCTGTTATAAAATCTGACCATCTGTTTTGTACTACAATTCTTGCAAATAAATTTCATTTCATTTTAATGACAGCATGATGTTGCATTATAAAGATTTGTGTCCATTTTATGATTCGTAATTGAAAATTCTTTTGAGCTGAATACATACGTATATTTTTGCTCAAAGCACAGGTAGTCAAAATACTCTTACTTGTCATAAATATTATAAACATAAGCTCTCGTCTTTTCCCATGGAGGTAGACAGAAACAACAGAACGCGATCTGCTACGATCCTTACCCCTTTTGCTTCGTTTACATTGATGGCAATAAGACTATAAGCAATTATGTAGAGGGGTTTTAGGGTTACTCTATTGCATAAATTGTCTTTTATAATTAACAATGCCAATAACCGGAGTGCAAAAATAATAGTCCTTCTCAGATGCGAGAACAATTAGGCAGTAAAGCCACCGTTTCCGTATATTACAACGGCTGTCATGAAAATCTATCATTTTCACCAGTTTTTGAAATAAAAAAAAAACCTGTTAAAACGTTCTGTGTTTGCACAGCCATTATTGTGTGACCGGTCACCGCTTTCTAAGGTAACCAAAGCTTTAAGACGCAAATATATGCCAACAGCCTCGATTGCAAATCTTGCGTTTTTGTGCTGAGCTCACGCTACGTGTCGTAAGTTCACCCAGAAATAGGACTCGCCCATCAAGGAGCGCTGTCCCAAGTTAGAACACAATATTAAAACACGTATACTATAAGATAAATAATTAAATTATCTTTAAAATGGTGACAGTTTCATAAAAACACGCTTAATAGTGTTTGCGTGATTCTCAGTTTTTTTCGCGTTAGACATAATTACACTATGCAATATATACAAAATCTAAAATATTCACATATTGATTTATTAATAAAATGCTCTAATTTAACATATATTTTTTCCAAATCATTAACACTACTCGTTTAGACGTGATCTGGGATTTGGGGTGGTTGGGATCTACCTCCTAGTGGTCCACCCCGGGCAACGGCACCACGGGCTTGCCCGTGGTACGGCTGAACGATCCCACTTAGCGGTGGTAGGCTCTGCAAGGGGCCGCCTGGCTCGCGACCACCATCCCACTGGAGTCTGGCGCCAAGCAGCTTGCTGTGTTCCGTCGGTATGTGGGAGTGCCAGTGCCTTCTGGGTAAGCTCGCTCCATCGTCGACTTTGTCTCTGTCATCTCTGACCTAGACTAGAGTCAAGAGCAAACCTATGTCAAATAAAAAAAAAAAAAGATCTTCAGTTTAAAATCATTAAAAGTTGCTTATCGTCGCCTTAATAAATACAAAAACGTCGTACAGACAACTCTTTTCATTATAAACTAGCTTTTGCCTGCGGCTTCGCCCGCGTGTATGTCGGAATATATCAAATTAGTACCTACCCTACGTGTTAATCCAGGTTCTAAAACATCTGTATGCCAAATTTCCTCTAAATTCAATCAACCGTTTTTGCGCCAATCCGGAACATACATCCTAACAAACAACAAACGGACCAAAATTCTAAAAACTATAGTGTCGCCATCAGACTCGTTCATTCACTTCTTTTCAAATATATGCAATGCACAGTTCTGAATTCGTTACTATTTTTGACCGACTTCAAAAAAAGGAGGAGGTTATCAATTCGGTTGTAATTTTTTTAAATGTTTTTTACCGTTACTCCGTCATTTATAAACCGATTTGATTTTTTTTTTATTTGAAAGGATTGGACTTCCAGATTGGTCCCATTTTTATCCAAATCCAGTTCTGATGATAGGATCCATGAGGAATTGAGGGAACTCCTCAAATATTATTGGCAAACACATAGTGATTTTGGTATTTTCGTCACCAAATCAACCATTTGCATTAAGAAAGTATGATTTGGTGAAGTGGAACTGACGAAGAAGACCATAGATGGCCACAGGAACTCAAAAATGATAAATATTTTACGGGTGGCGATAAGATATCTCGATTAAGATAGTTAAACGACTATGACAAAGCAAATTTAAATAAATGCTTCTGATGAAAATGGTACCATTGAACTCAGATCAGTAATAAAACAATGTATCCTAGCCGTGTTGGGGCTTATTGGAAATGTCATGAGATGCACTCTAGGTATAAATTATTTTTAACCAACTTCAAAAAAGGAGGAGGTTCTCAGTTCTTCGGAATCTTTTTTTTATGGTTCCCCGATTACTCGAAGACGGCTGGACCGATTTGGAATATTATTTTTTTATTTGAAAGGGTATACTTTCCAGGTGGTCCCATTGTCATCAGGTCAGGATCTGATGATGGGATCCTGGAGAAATCGAGGGAACTCTTCAATATAGGCACACCTATAGCGATTTTGGTATTTTTTATAGTAACTTGTGCATTTGCTCTCGGAAAACAACATTTCGTGAAGTCGAACTGATGAGGAAGACCACAGATGGTAAGACGGCCACTGGAACAACTCAATAATAAGTATTTCACGGGTTGCGGTTCCATTATTTTAAAATTATTGCTAAGCAATAGAAGCTCGTCACAATGCATATGGTGAAGTAGAGCTGATGGTGAAGTACCAAGAGAACTCCTCAACAATTAACGTCCCTGCATCGGGAAAAGCAATGTTTTGTAAAAGGTGATGAGCAGTTGTTATTAGGTTATTGTACCTCAGATAAATTACAAACAGACCCACTAAAAGGACTGCCAAACTGTTGCAGTGTTTAAAAGAAGAGTGAAAGAACACTATCTCTCCACTTCGTCATAGCTATTAGTATTTATTATGTTATGTTTCATTATTATCGTATATTTTTTTTTGTGATATTTATTTTGGTAGTATAATGTATGTATTTGTATGTACTCATATTTTATGTTTATATATATATTTGTTTATATTCATATTAGTGTATCGTTTGTGATTTTATGTATTTTGTTTTCTCTTTTACTCTTACACACGTTGTCTACATCTCTTTATCTACTTTCCTATCGCAGGTATGCTGGAAGAGATTTCTTTAGAAATAAGCATCACCTTTGTACGTATTTTTCTGTTCCTTTCTTCTTGTTTGTTTATATGTGTGTACATAAACTGTTAAATAAATAAAATAAATAAATAAAAAGTGAAAAATAAAAACAACCGACTTCCAAAACAAACACTACAAAGTGAAAAATTACTTCAATTTCGGAAGTCAGTGGCAAATACCTAAACTACAGATCCAAAGACACCGACTTTTGAAAAATTATTAGTACCGAGTTTTGAGTTAATATGACAGCGCGTTAAAATTTTTCCTTACTGTTCCTTACTGTTCTTACGGTCCTAGTGTTCCTTACTTGTTTTAAAAAACAAGAGTGACAATTTTTATTATTTCCTGAGGCAAATATTGCCAAGTTTCAAGTGTATTAACCAAAGGAATAAGATTTTTCATATAATCTGTATCCCCTCTTTTCACTCCCACAGGGGTGGAATTTCGAAAAATCGTTTTGGATTTTTCCATAACTAAAATCAGAGATTTCTTATACCAATATTTGAGTTAATCAAGCCACACAGTAAAATCCTCCTCTTAAAAATCTAATTCTCACCCCATCAGGGGTAGATTTAAAAAACCAATAGTAAGAAACTTTATTGCTTATTTAGGCAAATATTCGTGCCAAGTTTCAAGTTTATTGACCAAATGAATAAAATTTTTCGTCTAAACTATATCCCCGCTTTTCACCCCCACAGGGTTGGAATTTAAAAAAATCGCTTAAGATATTTTCATAACTTGAATCAAAGATCTCTTATACCAATTTTTGCAAGTCACACAGTAAAATCTTCCTCATAAAAATCAAATTACCCCTTTTCACCCCGTCACGGGTAGTTTTGAAAAACCAACAGTAAGTAACTTTATTGCTTATTTAGGCAAATATTCGTGCCAAGTTTCAAGTTTATTAACCAAATGAATAAGATTTTTCATCTAAACTATATCCCCGGTTTTCATCCCCACAGGGGTGGAATTTAAAAAAATCATTTAGGATATTTCCAAAACTTGACTCAAAGATTATTCATACCAATTTTCGAGTCAATCAAGCTACGCAGTAAAATTCTCCCCTGTAAAATTGAAAACCCCTTTTCACCCCGTCTGGAGTAATTTTCGAAAAACCTTGATACAGGTTATTCTTTGTTTTTAAACTTAAGTACAAATACTGAGTTTCGAGTTAATCGGACTGCGCGTTAAAATTCTTCCATACAAACTTTGACACTCCCCAACCCGACTCTTGGGGGTAGTTTAGAAAAACAAAAAATTACAAAGTTCATAATTTACTTAGATAAATATTCGTGCCAACTTTCAAGTTTATTAACTCAAGGAATAAGATTTTTCATACAAACGAAATCCCCCCTTTTCACCCCCTTAAAGGTCGAATTTCCAAAAACCCCTTCTTAGTGCTCCCCTACGTTATAAAAGGAAGTAGTGTGCAAAATTTCACGTTCCTAGTCTCAGTAGTTTCGGCTGTGCGTTGATATGTCAGTCAGTCAGTCAGTCAATCAGTCAGTCAGTCAGTTTCTCCTTTTATATATATAGATAAACTATAATTGTGTGGTAGTGTATACAATTTATGAATCACACAAGCACGCAATCGATAAGTATTTTAATCAAACAAAAGAACTTGAAAATTATCCTAGAACATCGCGACCGCTGGTGACCTAGGCCAATAACCTAGTCAGCCTTTGATTAATTTGATTTATTTATGCAGAAAACGAGTACAAACTTGAAACGACTTCTAAAAATCATAGCAGCCTTCTGTTCACTTTCTTTTCTTTTCATAAAACAACTTGACTGTAATTAACTCTGAAATCGTGAGTCGGTGGCGTGTTTACGTCGATTTATTAAAGTGCCAAACGATTATTAACTTCGAGTAGAACGTCAAAACGGTGCCAGTTAATTATTTATTTCGATAGCTTGTGAAATATATCGATGATTATAATAGGGGCGGACTGCGAGCGTTGTTCTTGACAGATTTACCCTATTGAAAAGGGTTGACTAAACGGACTATAATTTGTAGTCAGTGGTTTTAATTGGTTAAGCTTTGAGAATGACTTTGAGCAAATATAAAATAGAATATTGCTAGTTTTAGTTAAAATATAAGTTTTTGCTTTATTAAATGCAAATGCGATTTTAGTATGCTAATAAAATATCGATCGGATCGATAAAGTCGTCTGTTGTAAGCATACACTAGAGCATTTGCACGAGCATTTCCATGTAATGTAACATACCTGTGAATGCTCGACACGGTTTTCGAAGTAATGCTCACGGCGAGTGAGCATTTACGTATAACATTTATTTCTATTTTGCGTTTACTTTTCGTTGAAATGTTGGATCAGCAAGTCGCGTGCGCTGCGATGGAACGTAACACAAATTCGCTCGTTTGTTTGCAAAATCAAGTTGTACAAAGCGTCGAGCGTCGCGTCGTGCTCATTGTTCGGTTCGTGAAAGGGTGACACATTAGAGGGGCTCGATGTTTTGTTACAAATAAATACTCTAGTCAATACTCATCTTAAGAAAAATAAAACTTCAAATGTTTTTTAGTGAGCCGCAAGATCAAATAGACAACAATGCTGTGCAAGCTGGATGTGAGGTAAAACTGACAGTTTTACTAAAGAAGCAACATCAATCTGCTCAACTATGTTGGGTTCAGCTTCCAGTCTTACCAGATGCACCTGAATACTAGTAGCTGAATAACAGAATTTTACATGGAGCGACTGCCTATCTGACTAACACAATCCAGTAACTGGGTAACACGATACCCCTTGGTAAGACTGTTTGTCAGATTTCTAGGCTTCTGAATACCCGTAACAACTGTCAAAGATCTACGAATGACAGCCGGAACCAACGGCTTAACGTGTTTTCCGAGGCAAGGAGGGGTCTTGATGTGTAAAGACGGTCACCCATCTACGAATGACAGCCGGGACCAACGGCTTAACGTAAATTTAAGCTTAAGTAAATTATGCGGCCTGCTCAAATGTCCTTTCTTTGGTATTGTTCGTCGAATCGTTGAGCTCCTTAACTTTTATGTTGAGCTGTACGATTAATGACAGATGCTTGCACTGACTGGACAGGTCCACTCAATCTGTGTTGTTCTTTCCTCAAAAGACCATTTCAGACACCAACCTACATGGTCTTCACATGATCTGACCAAGATTATGTCTGGACTTTAAAAGAGACTGTGACCTCTGAGTTTGTTTCGGCCTTTCTTCTCAGAGTAGTCAGATAGGAAACGCCGGCCTCATCTAGTTTAAAAAAAAAATGTTTGACATGTAAAGTGTTTGTATAAGCCTAATTACAGAAAAAAAAAGATGGTCACCCATCTACAGACAACCCCGGCAAGCGTAGCTTAACCTGATGGATCGACCCGTGCGGCAGTTATTACTTAGCCACGAGCTCCTCTATATGTATTTCTATATTTCCAAGGGTGTCAAATAATTATGTATGTGTGGCGAGCATTCCACGCTAAACAAAAGACAATCAAACCGAGGTCTGTTTACTAGCTGATCATTAGGACGAGTCGTCACCGATGCGCCCCGGTGTTTACTAATCAGAGAAGTAGTAGTGCAAATACAAACAGAAGTTCTACTGGGCGAAAGTTTGCGTTGGTTGTTGGTGAAGTTGAGATTTTCAAGCGTGACAGTGGTATGAATATTAGAAATGTACTAATCCAGGAGTGAAGACGTGTTATTACAGTACTTGCACTTTTTACGGCCGAACCCAAAAACCTATCTATCATCAGTTTTGGCATACTGGAGATAGAAAAACCTATCTATCTACGGTTTTAACGTCCCAATAATCTATAAGAAATTATGGAATCTTACCGGCCTGACATAAGGATTGATAGAATTATACTGTCTACCATCAATAGCGATCTGTCTTTTACTGAAAATAGGTTATTGGGTTCGGCAGTTAGTGCATAGATAGATAGATAGATAAAATACATTTTATTACGTACACCATAAATATTACAGATATAAAGCAGAAATTTTACAAGGGTGACACAATGGGCGGTCTTTTCGCTAAGAGCGATCTTTTAAAGGCAACCTTTGGATGGATTAAGGGAGAAAGGAGAGACAGTACTGCAGGTAGTCTGTGGTGTACCATTTACATATATACAACCACATATACTGTGAGGTAATTGAATTACATACTTACTGTGGCAATGCGTTCATTTTGATAATTCTACAACATTCGATGCGTTGTTTACGTTGTCGTTTCAAACATGAACTAATGGATTAGAAAATTGATTTCAAAATTCGTCAGATTGTGATCAAAAGTACCTATGTTACACAATTGTATACGTAGTATTGGTCAGTTGGTAATTTTTCATACTTACCTACCTTGCCAGCAGCTTGTTTAAATTATTCGTCACATCACAAGACACAAAAAAGTTGACTGTATTCACGCTCTAGTACCTATCTATGTACGAGCCATATTTTTGTTTTTTCTTTATTTTTTAACCTGTACTGTTCCACTGTTGGGCAAAGGTCTCCCCCATACTTTTCCATTCGTCTTTGTCTGCTGCCTTTTCCGGTCAATCAGTCAAGAACGATCCGTAAAGATCTCGATCTATTGTTGAGAACCAGAAAAGGAAACTTGTAGAACAAAATCGAAGTAAATTTTTAAATGCTGCTGGGGAGTTTGTTGCGCCACTTCTTCTTCCTCGCTAAAGCACTAGGAAGTGGTGAAGGGTGGGCGTTTTGGGCGTTTCGAAAAGTGCTGATTCTCAGCCTAGTTTGAATAAATTACTTTTGATTTTGATTTTGAAATGTCCAATATGATGTTTCATCAGATTATAACTCGTTTAAGTTTTGTGAAGTAATCAAGAGAAACTGGCAATTGGATCTGTTTTCAACTAAAACAAACATACTGATTCTACCGTTATTTTACTTTCCTTTTGTTCTACCATTGTTATCTCAGACATCTATCTTATTTAACTTCAAGGAAATCCAGACCTAAGCTCACAAAGACAAGGTGCAAATTCAATCTTGAGTTGTAACCGAAAATTTTGTTAGGCGGTTCGTCAAACGCAATCAAATGTAGGCAGCCACAGATTATACAGAAGGGGGCTATTTCTTTTTCATGCCTCCGCTAGGACGGGTAAGTGTGAGTTAGGTTATCCATACTAATTGTTTAGTTACGGAAGTATTGAGGACGGATTCGGTTGAAGTCAGCATTTAAAGAGACATTTTACGGAGCAAACCCTCAAACAGGTTTTGCTATTTGTGTAAATCCTAGTACGCCTGCTTAGCCTCCCTGAACATTTTTTTAAAAGTCAGTTTTAATTCTAAAACTTCGTTTTTCTAGAAGAGCGGTGGCCGCCACAAAGCGTCTGCAATTTAACGACGAATAACGTAATTTATGAAAATAAGTTGGTGTTTTTTCCTTGAGAGCGTTTTTTGACATCGTAAAGTCGAACCCCGCTCGTATCGTGTTCATGACAGCCGTCACTGCGGCCACCACTCTTCTGGGAAACCGTATAGCTTCACCCCCAACTGCCATATCGTCATAGCGGGTTACTTGACTCTGACTCTAGGGCATAACTTTGAGCCAATTTGCGAAAAATGTTTGAACTGCTCGCCGTGTCGCGACCACACAACCGAACGCCGTATTCCTTCGGTAACTAATAGATGGCGATATAGACGCGTATTTACGGAACTGCTGTGTAGATTTATAGAGGCATGAGGAACAGGGTGTAAAGTTCACTCATCCTCCATAGAAAAGGGAGGATCCTCCGACCAGACGGGTGTTGTGTCTGGTGGGCTACTGCCAGACGGTTCATGTCGGGATGTATTCCGATGAATTTCATTCTGAAATAAAATGGCCGAAACTTAACCGTTATGGAGATATTAAATTTTAAAGATTATTTTTAAAAATCCTTTATTTTTTGGCTTTTAGTCGTTTTCTTTGGGATTAGAGCTCCTAGAGTCGGTTTTTTTGATGTATCTAGTTAGAGGACATGTCCATTAATAAAAATGATCAACAGAAACTGAACCTACTACTAACAGCTTAAAAACTGCTCGACAACGGTTAGCATTATGAATTTTCTAATAGAGTGTTCTTAACTTTAACAGGCTTTTAATAAAAAATATTGTATGGAACTTATTCTGCAAATAATTTTATAAAGTTCTACGTCTCTTTAGCTATTCAAAAAGGTATAACACTTGCTATTAAATAGGCAAAACATTGCCCAAATAACAGTTAAGTTAGGAGAGGGTACATTTTTAGTTTGAGGTAAAAGTAGCTAAAATACGTAAAAAAAAGACAAAAATTTTAGCAATATTTTTATAATTCATGTTCTACATGGCCGCCGCTATTTCTTACACAAAGTCTCATTCTTTTTCTTAAATTACTTATCACGACAGAAGTTCGTAGGTTCCGCCTCATTTCCTCAGCCGCGTCAATAATTTTTTGTCTTAGAACATCGACATTTGCGATCGGTGTCATTTGGTCGTATACTAGGCTTTTCATATGACCCCACACATAAAAATCCATCGGCGTTAAATCGGGGCTCCTCGCCGGCCATGCTATGGGTCCGCCTCTTCCAATCCATTGGTTTGGGTAATTCTCGTCCAACCATGCTCGAACACTTCTTCTGTAGTGCGCTGGGCAGCCATCGTGTTGAAAGAACATGTCTCGTCTCAATGCAATAGGCAAGTCTTGCATTAAAGAGGGTAACTCCTCCCTCAAAAAGTTTTCATATGTCTCGCCATTCAAGTTATCAGGCAGGAAGTATGGCCCTATCAAGTTATTTGATATTATACCCATCCACACATTAAGACTATATAATCTTGCGCTTTGGGAGCCCAATAATGGGTGTTATGATAGTTTGTGATGCCGTCTTTGTCAAATTTCGACTCATCTGTCCACATGATTTTCTTTAAAAAATCCGGATCTTCATTATCGGCATTGAGCATAAATCTGCAGAAGTCTAGTCGTCTCAATGGATCTTCTTCAATTACTTGCACTGGCGTGTAATGGTCAGGGTATTGCCCAGAACTGTGCATTACGAACCAGACTTTCCACTGGGAAATACCAAGCCGTCGAGCGACAACGTTTGTTGACGTGGTTGGGTCGGCTTCAAAGAGACGTCGTATTTCATTATCTTCGTCGTCGTCATCAAGAACACGAGGTCGTCCCATGTCAGTCCGACGTACTAGCACAGAACCAGTTTCTCGTAGTCTTCGATAAACTCTGTCAAATACGCCAATATCAGGTACTCGGCGAGTAGGATACCTTAGCATGTATTCATTGCGTGCACGCAACGACACTCCTTCGCAAAATCCATAACACATTAGGATGTCAGCATATTCCTCGTTGGTAAATGTTGCCATGTTCACAACACAAATCAAAGTCCAGTTACAAGCCACGTCACACAGTAAGAAGATGAAACAGTCCAAAAATCCAAGTCGCGTTTTTACAAAAAAAAATCGGAGGGCACGGATAACACATCTACCATGGAAGAATCGCATGAGCAGACTAAACAAACACCACGATCCACGATTTGACAATTCAGACATTTAAAATGACATAAATACCTGTCACCGCACGTCTCCCGGGCACAAACAATGTCTACCCAAACCTTTTTTCATTGTTTAAAAGTGCCAGGTAGTAAGCCGGATTCTTTTGTATCGAAATTCTGTTATGTTGTACTACCAGATGGGCCTATTCTAATAACATTATTTTAAGATTTTATGAACAAACCTAGTAGATGATATACCTTTTTGAATAGCTAAAGAGACGTAGAACTTTGTAAAGTTATTCGCAGAATAAGTTCCATACATTTTTTTTTTTAAAGCCCATCAAAGTTAAGAACACTATTAGAAAATTCATAATGCTAACCGTTGTCGAGCAGTTTTTTAAGCTGTTAGTAGTAGGTTCAGTTTCTATTGATCATTTTTATTAATGGACATGTCTTCTAACTAGATACATCAAAAAAACCGACTCTAGGAGCTCTAATCCCAAAGAAAACGACTAAAAGCCAAAAAATAAAGGATTTTTAAAAATAATCTTTAAAATTTAATATCTCCATAACGGTTAAGTTTCGGACATTTTATTTCAGAATCAAAATCATCAGAAATGACCTGAATAATAACCTCCTTTAATATTCAGTACGACTTTCCCTGTAACCCTGTATATGCTAGTCGCGCGGTAAACTCAGATTGCGCGATGCAGGATTTTGCGTGACTTCAGTGTGACGCGTTCCATTGTGGCGATGTAGATATGCCGCCACAGATTTAATGACACTATACATTTGTCTCGATTTGAGCCATAGTTTGCCCTAGAGTCAAAGTAACTCGCCATGACGGTATTCGAGACAGATGGTCGTGTTGTTCCTCTAGTCGCACTTGCCTTAGTGCTTATCATGCGATCGCGAAGACGCAATACAAACACAAGTGAAACCTTCCTCAGCGCTCACAGCAAGATTGACACTGCCCTATCGCACGCGACTGTCGTCGGGTGTGTCTAGTCGCTGAGCGTGCGCCTCTCTAGCCTGTTGTAGCGACTCGGCAACGCCAAAAAAAGAAAGAAAATACGTTTATTTGCGGTAAATATGACGCAAAAAAAATAACATGAAACAAGTTGGGGGAAAATATGCGTCACATCCACGCAAAACGGCCATCACTCAGCATAATGCTGCGACCCTATGCGATACAGAGCCCCAGCGCTGGTTCTCAGCGACAGCCGGCGTTGACGTGATGATGTCAGCCGGTGCAGCATGCAATGTAATTTAAAAAAGAAACAAAATAAACACAATACCTAAATCTAAAACGTTTATATAAGTACAATATTAAAAACGGCAACATTACATTCCATCGGCATCGACTCACACGCCGCGCGCCGCAGGATTTGTGTTATCTGTGCGCGCAGCTGTCAAAAAAAACTGTTTGACTATCTTTTGACATACAGGTTACAAAAATTAATTACATTAATTAATATGACGCATTGCGTAATGAATGTTATAAGATGGGATTATGTCAATAACAAAGGATGTACCTATTGGGTGACTGTGTGGGAATTGCTTTTCTAATGTACAATTTTTGTGAAAATGTTAGATGGTGTAGATGACAAACTTCGGTGACTCCATAGATCAAAGACAAAATGGTATACGAAGCTTTGAACAAAATATATGAAGTTGTTGGCTGCAGCCTGTCGTTGCGTTTAATCGCAGTCGCATGTCACATAGTGTGCGCCATGTCTAAAATGTATCATGACCTTTGTAAGTCCCTGCTAGCCCCGTCCGCTTACTAATTATGAAACATAGTCAAACTATGCTAAACTTTGACAGTAGGTACTTAGCAGTGTCGCTGCTCTGTGGTCATGTTATGTTAAAATTTTTCAACATGCCTTATTGAATTATACAAACACTAGCAGTGACCCGCGGTTTCACCCGCATAAGTCTCGATCCCGTGGGGATATCGGATAGAAAGTATCCTATGTGTTAATCCAGGTTATAAACTATCTGTGTGCCAAATATCATCCAAATCTGTTCAGTAGTTTTTGCGTGAAAGAGTAACAAACATCCATCCATCATACTAGCTTCCGCCCGCGACTTCGTCAGCGTGAAATTTCTTGTCCCCCGACCCACCCCGTCACATCGCATCGCCTGCCCGCGCTAATATAATACTTCGTTTTCGCTCAGCGCTTGTTCTTACTTTTTTTCTTTTTGGTCGGCTTCTAAGGGTCCTAGCGTAATGCTACATAATCTATAACCTTCCTCTAGAATTGGGCTATAAAATGCAAAAAGAATTTTTCAAATCCGACTGGTAGTGACAGAGATGACCGCGTTTAAACAGTCAATAAAAAATAAAATGTGTAGGTCACTACGAGTAATAGACTAAACGCATTTTTCTTACTATAATCATTTTTATACCCGTCGTAATTTCTAAACGGAAAGTCCGATTCAAATAATTTAAATAGGAATTTACATAAATTTAATCAACATTGATTATGAAACTATTTATTTAGATAAGGATTTATACCATGTTTATTAAAACACCTTCGCAAATAATGCATTATTTTGTAACAAATTTGATTACCATTAATGAGCCATTAGTGAGCCAACCTTAAAAGATAGACATATGCCATCGCGAATTTTTTTTAGAACTTTTTAAGAGGAACAATTCCGTCAGACATGATTTTTGCATAACTTTAAACTTCATTAGGGTTTTTTTTAATTGTTGCTAAAATTTGTGCTACTACATCAACATAACATAACATCACGCCTTGTTTCCCCGAAGGGTTAGGCAGAGGTGTACCTATGGTACACCCACATTTCGCCAGTTATGTTTAAGTCCCATGTAATAGGGGGCGAGCCTATTGCCATCTACCGGGCACAAATCCAGACTCCGGGCTGCTACTGAGAAATTACAGATAGAAAAACCCAATAGCACTTTGCCTGACAGCAGTAGCGCTTGCAACCACTAGACCAACGAGGCCGTCACTACTACATCAAATCTGTGAAAAAATTAACTTAACGAGAGGAACAAGCGGATCGAGGGACAAACATTAGCTATTATAGCATTATATAATGCATTGGTAAGGAGCCAGTTAGAATGTAATGCAGTCATCTGGGCTCCGCATGAAGCTAAATATACACATGCTGGAGAGGGTAAAAAATAGATTTATAAGATATTTATATTTGTGTTATTACGGAATCTATACCTTTTACCTGTTAATGTACCCAACCCATTGATATACAAATTGTATATAGAGGCATGAGGAACAGGGTGTAAAGTTCACTCATCCTCCATAGAAAAGGGAGGATCCTCCGACCAGACGGGTGTTGTGTCTGGTGGGCTACTGCCCGACGGTTAATGTCGGGATGTTGTATATATGCTAGTCGCGCGGTAAACTCTGTTTGCGCGATGCAGGATTTTGCGTGACGTCAGTGTGACGCGTTCCATTGTGGCGATGCCGCCACATCACTCCCCTCCGGAGACCGGAGGTCGATAGTGGGCAGAGTCGTGTATCTTGCGATGCTTGCCAGGGCCAGTTGAGGTTCCAGGGAGTCGGAACCGGGTGCCGCATAGTTCACGGTGAGTCGGAACTGTCTGCGGAGATGCCCCCAGTGAGTCGGGGTGGCGCTGCGTTATGCTCCAGTGCGTTGGATGTGGTACAGCGCCGGGTTGAGGCTGACTGCTGGCGTCGACCAGGAGAGGTTTGAAGGGCTCTGCTTGTTTGACCGGCCGAGAGTGCAGTGTGCTGTGCCAAGGTTGCTGATGAGGCTGAGGGTGATGACCAGGTATGCGCAGTCGCTGCATGCTTGTGGTCAGGATACCCGTTGAAGCCGTGGGTGCTGGCTGGCTGTGTGACTCGCTGCTCGAAAGCTCGAGGAAGTGATGCTGATGACGTCACGCTGTAGTAGTTGCACGAAGGCTGCGCTGACGTTCATGTTCGGGGTCACCAGTATAGAGGCATGAGGAACAGGGTGTAAAGTTCACTCATCCTCCATAGAAAAGGGAGGATCCTCCGACCAGACGGGTGTTGTGTCTGGTGGGCTACTGCCCGACGGTTAATGTCGGGATGTTGTATATATGCTAGTCGCGCGGTAAACTCTGTTTGCGCGATGCAGGATTTTGCGTGACGTCAGTGTGACGCGTTCCATTGTGGCGATGCCGCCACAGGTATATCAATGACCCAACCATATTTATTTTAGGTATGGTAGGATACAATGAGCTAAGGGTTAGGAGGGATCTTGCACTCACCTCATATATATTTAAGTTACTGGGAGGGAAGGTGCATAATGCAGTTATTTTGGGGCAGGTGAGTCTGTGTGTTCCGGACAGGTACGTATGGCGACGCCGGCGGCCGCCACTGCTAGTGGAACCGCGCGCGAGCACCAACCTTTTGACGGAGGCGCCGCTGACGCGTGCACTCCGCACGCTCAACCTCATAGCGATTGAAACGGACTTATTCTGCTGTTCTCTGAGTGAATTCACAAGGAATGCGTTGTTTGTAATTTGTTATGTACATAGACGTTAGTATTTAGTTATAAAATTAGGAAGGCGCATTTATCGCATTGGGTTATCCTGTAATGGTAGATGTAAGAAGAAATAAATAAATTATATTTTTGTAATTGTTTTATTACTATCCAGGAAGGGAACTTTAAAAAAAGTTGCCGCCAGTAATATTGTGCTCAGAAGAAAAGTATAACTAATTTTATAGTAACGTAAATCGACGTCTATCTCGTTTAAGTGCGAAAATACACATGCATGTAGCTGCTACAAAACTAGGCAAGTAGCTGGCATGCCATTGTGATATTGACTAATCAGAAGTTGATAGGGCACTCGGCATGCCAGCTACTTGCTTAGTTTTGTACCAGCTACAGGCCTGTGTATTTTCGCCCTATTAGTCGCAAGCGCTACTGCTGTGCATGAGGTCCTGGGTTCGATTCCTACTGTGTGGACTGCTCCGAGTACACGGCGCAACATACGCTGAAGGGAGTGCTCAGCTTGAGCCCAACAGCGCTGTGCCCTCGTCGCGACACTTGGTGCGGGTGATCTCTCGCTTCCGGCCGTGGGTCAGTCCATGGTCAGAAGCGAAAACGCGTGGGATGCTGTTGCCTCTTTATGCGAGGAGGTGATGCATGCAAAGGAAGTAGTGGAGAGAGAGAGAATACCTCTCATTCCACCCGCATCAGAAGAGAAGCCGGGCGTCGAAGGGCGCTTAATGATCTCCGGCCACTATAAGGAGGGGCCTGCGGGCGACGAAATTGGGGCTGTGTCATCGCTCGAGCAGCCAGGCTCATAGAGGTGGCACGCAGTTTTAAATGCGAGCCTTATTGGGAGGACGTAGGGTCATGTGATTGGCCCGAATAATGGGGCCCGCTAGGGCTGATACCAGTCGGGGGTGCGGTGAATGTACAAGTATCTCCAAGGCCCCCGACTCATGGTACTGGAAGGAACAGTGGGGTTTTAGTCGGTAGGAATCCGACATAACCCTCCGTTCTTCCCAGACGGAGGGTATCCATGAGGATTTCCCCACGGAAAAAAAAGGTAGGGCAAAGTGTTATTAGGATTTTCCATCTGGAATTTTTCTGTCTGCATTTTTGTCCGGTAGATGGCAATAGGCTCGCCCCTATTACATGGGACTTAAATATACATATCTGGCGACATATAAATATAAATAAATATATATAAATATAAATAGATAAATATAAATACACCTCTGGCAAACGTTCGAGGAAACAAGGCGTGATGTTACGTTATGTAAATCGTATATAAGGATCGTGACTCTAATAACTAGACATAACCATGAGGCCAGTATACTTTACGGAACGTCGTCGTCGCTATAACAAAACTATGGTCTTACACTCCTACGTGATAAGGTTTAAAATGCCAAAGCATTACGTTGTACAATTCATGAAAATAATATTTATTTCTTTCTAATAAGCATCATGAATCATCATTCCAAAACTTCGGAACTATTCGTGTTATCCGAAAATAGCCGATGTTTTGTAGTTTATGTCTAATGGCTTGTACAGTCAGCAAAATAATTTGGTACCTATACAGGCAGAAATAATTACCTTTCCACGACTACGCTATTATGTATTCATTGTTATTGGGTGGACCATAACTTTATAAACTTACTAGCTTCTGTCTATGACTTCGTCCACTTCAAATTTCTTGTTCCCCCAACCCACTGCGTCGCATCGCGTCACTCGCTCGCGCTATTATTTCGTTTTCACTAAGCGTTCTTTCTGACTTTTTTTTCTTTTTGCTCGGCTCCTAAGGATCGTAGCGTGAAGTTAAATAACCTACAACCTTCGTCAAGAATTGGGCTATCAGATTCAAAAAGAATTTTTCTTACCCGACTGGTAGTTCCAGAGATTAGCGCATTCAAACAAACTCTTCAACTTTATAATTAGTATAGAAGATATAGATGCTTAAATCAAGATACCTAGACGAGCGATGTCGAAGTCTTGATTAATGAGCACACCCACAACATTCATATTTTAGAAGCTCGATGGGATTTCCTATCGGTAAGACTTTTATGAACTTCCAATACCTACACACTTTAATTCCCTATTTAACCCATTTACGGGATGAATTTTCAAAAAAACTTCCTTAGTGCTCACCTTCGTTATAAAAGAAACTCTTGTGCAAAGTTTCATTCTTCTAGACCCAGCGATTGCAGCTATGCGTTGTCTGACAGTAAGTTAATTTAAGTTGTTTTTTCTAATCATATTTGTATTATTAAAATAGGTCTAGTGGAATACTAAGCATAGATATAATGGGAGCTTTTCTCAACACACATAACTCGCAAGATGGTCGACGGCAGAAAGAGACAGAAAACACAATGACGTTTTGCATTTGACATAATCTTTTGACCCATGACATTGACAGGTGACAGCACCAATATGGACGTTTGTTTATATTTACCAATATAGTCGAAGTTAGCTGCCTGCATACTTATCTATTTCGCTGATTGTACCTTCAGTGGTTTCATTTCAGTAG
This sequence comes from Fissipunctia ypsillon, assembly GCA_947568875.1. Classification (NCBI taxonomy): domain Eukaryota; kingdom Metazoa; phylum Arthropoda; class Insecta; order Lepidoptera; family Noctuidae; genus Fissipunctia; species Fissipunctia ypsillon. The sequence continues at coordinate 6,863,199 of OX387667.1, forward strand.
TTCACGTCTATAATTTGTCAAAGTCACAACTCCTTTTGTTGTTATGAAACACAAAAAAAATTAGTTCAGTGTACTACAGTCGTGGCTATGATTAATAAAATACGTAAATAAGTAAAGGGGTCAGGTCATGTAATGACCTCTTTACGACCTTTACAAATGCATAGTATCGATTGACGGTTCAATAGGGCTCTTGGTTTGAGCAAAGAGGTTTAAACAAGCAATGTATAAGGTAGAATATTTTTAGTAGAATAGGTAAGGTTTTTTTTGTTTCGCATTTAACGGAGAATAAAAGCTGCGTGCTTTGGTAAAACAAGTCATTTCTTATTTTTGTTCATAGGAATGTGAAACTTTTTAATTTTATTATACGAGTATTATTGAGCGTTTATTACGATTTGGTTTATTTTAGAACCGGGGGAAATGTATGCTAAAGAATGTTTGCAGTTACCGCACAATTAAATGATTTGGCAAAGTCAGTTACGAAAAATATTACATAGGTCGGGGAAAAGCTTTTTCGTATTTTTTGTATACAAATTCAAGACATTTTTTCTCTTAGTATACTGGATGATTTTTTTTACCGTCTCGAAATTTTTACAGGGTGTTCTACCCATAAACATGAACAACTTTCACTATGGGACCAACTATGAGATCACGAAAAAAATCAGCTGTTTCATACATTTTGGTCAAGTAGGCTTAAACTTTTCTATTAAACAGCAGATTTTTTTTTTTCGTGATTTCAGAGTTGGTCCCATAGTGAAAGTTGTTCATATTCATGGGTGGAACATCCTGTAAACATTTCGAGACTGTAAAAAAATCATCCTGTATATACATTGGATTAGGTATAATATAATATATATGCGCCATTTTCCAAACGGGTCAAAACTGTTTTGTAGTCAACCCCTAACAACTCTTAAGCTATGTTTTAATTATTAATATACCATTCCACTTTTTCAAAAATGACACCGACTTTATCCGTACCAGAGGCGACCAGAGCGAGCTGCATCTTTGATATCAAAATTCCCGGACTAAAAACGCTTGAACCAACTTTGTGCTGACACTGCGTTAAGTTCATAAACGTCACAAATTTTTTTCGTAGCTTGTGTCGCATTTTTCCCTTTTTCGTAATAAAACTTCTAAATGTATCGAATTTTGTTGGACTCACTCATTTTGAAAAATGGAATGAAAAACAATTGAAAAATGGCGGAAAATCGTTTTAAATTCTATTTTTCTTTTTTTTAATGTCATCTATTTAATGGTATTAAAACCAGCCAGATACAAACAGTACAGTCAAAGAGATTTTACTAAGTACAACTTTATACATTTAAAATACGAAAAAACTTTTTCCCTGACCTTTTACCTATTATTATTATAATCTGAAAAGGTCACAGAATTCTTTGACCTTTCAGATTATCTTCTCTTGGTCCTGTGAATGGGTACTAATATTTTCCGCGGCTGGTCTGAAAAGTCTATGGCAACACACAGCAGAAAGCATATTATCAACAAGCCCGTACATGCCTTGTCCAGTACCGCGTGCCGAAAACTTTTCAGTCTAGAATGTATTCCAAAAATCATGTAAATAAATAAACATTAAAACCAAAACCCAAATACCTAATCCATCCATCCAACAACAGATCGGCACAGTTGACCGATTTTATTATAGGATCAGAGCTCCTAATCCCGCCTGAGGGAATTTGTCGCGAGCACAACAAAACCACAAAATTGGTACAGAAGGTCCATACAACGAGAGATAAAATACGCATGCACAGTCATAGATTTATGTAAACGCGTACCTACGTAAGAAGATCTCAAACAATCTCAAACGAACGCCAGGCGTGAGATGCGCTTGCGATCGCTGTACGCAGGCCTGTGTCTATGTGAAAATCATCATCATCATCATCTGCCTACTCTTTTCCCAAGCTACTATTTTGCGGTCAGCTTCCAGTCTAACCGAACGAAGCTGAATGAAATACTTTACATGGACCGACTGCCTATCTGACGTCCACAACCTATGTATGTAGTTAGTGTGTCACCCAGTTAGACTGCGAGGCCATTGCGTAACACAAGTAGTAGGAATCGGTTTCATTTTGACAGTTCAACAACATTCATTGCGTTATTTACGTTGTTGAGCAGACAAATTTTTCGAACATATGATGCAATGGATTAGCAGTTTGCTTCAAAATCATTCAGATTGTGATCGATAGTGTGTCATGCAATTAATGTCCTGGTTTTTAACTTTTGGGAGACTACCCGTAACGATTGTGAAAGATGTACGAATGACAGCCGGTACCATCTGAGGCACGGAAGGGTCTTGGTATGAAAAGGATGATCACCGCGACAAGCATGGCTTATTAATACCTTGATCTTTCGACCCGTGTAGCTGCTACTTGTTACCTAGCCACGAGCGTGCATTTATAGTGCGTGTTTTTGCTCGTTGTACAGAGCTGATCTTCTGTACTTATCTACTCTGTGATAAAACCGTCGCCCGCGACAAAACTTGCAAGATTTGTTCTTGTTTGGTGACAAAACTTTGTTGTTTGTTGTTGACCACTGACAATAATAATTAGGTAATCAATGGCTAAGTTGTAAGAAGTTTGGAAATAAATAAGTATGTAATGTGTGTTTTATGTTTTATCTTAGCATTATTGTGGTGGTTTGGAGTGGATATTGTGGATGGTGTTATTGATGTTTTCTTTGTAACGGAATTGTTATTGCAATTTTATTGTTACCGGACGGCCTCGTTGATCCAGTGGTCGCAAGCGCTACTGCTGACCATAAGGTCCTGGGTTCAATTCCTGCGTCGGGCCAAGTGTTATTGTGTTTTCTCATCAGGAATTTCTTAGTAGCAGCCCGGAGTCTGGATTCCTGCCCGGTTGATGGCAACAGGCTCGCCCCCTATTACATGGGACTTAAACATAATTGGCGAAATGTGGGTGTGGTATAGGTACACCTCTGCCTAACCCTTTGGGGAATACAGGCGTGATGTTATGGAATTGTCATTGCAAGTATTGAATAAAGTAGGTAGGTTATAGAAGGTACTTAGAAAAAAAAATAAGTACTACATTTATATTTGTAATTTTTATGGTGTATATATTAAAGAGTATTCTATCTATCTATCTATGCTTAGCTACGTTTTCTAACATTAAACTTGGTCGCCGCTAAAAATGGCTGAGACGATTTTTATGTTCAAACGCTTATTTATTTTTAGTGCCTGCAGTAAGTATTTTATGTGTTAATATATTTTGTTAGACGAGGTATCAGCTTTGTTTAAATTGTTACTCAGGCCCACTTGCGCGTTTAGTCGCGTTAAATGAACAAATGTAAAGTTTGTAAACTCGGAGTTAAGTAATTAACATTTTAACTCTTATTACCTGTTGCGCCACTAAAAAGTAACACCGGGTTAAATAACCTAACAATAGTGATTTTTAAGTTGGGAACATTGCAGTTCAATCGACGAAACATAAAATAGGATTGCAGTGTCTATGGCATGATATTTAATCTGACCAAAAATAAATTAACGAACAATGAACGGAAATTTTATACCCATCTGTTTTACACTACATTACGATACGTAATACTCTCTTGTCTTTAAATTTTATAACATGACATTTCATTTTAATGGATTGTATGTACGAGTAGTTTCCATGGAGGCTTAGTTTATTGATAAATGAGAAATGATTTTATTTCTGTACGTAGGTTTATACAAACACTTTTACACGTTAAACATTTTTTTTTTAAACTAGATGAGGCCGGCGTTTCGTATCTGACTACTCTGAGAAGAAAGGCCGAAACAAACTCAGAGGTCACAGTCTCTTTTAAAGTCCAGACATAATCGTGGTCAGATCATGTGAAGACCATGTGTTGGTGTCTGAAATGGTCTTTTGAGGAAAGAACCACATAGATTGAGTGGACCTGTCCAGTCAGTGCAAGCATCTGTCAGTAATCGTACAGCTCAACATAAAAGTTAAGGAGCTCATATTGATTATATTGATTGACAAAAACGTCAGATATGGAAAAATATGTTTTAGGTTTTTGTAATTTGTATTCATTTTTATATGAGTTCTTGAATACATTGCCTGCTGATATAGTACCGAATTTTCGCATACTATAACTTTGAACAGTATAAAATACAAAATAAGTTATCAGCGGGACCTCATAACGTCAATTTATTTTGACATTACTAACACTAACCCAGAGTAACTCTCTCACATCGGTGGGTTAAATATTTCAAAGTTTAACTCTAGGTTTACCTTTAACTCTTGGTGGCGCAAAATGAATTATTTGATTATCCCTGAGTAAGCTGCTAACTCCGAGCTATATAGGATAACCCATGAACACGCAAGTGGGCCTTAATCAATCCTCTGTTGGACATAAACCTCCTGAAAAATTTTGTTTTATTATCAAAAGTCATATGGGGCTAGCTAGGACTATGCTCGGAATCTCTCTGAGGGATTGAATCTGAATCGAGTTGATCCGGCTAAGACGGCACCTTTTGTTCTCAAGTTGTCGACATAACTCTCAAAATAAGCAACCTGAAGTAGCAATGGGCCGACCATGTTAGCTGTAGAACCGATGATCGTTGGGATAGACGTGTTCCCGCGAATCGGCAAACGTAAGGTAGGACGCCCTCAGGCTAGGTGGAGCGACGATCTTCGCAGGGTGGCTGGTAGCAGCTGGATGAGAGTTATCGAGAATCGAGCTGAATGGTGTGCAGTTGGAGAGGCCTATGTCTAGCAGTGGACTGCTGTACGCTGATGATCAAAAGGCTAATTTCTAGTACCACTTAATTTCATGAATGCAGTTGATTGTCAGCGTAATTTGCCATCTCTCAAATTTCCATACAGGAAAACAGAAATAATTATCTCATAATATTTTTATAACACATAATAATATATTTCAAAAAGCGGCCAAGTGCGAGCCGGGCTCGTACACGAAGGGTTCCTTACCACAGTATAATATTTAACACTATATATATTTTTTTAATTTCACGTTTCTTGTATGGGGGACCCCCTTTTTAACTTTCAAGCGTCTGCCTCTTACAGTTAAAATAATAATTAAAAAATACGACTGCCCTGCCAAAAAACGAACTATAAAGTAAACAACAAGTTGTATTTAGTTAATATTTATATACAAAGCTAAAGGCCACTCATTTACTCCCTGACTAAACAGATAGATAAAATTTTCAGTACAGTCGGGGGGTTTAATCTAAGAGGTCTCCCGACTGCAATGATAATTTTATTTATCTGTACATACATTTTAGTGACAAGTGTTTTTTTTTTTTGTATTGTAATATACTCATCAAGGCCTTCAATTTGATACCCATATTGTAATAATTGAAGAAAATATTTTTTTTCATATTTGAAAGTGAATCCAAACTACCGCCCGCCATATTGAATTTTAAAAATATAGCTAGTGTCACTCGAGAGGATGTAAGGATTCTAACGCTACCCCAGACATCACAACAAGCCCATACATTTGCACAACTTTAAAAGAAAATTAAAGATTTTTTTAAATAGAAAAATGCTATTATTCTGTCACCGAATATTTGAATGACATGCTGTTATAAAATTTCTGACATTTCTTATATAAAAATTATTGATCTTCCTTAGTGAAATTTAATTTTAATTTCTGACATCATTCAATTTCTTTAACATTCTTTAGATAAATAAGTAAGTGCTGACAATTTTCATTTTATTACAATAACTGCGGCCATTTTTTATTTTTTCTCATCACACATAATGTATCTAATTATTTAACCGACATTGTTCAGTGTGATTGAATATTTGTGGTTCATTTATCTATATTAATTTCTTGTTTAATTATAATGCATGTATTACTACTTTTTTACGCCCTAGAGGCAAAACATAGCGTCCTCAATGTATTACCAAATAAGAACTTATAATGTACCTATGTTTTACAATAAATGAATGAATCTGAATCTGAATCATCCAAATCTGTTCAAGCGTTTAAAAGTTATGGTGGAATAAAGAAACTCACAAACATACATGAACACTGAAAACATTACTCTCCTTTTTAGGGGCAGTCGCGTAAAAAGATACAGCCCTGTGACGGACGGACGGACAGCGGAGCCTTAGTAATAGAGTCCCGTTGGCACACTTTGGGAACGGAACCCTAAAAACCACCAATTTTCCCCATAAAGCTTACTTCCATGTGTCCCAGTTCCACGAAACGGTAATCATACCCATATAACAATATTCCAATGCTATTAAATAGTACTGATTAGATCTCGATTACTAGTCATACGCTATACAGCTCAACCTGGATTTGTTTATCTGATTCTAACCACGCGGTTACGATTATTAGGCAGTGTATACAATTGCGACTTGAACGGTTTTACGTGTGATTGTACAATTTGTTTAGTGTGCAATTCATTCAATTGTGCATTAAAATTATATGACTTGAAAAAAATTGGACTGAAAACGTTACTTGCAGGAGCTAGACCACCACCTCATAAAGCAGTATAATTGTATTCTTACTTCAGTGCGGGAAAGAAATGGAGCTAGACGTCCTGTATAGCTCCATCTCTTGCTCACACTGAAGTAACATTAAAATAATACTGCTTTAAGAGGTGGTGGTTGGCCCCCAGGTAAGCTGGCATGGTGAAAAACCTTTGTATTACATTTTACTTTGACCATCATCAACACTTTATGAATCTGATCATGGTCAAACGCGCACCTAAACCTAAAATAAAAGTGCATCTTTTTGTGAACCTCAAATAATTCCCATTTTGCTTTCTTAAAAATATTATTGAACACTCTAATATAAAGTTTGCGCCTCTAATTGTGAACCTCAATTTTGAGGTCCTTAAATACTAAAAAGCCAAGTAACTACGACCAACTTTGATATCCATCCAAGTGAGGTTATCCAACCTAACCTATAATTATGGCCGGGGTGCCTTACCTTAGTTGCTGCTACCAATTCGGCTCGCGCACAGCTCCAACCTAACCTAAACCGTTTGATTGGGATACCCTAGCCTAGTTACTGCGACCAACTGTGAGAAAAGGCCAGAAAGTTAAAAAAAAAGGCTCAATAATTTTTTTTTTATTAGAGACTTATAACCGCAATGCGTATGACAGTCCCATCATACCCTAAATAAATAATAATAACATAAATGCTGCTATGGATTACATTTAGGCCATGAACCCGAAGAGACTTGATTTTTTAAGAAACGAGTGTATCAATAACAGCGTAAAAATTTTTTAGAAGTTCATTAATTTGAAAAAAGTGTACATCATTAGAAAATTAATAAGTTCTTAGATAGACTGCCTCGTTGGTCTGGTGGTCGTAAGCCCTACTGCTGAGCATGAGGTCCTGGGTTCGATGCCCGGGTCGGGCAAAGTGCTATTGGGTTTTCCTGTCTGGAATTTCTCAGTAGTAGCCCGGACTCTGAATTTGTGCCCGGTTGATGGCAATAGGCTCGCCCCCTATTACATGGGTGGGTGTACTATTAGGTACATCTCTGCCCAACCCTTCAGGGGAAACAAGGTATGATGTTATGTTTTTAGATAGAGGATTAGTTAAATATTTCCCTAAGAAACGAGTGTTACAATACATTTATAAGTAACTAGCGACCCGCCCGCTGCTTCGTTTGGTTGCAAGCAATGTACTGATGTGGCGACATGTCAAAACGTCAAGATTTCTGAGCTATATCGAAGTTAAATGTTAATGTTTTATACACATAAGCCTTCCGGAATAAATTCTCTAAATGTTGGTGAAAGCCGCATCAAAATCCGTTGCGTGTCTCAGGAAGAGTTAGCGGATATACTGACAGACGCGAAAAGCGACTTTATTTTATACGAGTACTATGTAGAGATTCAGACACACATACAGATTTTGGCTCTGGTCTGCATTAAACTCATGACCCTGACTCCTGAGTTAAGATAATTAACACTGTCTCAGGAATATGGGTCGTCTCACTTTATGCCCCTTTAGCGACTGGAAACTTGTAAACTAATGAAATGACAACGTCCATGTTGAAGTTGACACCTAAAGGCTTGTGTACATTGTCGGATTTTGAGATAAATAATACTGTTTTCGAGATTTAGTAGTCTGAATGTTCTATATTTAACCGAGAAAAAAACTGTTATGATTTTATATTTATTTAAATTTATGCTGAACATGATTGTGTGGCCTCGACCTAATCTATACATCTATACAAATAAATAAAATTGAAGTGTCTGTTTGTAATGTCAAAATAACAGCTTTTTACTAAATGCATATGAAAGAAACACATTCTTTTTTAAACTTTTGCCTGTCTGTCTGTTTGTTCCGAGACGACTAGTAGGAGTAACTAAAGCTTTTATTTTAGAAAAATAATTAGGGTTCCGCGAAAAAAATAAAACCCACGAAATAAAATTGTGAACAAGAAGTCGGGATTTGAAAAAAATATTTTTGCATTTCGTAGCAATCCTCGAGAATGGTTATAGGCTATATCACATCACGCTACGACCCTTAGGAGCCAAGCAAAAAGAAAAAAGTCAGAAAGAACGCTAAGCGAGGGAGGAGGAGGGAGGGAGTTGTTGTTTAATATTTTGATTGTATGATTAGTGTCCGAACACAAGATTTTTCTTTGGCCAAACTAAGTAATTTGGTACTTGAGACACACACACCACAGACAGAGAGAGAGACACATTAAGAGACTTATGCCCGGCAGTGGACTACTACAGGAATCATCTTGTAGCAGCTGTCCAAGTCTAGTGTAGCCCATAACTATGAGGATGAAAAACAAGAAAATACTAGAGTGCTCGTTCAAAGTGCAGGGGCGGGCGGGGCGCGGGGGCGAGTGCAGGCGCTTGGGTCTTTCTTGGCATCTTTACATTCACAGTGTCAAACGGACTACGAGTCCAAACTTGCGTGTTATCAGTCGTTTCTCAAACATTTATTTTGCGGTGCTTACCTATACAATGTGGATCTGGACGTACGACATTAAATTAAAACGAGCGCAGTACTAGTCCATCGAAACATTTTAAAACACGAAGATTAGTAGTTAATGGAAATATTAAAAATTGCAGTTTTCAAACAAAATTAATAGCAGACGCAACTGTATAAAAAGTACACACGCTTTATCTACGAAAAGTCACTGACCAACGGTGCGGTGCGGGGTGCGGAGCGCGGCGGCGGCAATGTTTACCTATTATTACGGACTCGGATCTACATCATGTTGAAAAATAAGAATATGAAAAATAATTTCCTGTGGCTAAAGTATTCATTGGATTTGATTGATTTTTTGCATACGGGTAAAGAACATGATTTTCTTCACGTGGTTTGAAGGATTGTCAATCGTCCTGTTCCACCTTGTATAAAAAAATAAACATGGACGTAGACTTGATTTTATAAATTCCTTAATATAGCGGGTGAAGCGAAATAGTTTGGAACCAAACGCCAAAGTCACTAAAAGATACTAAACCACTATGAACGGTACGAACAGATTGATTGAATAGAAATCCCCGCGCGGAATGCGCGGCGCCTGCGTCCGACTCGATGCAGGCGCGCGCTCGCGCAATTTGTTCCTTTTTTGCGTCATGTTTACCGCAAATAAAAGTATTTTCTTTCTTTCTTCTTTCTTCTTTCTTCTTTCTTCTTTCTTCTTTCTTAACCACTGTGAATGCTAGTGGGGACTACGTATTGAACTACACGCAACCGCATAAGCACCCGCACACGCCTCCACTCTGAACGAGCTCAGACTATTATTTAAAATACTTAGTCGCTTTGTGTCTGAAAAGTTGAATAGCTCAGAAAAGTCCAGGCCGAATTTAATATTAGTCGCCAATATGCACCCAACCTTACCAGATATGGTTTCCGTAGCATGTTAACTCGGAAACTTATTACTTACTGCCTAACGAGTTCGCAGCCAAGTTGCGAATAAGTTTGGGCACACACTACCGACTGGCATGGTTGGTCAGTTTATGTTACAGTAATAATTATTGAGTTTATTGTTGTATTGTTTGTTATTGTGTATTGTATGTATTGGTTGATTTTGAATGTCATTTTATTATTGCTTTTTATTATTTTGTCAATCGAAGGTTAAGCTATGCTTGCCGCGGTCAGTTCGTGGATGGGTGAAAATCTACTCCAGTTAGACTGGAAGCTGACCCCAACATAGTTTGGAAAAGGCAAAGTGATTGGTGTATAAATTTTATTTTATAACTAGTTGACAGACGTTGTCAATAACTCTAACTCTAAACTTTTTCAAATTTTTCTTTCCGTAAGAACATTAAGAACATTTTAAAACAAAATTTTTCCAATTCGATCCTGCCGTTCTGAAGTGATGCGCTTACCAACGAACAGCATTTCAGTTTACGGCGTCATTAACATCATCACTCACGCCTCACGCCCGTGTTAGGCCGCGTCCTATTTAAAGGTGGTATGCGTGTTTAAGTAAGTGCAGGATGAATTCCTCCAATGTAGTAAAATGTGCGAGATGTAATGTCGTTATTAACGAAGTGTTAGCTTTCGTGTGTAATAAACTGGACATAATGGATGAGGAAAGCCTGAGTCGTATTTGTATCAGTGCCTTCTCGGATAGTGATATTGCTGAAGCAAAGAACCTCCTTTTTGAAGCGATAACAACAACTTCAAAACGCAATATTACAAGGAAGAAAGAGGGGAAAAAACTATGTGAGATTGAGGATATAATTAGCTTATTAAAAGTAACTCGTCCTGATGACATGCCAGTCTTTGTTGCAAAAGATTTTCACAAACTACCGCCAGTACTATTTGATCACGTAGATGTGACCAAACTGCTTAAGGATTTGACAAGGATGAGAAGTGAAATTGAAGAAATGAAATCGAAATATGTATCTGCCAGTCAACTTGAACCTATCAAGCGTGACATTGCAGATTTGAAAAAATGTACGAGTGCAAAAAGTCCTTGTTACTCGTATGTAAACACAAGGCGAAGAGGTGGAAAGCATATGATGGACAGTTGTGATTATGATAGTGGGCCGATGGGATTGCAGCATGTTCCTGTTATCAACAAAAGCGCAGCGGATCAAAGGTCAATAACTCAAAGTGAAACTATATCACCGCCTACCCACATCTCGTCAATATCAGTTGACCAGGACATTCATAATATAAATTCAATAAATGAGCAAAATCTCTGTGCATCGACAACAACACCGAGCCGGGGCAGGTGGCGACGGCGCCGGCGTCGCAGAAAAGTGATAATAACAACATTACGAAGTACCCGGGACAAACGGCCGCTGCGGTCATACAATCGACTTCTGAGCCTCAATGTAAAACACTTGCTCAGATTGTTAGTGAAAGTGAGTGGACCTTAGTACAGAAACAGAGAAGGAAAGTGAAAAATCGCTTTATCGGAAATATAGGAAAAGCTGTAATAGAACCCAAGGACAAATTTAAGGCTGTTAATGAAAAATTAATCCTGTATATCTATAATGTGGATAAACAGGTAACGCAGACTGACATCACAGAATATGTTAAAGAAAAAGCCAAAATACATGTGGACATTGAAAAAATGATAATGAAGGTACCCAAAAGTTATGATGCATATAAGATCTCGGTTCCAAAACACAAATATAACGTTTTCATGAGGGATGATTTTTGGCCTGAAGGTATATCATACCGTAGGTTTATAGACTTTTCAAGAAGAAAACAGACAGAGAAATACTCTGAGAATGAACACACGAACAAAACTTAAATGGACAATACAACATTGATAAGTTTCAATTGTAAAGGTATTAAAAGATCTGTTGACTGTGTTAGACGCTTGTGTGTAGCAGCCGACGTTATCGCGTTGCAAGAGACTTGGTTTTTGCCACATGATGTCGCCTTTCTAGGACAAATTAACGATGAGTTCGCTTTTACTGGCAATTCGGCAGTCGACACTTCGACGGGCGTACTACGTGGAAGACCTTATGGAGGAGTGGCATTGTTGTGGAGGAAGAGCCTATTTCCGTCTGTCACAGTAGTTGATTGTAACAACGTACGCCTTGTAGCTATCAAGATAGTGTCGCAGGATCGCTCCGTACTAATATTCTCAGTATACATGCCTACGGATTCTAACGATAACGTCATTGAGTTTACGGACTGTCTTAGTGAAATTAGTGCAATAATAGAAAGTCATAATGTGCAATCAGTGATCATACTCGGTGATTTTAATGCTCATCCCGGCGAGCTATTCGGTGGTGAACTGTTAAGTTTCTGTGCGGAGCAGTGTTGGACTTGCGTGGATCTGGACCTACTGCCATGAAGTACGTATACTTTTATGAGTGACGCGCACGGTTGCCATCGCTGGCTCGACCACTGTGTAGTGACTGAGGCCGCGAGGTGTCTGCTCGTTAGTGCAGCTGTGTTGTATGATACATATTGGTCGGATCACATGCCTATACAATTATTGTGTAATTTTAACATGATAAAACCTACAATTGTAACACCTAATCCGAGCAAAAATTGTACAATATGGGGTGAAAGGGATGCTAGTAAAATAGATAAATACAAGGAAATGTGTCACACTAAGTTAAGGGAGATTAATTTTCCGTTAGAATTTAAGGAATGTGCAAACAGGTTTTGTGCGAATGCGAATCACAAACCCATATTAGATAATATGTACACAAATATTGTGTGCATACTTACCGAGGCTGCCCAATGTTCCAGTAGCATGGACGCGGGAGGGGGAAGAAGGGGTAAGCGTGTTGTCGGGTGGAATAGGTATGTTAAACAGGCTCACGCGGATGCCCGGCTTGCATTTCAAAGCTGGAGTATATCTGGTAAACCAACTTCTGGTCATGTGTATAAACATATGTACGACACCAGAAAAGTCTTTAAATCAAAGTTAAGATGGTGTCAGAATAATCAAAATAAAATAAAAATGGATATGTTAGCTGAACATCACAAGGCTAAAGATTTTTCAAGATTCTGGAAAAACACCAACAGATTGAATACGAAGCCGGGCGTCCCCGTGAGTGTGGCGGGGCAACATGAGCCAACCACAATAGCAAATTTGTTTGTGGAACATTTTAAAGTGGAATCCTCTCTTGGTTCAGCATCGCAGGCGGTCGCTGCTGAGGAATGTCTGATGGATTTAAATGTCAGGTTCTCAGCGAAAGATGTCGCTAATGTAATTAAAAATATGGTTAGGGGCAAGTCTCCGGGGCATGACTACCTCAGCATCGAACACCTGCAGCATGCAGGAGTTCACCTGCCAAGGGTGCTGGCGATGTTCTTCTCACTCTGCCTGAGTCATGCTCATCTGCCCAGCGATCTTATGAAGACTGTGGTTGTACCTATTGTGAAGGATAAGACTGGGGACACATCAGATCTCTCGAACTATAGGCCCATATCGCTGGCTACTGTCATTGCTAAGGTGCTGGACAGCCTGCTTGATAGGCATATGGCGACCCGCATCGATTTACATGATGCGCAGTTTGGGTTCCGACCTGGTCTATCCACGGAAAGTGCCATACTGTCTCTCAAGCATACTGTCCAGTATTATACGTCTAGGAAAACGCAAGTTAACGCGTGTTTCCTGGATCTTTCCAAAGCATTCGATCTGGTGTCGTACGACTTACTGTGGCAGAAACTGCTGAACGATACCACAGTGGATAGGGGAGTGATATCAATACTACGGTATTGGTATAACAACCAGACCAATTGTGTGAGGTGGGCAGGCTCGTTATCGGATGTGTATAGGCTGGAGTGCGGAGTGAGACAGGGTGGCCTGACCTCCCCCCGCCTCTTCAGTCTGTACATTAACCGGTTGATCGTTGAGCTCAGCAACACTTATCAAGGTTGTTATGTAGACGGAATATGTGTCAACAATATTAGTTATGCTGATGACATGGTGTTGCTGAGCCCATCGATTAACTCAATGATGAGTCTGCTCATGATATGTGAAAGGTACGCGGAGGCCCATGGGCTCAGATATAATGTTAAGAAAAGTGAAGTACTGGTATTCAAGGCAGGCACTAAAACCTACCCGATTGCACCACTGCTGAAACTTTGCGGAAGCCCCTTAAACCAGGTCACATCGTTCAAGTATCTGGGCCACTGGGTGTCCGAGGACCTTAAAGACAGCCTGGACATAGAGCGTGAGCGCAGAGCGTTGGCTGTCCGCTGCAATATGTTGGCTCGCAGATTTGCGAAATATTCGACTGAAGTAAAGGCCACACTGTTCAGAGCGTACTGTCAGTCGTTCTATACATGCGGCCTGTGGGTCAACTACACGCAGAGGGCATACAGCACTCTGCGCGTTCAATACAACAATGCATTCAGGGTGTTGATGGGGTTGCCGCGCTACTGCAGTGCTTCTGGCATGTTCGCAGAAGCGGGCATAGATGGCTTTCACGCCATCATGCGCAAGCGATGCGCCTCCATCATGCGCAGGGTACGCGGCAGCCCCAACAGCATCCTGAGCACTGTAGCGGACAGGTGGGACAGTCCTATACTGGGGCATTGGATACGCCTACATGCCACTGTGGCGTATAATTAATAATTGTTTTGTTTTTTCTAGTAGATGTAAGTACTAACACTAGTTTCTAAGTTGTGTGTTGTACTAACCAAATGGACCTTGTCTGAATTAAAAGATTTTTTTTATTTTTTTTTTTTATTATAATTTCATTTTTATTTTATGTAAGTACCTACTAGCACTTTTCCCGCGACTTCTTCCGCGTGGATTTTGTATTTTCTCCTCCAAAATTGAACACCCCCTCCACCCCTTTTAACCGGTCGTTTTGAAAAAATTAATGATTAAGATACTTTTAATTATTACTAATTTATTGATTAGTTTATAGACTTATTATTTATTATATTGATCAAAGGAAAAGTAAAATTTTCATATAAACGGTTCCTCCCTTTTCACCCCGAAAGAGGTTGGTTTATGAAAAATCTTCAATCCTGTGTTTTATCATAAATGTTTAGATTATTTTTGACTTAATCTGCGCCAGAAACTTAATTACCCCCTTTTGCTACTAGATTTTCGAAAAACCCAAAAACTTATGTCCATATTTTTTGTCAAAAGTATTAATACCGTCATTCGAGGTTACCGGACAGCACGTTAAAATTCTTCCATAGAACATTTAGCACCCCCTCAAATCTCTTTTGACGGGTAGTTTTGAAAAACTAAATAATGATAAACTTTATTATTCATGAATGTATTCGTGCTGTTTTAAGTTTATTAACTTATGAAATAAGATTTTTCATACATTAGAAATCCCCCTTTTCACCCCCTTAAAGGTTGAATTTCCAAAAACCGCTTCTTAGTGCTCGTCTACATTATAAAAGGAAGCCGTGTGCAAAATTTCACGTCCTTAGACCCAGTAGTTTCGGCTGTGCGTTGATATGTCAGTCAGTCATTCATTCAGTCAGTTTCTCCTTTTAAATGTATACATAGATAGGGGTAGTAAATTATTTTGTATGCAATGACAACAAAAGCAATAGAAATAATACGTGAAACACAATTTTAAGGGCATTTGCTGCGAGTTTTCATATTCGTAAAATATGAGGTCTGTTTTTTAAAAATGCACCAAACAATGAGGGAGGAATTCAAAGTATAGATATCAATGATTTTTATAATGTCAACATATTACAGGATTTTTTGTTATCCGAACATTTTGATAGACAGATAGATGAGTAGATAAAAAAATATATTCAGTGCGCACAAAAGACACTGCGCACAACACTCAAAAGCACAATTAAATGATAACAAATTCGATTCGATTCGTATTTTGTTTCGTTTTTTTGTTTTATTTCATTCGATTTTAATCTTAGTACGAAGAACGAAGATATTAACAAGGTAGATGTGAGTAGAAATGCTGGGATGGAGGGACGCCGAGAGGACATTTGTGATATTATTGGTGATGTTCTTTAGAAAGGTCAGGTGCGTAGTACTCCCACCGTAGGCCAGGGCTTGCGGACGGCGATCAATGGGTAGCTCGCCGTCCGGTAAGGACCAGGCCCGAGTCGACGGCGCGTTGTGTTCCACGCGCGCCTCAAAGAGATGTCAGCAGCATTGACGGGGTCCGCTAGGGCCGATGCCAGCTAGGGTTGCGGGATGTTCGAAAGAGTTACCGTGGCCCCGGCACAGGCAACTGAAGGAACACGGGTGGGTTTTAGTCAGTAAAAGTCTGACACGCCCTCCCGTGACGCCCAGAGCGGGAGAAGTCATTTGATGATTTCCCATCCAAAAAAAAAAAAGGTGCGTAGTACTCGCAACCGGCGTGCGTGTATGACCAGATGTATGAACGTAAACGAAGCCAAAGGAGTATGTTAGGATCGTAGCAGGTGGCGCTCTGTAGTTTCTGGCTACCCCCATGGAAATAAGGCATGAGTTTATGTACCTAAGTATGTACAAAGAAAGAAGACAGTTTTTTTTTTGTTCTAATATTTTGCTGATTATTACAACCACCAAACATGTTTTCAATGTCCACACAATAACCAAGATATTAACCATAGATATCCGTGATATTAACCCTATAAATCCCCTTCACGAAATAACAGTCTTTCAAGAAGTAAAGGAAACACAATACGTCATCCACAATAAGAGAGTCGGACATGAGTGGTATGAGAAACGCTACCTCAAAGGGCAAAGAGCCTTTATAGAGGCATAGAATCTATGGATGTGGGTATCTGAGGACCTACAGACGGTTCAAAATGTCGATAAAAGTTGTAATCTTTTATAGAGTGTTTGATTACTATCTTATATACATATAGCTATATTACTAAAAAAAGACGAATTAAAGAAAAAATAAATAAAATCGTTGGAAGAATTGGCGTCGGCAAATTTCGTAAAACCGAACACCATCCAAACTGAGTGCGCCTTCAAAACCACCAATCTCTATTACTACTTTAGGCAAAAATGACCTTTACGCAAACGCAATAACTTGTAAAGTCATATAACCAGATACATTCATAAAATTGAAATGAACGAATGCAAATTTTTAAATTTATGCTACATCTAAGTTGTGTCGTACTGTACAGTGATCGTTTTGTGCGACAAGGGTAGCACTTCGAAAGCATAGACCTACCTAACTTCTCAATTCTTCCAACGATTTATTTATTTTTTCTTTAATTCGTCGTCGTACTGAATGGCGCTGAATGACCTTGACGTTTCTACCTTGTGACGTCAGATGGTACTCGTAGTAGTGCTGTCTAGCATAGACTTGCAAACGCTTGCAACTGCGCCAATTTTTGAGATATTAAAAAAAAGTAAGAAAAATAGAAAAAAAAAGAAAAAAATATATAAAAAAAAAGAAAAAAAATATATAAAAAAAAGAAAAAAAAAGAAAAAAAAATATCAAAGAAAAACAGGTTTATTTGTCACAGAAACACGTGCATACAAAACAATAAGAATAATCAGAAAAATAAAACAAAATAGATCCACATTATAATCACGAGCTCAAAACAGAAATAGTCGGTAGCTGCACGTCATGACTGTGACAAGAAGGCTTCCACTCAGCATGATGGTGTCCTATGAGGTACTCACAGCACAGCTGATTATCAGTAGGCACCCAAAAAAGACGTACGGAAATCAAGTCAGGTTCAGTGATCAGTACATAAATAGTTACATAACAAAACAAACAGTAACTACTTAAAATATGCTGCTACTATACAGCCAAATATATGGATAAATATTATATATATATAATGTTGTATATTATGAAATAACCTAAAAATTAATCCGAATGCATCACCGTGCGAGCATAAACAATGTACCTACCTGAAACATAAATTATTTTCTTTATTTTTTAGTAGTAAGTACTGTGGTTTATTTTTTTCTAGGTCTCAAGAAATCTAATAAAAATAATGCTGTCGATACCCTATTGACAGTTAGGTAACGGGTGGTCATTGCAAAAATAAATGACAACTATCAAGTCATGACCACTTAATATTAGCTACAAAATTGTATAAACACCATGTTTTCGCCAGTCATTCATTTAAATTCGTCAAAATGTATATTTAGGTACAGTAATTCGCTCACATGGGACCTAATATTTATAAAAATTACTGTACATTTATCGATAGCAACCCATTTTTTTCATTGTTGCAAAAACACACCAACGAAATACAAATGTATCTACTGTGACAGTAGTACTAACGATTTTCATATTTATTATATTGCACACGCACTAACCATAAACGATTTACAAAAATAACAATCCAATTGTAGCCGCAATTACGGTAAATCAAAACCGTTAACCCAAAATCGACTATCGGTTTTGTCCCCAATATGGTCCACCTCTACCCTATCATGATTATTGTCTTATCCTATTACTGGTTTGCTGATACGTAGGACGTGTAATGGACCTCTTGAAATTAGCTAAGACCTCCTTGCGGTTTTTATATAGGGTCTAGCACAATTTGGACGTTTTAATGTTAAAACACCACGGTATGTGTAGATTATTTTTTAGAAACCCATACTTAATGAGGTATCGTCATAATATAATTAAATGACTGCTGGCAGGTTCGGTCTTCAAGGTTAAGCAACGCTTGTTGAGGTCGGTCCGTGAATGGGTGACCATCTATCAGGGGCGTAGCCTTCATACAACCCGATTCCTATCGGCTTCCCTTTGGAAAAACCACTCTTCTTAATGTCTACTATTGCCAAATAATATGGTACACCTGTGTGTGTAACTGTGTATCACATTACATTACATAATTATAGTTAGTATCAGTTTAATACGTCACAAGATTAAAAACCTACAGCTTTTTGTTTGAGTTTATGAGAACTGAACAATTTTTTCTTCAGCTTCCCTCTAATGATAATTGTAGCTGCGCCACTGCCATCTATTACATGCCGAGACACCTCCGTGTTTCGGAAAGCACGTTAATGGGACTACAGGAGCTAAACGCTAGTTTTATAATGCCTAAAAGTATATATGATCCACTTCAGTAAACAAAATCAGAAAATAGATGATATTCTTCACAATATAAGCTAGTTAGATAGTGTGTTGAAAACATAATACAACTAATTTGATATCCTAGAAAAAAATCACGAAGATACCTCATACAAGCAACATATTAACGTATGTTGCGTGTTGTTGTGCATGTAGTATGTGTTTTATTCCAATCAATATATTTTTTTGTAAAAATAAGTTTTAAATTAAAAATAGAGGTTGGCGTTAAACCGTAAGTTTTCGCTATCGAACTACACGTGCATGAAACATGATCGCTTATGTAATGAGCACTGTGAAAAATTGGCCTGATTCTATACAAACAAACTTTATAAAAATTAAAACTTGAAATAGTGATATCCAAAAACCTGCATAACGTGCTTTGGAAACAACATATAAAAAACAATCTTTATCATTTTGCATCGTTACCGAAATACACAAAAAATATCTAAGCAAAAGCATTAATCTGAAAAAATACTTTCACCCCCAAATAGTTCCATATTAAAACCGTTCACCCCCATTTAATTCCATCGGCATATAAATGGTAATGCCATCCCGTCCCATAATCCTACATCCTACACTAAGCTGATATGAACCGCAGACATTCTTTTAATTCGTGACACGTCCACACAGGCATAAGACGTCGATTTTCCTAGGGATTTGTCGTCCTCAAGATTATTTCACCCCCTCTTCGTGGGAGGGGATCTAAATCGAATTGGTTACGTCACAGCTACATTAAAGTGGGGGCCTTAAATACAACGGGATACGCAATGAGAATAATTCTTTTGTTTTCGCGATTGTGGGGTTTTTCTGACTAGTTGAAGATAGCTCAGTAGGTAAGATTTTAAAGAGTTTACCGCATCGATGTTTACCCCAATTTTTCTTAGCTTCTGTTTATTTTTGATGATGTTTAGTTTTTAGGTACGGGTATTGAGCTTCAAGACTATGTTCAGTTGGCACCCAGCAGTGAGACACATTTTTCGCTGATCTTTGACGAATAATAAAAAAGTACGCACTCATGGGGACTGCTGACAGAAGTGAAAACTTAAAACATTAACATGATGTACACAGGCCATGCGCGTCGCCAGTCCGGTGCAACACGTCACATTAGCATGTCGGTGACGCGAGCATGTCTCATGTCGCGAACCCGCTACCAAAAAGCGCTCAACGCACAAGACGCAGAAGTTTTCACTACAAAAAACTAAAATTAAGTATTTAAACCATATACAATATGTAAATAAATAACGCACAACCTCTTAAGGGGTCATTGTACTCATCATTATGAACAACTTTTACTATGGGACCAAACCTGAAATCGCGGAAAAAGAATCAGCTGTTCCCTACATTTTGACGAGCTATGCGAACATACATGGTAGGGAGCAGCTATTTTATTTTCGCGATTTTTGGTTTGGTCCCATAGTAATTATGTCACACCTTGTATATTAAGGGTTTTTTCTATCTGGAATTTCTCAGTAGCAGCCCGGTGTCTGGATTTGTACCCGGTTGATGGCAATAGGCTCGCTCCCTATTACATGGGACTTAAAACATAACTGGCGAAATGTGGGTGTACCATAATAGGTACACCTCTGCCTAACCCTTCGGGGAAACAAGGCGTGATGATATGTTATATTAATTATAATATACATATAGTATCCATCCGCTGCCTTAGCGGCTCTTCCCAAGGGTAAGACACCGAGGTTTTCTTAATTAAGACGCGGAACTGAAATGACTAGGTACTTATGTTATTTGCATTGTGCGACTGATAACCCTTTCTGTAACATTTATCTCGTAAGTCGTTATCAACTGACTTTGTTAGTTATGTAAGATGTGGGTTCGGTATGTGGAGGAGGTTTAGATATCTAATACTAAGTTTTTAGGGTTCCGTACCTCAAAAGGAAAAAAACGGAACCCTAAAAGGTTCACTCGTGTGTCTGTATTTTTTTTCAAAATTTTAGGCTTTTAGGCTTAGTAGTTTCGGATGTAAGGGTCAATTTTCGTCTATTTTCTTAAATAACTTCAAAGAATTTAATTTTAAAATTATTAAAAAAAAATCTATTTGATACCCTCACAGTAAGCCATTAACAGACATTTATTATGTCACAGGGTACACTTTGCTAAACTTTTTTTTTTAATTTTGTTATTTGCCCGTAAAAAGTGACCCCCATGTTCAAAATTTATTTATTTACATTACCCGTCCGTGTTTTGGTCACAGAAATATGTGTACCAAATTTCAACTTAATCGGTCTATTAGATTCGGAGCAAATTGGCTGTAACAGACGTACAGACAGACACACGAGTGATCCTATAAGGGTTACGTTTTCCTTTTGAGGTACGGAACCCTAAAAACGTTCAAATCACCAAATTGTGGCGAATGGATTATTTATAGTAGGACAAGTTCCGTAGTACTCGCAACTGGCGTGCGTGTATGACCAGATGTATGAACGTAAACGAGGCAAAAGGCGTATTGAAGGATCGTAGCAGGTTCTGTAGTTTCTGCCTACCCCCATAGAAAGAAGGCGTGAGTTTTAAATGATTATATAATCACAAAAAAAAAACGCGGCTACATATCTTGAAGCAACCAAGCTTAAAATACTTATAATCATTAACGTTCAGGGGGCCAACCACCACCTCTTAAAGCAGTATTATTTTAATGTTCTTCAGTGTGAGAAAGAGATGAAGCTATACAGGACGTCTAGCTCCATCTCTTTCCCACACTCAAGTAAGATTACAATAATACTGCTTTAAGAGGTGGTGGTCTAGCTCCAGCACAATTTTCTGATTGCCCCAAGAAATATCCGAATTTAAGTAACCTAGTTCTATGAAAAGGGAACTCAATTCGGTAATAAAATCATTACTCGAGACCTTTACCCTTTAGCCCCCTTTCCCGGTTGCTTCCCTATTTCAGGGAACTTTCCCAACTTTGTGGGATAACGGAAGAAATTCTACGAAACTGAGAATTTTAACATTGAGAAAACAGCTTTTCTGCGTATTACCTACCATGTTGAATTGGTTTGGTATAAAAATGGAGAATATTCACTGTGCTTGCTTAGGTTTCAAATCTAGAGTGTACTGGTAAGATGTAGATTAGCTAAGGAAACTTTATATTTCTTTTCTCAATCGGCAAGAGATATAATAGTTAGTTCCCGAGAAAATATATTTAAATAATGTGGTAGGTACATAATACTAAAATACCTATAAGAAATTCTCAGTCAAGCTTAGTCCCGAGAAATAAACAATACCTATCTTAATTAGTTCTAGTTAGGTTATATTCGTTCTATAAATTGACATTTGTACCTATTGTTTCTTGATTAATGATTGATTTCTTTATTGTTATAAGAATTTGTAATTTTTGCATGAATACTATGTTTATATTTTATTGTTAATGTCTAATTTTTGCATGCCTTTTGGTAAAATATGACTGAACTTTATTTTCACTTTGCACCATGTATTGTACCTACCCATATTTGCAAAATAAATTATCTTTATCTTTAGATCCACATAAAATAATCATTTTTACAAATTATAGGTATGAATAAGCACGTCTACATCAAGCTTTTTTAGAAAAGTATGTATTTATTTATTTATTGGATCGCGCCAACAGAGGCTACACAATTACATGCATATTAACGGAAAATACAAACGGAAAATATAAATGTGCGCTTCCAATTATAGGCGACCACATCATTCACGGGTAGGTACAAGAAGTTTGATAAGGAAGAAATCATTAAAATCATTATTATCCATGTTTATTTAACCAGATTTTTAAATAAATTTATACATAATTTTATTATAATAAAATAGTAACGAAGTCAGAACTGTACATTCAATATTTTTGATAACATAATTGCTACGAGGTATGGGAACGAGTCTGATGCCGAAAATACAGTTTTTAGAATGTTCGTCCGTGTGTCTGTATGTCTGGATGTAGGCGCAAAAACGGCTAAACGAATTTGGATGAAATTTAGCACGCGGACGAAGCCACGGGCAAAAGCTAGTAAATTGTTGAAATGGAGTGACCTTGTTTTAATGTACCACGTAGCTCTGCACACTATTGAATAATATTTTTACAATATACCTCTTCTTTAAATCCAAGTTCCATGTTCTATAATAATTTACACAAGTAGTTAGATAAATAAAAGCAGTTAAATAATATACTAGTTACTATGCTAGTCCGACAATAAACGCGATTCGATTAACTGTATACGCATACCTACTATCAATATATTTTTTGGCCCCCATTCTGCCAATACGCTCCAATAAGTAATGATTACTTACTGTCAATATAACGAGGGAAACGTTTCTTATAAATTACTTGAACTGTGAAGGTCTTCGCTATTTACTATACTTAATAAGGCTACGGCTACATTGTCGCGATAACGCGAACTACACTTCGCGCGCGCTCTCTCGCACACCGCACGACGTCTCGCTGTACAACAAAGAGCGCGCGAACATTAGCGTAGCCTGATTGCGCGCGCTTTATTGGAACTGGTAATGCATTCCACAAACGAGCGGCCTGGACAGTAAAGGATTTGTCAAGAAAAGTTGTGGAATGCATAGGCATTTTAAGCTTCAAGTTATCTGATGACCTTAAGGATTTCGTGTGGGAGTCGCAAAGGAACTGGAAGCGTTTCTTGAGATAGAGAGGGGTGAAAGGGGAAAAGAGCACATTATACAAAAGGGAAAGAATATGAGCATTCCGGCGGAGGCGAATTGGTAACCACTTGAGCTTCACGCGAAATTCGGAAACATGGTCATATTTGCGCAAACCGTATATGAACCTTATACAAAAATTTTGAAGCCGCTCAAGTTTATCGAGTTGGTCTTGAGTAAGGTCTAAATAGCTGGCATCAGCATAATCAAGGATGGGTAGAAGAAGCGATTGTGCAAGCGCAATCTTGGTGGCAGTCGGCAGAAAATTACGCAGTCTCTTCAAAGAAGCAGCGGAAGCAAAAAGCCACCAATATACCTCTTCTTTAAATCCAAGTTCCATGTTCTATAATAATTTACACAAGTAGTTAGATAAATAAAAGCAGTTAAATAATATACTAGTTACTATGCTAGTCCGACAATAAACGCGATTCGATTAACTGTATACGCATACCTACTATCAATATATTTTTTGGCCCCCATTCTGCCAATACGCTCCAATAAGTAATGATTACTTACTGTCAATATAACGAGGGAAACGTTTCTTATAAATTACTTGAACTGTGAAGGTCTTCGCTATTTACTATACTTAATAAGGCTACGGCTACATTGTCGCGATAACGCGAACTACACTTCGCGCGCGCTCTCTCGCACACCGCACGACGTCTCGCTGTACAACAAAGAGCGCGCGAACATTAGCGTAGCCGTTACATTACTAATATTATAAACGCGAAAGTAATTCCGTCTGTTACCCTGTCTGTTGTCCTGTATGTTACCTTTTCTCCCGCCTTAAGGCGACGATAACCGACTTTGAATGATTTTAAACTGAAGATCACGTCTAAACGAGTAGTGTTAATCTGCCCAATCAATCTGCCTAGCCTTTTCACAACTATTTTGGGGTCGGCCTCCAGTTTAACCGGATGCAGCTGAATACTAGTAGTTTACATGGAGCGACTGCCTATCTGACCTCCACAACCCAGTAACTGGGTAACACGATACCTCTTGGTAAGACTGGTTGTCAGACTTTCGGGCTTTTGACAACCCGTAACGACTGTCAAAGATCCACGAATGACAGCCGGGACCTACTGCTTAACGTGCTTTCCGAGGCACGGAGGAGTCTCGGTATGTAAAGATGGTCACCCATCAACGGACCAACCCCGGCAAGCTAACTTAACTTCATGGTGTGACCCGTGCGGCTGCTATCAATTAGCCACGACCATTCCTTATTACGAGATATTTTAAATAAGACCATTTTCTTACTAACTTAAATGTGAATATTTTAGATTATGTTTATATTACATAGTGTAATTAATTTGTAAAGTTAAGTCTAACGAGGATAAACAATTGAAAATCACGCAAAAACTGTTAAGCGTATTTTTTATGAAACCTTCACCACTTTAAAAATAATTTAATTATTTATATTTTAGTATACGTGTTTTAATATAATACCTTTTGTTACATCTACACTAATAACTATTATCAAGCTGAAGAGTTTGTTTGTTTGTTTGGTTGAACGCGCTAATCTCAGGAACTTCTCATTTGAATTAAAAAATATTTTAATGTTGGATAGCACATTTATTGAGGAAGATTATAGGCTATAAAACATCACGCTACAAGCAATAGGAGCGGAGCATCAATGAAAAATGTTTCAAAAACGGGGATTTTTTTTTTTTGAGAGCTTCCGTTGCGTGCGCTGCGTAAACGGTTAAAGTTACGCAAATATCATGTATGACGGAATTGTTCCTCTTAAAAAGTTCCAAAAAAGTTTGTGATAACATATGTATATCTTGTAAGTTTGGCTCACTATATTTTTTTAATGGTAATCAAATTTGTTAATGTTATTTGGTAATTTGTTGTAATTTGTTGCATTATTTGCGAAGGTGTTTTCATAAACATGGTATTAATCCTTATCCAAATAAATTATTTCATAATCAAGGTTGATTAAGAACATGTAAATTACTTTTTAAATTATTCGAATCGGACCTTTCGTTTAGAAATTACGACGGGTATAAAAATGCAAAACACATTTTATTTTTACTGATTGTTTGAACGCACTTATCTGCGTCACTCTGAGTCGGATTTGAAAAAATCTTATTGCATTTTATAGCCCAATTCTTGAGGAAGGCTATAAGTTTGTAACATTACACTAGGACCCTTAGAAGCCGAGCAAAATAATAAGTAAGAAAGAGCGCTAAGCGAAAACGAAGTAACAGCGCGGGCAGGCGATGCGATGCGACAGGGTGGGACGCGGGGGAACAAAAAATTTCACGCGGACGAAGTCACGGGCAGAAGCTAGTTAGTATAATAAATTAATTATGCGTCTAATTTGGGACAGCACTCCTTGATGGGCGAGTCCTATTACTGGGTGGATGTATGGCGCGTTGAGTAAGCTCAGCACAGAACACACAAGCTATGCACTCAAGGCCGTTGGCCTATATCGGCGTCTTAACGGATTTGGATGATTTTCATGACATTCATCACTATGGCCTTTAAGTCGCGGCCACCAATCTTCTAGGAAACCGTAGCATTACCCAACAAAATGACGTATGAATAACCTGTGCAATTCTAAAACGTTCTTACTAACTTCATCGAGTGGCACTTACCATTTATACAAGGACAGGCGACAGCGATCGACCTAATTAAGATATCGACGGCGCGACATTGACATAGCATTATAGTTTAGTCGATTGGAGACAGAATCGATTTAGTCTGACTATAAATTGTTCGAAGTAACTACTTGATTCTACGACTTCTATGATGGGCTATTGGAGCGACTGACCTCCTCTGTAATGATATTGCTTGGGACTTCATGGATTTCCAATACAAGGTCTTAAGTTCAACGAGGGACATACTTTAAGGAAGTGAAAATTAACAACTCTTGCTATGGGACCTAGTATGCAATATGAAGAAAAAAACCGGCCAAGCCTACCGGCCTACTTAGCTGTGATAGTTTTCCTTTTAACTTCGTTGTATATACTACTACCGTGAATTTTTTCACATGTCCAAAACTAACCATTTAGCTGGCAGGGGTACACTTGACTCTACCAAAAATTTGCACTCTACGTGTACAGGGGTACCTACCCCAAAAAAAACTTTTTTTCATGATTTTATTTTACCACTTTGTCGGCGTGATTAATATGTATATCGATGCTTTCTAGTACCAAGAGTCTCTGAGCTAAGCTGCGGACGGATGGACAGACGGTTCATTGTTGACAACGGAACCCTAGAAAACAGCTGTTCCCTACAAAGTGGAATACCTACGTGTTCAAAATGGTACAACATTCCCTTAAACTAACAGCATGTCGCTTGTTTAATCTAACACCCTGTAGGTATATATTTTTTTAATATATTGGACCCTTGAACGCTGATGGAACCTAATATAAAAGTTTGATTACTGTCATCAACTCCTTACGTGTTTGTCAGATAGTCAATTTAATACTGGGGGTCTACTCCGAAACGTAAATCCGATGTATCGGCCGAATGTTCGGACGGTTTCTACTACACTTTTTTGTATTTCGTTCGGTCGGTTCGGATCCGACCAAACGTCAAAATGAAGTTTGATTGGATCCGAACCGACCGAACGAAATAGAATGAAGTGTAATAGATAACTTCTGAACATTCGGCCGATACTTTACTATACTTTAATTTACGCTTCGGAGTAGGCCCCCGTTTTTTTGGGCGGGAAATCATCAAATGACTACTCCCGCTCTAGGCGAAGCGGGAGGGCGTGTCAGACTTTTACTGACTAAAACACACCCGTGTTCCTTCAGTTGCTTGTGCCAGGGCCACGGCAACTCATTCGAACATCCCACGACAGGCCCTCTGGACTATCAAACATCCCGCGACAGGCCCTTGGACTATCGAACATCCCGCGACAGGCCCTTGGACTCTCGAACATCCCGCGACAGGCCCCTGGACTATCGGACATCCCGCGACAGGCCCCCTCGACTAACAAACATCCCGCGACAGGCCCCCTGGACTATCAGTACTCACTGTGGTTTAACATCGGAAATCGATTGACCTTGGTTGAAGTCTGACGCAATATTTTTTCTATCTTTTTTATCTAGTCATTTATTTTACGCGATCGTCTACGAAAGTCTACTGGCAAAATGTAACTGTACAATGTAATGCTGCAAAGCATCACAACGCAAAGATATGAAGCTAAGCAACGGCTTTATTGTCGCAATAACGCCAACTAAACTTCGCACCCTCTCTGTTGTACAGCGAGACGTCGTGCGGTGTGCGAGAGAGAGCGCGCGAAGAGTTCGCGTTATCGCGACAATGTAGCCG
Organism: Fissipunctia ypsillon; assembly: GCA_947568875.1. Classification (NCBI taxonomy): domain Eukaryota; kingdom Metazoa; phylum Arthropoda; class Insecta; order Lepidoptera; family Noctuidae; genus Fissipunctia; species Fissipunctia ypsillon. The sequence goes on from OX387667.1 coordinate 6,890,999, forward strand.
TAGCATCACAACGCCGCCGCGCTGCATCGCGAATGTCACAAAAACGACAGAGCTTATATGGCATAACGCATTTTTATGCGCAACGCTTTATTTTAACTGTGCCATAATGCTAGTGATCAATTCTACAAACTTAAACACACAAAACTTTAACAAGACAGCATAACGTATGTTTATGCGATTACTCTATCTTATAACCTCGCCACAACGCATTAATGTATTTAACCCAAACTAAACTCAACATAAAACATTGTTAAAACCTCTTTTACCCTATCGGATAATATCCGAAAAAGCTCTTTTTTAACCGTCGTAACGTGCTAACCGTATCCGTATCGGATACCGCTGTAATTAATGTCAAAATCCAGGCTTCCTACTGAAATTCATTCTTACTTTGTGCTAGTAAACTAGTAGAGGAATTTAGCTTGAAAATAGACTTAATAGCTGTTTACCAAAGTGTTTTAATGAAAATATAGACTCCAAGGGTTTTAGAAGTTGGTTAAAACATTTGTCTTTGTTAGTGGTATGAGTTTAGGTGTGGGTTTTAATGGCTTATTTATGTAATGATGTTTTTGGTATGGTATACAGGGTTATTTTAAATTGGCTAGCTAAACTACGCAGACGCGATGGGTATCGATATTTAAACATGTTAAACAATAAGAATATTAATTTGATGATTTTTTGTGGGGTCATCGACCCGCACTTATTGTAATCACTTGTAATATCAGTTTAGACTATGTGTTTTTTTTTTGTAACTTCACAGACGTGATGATATGTACCTAAACACGATAAAACATAAGAAAACAGTTTTTCTCAACTCATACTTCAAGTAATAACACTAACAGCGGTCGTTCCGAAACAGCTCCCAAAAAATATATCAAATGTTTTTATTTTTCATTTTATTGGGTTTAGATATCGATACATATCCCGTCTGCCGAGATAAAGCTAGCCAATTTAAATAACTCTGTATATATGTGTTTTGGTGTAAATTATTGTTATGTACCTATTACCTATGGTTTCGATTTTTATAAATTAACAGCTACTTTTAAATAAACGTGGTGACTGTGGCATTAACCCCCCCAAAATGATGTTGATGACCCCAAAAAAAACATCATCAAATTAATTTATTTTTTGTTTTATCATGTTTAGGTATCGATACATATCACGTCCGCGGAGTTTCGCTAGCTAATTTAATTTGACTCTATTTAGATGATTACATATTCGTTATTCTTATCCCACTGCTGTACTTAAGTCAACATTCTATGCTATTTTTCCCGCGAGTATTGGTCTGAAAAAAATGTTTTTTAAATACCTACTAATGAATCTTAAAACTAAAATGAGAAAAAAAAATCTATAGTTTTTACCTCTATGCGATTTTCTATCCTCTAGCGTGCCATGAAGCTGGTGCCAAGTACCTGGAAACAAGAAAAAATTGAAAGTGATGCATTGCTAACCTTACGATTTTTGCAAGTTGCAGCTCAGTGTCTGGGTGTATGTTGAATAAAGTATGATTCGCGACCGTAACAAATACGTGTTTACCGAATTACAATCATTAGAATTAGAAATACAACTCCTTAAGTAAGTATAATCCTCAAACGTCAAGATTTAATTAATAGAATTACTTGGTCTTAAAGAGTTGTATTGATGACTTTAATAACTATAATTTTTTAAATACATATTTGTTACGGTCGCGAATCATATTTTAATCAAGATACAACCTAATACTAACCTGCAAATTGCAAAAAACGTAAGAAAATATAAATTTCGCGGGCTATCCTGGCGCTTTCGCCTTAAAGTCAAAGTTTTTAAATGCCTAATATGTCTGCAATTTCACGAGCATTTAATCACATCGGCATGGCGACTGAAATACGTAAGTGTTTTACATATAATATTGTTTGTAGTAAGGTCGATTTTACCCCGTAATACATATTTACAAGTAGTTCTACTGCTGCAAATATATTATTTTCTGTCAACATATTTGTTGTTAGTGTTTCAATATTTTGAAATACTACAAGAAACGCTTTACTTAAAAAGTAATAGCTTTTGCCCACAGTTTTGCCTGTTTGTAGGTCGGCAATTATCCTACTGGAACTTAGTACAGGGATAAAAAATCCTACACTCTCGGACTCCTAGATCGAGCCACTCTGCACTTTTTGCATAGAAGTCTATAACTTTTTAAATGGCCTTAAATTCAAATTCGGAAACAAAATCGTTTTCGGTAACAAAATTGAATACATAGCTGTTAATATTAAGTTTCATTATTTGTATTCTTTATAATGTCATTGTTTCCAAATAAAATAAAATAAAACAATAATATGTCAAATTAGGTGTTTAAAACTTGGAGCCAATTAGCCTGCGCTTATGGCCCTTGTTCTTAACGGTCCTAAGTTTAGAATCTCGATTTAAAATTAACTGAATTTCGATTCTCGTATTTATAAACGTTCAAATTCAAGTCACAATACGACAACCATGTCAAAAACTTGACAAGAAGTTGGTAAACTATAGTTTGGTCGATACCGCTGTACTGTGCCTTAGGTATGTGCACGGCGAGATGCGTCCCACCCTCAGCGGTATTGGTTAAACTATAGATGTTTTTTTTTTTTGACAGATTGGGACTGAGGTTAGACTTTCATAATTTCCCTCTCCAGTCATCTAAGAACTTCTAATCGAATTTAATAACATACATACCTACCTAGGTACATCTTTCTGAAAACCGGACCCCAAGAATTTCTCCCAACAACTAAGATGACCCCATAATGCTTGAAAACAATAACTTAATGTTAAAAACAAATAGGCACGGTACGAGCCAGGGTACACAGCAAGGGTAAACAAGATAGGTCGTTCAGGTTGCGGCTAAGTACTATACAAACAGGGGCCCCACGCAAGCATGACAGCTTGTGCAAAGAAATGGGATTATTAATCTTTGTGTGTTACTGTTTTGTATTGATTTTAGGTAAAGGAGAAATGGAATAAAATAGAATATTCATTTATGTGCTCAGAATGTACTTATTTACAATAAGGTGGTTACAATAATATTAAAGAATCCTTGTACATTCTACAATTTGGCATGCAAACATTGATGCAGTTCATCATCAAACATACAAGCATTAATGCACAACTAAAATTTATCAGCTAGAAAATCCGATACGGAGTAGTAACATTTATTTAATGGAAGTACAGTTAGTTTCTTTTTGAAAGTTATTACTGATCCTTCTTTTATGGAATTAGGAATGTGGTTATTAGTGTTGAGATCGCAAAGTTATATCTCGTTGTCTGCTTTCCGATAAAGATAAAAATGGATGTCGATTAAATTTAACAAAAAGAGAAATTTCTAAAATGTAAGAGAGGATGTGAGGTTATTTATATAGTAGGTATTTGTATTGAAGTGTGTTTCAGAAATCATCATCATCTGCCTAGCCTTTTCCCAACTATGTTGGGGTCGACTTCCAGTCAAACCGGTTGCAGCTGAGTACCAGTATTTTACATGGAGCGACTGCCTATCTGATCTCCACAACCCAGTTACTAGGTAACACGATAGCCCTTGATAAGACTGGTTGTCAGACTTTCGGGCTTCTGACGACCCGTAACGACTGTCAAAGATTCACGAATGACAGCCGGGACCAATGACTTAACGTGCTTTCCGAGGCACGGAGGGGTCTTGATATGGGAAGATAGTCACCCATTCACGGACCAGCCGCGGCAAGCGTAGCTTAACCCGACCGATCGACCCGTGCGGCTGTTATTACTTAGCCACGAGCCCATCCCCCTCCCTGTGTTTCAGAAATGACTGGAGCAATATTCTGAATGCTTAGTGTGCTGATGTATTCGTAATCCATCATGCATTACTACACCTACTTCATAATTCCCTATAACTACCTCGTTAGTCTAGGGGTCGCAAGCGCTACAGCTAAGCATGAGGTCCTGGGTTCGATTCTCAGGTCAGGCAAAGTGATATCGGATTTTTCTATCAGGAATTTCGAAGTAGCAGCCCGGAGTCTGGATTTGTGTCCGGTAGATGGCAATAGGCTCGCCCCTTTTACGTGGGACTTAAACATAACTGGCGAAATGTCGGTATGCTATAGGTCTAACCCTTTGGGGATTACAGGCGTGATGTTATGTTATACTACCTATACTTATGAATTTCTTCTATGTCTCGATAAGTAAACAAAATCTCTTATGTTTATAGATTGACGAAATGCCTTGACCCATAGATATATTTATATTTCTATGCCTTGACCATTGTCACCTGTACAGTAGTACAGATACCAGAGCCTAGACCACCACCTTTTAAAGCAGTATTATTGTAATCTTACTTGAGTGTGGGAAATTAAAGGGATAAATTTATAAGTCCGTGATAAGGCCTGTCGTACTGTATGGATCGGAATGCTGGGCCGTGAAGAAGACGGATGAAAAAAGATCGCATGTAGCGGAGATGAGAATGTTGAGATGGATGTGTGGAGTGACGAAATTGGATAAAGTAAAAAATGAGTATATAAGGGGAAGTTTGAAAGTGGCGCCAGTGACAGAAAAGTTGAAAGGAAATCGTTTGGCTTGGTATGGACATGTGAAGAGGAGGGAGGAAACGCATGTGACTAAAAGAGTGATGAATATAAATGTTGATGGATGGAGAGGGAGAGGAAGGCCAAAGAAAAGATGGATGGATTGTGTGAGGAACGATATGAAAGAGAAGGGAGTGAATGATAGCGTGACTTTTGACAGGGGAAAATGGAAAGAGAAAACGTGTTGCGCCGACCCCAAGTAACATGGGACAAGGGCAGGAAGATGATGACTTGAGTGTGGGAAAGAGATGGAGCTAGATGTCCTGTATAGCTCCATCTCTTTCTCACCCTGAAGTAACATTAAAATAATACTGCTTTAAGAGGTGGTAGTTGGCCCCCTGTTCCGTTTCCACTAGCAACAATCATCATCAGCCTAGCCTTTTCCAACTATGTTGGATCGGTTTCCAGTCTAACCGGATGCAGCTGAATACCACTATTTTACATGGAGCGACTGCCAACATCGCTACCACCACTGCCACTGGGAACAATATTAACTTCAATAAATATCTCAAAAGCAGTTGTAGTGAAACATTGCTGCCGATTTTCTTGTCACAAATGCCTCTAAGCTAGACTAAAAATCATCAAAATAACCGTATTCCTGTCAAACGACGATTTCCCACTCTAAAATTGATTAAAGTGACACAACTTGACTATATTTCAGTTTGTCGCGATTGTCAAATTCAATAATTATTTGTGTCATTACAGCATTTTTTTTGCAGAATAGCTTTAAGATTCTCATAGTCATAAGTAAGGAATTTTAGTAATAGTTTAGTTATTTAAGTTCGATGTATGTACATACAAGAGAATCGGCACCATTGTCAAGAAAATTTATAACCTTTGGTTATATTAGATATACCACTGCGCCACTGGGATTGACATAATTTCTACCTAATTTAAATATACTAAATCTAGAACAAGGTAAATCATTGAGATTGTTTTATTAGCATTATTAGTAACATGAACGTTATAAGCGAGCTCTACTAATTTCAACACGTCACATAATCAAATCAACACGTTAAATTAACGTCACCGCGACCTAAATACCTACTCACCATTATTTTGTCATACAGAGAAAGACTCACAGGGGCTTGTGGCTAAGTAATAACAGCTGCACGGGTCGATCGATCAGGTTAAGCTACGCTTGCCGCGGTTGGTCCGTGGATGGGTGACCATCTTTACATACCGAGATTACTCCGTGCCTCAGAAAGCACGTTAAGCCGTTGGTCTCGGCTGTCATTTGTGAATTTTGACAATTGTTACGGGTCGTCAGAAGCCCGAAAGTCTGACAACCAGTCTTACCAAGGGGTATTGTATTATTTTATTTATTTATTTAATGCACAATGTACACAACCATAGTTACACGCTAGGCTTAAACTAGTGAGTCGGTACATGACCCTGTTAGGGCGCAGCAAGACAACTTAAAACTAATAATATTACATGTAGTGAGTATCACAGTATAAACTTTCACAATTAAGTATTATATTCAACTTATATTTAGCTTTATACATAAAATATTACAATTAACACACAGATATGCATTTGAAGTCTATTTTTATAATAATTATCTTCCATAAATTCTTGGATACTGTAATGCCTTTAACCTGGCTTTAAATACACATGTTGTTTCCGTGGACCGTATATTTTCAGGTAATTTATTGTATATCTGTATGCTTCAGTATTCTGGGCTATTTTTGTACATTTGTAGTCTAGGTGCTGGTAGAATTAATTTGTTTTTGCGACGCTCATTCTTGGTCAAAATTAAACAGTTTTAGGTTACTTTTAACAAAAGTGGCTATTTCTAATATATAAATGGAGGGCAGAGTTAACATTTTTTCTTTTATAAAGTGGGGTTTGCAGCTATCTCTAGGTTTTATTTGAAATAATATTCGCATACATTTCTTTTGTGCAATACAAAATCATTCGCGTCCACACTGTGTCCCCACATGATGATAGCGTAGCGCAGCCATGCGTAGGCGTATGCGCAGTATGCAGAGAGGACACAGCTAGTTTTAGTATTTGATTTTAGCGCACTAAGTCCATATGAAAATTGTGATAGTTTTATATTGGTTTTTTCGACATGCTTTTTCCAATTCAAATGAGAGTCTAATGTAATACGTAATAATTTGAATTCTTCAACTTCTTCAATTTGGATGGTGTCTGTTATATTTTTTAAGTAATTTTTTTGTTTTTGGTAGGGTTTAAATTATTTTATTTTAGTTTTTTTGTTGTTTACTTCAAGATTGTGATTTTGAAGCCAATATTTTATGAGGTTAAACGTTTCAGTAATCTGGGAGTTACTTATATTGTAGGTTGTTAGTAGGGCTTTTAAAGAGTACGGAGATGTCATCAGCGAACAACACACATAGATGGTCACATATTTTTGGTAGGTCATTAATGTAGATATGGAAAAGTATACATCCTATTTCACTACCTTGTGGAATGGACCAGTTTGTGGTTAATATATTCGAGCACACATTTTGCAACTGTCTTGTCATCTAGGTGTTCTATCTGTACACACTGTTTCCTATCACTAAGATACGATTTTAACCAATCAAGTGCCTCTACCCTAATGCCAACTCCATTCAATTTCGTTAACAGGATCGAGTGTGATACTCTGTCATAGGCTTTAGTCATGTCAAGCAAGAGACCTATTGCATAGTTTTTGTCTTTAATATATGTAAGTATTTCTTGCGTGTATTTATATACTGCTAGGGTCGTCGATCGGTTTGTCCGGAATCCAAATTGGTTGTTGTCGAGTATGTCGTATTTTTCTAAGAATTTACACATACGTTTGGTAACTACTTTTTCAAATATTTTTGAGAATGCTGAAAGGAGTGCTATTGGTCTGTATTGGCTAGGGTCACTGGAATTTCCACCTGCTTTAGATATTGGTTTAATTATCGCTATTTTTTGGTCGGGACGGGAATGTTTTTTTCCGCAAAAGGATTTACAAGGTATGTTAGCGGGGGTTGAGTTCTAGGATACATGCTTTTATTAAATAATGGTGGGGGTATCTCGTCGATGCCACCAACTGTGTTTGTTTGGAAGGTTCAGGATAATATCAAATATCTGTTTTTCTGTAACAGGTTCTAGGAGCATGGAATTAATAGCGGGCGTAATTACTGTATGGTCTTTGAGTGTTTGCGAGCTGTCGTTTTGGGTGTTTGGGGAGCTTACAGAAGCAAAGTATTGGTTGCAGCTGTTTGCAGTAGGGAAGGGGCAGCTTGTTATGTTGTTATTTATGTTTATCTTTACGTTTCCACAGTGAATCTTTTTAGGTTTCTGAGTCATGCGTTTTATTATATGCCACATAGTCTTTGTTTTATTTTTAGATTTTTCCATCTCTAGTGAATAATTTTGTTTTTTAGAAACTTTTACACATTTTTTAAGAATGTTAGAGAACATTTTGTAATGGTGTTTTAGTATTTTATTTTTAGATTGGTTTACTAAAGTTTTTAGAAGTATTTTATGTTTACACGATTTATTTATTCCTCTGGTTATATAATTCTTATTTTTGGTATTAGTTATTTTTGTACATTTTAATGGGATAGTGTATTTAAAATTTCTTTTAATTTGTCTTCGAATAGGTTGTAGTTGTCGTTTATTTTATTACTAGGTATTATAATGTTTTCCCAGTCTATGTCTCTTAATTTTAGTTTGAAATGTATGTAGTATTTTAGGTTATTTGTTGGTCGAATGTTTTTATAAATGGGTTTAATTCGTGTCCTAGAAAACAGGTCAAAGCTATAAGTTACGCATTTATGGTCAGATATTCCTTTATCCTCAACGGATTTTTATTATTTTATTGATTTTTATTTTTATTATTTGTAAAGATAAAGGTCTATAAGGCTTGATGACGTGGATGTTTCCCTAGTTGGTTTATTAACAATTTGATGTAAATTATATTCAAGCATAGTTGCCATGAGTTTTTATAGTGTTTGGAGCTCGGGACTGCGTTAGTATTAAAGTCGCCTCCTATTATTATATGTTTCTTGCAGTGGTGTTATTTTAGTTTTGTGAGTAACAGTTCAAGAAATATAAAAAATTGGTCTATTTTTTGGTCCGTTCTGTATAAAGTAATGAGAAGTATATTAGGTTTTATTTCTACCGCACAACATTCGATGACATATTCGCTAAGGTCTGACCTCTCAGTATACGTAGTTCCGGTTAGCAGCAGGATGGCCACGCCGCCGCCGCGGTGCTGTCGGCGACAGTATGCTGCAGCGATCTCATAGCCGTCGATTTGCACGTAGGGGTGTTGTTTATCGGTGATCCAAGTTCTGATAAGCATATAGCTTGGTATTGTTGTTCTTGAAGTAGGTTTTCTAGTTTATTATTACCCAGTAACTGGGTTGTGGAGGTCAGATAGGCAGTCGCTCCATGTAAAATACTGGTATTCAGCTGCATCCCGTTTGACTGGAAGCCGACCCCAACATAGTTGGAAAAAGGCAGGCAAATAATGACAGAGAAGACACGAAAACTAAGTTACATCATCATCAGCCTATAGCAGTCCACTGCTGGACATAGGCCTCTCCAATCACACGCCATTTAACTCGATCCTCGGCTACTATTATTCAGCTCCAAACTCCTCCTGGCTTGGAGATCATGCTTAGTCATCTGCTAGGCATAGGGATTCTTTCCTTAGGAATATGCTTGCTTTTTGTGTGTAGCCCATTACAGGTTTATATTTGAAGCTACATAAGCAACTCCTTTAGAAAGCACTGTAAGAGCTAAATTTGCTGTAACCACCACGAATGGCAAACGATTTTATAACAAACTAGTTGACCTGATAGACGTTGTCCCCATACAATAACAGTTTTTTTTTTCATAAAACCTAATTCGGACTATCGCGAACATTTTAAAACAATAAATAGCCAAATTGGTCCAACCGTTCTCAAGTGATGCGCTTCCCAACGAACAGCATTTAATTTTAATTTATATTCATAATAGATTGTCGTACTTATGTAGTATTATAATATAATATTGGCGTACAAACTTAACCAGTAAATATATGAAAATATAACGAACTCCTTTATCTATACATCTTCATTCCTTTGAACATCAAACTCAAAACACTTTATCCGCCGTTTTCCGTCCTGGCACGTACTGCCAAGAATATCTAACGCTAAATAAAGTCTGTCTACTCTTGCCTAGGCTAGGAGACAATTCAGCAAACTGAGAAACAAATGAAACGTACCTACATAGGCCGCGAACCCCGCTCAAGAGCGCTCTCCAAGTCAAGATAAGGATGGGGAGAGTGTCGATAGTTTTAATATCGATAAAAAATTCAAATAAAAATATGTGTGATTACTAATTAAATGTCATAAATAAATTATTGGCAAGAAAGTTAGTAGTGTTCGTCTTTTTGAAGTGAAAACTTATTTAGGCCCGTTAAGCGATTTTTGGTAGGGGGATTTCTTACGGATTGGCATCACCGACATGCGACATGGTATGCATAGTTTTACGTTTAAGTTTTCACTTCTGTCGGTAGTCCCCAAGACTGCTTATTTTTTTTTATTCTTACGGGAATATCACAATCATAATACTCATGCCAAAAAATATTGCCGCGCTTGACTAGGTGGAACGCAAAGCTAAGAGGCTCATTGGCGACGTAAAACTGGTGGATGTCTGCTTGTCGGTCTTCTACAGATTGTACTTCGGTGAGTGTGCTCAAGAACTCCATGACCTCATTCCGCCTGCCCCCTTCAACCATTGGACATCTAGACGCACTGCAGGTTACCATCCCTACCTAGTTGCTATTCCACCAATTCGCACTAAGCGTTTCCAAATGTCTTTTGTGATGCGCACAGCAAAGGAGTGGAACTCTCTGCCTGCGTCTGTGTTTCCGAACGCATACAACCCCGATCTCTTCAAAGTGAGAGTGAACAGGCTTCGTCTGGGTAAGCTCGCTGCATCGTCGACTTTGTCTCTGTCACCTCTGACCTAGACTAGAGTCAAGAGCAAACCTATCTTATATAAAAAAAAATATCTTAAATACTTTGAAGAATGTTGTGATAGTTATGTCCTAAGTTTGTTATAATGCGATAAGGGCCGTTTTGGTTTTAATAACAATAAAACGATCATAATATTTTGATCATATAATTGATAAGAATAAAACATACATCTTAATTAAGTTACGTGTAAAACAATAGTATTATCTGAGCGTTTTCTATTACTTCTCAGATATAATCTTATCTTACCTTATTCGACGATAACTAGAAATTTAAGTACTTAATTATAATATCTTCTTTATTCTTTTTTTAAAGACACAAAATTATTGTTAATAAGATTAATTTATTTTTAAAACTACTTTAGATTTATATAAAACAAACCATATTTTTTTGTAAGAGAGTCAATTCCTACCGTTCACCAAACGTTCAATTTGTGACCTTATGAAAAGCTTACGCATAAGGGGTGCTATAAGCATGTCCGGCTCAGCATGATCGGCACAGCTGGGCGGCAGTATCGAACAAACAATGTGTCACAAGAAGGTGTGCAAAAATTACGGGTGTTGTACTAACCATCAAACTGAACAACTTTCTCCATGGAACCAACATCGTAATCGTGAAAAAAAAAATCATTCATCCCATACAAAACTTCAATACCTACCCGACCCAAATGTATCAGACGATTGATACTTTTCCCGATTACGATGGTGATCCCATGGAGAAAGTTGTTCAGTTTGATGGTTTTTACCACACCCTTAATTTCCGCCACTCCTTTCTGAGACACATTGTGTAGATAGTAGTTCATGAAAAAGGCGCTCGGCTTTGCTCGAATTATGCTGATCCGACCCGAACATGATTAAGCGAGGGTAGATGCCGAACGAAGTTTTCCGATCGGCAAGAGCCCAATGAAAGCAGAATGTGTGTAGTAATGGTATCGGGTCGCTTAGTTGTTTAACAAACACTGCCGAATTCCTACACATATGTTTGAGTCGTCGTCGTTTGTGTGTTTGAGTTGTTATGTTTGTAACACCCGTAATAGCTCCTTTTGATCCCGAAACTACTCCAGCCAACACGAAACAAACACAATAATAAAGATTAATATTATATAATTAATAATAAATTATAAGATCGATGTTACCATTCCACATGACGAGAACCTCGTGAAAGCTGAGCAAGAGAAACAAATAAAATATCTCGACTTAGCACACGAGGTTGTTGACATGTGGAATGTGACCTCGGCTGTCATTGTGCCGATTGTCGTAATGACCAATGGCCTGATGGCCGAAAGCCTCGATCAACATCTGTTGAGTCTGTCGTTAGGCAAGTTGGATCAAGAGCCTGATTCAGAAGGCAGTACTCCTCGATACGGCTCGTATTGTGAGGAGGTTCCTGTCTCTGCAGCCCTAACCACCGGTAGCTTGGACCCTGCTCCCGATACCGGCGGACCTCTATTTTTTTATATTTTTAAATGTTTTTTTTTGTATATATTTTTATTAGAAATATTTAAAAATGTAAATAGATAAGAAAGAAAGTAAATAAACGAATAATAATTATAAGTATAAACAAAAAAGGGAAAAGGACGACAAAACAAGAAAAGAGGAGAGGGAGGAGAGGATAGGTCGGCAAAAGGAGTATGTACGGATCGTAGCAAGTGGCGTTCTGTAATTTTTGCCTACCCCCATGGGAAGAAGGCGTGAGTTTATGTATGTGTTATGTATGTATGTAAGTACTTGATTTCACCAGTTACTATGCAAAAACTTACGTTAATAATGTAAATAGAAGGCAATAAATAATAGTAGTGTTTCCAGGGACTCAGTGGTCATGTAAAAGGAAACCTTGTTTTTCCTCAATTTCTTTGTAAATGAAGATTGTTTCATAGGAACTGTTTAGAAACTTCTTAAAACCTTATCTATCGGTCACAATAACATCAACAACTTATTCTAAGTAATAAATAGGTAATCCATTCGTGGAAAACAATTTCTAGATGTTTTTGTGGATAAGAAAACTGAGTACTCTGAGAACTGCCTCGTTGGTCTAGTGATAGCAAGCGCTACTGCTGAGCATGAGGTCCTGGGTTTGATTCCCAGGTCGGGCAAATTATTATCATATTGGGCTGAATTATTATATTATTATTTATAGAAAAGCTTACAACCTCTTCCTATTACAAGGAATATCTCGTAATTCACCGTATTGTAAGGAAGTGGGCATCGATAGCGAAATTAGCTGTAGTGACGAGGACTTAGGGTCCCGTAGACCATTTGTCTTATGTATCCATATTTTACTCGCATCTAACGAGTGATTTTAATTGATACTTAATGACGTGGTTGTAATGTAATTAATTCTAATAATAAATAAAAGACTAGACTGGCTTTTTTATATTTTTTTATTTTATTTATTTGACTGCCTCGTTGGTCTAGTGGTCGCAAGCACTACTGCTGAGCATGAGGTTCTGGGTTCGATTCCCAGGTCGGGCAAAGTGTTATTGAGTTGGTCCATCTGCAATTTTCAGTAGAAGTCCGGAGTCTGGATTTGTGCCCGGTAGATGGCAATAGGCTCGCTGCCTAATACATGGGACTTAAACATAACTTGCGACATATGGGTGTACTATAGGTACACCTCTGCCTTACCCTTCGGGGAAACAAGGCGTGATGTTATGTTTATTTATTTATTCAAAATATGTATTAACAATAGCACACATAAAGTCTGCCAAACTGCATAACAGTTTGTCGGCAGTGGTTCTCGTCTAGCAATGGATTACAAATTTTGAAAATTACTGCCTGAAAAGGATAAAACATAAGTTATCATCACGCCCATATTCTCCAATGGGTTAGGAAGAGGAGTATCACACCCACATTCCGCCAGTAATGATTAAGTTACATGTGCCGTCAGTGGAGACTGGTCATCTCTTAGCTGCCAGGGGTTATTTTTAATCTTATATTTTAAATTGTTTTAATTATCTATATTTTACATTGTTCTCACATATAGAAGCAACAAGAACAATAACAATGTACCTACCCAGGATTTTGTAACAATTTTGATTTAAAAGAGTGTCCATGGAGTTTCTTGCCCATTCTTCTCCATAGAGATCTACGTTTTGGAATGGGCGACTAGCTTCAATTTTCTGACTAACTGACTGACTCTTTAACAATTCAAAAGTGCCTGTAATTGGTTTAATTGAAATAAATGCTTTGAGTTTGAGTTTGAGTTTGTGATAGGGGCCTATTAAAAAAATCCAGTAAATATAACAAAATATTTTAGCAAAATTATCGACACAACCACATCCCAACCATAAACACAAGCACAAATATACGAACACAGATGCACACATACACAACGTGCACAGACGCGCTCGCCTCCCTAATCTTGTTGTTGAAGATATATCTAGCACGCGGCGTTGCTTGTGATTCTATGTAGACGTACTTTGTTTATCTTTACACCGATTTATAGTTATAGTCTGGGTAGAATTACAAGACAAGTGTTCTAGAATAATGCTCAAACATGAATCTTGATTTGAAATTACATTTTCAGTTTCGTATGAAATTTAAAAGTTTTGATTTGAGATTTCTAAAAACCGGCGAAGTGCCTGTCGGACCACGTACAATGAAGGGTTCCGTAGTTGGGATGACTTTATCCCAAGAACAAACTTAACATTGTAGTTGAAAAACATGTTCTCTCATACATTCGAACTGCAAATGTAAGTTGGCTGGTTGGTTCGTTTTAAGTACTACTGCCGTAATTTTTTTCACATATCCAAAAACTACCATTTAGCTGGCAGGGAGGGGGAACCTTGACTCTGACAAAAATTAGCACTTTAAAGCTTAATATTTCGCAAACGGATTCCTGAATCGAAAAATGGTTTTCACACACCCGCAATATTTTTGAACGGCCTATCTAACGTCATCCTACATCATGGGATAGACGAGAAAAAAAAGTCATCCCCACTTTACATGTAGGGGAGGAACCGTAAAAAAAGATTTTATTTTAACACTTTGTCAGCGTGATTAATATGTCTACCCGTGCCAAATTACAGCTTTCTGGTACCAAGAGTTTCTGAGCTAAGCCGCGGACAGACAGACAGTTTAAATAGCCACTATCTACTATGTAAAAGAAAACAAAAATCTGCCAACAAATATACCGAATTTTGTGAAATAACTACCTGACTAATCAATATTAGTTATAAATAATAATTATATAAATGATCGTAGTGTTTTTCCAGTGTAAAATATTTGACTCTGACTTTGAAAATTTTAGAGGAGGCCTATGCAAAGAGGCACGCTAGGAACTACGGGACATTTTAAGGCTCCTTCAAACAGGCGCGATTCGCGTCGCGTGTCGCGCCTTTTTGCAGGAGCCTTTATAGTGAAACTGAACCACACAGTATCTATATTAAACCCGGTAGTCCAGAATAAAAGGGTGTATTATTTGTTATGGTGGTAAAATCGTCGAGTTGCAATCTCAGTGAGGGGGTAATTAGAGATTTATGTCCAGGAGTGTCAACTATAGCTCAATAACAATGCAGCAGCAGCATAATCACTGCTGGGACACGGGCCTCCTCTCTGTGAGAGGGAATGGGCCGTAATCCACCACGCGTGCCCAGTGCGGGTTGGTAAATGTTACATGTCTTCGAATTTTTGGTTCTAGAATATGCTGTTTCCTCACGATGTTTTCCTTCACCGTTTTGAGAGCAGTGGTGATGAAATAATTTACAGAAAGTAAAGCGCCTGTCTGGGTTCGTACCTAGGATCTACGACTCGTAAGTCGCGACTGTTACCACTGGGCCACCGCTGCTCTCCTGACGATGATGCAGGTTCAATTTTCCATTATTTCAATGATACGAATCGGACGTGTAAGTTTTATCCGCCCACATGTCAGTAACTCGTGATATTTCGTCAGTATCATAAATTCATTGTGGTTATTTAATTATGCACGGTGTTGTATTTAACTTTACTGATGAATACTTTATTGAAGAGTCTTTATTCTGTGAAATTAAAATTAATGCATGCAGTAATTCCATTGTGAAAATTATCCAAAATTCGAGAATTTTTTTCCTTGGTGGGGCTTGTGGCTAAGTAACAACAGCCGCACGGGTCAATCGATCAGGTTAAGCTACACTTGCCATGGTTGGTCCGTGGATGGATGACCATCTTTACATACCAAGACCCCTCCGTGCCTCGGAAAGCGCGTTAAGCCGTTGGTCCCGGCTGTCATTCGTGAATCTTTGACAGTCGTTACAGGTTGTTAGAATCTCAAAAAGTCTGCCAACCAGTCTCACCAAGGAGTATCGTATTACCCAGTAACTGGGTTGTGGAGGTCAGATAGGCAGTCGCTCTATGTAAAATACTAGTATTCAGCTGCATCCGGTTAAACTGGAAGCCGACCCCAACATAATTGGGCCCAACATATTGGCTAGGCAGATGACGATGATGGTTATTGTAATTTTTTTTATTTGAGATGGGTTTGCTCTTGACTCTAGTCTAGGTCAGAGGTGACAGAGACGAAGTCGACGATGAAGCGAGCTTACCCAGAAGAAGCTTGTTCACTCTCACTTTGAGTAGATCGGGGTTGTATGCGTTCGGAAACACAGACGCAGGTAGAGAGTTCCCAGCCAGGGTCGCGGGATGTTCGAAAGAGTTACCGTGGCCCCGGCACAGGCAACTGAAGGAACACGGGTGGGTTTTGGCAGTAAAAGTCTGATACGCCCTCCCGCTCCGTCCAGAGCGGGAGAAGTCATTTAATGATTACCCATCCAAAATAAGAAAAGGTAGAGAGTTCCACTCCTTTTTATCACTTACAAAAATCTAACACAATATTAACTCATGATGTTTCTTTCTTTTGACACTACTCTGTACTTAAAATGGCCACTCGGAACAACAAGCTTCGAAAAATTATCCATTCAAGGTTTCAAAACTACTAAATTAGTAGAAAAAATTCTTAGAATAAGCCTCGTATTTCTTCATGGTTGTAAATACGAAGTTACTAAGTATATAGTACAGTTTCGACTTTATTGATATACGTCACCGATACATCATTGTCTCACAAACTATGTTTTCAGAATAAATAGGCCTTGTTGCCATAGTGGCCAAGTTGTGGATTTTGTGGGTAGAAACATATCGGTATGTTCTTCGTGTCAAAATTTATTAGGCATTGAGTGAAATTGAGGATAAGACAATACGAATTGAAGTAGGTTATTGAATTGGAATTTTCCCAGGCCGGGCAAAGTTACTGGGCATTTTTTTTCCATCTGGAATTCCTCTGTAGCAGCCCCGAATCTGGATTTGTGCCCGATTGATGGCAATAGGCTCTCCCTCTATTACACGGGACTTAAACGTAACTGGCGAAATGTAGGTGTACTATAGGTACACCTATGTCCATCCCTTCAGGGAAACAAGGCGTGATGTTAAGTTATGTTATTAATAAATAAGAATAATAAATTTATTTATTTTTCAAATAAGTTACAGACAAAAGTACATAAGTAATGTAGTTACTATGGTTACATTAGGTCAAAGATGGATTACAGCTGGTTGGCATAACAGTAAACACAGGTATTAATATAGTTACACCATAACCACAAGGTCTGTACATGAATTGGTGAGCCCTGCCTCTTAAACTAGGATGACCTGTATCTTAAGAGACAGTGATCAGCTAGAGGTATCTATAAAATAAAACAAAACTTGTGAAGTGTGTCAGTCCTCATGTATGTATGTGTATATATAATATCTTGATCAAGTATGTATCTTGCTTATAAAAGTATGTATTATTGAACTAGAAATGACTAGAATGTTGGTACTCATTCTATCTCACAAGCACTAAAGTATAAATGAATTAATAACTAATACACTCTTATTCCAAAGAGATCTTCATTTTGATCTCATATAAAAGAATCCGGCGAACTGAGAACCTCCTCCTTTTTTTGAAGTCGGTTAAAAATAGCTCATCATTATCATCATCGTTTCTGCAGTTCACGAAAGACATCCACTGCTAGAGACAGGCCTCCTCTAAAATAGCTCATATCATACACAAAATTTTAAAGACAGCAAAACGGAAAAAAAAAATTTAGTACTAATAAAAATTTTAAATTCAAAATTTGTCAGTAGCGTTGCTGAATGGCCAGGGTGACTGCCTATTACTCTGGCATGAGCTACACGTTTTAGGGTTCCGTAGTCAACAAGGAACCCTTATAGTTTCGCCATTTCCGTCCGCAGCTTAGCTCAGAGACTCTTAGTACTAGAAAGCTAGAATTTGGCATTGATATACATATTAATCACAACGACAAATTGGTAAAATAAAATCATGAAAGAAAAATTTCTTTAGGGTACCTACCCCCTGTACACGTAAAGTAGGGATGTTTTTTATTCTCGTCTACCCTATAGTGTGGGGTGTTGTTGGAAAGGTCTTTCAAAAATATTGCGGGTTTATCTAAACAATTTTTCGAATAAGGGATCCGTTTCTGAAATATTAAGCTTTATAGTGCTAATTTTTGTTAGAGTCAAGTGTCCCCCCCTGCCAGCTAAACGATTAGTTTTGGAAATCTGAAAAAACTCACGATAGTAGTATATACAACGAAATTAAAAGGAAAACTATCACAGCTAAGTAGGTTTTACAAGTTTACGAGTAATAGTCGACCAACTGACATTTGCAATTGGAATGTATGAGAGAACAGGATTTTCAACTACAATGTTAAGTTTGTTCTTGGGATGAACTCATCCCACCTACGGAACCCGTCATTGTGCGTGGTCCAACACGCACATGGCCGGTTTTAAACTAGGATAGGTACGTGTATACTAAAAACAAATCGTCTTCAGTCCGCATTCCTTACAATTTGGACGCGAACCAAACTACGCATAAGCATTATTAGAAGTAACTTTCTAATATGGTTAACCAGTATTCCCAATACGAAACAACCAAATCAACGTCAATTGACGTCAGCAGCTGACGTCAATTTTCGCGTCAACGTAACATAAAGTCGATCAGTAATTCAGCAATGAACGTGGAATTACGTCATGTCTATTTCCTTTTGGGAAATAGAGGAAGTTTTCATCTAGAGTTAGGTCCGTGTTGGCGATAAATTCTCCTGGAATAAAGTGAATTTTAGGCCCTGACATAAAGGGTTTTTACAGCCAAAACATTGGGAGAATATACCTCCATTTTTTACCAGCATATTTCTTTATTGTCTGTAAACCTGAGGTATATAATACAGTCTTAAAGCTACCTAACTACCATTCAATGTAACTGTTCAATGTTACATTTACAATGTTATTTTCAGTTTTTTATGTATCATCGTGGATATTCCGTGAATGACCGAGATGGTAATTAGTTGCCACAGGCTTACATCTAACAAGGAGAATATAAACGTGTATACCACTTGTATCATCAATTCATCGTCAAATTCATCAATCATTTATTATCATCATCTGCCTAGCCTTTTCCCAACTATATTGGGGTCGGCTTCCAGTCTAACCGGATGCAGCTGAATACCAGTATTTTACATGGAGCGACTGCCTATCTGACCTCCTCAATCCAGTTACTGGGTAACACGATACCCCTTGGTAAGACTGGTTGTCAGACTTTCGGGCTTCTGACGACCCGTAACGACTGTCAAAGATCCACGAATGACAGCCGGGACCAACGGCTTAACGTGCTTTCCGAGGCACGGAGGAGTCTCGGTATGTAAAGATGGTCACCCATCCACGGACCAACCCCGGCAAGCGTAGCTTAACCTGATGGATCGACCCATGCGGCTGTTATTACTTAGCCACGAGCTCCTATCATTTATTATCATTAAATAAAAAAAATAACTTGACCGGCAGGGCAATTGCGTAACGCGTTATGAATCGGAATCGGTTTCATTTTAACAGTTCAACAACATTCATTGCGTTATTTACGTTGTTGAGCAGACAAATTTTTCGAACTTGAATGTATGGAGCAATGGATTAGCAATTTGCTTCAAAATTATCCAGATTCCGATTAATAGTGTGTTACGCAATTAGGGTGCAGGTCTTGAACAGCCGACTCGCCGCTCTGTAAGCAAAAGCGTTACCGCTACGCCACGAACCCACACTACAAGCGGTATACACGTTTCTTGCATGTAAGTTACGCGTGCAACTTTAAATTGATATTTCTCGATAGCAAAAGAGAGTTGCGTTTTGCCACTTTACAAAAGTATTGAGGGGACCCTCTCCAACAATATATAAAAAAATGATGTGAATCTATGATTCACATGTCTTTTCCTTTGTAAGAGAAACATTAGAAAGACGATCACGCGGTTTCGACTGATTATTGGGAGGCCTATTTTTACCCGACTACAGCGAAGCCAAAAGTAAAGGCTATGTGTTTAGCAGTCATTACCTCAGCTAAAATTCACTCTTTATCTCCCTCGCACGATACTGCTCGCGGACTGAGTGAGAGCGGGACTGAGTGTGGTGCTGGGCGGCAGGGAGCGCCGGTAGTTTAGGTAATTGTTTTTTTCGGTGAAAATAATAGTACTTTAAAAAAAATAAAAAACATGAGACCTGCTTTATAGTTAGTTCAGTCAGTATGCAAAGTTTCATGATCTAATTTGAAGTATTTTTTGAATACTAGCGGTTTATTGTTCGATTTGGAGGTAACTTTGGATTTTTTTTTAAAGCTGCAGTATTTTCGACTTATCAGAGCATTGTGCTAAGCCATTTGAGGTAATATAGGCCCTTAAGGTGAAAGCGCCAGGGTAGCCCGCGAAATTGAATTTTTCTTAAGTTTTTTGCAAATTGCAGATCAGTATTATGTTGTATGTTCATTAAAATATGATTCGCGACCGTAACAAATATGAGTTTACAGAATTATAAGCATTAATGTCATCAATACAACTCTCTAAGACCAAGTAAGTCTATTGAATGACTATTTCATGAAATCTTAACATTTCAGGATTATACTAACTTAAGGAATTGTATTACTAATTCTAATATTATAATTCTGTAAATACATATTATAGACACTGAGCTACAAATCGCAAAAATCGTAAGAAAATTTTAATTTTGCGAGCTACCTTAGCGCTTCACCCTTAAGTATGTTTGTATTTACGATGTTCCACCGTATCGCCTAAACTACTCATCCGATTTTGATGAATGAGTTGTCAATCGATTCGTTATTATGATCCGAGTAACAAAGGCATTACATACTACTACAACATACAAATAGGCGTACATTTTATTCGAAAAAAATCAATATCTATGACCAGTGGTAGCCCAGTGGTAACGGCCGGGCGGCCCTGACTTACAAGTTGTAGGTCATATTATCACGGCTGCTATTTAAATAGGGTGGGCAGATTACCTTTTAAATAATTTCTTACCAAGAAATCGAGCCAAGAAAAATAAAGATATGCTTCTGGAGCAGTGGTGGCTAAGTGGTAACGGCCGCGACTTACGAGTTGTAAGTCGTAGGTTCGAACCAAAGCAGGCACTTTACTTTGTGTAAATAATTTTATCACCACTGCTCTCAACACGATGAAGGAAAATATCGTGAGGAAACCGGCGTGTCCTAGAACCAAACAAAAAATTTGAAGAAATGTGACATCTACTATCCCGCACTGGGCCCGCGTGGTGGGTTACAGCCCGCAGCAGTGGGAACATTATTGGTTGATAAATGATAAATGATTTGATTTCTGTAAGTAGGTTTATAGAAACACTTTTACATGTCAAACATTTATTTTTTTTAAACTAGATGAGGCCGGCGTTTCCTATCTGACTACTCTGAGAAGAAAGGCCGAAACAAAGTCAGAGGTCACAGTCTCTTTTAAAGTCCAGACATAATCTTGGTCAGATCATGTGAAGACCATGTAGGTTGGTGTCTGAAATGGTCTTTTGAGGAAAGAACCACACAGATTGAGTGGGCCTGTCCAGTCAGTGCAAGCATCTGTCAGTAATCATACAGCTCAACATAAAAGTAAAGGAGCTCAACGATTCGACGAACAATACCAAAGAAAAGACATTTGGGTAGAGTTGATTATGCTAAAATCAATATGATGGATATACACAAAAAAGTAGGGTCTCTGATTTTTTTATTGCTATCCTATAAAGTGTTATGTCAAATGAAAGGTCTTAATAAAGAGTAGATGACTTAGTAATGACGTATGACTCCGGAAAACCGAAAAAATCGATATCGATGTTTTGTTTATAGCTTTTTAATTAGCATTTTTGTCGTAGGTGGGTCTAAGTTTTTAAATTTCATTTTTAGTAGTGTACGTTTAGGAGCTCGTGGCTAAGTAATAACAGCCGCACGGGTCGATCCATCAGGTTAAGCTATGCTTGCCGGGGTGGGTCCGTGGATGGGTGACCATCTTTACATACCGAGACTCCTCCGTGCCTCGGAAAGCACGTTAAGCCGTTGGTCCCGGCTGTCATTCGTAGATCTTTGACAGTCGTTACGGGTCGTCAGAAGCCCGAAAGTCTGACAACCAGTCTTACCAAGGGGTATCGTATTACCCAGTTACTGGGTTGTGGAGGTCAGATAGGCAGTCGCTCCATGTAAAATACTGGTATTCAGCTGCATCCGGTTATACTGGAAGCCGACCCCAACATAGTTGGGAAAAGACTCAGCAGATTGAGTAGTGTACGTTTACGTACTAGTGAGATATCTCTGCTAATAGTATTATTGACAAAGCAATCTGATTGGGCTCATATATTATAACTGCACATCCGTGGATGACATTCCACCAATTTTATTAAAGCAATGCGCAATAGAACTTTCCATTCCTCTAACGTTTCTAATCAATCAAAGCTTCCAAGACGGCCAATTTCCAGACCCACTTAAAGTAGCTTTAGTAAAACCAGTACATAAAAAAGGTGACAAACATATCCCAAGCAATTATAGACCCATAGCACTGCTACCAACCTTTTCTAAAATATTTGAAAAAGCTATGTGCAACCAGCTATATATGTTCTTAGAAAAGTTTAATATTCTTGACGACGCACAAAATGGATTTAGAAAATGTAGATCAACAACATTAGCAGTTTATAAATATGTTCAAAAAGCGCTTCAACATATAAACGACAAACAATATGTAATTGGGCTACTACTAGACATGACAAAAGCATACGACAAGGTCCTTTATGACATCTTACTCACTAAACTATATGGTTGCGGCGTACGAGGACCAGCTTATTCGTGGTTCAAATCATATTTACATAATAGGACACAAATAGTACAAATTGAAAATTATGACCATGGAAAAAATGAAATAAATACTATTAGATCACAGGAAAAACAAATTACTTGCTCAATCCCACAAGGAAGTGTGTTAGGATGCCCACTATTTTTAATATATATTAACGACCTGCCTAAAATATTAGATAAAGAAAACGCTTTACCAGTATTATTTGCAGACGATATTTCAATATTAATTAAGTGTGGAAATATAAATAACCCTAGTCTGCAAATACAAGATACCCTCCAAACTGTGGATACTTGGCTTCAGATCCACAACTTGGAAATTAATAGTAATAAAACTAAGATAATACAATTTAGATCTTACAAAAAACCACGTCTCAATCTGATAACAACATTCAGAAACACGCAAATAGAAGAAGTTAATACATTTAGCCTACTTGGCATAAATATTGACACACACATTAACTGGAAGTCGCACATAGAACATATAAAAACAAAACTCTCCAGGTTCTCTTACGCTCTTTTTCAAATTAAACAAAGCACTAACACACAAACAGCTATGGCTGCTTACTACGCGTACGCATACTCATGGCTGCGATATGGCGTCATGCTATGGGGAAATAGCGTTTACGTGGATGAACTATTCATAATGCAAAAGAAGTGTATAAGAATTCTAGTCCAAATAGATAATACGGAGAGCTGCAAACAATACTTTATAAAATATCAGATTCTAACTCTGCCGTCAATATACATACTTGACATTTGCGTATTTGTTTTTAAAAATATTGACAAATTCACTAAAGTAGAAGATACACACAGCGTCAACACTCGCCATAAAAGTAGGTTATGCGCTCCATCCTCAAGAATTAAAATGTTAAGTGATAGCCCACATTATATGGCAATAAAAATATATAATAAGTTGCCAAACATGTTTAAAACTGAAAAGTCTGTAACATTATTCCAAAAAAGGCTAAAACTATACCTAATCCAAAAATGTTTCTACTCGGTAAAAGAATATTTAGAGTCAAGCTTACAATAACGATTTTTTCTCATGTACAAAAGTGACGATCTGTCCTATACAAACAATAAGATTTAGTCTATCCTATTGAACTTTATATAAAATTATAATTATAATTTGTACTACTTGAAAAGGATGAAATTCATTATTACTGACATTCTTAATTCTGACATAACTATAACCTCTCAATTTAATTTTACAATTATAAAAGAAAAATAAGTAATGATAATGTTTAATGCATGATAATTTAGGCTGATAAGGGCAGGCGAATTATAATTGCAATGCTTGTAAAAGGCTGCTAAGTCATAAGTACTGACATAATAATATTACACCAACATTGTACACTTAGTTCGCAATAAACGTTTTGACTTTGACTTTTGACTTTGACTTTGGATTAAAAGACTATGGTTAACTATGGTACCCTTTCTAAAGCATAGCATAAGCATAATCAGCCTATAATGTTCCCACTGCTGGGACACAGGCCTCCTCTCGGTAAGAGGGAGTGGGCCGTAATCCACCACGCGGGCCCAGTGCGGGTTGGATGTCACATGTCTTCGAATTTTTGATTCTAAGGCATGCCGGTTTCCTCACGATGTTTTCCTTCACCGTTTTGAGAGCAGTGGCGATGAAATTGCTTACACAAAGTAAAGCACCTTTCCGGGTTCGAACCTACGACTTAAACTCGTAAGTGGCGGCCGTTACCACTTGGCCACCACTGCTCCAGAAGCATATCTTTATTTTTCATGGCTCGATTTCTTGGCAAGAAATTATTTCAAAGGTAATCTGTCCACCCTACTTAAACAACAGCCGTGATAATACCAAAACATTACAGGTTAACCTAACGTTGTTACGTCATTAAGGTCGATATACACTGCCGCACGTAGCCACATCAATCATCCGCTGACGGCCACGCTAGTCATCGCCGGATGTGTAGAGTGTCCTTTATTTATTATTAGTAACTTCAAGTGTATTACGGATTTTATTAATAACACACCTTTATATTACTAATAATAACGCTGATGAAATTGTTTGCATTTTTGTTTGAATGTGCTAATCTCTAGCATTACCATGGCAGTCGGATTTGAAAACATTATTTTTGCATTAGATAGCCCAATTCTTACGGAAGGCTATTTAACATGAAGCCACCATTAGGAACCAAGCAAAAAGTCGGAAATGAAGTCGCGGGTAGAAGTTAGTAACATAATGTTATAACGTCACGCCTTGTTTCCGCAAAGGTTTGGGCAGAGGTGTACCTAATAGTACACACACCCACATATCGCCAGTTATGTTTAAGTCCCATGTTTCAGACTCCAGACTGCTACTGAAAATTCCACATGGCCCAACTCAATAACACTTTGCCCGACCCGGGAATCGAACCCAGAACCTCATGCTCAGCAGTATTGCTTGCGACCACTAGACCAACGAGCCACTCCGCGACGGCAAGGCAAAGGATTTAATTAATATTTTAGTAAATGATGTAACTGAATTCAACCGGTAACCTCTGTCTATACTGCAATACTTTGTACGCCATAACCATTGAAGACGTTTTTAATACATGAACAGCATTGTTTTAAGCACAGACACAGATGACAGTGGACTCAAGCTAATGTAGGAGTGGAGGTAGTTCTTCGCCGGACAAACCCTAATACAATAATCTCTAATTTTATTCTAGGCAATTTCGTCTCGTAAGATAAAGTCGACCAATTTCAAGACCTCTTCGCGAAAAATTAAGTTGACCAGCTTAAAGTTCTGGTGTTCTCAAATAACAAAATCCTTCTTAATAACATAAAACATATACTTTCTTCATTTTCCTAAAAAGTTCTAATAATTGGTTCTTTGGCGATATTTTACTAAGGCAGAGCGCAGACTTGAGTCAAAATCAAGAGGATGTTTTTAGTCAATCTATCGCTCTACGAAAAGATTTTTTTTAAATGATTAGTTAAGGCTCACGTAATGTTCCGGATAAGGCGGGAGGAAACGCCCGGGTGTCACCACTGTGTGGATCGCCCGGAGGACACGGTGGAGCATACGGTGGAGGTCTGCCCGGCTTGGGCGGAGCACCGCCGTGTCCTCGCGGAAGCGATCGGCGGCGGCGATCTCTCGCGTCCGGCCCTGGTCCAGGCCATGGTACGGAGCGAGAGTGCATGGGAAGCCATTACCTCCTTCTGCGAAGCAGTAATGCTCGTGAAGGAGGAGGCGGGACGCGTGAGGGAGAGGCAAGCTTTGCACCCTCACGCCCCTAGTCGCCGCAGGAGACGCCCTGGGCGTCGGGAATCGGCAGCCGATTCCCGGCCACCGTAGGCGCGGGCTTGCGGACGGCGAGCAATGGGTAGCTCGCCGTCCGGTAAGGACCAGGCCCGAGTCGACGGCGCGTCGTGTTCCACGCGCGCCTCAAAGAGATGTCAGCACTATTGACGGGGTCCGCTAGGGCCGATGCCAGCTAGGGTTGCGGGATGTTCGAAAGAGTTACCGTGGCCCCGGCACAGGCAACAGAAGGAACACGGGTGGGTTTTAGTCAGTAAAAGTCTGACACGCCCTCCCGCTCCGCCCAGAGCGGGAGAAGTCATTTGATGATTTCCCATCCACAAAAAAAAAAAAAAAAAAAAAGGCTCACGTAATAATTGCAAAAAGGCGTACTTAATGCCATAGGCATTCTCTTTTCTTTGGTATACCTATTTGACTTTCAAAAGTACCTACCTAATAAGGGTCTGTTTGAAATAAATAGTTTGACTTTGACTGTGATACCTCTCGCCATAAAACAATCTCGTAACTTACAGTTCTACATGTCATAAGAGTAAAATTTGTGAATTTGGATGTAGGAGGTAATCTTTCGTAACTACTCATCCTATTTCAAAAATATTTCTCTGATAGAAAGCTACGCTACTGCCGAGTGCCACGGGATATGTTTTATGTTAAAACGCATCAACGAAGTCGCGGGAAAAAGCTAGTCAATAATTTTTTAATACAAGACAAAACAATTTCGTCTACAGCAGACGATTTTGACTCTAGTGTGCGCTCAGTCTTACAAAACTTTACAAGATCAAAAGACTTCCTATAATAAGAAAATAAGGTTGAAAAGAATGCGGATCAATGCGGATCACATTTCAGAGGTCATTAGTTAAGAGCCGCCTTTGTTCTACTCATTAATTCACTTTCGATAATAATCTGCTGATTTTTAGAGTTCCATGTTGAAAATGGCATGTGTTTTATCGAACCTCTAATAATTCCTATTTTGCACTCAAAAATATTATTGAACACTCATTATGATTGCGCCTCTTTTTGTGAACCTCTAATAATTCCAATTGTAGGGTCCTAAAAATACAAAATACCCAAGTAACTGCGACCAACTTGGATGTAGCACTCGGCGGTCGCTGCCATGCACCGCTCGCTTCGCTCGCTCGGCTCGCGCGTGGTTTGTCACAAATCTAACCTAACCTGACCCGTTTGGTCGGGATACCCTAGTTTAGTTACTACAACCAACTGTCAGAACAGGGGACCAACCACCACCTCTTAAAGCAGTATTATTGTAATCTTACTTCAGTGTGGGAAAGAGATGGAGCTAGACGTCCTGTATAGCTCCATCTCTTTCTCACACTGAAGTAACATTAAAATAATACTGCTTTAAGGTGGTGGTTGGCCCCTTGGACCTTTAGCTCGCATCTGCCTGGTTAAAATATCTTGTTTAGGTTTTTTTCCACTGCCTTGCGTTCATTTCATGTATCTCCTTTAGGATATTTCACGAGGTTTTTTCCAGGAACTGTACACTCATTTAGTTATCCAATAATAGGTATTTTCCTTTTTTAAGTAATGGAACTGTGATTTCTTTGAAAACGAAGAAAAGAGAGTTTAAGACACACGTTTTTTAGTAAGAATATTGTCATACAGATTTAGCTGATATTGGGAAAACATAACATCATAACATCACGCCTGTATTACCCGAAGGGTTAGACAGAGGTTTACCTATAAGAGGTTTGAGGTTTGGTTCGAGATTTTGTTGTAGTAATCTACCGGGATGCCACGGCAGATCGCTACGCGTATAGCGTATGGGGAGATTATTTACTAAATCATACACAGGAGCACCGTACTATTAGTTTATTGCTTATGGAAAGCTTATAACATTATTAATGTAAAACTAGAGATGAATCCATATAAACCCCTTTTACACATGTCATATTTCGAACTTATTCTACTATCAAATTTCATGACATGTCTTAATGGCCAGCTGTAATTCCGATGAAGGTTTCATGCTGAAGGCAGGCTCGATTAAAGCCTCTACAGTACACCCACATTTCGCCAGTTATGTAGTCCCATGTAATATGAGACGTGGCTTTTGCCATCAACCACAAATCCAGACTTCGGGCTGCTACTGAGAAATTCCAGATGGAAAAATCTTATAACACTTTGCCCGACCCGGGAAATGATCACAAGAGGAGGCGGAACAACGAGGCAGTCTGTGGGGAAAGTTGGATAAATCAAATTAAAAAAAAGGTAGGTATCATAACAGGCATCTTAAGTTTTATACAAAACTATACTCCATTTGAATTAAGATTAGAAATTTAAACAAACCTTTTTTACAGTCCGTTCAACCGTTTTGAATTCTATTCCGTAGCCCTAAGGATGGCATTAAAAGCAAAAATGTGGTTTCATTACCAACTATTTACTGCAGGTGCCATTTGTCATGCCACCAACGCAATAGAAGTTAAAATCGGTTGAACGGACTGTAAAAAAGGTTTAGTTACGTTTTTAATCTTATTACAAATGGAGTTTAGTGCCTTGTATACCTACTATGCTGTGGCTAAACTCACTGCTCATTTCTTATTTTAGTTTTACCTGACTGCGGTGGTGCTCAAACCCAAACTGAAAAACATTAAATACCCTCCGTATTTAATGTTTTTTTTTAATGGTACCGGTTGATGGCAATAGGCTCGCCCCATATTACATGGGACGTAAACATAACTGGCGAAATGTGGGTGTACTATATAGGTTCACCTCTGCCTAACCCTTCGGGGACACAAGGCGTGATGATGTTATGATGTTTTTTTAATGGTTACTAATACAGGACATGAGAATTGCTGCGAGTATCAATGTTAAGTACAAAGTCAGTAATACCATATGTGTTCTGCTGAATTAATAAATAAATAGTTCAGTGGAACTTAATAATTCAATCTGCCTAACTTTTTCCCAACTATGTTGGGGCCGCCGCTTCCAGTCTAACCGGACGTAGCTTAATACCAGTATTTTACACGGAGCGACTGGCTATCTGAACTCAATAACCCAGTTACTGGGTAACACGATACCCCTTGGTGAGACTGGTTGTCAGAATTTTGGACTTCTGATTATCCGTAACGACTGTCAAAGATCTACGAATGACAGCCGGGATTAACGGCCTTTATGAGGCACGGATGAGTCTCGATATTTAATGGATGATCGAGAACTTAATAATTATGATCCAAAAATAAATAGTATCGCGTAGGAAGTGAGTAGGCGTTCACTAAAAATATATTTTAATTAATAGACTAAATTAAGCCGCAAAAGTTTTAGTGAAATAAGATATTTTATTTGAGAAAAGATTAAATAGGAAAGTCTGTGTTCATTTATATAATTATGTGCTTATTCATCATATGTTTAAGTATCACAAAAAATAAGAAAGTAATATTGCCTAGATTCTAGCTTCAAAAAAGAAAAACCATGGATCACTTCGCTTGCTCTCCGAAGCAATATCTTACATGTAAATAGGTATAACAAATCTAGATTTCTTAGAAAACTCCAGTGGATATACTAAGGCTTGTATTTAAAAGAACCTCTAATAATTCCCATTTTGCGCTCCTAAAAATATAATTGAACACTCTAAAATAATGATTGCGCCTCTTTTTGGAACCTCAGATAATTCCATTTTGGGGTCTTAAAAATACTTAACAAGTAACTGCGATCAACTTGAATGAATGTAGTGTAGCGGACTGCAGCGCACTCAGGCCACTGCCGCGACACTGCTCGCTTCGCTCGCTCGGCTCGCGCGCGGTTGGACACTGACAGTTCTAACCTAACATAACCCATTTGGTCGGGGTGCTCTAGCTTAGTTACTGCGACCAACTGGCTCGCGCGTGGTCGATTATAGTTCCAACCTAACATAACCCGTTTGATATGAGTACCCTAGCATAATTTTTGTGATCCTCTAATAATTCCTATAAATACTGAATAGCCAAGTAACTGTGACCATTTTGGATGTAGCGCTCGCCGGCCGCTGCCTTGGCACAGCTCGCGCGCTCGCTCGGCTCGTGCGCGTTTGATCACAGTTCTAACCTAACCTAACCCATTTGGCTGAGGTGCTTTAGCTTAATTAGTAGGACCAACTGTGAGAAAGTTAAAAACAGGCTCAATTATTAAAAAAAAGTGTCATCATTAGAAGTGCTGAAAGTTTTGAGAGGTTCATTAATTTTAAAAAGAAGGTCATCATTAGCAGGTCATATAATATTTTAGAGGATTAGTTAAATATTTCCCATTTACTAATAACATCAAAAATATCAAATCACTACAGGCTACAAGGTGAGATTTTTACAGAATAGAACTACTGGTTTCAAACAAAGCCAGTATTGATTTGAATTTTTTGATGGACATACTATCGGCCCGCATGCTCACCTTAAAAGCGATAATCGCATAGCACGGCTCACGACTCGATCGCTCGATGCATGCATTTTGACCAATAGGATGCACGTTGTTTTTTTATTTGATTCGTTGCTAATGTTTGTTGTTATTTTTTGTTACTCGCCCTGTACTCACACAAATGCATATATCTCTAACAAGGCGAAACCAGGAAGGGGTGTGTTTTGTCACTTGCTGCGCTTCCGCAGAAATATTTTCTAAACCGAGCATGCTTAAGTTTTGCCGATAGTACCTATGTAATAGACCGGCTGGTGCTTAAAAACGTATCTGTTCACCTTCGGACTACCACAATCATCAAAGTTCGGGCAAGACTAGCTTCAGTTTAACAGGCTTTTTATGAATACTTAAAAGAAAGCAATAATTGTATTTTTGTTCGTTATCCCATAATACGATAGCCGGGCTATAAAATCCTCGCTATTTCCCAAGGTAGGCCATTTTATCGCCCGGCTATTAAATGGGGTGTCAGCAAATAGTTATTTTATTTAAAACATGTACTGTAAAACGACCTTTTGAATTTTGAATTTTTTTAAATTGATATGAGATGGGTAGTAATAAAAGCTCCGACAAAAAAAGAAGAATTGTCCTTACTCAAAATATTAAATCTACTGCCTAAAATACTAACTTTCCGACTACTTTTGTCCGAATAAAAATGACGAAACGACCGAATGAGATACTGAAATCTTCGAAAAATAAACATGACTGTTTATTGCTATAATACTTTTCTACCAGCATAAATTACGTTCTACTGAAAACTATGCTTTGTAATTTTTATCTTTACTTGCTTACTATTAATTCATAAATTACCTTTCATATTTCATAGACTGTGGTGCTATTTTAACTGTAACATTATACTGAAAATATTATTCTGAGTGGTTATACACCTCTGTTGTCGGTAACTTAGTAATTTTGTCGGAGGTTCAGTATTCTATTCGGAAGTTTAGTTTTGTTATTCGAAGATCCATTTTTTTGTAGGAGAAAATGTAATTTGAACATGCTCTTATTTGTTGTTAAATTGGATATTTTTTTTCGTTTATGTTTTGGGTTTTTTGTCGGTAATTCATTATAACGCTGGTTAATTAGAATAATAGTCGGCCACAGATCGCTGGAGATTAATTTGTTTTTCGGATTCGGAACCATTATTATTTCCCATATGAGATTACACTGGTACACATTTACGCTGGTTTTACAAATAACAGTGTGATAGAAAATTGTTGAAAAATGGAGGCTTTTGTTCAACTGAATAAGAGCATTTAAAAAGAACAAACAGTAGATGTTTTATTGATTGCCATTATACTATTAAATGTAAGCGTCCAAGCAAAAAGGGTCCAGTTCGCGGCATTTAGTTTCCGAGATATACGCAGTTTTGTAAAGTTGGGTGAAAAAATTGCATTTCTCGATTTTAATTAGAATAGAATAGAATAATCTTTATTGACATAATATGAGGTTACAGAATCAAATGAAGCCTCTGAAACCCAAACTAGGTAAAAATCTGTATGTCAGGAGTCAATTGATTATTAATTAATGCTCAATTATCTACAAGTTCATATAATAAATGACTTTATATGCTGTATCTAAGCACCAGAAAATGTACTTAGAAACATCAGAAAATATACTAAGTTGTACCAAAAATCAAACATTGAAAATGCTTTTTCTTAAATCAAGTTTTTTCAGTTTCAACTTCAAAATAATGTCTGATTTAAAAAAATGTGCCAGTCTTTGAATATTTTTTTAATCCTTATGATCTATTCTAGATACCGAATCTGGTCTTTACTCAATACCCCAGTTCTGGACCTTTTTGCTTGGACGCCCACAAATAGTTAATTAGTACGACACGAATGTGAAGAAAATCTTCAAAAAAATATTGTAATTCCAATTTCAGGATTGTATTTCTAACAAAAATTGGGTCCTTAAACCTCAACCATTAACTACAAAATAAGTAATTTATCAAGATGTTTCCATTATACCCTTACTTTAAAACCATCAAGCACGAACCGAAAATAGTTTCACTGCTTCCCTTAAGGTGGGCATTCACGATAGCGTCTTGTTGGACATTTACGATAGTGCCATTTGGCGTGGCTCCAAACGTCTAAAGTCAAATGGAGCGATTAGATATCCAAAGTTTTACATCACACCAACGGATTTTAACATTCACGGTCAAAATGTGGATGTACGAGTACATCACGCCATTTGGCGCGATGGACTGACTGAGGGCACCTTAGTTTACTCGGAAATTAAATTCATGATCAAAAATGTACCTAGACAAAGGTGTTGCCAATTTAAAATAATATCCTCAATTGTGCAGTTTGTCGAAAAGTACTATAATAATTGTTAAAATTGTATGTATATTATCTTAAGCAGTTAAAATATAATATTTCAAACAGTTTTTCGTTTTAAAGTAACGTAAACTACGGTCCAAGAATAAAATATAACTATTTGAAATAAAATCGTGCAAATTATTTTTATGATACTGGCATAAAATAGAAGCTCTAAACATTTGGACTTTCGTTTATTATTTTCTATTTATAAAATGTCTTTTAAACAAGAGAATCATTAAAACAAATCGCAAATACATAATATTACGTTGCCATTTTGTTTTGGTCATTCGGCATCGATTTCTGACGTTTGTCGTGATTGAATGAATCCCTCTGAGTGAATGATGCGTTGATGTTGAATGTATCCCTCTGAGTTTTTATAAAAAAAAAATCTGTGTTGTATTTTACGTTTTCAAAATTTCAAAACCAAAATCATATGATTAGAATGACTAGGGAAATGTTGACTATCCCTGAAACGTCACTTTGACATTGACATTTCTTTGTTAACATTTTTTGGTCTCGAATTTTATTTCCGAGTTTACTTTGTAATTTTTTGGTTCAGTGGTTCCAAATAGAGATGAGACAGATAGTGACACTAACAGACATAGGCATGTTACCTTCCTTACCATTGAAGGTACAGGCATATTATCAGTAACCGTCAATAAGACAGTTCCTCTTGAAGAGTATTTTCTGAAGATATTTTTGTATAAGAATAAAATAAAACGTAAAGGAAATGAGATTTTGGCGAAGGGATTTGTAAATGCACAGACAATTTGCAAATGATGGATATGCCTGTAGGTAGGCTTTGAGGTAAACTGTCTATCTGCCATTTTTTCTACTAAGTCCACTGTTTTATGTCAAATTATTTGGTAAAGCCATTCTCATCAAATTCCTGTTTAATCATTCTTAACGCCTGTACATCCCGAAATGGTAGCCAGTAATTAAAGTCTCAGGAAACAGAGGACAAGCCTAACTATCGGACCCTAATTTCCATTTTGACTAACACTACTAGGCGACACCTAAATAAGTGCCTAAATACTGACTTCGGATTGCTGCTAAGAATTTCCTAATAGAAATTATATGCCAGACCCGGAGCTCGAACTAAGAACCCCAGGTTCAGCTGTCGCGTTTGCGACCACTAGCCCAACTAGATAATCTAGAATAGACTATGACTATCACCATCATCAACAGCCCGTTTTCACCCACTGCTGAGCACAGGCCTCTCTTTTCTTGTGCCATTCCCCACGCTTCTGTGCCAACCTCATCCAGGTTCTACCCGCGATGGCAACAATGTCGTCTGCCCATCTCGTCGCCGGACGACCGACGCTTCGTATTCCAGTCCTTGGACGCCACTCGGTCACTGCCTTACTCCACCTGTCACCACTGCGCCTTGCCAGATACCCTGCCCAACTCCATTTGAGTTCCATAACTCATTTTCCGATATCGAAATCTTTCGTACGTCTTCGGATCTTGATGTTTGGAACTCGGTCTATAAGTCTTATCGTCATGAACGCTCTGAGAGAGACTAAGTATAACTAAGTTTTATTAAAACTTCTCGATTTTGAAAATTCTGTCTCCATTGGTTTCCCATACTCTCCCAAACATAATTTATCCTTGAATGTGCAGTACATACATATTTAATCTATTATCAGTACCATCTTCCTATATTCAACTGTTGATTATCTAAATCATGCACAGTTAGCTTCCAAACGATTAATTAAGTTATAATTAACGAGTGGACGTTTAGCTTTGACATACTGCGATGCGATATCTTAGTAGGGAACAAACAATTTGCTGAAATTAATGACCTTTGGTTACCCGGTTGAAAATAGGTCTACATTTTCTTATCCTATAGAGTTAAACAGTGTGTCTTCATCATGTACACATAATTATTGAAATGAGGGAAACTATGCTTAATGTTATCGACGAAAAAAAAAAAATTACGTCTCTGCCTGCTGAAATATTGTACGTAGCCATATGCAAGGCCTTTCTTTAACAGTTGATAGAAAATGTTGTAACGGAGTTGTAAACGTGGTATTTTTTTTAATTTATTACGATGTAGCATAATTTTAAATTATAAAAAGGTAGTTAAGGGGTTTTAATGAGAAAATTTACCATTATTGTAAAAATTTATAAAAATGTACCTGATTTTGTTAAAAAAAAAACATCTAAATTCTCAATTGAGTGCGGTTTTTTTCTTTATTTTTATTAGAATAGGATGCCCTATTATTTCCAATCATTACTAAGTTTGTTTCATCGTGATTGATCGTTTAGTTTAAAAGTTATAACGTTTTGTTTACACAGGGGTCACAGCAGCGAACAAGAATTTTAAAAATGCTATAAAAGTTAAAATTAAAAATGAATGAAATGCACCAACCCCAGCGTGGTTTGACCAGACTTGATTACTCGAATGAACCCAAAGATTCATACTAGCCTCTGTAGCCTCATGTTTCAAGGGGCTACAGTAGACCGGGAGGTGCGTTAATGGTAGGGAAGACGTGCCCTTAGGATATGGAAGGATTATTAGCGCCGTACCAGGAATGAACCCAATTATATCAGGTGGCGCCACTGCCACGGTAAACAACAAGCTCCAAATTAAAAAATTTGAAAAAATAGTAATTCTGTGTAAAAGTGGATAAAGTTATGTGTAACGAGTGCGAAAACGAACAATAATCACTATAAAACGTTAGCAACAATGTGTGAAAAGTACTGTGCAAAATAACATTAAATAAGTACATAACAAATTCGAATTTTGTAAACAAACAAGTGCAAAGAGTTTATTTATTATAAACATTGCTCGAAGCTCGAAGTACGTCAAAAAACATAAAACTTATACTTAGGTACATAAAACCAGGTGTACTGTATGTGATTTCAACAAAAAACTAAAGTGTAAACAATAGTGCAAAAATTTTCAAAAATTCAAAAAAAAACGGCGCGCTACACGACGCGACATAACGATCATATTCCCTAGTATGTATACAGCTATTTCAAGAAGCTTCATCATGCACTACTAGCAAGTACGGCATCGAAGCTGCTTTCTATGACTCAAGACTCTCAAGAGTCCAAGGTCGATTCCCAGCGAAACATAGTTTTCTTTTGTGTTTTTAATTTTTCTTTTCTTTTTTTGTTTTACTTTATTACTGCATAAATAATAATAAAAAAATGGATTACGAAAATATAACCATACGAAAAAAGAAAACAGTGTTAAATGATTCGCTAAATAACTCATTCCAGTCAACACTGTCAGCTGACGACTACTTAGCAAAGAGTCTACCAGATCTGTCAACTAGAAATGAGCCAACTGAAACACTACAGGATGAAATACAAGACCTTAAACGACAATTACAAGAAGCCCAGTGCAAAATAGATAATTTAATTCTTGAAAATAGTGCATTAAAAACACAAACAATTGAACAGCGAAATACTATCTCACTACTGCAAACAACTTACGCAACCTCTACACCTAAAAAAGCCGAAAAATCTACACCAACGCGAAAGTCAACGCCAACAATAGGAAAAGATTTACCTCCTATCAAAACCTTCCGAAGTGTAAATCAGGATAAATCTAATAATAGTGCCACAAAGCTGGATTCCACGCGCGAAGAACACCTAGATGGTACTAGTGTGAGGAATAATAAAAAAAATATTTCCCATAATGAGCCAATAGAGGGCAGAACACGGCCAATTATTTCACACCGAAAACCAAAAATTAAAATAATAATAGGTGGAAAACAATGTACCGACATCGCTTCAGCACTCATAAACTCAAGAAACAAAACGAACTATCAAAGATATTATAATTACATCAACGATAAAGCCTTACGCAACGACGGAGGAACTATTGTCAACAAATTATGAACTAAGTGATTGTAAAAACAACTTTTTAATCTTATGTGTTGCTGAAAACGACACCAACCCGAACAAAATAATAATAGAATTAGCGTCTACATTAAAAAGGATAAAAAAAACGAATGTTATTATTTTAAGTGTTTTGAATAACAGACATTTAAATGAATTGTTGTTAAATAGCTTGCTAAAAAATATCTCACAAAACTTCGAAAATTGTTCCTTTATAGATATTGGCAGACATTATTATAGTAAAAAACGTTTTTTTTTTTTATACTTGCAAAAACATTAACTTCATAATAGACACAAAGTACTACAACCACACTTTTCTATCGTACAGAGAGCCAGTCGTTGGTAACACCGCCCCTAACTCGTACAAAGATCCAATTGTTGTGAACACCGTTACTAACATAAACATAGAACCAGTCGCTGTAAACACTGTCACTAAAAATAGAGAAGCAGCTATTCCAATTAGAGGAACGATTCCTTATTATTTCTCTAAAATAAAAGTAGATTCAGCCCTCCTTAAAACGTTTTTTCGAGACCACGTCAGCATGTAACACTACGCTATTTCACCAAAACATCGCAGGTGTGTTAAACAAACAAGAGCGATTAGAACTATGTCTACATAAATTTCAAGAAAGCAGTAATTCAATGGATATTATTTGTCTCACTGAGACCTTTATCAAATCAGGCGACGAGCACAACATCTTTATAAAGGATTATAATGTAGCAGGTAACTTTTCAAGAAAAAATGAGAAACGCGGTGGGGTCTGTATACTAACTAGAAAATCTATAGCTTTTGAACAAATTAATATTTGCAAAAGTATGTCAACTGAAAAACAATTTGAATGTTGTGGAATAGAAATACCTACTATGAAGTGCATAATTTTATGTTTATATAGAATCCCAAACTCCAGTAGAAAAACTTTCCTCAACAAATTAGAAATTCTACTTCATAAATTAACTTCACATAGGAATAAAAAAATTATCATAGCGGGGGATATAAATATCGACACTCTTAAGTCAAGTGTATCTTCAGAGGACTTAAAGAGTATACTACTGAATCATAACTTACAAATACACATTAACAAACCAACGCGTAAAAATTCATGCATCGATCATTATATTTAGTAATATCAAATATGCAAAAGGTGAAGTTCATCAATTATTCCTATCAGATCACAACACCGGTCAAACCCTATCGTTTCCGTCAAACCAAAAACAAAGATTACCCTTCTGGTATGAAATGAAAAGAGACCTCAGCTTAGAAAATACAACAAAGTTTAAAGATGTCTTATCTAAATTAACCTGGTCCGAAGTACTAGAGCAAGAAAATTTTAATAAAGCTTTTGATATTTTTCACGAAACTTTACAATTATATTACAATCTTTTCTTCCCAATAAATAAAGTTAAAATACATTCTAATGCTAACGCACCCAAATGGATCACTAAAGGATTAAAAATATCAGCCTGTCACAAAAGAACATTAAGATACCGTTATTACAAAAACTCCACAGACCACAACAAAAAAAAACTACATAAAATATGATAAATTACTTAAAAAATGTATATCTAACTCTAAAAAACAAAACAATAGTTCATATTTAAAAAATGCAAAAAGTAAGTGTAAAGCGACTTGGGATATCATAAAAAATAAATCAGATGATACAAAAACATTTGAAACAATAAAATCAATAGATTGTAATAAAAAAAGCATTGAATGCCCAATGAAAATTGCGACTGCTTTCAACGATTTCTTCATATCTTTTACAAATAAAGAGAACAACTCTTGTCCAAATTACAAGTTAATAGATTCATCAAATTCGACTGTTTACCTGAGACCAACCTCTTGTCAAGAAGTTTCAAGAACCATAAATTCACTTAATAACACACGAGCTGTTGGTTATCATTGCATCTCAACAACCATACTAAAAAAATGCAATAAAGAATTGGCAAACATCTTATGTCACTTTATAAATCTGTCGTTTACGCAAGGAACCTTCCCAGAAAATTTAAAATCATCAATAGTCAAACCATTTCACAAAAAAAAACTCCAAACAAGATATGAACAACTATAGGCCCATCACGTTAACCCCGATTTTATCTAAAATTTTCTAAAAAATCATGCACTCTCGAATAACGAATTTCTTAAATAAATTTAATATAATTGTAAATAACCAAAATGGCTTTCAAAAAAATAAATCTACAACACTTGCTGCATTCTCATTAATACAAAAAATAACAGAAAACATCGATAAACGTAATAGAGTTGCTGCCATATTCTTTGACATGAGCAAAGCATTCGATTTCGTAGATCACAAAATCTTACTCAATAAATGCGAGCTCTATGGAATCCGAGGCAAAGCACTCGATTGGATTAAAAGCTACCTAAGAAACAGAACACAATGTGGTGAAATAAACCAATTAAATGATCAACTTGTGTCTACCCCATTCAGGTCTAATTTTAAAACGAATCAGTTCGGTGTTCCCCAAGGAAGTGTACTAGGCCCTCTTCTATTCCTTATTTATATTAATGATATTCCCCAAGTGATATCACATCAATGCATTCTATTTGCGGACGATATTTCGGTGATAGTACCGGAAAACACAGATAATTACAAATGTTCATTAAATGACACTATAGAATAAATAATGAACTGGTTAAAGGACAACAATCTAACAGCTAATATGTATATCTAAAACTAAAATTTTACAATTCTCTAATTACAATAATTTTCAAATAAAATCCTTAGACTTATACTATAAAAACACTAAAATTGAAGAAGTACTTGATACAAAATTTTTAGGTATTATCTTAGACAGACATTGCAATTGGAAAGCACATACAACTCGCATATGTTCTAATCTAAATACATTTGTGTTTGCTCTAAAAAAGCTTACGAAGTTATCAAGTCAAAAAACTGCTATGGCTGCGTCCAAATTGCGAATTGACCCGACGTAGCCATGGGGCTACGTCGGGTCAATTCTTAGATACGGGCTTCTTATATGAGGTAATTCCTCTCAAGCTAAACATGTCTTTATCACACAAAAAAAATGTGTCAGAGCAATCTGTGGGGTTGGGCCGTTTGCGTCTTGTAAACCTTTATTTAAGAAATTAGGATTATTAACTCTACCTAGTCTGTACATATTAGAAGTAGGATTATTTGTAAAACAGCACTCTGAGCTATATGCTAAAGCCATGGAAAATAAAAAAAATATTTCAAGAGATCCAACCCGACTGGCTGTCACAAGATGTAGAAGCACACTATTCCAGAACAATTGTTATAATATGTCTGTCAAAATCTTTAACCAAATACCCAAACAGATCAGAGAGCTGCCATTAAATTACTTTAAAAAGAAACTTAAGTTATGGCTCTATAATAATGTGTTCTACACAATAAGTGATTTTTTAAATCATAATCAAAGTTGCAAATAATAATAAGATCTCACTAGTAATATAATTATATAATTTAAAAAATATATTTTTGATTTTTTACCACATGATGTCAAAAGTGTTTTTGTATAAACTTAATTTTATTATTTAAGGTTTTTTTTGCACGCTGAACTAAGTAAGCAAAATATGTGGAACTATTTATATTTAAGACCTTTCATGTACCATATTTTATGCAAATAAAGATATACTATACTATACTATAAAAAATAAAAATAAAATATATATGTCGGAAATACGTTAGTCGTCGTTTGACTAATCGGTACGGCAGCGCCACCAAGCGGCGCTCGAGAGAGTCTATAACATAACGCTCGTCGAGCGGAGTTATGCAGAGTTTGTCGGTGGCTGTCGAGCAGTGACCACGTTTAGAAACTGTCGCGCGTTCCGTATATGTAGTTGTGTCGTGTACCTACAGTGAGGGAATTGCTAGTGTGATTAATTTGAACGTAAATTATAATTTTATTTGAACTGAAAACGGTTTTTCTATTGCGCAATAACCAACACTACCAATAGCACGCCCACAGTAGTTAAAATATGGCTGATGATAACTACAGAGTTGTACCTTTTCCATCATTGTATATATTTTTTTCCGTAGATATAATTAAGCATGGTTTCTGTCATTTCGATATGTGCACATTATGAAGACTCGCACTGTAGTAGAAGCTCTTATTGGGATTCTATTAATTACAAAATTTGTGACATCTGTGAGCACTTGTGGTCCAGTCAGCTGCCCCATACCAAAACCCAGAAAGTGCTTCAAACAAATGTTTCCAGAAGAGCGCAAAAACAGCTTACTAGGTTTTTTAATTATTAATTTAGATTAGTTAAGTACATTAACAAGAAAATTAACTGTCTTGCTAAAAATCTCGCTGAAAAAATTACTGAGCAATTTCTAGTCATAATATTTACTGCCTCTTTGTTGTCATAGTCAAGGTATAATATTATAAGAAAAAATAACCGATGGAGTAAAATAAGAAAAAAAAAAGTTTGTATTTTTTTTTTCAAAAAAATCTTAGGTACGTACTGTAGAGGCTTTAGTTGAGCCTGCCTTCCGCTTGAATCCTCCTCGGATTGTGACATTGGCTTTGATAAGACAAACACTGGTTTATTGGAATTTAGAATAGGTAAAAATTATGACGGATGGTCATCTTGTTTTATATTGAGTCGGAGTGCGGTGCTAGCTTTACCCCTAACAGTGTAATGTGCTTTCATATAAGCGAATAAATAGGAATAACAGTGCTTCCGTGTTCTTCATTTATACATCCACCAGCACACTTCGGAGTCGAGACTAGACAATCTACGTATTGCTCTGCCTATAGTATCGTGGCAGATCACTTCAGTACACCTATTTGAGATTTTATTTGTATTTTTTAGAACGGCAATAAGGTCTATTATATGGCAGGCGTTTTACAATTTGATTGGACTTACGATCAAGGAAGTTTAAGACTAGATTAAATGAAAAAACGTTTTTATTTTTATTTGTCCCTTACTGGGTTTGGGTAGCCGCAGTGTTAATGAACCCAATTTACAAGTCGTAGGCAAGGACGGTCTTGGCTCAATTTCATCACCACTCTTTTAAAAACTGTGAGGGAAAACATCTTTTTTTTTTAATCTTTATTTATTTAGAGGCTTTTGGTTATCATACATAACCATGTCAGCCCCATTATAACTCATAACAAAAATATTTTTACGAACTAAGAGACAAGAGACGCTCTATTAGCTAAATAGCTGCAAACAAAACTATACATTTTCTTAGCCTCCTCACTACAGGGTTTAGACAAAAAACATTGAACATCACCTAAATCTAAATTTTGTTGAAACATCTTGTAGAAACCAGCATATCCTAGAATCAGTTGAACACATATCATGTAACATCCACCAACTCTCTCACTCGGCGTGATGGACACCTGCCTGCTCTTCCAGAGAGGAGGCTTGAATCCCCATAGTGGACAAACATAATAGGCGGATTCTGTTATATAAAGCAGCAGGCTAGCACTGGCTTAGAAAAGCTTAACGATGTCAAAATTTTGAACCTAGTTATTTTAATTAATTTTAAACAACTCTATTTACATTATGCACTAAATTAAATGACTAACTATACAAAACGAACTATACAAATATATCGACGGTCCCTACGTATATAAAGACATGTCGAAAATGGCATTTTCTTTTATTGTATCATTGGCTTTAGATTATCTATGCGCACATACTGACGTACGATTTTTTTTTTATTGTATTTATTTACCTTGTTTTACAAATCGTATAAAAGAACAAGTATTATAAATACAACGATTATGTGTCGTAGATGCGGACATCTATACATATCTTTTTGTACGGTGTTTTAAAATGCGTGCCACTCGGTGCGAACGCGGTCTTGTCAGACTTATCGCCATTTACGGGAGTTCCCCGAACGAGACAGGTCGATGCTTGTTCGTGTGATGAAACAATGTAATGTTTTGATACAGTTTAGATTTAGTAGTGTGTTATATAGTTATAAGTACTCATATTACCTCCAACAATACTATAAAACATGAATAACAGCAGATCAAAGTTATTGGTGGATATTGCAAACTCCAGAAATAATGTTATATTATATGCGTTTCTGAATCTTGTTTATTGTATATTATACAAAAACAACCTTTTGTTTTTGTATGTATGTTGTGAATGTCCTTACATTTAGCGCTGATTTAACCAAAGTCAGATAACTTTTATCCGCGGAATAAAATTGACGTCTGACAGTTTTTGTATGTGAAAATCTGTCAAAAATTAAAAATTTATTCGCTGGATTAGACTTATAGTAGGTATAAAAGTTTGGTCGAATTCGCCCTTAGGTGTCGAAGTATTTGTCCGCATCGTTGTCATCCAGAAACGTGCCCAGAAGACTGGCAGCATTGCCACATTGAACAGCAATGCTAATTCTTTAGCCAAAGAAGGAGCCAGCCCTATGGTCACGTGAAGTGTCGACCAGTCGGCGAAAAATTTCCTTAAAAAGTAAATAGTTGTGAGAAATGAATTAAAAATAAAGTATACGCAATCGTTACTTTTCTAATAACTCCTTTTCGGCTAAGTATTTCCTTTACGCAAAAGTAGACTTTGCCCAAAAACAAAACGGGACAAAATCTTTGAAGATCCGTAGCAACGGATCTTTTATTACTTATGGGGTCATTAAACTTACTTGTCATTGCTTTCTCTGAACAAATAAAATCTAATTCTATATGTTTTAGTTCATTTCTGTTCAGTATTTGTTCCCTGGTTCCCAAATCTAAATAAAATTATCCTAATCCAATTGTTAGATACAATCTAAACATAATCTACTTTAAAACCGCTCGACAATTCCATAATAACGTTCATAAAAAATAAATAAATTCATGCACGAAATTATTGAAAACTAGCCACACATCCCTGCTTCGCACGGGAGCAATGGTGACATGTCAAAACATCGAGTGAGTGTATTATACACGCAAACCCTTCAAAATCCGTCGCAAATATATAAAAGAAAAAACGAAAAGTGACTTAAATTTATAATATGTATCGATAAATCTCTCTTACGATGCAACTTTAAACAGAATATAGCGACACAAAACCTCTACGAGCTACGCCTCGTAGCACTTATCAGTCAACTATTTAAATTGCTACGCGCTACGAATCTTTTATGTGATCGTGCTACGCTCAGCATTGTTTACCATTATTTATAAACCTCACGTACAACCATCTCCTTTTCATTTATTCATCGAACTTCAAAAGAAATAAACACTGAAAATTTATTGCATACTTATCTAAAATCTATAGAACTAAAATTGCATCTTGATCTTATTCAGTTTTCAAGTCACGACAAGTTTTGCACATAACATAAATTCGAATAGTCAGATCTAACGCATAAGGTCGTCGGGTGAATGACCTTGGGTTGGTATAAAATAAAATATTTTTGGGGTGAAAACGATTATAGAGCTAACTTCAAATAAAGTATCGTGGGAGGAATTCCGACCAAGATTTTCGGGTTCATTATCTGTTTACGGCAAATAGCTTTCAGTAAGTTGGGTCAAGTGAAAAGCGGATCGAAAGTGATTTATTTTGAACGACAATAATAATTTAATTTAAAACATAGTACGAGACACTTTAACGATTGTAAAAATCTATTGTTTTTTTCCAGTGAATCAGCATATCATTTCAGCCATTAAGAGTAAAATGTTGACCATTTTTTAATTATAAAAAACGGAAACCTAAATCTGGTGAAATAATAGCTCGTACAGACACCAGCGAAGCTGTTTAGTTAGTAAAAAATATTCTTTAGTGTTGCAGTCAATATAAGCCAGATACCTTTGTTTTTATTCAAAGTAAGCCGACCGCTGATAAATAATTAATATTAAAAAAAAACCAGCCAAGTGCGTTTCAGATCACGCACAATGAAGGGTTCCGCAGTTGGTATGAATTTATTCCACAAACAAACTTAACACTAGTTGAAAAACATGTTCTCCCATACATCGATATACGCCACGGTCAATTCTCCAACTGCGTAAATTTGTAATCGTAAAATAATATTTTTTTGTATATGATAAAACTACAAATGATTGATTTTCGGACTTTTTCCTTTACTTGTGCTGTGAAACCTTGCTTCTTGCCAAATTTCATTATTCTAGGTTAACGCGAAGTACCCTATAAGTTTTGATTTATTTGCGAGTATCAATATAATATGTTGCATAAATGGCCGTATTTTTTTAATGGCGTAGACTTAGAAGCTTGATTTTTATAGAGCTCCAAGGGACCGTAGACTTATGTATTTGATATTAATTTCAACTTAATACCTCCACGCTTTCCTGAGAAAAAGGGTCTTGACAGACTGACAGACAGACAGACGGACAACGAAGAGATCCTATAAGGTTTCCGTTTTTTCCTTTGAGGTACGGAACCCTAAAAAACTTTTATTTTGGACCAGAAACTTGTACTTACACATTTTATAAGCCTGCCAAATAAAATACAAATAAATCAAAT
This sequence comes from Fissipunctia ypsillon, assembly GCA_947568875.1. Lineage (NCBI taxonomy): Eukaryota > Metazoa > Arthropoda > Insecta > Lepidoptera > Noctuidae > Fissipunctia > Fissipunctia ypsillon. The sequence continues at coordinate 6,935,920 of OX387667.1, forward strand.
TGAAATGTCTGTTTGTAATGTCAAAATAACAGCTATTTATTAAAGTATATACGGTACTTATTACAAAAAAAAAACTTTTTATAAATTTTTGTCTGTTTGTCTGTCTGTCTGTTTGTTCCAGCTAATCTCCAAAACGCCTGTACCGATTTTGACGAGAGTTTCACTGACAGATAGCTGAAGTTACAAGGAGTAACTTAGGCGTTTATTTATGAAAATGAATTAGGGTGCAATGCATAAAAATTAAAGCCCATGCAAAAATAATAACTCTGGAACTACCCGGATTTGAAAAAGTCTTTTTGCATTTGGTAGCCCAATTCTCGAGGATGGTTATAGGCTATTTAACATCACGCTACAACCCTTAGGAACCGATCAAAAATAAAAGTCAGAAAGAACGATAAGCGAAAACGAATTCACAGCGCGGGCGGGCGATGCAATTAAAATTTTATTAAAATGTGGTTGCTTTTTTAGTGTATAGTGTATCTTACAACTTCCACGCGAACTAAGTCGCGAGTCATAGCTAGTAATAGATAAGTGTAGAGGAAGAAAATACTACGCTTTCCCCAAATAATTTGGAATAAAGTCAGGAGAATGATAATGACGACACAGTACAAGCCAAAGTGAAACGAATTTATTTAAAACTCAAACAATTATAATAACCGCTCCTCTCTCACCCCTTACCCCACCGCCCATTAGATCAGCCACCGAATTTCCCCTGGGCCCCACAGAGCCCGTGGTGCCAACGACACAAAAATACAACCCCTCATGTTTGCCCATACGACTGTCTTTATAACCGATTACTTGAGATTTGTTGAGTGGTTTAAAGCTAGATTTTATGCTGGCTGCAAGTTCACTAACCGGTTTATGAGATCAGGTATCGGTAGAAGACTTTTGTGTCTTGAGGAATCGGAATGCAGTCGGTCTATACCATAAAAATACCGGCCAAGTGCGTGTCGGACCACGCACAATGAAGGGTTTCGTAGTTGGGATGAAGAAAGAAGAGACAGTAATATCCCAAGAACAAACATATCATTGTATCATAGTTGAAAAACATGTTCTCCCTTACATTTTGACTGCAAATGTAAGTTTGTACGCACAATATTGAGAGATTTACCGTGTTATTTTAAGACCACAGACTTCTTAAAGGTTTTCTTGTAACCTATAGGTATAGTACTATTTTCTGTATTTTGGGGGAGTATGGTAAATTTTCGTCTGTTTTCTTAAATAACTTTTATATTATTTATTTTAAAATGTAAAAAAAATGTATTCGAGTCCCCCACAGTGGGTTTTCATTTGACACGGTGTACATAGTTTGCAAAACTTTTTTTTTTTCTTATTTGCCCCGCAAAAGTGACCCCCTTATTCAAAATTCATTTATTTACGTAACACGTCCATGTTTGGGTCACAGAAATTGATAAGTGTACCAAATTTTAACTTAATCGTTCTATTAGATACGGAGCAAATTAGCTGTGACGGACGGACAAACAGACAGACACACGAGTGATCCTATAAGGGTTCCGTTTTTTCCTTTTGAGTTACGGAACCCTAAAAATCTCACCGTGAAATCTTATGCAAAGTGAGCTGTCATTTCATCTAATGCTAGGGATTGGCGGCTCACTTTAAGATTACTTAATCTAAATTTCCACAGTGAATTTTTTACAAAATACATCTGTAGATGTAATTGAATTATTGTAAGAGTTAGATGACAGATGATCGTCATCATCTCGGTGTCAATCGTTACGGGTATTCAGAAGACCAAAAGTATGCAAACAGTCTTACAAACAGGTAGTGTTACTCAGTAACTGGGTTTTGGAGGTCAGATACAAATACTGGTGCTCAACTGCATGCGGTTAGATAGGATGTCGACCCCAAGGGAAAAGGCTAGACAGATGATGAGATGTCAGATTATAGTTACGGAGTGTTAAATACTGAGTATTGTATCGGATGGGAGTACTGCTCACCTCTGTGCCTCTGCCTAACTTGTCTTGAAATGCGTGATGGAATGTTGTTGTTTTATCAGGACAGGCTGGGATTGAAAGCGGGCAGTAATCTGCTGGGTATGGTCAGCGCAGGACCGGTAGTTGTGGCGATGCTTTGGTGAGGGTTACGGACAGCAGTGGTGGTTTTTCATCCTTTATGATGATTAATGATTTAGTAAGTAGGGAAAACTTGATGAAACTGATGACGAAAATAGTTATTTATGATATAAGTGCGGAAAGTAGGTGATTTCCGGCGAGTGTCATTTTTATTCACGAGCGAGCGAGTGTATAAGTCGACACGGGTCAAAAATCATCTTACGCACATGTTTCATACAAATTAATGTATAGATCAAAATCTAAATCTAGAGTACCTAATTAATAACGCGACCAATGAAGTATTAGTTTTACTGTTCCTTTTATATGAATCTGTCCTTGACTAATTTTTAAAACTTTTTTCAAATAATAAAAACTTTTTGCGCGTCGGGCTGACGACGGAGTTAAAAAAAAAAAAACTGAAAGTAAAAAGCACTAGTGTGAAACAGTGGCACTTTCCGCACAATTTGGCTGCTTGGAAAATGCCATTTTCGAGCACATGCATTGTAAAAGATGTTTAAGTTCAGCTTTGGAATGCGAGACTGAGTAAATATGATGAGTGAACTTCAGTATTTAACCTTGACGTTGTCCCCGCGTAAAGACAATCTATTTTTCATGAGCGTAGGGGAGCGCATGCAAATAACGTCTGATCACGTTTTTTGACGAGTCCTCGTCTTTATTTATTTATTTATTGGCCTATCTACAATTGTTACACTGTTTATCCTAATAACGTAAGCAATATGATACCAGTATAGTGTACAATATGATGCGATAGACATAGCAAGCAAACAAAAAATTATAACAACAATAAAATTACAATAATAGTGCAGAGATAAATAACACTTTCGACAACAGTGGGTAGCTCTAGAAACACAGTAAATACAAAGATGACAAGAGAAAAAAGAAGAAAAGTCAATATGGTGGTTAGTTTTGATGGACTTGGCGCTTAAATTTTTGAAGTGTTGTGGAAAAAACATCTATTGATTCATCGCAATTGTTAAAAAGCCTACAAATTCTGGGGATGGGGGAGTTGGATCCTGATACAGTTTTGCGGAATGGGGGACGTAATAGTTTTATAGGGTGACGCGGATAGTTGTGGGGTAGGTCTTTGTTATACAATGTGGATCGGGACGTACGACATTAAATTAACGAGCACAGTACTAGTCCATCGAAACATTTTAAAACACGAAGGTTAGTAGTTAATGGAAAATTAAAAAATTGTAGTTTTCAAACAAAATAAATAGCAGAATCAACTGCATAAAAAGTAAACACGCTTTATCTACGAAAAGTCACTGACCAACGGTGCGGTGCGGGGTGCGGGGCGCGGCGGCGGCCATGTTTACCTATTATTACGGACTCAGATCGATATCATGTTGAAAAATAAGAAAATGAAAAATAATTTCCTGTGGCTAAAGTATTCATTGGATTTGATTGATTTTTTGTATACGGGTAAAGAACATGATTCTCTTTATGTGGTTTAAAGGAATGTCAATCGTCCTGTTCCACCTTGTATAAGAATGATAGAACCTTAACAATACAGTATTCTATAAAAACAAGCCACGCGCCCGACGCGATGTCTCGCGGGATTCCCCTTCGGCAAAATGTCGAACTTCCATACAAACTTTCATCCCCTATTTGTTTAAATAGGGGATGAAAGTTTGTTAGGTGTGTGTTAGGAGATTTTTTGATGCCCAATGAGCACTTTCCTTTATATATTTGTACATAATATACACCGGTATAACATAATTAACGCACAACATCTTAAGGGGGCATTGTACTCATCATCATGAACAACTTTTACTATGGGACAAAACCTGAAATCGCGAAAAAAAAATCTGCTGCTCCCTACATGTATGTTCACATAACTCGTGAAAATGTATGGATCAGCAGATTTTCAACAGATAAGCCGTTGGTCCCGGCTGTCATTCTTGGATCTTTGACAGTCGTTAAGGGTCGTCAGAATCCAGAAAGTCTGACAACCAGTCTTATCAAGAGGTATCGTGTTACCCAGTTACTGGGTTGTGGAGGTCAGATAGTCAGTCGCTCCATGTAAGATACTGGTATTCAGCTGCGTCCGGTTAGACTGGAAGCCGACCCCAACATAGTTGGGAAAAGGCTAGGCAGATTGTACCTAAAAGAAACTCTTGTACAAAATTCCATGCTTCTAGACCTAGGGGCTTAGGCTGTTGTCTGTCAGTGAATGAAATTAACGAGAATAACTCTTAGTCGAATAACTTCTAATCGAATTGCCTGATTCGTGGCAGTCACGAGGCATAAAAGTTAGCAGCCATCAGCTAACAAACCTCCGCTTTGCTGATATTGTGTTGTTCTCCACATCGCCTTCTAAACTTGAAGAAATGCTCCAAGGCCTGAGCACAGCAAGTCTTGAGGTTGGAGGTTGGACTTTCAATAAACAGATCCAAGATCATGACATGACCAACAGCACGAAACGCAGGGTCGAGGTAGATGGGCATGTGTTGCAATAAGTCGATGAGTATACTTGTGCCAGACAGTGTCTTTCAAAAATAGACAAGACAAGGAAGTCAAAAGACGAGTCCAAAATGCGTGGAAGACCCCCTTAAAGAACACATGAAAGGTAGTTTGATCATTCTAACCTATGGTGCACAAAGTTGGTCCTTACTGAACAACAGAAGTCCAAACTCAAGATTTGCCAACGAGCAATGGAGCGCAGCATAATAGGTGTCAAGCGAACAGATCGCGTTAGAAACACCCCCCCATTTTTTTGGGTGGGAAATCATCAAATGACTTCTCTTCTCCCGCTCTGGGCGGACTGGGAGGGCTTGTCAAACTTTTACTGACTAAAATCCACCCGTGTTTCTTCAGTTGCCTGTGCTGGGGCCACGGCAACTCTTTCGATCATCTCGCGACCCTAGCTGAGAAATACCCCCTTTTTTTGGGTGGGAAATCATCAAATGACTTCTCCCGCTCTGGGCAGAGCGGGAGGGCGTGTCAGACTTTTACTGAATAAAACCCACCCGTGTTCCTTTAGTTGCCTGTGCCAGGGGCCACGGTAACTCTGTCTCAACCTAAGTATACAATGTGCCCCCCTGCGCTCCACAACTTAAGTAACGGATGTTGGAGAAGGAACAGTCAGGCTGAAGTGGGAGTGGACTGGCCACGTCACACGAATACACCCGGAGATATGGGCAAAGATCGTCACACACTGGACGGCTGAGGGAGGACATCGCCGTCGAGGAACACCGCCGCGAAGGTGGTGTGATGATCTCATGATGTTTGCAGGGCCAGCATGGCCAGAGATCGCACAAGACCGAAAGGTTTGGAAGGAGAAAGGGGAAGCCTTTGCCCAGCAGTGGGACACACAATAGACTAGCAAAACAAAAACTCATAATCTCTTTGCAAGTGAGAACATACTCCCACCAAAAAGCACCCCATTTAAAAATTCATAATAAAAGCTCTTGTGTAGGTATAAACACGAAATGATCCCGGAACATAATACCCTGGACAAAAACAGACACTGGACTAATTACGAAGCCCGGAGCAACTCTTTGAGCTCGCGTAATTTTCAAACGAAATAATATTTACTTTGCATTTGAAAAATAATAAATTACTTTGTAGGAGTCCGACAAATTGGACTGTTTAGTTAAATATACTGTGGGTAATCGTGTGGTCAGCTTTTTAGAGTAATTTAAATTGACCTTGAGGGAGACCGTTTGGATACACACAACACAGCATTTTACAGCATTTTAAAGGGAATTTTTTTAGCAGACTTATTCCGAACCACCACCATCAGATAACCTGAAATGGGTATAGATGAAGAGGACCAAAAAGCACAACATGAAGTGTAATGGTGCAATTATAGGAAACTAGCTTTTGCTTGTGGATTCGCCCGTGTGTAGGTCGTTTTTTTTTTGTATGTACTATCGGGACAAAAAGTATCCTATATCCTAACCCATGTCATGGTCTACCTGTGTGCCAAATTTCATCGAAATCCCTTCAGCCGTTAAGGCGCGGTAAGACGCCAATCTATAGGTATTTCAGGAGGTAGACAAATACGGTTGAAAATGGCGATGCGTTTGATTTTAGTTGAATATCCTGTCCGCCAATATTAATGTTATTTCGCAGCTTTGATTTTATTTAAAAATAAATACACCAATGAGTTAAACCACTTTTACATATTTCTTTAGTTGATTAAATTTCCTTTTTTATTGTTACAAAAATATGAATAGTTGTCTCTTAACGGCCGTACCCAAAGACCTATTTTCGGTAAAAGATAGATCGTTGTTGACGGTAGACAGTATAATTCTAACTGTCCTTATGTCAGACCGGTAAGATTCCATAATCTCTTACAGATTATTGGGACGTTAAAACCGTAGATAGATCGGTTTTTCTATCTCTAAATTTTCTATAAAACTGGTGATAGATAAGTAATTGGGTTTAGCCGTAAAATATTGAGCATTTCGAGTTCTTCATTTCTGTAAAATATCTTTGTATAAGTCTTTTTTTTTGGGCTTGTAATATGTAGCAATTCGACTAACTGTGCGACGAAAAAGTTGACGTTTTACGGTGCCCATGATTGGGCAGCGCCTTAAAGCGTGAAAGGTAACAGACAGACAGTTACTTTTTTTTAATATCAGTATCGATAGGGCTACCAAACCGAATAGAATCCCCAAAATTAGTCCGTAGCCTACCCAATTTAGGGCGTTAGTAGATCAAAATTAAACTTAAGTCCTTTCAAATATTGTCGAAATCGATGCTGCCGTTTGTATAGTATCGATTTAATTACTCGTACCTCCAAGTAGATAAGGGTTATCAGTAACTAACAAGTCCTGATTTGGAGCATTCACATTAACTTTCACGAACTGTTATCATGCAACTCTTCTACTTCTGCTCATCTCTTCTGGAGATACAAATATAATAACGTACGCATTATTGTCGTGAGTAAAGTTTTGAGTATAATTGTGGAAGAGTAGGAGAGGACTAAAGAAACGAAGGATGGACCATGTGAAAGATAATATGGCTGAAGAAAAATACCAGTTGCGCCGACCCCAAATAAATTGGGCAAGAGAATGATTCACATACTTCTCGAGACTGATGCATAGGTAGGTATGCATAACCTAACCACTGTGACCTTTTCCCCATCGGTTAGATTTGGTGACGTTACCACTCCGATGCGCCACTGCAACGCGATACAATGTCACCACATAACGAGTGGAAATTTGTGCTCACGCTATCAAAAATGATTTCCAATGAATATATTATTTATAGTTTGTAATAGGTATATGTGTATCTTTATATTTAAATAAATATGTATTCCACAATTTCTCATAACTGCACCTACCACTGTTTGTCTCTGCATCACCCAAAGGTTGACTGGTAGAAAATGCCTATGGCATTAAGTCCGCCTCTGTATTTTTCTGTGCATGAAGTATTAAATAAATAAATAAATAAATATTCCATTTTTTCGACAACTATAACTATTTATACGAAAACTGTATACAAATCACCGCTTTAATAATACCAGATAGTCATTAAATTGTTCGGACCAATATACGGCGATGATATTCAGTAGTTTTAACAAAAGGGTAGTGAAAACTCATAGATAAATTAACTGTAGCTTTTACAAGTTGGCTGAAGCATACGTTATGTAATGGCCAAAGGTCTGTATTTTACTGCTGGGGCCCGACACACCGGTTTTACGACTTAATAAATTTTGCAAACTTTGACGAGTCGCTGTATACGTTGCGGGCATTTGACGGGATCAGACGTTCTCGAAAGATACCGGATAGGAAAAAAAAATTATATCATCACGCCTGTTTTATTCGAAAAGGGCAATGCGTATGCAAAGAAAAAAAAATTGTTTGACGTATGACGCAAAGAAAAAACACAAAAAATAATAAGTGCAGTGTGTGATGGAGGTGTGTATAGTTCAACCACATTTTAGAAAGAGAAAGAGGAGATAAGTAAAAAAGTAAAAGAGGGCGAGCCAATTGCTAGTAATCATGCCAATACTGGGAAATTATTAATGTTAATGTAGAAATCCAATAACACTTTTCCCAATCCGAGGATCGAACCCTGGACTCCACGTTCAGCAGTTGCGCTTGCAACCACTAGCCCAACGAGTCAGATAAAGAGGAAAATCTTCAAGTTTTTCTTATTTTTTCGCATATTTATGAGTTAGGGGAGATTGTCCAGTGAGATGGTTTGGGATGAAATAATAATGTCTAATTACACTGAATAAAAGTTAAGAGTAAATTAACATATTTTACGAGGAACAGAATTTTTTTTAAAGCAATTTTGTCAGCTTTGTTTTGTACAAATTTTTGGATGTATTTTATTTCCTGTCTACTTTATACTTGGTAATTGTTGCGATTTGAGAAAAATCAAGTGGTTTTTTTCGTAAAAATCATTATTGTGACAACTTAAATATTAGGCTATGCCCAGTCCAATATAGCTTTCATAGGACAATTGTTATATATCAATGTGACAATGCTTACTGCTCATTTTTTCTCTATTAGGTAATTACGTCTGTATTCCAAAGCATAAGAAGAGATACTTAACAATAACGAAGCGTGTCTTCTATAAAACAAACAAACGCGATATTTTATTTATTTTATTTATTTATTTATTACAAAATCCACAGCTCTTTACAATCTTAACCTAAACTATTTTAACTGATCCTACAGCCAATTAAGGATTTATAATTTAAATCTATACTTACATAGCTAAGAAAACGGCGTGTGAAAGCGTGCGTGCCTGAGGAGTAGTGGGTGTGGTAATATTTTTAGGAAAAACCTACCTGCATACTCAAAACTCAAACTCAAAGCATTTATTTCAATTAAACCAATTACAGGCACTTTTGAATTGTTAAAGAGTCAGTCAGTTAGTCAGAAAATTGAAGCTAGTCGCCCATTCTAAAACGTAGATCTCTATGGAGAAGAATGGGCAAGAAACTCCATGGACACTCTTTTCAATCAAAATTATTACAAAATCCTGGGTACATTGTTCTTTTTGCTTCTATATGTGAGAACAATGTAAAAAAAATAATTAATAACAATTCAAAATATTTTTTTTTTTTATTTTTATTTATTTAAGATAGGTTTGCTCTTGACTCTAGTCTAGGTCAGAGATGACAGAGACAAAGTCGACGATGGAGCGAGCTTACCCAGAAGAAGCCTGTTAACTCTCACTTTGAAGAGATCGGGGTTGTATACGTTCGGAAACACAGACGCAGGCAGAGAGTTCCACTCCTTTGCTGTGCGCATCACAAAAGACATTTGGAAACGCTTAGTGCAAATTGGTGGAATAGCAACCAGGTAGGGATGGTAACCTGCAGTGCGCCTAGATGTCCGATGGTAAAAGGGGGCAGGCGGAATGAGGTCGTGGAGTTCTCGAGCACACTCACCGAAGTACAATCTGTAGAAGACCGACAAGCAGGCAACCTTGCGGCGATGAGCCAAGCTGTGAAGCTTGGCATCCACCAGTCTAACGTCGCCAATGAGCCTCTTTGCTCTGCGTTCCACCGAATCAAGCGCGGCAAGTTTAGATTAAAAATAAGCCCTGGCAGTTAAGAGATGACCAGTCTCCACTGACGGCGCCCGTTCACGAACATGACGCGTGGATCAGCACCATCCAGCTCAACCATTTTGTAGGGAACCGAATGATCCAACACACGCGCCACCATCAGCGAGACATTTAAGTGAGCATGACATACTCTCAACTGCCATACTCTTTCAAGTCAACATACCTACATCATAACATAAAACAGCTCCATGGTACTCACATTTACAAAATTCAAAAAATGCTTCTAATTTTTGCAATGATTGTATTTAAAAGATTAATAAAATCTTACGAGTACTACCAAAAGGAAAGAAAATACTACCTATTGAATATATACATACATATCAATCTGCCTAGCCTTTTCCACTATGTTGGGGTCGGCTTCCAGTCTAACTGGATACAGCTGAATACCAGTATTTTACATGGAGCGACTGCCTAGCTGCCCAGTAACTGGGCTGTTACTGGGTAACACGATACCCCTTGGTGAGACTGGTTGTCAGACTTTTGGGCTTCTGACTACCCGTAACGACTGAAGATTTACGAATGACAGCTGGTACCAATAGCTTAACGTCTCGACATGTAATGTATGGTAACCCATCCACTAACCGACCGCGGCAAGCGTAGCTTAACTTCCGAACGACCCGTGTGGCTGTTATTATTTAGCCACGAGCCCCTCCTTTTTTAAAAGAAGTACTACAGGTACCTACAGAGATTTAAATTAAACATTAATAGTTAATCGCTCACTTATTTAGTATTCATCCCTTCATCATCGTATTACTCGCTTAGTTGAACCAGAAATAAATTCTAGGCTTTATTCTAATTTAAATATCGCTAAAATTAGTCCAAAAGCGTACAAAATATTCAGTCATTATGAAATCTGGTAAAGCATAATTATTCAGAAATCCTATTAGCATTTTAGTCTAACAGAATTTCCGCTACTACAGAATGTTACACAAACTATTACTATTTCATTTAAAACAGATTTCTTTTGTTAATAAATGTCTTGTCTACTAATGAAATAAAATGCTAATTACGTTGTTAACTCCTTTTTAACCGACTCCAAAATGTCAACAATCATTGTATATGTATGTGTATATGTCAATGTGTGTGTGTGTGGATTTAAATTCAACTACTTAGATTACTTTATTTTTATTTGTGTATTTTCAGCAAAACCGGCATCCACGTCTGTTTTACTTAAAATGTTAATTATTTCTTTTGAAGTACTATTATTTAGTATACTAATGACACAAACTTGGGAAAAAATAAAAAAAAATATTAAGACAAAAGGATATTCTTCCAAGTTTGTACTAAATAGCCATAAACCTAATTTACCAGCGTTATTAAAACAGATGTCTAGTCATTTTGACAAATGGCCGATTTCCTCAAACAACAGTGGCATATGTAGGTACTATGTAAACGCACATTCAGAAACTCTTACTAGAATATATTATGTATACCTTAGATTATATGGGAATACTTGCGAGTGGAGAAACACGGATCATAAGTCAGAAAATGTCGGCAGGAAGAATTGGGGAAGAATGGATGTGCTCTATTTTACGACACTGAATATATTACACATAACATATCATTACGCCTTGTTTCCCCGAAGGGTTGGGCAGATATGTACCTATAATACACCCATATTTCACCAGTTATGTTTAAGTCTCATGTAATAGCGGGCGAGCCTATTGCAATCAACCGGGCACATATTCAGACTCTGGGCTGTTACTGAGAAATTCCAGATAGAAAACCTCAAAAACCCATTGCCCGGCCCGGGAATCGAACCCAGGACCTCATGCTCAGCTGTAGCGCTTGCAACCACTAGATCAACCAGGCAGTCGCGGGGGTTGAATATATTAGTTAGGATAAAATGTGAATAACCCCTAACCCCTCTCCCCTCCCCCCCCCCCCTCTGCCTAACCCTTCGGGGAAACAATGCGTGATGTTATGATGTGTAAAATGTGAATATTCAGGATTTTACTGACAGATAGAGAGCTAGCCCATCTATTCTGTACATAGATGTAGGTACTATACAAGGTGTAACATAATTAACGCACAACCTCTTAAGGGGTCATTGCGCTCATCATTATGAACAACTTTTACTATGGGACGAAACCTGAAATCGCGAAAAAAAATCGGATAATCCCTACATAAATATATTCGCAAAACTAGTCAAAATGTAGGGAACAGCAGATTTTTTTTCGCGATTTCAGCTTTGGTCCATAGTAAAAGTTGTTCTTAATGATGAGTACAATAACCCCTTAAGAGGTTGTGCGTTAATTATGTTACACCTTGTATAGGCGAATAACGAATGAAATAGCAATAAATACAGCTGAGAAAGTATAAAACAATTTCAATAGATTGGAAAGCATTTCCATTTGCAAATAATTATGAACCAATAACTAACTTCCAATGATTCAAAAAACTATCTATTTTATATTTTATACACAAAAATATTAGGTAGCAATGATAGACAAAAATCATGTCATTACATTAGGACTAAAAGAAAGGTGAAATGATCTTGAAGTGAGCTGTCTGCTGTCAATAGTGTCAATCTCTAGCATCTGTTGGCATGAGAGCTTCCCTTTCCCAACCTTTCCCTTCTACCTAGCCTTTTCTCAACTATAGTTGAGCCAATCCCAATATCATCAAGAACAAACCTTGGTCGCAGTGCCCCTATGAACCGACTCATGGCTAATTATAATATAATCCACAACAGCAGCAACATTGACATCTTCGCCGACAGTTTTTACCAATTCCGTAAAAAACTTATGATCCTCAACTATTCATAACATTTGATCACGTTTATTGCAGTCGTCTTACGTATAACAATCACACCAAAATCAAACTGAGCGTCTATTGTTTATTAATTAATTAAGTAAATCTGATGTTGTATTTTTTTTCTCGTATATTGTCTTCCTATAGTAAAGTAGCTCATATTTATCTTACATTGTAACAGTGAATAAGTTAGTTTATTTTAAATCACTTTTTAAATAATTCTTTTCATTTGTATGTATTTTTTGTTTATGTCTAAGCTGTGTACTTCTTTAAGTGACAAATTCACCATACTAATAGATATATAAGTTCTTTTATGTAATATGTTATTAGTGAACAAGTCGTTGGAGTACCTATAAATAAATAAATAAATAAATAAATATTGGGATTGGCTTCCAATCAAACCGAATGCAGCTATATACCAGTATTTGACATGGAGCGACGGCCTATCTGACCTCCACAACCCAGTTACTGTGTAATACGTTACCCTTTGACTCCTATAGAACTGGTTTGTCAGTTATTCACATTTAATATAAATAATTATTTTTTAAATTATTTTTTAAAAATTGTGTTTTCATTTAATTCTTTTGTTTTTATTTTTATTTGTATAGTTTACATATGTTGATAACCTAATAACAATTATATAACCTGGGGAAGGGCGGAGCATCCTAACACAAGCAAACTATTTGCTTAAAAGGATTCTCCCCATTGTAACTAAAATAAGTTTTTATTTATTTATTTAAAAACACATACAACTATCATGACAGGCTTACCTAATACAATAGTGTACTTATAGTTACAATAGAGTACAAATACTAGACTTACAATTTATATATTATTATGAACAACCAAGAGTAATTTTACAAAAGTTATGTAAGATGATGCAATAAACGTTTTTATTTTATTTCATTTTATTATGGCAACACAAGAAAAGAGGATTTCTGCTAAAACAGGAATGTAGAAAAATAATTAATGGAATGTGTAAAAGATCGCTTTTATATCTGTCATTTTTATGGTGTACAATAAAGAGTATTCTATCTATCTATCTAATGTAGACCAAAATCGTGCATGAATAAATCAGGCACAGGTATTTTGTTTATGCAAATGTTGCTTGCATTTGAAGCTACGACGGGTCGTATTTCTGAAAACTTAGCACGTATCTCAAGATAAAAACTAAAAAGGAAGCTAAAGCTAAAAAAAAGAAGAAGAAAAAAGATAAAAGTTTGGATTGGATCTGCTGTTACATATGGGCCAGAGTTTTTGATGATAGATTGTGGCGTCTTAGGAAACCAATCGCAACATCCAATGTTATCTTGGAATTTCAAAATACTAGAGACTTGCTGAAAGTCTCAGAAACTGGAGAAACTGCAAGTTTGTTAAATTATTTTTTTTTATTTGTTTATAGTTGTGCAGGAAGAAAACTCTGGGTTATACAGTGTGTTTTTACACAGTGTGACGGAAATTAAGGGTGAGGTACAGACCATCAAACTGAACAACTTTCAACAAATTATCAGTCGGCCCATACATTTGGTGGCGTAGGTATTGAAGTTTTGTATGGGACGATAAATTTTTTTTGCGATTACGATGTTGGTCCCCGGGAGAAAGTTGTTCAGTTTGATGGTCTGTACTTCGCCTTTAATTTTCGCCATACCGTATACAGACACACTGTATAACTGTCGCAGATGGATTGTCAAATCCGCTGTTTTACATAACCGCTGGCTGTTTTACGAAACAACTCAGTTGTGTAAAACAGCTGAACGACGCGTTTAGCGATTTTCCATAATTACTGAACTTTAAGATAAAGATATTTTATTTTGCAAATATGGGTTACAGTACATGGTGATTTACCTTACATTTAACACGCAGAATTGCATAAACTTTTTGCATTTATTTATGCAGCGGGTCAACGATTAGAGGTTATGTAAAACAGCGTGAAGCGAATCGTCAGACTGTAGATTTTAGTTCCAAATTTTCTAAAGTAAACTAACCTATAGGTAAGACAGTACTAACAGAAATCTATCTAGAAAATAAACTATCTAACTTTTCCTTAATACAAATCCAATCTTCTCTTGATAATAATTAAACTCATTACCGATGGCATGTTTTAAAATACAATAAACAAATACATTTTTAACTTCAAACGGCGAAGTCACGTCTCTAGAGCTTCATTTGAAACATTAATGTAATCAAAAATGAACTTTATCTCTAACGCATTAAAGTTAAATCGTGTAGCGTTAATTTTATGACAATTCAATTTGAGCTTTTATTTTAAACGAGTTTTATTGAAAACATTGTTGCTCGTATAGGCTTTTTTTATTTAAAAGTGTGTTTCGAGTATAAATTGCGGATAGTTTATTTAACTCTTTTCAAAGTTTCGCAGTTTGCCTTTGCATGTTAAACGGTTTGAATATGATGAGGTATTTTTATAAAAACCTGTTTTTTTTTAAATTTGAATGTTTTATTACTAGACTTTAATGAGAAAACACATTGTTTTATATTCACAGTTAAATTATTCTCGATAATTAATTGTCTATTGTTGTGGTGCAGATGAGTTCTGGAGTAGAGTCTGCCTATCGGCAAGTGTAGTGTGGGACGCCCCCCAGCTAGGACCGACGACCTTAAGAAGGTGGCTGGGACAGACTGGATGCGGAAGGCGGAGGAGAGTGTGTTGTGGCGCAGCCTGGGAGAGGCCTATGTCCAGCAGTGGACTGCGATAGGCTGAGTTGATTGACTGGAATTGTCTATTCGTTGGGTATTGTGATTGTCCGAAAGCCCTGTGAGAAACCCACTACGAAGGCAATGACTCAAAGTCTCAAAAGGCTTGTATGTTATGGCAATAAGGGAACAGAACCGACACTCAGGAATACACTGCCCTGCCCACCCCTTAACCGTTTCTTTCTGTGGTTTTTACATAGTATGAATACACCATTTATATTTTTTTTAACTCATTTTTGCCCGCGGTTTTACCCACGTGGATGTCGAAAATTATCCCACGGGAAAGTAATTTCGGGGTAAAAATATCCTATATCCTAACCCGGTCATGGTCTATCCGTGTGCCAAATTTCATCGAAATCCATTCAGCTGTTATGACGTGAAAAGGTAACAAACAGATAGTCTGACGGACAGACAGAGTTACTTTCACATTTATAATATTATGTATGTATTTAAAAAACACATACCAATATATTAAAAGACATAGCTTATCGCCCAAGCCCCATAACTCTTAACCAAAGCCAAAAAAGTTCTTTAGAAACCAGCTTACTGATACCATCCCTAAATGCGCCCCGTTTTCAAAATCCATAAGTACTAACGTGCTGTTTAGCAGCTATTATGACCTTAAATAGGTCCCGAAGGCTTAAGATGGCCGAGTAGGCTCGTGTGTTCAGACAAGTTGGTGAAATATAGCCTCTGGGAGGCTTTTTGATAATAAGATGAGGAAAGTCGAGTGTTATGTTGAGAAAATGAGCTGCCGTGTGTTTTATTAGTCGGGTTATTTTGATTTTTAAGATTGAAAATACGTTTGTAACAATTTTAACAATTTTTTTTATGTTTAAAAAAAGTTCTACTCTAACTCAAAAACTACTAAACTTCGGTAGAAAATTTGGTGACTTAATTTGTTGCATTTTAACCCTACTATGACGTCCTGCAAGGAATACGTCGAGATACTAGTAACCCTTTACAGCGACCTCCCCCCCCTGCCTCGCTTATTTTTACGACTTGAGAAAACATCGAAATTTGTTTAATGTATTTAAGTTTCATATAAACGTATTACCATCCGGAATAAATTCTCTAGATGCTGGTGAAAATCGTATCAAAATCTACTGCGGAGTTGAGAAGAACTAAGCGGTCACACATGTCAACTCTGTTTTACCCTATGTATACCCTATACATAGATAGAAGATGGGTAAAACATGATTAGAATGTTTCTAAAGCAAGTAAGGCGACCCTGAATTAGTTATTGAATTCTTAGTCAAGGCAAACGTAATTCACATTAATTTTGGAACATCATTCGCAAAAATCAATGAATACTACAGTACTAGTAAATGAAATCATTATTTTTATTTATACCAGTCACCAACGGAAACCAATATCCACCACCGAATTCATCCGGAAATACAAAATAAATCAAACAAAAATACAGTCATTCTTCATACATACTTACACTTAGACACACACGTCAACACCAATACACACACACAGTCACACATACATTCAGAACAAATGAAGATCGGACATAGGGCACGAACGAACGTGACAAACTCGCTTACGGCTAGATGATGGATATACTGGGTGTATTTATGTATTGTATACATAACTCTGTCCTGGTTTTGGGGATAGGCAGGTAGCTTAGTAGCCAGTTGTATTATTTACAATTAGATATTGTAACTCTACAAATAGGTACTTATTATATAAACACCATCAGATTGGATTGAAAAATGAACATGTAGTTTTTTCGTTTCACAATATTCTGCTAAAATCTACATGTGTGTTAAATCTCGAGGAATACCTACATGTAATGAAGAAATATTCCTGAAAGTCACCGACTGCAGCTTTGACTAAAATGGTTTCAAAAGTACTGATTTGGGAAATTGTCATAATTCCTTGTCGGACCATGAACCATGATATCTCAACCCTGTGCCAGACAAAATGCGAACCTACTGGAGCTAGACCACCACCTCTTAAAGCAGTATTATTGTAATCTTACTTCAGTGTGGGAAAGAGATGGAGCTAGACGTCCTGTATAGCTCCATCTCTTTCTCACACTGAAGTAACATTAAAATAATACTACTTTAAGAGGTGGTGGTTGGCCCCCTGAACACTAATCTACTTTACTTGGTTGACAACCTTCCATGCATTATAAAATCTTTAGTCAAACAAACAGGGGTTACTACCCTTTTCAAATAAAGATGTCACATTCACTTATTTCGATTTCCATTTGATTACACTTGACACAAAACAAACCTAACCTAGAATCCAATAATACCCTAAAAAGCCTAAATAATTACGTATTCCTTGTGGCAGATAAGTCAATTTT
This sequence comes from Fissipunctia ypsillon, assembly GCA_947568875.1. Taxonomy (NCBI): domain Eukaryota; kingdom Metazoa; phylum Arthropoda; class Insecta; order Lepidoptera; family Noctuidae; genus Fissipunctia; species Fissipunctia ypsillon. The sequence continues at coordinate 6,953,338 of OX387667.1, forward strand.
CTCCCATCGTCAGCCGAATCAGTCAAACAGAAAACAAAATAAAAGAGCCGTGTTAGTAACGTGACAATGTGACACACGGCCGGATGACGCGCGGGGCGTGTCACGGACTAATGTCTTCTTGTGGTGCCATTTATGAGCGATGGCGGTAATGAATATTGGGGCTTGGGTTTGGTCTAAAGAACAAAGGCAATTTAAGAAACGATTCACTGCAATAATTATAAAACGATGACCTTAAAAAGGTGGTTGGGACAGGTTGGATGCGGAAGGCGCAGGACAGGGTGTTGTGTGCAGTGGACTGCAATGGATGAGTTGATTGAATTATAAAACACAATTGGATGATGCAAGAGTAGTGTTAACGAGCGTCTTCGAAAAAAACCCTAATGAAAAAGTCGGTAACAGAAAAATTGGGCGATAACACGAACTACACTTCGCTCGCTCTCTTTCGCACGCTGCTCGATGTCTCGCTGTACAACAGAGAGCGCGCGAAGTGTTGTTCGCGTTATCGCGACAGTGTAGCCGTAGTATTAGAATACAATTATGTATAGTGTGTTCCCGTAGAGCGTTTAATGCTCCATGGTTTGTTGGCATTTACACACACACACACGTCATCAAATAGATACTTAGTACAAGTCTTCGTTAAGATAATCGCAACCAATTCATTGTTTTAACAGTGTAATATTTTAAAAAGTGAGAGGTCTCTACATAGTGACGCTGTATATATATTTAACGTCTGTCTACTTCGCTGTTCCCTAGTAAGTATAAAAGACGTGATGTGACAAAACGTCATGAGAGCATCTTCTGATTAGACCATTACTTTTGAGCCACCCTGTATACAACGTGTTCCTTTTGATATCCCATAACTCTAGGGGATCATTGTACTCATCATTATGAACAACTTTTACTTTGGCACCAAACCTGAAATCGCGATAAAAACCCTACATTTATGTTCGCATAACTCGTCAAAATGTAGGGAACACCTGTTTTTTTTCGCGATTTCGGGTTTGCTCCCATAGTAAAAGTTGTTCATAATGATGAGTACAATGACTCCTAGAGTTATAGGATATCAAAAGGAACACGTTGTATAGTAAGCCAGACACCTAACCAGCAGTGGCGCAGATACAATCATCATTAGAGGGAAGCCGAAGAAAAAATTGTTCACGTCTCATAAACTCAGGCAAAAAGTGTAGGTTTTTTAATCTTATTATGTAATAAACTGGTATTAAATATAATTATGTAATGTAATGTGATACACAGTTACACACAAGAGTAGTAGACATTAAGAAAAGTAGTTGTTCCGAAGGGAAGCCGATAAGAATCGGGTTGTATGAAGGCTTCGCCCCTGCTAACCAGCCCGTGTTCGTAAGCAAAATTTTAATGCAGTTTTATAACCTAAACCTATTACCGGTATGTCAGATATTGCGGTGATTGGCTGACAACCTATTTATCCAAGTTGTTGTACATTCTTTATAGCAAGTGAAGGTACAAACCATTGGCTTTAGTAATTAACGTGCAACATTCATTCTGTTTCTGTCAGCAAGTAATAGGTATATTTGTGTAGTACCAAAGTATTTTTTCGTGTCTCATGTCGTAAATAATCATGAAATGTGTTTGTTTTACTTATATTTCGAACATTTTCTAATGAAAGATGGGATAGATCATAGGTACAAACAAAATTACCAATTATGGTAAACAACAAGTATTACCTATTTAATTTACGTGTAAGTATTCCTCCGACTATTAAAAGGCGTTTACAATATATTTATGCATAATTACATAGTAAACTAGGCTAATAAAAAAATAATAGAAGTGTTACAAAAGATATTAGTAGGTTGTAAATATGGATTTCATAATATATTTTACGTTTAAGATGTGTGTACATATTTACACCGAAAATCTCCGAAAGACTCAGTCGTGATGGTCCAGTGATTAAAACCTCGCCTCTCATGAAAGAAGTTACATAACATAACATAACATAACATCACGCCTTGTTTCCCCGAAGGGTTAGGCAGAGGTGTACACCCACATTTCGCCAGTTATGTTTAAGTCCCATGTAATAGGGGGCGAGCCTATTGCCATCAACCGGGCATATATCCAGACTCCGGGCTGCTACTGAGAAATTCCAGTTAGAAAAAACCCAATAACACTTTGCCCGACCTGGGAATCGAACCCAGGACCTCATGCTCAGCAGTAGCGCTTACGACCACTAGATCAACGAGGAAGTCAAACAAAGTTGAGTGCCTCATTGAACGAAGTTGTGGGTTCAAATACAGGCGAGTATCTACCAAAGTGACTTTTCAATTCATATGTATGTACTTTCAGAGTTTAGCTAGAAAGTTAGTGACTACCGAGATGATGACTAATAGAGAAGTATGGAAGAACAAGACAAGTTGCACTGATTCCACAAAAAAATGGGGTAAAACCAAGAGAATGATTAAGTACTTTCAGAGTTTATCTTGGATATTACTGACATTGTTGAAGGAAAACATCGTGAGGAAATAGTTACCGTAAGTCTGAAATCGTCAACCCGTCTCGAGCAAGCGTGGTGATCAATGCTCGTGCCTTCTCTGTACGCCCTTTGCCCTGCCTTGGGATAGTAATAGGCTGATATTATTATTATTTTTACACCAGAAATCGCTCCCGCTCCCGCTTATAACTCACCCGTTATCATAACCGTAGCTATCAAATTAACCGGCAGATTACCCCTTCGGCTTGACTCACCAACAAAGTGCGGTACACAACAACGAGAGGACGTATAAAACATAATATTCACTCACTTTGATTTATAGCCGTCATTTATAAGCACCCAAGGTTTTGATAACTATACAGGGTCAAATTAAATTAGCTAGCGAAACTCCGCAGACGTGGTGGGTATCGATATCTTAATATATCTTTTATGTTGAGCTGTACGATTACTGACAGATGCTTGCACTGACTGGACAGGTCCACTCAATCTGTGTGGTTCTTTCCTCAAAAGACCATTTCAGACACCAACCTACATGGTCTTCACATGATCTGACCAAGATTATGTCTGGACTTTAAAAGAGACTGTGACCTCTGAGTTTGTTTCGGCCTTTCTTCTCAGAGTAGTCAGATAGGAAACGCCGGCCTCATCTAGTTTAAAAAAAAAAAATGTTTGACATGTAAAAGTGTTTGTATAAACCTACTTACAGAAATAAAATCATTTATCATTTATAAAACAAAAAAGAAATTAATTTGATGATGTTTTTTTTAGGGGTCATCAACCGCCGGTAGTGTAGTCACATAAGATGTCAGTATAAAAATTTGTTCAAAATCAAAATTAAGATATTCGGTTCAACTTGACACGACATGTAGGTACAGTATATTTTAAAAATGGAACCCAAGGCATTCGTTGATCGCGTAACAACCACTGATAACAACGCTTTTATTTGCTTCACGCCTATAAGCAACTAGCACTTTCAGATTTTCAAAATACCCTGATACACGTTATTCTTTATTTTCGGTCTTAAGCGTAAATACTGAGTTTCGAGTTAATCGGACGGTGTGTAAAATTCCTCCATATAAACTTTGACACCCCCCAATCCCTCTTTAAGCATACGTAGTAAATAGTTTACAAAAACAAAAAATTCTAAATGCAAACTTCATAATTTACTTAGAGTTTCAAGTTTTAACTCAAGAATTAATAAGATTTTTCATACAAATCAAGTCACCCCTTTTCACCCCTTAGAGGTTGAATTTCCAAAAATCCTTCCTTAGTTGAAACTAACAGTATCAATGAAAAAGGCATCAACTGCCTAAATTTCAAGTTTGTAGCCCCATCGGTTTAGGCTCTGCGTTGATGAATCAGTCAATCAGGACAAGTAATATAATATATGTATGACTGACATGCCTATGTTGACTTTTTCTAGAGAAAGTCAAAATATCTACCGAGTTTTTTTCTTGTATTCGCACAAACTAAACGAGAACTTATTCCGTGGTGCAAAACTCAGTCATCAATTTGGTCACGTATAAAACCACTGGCTTCCAAACCTCTGGGTCAGCGTTGTCCATCTGCGTAAAGGACTGATCAAACTCAGGCGGATTTCGTGCGAGACGCAGGACACGACTGCGCGCGTCGCGTCTATTGTCTATATGATTAGGGAGTCACGTGACTATTAGCATCAGTTTGAACATCTTCATACAAGTCTGTTGACACCATCGGTGTGAGCTTATTTCGGTACTTGAGGACTATTCTCAGTTTCACCAGAGCTTAACTGCCGTGTACGGAAAATACATCTACAGGATCAAATTAAATTAGCTAGCTAACCTCCTCAGACGTGATATCAAAACACGACAAAAAAATGAATGTTTGGGTTCAATGACCGCTGGTAGTTGTTGTTACTTGAATTGTGAGTTGATAAAATCTGTTTTATCGTGTTCAGATATCGGTACCCATCACGTCTGCGGAGTTTCGCTAGCTAATTTAATTTGACCCGGTATACGTTGAAAACAACATGTGATTTGTTTTCATTCGTATATTACGGGTGTACTATACACGGTACATCTCTAACCACGACTTTATCGGGCAACGAGTGCCTATAGAGAATGGGACGCAATGATAGATTAAGATTTTCATATCTATGGCATGTCTCCTTTCAAATTACTCGCTTCCGCTGCCTCCCATCACTCACACACCAGCATAATGTCAGCTCGTTTGTCTGTAGCTATCAAATTAGCCGGTGGATTGCCCCTTTGGCCCACTAACAGAGCTTAATGCGTCCACGTTGGCTTTATGAGCCGTTTACAACGCCACATTAAAGTTTTTACTCGCCCCAACATGCTAAGTAGACTGTCTTTTGCTTTTGGCGATTTGAGATGAAAGTGGACGGTTCGGTAGCTTATTTTTGTTGTGTTGGGTAACATAGTACATTGATTCATAATTTTACTAAGGCCCCATGAATGAGAATCACGGCGATAGTCACGTCGTGCCACTAAATTATCGCCGCGACGATATCGTCGTGTGATGTAGACCAGGTTGCTAAGTTGTGCAAAGTTTTTTAATTTATATAGATGTAGTGACAAAAAATAAAAGAGTATGCTTAGATGGTTTTTGGTCATGTTGAGAGGATGAATGAAAGGTGACTAACAAGGCAGATGTGAAAACGCCGGGAAGGATACTCCCAAGAAGAACATAATTATAGTGACCTTATTGGTGATGTTCTTCAGAAAGGTCAGGTGCGTAGTACTCGCAACCGGCGTGCGTGTATGACCAGATGTATGAATGTAAATGAGGCAAAAGGAGTATGTATGGAACGTAGCAGGTGGCGTACTGTAGTTTCTGAAGAAGACGTGAGTTTATGCATGTATGCATATTATGTATTATTGTACTGACTTAATGAACAGATTAGAATAGAATACTCTTTATTGTACACCATAAAAATGACAGATATAAATGTAGAAATTTTACACATAGGGTGACACAATGGGCAGTTTTATCTATCGCTAAAAGCGATCTTTTACAGACAACCATCGTTACCATTTAATTGTGCTTTTGTGAGTATGTATGTATTTCTTCTTCTGTATTATAACAAATAAATTATTTATCTATATATCTGTTGATTTATAGAGTTTCTATTGAATAGGATGGCTCGGCGAAACTCTTGCCACAATTTACTAGCCCGTCGAGATGGTGCTTAGCCTTTCATTTGAGTAAGGTACACACATAAGTTATCAGGCTTGTCATGCTTGCAGTACTGTGTGTAGCCTTATATTAGGTAGATACCGACAAAGAATATTCAGTAACCACTCCATTCCATATAAGTAGGTCAGGTGCCGACCAACAGGATAATTTTGATCGGCGAGTTCATTCATAACATAACACTAAATTATTGAAACATTCACTTCCATTTAATTATTTTGATAGCAGCATGAAAACGTACATACAAAATTAAATAAGTAAGGCAAAACGATAAAATTACTATTTCAGCAAAATCTGTATAATTATTCAGCGTTAATAAACCCAAAATCATAAACATTAGGGACCACTTAGAACCACTTCATCAACACGTTAACCGTAATTACAAAACCGGCTAACAAACTCTCGTTACCAGCTAATAAAAGTATCATATTATGAGTTCGTATCGTAAAGAACTAAAATCTTACACCCACACAGACTTATGTATAATTAACCAATATTGTGTAAGAAGGTATAATTAAGTATAGATTTACATAAACCGATAATATTATCAGGGCATTTAATAGTGGTGCTGATTACGAAAATAATTACAACATACAAATAACATTACATCACGCCTGTATTCTCCGAAAGGTTAGGCAGAGGTGTAACGATAGAAAAAAAAAGGTATGGTGGTATGGTGGTTATGGTATGGTAATGATTATGGTAATGGTGGTGGTGTAAATAATTACAAATGATTACCTACATACAGGGCATTTTTATAATCACTCAAAATTATCGCAGGGTGTTCTACCCATGAATACGAACAACTTTCACCATGGGACCAACTCTGAAATCACGAAAAAAAATCAGCAGTTTCATACATTTTGGTCGAGTAGGTAACTTTTGTATGAATCAGCAGATTTTTTCTTCGTGATTTCAGAGTTGGTCCCATAGCAAAAGTTGTTCATATTCATGGGTAGAACGCCCTGCGATAATTTGGAGTGATTAAAAAAATGCCCTGTATATCAAAATCAGACACATGAAAAGTCATTACTTACACCCTGTATAAAGTATTTATTAGATAATACAATAAACCTAACACAACCCCCCAACCCTGTCAACCCTTAAACATAACTGGCAAAATGTGGATGTTCTATTACAGGTACACCTCTGCCCAACCCTTCGGGGAAACAAGGCGTGATGTTATCTGTACAATAAACCTTTGCATACGACACGTTAGTATCGATACAAACGCAACAAGATCGATATTATCGACGGACGCGAAATAAAATATGCTTTTCAAACACACATTTATAATATCTTCTTTCTCTCGACACGGCATGTGTCATCTAAACTATTTTATTATGAAGAGGTAAAACAGTTTGTTTGTAAGAGGTACCTAATCTCTGGGAGTATTGATTCGATTGCAAAAAATCCTTGACAAATAGAAAGAAACATTATTGCCGAGCGCGAAGATATTTTTTCCACGCAGACGAAGTCGCGAGAGAAGCTAGTATGAAAATAAGGCCTTAGCCGGAGAACGAACACCGTGCATGTTTTTTAGGGTTCCGTACCTCAAAAGGAAAAAACGGAACCCTTAGAGGATCACTTCGTTTTCCGTATGTCAGTCTGTCTGTCTGTCTGTCTGTTAGTCTATCAAGACCTTTTTTCTCAAGTTGAAATTAATATCAAATTCGTAGGTCTTAGTTCCTCTGGAGCTCTAAACAAATCAAGCTTCTAAGTCAACGCAATAAAAAATACGGCCATTTATGCGACATATTTTGATACTCGCCAATAAATCAAAACCTGGTGCTTCCCGTTGAACTAGAATCATAAAATTTGGCAAGAAGCAAGGTCTCACATGGCAGAACAAGTAAAGGAAAAAGTCCGAAAACCGTTAATTTGTAGTTTTATCACATAATTTTAGTTTTTTTGCTATTACAAACTTAAATACATTTGCAGTTGAAAAATTGATCGTGACGTAATATATATCGATGTATGGGAAAACATGTTTTTCAACAACAATTTTAAGTACCTATGTTTTTAGGATAAATTCATCTTAATTACGGAACCCTTCATTGTGCGTGGTCTGACACGCATTTGGCCAGTGTTTTATCTAAGAAACAGAGTGTTCTTAAAAAAAAAAGTCAGACAGACCCTAGGTAAAGAAATAATGCTTCAAAATACTCGAGTACTGAGGCAAGGCCCAGTAAACAAAAAAGTGCCGAAACTCAGACAATGGTGTTACGTCTTACTTAAGTTTTTAACGGGGCCGGGAAGTTTGTATATCTTCAGCCTTCTTAGCCTTCTTACGTTTACGAGGTGAATAAAACTAGCTGTAAAAACACAAACCAAGGAAGAGACTAGAGAGAGATATGTTGAGTAATGTCTTCAGGGGAATTATGACCGTTTCATATTATAGACCTTGGGAGTAAGTGTGAAAACGTGTCTTGGATCAGTGTACGATTGTCTGAGTCAAGGGAAGAATTTTGAGCTAACGCTAAAGTGAGCTCTGATGGGTGCTAAGATATTGCAGCGCGAGCATATCCGTCCTACAGCTTTATTATCCCAGCTTCCAGGGATCCACTAATGTATAATCATCATTATCATTTTAACGATAAAAACCTCCACGGCAGGACATAATGCGATCAAGAATCACCACTAAGACAGTCAATTTAAGAGCCATTGATTTCCAGGGTCGTTTCATATAAAATACTAGCTACAAAAGCTACAAACTGCCGGTTTGACTAGAAGCTGACCTGAAAAAGGTAGACAGATTATATAATGAAGTGATTTCCATGGATGCATCCAGCTTTCCCTAGAAAGAATGCGACATAGACTGACTGATACTTTTACTAAGCCATGAGCTACTATTTCAAAACTACTGCTCACAAGAGGGTTAAGGAAATTAAGATAACAACGATTGAGGCCATCACAGGACAGTGACCCAATTTTAAAAGAGTTTCTATCCAAAAAGTTAATCAAGCATAATGATTCCATTAACAATGTAGCACCAGGTCCTGGCCAATCTCAAATAACGAGGATTTGTTAAATACGATCCGTAGCTGGTAACAGCCGATAGCTAATAGCCGGACGGCTATAAAATTGATTAGCCTGGCTTTAGTTTGGGATTCGATTCCAATTTTATGGGAATATAAACGTAAAATTGATTATTTTTATGCTGGTCTGGTTTTATAATTATATAGGTTTAGTGCTGTATATAATCGTTGTCAGGTTAATTAGGCAATTTTAGATCGCTTTTAGCGATAAGACCGCCTATTGTGTCGCCTTATGTAAAATTTCATTTTTTTGGTGTACATATTAAAGAGTATTCTATCTATCTATATTTTTGTCATCATATATTAGCTTATACTCTTCTTTGAAGAAAGATGACTACCTTATCTAGTAAACTGATTGGTCTGTCATGCTTAATAGCTTTTAAGTAGAATCTACTGATCATTTGTATCTTTCTCTGACAATTTCAGTCCAATTAGGACTGGTCAAGAAAATGATAAGTCAAATTACATTTGACGGTACATCTATGTTTCTTATATTGTTTGGACCCAGTAGGTGGCCACAATTATTGCAGCGTCACAGGCGTTGTTCAGATCCTCAAGGGTGCAGGTGAACGGACATTTGGGACGGACACTCTAGCAGATGGGGCATAGTCTGTTTAGGAGCACCGCACTCGCACTGGATGTTGAAAGAATGGGTAATACCATACCCCATTTCGCCAAATTACATATGTTATGTGGAATCACGACCGTGGTATTAACTCACACACAATACACACCCTTAATACGATCCCTTAGCAACTATTTCTTACAACGCTATTCAGCAGCTATTTACCGCCACAAACAAGAACCGTTACAGTTTCTCATAATTCAAAAACTTCCACCAAGAGCCTAAGCCCTAAAAACTCCAAACTTCAAAGTCGAAGTCAGAAACACAATTCTACAATTAACAAAGATCATTAGCCAGGAGATTACACAAACCTAAGAGAGAGTGCTTTAAATATAATAATATACATGTTTCATTAGGGGGGCACACAAAGGGATCACACGAGGAATCCTTCGTGTACGACTGTTAAGCATGGTTTACATTGTTTGGGGTACAGAGTAGAAAAGTGTAGAAGGACCGATCGTAATTAACACGAAAAAAAAACTCCGTAACCGGCTCCGTAACACAAAAACTTTATGATTAGGAGAGTGACAGACCCCTGAAGCCCAATGCCCGTAGCTAAAAACGTTCAAAATCTAGTCGCAATCTCATCTCGGCGACAGTCAAATGTCAAAAATGTAGGGAAATTATAGGTATTTTTGACATATTGAGACTGAGATCAGACTGTGAATGCTTTTAAAATTACGAGAATTGCCCCTCTGATAGACAGCCGGCGTGTTTTTAGTAAAAGGGTCCCGTTGGTCCTCTTTTTGGTACGAAACCCGAAAAAGAGATAGTGTAGCTATAACCTCTATAACATCATTGGTACGAGCAAAATACATCAATCTTAATTCTGCAGAAAGGCTGTGCGCAAACCAGAGTCAAAACCGTCTTCAGCCAATTTTTTTTTTTTTTTTAATTTAAGATAGGTTTGCTCTTGACTCTAGTCTAGGTCAGAGATGACAGAGACAAAGTCGACGATGGAGCGAGCTTACCCAGAAGAAGCCGGTTCACTCTCACTTTGAAGAGATCGGGGTTGTATACGTTCGGAAATACATACAGATTTTTTGCTATCCACGCTGTTCACCTATTTTCGTTGTCGTCATATTTCCTAACCTGACATTGGAAACTGGCTCATTATCACTTCTGCTGACTTTCAACAGTGTCCATTAGAAATAAATGTTTTGATTTCGAGTTCATTTATTCTACTCCGTGGTACATGGTATAAACTGCCGATCAATTCTGTAAAAATCTCACCATAAAATGTAGGTGAAGTGAGTTTTATGTGAGCTGTCAATAGTGTCAATCCCTAGGATCAGGTGGGATGTCAGCTAACTTCACCTAAGTGTTCACGGAGAGATTTTTACAGAATTGCCTGGGTAAAAAAAAAATTCTATTTCGTCCGTCAGTCAGTTAATAAAAAAAATATTAGACACGTATTTTTTGCTTTATCATATTAATAAAAAATTACTTAGATAAAATGCATTAAAGTTGGGGAGTGGGGGCTCGCTACGTCACAACTCAGTATAAAATCTAGCAAAGCGTGACGTCATGCGACATTTTAACTCAATGTATTGCCATAATCTTTTGATTACGTAAAAAAAGAAAAATACGTGTCCAATATTTTTTAATAATCTACCTGATGGACAAACAAATTTTTTTTAGTCTTCATCCCTATAGAGACATGAGGAACAGGGTGTAAAGTTCACTCATCCTCTATAGTAAAAGGAGGATCCTCCGACCAGACTGGTGTTGTATCTGGTGGGCTACTGCCCGACGACGGTTGATGTCGAGACGTTGTATATTATACTAGTCGCGCGGTAAACTCTGATTGCGCGATGCACGTTTTTGCGTGACGTCAGTATGATGCGTTCACATGTGGCGATGTCCACATCCCTATTGATAAACCGGCTGACCTTCTGCTTCCTCACTTTTCTATGTGATACTCTCGCGGGTACATTATTAGCTTAAAACGTCACGTATTCACCCTAATAGAGACGGTAAAACTACTTACAGTTGAGCAATAGACCTTGTGTCCTAGAAACACTATGCTATTTTACTTAATCTTAGTTTTGACCGACTTTTTCATGAGGAGTTTTTCCGGGAAGAGATGTTGTTTGAGGTCGTAGTTAAGATTGTTTGGGCTAAGGGGTGAGTGGGAGTATTTCTTAGAAGGGTAGACAAACGTAATAATTTCAAATTACGAAAAGTAATCTTTTGATTTCTCAAATTTACTAATGGAAACAAGTGATAGAAAGTTATTAATACTGCCCAGGGGATTGGCTATACGTTTCCAACGATGGAAATAAAACTGAAGTATCTGCATTTCAACCGACAATATCTGCACACATGACAATACATCAGCATTTAGCAATACCAATACTTGGTAAAAGTACTCCGCGGAAAAAACGTATTAATCTGGAACTCTACTAATGACTAAAAACCTAGCCTATGATCATTTATGGGACAAAAATACCTTGATGATAACATAACATAACGCCTTGTTTCCCCGAAGGGCTAGGCAGAGGTGTACCTATAGTACACCCACATTTCGCCAGTTATGTTTAAGTCCCATGTAATAGGGGGCGAGCCTATTGCCATCTACCGGGCACAAATCCAGACTCCGGGTTGCTACTGAGAAATTCCAGATAGAAAAACCCAATAACACTTTGCCCGACCTGGGAATCGAACCCAGGACCTCATGCTCAGCAGTAGCGCTTGCGACCACTAGACCAACGAGGCAGTACCTTGATGGCATACAGCTGAAATGTCTAACAAACAATTCTTTCTTTCTAAGCATAAAAACACTGCAAGATTTAGCTTGGGAATCCAGTCTAATATCAAATTCTTGCGAACCACCCTTTAACCCAAAAACTAGCCTTCTAAACCAAACCTAACCCGCCAAAAGGTTCAAAAACTACACCCAACAAACACAAGAGTGGAAAGTGAGCCAGTAATTACGTACTATGATCGATAACTGCCAGGCGCCAGCGAGTCTGAATACGTGTGTTATATAAGTGGTAGGCCAGAGTGCAGGGCTTTAGGAGGTGCTGAGGCGAACGCGTTTATATTAAACAAATGAATCCGCGCTATGCGCCTACAGGAAATGTAAGTAACTGATGGTAGAACTAACCATGGATAATAGCTTTAAAGGCTCATGAAAAACCACATGGTCTGATCCGTCCAACATCATTAAAATCCGTAGCTGTTAAGACCTAAGGATCTACGTGCCTATGGCGGCTGGGGCGACCACTTTACATGAAGTCAAACTCAAACTCAAAGCATTTATTTCAAATAAACCAATTAGAGACACGTGAATTATCAAGGGTCGGTTAGTCATGGACCTAGTTGCCCATTCCAAAGCGTAGTAGGTACCTATAGAGAAGAACTGGCAAGAGACGCCACGGACACTCTTTTAAGCTTTCATGCATCCAAACAGACCGATATGACGGACGAATTGGTTTGTTCAGATTGACCTCTCTTTGGTCTCTTTGTGTTGTAGAATTAAGGCTGGTACTTCTCGCAACTCTTCTTAGCATGTGCTGGTATCAGGACATGTAGAACAATCAAAGCATTTATTTCAATTAAACCAATTGCAGGCACTTTTGAATTCTCAAAGAGTCGGTCAGTTAGAAAGTTGAAGCTAGTTGTCCTTTCCAAAACGTAGATCTCTATGAAGAAGAACGGGCAAGACACTCCAAGGACACTCTTTTAAATCAAGATATTACAAAATCCTGGGTGCTTTATTCTTGTTGCTTCTATGTGAGAACAATGTAAAAAAGTTCAAAACATAAGATTAAAAATAAACCCTGGCAGTTAAGATATGACCAGTCTCAACTGACGTTGCCCATTCACGAACATGACGCGTGGATCAGCACCATCCAGCTCAACCATTTTGTAGGGAAATGAATATTCCAACACACGCGCCACGTATCGTTTGTAAAACAACTGCGCGTTCGCTCTTCAGGCACCGCTCACTGCAACAACTCACGGTATGTCTATGGCCACCTAGACGCCCCCGCTGCCGCGTGTGCCTCTAAACGAGACCCAACAGTACTTAGTCTAACACGAAAGAAAACCTTGTAAGTTATAACTGGACTTTTCGTGGTTAAATGTTGACTGGTTTTGCTATTATTGTGTCAGATTGTGAAAGATTTGGTTTAGTGTGTTGAGTAATTGTTTCTTTGGTTGATGCATTACGCTTGATTTCCTCAAAGGGATAAGCTGTGGTATTAAATACAAGTTTTTGGAACGAAGTTCTTTTACGCGGCTTGCCGTAGAAGTAAACTGGCAGAAATCGTCACTAACGAAAAAGCGTTCATACTCGTCCTATATGCGACTTTCTTCTTTCGAATTCACACTTTTACAAAATATAAATTCAAGATAGCGGCTGCAAGAATTTTCAAATTTTTCGTTATGAGTGTCGTTTTTCAAATTTTTCGTCATGGGTGTCGATTTCATGGTTTTCGCCGAAGCCGAAAAAATGGTTAAAGCCGATTCCGAGGGTGTTAAAATTTTTCGCCATGGGTGTCGTTTTCATAGTTTTCGAGAGTGCTAAAGCCGATAGTGACGTTAAAATGTAAATCTAAGATGGCGACTGTGCAGTTTTAAATCACACGTGAGAAGGTACTTCGTTCCTGACGGGGCCCCCCGACCGCACACGTTTTTTTTTTTAGCTACGCTGGAGTTTTACCACTAACGGACTTGTTGTTACGCGTTGTTGCAGTTGTTTATATTGCTTGTGTGCAAGCTTGCCTAAAAGACGCGTTTTGAGGATTCTCAGGTTTCGGTAAACACAAAGTTCCTCTCCATGCCATTAAGAGCGAGCCTAAAACCGGATCCAATTCCATACTTCGAAACGTTACTCAGAATCGTGAACTACAAAATGAACGCTGTCACTTCTAAGAATCAATAACAGAACGCTCGCTATTGCCACAAACTGGTAAAATTCCAGAGTGACTGTTGAATTTTCTGACAGAATAACCTAATGATAGAACTTTGTCCTACCTAGGAATATACCCTGTGACCTCATGATCACAGCGACGACTAGACCAACAAGGCTGTTATTTAACGACCACTTCAAGCTAAATACGATTAAATTCAAACTAGGGCTAACTGGTTTTCCGGAACTGTTAGATAACACAGTACAGTCTCGAGCATACATACCTTGCATTTAGAAAATTCAAAAGCTATTTTCGCCTAAAGTATTGATAGAAATGTTAGGCCCGTAATACACATGCCTGTAGCTAAAAACTATGCAAGTTTCTTGCATGCCATTGTACCTTATTAGCTTCTGATTTGTGAATTTCACAATGGCATGCAAGCTACTTGTATAGTTCTGTATAAGCTACAGGCATGTGTAGTGTTCACGTCCTTCTGCGAAGCAGTAATGCTCGCGAAGGAGGAGGCGGAACGCGGGCAATCTTTGAGCCCTCAGGCCCCTAGTCGCCGCAGGAGAAGCCCTGGGTGTTGGGAGTCGAGAGCCGATTCCCGGCCACCGTAGGCGCGGGCTTGCAGACGGCGAGCAATGGGTAGCTCGCCGTCCGGTAACGACCAGGCCCGAGTCGATGGCGCGTTCTGTTCCACGCGCGCCTCAAAGAAATGTCAGCACAAACTGATGGGGTCCGTTAGGGCCGATGCCTGCCAGGGTCGTGGATGTTTGAAAGAGTTACCGTGGCCCCTGGCACAGGCAACTGAATGAAGGAACACGGGTGGGTTTTAGTCAGTAAAAGTCTGACACGCCCTCCCGCTCCGCCCAGAGCGGGAGAAGTCATTTTATGATTACCCATCAAAAAAAGGCCCGTAATACACATGCCTGTAGCTTGTACAAAACTATGCAAGTTTCTTGCATGCCAATGTACCATATTAGCTTCTGATTAGTGAATGTCACAATGGCATGCAAGCTACTTGCATAGTTTTGTACAAGCTACAGGCATGTATAGTGTACTACAGGCCTTATGGTGTTACAAACATCATTGTGCCATCATCGTTCCACCTACAGTATGGGTAAACATAGTATTTTCGATACCGTACTTTTATGGCAGAACCCAATAACCGAGCAATAACCTATGTTCAGTAAAAGACAGATCGCTATTGATGGTAGACAGTATAATTCTATCTGTCCTTATGTCAGGCGGGTAAGATTCCATAATCTCTTATAGATTATTGGGACGTTAAAACCATAGATAGATAGGTTTTTTATCTCCAGAATGCCAAAATTGGTAATAGATAGGTTATTGGGTTCGGCCGTTATGAAATAAGCCTTTTTTCAAAGTGGCAATCGTTACTTTACTGATTTTTCTTAGAAAAAAATGTCTTCACCCTTTTCCTAGTCGATAAATTTATCCGGATAAATTTAGCCGGGGTTTTCCGTGGATGAGTGACCATCTTTACATACCGAGACTCCTCCGTGCCTCGGAAAGCACGTTAAGCCATTGGTCCCGGCTGTCATTTGTAGATCTTTAACAGTCGTTACAGGTCGTCAGAAGCCCAAATATCTGACAACCAGTCTTACCAACGGGTATCGAGTTACCCAGTAACTGGGTTATGCAGGTCAGATAAGCAGTCACTCCATATAAAATACTGGTATTCAGCTGCATCCGGTTAAACTGGAAGCCGACCCCAAAATAGTTGGGAAAACGCTAGGCAGATTGAATATGACTTCAGTCTAGCTCGAAATTCAACAAAGAGAATAATAACAAAACATTAACAATACTTTTAAAAGAACAAAGACCGATATTGAATATACGTCTCCGTTCCTAAGAGAACAAAGATCAATAAATATAAATACTCAAAAGAAAAGCAGGCTTAAGATGGCGAGGGCATATATATTATTCATGTATTTACACTCAAGCACTCCCTGTTAAGGAAAAATCGTTCGAAATGTATCGTTTAATAACCTCCCTGCCTATAATTTTTCTGTTCTGAGCGCTATTGGTTGCGCCACCACAAACTACGCGAAATGAATGTTTTTTGATTTTTGTTAGTCTTTGTAGCCGTATTGTGTTACCCAGTAACTGGGTTGTGGAGGTAGTCGCTCCATGTAAAATACTGGTATTCAGCTGCATCCGGTTAGACTAGAAGTCGACCCAAACATAGTTAAGAAAAGGCAAGGGAGATTATGATACCGCCATTTTTATAAAGGCTGTTGCCTGATGCTTCGCCCACGTGGATGTCAATACTATTGAATCGGATTTTGCTCACAATTTCAGGGCTTTTAATTGTCTTGCCAGTTACTGAATATCACCTGCCGGCGATCCATGTAAAATACTGGAATTCGGCATCCGGTTAGACCGGACAGTTGGGAAAAGGATAAGCACTAGGCAGATGAGAATGTCGTGAGAATGGGCGTCCTAATTCTGCTTTTAACAGCTGCAATCACCAGTTTGTTTACCTAACCATCTCGCAATATTGTCTCATGACCTTTTTTAAAGCAGTGGTTTAAGCAGAAGCTGTAGATGTTTCCAGAGTACTTTGATAATGATAGTTATTACTTCCTGGTGTCATTTCTATGTAGCAAAATATTTCAAATTTGTTGCAAAGACATGAGAGAGAGGAGCTCGTGGCTAAGTAATAACAGCCGCACGGTTATCCATCAGGTTAAGCTACGCTTGCCGAGGTTGGTTCGTGGATGGGTGACCATCTTTACATACCGAGACTCCTCCGTGCCTCGGAAAGCACGTTAAGCCGTTGGTCCCGGCTGTCATTCGTGGATCTTTGACAGTCGTTACGGGTCGTCAGAAGCCCGAAAGTCTGACAACCAGTCTTACCAAGGGGTATCATATTACCCAGTCACTGAGTTGTGGAGGTCAGATAGGCAGTCGTTCCATGTAAAATACTGGTATTCAGCTGCATCCGGTTAGACTAGAAGCCGACCCCAACATAGTTAAGAAAAGACAAGGGAGATTATGATACCGCCATTTTTATAAAGGTACTAACTGTTGCCTGATGCTTCGCCCACGTGGATGTCAATACTATTGAATCGGATTTTGCTCACAATTTCAGGGGTTTTAATTGTCTTGCCAGTTACTGAATATCACCTGCCGGCGATCCATGTAAAATACTGGAATTCGGCATCCGGTTAGACCGGATAGTTGGGAAAAGGATAAGCACTAGGCAGATGAGAATGTCGTGAGAATGGGCGTCCTAATTCTGCTTTTAACAGCTGCAATCACCAGTTTGTTTACCTAACCATCTTGCAATATTGTCTCATGACCTTTTTTAAAGCAGTGGTTTAAGCAGAAGCTGTAGATGTTTCCAGAGTACTTTGATAAGGATAGTTATTACTTCCTGGTGTCATTTCTATGTAGCAAAATATTTCAAATTTGTTGCAAAGACATGAGAGAGAGGAGCTCGTGGCTAAGTAATAACAGCCGCACGGTTATCCATCAGGTTAAGCTACGCTTGCCGAGGTTGGTTCGTGGATGGGTGACCATCTTTACATACCGAGACTCCTCCGTGCCTCGGAAAGCACGTTAAGCCGTTGGTCCCGGCTGTCATTCGTGGATCTTTGACAGTCGTTACGGGTCGTCAGAAGCCCGAAAGTCTGACAACCAGTCTTACCAAGGGGTATCATATTACCCAGTCACTGAGTTGTGGAGGTCAGATAGGCAGTCGTTCCATGTAAAATACTGGTATTCAGCTGCGTCCGGTTAGACTGGAAGCCGACCCCAACATAGTTGGGAAAAGGCTAGGCAGATTATGATGTTGCAAAGACATCAGAATTTTATACAAGTCTACTGGATATTGTTAAACAACCTCCCTGCCTATAATTTTTCTGTTCTTAGCGATATTGGTTGCGGTACACAAACTGAAAGAAACGAAGGTTTTTCCTTGAAATGATTCGAAACTGTATTGTTTTGACCCAATTTTAGAAGTTCAGGATGGAAATCGTTAAAGTTAGGTAATGAGATTTTTTTTGTAGTTTGGTTTTACTGTTAACCCCGACTTGGTTAAATATAGCTTCTTATGTGATTGGGTTCATACCAACAGTGCAACTTAAGTAATCAATCAATCTGCCTGCCTTTGCCCAACTATGTTGAGATCAGCTTCCAGTCCGTATGCAGCTGAATACCAGTATTTTACATAGAGCGACTGCCTATCTGACCTCCACAACCCAGTTACTGGCTAACACGATACCCTTGGTAAGACTGGTAGTCAGACTTTTGGGCTTCTGACTACCATTATTATTCGTAGATATACCACGAATGACAGCCTGGACCAACGGCTTAACGTGCTTTCCGAGGCACGGAGGGATCTCGATATGTAATGAATGGACACCCATCCACGAACTGACCGTGGCAAGCGTAGCTTAACCTTTGATCGACCCGTGTTGTTGTTATCATTTAGCCACGGGCTCGTGGCTAAATGATAACAATACCTCGTGGAGGGATGGTTACGTGGTTACCTCGTAACCACCCCTCTGAAAGAAATGAATGCAGGAGAATTTATTATTTTTCTCATTTCTACAAGTCGTCGACGTTTTATAATTCACTGCAATTCTAAGACCAGTTTCCATTTCTTTCAATATTTATTTATTTATTTAAGCTTTTCACACTTTAAAAAGTACAAAGGCGGACTTAATGCCTTAGGCATTCTCTACCAGTCAACCAAGGGTGGTGAAGAGATTAGATGGCAGGTGCTCTGTTAGAAATGGAACAATTTCCCCAATTTCCCCAATTTTTTGGAATATTCCCTGACTTTTGAGATTACATACCTTAGTGCCACCATTCCATCATACCATTTATGTATGTTTGTTTGCCCGAAAGTCTGACAACCAGTTAGTCTTACCAAAGGGTATCGTATTACCCAGTTATTGGGCTGTGGAGGTCAGATAGGCAGTCGCTCTATGTAATAAAGTGTATATACCAGCTTCGATGCACGACTGGAGTTGAAAGGTACATCGCAGAAAAACGTAACGCTTTTGAGTTAACGCTTGCATTAATTTCACTCCTCATAAAATTTCCATACCGGGGGTCTTAAAATAAAAATCGATTCTTAAGGAGTAAACTCCAAAATACTGCATACGGTTAGACTGGAAGCTGACCCCAAGATATTTGGGAAAATTTTATGCAGATTGATTGATCTTTTATGTATGTTTGTGTGCAAAAATTTAACTTATTTAGCTATCTCCTTCTGGCCAAGATACCGAATTTCCCGCGGAATCTCAACTCAAACTCAAATGTTACTACAAACCTTCCTTAAACTTGGTGGGTACATACACCAAGCTATCAAACTACGCCACAAAAACCACAATAACTCAATACCCTCGCTAACCAAACTTCATTTACCCGACAAAGCAGACCGTAATGGAAATCAGTTTCGCTTCTTTGTGACCTTAAGTTTAAGGTAAGATCCAATTTGAAGGGTGAACAAGTAGCCCTTGTAAATGCGAAATAAATATTAAGATATGTAACCGTATCGTGTTTTCGATACGGTACTGCTACTGGACTTCTGGACTTCTCCCATTAATCAATCCAAAGGTTGTCTCATTGTGTCACCCTATGTGTAAAATTTATACATTTATATCTGTAATTTTTATGGTGTACATAATAAAGAGTATTCTGTCTTCTATCTATCTTCTATCTATACGTGAAGAGACGTTTGTCATGCTTTCAAGTTTATTTTTTTAAGTTGATATCTTTATCATGGCCAGATCTTAGAATTGATAATTTCATGAAGTGTTCGGTCATTTAATGAAATGGTTATATTTCATGAAATATCGTTTAAACGCCATATAATTAATGTATGGTATCTGTATCGTAGAAAGTTGCATTTCACGCCTCTAGTGGCACCCTGACCCAATGGGTTAGGATATGTTAGAATTGTGACCAACCGCGCACGAGCCAAGCGAGCGAAGCGATCGGTGCCGCGGCAGCGGTCAGCGAGCACTACATCTTAGTTGATCGCAATTACTTGGCTATTTAGTAGTATTTAATATTTTTAGGACCCTAAAATAGAAAATATTCGAGTAGGAATCACAACAAAAACAAAACGCCTCAACCGGAGAATAATCTAGCTATTTTACGATATGATCACTAATGTTTGCCCACATCATGAAGTAGTCGTGCGTTTAACTGTTCATATCGTCAAACGTTGAGTATTCAATGATCTGGCTAGACCACATCATGATGTGACCAGCGGTCGATGTTCTATTTCATCAAATGGTCGAACACTTCATGAAATGATCAATTCTGATCACGAAATCTACATGCTTAAACGATGGCTCTACAAGAATCGCGGGTTTTTAACAACCACTGTAGAACTAAATAATTCTTCTCTTGAGTAACAATCATTCAAACATATGCTTGGAACTGGAGCTAGACCACCACCTTTTAAATCAGTACCTATTATTATAATTTTACTTGAGTGTGGGAAAGAGATGGAGCTAGACATCCTGTATAGCTTCATCTCTTTCTCACACTTAAGTAACATTAAAATAATACTGATTTAAGAGATAGTGGTTGGCCCCGGAACTGATTTAACAGTTTTGCTAGAAAATCTAAAACTTCACTAAAACATTTCCACTATTGTCTTAAAAGAAAACCTAGTTCGCCATAGCTAAATGGAATGAAATAATACCAACAGATGACCTTTATATTACACTTCCCTTTATACCTTCAGTCTTTTATAGCAAAACCGAGTCTAATTTTCAGTGTCATAAAATGAAAATTAGATATAAAAAATACCGAACTGACAACCTTCCTTAGCTATAAAGAAATTTTATATTAGATTTACTGTCAAATAAAATCGAATATTCTCAAGGTCAAGTGAAGCTTTGCTATTTTTTCGTGTTTAATTGAAGTTTATTTCTCTTTGAAATTCTTCGGATTACTGTATTAGGCTCAGCTATTTTTAAACGACTTTATTTTTGTGTTTGTTTATTAGGGAGTTTTACTAACGTGTATCGTATTACCCAATGACAGGGTTGTAGAGGTCAGATAGGCAGTCGCTCCATGTAAAATACTGGTATTTAGCTGCATCCGGTTAGTCTAGAAGAAGACTCCAAAAGGCCAGACTGATACAGGGGATTTCATAAGAATGGGTGTGCTAATTAACCAATTAATTAACAACTACAATAACCAGTTTCTTTGCGGCTGGCAAAGAAACCATTGTGATTCATGGGATCATGTCTCATTACCTTTATTTGATCAGAAGCTGTAGATATTTCTTATTCTGTCTATACATCTATACAAATAAATAAAATTGAAGTGTCTGCTTATAATGTCAAAATAATAGCTTTTTACTAAATGCATATGTAAGCATTTATGGTACCTGTATCGAAAAAGCAATTTCTAAAATGTTTGTCTGTCTGTCTGTCTGTTTGTTCAGGCTAATCTACGAAAAGTCTGGACCGATTTTGACGGGACTTTCAATGCCAGATAGCTAACGTTATAAGGAGTAACTTAGGGCACTTTTATTTTAGAAAAATAATAAGGGTTCCGCGCAAAAAAAATAAAACCCATGATATAGTGAAGAAAATCCAATTCAAATTGGGAAGTAAGTAACATCCACGCGGGCGAAGCTGCAGGCAATAGCTAGTTATCTGATAAGAATATAACTTTTCCCAAGTATTTTCATCGCGTATCGTAGAAAAATATTTTACTCTAGTTGCAGAGGCATCAGAATGATTCTTTATATAAACCTAAAAGATTTTTTAGTTTTTTTTTTCAGTACAACTCAAGCTAAACCAAAACTGTCATCCAATCTTTCCAACTTTATATATTTCTACCTTTTATTTTGCCTTCGCCTTAACACATCTCAAATCCGACCCTACAGGAAAAATATTACCTATATGCACCCTTCACACCTTCAAAGGATCCCTTCGAATATTATATAATAGGCGGATATTCATGCAACGTTGGAATATCCACACAATTCATAGAGGGTACCCTATTTATATTGGTTATATTGGCATGGCTTGGTGAAATGTTTTGATAAATAACTTTAGGGAATGTAACGGAATTTCATTTATCTAATATGTAAGTAGTTAATTAGATAAATAATCCTATTCCTAGTAATAGAGATGATGCTTGGGTAAGAAAAAAAGAAATTCTATTTAGTCCGTCAGTCAGATAATACAAAAATATTAGACTCGTATTTTTTGCTTTATCATATTAATAAAAAATTACTTAGATAAAACGCATTAAAGTTGGGGAGAGGGGGCTCGCTGCGTCACAACTCAGTATAAAATCTAGCAAGGCCAGGAGCTAGACCACAACCTCTTAAAGCAGTATTGAAAGAAAGAGAAAGAGTTGGAGCTAGACGTCCTGTATAGCTCCATCTTTTTCTCACACTGAAGTAACATTAAAATAATACTGCTTTAAGAGGTGGTGGTTGGCCACCTGAACGTCATGCCACATTTTAACTCAATGTATCGCCGTAATCTTTGATTACGTAAAAAAAGAAAAAAATAAGCGTCCAATATTTTTTAACAATCTACCTGACGGACAAATAAAAATTTTGTCATCTTCCCCCCTATTATACTGTTTGGTTGATGGCAATAGGCTTTCCCCTATTACATGGGACTTCGACTGGTTACTGTTGCACTTCAGTCCAACCCTTCGAGGAACACAGGCGTGATGCTATGTATGTAACAACTGTTTCGTTTGTTTTTTGTTTGTTTGCGCTCGCCAGAGCTAAAACACAAATAGGGTTACCGTAGATATCAGTTTCATCCAGTGTAAATATAGCGTTTGCAGTAGATTTTTGAAAAATTTGACTATGAGACTGTTATGTTGCGAGTGTACGCTAGAGATGAGTCCGATATCATGTCACATGTAAAAATCATCGATATTTTAAAATCATTTCATAATGCAATGACAATGACAAAATCATCAATGCTTTTAAATCATTACTTGAATGAATGCGAACTTCGGTGATTCGGATCGGACGGGCTCGAGCCGTCTCGGGTACTGCGGTGTGAATTGCGACGTTGCAAGTTTTTACAGGTATTTACTTGCAAGAACGCCAGATTGCCACGATATAGCAAATATCACTAATGGAATCGTATTGATGATTTCATGATTATTAATCAATGCCTACCCTGCCATGAATGTCACAAACTAAGAAAAATTTAATTAAGCGAGCTAATTGACAAACTCGACCCATGCCTACATAAGTACATATATAACTAATGATAATTTTACTAACCCGTTCCGCGATCATTTCAGTATCTACTCACAATTGAAGTGACGAGATCAAATACTCGAATAAAAATCATTGATGATTTTGTCATTGTTCCCGTCATCGATACTTTTTTGTCATTGTCATGCAGTCATCGATACAGAAAAATCATCACTCAGCCCATCTCTAGTGTACGCCCCATCATTGTTTTCAAAGAACCATAGCCTGTCTAGATATATGTTCTAAAAGTGGCATTTCTATATTATATCGGTATTACCGTAAATTGCTCGGTACTGCCAAGCTAACCACGATTGCCAAGTATTGCGTAGTTAATTGCCCGTTTCTTAAGGTGCTCTTACACGGGCAATTTTTTTAAACAATTATTGCTCAGCAACTACGTATGGATCAATCTACAGCAATTAGTAAAGCAATCTGTAGCAATTTAAATAAAATGCAGCTCATGCCATATTGCTCAATGTCGCCTACACAAATTACCGAATATCCAGTGGGCATGGAATTTTAAGTACCTAATTTTTTTTCCTATCTCGCTTGCACTTATTTATTCTGCGGTTTAACTACGTTCCGCTTCCGCGGGTTCCTCATATTTGTCGTCTTTTTGGTAATTAATGGATCAACTTTATTCAAAAGTAATTCAAAACCACTTCGGGACATTCGAGTAAAGTTTTTGAATAAAATATCATCTAATTCACAACACAATCAAGATTACTTCCGTCTTGTTAAAAACGTTCGCACCCAAATACCCCACCCTCTATTCCTTTTCTTTTTTCTTTTGCTTTTGACTCATAATTATAAAAGCGATACAAGCCGCGGCTACAAAAAAAAAAACGTCGTCCATAGCTAGCGATAGTTTCTTCAACTAAATTGCTTGTGTATGAAAGTATTGTCTAGTTTCTTGGAGTTGCTCCATATCGCTTAATAATATTCGGGTAATAATAACGATTGCTCATAATTGAGCAATTTTCATTGCCCGTGTAAGCACACCTTTAGGAACAGTCTAACCTCCGAGCAAGCTTTACAGTTGAGTTTACACAATTATTATTATTATTGGCTAAACAAGTAAAATCAAACTTATGTAATTCCCTGAAACTGAACTTGCTGAAAATTTACCCCAGTTGTTGTTTAAACAACGGCTAATAAATAGCTACCTATTTGCATCGTAGTTTAAACTAAACAAACTTACTGGAACATAACCACTTTAGTACTAGATTCCTATAAAGATTATAAAGTATGCCACAGACTCCTTGCTAACACCTCTCCTTCTTTCTCAAATGCATACAAAATTTGATCTCTTTCAGAAAAAGGACCAACCATTGCGACCCTTGTTTTTTTTAATTCTTAATTAATTAAAATGAATTACCTAATTAACTTTTATTTTTATTTAATTCTATTATTCTTTACACGCTTTTCCTAGCAGTTTCGTCCGCGTTTTTAGTTCTTCATCAAACTTCAAGAGAAAAAGTTCCGTAATGTACTTAAAATTTACAGTTACTGTTCCTGTCAAAATGGGGCTTAAACGCAGTTTCAATTGGACTCCAATGGCTGATTTCACCAATGAAACTGAAAGCGATCAGCACATAAACCACGTTTAAGGGCGGTCAGTGTCATTATTTTCTTTGGAATAATGACTGACAGCTCTTGAATGTAGTTTAGATGTGCTGATCGCGTTAAGTGCCAATTTCACCAATGAAACTGAACGCGATCAGCCCATCTTAACTGCGTTCAAGAGCTATCAGTGTTAAGATTCCCCAACAGTGATGAGACTGACCGCTCTTGAACGTGGTTTAGATGTACTGATCGCGTTCAATTTTATTGGTGAAATCCGCCCTAAAATGACAAAAAATCAAAGTTAGGCCTAGTTTCTAAGCTACGAAGCTTATCTATTATCAAATCACCTGAAAAACCTCAACGATACAGAACACGACAACGCATAATAACCATTCTGGAGGTCACAAAAAATAATCAATGTCAACAAACTTACTGCTGTCCTTGTCTCTCTCATAGTGTCAGTTAGGGCCTCGTTATCGCTGTCCCCACTTGTAAGAAGGCCCATTGGAGTACCCAAGCATTATTATTATAATGATTTTCATATATAAAAGACTGTTTGTTTGAAAATGGGTGCTGGAACTATTCGGTGTGAAGGTGTGATGTGATGGGACTTGAGTTTGTGATCTTAGAGTTGATAATTTCATGAAGTGCCGGGCATCGTACCACGATACGACATCGTGTCGTGACACGATGTCTCAACGTAGCACGATGCGACCTCATATCGTGTACGTGTTTTGGCCCTAAGGGGTGTATTCTCAGTTACCGGGCACACTTCTTACCTCAACGCATCTATATCTGAGAATTTTATTAGTTTTATGTCATCAATTATTTACATTTAGTAACAATTTTTTTTCTGATGCGTTGTCGTTTAGTTATTTTCAAAATCATCAATATTATTGTTTTTTTCTATATGATCAGAGACAAAAATCAATTTCTTGAGGGGACTCTAACTCTTGCTGCATTGAGGACGAAGAAAGTGCTGTCTACTTTCAAATGTCATGACAACAAATTTAAAGAGGTATGTACATACAGTATGATCCGTTCCCTAGTTTGTTCAAGCAATCATAGCAACGAGTAGTTATGTATTTATTTACTATTACCACTTTCAATTGTTTTTACAAGTGGGAATCCAATACAACAATGTAGTCATTATTTTCACACTCAGAGACGTCACCCAAAAACCAGTTAGACACCACCACCAACAAAATTTGAAATATTTTAAACTATTTTGACTGACAGGGTCCAAATTTAGAGCTGTCAATTAACGTGGATGAAAATTAAGAAATCCCAAGTAACCACTCTGAGTAGAGTCAAGACAGAGACAAGTCACACAGACAACACACACTTACACACACAGACAGACAGTTAGTAACTAACGGCCGAACCCAATAACCTATTTTCAGTAAAAGACAGATAGGTATTGATGGTAGACAGTATAATTCTATCCGTCCTTATGTCAGGCCGGTAAGATTCCATAATCTCTTATAGATTATTGGGAAATCTATTCTAAAACAAATTGTCTACAACAGACCATGAAAAGTTATCAACTGTCCCATACAAAACTTCAACACCTACTCGACCCAAATGTATGAGACGTCTGATTATTTTTTCTCTATTACAATGTTGGTCCCATGGAGAAAGTTGTTCAGTTTGATGGTCTGTATCACACCCTTAAATATGACCACACATTTCTGATTCTTCTTCATCGTATCGACGATTCTCTTTTATTACGTTTAAGCCTCTCAAAGGTCTTCCATAGTGCAGGTGTTTTTAAACAGAGAGCACGATAAAAGGTGAGGCATCGTTTGTGATGTGGCTCCGCAGTCGCACTGTGGCTCATCGGAGTACCCCCACCTAAGTTTTACCTGCAATGACCCACCTGGCTTCTGATATGTACCACCGCCACAACCACTTTTCAACCTTATTACCTCATTAATAAGATCGAAAAGTGTTTCACCGCAAATTTCCGCGATGGTACATACTGTGTATAGAAATCAATAAAATGCCTAAAATCGTATAACACCGTTTCAACGCACAGAACTAAAATGCTCGAACTCAATATCCAATAAATTATCAATATTGAACATCTAATACAAAATATTCATGAGTTCGTGTGTACCGCGCTTTATCATCCCTGATATAACATAGAGCAATTAATACCACGTCGTTAATAGTAGTGGAAGCAATCATTTGATAATTTTAATGTGTTTTTCATTGTTTTGGGCGGAAAACATTTGTTATTCTGGGTCATATCTATTAGTGTTTCCCCTTTTAGACACATGAGATTTAACCATAAACTGGCGAAATGAGGGTGTTGGTACTATAAGTACACCTCTGCCTCACCCTTCGGGGAATACTGACGTGATGATATATTAATATTGTTAATTTTATTATTATTGACATAAACAGCGTTCATACTCGTTCCGTCTGTCTATGGGAAGAAGCTTTGCATTAATAATTTTAATTTAGTTTTTTTATTTTTTTATTTGAGATAGGTTTGTTCTTGACTCTAGTCTAGGTCAGAGATGACAGAGACAGAGTCGACGATGGAGCGAGCTTACCCAGAAGAAGCCTGTTAACTCTCACTTTGAAGAGATCGGGGTTGTATACGTTCGGAAACACAGACGCAGGCAGAGAGTTCCACTCCTTTGCTGTGCGCATATTTTCAATTATTTATTTCAATTTCATTTTAAACATAACAACACGCCTTGTTTCCCTGTAGGGCAGAGATATACTTATAGTAGTACACCCACATTTCGCCAGTTATGTTTAAGTCCCATGTAATAGGGGGCGAGCCTATTGCCATCAACCGGGCACAGGTCACTTCGTTTTAATATAATTTAATTTGTTTTCAATTAGTTATTTGGATTTTATGAATGCATTAATTGATCGCGTCATGAATAACATAGTTTTAAGATGTAATACTAACAAATTATGAACAATTTGTCTGAATTAAATGAATTTAATTATTTATTTATTAGGAAAACTGGTGACTGCCTCGTTGGTTTAGTGGTCGCAAGCACTACTGCTGAGCATGAGGTCCTGGATGCGATTCTCAGGTCGGGCAAAGTGATATTGGGTTTTTCTATCTGGAATTTCTTAGTAGCAGCCCGGAGTCTGGATTTGTGTCCAGTTGATGGCAATAGGCGCGCCCCCTATTACATGGGACTTTGGCGAAATGTGGTTGTAGTATAAGTACACCTCTGCCTAACCCTTCGGGGAAACAAGGCGTGATGTAATGTATGTACTTATTATTTAATTTATTGATCAAAGGAAAAATTAAATTTTCATATCAACTGTTCCTCCCTTTTCACCCCGAAAGAGGTTGGTTTAAAAAACATCTTCAATCATGTGTTTCGTTATTTAATGTTTAGATTACTTTTGACTTAATCTAGATAGGCAGTGAAATCCTCCTCAAAAAAAAAATTACCCCCTTTTGCTGGTCGATTGTCGAAAAACCCAAAAACTATGTCTATGTTTTTTTGTCAAAAGTATTAATTCCGTTATTCGAAGTAACCGAACAGCGCGTTAAAATTCTTCCATACAAACATTAACACCCCGTAAAATCCCTTTGACGGGTAGTTTTGAAAAACTAAATAATGACTAACGTTATTATTCATTTAAGAATGTATTCGCGCTAAGATTCAAGTTTGATAAGATTTTTCATACAATAGAAATCCCCCTCTTTCATTAATTTACTTAGATAAGTATTCGTGCCAAGTTTCAAGTTTATTAACTCAAGTAATAAGATTTTTTATACAAACAAAATCCCCCTTTTCACCCTCTTAAAGGTCAAATTTCCAAAAACCCCTTCTTAGTGCTCCCCTACATTATAGATGGAAGCCGTGCGCAAAATTTCACGTTCCTAGTCCCAGTAGTTTCGGCTGTGAGTTGGTATGTCAGTCAGTCAGTCAGTTTCTCCTTTTATATATACAACTAGCTGTGCCCCGCGACTTCGTTCGCGTGGAAGTCGTAATATATACAATATACTAAATTAACAGCCACGTTTTAATAAAATTACCACGTCCCCCGACCCGTCGCGTTGCATAGCCCGCCTGCACTATTACTTCGTTTTCGCTTAGTGTTTTTTCTGACTTTTTTCATTTTGCTCAGCTCCTTAGAGTCGCAGCGTGATTTTAAATAGCCTATAACTATCCTCGAGAATTGGGCTACCAAATGCAAAAATAAATTTTCAAATCCGACTTTTTGTTCACAATTTCATTGGATTTTATGTTTTTGCGCGGAACCCTAATTATCTTTCTAAAATAAAAGTATATTAAGCTACCCGCCGTAACATCAGCTATCACCCAGTGAAAGTCCCGTAAAAATCGGTCAAGCCGTTTCGGAGATTAGCCGGAACAAACAGACAGACAGACAGACAAAAATTTTAAAAATTGCTTTTTTGTTATAAGTACCGTATATACTTTCATATGCATTTTGTAAAAAGTTGTTATTTTTACATTACAAACAGACACTTCAATTTATTTATTTGTATAGATATAGATAGATTATTATGATAGCAAGCATTTTTTAAAAAAATATCATAATAATACATCGAACGCTTGTGACCTAGATATTTTTGTAATCAGTTGAAGTTTTTTTTATATCCATTAAAATACGACTATAATTACTGCATAAAAATTAAAAGCTTGAGGCGCTCATCGACACTATAAAAAAGTGAAGGTTTCCATCGAGGGCAGCGCTATAATTAATCTAGTTTTTTTTTACAAACTATCAATATTTTTAAAAGGACACGAAAGATAGACCATAAACCGCGTATTTTACTTTAAGGCCTTTTGGTGGATATTAAATTAACTGGCAAAACTTCACAGACATGATGAGTATCAAAGCATGATAAAAACAAAAAAAAAGTACTAATGATTTAATGAACTCATACTTTTAAGGAACTACAGCTGCATTGGGGTTGTTAATCGTCACTTCTGTGTAGTTCCAGTTAATTTATTTTAAAATAACAGTTCAACAAAATACTCAACAAGCACAAGCGCTGGAGTATTTCTCCATTCTTCAAATACTCATTGGAACTAGTATTCGTAATAAGTATTATGATATGTAGACGAAGGCTTTATCGGTAATACTGGCTCTTGATCTACAACTTATTACTTTAACTTTATATAGAGCTGTTGATACCGAATTTATTTCTTTATTTTAGTTCTAAGAAAAAGAGATTTTTCGTTTTGTAAGTTTATTTTTCATAAATGCGAAAATTAGTTTCAAGGCTGAACTACAGAATTGATTATTACATTATTCTAGGGAACATAGCCAAGCTGAAAAATAACTTAGAATACTACGACCTTACGACTACTTATGTTTACAAAAAATTGGTAGGATATAAGAAAGAAAAAACATTAAAAATCACCAAGAACGTTTTTTTATTAAATAAAGTTATTTCCAAGACACCATACTTTTAATTCACCTTGACCAATCCAATATTAATCGATATCAAACACCGCAAACAATTAACAAGTTTTTGTCATATTTCAAAAACACATTAAGAGGGCTGCCGCATTTTGTTACCTCTCTCGCTCACACAAGAACAAATTTTTAAGAATATTAAAAGAAAAGATGTTTTTTTTTTTTTAATTTATTACTTAATTATTTTAAAAAAACATTTTTATGCAGTAACAAAATGCGACAGCCCTCTTAAAACGTTCACAGAAGCCAAACCTTACGACATCAAAACAACATCACACTTGAAAAATGGCGACACTAAACTACGAATAGCAAATAAAGTACTGGATTCACGAAATGTCAAAGAAGCTCTAGCCGACTCCAAGAGATAGGCCACAAACGAAACACCAGCTTAACATGACCTTCCAACCTCCCCTGGTATTTAAGAACAAAAGACGAGCGAACGGAACGTTTATCAGAACGTAGAGGTCAATTTAAAATGGCTGCCGCCACCGAACCACGGCTGGCAACGCAATTGCCTGCCAGTTTTCTGCACGGTTGATTTATTTCCTCATTATAATGGTTATAGGGATGTTGTAAAAAAGTGGTGGTTTTAAAATTTACGTTTTCTTGGCTTTTGGGTTCTTTTTTTTGGTTGATATTTAATGCAGAATATCTACTTTAAAAACATGATTTTAATCATAATTTTATGTCAACCAGTTGTGGTATGCAATAAGAAATTGTTAAGATCATCCTGGCATGGCAGATGGATTAATGATCGCTGGGTGATGCTGCTGCCTATGCTGAAACTCAAAGTCAAATAATTTAATTCAAGTAGGCCATTAAAATGCACGGTTGAATGTTGAATTCACAAAAAAATAGAATTGATTCTAGTTACCCCTTCCAAAAAGCTCTTGCTTCTATGATACCTCGCTTGCATAGCACAAAACAATGCTGAATCTACTACTAGAGTCATTATTTTGGTAAACTTTATCCTGAAAAATACGTTCACCAGATTATTTTCTTCCTTAGCCAGGAGCTTTTTAGTTAATTGAAGTAATTTTGTGTACGTGCGTTGCATCACAATTCAGCGCGGTATTTCTGTAATGAGAGTGAAGTAAATTAGAACAGTTTAGGGGCACCAGTTTTGTGAGCTTAGAAACGTATTCTAGAATTTTTCAAGTAGGAAATTTCGTCTCGAAGCTGCTTATCATGAGAGACTAGAGATAAATCTGTTAGTTTTTAACCTCATACATAATATCACGCCTGTATTCCCCAAATGGTGAGACAGAGGTGTACCTATAGTATAGTACGCCCACATTTCGCCAGTTTGGTTTAAGTCCCATGTAATAGGGGGCGAGCCTATTGCCATCAACTGGACACAAATCCAGACTCCGAGCTGCTACTGAGAAATTCCAGATGGAAAAACCCAGTAACTCTGTGTTCGACTCGAGAATCGAACCCAAGACCTCATGCTCAGCAGTAGCGCTTGCGGCCACTAGACCAACGAGGCAGCCTTTAATTTTTAATTGGGATTTATCCTTAAAGGTTCTGAAATGCTCTGATCGTATAAAAACAGTCGTGATACATCCATCCGTATAAATAAACAATTGGTACTTGCCACAATAGTTAGAAGTTTGAAAGTCTGAAATCCAGTCTGACATCAGGTGCCATATTATGACGTTTTAAGAGGAGACAGAGCTTGCGAGGAATTAAAAAAAAATAGGTATTTGAAGTAACTATGGCCGTCGCGCTGCGACCGAAAAGCTGAGGTTAATTTGCGGTAGCAGCTGCAGCTCAGACCGATAATATAATAAAAAATTTGACGAAATCGACGTTTCGTATTCCCCTTTTTCTCGTCGAAAACTGAGCCGATTCAATTATTTTTACATTATTTTTTTTTTAAGAATGTCCAGCTCCCTATCATTTTCCGTTAAAAACTTTTCAAATAGGTCTGGTAGTCCTCTAATCACGGCGTTAATAATGGGGCATTTTTTGTAATTTTTGGAAGGTTACATTTTCTTTACTAATTAGTTGCTGAAAAAAGGAAATGACAGGGACGTGTCTACAGCAGACCTTGATTTTATGAAAAATAAATGATTGCTCTAGAGGCATTATTCAGGAAGAAAAAAGGGGAATACATTCATATGGAGAATCGCAGGCCCTGTTCCCTCTTAATGTTATCATGATTCCAGTGCGAGAGAAAGTCGGAGCTATACATGACCGATAGCACCATCCCTTTTTCGAACTGGAATCATGATGGCAATAATACTTCATAATACGGCCCCAGTATTGCCCAGTACTTGGACTATGGAAGAAAAGACAGTCGCACAAAAGCGCAGTATTTGGTTTAAAAACAATAATTTTCGGGTACAGCCCACTGCACAGCACACTTCTACACTGTAAATACCACAGACCATATAACATGATCTGTGGTAAATATCAAATAATTACCACTTCTGTGTGGTTGAACTTATAAAGCATACCTAACTTTTTATTTGAATTTCAAACAAAATTAGGGAAATCAAGCATATAGTAAAGAGAATGGGGCACTTAAAAAGAAAATTAGGGCCTACAATAAAGTCTGAGTAACCTAAACCAACTACCCCAACCAAAACTTAATGGTATAACTACCAATACATATATTGGCAAAAACCGGCCAAGGGTTCCGTAGTTAAGATAAATTTATCCCAAGAACAAACTTAACATTGTAGTTGAATAACATGTACTCTCATACATTCCAACTGCAAATATAAGTTGACCGACTAGTACTCGTTAACTTGTAAAGGCTACTTAGCTGTGATAGTTTTCCTTTTAACTTCGTTATACTGCCGTGAATGTTTTCACATATCCAAAGACAACCATTTAGCAGACTTGATTCTAATAAGAATTAGCACTTAAAAGCTTAATATTTCGCAAACATTCCCTGAATAGAAAAAATGTTTTTACACACTCGCAATATTTTTGAACGGCCTATCCAACGGCATCCCACACCATAAGATAGACAAGAAAAAGAAGTCATCCCCACTTTCCGTGTAGTAGTGCACCCTAAAATAAATGGATTCAAGATTTTATTTTACCACTTTGTCGGCGTGATATGTATACCCGTGCCAAATTACAGCTTTCTAGTACTAAGAGTCTCTGAGCTAAGCTGTGGAAAGACACACAGACGGACGCGGCGAAACTTTAAGGGTTGCTTGTTGACTACGGAACCCTAAAAACCCCATTGTACCATAAAATTACCATTACTTTCATAGAATACCAAGTACCCACTATTGTTAGTTTCGAATAGCTTTTATAACTCTTTTAGGGCTAACCTTGAAATAAATTAGGCAAACAAAAGAAAAATGGTAGACCAAGTTAGGCTCCTGTCCCACCGCCTACGAGGAATCGACTAGCTATCAACGATTTCCTCGCTCAAGAAACGTACAAAACATCGTCGCTGGTCCTGTATGTAAAAGAGATACATAAATTAATAGTTGATCGCTGACTGTTCACACCGCCGTCGATAGCGAGTAATCGTTTTTCGCAGCGACAAGAGCTATCAAAGAGAGCCAGCTCAGTGATGATCGCTTGGCGGGCAGAACACTCGCTAAGAGACTCACGCTTGGTACATAAGCATACTAGCGAGTAATCGCTCGTCGGTTGCCGTCGCGCACTCGCTGTTCGTTGCTCGCCAACTTTTTTTTTAGTTGCTAGTTTTACTCACTTATTGTTAATCACCCCGGGCGGCGGTGGGACAGGGGCTTAAGGAAGGATTTTTTTTTATTAAACCGGCTGTTACTATGTTGCTTAAATTGCTATAGTTTGAGTTTTTAGGTAATCCGTTTAAATGTAATTTTCTACTCTGTTTAGGTTAGATTGTCTAGGTTTTGACTTCAAAATTATATTTTGAAATCGGCGGGTAAAAGAAAAGGGAGGGTAGGTAAATATTAGGAAATACTTTTTGGAGTTTACTCCTTAAAAATCAGTTTTCATATAATTAAGGCCCCCGGTATGGAAATTTTATAAGGAGTGAAATTAATACAAGCGTTAACTCAAAAGCGTTACGGTTTTCTGCGCAACGTATCTTGCGCACCTTTCACTTTGAAATCATGTATGTGTATACTTGTATACAGCCGACGTGTAAACTCCAGTCGTGCGTCGGCGCTGACACACACACACAATTTTCTTTTTTTTTTTTTAATTGGAGTTTTTATCCCAATGGATACGCCAACTCCATCACTTTTCTTAAAAGAGGCAATTTCTTTACTGATAATGCAAATCACAAAAACAAAACGTCCAATGCATATTTTCTTTCCAATTTCGGAGTTTTTTTTTAAAGCAATGTAGCATAGTAAACTATCGAAGTATAGAAAACGATCTTATCAAATTTGGTATGTTATTTGATCCAGGTTAATTTTGGACAATCTGACATACGGATAGCAAGATATTCAGAGGGCCTAGACAGAGTGACATTATATCAGCGACAACGATGTGTGAAACGTAGGTAAAGAAAATAGCCAAGTGCGTGTCGGACCGCGCGCAATGAAGGGAGGGACCCTTACATACATATATTGGCAAAAAACCGACCAAGGGTTCCGTAGTTGGGATGAATTTATCCCGAGAACAAACTTAAAATTATAGTTGAAAAATATAGACTTCTTATAGGTTTTCCTGTAATCTATAAGAAGTATAGAACTATTTTCTGTATTTATTCAAATTTTTGGCTCGGGTCGGAGATAGGGCGGATGCTCAATTTTCATCTATTATCTGATGCCTTAAATGACTTGAAAAATATTTATTTTAAAATTATTTTAAAAAAAAATATCTGAAATCCTCACAGTAAGACCTTTTATTTGATATGTCACACGGTACAGTTTGCAAAACATTTTTTTTTAATTTATAATTTTTCCCCAAAAAGTGACCCCCATATTCAAAATGTATTTATTTACGTAACACGTTCGTGTTTGGGTCACAGAAATTCATATGTGGAGCAAATCGGCTACGACAGACGGTCAGATATGTGACTGACGTAAGCTATCGAAAAGCTTAATGGCAATCCTGTTGAAAGTTGTTGTATCATAGAATACGAAACGCCTTGAAAACGATTGCAAGTTCTCTCGGCCCTGAGGGCCTATACACATGATGCGTTGCGGCGCCGTACCGCAAAGATTCCCCTTTTTTCTGCCGCAAAAACAACTGAGCGGTGCTACTCCGGCATCGCAACGCGTAATCCCCTCCCCACTTCATCTCGCGGGTTGCAAGTCCGAAGTACCAGCGGTGCGACGCCGGAACGCACCGTTTGGCATACAATGGATATTTGTATGTAGGACGCCGCAGCGACACCGTTCCAGCGCCGCGCCACCGCCGCGATGCATAGATAAAACATGGTCCACACATCAACAACACCGAAGATTGAAATAGGAAAAACCCATTAACGGAATCCAATACACCTAGACGCACCTACATCAAACTCTTCCCGCATCTTCGTAAGTATTTGGCGAAAGTCAGGGGCAAACAAATGAATTGGGGCACTGGTCGGTAACTGCTCGAGGGCACGCGACGTCGATACGCGACATTGAAGAAGGACTGACAAATTACTCCCCCATTATCAGTTTATGTCGGCTTTTTTCGATTCAATTCTCGTATACAGTTTTTGGGTTGGTTTGGTTGTTGGTGACCGTGGAGTTTTAAAACAGAGAACTAA
The DNA here is from genome assembly GCA_947568875.1 of Fissipunctia ypsillon. Lineage (NCBI taxonomy): Eukaryota > Metazoa > Arthropoda > Insecta > Lepidoptera > Noctuidae > Fissipunctia > Fissipunctia ypsillon. The sequence continues at coordinate 6,989,421 of OX387667.1, forward strand.
AGTGTTTAGAGGCTGTGAGTGAAAGTGGAGCAACGGGCTATTTCAAGAAATAATTTTGAAGGAGTACGCAAAAATTATCACTAAGAACAATGTGGAATTTTTCCGTTAAATTATCATAAGTCTTGAGCAAGCGTGGTGATCAATGCTCGTGCCTTCTCTGTATGAAAAGAGGCCTTTGCCCTGCTGTTAGACAGTAATAGGCTGGTATTATTATAATTATATGTATTGGCGACAAAAACTCGGGATCGTAGTCGGTCTTCTACAGATTATACTTCGGGGAGTGTGCTCAAGAACTCCACGACCTCATTCCGCCGGCCCCCTGCTATCAGCGGACATCTAGACGCACTGCAGGTTACCATCCTTACCTAGTTGCTATCCCACCAATTCGCACTAAGCATTTCCAAATGTCTTTTGTGATGCGTACAGCAAAGGAGTGGAACTCTCTGCCTGCGTTTGTGTTTCCGAACGCATACAACCCCGATCTCTTCAAAGTGAGAGTGAGCAGGCTTCTTCTGGGTAAGCTCGCTCCATCGTCGACTTTGTCTCTGACATCTCTGACCTAGACTAGAGTCAAGAGCAAACCTATCTCAAATAGAAAAAAAAAGAATAAATATCAGGTTCCGGTTGGCAACTATCCTCTTAAAATAAAGTCATACAACATAGCACTCAACGGAAGTAAAGCTACCCTACTTTAAATACAGTCCCTACAAGCCGGTATTTATAGAAAAGACGAAACGGTACAAAATGCCAGAGATAAGGAACAAAATAGAAGAGGACATTGAGCCGGGATCAGTGCGTCATTAAATCAGTTGATAAAAAAACTTTTATCTAAAAAAACAACATTATTTCACATTAAGTTTACCATTTTAGGGTTCCGTGCGTCCGAATGAAAAAACTAAACCCTTATAGGATCACACGTGTGTCTTTTTGTCCGTCAGTCCGTCTGTCACAGGTGATTTGCTCCGAATCTACTGGACCGATAAAGTTGAAATTTGATACACATATGAATTTCTGTGACGCAAACACGAACGTGTAACGTAAACAAATAAATTCTGAACACGGGGTTCTCTTTTGGAGGAAAAATTAGAAAACTTAAAAAAAAGTTTTGCAAACTGTACCGAGTGACATATCAAATGAAAGGGCTTGCTATGAGAATTTCAAATATATTTTTTTTATAATTTTAAAATAAATATTTTTATACTTATTAAATAAAATTCATAAAAATTAACCATTCCTCCTCTTATCTCCGAAACTGTTGAGCCTAAAAGATTACAGGAAAATTTATAAGAACTATATGGTCTTAAAATGTAAATCACTCAATATGCTGTGTACAAACTAACTTACATTTGCAGTTGGAATGTACGGGGGAATAGTTTTTCAACAAAAATGTTAAGTTTATTCTTGAGATAAATTCATCCCAACTACGGAACCCTTCATTGTGCGTAGTCCAACACGCACTTGGCCGGTTTTTTCTTCAATTCGGTGTTGTCAAATAGACCCTTGTTTTGACAGGATATTAGGGGTAGGTATGCCAAATTGATGGAGCGGCTAATAATGCCTTCTATGCATCTATCGCTAGGGTTTCCTAAAACTGCAGTGGCTGCACACAGCGTCCGCAATTTACCTTTGAATGACGTCACTAAAACATTGGTGTGTTTCCCTAGAGAGCAGTTTTTTGTCACCGTAAAGTCAAACCCGGCTGCCATTATTTTCATTACAGCCATCACTACGGGCGTTATGTGGCGGCCACCGCTTTTCTAGGAAACCGAACCTTAAAATGTCAAAGTATTGTAGCCAAAGAGTCTGCATTCGCTCACTATCTTTTTGATTCACGGATAGTATGTCCTTTATCTTTCCATAACTATTGGTATTAACCAATCCACCAAAATTAATTTAAAAAAAATTACAAGCCTTATATTGTCCTAACATCGACTACCCTTGCCGCGGTTGGTCCGTGGATGGGTGACCATCTTTTCTTACCAAAACCCCTCCAAGCCTTAAAAAGCACGTTAAGCAGTTGATCCCGGTTGTCATTAATGGATCTTTGACAGTCGCTACGGGTAGTCAAAAGCCCGAAAGTCTCACAACCAGTCTTAACAAGGAGTATCGTATTACCCAGTAACTGGCTTGTGGAGGTTAGATAGGCAGTCGCTCCATGTAAAAAAAATGGTATTCAGCTGCATCCGGTTAGACTGGAAGCCGACCCCAACATAGTTGGGAAAAGTCTAGGCAGATTGATTGATATTTTAAAGGGAAATTTTAAACTGATCCTCTAAAAACTTATTGAACATATCATGATAGACACTTTTTTTAATAATTGACCCTCTTTTAAACTTTCCGGCCTTTTGTCACAGTTGATCTCAGTAACTAAGCTTGACCAAATGGGTTAGATTTGGTCATCCAAGTTGGTCGCAGTTACTTGGCTATTTAGTATTTTAGGACCCCAAAATAGGAATTATTCGAGGTTCACAAAAAAAGCGCAATCATTATATTAGTGTTCCTTCAAAATGGTTGACCTGAATGGTGCCGATCCATGCGTCATGTTCGTGAACGGGCGCTATCAGTAGGGACTGGTCATCTCTTACTGCCACGGCTTATTTTAATTTTTCAATCGTTTTTGGTTTTTACCTTTTTGTTGCGGACACTTATAACGTGCACGTCTTTCTACATTGTTCTCACATAATTAATTTCAGCATGAATGATGTAACCAATATTTTGTAACAATATTTTGATTTAAAAGAGTGTCCGTGGAGTTTCTTGCCCGTTCTTCTCCATAGAGATCTACTCTTTGGAATGGGCAACTAGCTTCAACTTTCTGACTAACTGACCGACTCTTTGATTATTGAAAAGTGCCTGTAATTGGTTTATTTGAAATAAATGCTTTGCATTTGAGTTTGTTCAATAATATTTTTAGGATAACAAAATGGGTGTTATTTAATATTCGATTACATGCTTCTTGTCAATAACGTGTTCTTAGAAATACCCGAAGGGCTCGTCATGAGTTTTAAAATACAACACGTAGTAGGGCAAATTATATTTCAGCCTACTCTATCACGATTTTACCTGGCGGCCCCAGAAGGAGGGTAGTGTTTTTCGAGAGTATGTTTGTATGTATCTAGTATGTTATTTCTTTGGCACGCTCGGCTCTGTAGCCTAAACGGCTTGATGGATTTTAACATATGAGGTGTCGATAGATTCGTCTTAATTGTACGAGTGATATTGGCTATATATGTATTATTTATATATTGCATCTGTAAATACAAAAATTGTGTTGTTTTGTTTGTATTTCTCAATAGCAGCGCGGAGTCTGGATTTGTGCCCGGTTGATGGCAATAGGCTCGCCCCCTATTACATGGGACTTAAACATAACTGGCGAAATGTGGGTGTATACTATAGGCACACCTCCGCCTAACCCTTCGGGGAAACAAGGCGTGATGTTATGGCATGTTAAATACAAAAAAGAAACACTAAAAGGCTTGAAATAAAGTAAATTATTTAAATAAAAAACAAGCATTAATGTCTATGGAACTTTGTTTTTTTAGGGCATTGCAGGCGGTACAAACCAATAACCTGAAATATGTGTTTGTGCCTGCGATACCTTTCAAAAAACTAAGTTCATTAGATAATAATGCTTGTTTTTCTCTTTTCAGTTATGTGTTTTGGCCTATGAGCCTAAAGTCCCCAGACATTAGACTAGAAAACCACACGATCGTGACCATCAAGACCTCGGTCTCAAACAAATAACTGTGGAATGATCACCCATCCTAAACTCTGGGGGACAAACTAATTCTCCGAAAGCCCTCATCCTAAACCGCTAGTAAGTACTTATTTATCTACTTTAGTTGGTATAAGTAGTACAGTCAGCCTCAAAAAGGTGTACCTATACATCGACAAGAATTCATTTAATTACAATCTACAATCTTTATTCTATAGTATTGTATAGATGTGTAGCCATAAAACATATTACACACTAGCTGTTACCCGCGGCTTCGCCCGCGTGGATGTCAATACTTGCCTATTTCAATCGGATTTTGTTCACAATTTCATGGGTTTTAATTTTTGCGCCCTAATTCTTTTTCTAAAATAAAAGTAGTCTAAACTACTCTTAATAACATCAGTTATCTGCCAATGAGAGTCCCGTCCAAATCGGTGCAGCCGTTTCGGAGATTAGCCGCGACTAACAGACAGACCAAAATTTTAACAATTTTTTTTTTTTTGTTATAAGTACTTTCATATGCATTTAGTAAAAAGCTGGTATATTTACATTACAAAAAGACACTTAAATTTTATATATTGGTATAGATTGGGTACTTCATTGTAGCTACATATGATACAGGAATTATCATAATAATCGTCATTGGCTGCCCTGATCCACCCACTGTTGAGAATAGGCCTTCTCCCTATTGTGCCATGCTTCCCTGGTCCGCGCGAGTCTTATCCGGGTCTTCCCCGCGAACTTCTGTGGGTCGTCCATCCACCTGGCCACTGGTCTGCCAACGCTCCTTCTACCATTTCAGAGCCGAAATACTACTGTATTTCGGCGTTTTGCTGCGACATTTCTTCTTCCCAGCTAAAGCAGTATGAAGTGGTGAAGGCACTATACGACTAAACGCCGAGAGACTGAACACTGACAAGACTTTACTTCGACGGGACTCTTCGCCGACAGGAGACTTCGCCGACAGGACATCCTTACTTCTGATTATTCCGAACCTGACCCGAAAATCCTAACCCTAGACAGTCGACGTCAGGGGCACCTCGAGGTTCGGTTTGGTTAGGTTCCTTTTAACCCTGCAGACAGAAATCGATCGACTTGCTGTCAGTTTGTCGGCGAAGTGTCCTGTCGGCGAAGAGTCCCGTCGAAGTAAAGTCTTGTCAGTGTTCAGTCTGTCGGCGTTTAGTCGTACACTCTGGTGAAGGGTGGGCTTTTGGAGGTCTGTGTTATGTAATTTTGACGTTCAAAAAGTGCTGATTCTCAGTTTAATTTGTCTGTTTTTTTTTTTTTTGTCGACGTATATATCTTTTTGAGGCTGACTGTACGAAGATGTTTCTTTGACAGGTTATTTGAAGGACATAAATATTTAATAGAGCTAGCTCGGCTCCGGCTGTTATCTCCAATTTATTTTCGATTGTCGAATCCGATATATCAGAGTCTGATTTCGAATAAGATACGATCTTGTCGTGAAGATTAGCACACCGGGTCTCGTCAACCTTTATTGACTATTCAGTTTTCTGGTGGTTGCCTCTGTTAATTCTGGCTTTCGGGAGATTGGGTAGTGAGGTGGGCTTGTCCCAAAAAAAAGAACAATAATACATCCGATACTTACTCCAGTAAAATGGAATAATAATAATAATACCCCCACCGCCGTATCTCTACGTTGACGTCGTGGTGGGGCTTGCGTGCTCCAATAAGTCCTAGGTCTGTGCCGGTAGAGCTTACTTTGCCGAGACAGATCTAGGGAGAGGAGCCAGACCAATAAAGATACAATCCAAGCCAAGGTCGCACATGCCGAGGGCTTCATGGCTAGGAGAGAGCACTAGTCGTTAGTGTGCCAACTCTGGATAATAGGGGACCTCCAGTTTTATTCACCCTTACTACAGTGAACGCAGGGCTCTGCTGTAGTCGACTTTTAAAGTCCCTAGCTACTCGTGGGAACAACATGAATACTCGATCTAAAACCAAAAAACAACTTCAGGCAAATCTGCCTCAGATAAATCACGAAACTTCACAATTTTCTTCGTCATCTCCCTCATCTCTTTTTCCATCAATTCCATCATCAACACAACTTTTCCGCGTCACTCCGACGTCGTCATCATCATCAATCAGTATACAGTCAGCGGATGTTGCACAGGAGACAAATTTTGTCGATCATACTGTACCCACCACTAAGACTGCGATAACTCGTAGGAAATGGAGTATTGAAATAAATAAATTCATCCTACGCACATATCTTCATCTTACTAACATGGAAACAGACAAAAATGCATACCTCCCATCGCTTCACACTAAGTTTTTAGAAAAATATCCAGCTATGCAAGTAAGCAGACAAAGAATAGGTGACCAGCGTAGAGCCATATTGCAAAAGAAATTATTACCACAGGACACAATAGATCAAATTTATGAGGAAGTCAGAGCCGAACTACAAATGGTTCATACACAAATACAGCAATACTCTACACAGTCAAAAACACCAATTAACACTCAATGCGGCCAGCGCATGAAATGGACTAACGAGTATAATGAAACAATCATAAGAATATATTATACTGCTACACAACTAGAAACAAATAAAACAGCTTATAGAAAACAGTTACATGAGGAATTTTTAAATACTTATCCAGAATTAACACATATAACATTATATATTATTATTATTTATTATTCTTATTATTTTTTCATTTTTTTATTGTAATTATTATTTTGCAATTGATTTTAATTTTGTGATTTTGATTTTTTTAAATGTTGATATTGATTTTAATTTTGGATTTTGATTGTAATCTTGATTTTATTTTTTTTATTTTCATGCTACTTATTAAAATAATTTGGTAAGTTCTAATACTAACACGATATGGATGTTTTCCGAAATAAATGATTGATGATGATGATAACAGAGCAAAGATTATCTGATCAAGTGAGAGCCATTATAAACAACAAATATATACACCCCAACAGATTAGAAGATATTAAAAACCAAGTAGCTGTAGAATTAAGTAATACCAACACACACAACATTGAAGACATAAATTACGATAATTTGAACACACAACCGCAGAACGGATTAGAACAATCTGATGAATATAATCATACACTAAATACTCACTATATAAATTTGCTCATCTCTGACACACTTGCGAACACGCTCGCAGCAAATATTTTCATAAATGATAGTATAGATACTGACACCGTATCTCACACACGCATAAATACAGGCGAAGACTGCAATTTCTTGAATAACATAGACATTGGCCAAATTGAAGCTTCGCAAATTAACTCTGATGCTGCCCCAGAAACCAACCCAGAAATAGAAGCTACGTTTCAACAAGCTCAACAACTTTTTTCGGGTACACTTCCCACTAATCGGCCATACATTCCTAAGCAGAAGACATCTAGAAAGTTCTCTGCTATAGTTACTTATATTAATACGGTCATTCTCCCTAAGTCCGTAAGTAAGGAAACTGAATTCATCCAATTGCAGACAACAATTTACTGTGCAGCATGGACGGCAGCTAAATGCAACGGAGCCAAAATATCAGACTCTACACAAAACGAACGCCACACATATAAACAAAGAAAACCAAAATGGCAAATTAGATTAGAAACAAAAATCAAAAATCTAAGAGCAAGCATAGGTAGGCTCACACAATTTATTAATGGTAGCAAAAGTCAAAAATTAATAGCCGCAGTAGAAGAAATAAAGATAAAATACCAACTACATGCTCAACACGAAAATTCAAACACACAGTTAGTACACTTTCTGGACACTTTAAAACAAAGATTAAACGCAGCATCTAGTAGACTTAAAAGATATACTACATGTACGAACCGCAAAGTCCAAAACACAAAATTTATCAACAACGAGAAAATATTTTATAGAAACCTTGCGTCTAATAACACAGACACCACGAACCAAAGCCTAGAGACACCTCCTTCTGAAGCATTACGAGAATTTTGGGCAAACATTTGGGAAAACCCAGTATACCATAATAATCACGCAGACTGGATTAATGAAGCAACACCAGACATCCCCGAAATGGAGTTTGAATTCATACCAATAAACACATTTATAGACGTCATCAAACGCACACACAACTGGAAATCTCCAGGCTCAGACAATATTCACAACTTCTGGTATAAGAAATTTACCAGCATCCACCCATGCATATATAAGCACATAAACACATTCATTCAATCACCACATTTGCTTCCAACATACATTACACATGGAGTAACATTCATGATACCTAAGGACATGAATGATACCACAGACCCAGCCAAGTATCGACCAATCACTTGCTTACAAACTCTTTATAAAATCCTGACAGCCTGTGTTAGCGAAGTAGTATATGAACACTTAACCAAACATAACATTCTTGCAGAACAACAAAAAGGATGTCGTAAGAACAGCCAGGGCTGTAAGGAACAACTCACTATTGACGCGATTGCTATGAACAGCGCAGTGAAAAGCAAAAAAGATATTCATACCATGTTCATCGATTACCAAAAGGCCTATGATTCAGTCCCGCACAGCTGGTTGTTACACGTCCTAAATATCTATAATATCCACCCCATAATCAGATTGTTCTTAGAATCTACCATGCAAAATTGGCAAACTGTACTTAAAATAAATCAAGCCACCACGACTCTGGCCACTGAACCAATCCACATAAAACGTGGTATTTTTCAAGGCGATGCTCTAAGCCCTTTATGGTTTTGCATGGCACTCAATCCGCTCTCACACCTACTAGATAAAACTAACTCAGGATTCACATGGACAAACGATAACACACAATTCACATTTACACACCTTATGTATATGGACGATATAAAGCTGTACGCAGCAGATAAAAATGCACTTTTCCATTTAGCAGACACCACACAAGAATTTTCTAACGATATCATGATGCAATTCGGGGTAGACAAATGCAAAATTTTGTCAATTGTAAAAGGAAAAACACAAAATAACAGTTACACGCTCGGATCAGGTAAATCTATTGAGCCAATGGATGAACACAGTACTTACAAATACCTAGGTTTCAAACAATCCCGACAGATAGAACAAAAGATGACGAAACAAGAACTGCTCAAAAAATTTACACATCGCCTTAACCTAATCTTTAAAACCAACCTTAACTCCAGAAACACAATAAAAGCTGTCAACACATTCGCAATACCCATTCTAACATATTCTTTCGGAATTATACGATGGTCAAAAACCGATATCAGAAAACTACAGCGCACTATCAATACACTACTAACCAAACACAGGAAACACCACCCTAAATCATGCATACAGCGACTTACGCTGCCACGCCAAGAAGGAGGAAGAGGATTAATAGATATACACAATTTGCATAACAAACAGATACTTGCACTCAGATCTTACTTCCATAATAAATCAGAACATTCGTCACTACACCAACATGTAACACAAGCAGATAAAAAACTTACACCACTCAACTTACAAAACAGAAACACTCAGATTAATGAAAATCTCATAAGTACACAACAAAAAATTGCAGCATGGTCCGGAAAAGCGCTTCATGGAAGACACCGAGCCTATCTGAGCCAGCCACACGTCGATAAAATCAAGTCGAACGAATGGCTCAAACGAGGCGAATTGTTTCCCGAAACTGAAGGTTTCATGCTTGCGATCCAGGATCAAATAATAACAACTCGTAACTACAGAAAGTACATAATAAAAGACCCCAATCAGCCGACAGACACTTGCAGACATTGCAACAGTGCCTCTGAAACTATTCAACACATAACAGGGGCCTGTAAATCACTCGCACAGACAGATTATAAACATCGACATGACCAGGTTGCTGCAATAATACACCAGCACTTAGCACACAAATATAAACTTGTAGGTGAAATGATTCCATATTATAAATACAAACCTGAAATCATTTTAGAAAACAGGAATCAGAAAATCTATTGGGACCGAACAATTATTACAGACAAAACTATACATTACAATAGACCTGATATCACCGTTCACGACAAGATAAATAAAACAGTTTACTTAATAGATATAGCTATACCTAACTCACACAACATTCAAACTACAATATCCGAAAAACTTAGTAAGTACCAAGATCTCGCCATAGAAATAAAAACCCAATGGAAAGCACAAACCGTCCATATTGTCCCTATAGTACTCTCATCTACCGGTATAGTACCAAAGGCTCTCACACAAAGTCTTAACACTCTACACATACCTTCTCACACACTTTACATGCTCCAAAAAGCCACCATTCTCAACACCTGTCGCATCACGCGAAAATTCCTGACTTCTTCTACATTATCATCCACCTTCTCAATTTAAATTTCCCCTTATACACTTGGTTCCGGCCCGTGTATAAGGTTGTAAACTCTCTTAATAGAGAATAAAAAATAAAAAACTCAATATAATAATAATACTATTTTTTTTTCGGGTTTTCGGGGGCCTATTATTGAGTGTGCAAGTCACTTCTTGCCATTTTATCCGTGTATTACCTAACATTGATCAGGCAGGGGACATAGTTTTTCCATAGTTCTTGGTAACCAACCCACTGTAGCCACCCAAACCCATAGCCCAATATGTTTCGTTTCTATGTCCTACAATAGTCCTGCACCAACCGGGTATTGACCTTGGGTGCATTTGCATAATGCATATAGGGATAATCGTCGGTTGGTGCCTCCTCATCGTTTAAAATTGTCTAAGGGGCCTCTGCGAGTTGGCTTCGGCCCCTCGTACGCCTTCCAAAAGTCCGGGACCCCAGGGTCCCGAGATATGAAAACATATATAATCAATAATAATAATTTATTGAAGATTCATTCATGGCACATTCGATGGTAACAATTTGACTGAAAAGTTGTGTGGAAATCAGTGGTCATGGCATGGGCATGTGATGCAGAGGAATGCTGAAAATGTCGCGAGGAAAGTTTTGAGTATGAATGTGGATGGCCATAAGAGTAGGGGAAGACCAAAGAAACGATGGACTGTGTGAAAGATGATATGGTTAGAAAGGGAGTGACTACCGAGATGACGACTAATAGAGAAGTGTGGAAGACAAAGACAAGTTGCGCCGACACCAATTAAATTGTTATAATGACAGAAGAATGATGAATTTGACATTCATAACAGCGCCTGTAATTCCAAACAGTTAGGTGCCCGGTTTTCATAGTTCAACTGTTACTACTGACCAACGGTTGCCTGTACACCCAAAAGCTAACCAATGGGTTTCTGCGCAAAGGTTTGTGGGTTCGATTCCCAGTTAATACAATTTTTATAGGTCCTAAAATGCCTTGGAAGGTAGGTAGGCCTTTGGTGTGGGATGCAACGTATGTCGACACACTTGCGCCATCCCATCTTCCTGGCACGGCAGGCTGTGCTGGGGCGGCTGCTGCGGGTGCGGAAAACCTCAAACGGCGCAAATACTCCAATCTTATTGGGACTTATGTATTCGAGCCGTTTGGGGTAGAAACACTTGGGCCATGGGGTCCGAGTGCCCACTTAGTTTTTCGAGACATCGCCAGGCGGTTGGTCGACTCCACACGTGACCAGAGGGCGGGCTTATTTTTTGGCCAAAGAATCAGCATTGCCATACAACGTGGCAATGCTGCCAGCCTTTTGGGCACTTTTCCTGTTGACAGCGATGCGGATGAATTTTTTGATGCCCTCTGATTATTTCCCCTCCTTTTTTATATACTTGTACATATTATTATTCGTTTATTTATTTTCTTTCTTATCTATTTATATTTTTAAATATTTCTAATAAAAATATATACAAAAAAACATTTAAAAATATAAAAAAATAGAGGTCCGCCGGTATCGGGAGCAGGGTACAAGCTACCGGTGGTTAGGGCTGCAGAGACAGGAACCTCCTCACAATACGAGCCGTATCGAGGAGTACTGCCTTCTGGATCAGGCTCTTGATCCAACCGCCTAACGACAGCCTCGAGAGATGTTGGTCGAGGCTTTCGGCCATCAGGCCATTGGCCGTTACAACAATCGGCACAATGACAGCCGAGGTCACATTCCACATGTCAACAACCTCGTGTGCTAAGTCGAGATATTTTATTTGTTTCTCTTTCTCAGCTTTCACGAGGTTCTCGTCATGTGGAATGGTAACATCGATAATCATTGCGCGGCGCGCTAATCGATCTATCACCACTATATCAGGCTTATTGGTGACAATAGTCCTGTCAGTGATGATAGACCGATCCCAGTACAACGTGACATGGTCATTTTCAAGAACTGGGTCGGGCACATACTTGTTATACGGTACCTCAGAGTCTACAAGTTTGTATTTCAAAGCAAGTTGCTGGTGAATAAACCTGGCCACTTGGTTATGCCTGTGCAAGTACTCGCCGTTAGCCAGACGAGAACAACCAGAGATAATATGTCTGATGGACTCACCCGGACGGTGGCATGCCCGACACACGTCAACCGTCCCGTCCTTATAATATGTCTCCGGTAGTTATTCGTCAAAATAACTTCGTCCATAATTGCACAAACAAAACCTTCAGTTTCCCCAAAGAGGTCACCGAAACGTAGCCAGGATACGGACGTCATATTATTATTATTATTTTAAGATTATTAGGTATTAAATTATGTCAATAGTAAAATATATTAGATAGATATTTGGAATAAGCCTAATAATTCAGGTCCTAAAATAGTGGTTTTACTGATTAAAAAAAAATTGTTTTTGTTGTTTTGTGTTTTGGGCAGATGTGTTTTGTTGTTATGTGTGTTTAAATGCACTAGTGTGGAGAATCTTACTTTAATGGTTGGCCAGCAAATGTCTTTATCAAAACTAGAAAATAGTCGTATCATCAACGAAGAAATAACCACATGCTTGGCTAGTGAGCGAGCGACAAGTTTCTGTAAGTGTCTGGCAATGTGCCGAACACCAAACTGAAGTAATTTAAAGTTAGTTAAAATACAATAGAGGTACCCGTTTTATCTTGTTTAACATTACCTGGCAAACTTTTTAAAGCTTTTATTTTTTTGCACATTTTTGCTTATAGGATTTAGTTTCAGAAAAAGTTGGAAAAATTAGTACAACACCCCAGGATAAAATTTTAATATTATATTGACTGAATTAACGCAAACTTATTGTTGCTGTGTGAAGCAGGAATCTACGTATATACAGGGTTATTTTAAATTGGCTAGCTAAACTCCGCAGACGAGATGGGTATCGATATCTAAACACAATAAAACAAAAAATAAATAAATTTGCTGCGTGGATTTGGGAGGTCAACGACCGCTGTTACTTTTCTTATATTTTATCGTGTTTACCTAAAATATGGCATCAAAAAATTACTCCGCAGCGCTGTCGACTGGTAATGTACTCAAGAGACTGGCGGCATTGCCACGTTGTATGGCAATGCTTAGCCTCTGGCCAAGGTAAAAGCTAGCCCTTGGATCACGGGAAGTGTCAACCAGCCGTTTGGAGATTTCGTTGAATAAATCAAGAGCACTCGGACCCCACGGCCCGAGGGTTTCAACCCCAAACGGCTCGTATACAAGGTGTAATCTTAAACAGTGTTATTTTCTTAAAGGGTCAATGTACTTATCATTATAAACAACTTTTACTATGGGACCAAACCTGGAATCGCAAAAAAAAGAGCTTTTCCCTACATTTATGTTCGCATAACTCGTCAAAATGTAGGGAACACCTGATGTTTTTTTCGCAATTTCGGGTTTAGTCCCATAGTAAAAGTTGTTCTTAATGATGAGTACAATGACCCCTTAAGTGATAAACACTGTTTAAAATTTCACCGTGTATAATTATAATAAGATTATTATACTTTCCTCGCTTGAGGGGTTTCCCGTAGCCGCAGCAGCAGCGCCAGCACAGCACGCCGAGCCAGGAATATGGGATGGCGCAAGATTATCGACACACGTAGCGTTTATCAGCTCACTTCATCTAAGTTTTCACAGTGAGATTTTTACATAATACTCGTAGATTGGTAGGACCAGTCCTGCTTGCGACCACTAGACTGCGGGCCATAGACGTTCAAGTAATTTGATCAAACAGGCTGGTTCATACAGTTTTATCAAATTGGCATTATCTTTCAAGCGACTACACACCTTCATGCAGGCTTGAAGCGCCGCGGCGTCAGTTTTGCATCGAAGCGGGCAAGAGTTGTTGTGATTCTTAACAAAGCGTACAGATGACACCTTAGCAATAGTCGGTTTAGTGTTTCCTTTAAAGGCCCAGAAAAGGACAAAAAATCTATTTCTTTAAGTTTTCTATCAGTTTACAACAAGCAGCATTCCCCTTATCTCTGTTATGGGAGTCTTTATTTTTTACGTTCCATAAACAAGATTCATTTTGATATATTTGCATGAATTCTTCGAACACATCGCGATTCGACATTATGCAATGCAACACGCAAACGCTTCCGCAGCAGCAACTGAGCGCTCGCAAAACACACGCTCAAATTATTTGATCAAACAGTTCGATCGAACTGTTTGATCAAATAGAAATACGAAGATTCACATATCTTCAGAACTCATTAAATTTAATCAAATAATTCCCACAGACATTCATGCCAATTTGATGAAACTGCACCCTAATTGCGTAACCCACTATCAATCGGAATCTGAATGATTTTGAAGCAAATTGCTAATTCAATGCTTCGTAAGTTCGAAAAATTTGTCTGCTTAACACGTAAATAACGCAATGAATGTTGTTGAACTGTCAAAATGAAACCGATTCCGATTGATAATGTGTTACGCAATTTGCCCCGCTGTTTGAACCAGTATGTTTGATGAAATTACTTGAACTTATAAACTATCTCAAGTAATAGGTTCATAATACGATCCCAGTAATTAGGAGACGTTTTGTTTACTAATTAAGGCCGTTCAAAAGTTATCCCCATCATAACTTACCCCATTCTGTATATTAACGACGGCTTACAAATCTGCATATCGAGCAACAAACTTCGGAGTATCATAAGTAGAAATTTGCTTAAACTTAATTTTGCTACCCTTGGTTGATTTTCCATAAAGTTGAAGTTTAAAGTCCACATTATCCACTAAGTTACGATCTGTTGTAACTTTCTCAAGTTACATTATTATTCTTGGTCTGACTGTCTCGTTGGTCTAGTGGTCGCAAGCGCTACTGCTGAGCATGAGGTCCTGGGTTCGATTCCCAGGTCGGGCAAAGTGTTATTGGGTTTTTCCATCTGGAATTTCTCAGTAGCAGCCCGGAGTCTGGATTTACGGCCAGTCGATGGCCCCTAGGCTCGCCCCCTATTACATGGGACTTAAACATAACTGGCGAAATGTTGACATAAGTACCTAAGCATAGGACTAACCCTTCGGGGATTACAGGCATGATGTGATGTTATATTATTTTTGATACTCGCACTTATTGGCTTCTCATATATTTGCAGTTCACAAAAGTTATATTTATCAAAGATAATGCACAATATCGTGAAGAAACCGGTATGTCTTAGAACCGAAAAATTCTAAGACATGTGACATCTACCAACCCGTACTGGGCCTGCGTGGTGGATTACGACCCACTCCTTATCACAGAGAGAAGTCCTGTGTCCCAACATTGGGAAAATTATAGGCTGATTACGTTGATAAAAATGGGGTAGATATTACAAGCCTGAAGCGTTTATCTGTCTGTGGCAACGAAGCTCGAAGGCAGCTCTAATGAAGCTCGATGAAGCGAGAGTATGGACGCCGGTGTCAATATAACCGGCCCATGATACTTTCAATTATGAGTACAATAGTAATGACCTTTTGGACACACCCTGGTTGAACTAGAACTATGAGGTATTGGCTAGCATCAGGTCACTAAGACAGTTATATCAATCATTCATACTTAAAAAATCTAGCTTTCACTAGTTACAAAAAATCAATGAAGATATTTAAACCACCATCTTGTAAAACTAGTACATTATACCGACTATGAACATTGAACATACAACATGATCCCCACGTAGAGCCAAAAACGCCTAAATCAAAAGCACGCATGACCTAAATACCATTTACGATTACGGCTCTAATCAGAGCGCCACACGATGGTCGCTTGTTTTTACGGCTGCATTGTAACCGACTTGATTATCGGTTTCGATTCTGAGAGGAGCTAGTGACTAAGTAAAAACAGCAGCACGGGTCGATCCAACAGGTTAAGCTACGCTTGTCGGGGTTGGTCCGTAGATGGGTGATCTTTACATACCGAGACCTCTCCGTGCCTCAGAAAGCACATTAAGCCTTTGGTCCCGGCTGTCATTCGTGGATCTTTGACAGTCGTTTCTGGTCGTCAGAACTTCTGATGACCCGTAACGACTGTTCGTGTAACTGGTTGTTATCAACTCTCTTTTGGGCTTCTGACTCAGAAGCCCAAAAGTCTGACAACCAGTCTTAGAATAGAATAGAATTTGATTTTGCAAATATGGGTAATACATAATAGTTCTTAAGATTACATTTAACTCAGCCACATTTTACCAATCGGTATGCAAACATTTGAAATTATTTATATCACTATATTACACTTATTTAGATCAATTTATAAATTACTATCATAAAATTTTAAATCATCAACTTAATTAAAAATATATGTTTGTATTAAAAGGAAAATATAAATCAGTATCATTAGATTATATTTCATGTCATTACTATTACAAATATCATCATCAAAATGTCAGAAATCGAAATGTCAAAGATCAAAATGTCAAAAATCAAAAATGTCATACATCAAAATTTCAGAAGTCAAGATGGTCACTAATTAACAAATAGGAGGCTTACCAAGGAGTATCGTATTATCCAGTCACTGGGTTGTGGAGGTCAGATAGGTAGTCGCTCTATATAAAATACTGGTATTCAGCTGCATTTGGTTAGACTGAAAGCCGACCCCAAGATAGCTGGGAAAAGGCTAGGCAGATTGATTTATGTTATATTATGTACATATATATAAATATATTCAGATTTATTGGTGTCGTTTCCAGTTAGGATCGAGTTGATAACTATCTAGGTCGGGAACAAGAAGATATAATTTTTTATTAATTAAAGTATAATATTATGAGATAGGTATTATGTGATTAGGTTCGGAGTCTGATAAGAAATGTCGAGTCCATCTAGCTTATTTTTTTATATGATGTGTAAAAGTGATTCCGATATCCTATTTACAGAATAAACAATTTAATTTCATGTTAGGTAATTCTACTCATTATGTAACATCTCTTGTTACGTTCAAACTTAATATACACATGAAGGGTTTCTTAAAAGTTGCCTTCAAAATACAATTACTAGGTCTTAATTAAAATATCGAGATATGATCCTTAGTTTCTCAAATCCTAATTAATTTTATTAAGAAACGAATCTCCTTATGTAATCTTTGGCTACTGCTATTTGAATCATAATTTCAGCCAAAGAACGTCCACTGCTGGACATAGGCCTCCCCCAAGCACCGCCACTTCGACCGGTTCTGTGCTTCTCGCATCCAGCGGACTCCTGCGGTTTTCACACCACCACGACCTTGTGGGTCCAACTTAACTGTGGGAGGCCTTCCAACACTACGTCTTCCGGTACGAAGTCGCCACTCCAGAACCATTCGGCCCAATCCGCCATCTGTTCTGCGAGCAACGTACCCAACTTACTGCCACTAAGTTCGGAAATTCTTTAGACTATGTCGGTTACTTGGACAAAACCAAGGTTATGTTCAACGAACACGTCAGTCCGGGACCGATTGCTGTCAATGGCCACCGCCATTGAAGCTCTCGAGGTTGTTCGAGAATACGTTTACCTCGGGCAAACTCTGCAGTTTGGTAAGAACAGCTTTGAGAGAGAGGCTAACAAAAGAATTCAGCTGGGCTGGGCAGCGTTTGGGAAGCTTCGTCGAGTCTTCTCGTCGCGTATTCCGCAGAACCTAAAGACTAAAGTCTTCAATCAGTGCGTCCTGCCGGCTGCCTGTTATGAGTTACCTACGGAGCCGAAACGTGGACACTCACGGTACGGCTGGTCCATAAATTCAAGGTCGCTCAGCGAGCTATGGAACGAGGTATGCTTGGAATCTCTCTGATGGATAGAATCCGGAACGAGGTGATCCGGCAGAAAACCAAAGTTGTCGACATAGCTCACAGAAGAAGCAAGCTGAAGTGGCAATGGGCCGGCTATATTAGCCGTAGAACCGATAATCGTTGGGGTAGACGTGTTCTTGAGTGGAGACCGCGAATCGGCAAACGTAACGTAGGACACCCTCAGGCTAGGTGGAGCGATGATCTTCGCAGGGTGGCTGGTAATAGCTGGATGAGAGCTGCCGAGAATCGAGCTGGCATGGCGTGCAATTGGAGAGGCATATGTCCAGCAATGGACTGCTGAAGGTTGA
The DNA here is from genome assembly GCA_947568875.1 of Fissipunctia ypsillon. Taxonomy (NCBI): domain Eukaryota; kingdom Metazoa; phylum Arthropoda; class Insecta; order Lepidoptera; family Noctuidae; genus Fissipunctia; species Fissipunctia ypsillon. Next base: position 7,007,475 of record OX387667.1, read on the forward strand.
TGATGATAATGTGTCGGTTACTTTGCTTCTCCTGCGGAGAGTGCACTTGTGTCTGTGTACACTATAATATCTCCCACTCCGAAGGCTACTCTCCGCTAAGATTGGTCGCCATGGCCGGAATTCGGTCTGATTTGGGTTTGTTTCGGTTTGGTCTATTTCTTTTTCTCTTGTGAATCTCTCCATCATTTCTATTTCAATCAACCAATCGTAAGAGCTATCTCCATAATTTCCTAGACCAAAGACTTTATTGGCTAGACAAAGCATAACAATCTGTTATAGACGGAACAAAACCTCAAATCAAAATATTTTATTTCACACTAGCTTCTGTCCGTGACTTCGTCCTCGTGTTTTTTTTATGCGTATAAATCTTCGCGCAAGTTCTAGCAATAAGTTGACAAAGTTTTATAGCAATCGAGGACAAACATACAAACATTCATTTTTATTTATACAGTCGTGGACATATAATTAGGAACGGCTGATAACGCAGTCACTTTTGGATAAACAAGTTGCACGGTTCCAATTGGTCGTTTTCTATGGAGAATAGCCGGCAAGAAACTCCACGGTCACTTACTCTTTTAAAGATCTTTTACAATATTTTCAAATTACCTACATCGTGTTATTCAGCTCAACTATCATTTACAGCCCCACAGACTAAGATGACTGCAAAAACTCGACATCGCATCGGTCTTATCACTCGAATAACATAGGTCGACAGTTTGGAATCACTCAGCGTAGTTCGGTAACAGAATAGATAGATATACAGAAGGCCGGCTCCATACAAAGATCGTACGTACGGTTGTCTCAAAAGGACTTATTTGGTTCCTGAGATACAAGTATCTTTTTACTTTGTTCAGCAGCCAGCTGGTCCATCTGATTTTGCGTATAGTGTACGACAAAATTTATGTGTTTCTGTTTGTACAGACGCTAGCACATCAAGCTACTACAATCTGTCAAATTTCTTTAATAGATTTTCGACTTTATTGCTAAAGCATTAGGTTCAAGGTTGATTGGGAAAATTTGACAGTTTCGGATATCTTGATGTGCTGGTGTCCATACAATAAACTTATTATTTATTTATTTTATTCCACTAGGATAAATTTTGTTGTTTAAAAGGGCTAAGTTACTGGCAAGCGTCTTCGCATAGCAAGTTAGCCTCCTAAAACAACTTAATTACAAAGAAAGCAGGTCGCGATACGTTTATCTCTGCCGCACTTAAATCTGTAGACGGACTCAGTTACTAACTCAAAGTAGTGTGAACAGAATTTTTTTGTTTTTATTTATCCCCTTTCTTCTTAAAGGTACGAGTTCGTAGCTAACTGCAGATAGCAGCAGCAGACGACGTGTCGCTGCAACACTACTGGTTTCTATGAAGTACCTTCCGCAGCTAGCAACACGTCGCCCGACTACACGTCGCACAACCGCAGATCAGTAGTCCCATTGACGCTGGAGCGACAGCACGTTGAATCTTTCTCAAAAAATTAGTTTTTCCGATTCCGAGAAAGAAAAACTGATAAACCAGGGGGCCCACGATCCTACACTGTACGATGCATCTCACAAGAACTATATAAACGGTGTCGCTAAAGATATAATATTTGGAAAAATATACCGTCTGCTGCAGCCATCTGCAGTTGGGTTCGGAATTATGACTGCAGCGACATGACGCTGCGACGTGTCGCTGCGACATGTCGCAATGTCACGTCGTCTGCTGCTGCTATCTGTAGTGGGCTACGAACTCGTACCTTAAAGATGACTGACATCAGGCTGCCAAGTGGAATAAACTCTAAAAAATCAGAAACTTTTTATTATCTCCTCCGTTTTTTTAAAAAAAAAACGAATCTTTTCAGACAGCCAGTTAAATAAGCGCTAAACAAATGCCGGTCGTGAGTACGCTTGCACTCGCTCTACGTGAAGCGTGTCTATGTGTGCGTTCGCTATCGTTCGTTGTATTATGGAGCCGACCTTCTTGTAGCTATCTATTCTGTGGTCCTCTCCCGCCCTAAACCAGTTGACAGTAGAAGTCTCTCGGTTTACTAAACTATGCAGAGGATAGATGTCGACTCGATTTGTTTTCAAGTGGTTTAGAGTCGGTTTTGCTTGATCGTTCGGGTTTGGCTGTTGTAGTGAGATTTTGGGGTTGAATATATTTTGTTATTCAGGAAGATCATAATAGTTTCCTTATTGAATTAATATCACCATAGTGACTGTTTAAACTTTATAGAGATAGCTGGTTTTTATTTGCTATAGAAACATAAGGCATGGAGAAAGTTTTTAAGTGCCTTATAAACTTGTGACATGTTATGGTCCTATCTAATTAATGTTGTCTAGCATCTGTCTAAACTGTAATATGTATTATGACTATGTCTTTGGGTGTGAATTATATTTAAAACTAATATTTCTGGCATATTAAGCTACAAAACAGACTAGACTAAGCACGTGTTGAGCTTTAAAACCGGTCCTTTAGTTTAACTTACAAACCGAGATAATTTTAGTCGATAAACTTGTTATTATTTGAAGTTTCTATTCATAAAATTCTTCTTCCCATTATAAAAACAATCGTAAATCAACATTAAAACCTTCACACTCAAATTATTACTCTAAAAAAAAACTATTTCAAAAGTGACATCACAGAAAAAAAACATTAAGAAACAAGATAACCCTCTCGCTACAGCTACAGAATTAATTACAGAAAGTGACTGTTCGTCGTGACAAAGGTGAGACTCTGTTCTTGTAACACGGTACTTGCAAGTACTTGCAAGACTTGCGAGAATTGTGCAAGTCTTGTAAAGTCTCAACTGTCCTTTATGCATTGTGTGTGGGGCTTTTTTTGATGTGCTTGTTGTGTTGGAAAGTGTTATGTTGTGTGAGTTGATGTGTTGGTTTTGTTTACGATAACTATACTTAAGTAATTAAAGTTAATAGAATATGTCCATTTTGAGGATCACTATTTTGTATTAATTTCTCTCTCTCTCTCTCTCTTCCCGGCTATGTATCCCACATAGTGGTGGGGTCAGCCTTCCTGATCTTTCTCTTCCATTTCGCTCTATCCTAGATATCGTCTTCGGATACCTGACACTTTCATGTCCTTTAGCACTTCGTTTTCCACCGTGTTTTGGATCTGCCTCTGGGTCTTGGACTGGAAATGTTTTGTGTTCATTTATGCTTGAAAATTAAAACTATAATCGATTGAAAAATTTAATGAAAACTTATTCAAAATACAAGATGGAAAGCTGAAGCAGGCTCTGGAGAGGAAGATTTTGTCCTTACGATTGGTGCCATAAAATAACAGCATTTTTCGCATTTGAGTTGGTACGATTCCCGGTTCAAGCAAGTGACTTTTCAAAAATGTTTGAAAGCAGCACCCTAATTACGTAACACACTATCAATCACAATCTGAATAATTTTGAAGCAAATTGCTAATCCATCGCTACATATTATGTTCGAAAAAATTGTCTGCTCAACAACGTAAATAACGCAATGAATGTTGTTGAACTGTCAAAATGAAACCGATTTCTAAAGTCTCGGTGTATTACGCAATTCCGGTGCGGGTTTACTTACTTTAAAAAATGATTGAATGTTTCCTTTGAGTAAAAATTGGTAGTATTTAAGGTATGTACTTAGATAGATAGATAAAACATTTATTCAGTGCACACAAAAGCACAATTAAAAAGATGATAACAAATTACATGAATATACAACACATACAGTGTGCCAACATCCAAAAAAGAAAAACATAAGTATATAAAGAAATAGAGTGACACGATAACAAACTTCAAATTAAATAACGAGACAAGGTGCGGTGTGCGTGTCAAGGTTGCACCAAATGGGAGTCCAGCTCAGCATGTGTCAGACAAATATACCTGACGCTGATATTCTGCTGAATCCCTGCAGTGACATACGGACGTCGAGCAGACGAGATAAACACAATTGGAGTTGTAACACTTGTAACAAAGTTTTATGCGCGGAGTGAAATTATGTAAGTATACCGCAACTTAAATTATGTATTCTACAGTGAAGTTTTGCCATGGGAAACGTTCTTGTCCGCTGATGTGTTGACTGCGTTTTTATTAGTACTTGAATATTTAAAAAGTTATATGTATAATGCAATTGATATATAAATGAATAATTTTATTATAATTACAGTAACGTAAGTACAAATAAAATAAAATATTTCGATAGACTAAGATAGATATGTTTACAATAAACAGATAATAATATACTTAAATAACATGTGTATTATATATTATATAGGGGCTTGTGGCTAAGAAATAACAGCCGCACGGGTCGATCGGTCAGGTTAAGCTACGCTTGCCGCGGTTGGTCCGTGGATGGGTGACCATCTTTACATATCAAGACCCCTTCGTGCCTCGGAAAGCACGTTAAGCCGTTGGTCCCGGCTGTCATTCGTGTATCTTTGACAGTCGTTACGGGTCGTCAGAAGCCCGAAAGTCTGACAACCAGTCTTACCAAGGGGTATCGTATTACCCAGTAACTGGGTTGTGGAGGTCAGATAGGCAGTCGCTCCATGTAAAATACTGGTATTCAGCTGCATCCGGTTAGACTGGAAGCCGACCCCAACATAGTTGGGAAAAGGCTAGGCAGATGATGATGATGAACATGTGTATTATATTAAACCATTATCCAGTAAAAATATCCACAAACTATTCAATTATTAAGTGGCGCCTTCAATTATTAAATACCTCAACTTTCCATTCTGTATAATAAATAATTGAAAAACAGCATTCCATTTCACGAACACGTAAAAAGAAAATGCAATACGTAATTCTGAATCATTTGTGCTCATCAAAGAAAGTCTATAATAATTATTACCTGCTAGTTTCCAAGCAACCATAGGAAAGTCAACTAACTTCTGCTTTGATCGTGAGCATAGTTTTCTCATTAGGCACAGCTACAGGCACTGTATTCTCTCGAATGAGAAGTTTACTGCACTGAGTTATAATTAGATAATAATTATAATCTAGACAAAGAATTAACTAAAGCAAATCATCTGCTTAGCCTTTTCCCAACTACATGTTGGGAGTTCGGGTTGGCTTCCAGTCTAACCAGATGCAGCTGAGTACCAGTATAGAGGCATGAGGAACAGGGTGTAAAGTTCACTCATCCTCCATAGAAAAGGGAGGATCCTCCGACCAAACGAGTGTTGCGTCTGGTGGGCTACTGCCCGACGGTTGATGTCGGGATGTTGTATATAATTATGCTAGTCGCGCAGTAAACTCTGATTGCGCGATGCAGGATTTTGCGTGACGTCATTGTGATGCGTTCCAATGTGGCGATGTAGATGTGCTGCCACACCAGTATTTTACATGGAGCGACTGCCTATCTGACCACCACAACCCAGTTACTGGGATTACCCAGTAACTGGGTGACGATACCCTTGGTAAGACTGGTTGGCAGACTTTCGGGCTTCTGTCTACCCATAACGACAGTAAAATTATAATATAATGTGTTGTGCTTTAAAATCTCAAATTATTTAAAATGGATACAATTAAAAGCTTTACATTATGAATATAAATGGAACCAATGAATTTAAAGGTAATCGTAGTCATAACGAAGTGCCATTTTATATTCATAAGCACTTTGAAGAGGTTTGAACTCTAAAACAAAGTATTTTAGTGTCAATTCTGAAGCAATTGACCTGTTGTGGTTAATTTAGAAGGTATTTTAATATATAACACCATGCCTGCAATCTTTGAAGGGTGAGACAGGCATACGTACGACACGACATCTACATTTTGTCATTAAAAAGTCGTAAAGTCGCATGTAATAGGTGGCAAGCCCATTGCCATGAACCAATAACATATTCAGTTACTCATTTGAAAATGGAAGAACCGAATAACACAACCCTGACTTCAACAAAAATATTACAAATGCAAGCTTAGCTTAATAACCTAGCCTAGTCACTCATTGTGCGGAGACTAACCATAGCTGTTTAGTTTCAAATGCGTGACCATAATGTACTATGCAACCGCAAAGATGATGACTCAACTATGTAACAGAGCTCTATGCCTGCACACCTCTATGTTCTACAGGTTACCTACTATGGAGCAAGTACACTCATGGTCTGTTCCAAAAGTATCGACGAAAATGTAAACAATGATCAGAAAACGTTTCTGCGTATGCCAATTTGTAGTGTCACTTACAAATTGAGTGCTTTTGATTATTTGAATACTTAATCCCGAAATTCTAATTTTAAACCACCTTAAAGATGCCTTCCATTTGACAACTTAGGTTAATTAACCTCAATTTTCATCGATGATTTTTCAGTTACTTCTATACTTATATATAGACGTATACAAATAAATAAAATTGAAGTGTCCGTTTGTAATGTCAAAATAACAACTTTTTACTAAATGCATAATAAGAAAGTATAAACGGCACATAGAACAAAAAAACAATTTTTAACATTTTTGTCTGTCTGTCTGTTTGTTCCGGCTAATCTTCAAAACGGCTAGACCGATTTTGACAGGACTTTCACTGGCAGATAGCTGATGTTACAACGGGTATCTAACGCTACTTTTATTTTAGCAAAATAATTAGCGTTACGCGCAAAAAAATTAAAGCCCATGAAATTATGAACAAAAAGTCGGATTTGAAAAATTCTTTCTGCATTTGGTAGCCCAATTTTCGAGAATAGTTATAGGCTATTTAACATCACGCTACGACCTTTAGGAACCGAGCAAAATGAAAAAAGTCAGAAAGAACACTAAGCGAAAACGAAGTCATAGCGCGGGCGGGCGATTCAACGCGACGGTTGGCGACGGGTCGGGGGACGAGGGAGTTTTATTAAAATATGGCTGTTATTTTAGTATATTGTGTATGTTACGACATCCACGCGAAAGAAGTCACGGGGCACAGCTAGTTGTAAATATGGTGAGATACAAAGTTGAAATTTTCTAAATGTAGATGAATGTGTTACTAAATTTACCTGATAACCGTTTGTTTACAATTTCATCAGATACTTTTAGAACAGACTATAACCTCTAGACATACAAGTTACCTGCTAAGGACCAAGTATACTTGTACACATACAGGTAACCTAGGAACAAGTACAATGAAGGCAAGACGCCTGCGAGCACTTGTGTTGAACAAACTTCCTTCGCTGGAACTACGAACAGTAATTAAGACGGCATTATTATTTGAAGCAACGTATAGTACGAGATTTAATGTCGGCTAGGTCTTTCTTCGGTTCATATACAAGGTGTAACATAATTAACGCACAACCTCTTAAGGGGTCATTGTACTCATCATTATGAACAACTTTTACTATGTAGGGAGCGGCTTATTGTTTTTTAGGGTTACGTATCTGAAAAGAAAAAACAGAACCCTTATAGGATCACTTCGTTCTGTCAAGGCCTATTTTCTCAAGAACGCGTGGAGGTATCAAGTTGAAATTAATATCAAATATGTAGGTCTATGGTCCCTTGAAGCGAAAAATACAGCCATTTACATTTATGCTGTCGCATATTTTGAGACTCGCAAATAAATCAGTAGTATACCTAAACGAATAGTACCTACTTCCCGTTGACCTAGAATCATGAAATTTGGCAAGAGGTAAGGTCTCACAGCACAAGTTAAGGAAAAAGTCTGAAAATCGTTAGTAAAATTTGTAGTTTTATCACATTTTTTACGATTACCAACTTAAATTTACAGTTGGTGAATTGACCGTAACGTACATATATCAATATATGGGAGAACATGTTTTTCAACTACAATGTTAAGTTTGTTTTTGGGATAAGTTCTTTTCAACTACGGAACCCTGGATGGTGCATGGTCTGACCTGCACTTGGACGGTTTTTTGCATAGAAATAGATTAAAGGCCGGTGTGCAACTGGCTACGTTTTATCCTGGAAAATATAGATATAATAGGCTACTTTTTATCTTATGTGTGGGGACACGAGAGCTCAGCCGCGGGAAAAGCTAGTAGTTCATAATTCCACCCACATTTTGCTTGTTATGTTGTGTGAATAAACTAATGACAGAATTTACTTTTATTTCATACTAGCATTCGCCCGTGGCTTCTCCCGCGTGTTTTGTCAATAAAAAGAAGCCTATGACCTTCTCCAGGATTTGAAGTATCCCCATACCAAATTTCATCAAAATCGGTTTAGCCGTTTAGCCGTGAAAGCGTAACAAACCAACATACAAAAAGTCAAATCTTTTGTCTTTATAACATTAGAAAATATTATTATGTACACAATAAACAGCTTGTTACCAAACTGTTGTCCAACGTTTTCTTAAATTTTCTTGTCGGAAAGAAAATTTTAACTTATTTTTAGGTAAAAAAGTGAATTAACAGTAATTTATGACAGAGAAAATGCAAAATATTGTTACTTGAAGGCCTCTGCTATGCAAATATGTGTAGGTAATATGTTGATATTGTGAATTCACCTTGTTAATATTTCGTGCAAAGTGTTGAGAATTTCATATTTATGTACCTAAATGTTTATTAAAAATAGACTGTGTGGGTGGCATAACACATAGATTATAAAATAATCGTAATTTTGTTGAGTTAGGTACTTAAAATACGTAGAATTGTAAACAGATTACTGACAGATGCTTGCACTGACTGGACAGGTCCACTCAATCTGTGTGGTTCTTTCCTCAAAATACCATTTCAGACACCAACCTACATGGTCTTCACATGATCTGACCAAAATTGTGTCTGGACTTTAAAAGAGACTGTGACCTCTGAGTTTGTTTCGGCCTTTCTTCTCAGAGTAGTCAGATAGGAAACGCCGGCCTCATCTAGTTAAAAAAAAAAAAAAAATGTTTGACATGTAAAAGTGTTTGTATAAACCTACTTACAGAAATAAAATCATTTATCATTTATCAAACTAATTAAACTTAATATTGCAGTTCCCAACGGCTTTAACAGAAATTAAACACAGTAGTTCTCCGTAAAAGGTGTTAGGTTTATTGAAAAAAAAAAAAATTAAAAAGTGTTTATTCACAGAAATAATTTTTTTACAGAATAAATTTACCTCCGCCAAACTGCAAAGCAGTTTGTTGGCAGACGTAGCTCCTTTTTTTCAAATATTAACATATTTTATTTTTATAATGACACTTTTTCACATAAAATTATTCCATCACTTCTTTAATTTATAGACATTTTTATTTTATTTTTAGTTATTCTCTACAGTGAGGCTTTGACAAAAAATATTAAAGAGGTACTTATGTATTTTATTTTTAAAGGCGGTTTTTGTGACACAATTATTTATATCGTCTGGAAGGTTATTAAAAATCGTTGGGACTAAAAAATTTCTACACCTTCAACCATAATAATTATTAGAAGTGGGCACTACAAATCTTCTCATATTATTGTTCCTTTGCGATCTTGTGCGTATATTATTCACATAGACATATTGTTCGTATAGACTCAGTTTGAATCTAATTCCTGGTAATATTAATTAAAGCAGATTTTTCAACAGCCTCGTTAGTCTAGTAGTTGCAAGCGCTACTGCTAAGCATGAGGTCCTGGCTTCGATTCCCACGTCGGGCAAAGTGTTATTGGGTTTTTCCAGCAGGATTTTCTCAGTAGCAGCCCGGAGTCTGCTAGGCTCGCCCGCTACTACATGGGACTTAAACATAACTGGCGAAATGTGGGTGTTACTATAGGTACACCTCTGTCTAAACCTTCGGGGATTACAGGCGTGATATTATACTATGTTATTTTTCAATAGAAAAAAATTATTTGACTTCAGCGTGACGGGTGCATCATCAGACGTTGTTAGAGGGCAAACATGCTGACGACCCACCTGATGGAAAGTGGATGCCATCAAATGGGCATCTTCAATACTAGAGACGTCGCCGATGCATTAAGGTACGGACAGACATGCTCATTACTAGCACGAAAGCATGCCATTAATGAGCAATGGGGTCGTTTCCCGGAAGCTTCGCCGCAAGAGAGCGCTGTGGGTTTGTCACTTGTCAAAGTCATCTTGAAGACAAAGCGACCAATCGGCGACGAGAAAAAACACTTAGCGCCATCTCGCGGCAAAGTTTCTAACAAGATACCTCATTGAATAAAAGTAAAAAAACAGCGCCATCTACGCGGAACTAATTTGACGGTTTTCTTCCCCATTGCTACTTAGTAGCATGTGCGTCGAAACATTGGTACCAGTAATGCATGTTTATTTCGAGTATGGACAAAAATCAACAGTCGTTTGATTTTGCAAAGCTTTTATTCTGGCCGAGAGCCAGTGCTTAAATAGCATGTGTGTTTGTTTGTTTGCCTTGAGCATGCTTATTTAGAAGTATGCTTAAAACTAGCATGCTTATTGCTAGCAAATTTAAACAGCTACAGAGCATGCTAGTTTTGAGAATGCTTACAAGCATATTTTTTAGGATCCCGTACCTCTAAAGGAAAAAACAGAACTCTTAAAGGATCAATCGTGTGTCTGTCTGTCTGTCACAGCCAATTTGCTCTAAATCAAATGGACCGATTAAATTGAAATTTGGTACACATATGAATTTCTGTGACCCAAACACGGACGTGTAAAGTAAATAAATGAATCTTGAATATGGGGGCCGCTTTTGGGCGGCAATTTTTTTTAAGACAATTATTTTTATATGAGTAACCGTGGTGTTTCTTGCCGGCTCTTATCCATAGGAAACGACCAATTGGAACCGTGCACCTAGCTTCTGACGTTTCACAAGTGCCCATGTAGGTTTATGTGAAATAAAATATCGATTTTAGTTCATAAATAAATCTCTACTTTCAATAAAAGTAGCACATAGCCCACTTTTATCATAAAAATGCAAAATAAAACTCAATACAGTTTGACAACGTTCAAAAGACGACCTTTGCCGAATTAAATGTGACTGGTCCAAAATAAACTACATCAAGCTTTTATAAATAGTGATGTCTGCGTCTAATTTTATTCTTAAACTCAATATTGATACAGTTACTTATTCAGCGAAATTAAAAAAGCGTTCGAGCACCCACGAGGATTTTTTCGTTTGGTGGAAACTGACCCTAAGGGAGCCCTAAGGGAGTGATGGAATTAGTGCGTCAATCTATAATAATTTAGGCGGGAATATAAATTAATTTCTATTGGTCGATAGGAGGAGCGAGGAGCTCGTGGCTAAGTAATAACAGCCGCACGGGTCGATCCATCAGGTTAAGCTACGCTTGCCGGGGTTGTCCGTGGATGGGTGACCATCTTTACATACCGAGACTCCTCCGTGCCTCGGAAAGCACGTTAAGCCGTTGGTCCCGTCTGTCATTCGTAGATCTTTGACAGTCGTTACGGGTCGTCAGAAGACCGAAAGTCTGACAACCAGTCTTACCAAGGGGTATCGTATTACCCAGTTACTGGGTTGTGGAGGTCAGATAGGCAGTCGCTCCATGTAAAATACTGGTATTTCAGCTGCATCCGGTTAGACTGGAAGCCGACCCCAACATAGTTGGGAAAAGGCTAGGCAGATTGATTGATTTGGTCGATATTCACGTTTTATTCGCTATTTTTCAGTGTTTCCGAAGATAAACGATGGAACTTTTGAAAGTTGGCATACTGTACCCTTGACATTAAAAAAAAAAACAAAAGAAAACGTTACAAATATTATTACAAACAAAGAAAGCTTACATTTTAACGAAACACAAAGTCACTTTATTGATTCATCAACGACTCGTCCATATTTAACAGTAGGTTTACTTTCATGAAAATAAGTGGGCACGATAAAAAATAACTGTTTCACGGTACTTTCGGCATCCTTGTCTATAATTTCATGTATATTCAACCCACTTATTTATAAGTGTCTCCAATATTTTTTTTTTTGTAATCATAGACTATTTTGAAACATTATTACAGAGTGTGTTTTGACGAGTTATGCGAACATAAATGTAGGGAGCAGCAGATTTTTTTTTCGCGATTTCAGGTTTAGTCCCATAGTAAAAGTTGTTCATAATGATGAGTACAATGACCCCTTAAGAGGTTGTGCGTTATTTATGTTACATCTTGTATACAGGCTGGCAATAATTTCAACACAGGGCGTCCAGAATTATGTACTGAATCCATGGTAACCGGCTTCGCGTCGATGTCCGTGCCACCCTGTATATATTTTTTTAACCACAACGGGGAAACTCTTGGCCTGTATCTAATTGGTAAGTGATGATCAGGCTGAAAGTGGAAGCAAGTTTCTCCCGGAACCCTCAACTACAGAGGAACTGGCTATCTTACCTATAATTGCCGAAACACAACAATGCTCTTAACAATGTTGTTATTATGTTAATTTACTACAAAAAATAGTTATTATCACTTTGACATAGTGATGCAGACAAGAATAAATAACCTATTGGTGATTACTCTTCTATGAAATCAAAAAACCATCTACTTCCCCGATTTTTAAGACCGAACATTCTACACAAATGTAGACATAATAAAATTAAACCACGTCCCCTTAACAACGCACCTATCCTAAATCCTTCTTAAAGAAAACCGTTTCACATAAAGACCCCTCTAATATATTATTGCCACGTTCACCTTTTCAAATACATACATAAACATATTCTCCACCCCCAAAAGAGGTGACACACACCCCGCATTCAGCGAAAACATCCATTGTAAAAATATGCCGAACTAAACGATACCTTGACCCAAATGTTTGAAACTAATGATTTTTTTGCGCGAGCTTTCCCCATTTCCCAAATGACTACAAAAAAAAAAGATCTTTTCATACTGAAATGCATTTCAACCCGCAACTTAGTGTAGTTGTTAGGCTGCTTGTCCATTAGAGTGGAAGACGGCGAAGAAGTGCTGAGCTCTGCCAATATTAAACAATATAAATCACAAAATTAAACCGATCTATTCTGTAAAAATCTCACCGTGAAAACTGTAGTGAAGTGTAGAGTGTAGTGTGAAAATAGTGTCAATCCCGCTAGTATAGTGTAGTAGTGTGTGTAGTATAGTGTAGTAGTGTGTGTAGTGTGTGTAGTGTGTGTAGTATAGTGGTGTAGTGTGTGTAGTAAAGTGTAGTTAGCATCAGATGGAATGACAGCTCATTTCAAGCTCATAGCATAGCGTGTTCAGCCTATAATGTTCCCACTGTTGGAAACAGGCCTCCTCTTGTTGAGAGGGAGTGGGCCGTAAACCACCACGCGGGCCCAGTGCGGGTTGGTAGATGTCACATGTCTTCGAATTTTTGATCCTAGGACGGTTTCCTCATGATGTTTTCCTTCACCGTTATGAGAGCAGTGGTGATGAAATTAAATACATAAAGGAAAGTGCCTGTGCCTGGGTTCGAACTCACGATCTACACAACTCGTAAGTCGCGACCGTTATCACTGGGCCACCACTTCGCTATTTCAAGCTCACTCCTAAGTTTTCACAGTGATATCTTTACAAAATAGACCAGCAGGTCTCCACTCCACTAAGCAACAGTGATCATGACTAGAATGGTTTTGAGATTGGTTTTATGATGTGTGAATAACGAAATCCTATTGGTTGTTGACTATCTATCTCTTTTTCTCTACACCCATCTCCGATTTTATGGATACCAGGGTCACAACCGCAGAATATATGCAGAACCAATGATTTATATCGAAAGATGTGCCCTACTACGCTAAAAAACGATCATGTTGTCATCGCACAACAACACACACATCTTGTTTTTTTAACAACGTACCACTACAATATCGTTCGTTGTTATGGAGACGTGATTTTTGTTAAGTACACGTCATTATCCGTCAAAATATATATTTTCGAAATCGTAATTAATTTGAATAAAAAGTACTTACACATGGAAATCCACCTTCAGCTTTGAATTATTTTAACATTTACTGACGGCACAAGAGGGCATTTTTATACAGCTGTTTATGTTAAAAACGAGAAAGTTACTTCGACGTGTCACGAGCTGTGACGAATGAGCAATTGAATCGGAGTGTGCGACGTCGCGTCTTCTCGCGTGACGTAAGTACGGTGAGGGCAAATCCTTGATTTATATATCTATGCAGAACTGCATCCTCTCAATTTCTCCACTTCGAACGCCTTGTCACTTGTTTTTAAATGGTGCGGCATCATGCTGACATACAGGACTTTCCGTTTTTATTTTCTTTATTTTATATACTTTTTTTAAATGTTTCTATTGTGTTTAGTTTAGTTTGTGATCTTTCTGTGCGAGTCCCAATAAATACTTTTAATTTCTTTATTTCTTTCTTTGTCTCTCTTTCACTTTCTCTCGCTCTACTCCGCTAACTCGCCCCGCTTCAATGGACAAGCAGCCTTAGTTAGGGGTTGAAATGGCCTAGCCATTATAGGGTTATTTCGACGAACAAATCAGTTCGGAACATTAATGTTATGGTCGTACTGATAGCGATGCTATATGTACTACTTCACAGATTAGTTTAAGGTGTGTTTCGAGTATTATCGCTGGACTCATTTCAGTATTTATGTTATGATTGTTTCTTTGTCAAGGGCGTTAGAATGTGGGATAATGATATTGCGGAACTTTTTATGTGATGTGGGAACTCATTTTCGTAGACGGCAAGTTTTAATCTACGAGTTTAAACAACATGTCCTGGAATTAACGCACAAATCCTTAAGGGGTCATTGTACTCATCATTATGAACAAATTTTTCTATGGGACCAAACCTGAAGTCGTGAAAGAAAATCAGCTGTTCCCTACATTTATGTTCGCATAACTCATCAAAATGAAGGGAAGAGCTGTTTTTTTTGCGATTTCAGGTTTGGTCCCATAGTAAAAGTTGTTCATAACAATGAGTACAATGACTTCTTAAGAGGTTGTGCGTTAATTCCGGGATATGTCGTATAAATATAAATAAAATGCTGTTCGCTGGTAAAGGCGACACTTAAAAACGGCTTGACCGGTTTGGCTAGTTTTTTATTGTAAAATGTTTATATTAGTGCCAATTAGGTTTTAGTGACAAGAAAAATTGGAAAAGTTCGCCTGAAAAATTTAAAATTCAGGAAATCTAAAAGTACTTTTATTCCTATGGAATCTTTGTATGACTTATTGAAATTTGGACTCGACGACGTCTGTCAGTCAGCAAGTAGCTTAAGTTACTCCTTATAACATGAACTATCTGCCAGTGAAAGTCCCGTCAAAATTGATCCGACTGTTTCCGAGACAAGCCGGAACAAACAGACAGACAGACAAAAAAATTTTTTATTGTTTTTTTTGTACCGTATATAATTTCATATGCATTTAGTAAAAAGCTGTTATTTTGACATTACAAACAGACACTTCAGTTTTATTTATTTGTATTTTATAGATAAGAAAACAGGTAGGTACACCGTTTTAAAAATTCACCATCTCTAAAATATACTATCGCAAAATAAGCCACATAAACCACAAAAATAATCAATAAATAATTGCAGCGTGCATTGTATATGCAATTTGCATATCTTATCGCTGGCTGTGGCACCGAGACTCGCGGCTATCGGCACAGACCATCGGTTCGCGTTTATGAATACAAATGTTGCCTCCAATTTGGTCTGCGTTAGACGCATAGTGCACGGTTATGTTGCTTATAACCCATTTATAACCGTATTTTCATACATAAATCTGGTATTAGTTTGATGGCTTAATGGTGCGATAATTTGGGTTTTTTCGAAGTTTTGGCGGCTGGTGTACCAATTAGGTACCATCGCGGACATTTGCATTTGGATGGTACATCAGCCGATCTCTTCTGTAAACATCACGCCGTGAGCACTTAGGTGAAGTGAGTTTGAAGTGAGCTCAATTCCTAGTAGAGTAAGGTGGGATGACAGTTCACATCACGCTCACTTCACCTAAATTTTCACGGTGGGGTCTTTACAGAATAGCACCACAGGACAAGAATTAATAACATATAGTGTTTTTAAAGAAAATGTTTGGTATTCATTTGTTTGTCCAGGAAAATCTTTTCGAATGCCTGGTTGGTGAAATTTAAGATGCGATGAAACATAATGCAACAAAAAGTAGGCGAATTTGTTTCAACATCTGTTACATTTCTCTCTAGGTATTCGGAATAATAATAAGTCGTATTGTAAAAACCTTTAATTTTTTTCGTTTTCCACTATCAATAGAGGTGTATGGCCAAAATCATCACATCTACTCAACTGAAATCTTTCCATAAAGTAGTCAGATAGGAAACGCCTCATGTAGCTTAAAAAAAAATGTTTGACGTGTAAAAGTATTTGTACGAGTATAAACCTACTTACAGAAATAAAATCATTTCGCACCTTTAAAGACAAACCGTTACTAAACGAAAATATAAAATTTTACACAGGAGCTTAAATAAAAAATTTGCACGGCTTTTTCGCAATAGAATTTAAGATCATGGTGCTTTGAGCCATCTTTTGAGGTCAAAATGATGGATATTTTACGTAATTTTATTTTATTCATCGTATAGTTTACGTAATTTAGAAAGATGGCATTAGTAACTCAATTCTAGAAAAATTTCGTTTAGTAACGGTTTGTCTTTAAAGGTGCGATTTATCATTTATCATAGACTACTATAACACACAGTACAAGCTGTACAGTTTTGATGGCAAAATAACCCAAATAAAAATAGTCCTGCGCTTAATTTTCTTAAGCGCGTAAAAAAATCAGCTGTTCCCTACATTTATGTTCGCATAACTCGTCAAAATGTAGGGTACAGCAGATTTTTTTTCGTGGTTTCAGATTTGGTCCCATAGTAAAAGTTGTTCATAATGATGAGTACAGTGACCCCTTAAGAGGTGGCGCGTTATTTATGTTACATCTTGTATATATTACGTTAATATGACACGTGTAACATTTAGTTAAATATAGGTACACTATTAATAATACCCTATTATTTTTCCACATAAACCAACTCCAAAATCTAATATTCCGTAATAATATTCAGATAGAATTAATTTGAAATCCCAGCTCTCATTCCAAGAGTCCCGTCTTTATCATACAGTTATTAATAATTTATGCTAAACATACAATAACAATAAGGGTATCATGGCAAATAGATTCCTTTATGTAAATGAGGGTTACTCGAGCTGAAGAGTTTCATGTAAACGATGAAAAATAAAGGGTTTAAACGGTCGACTTAACTTGATGGTGTAATTTGAGCCTGCTTCTGAATTTTAGAATATAGATTACTAAATACTTTTCGCGCCTTCTTCCGCTTGAAAAACATATCCTATGACACTCGGCAATACTGTAGCTTCCCATTAATGACAGAATTTTCGGAATCGGATCAACAGTTTCGAAGATTACCCCTTACATACAAACTCACAAATTTTACCTCTTTATAATGTAGAGGTATTATGCACTAACCTCCCTACTAATAAACGTTGTATAGCATCTGTAAAGTTACACAACGCTTTGTCTTGTTCTTTCGAAAGTCAAATTACTGACGACTGAAAGAGTGAAATCGGTGTGTAACTACTCACTAGAAGCCCGATTCCTGTAACTAAAAACGTTCAAAATCTAGTCGCAATCTCATCTCAGCTACAATCAAATGCCAAAAATGTAGGGAAATGATAGGTATTTCTGACATATTCAGACTGAGATCAGACTGTCATGTGAACGTTCTTACGTTAAAATTACGGGAAGTGCCCCTTTGATAAAATACGGTTATTAATAAGGACGTAACTAAAAAAATCAAGTTTAATCATTTACCTCCTTACTAATAAACGTATTATATCAGGTGAATAGTTAGTACACCGATTTCTCTCTTTCACTCGTCAGTAATTTGACTTTCGAAAGAAGAAGACAAAGCGTTGTGTAACTATACAGACGCTATACAACGTTTATTAGTAAGGAGGTTAGGGTACATAGTTTTACTGTTATGTGTAACTAAAAGTAAATAGATATCACAACATGCATGTATGTTTATGTTAGGAAGTGTAGTGTGTTGTGAAGGCTCAGTACATGAATCTGTGTCTACATATAACCCCCATGGGGCAAAGACCCATGTCTCTGGGCTAATTGAGCCTATTTAGGTTAATTACAATAAGGAGACCAGCTCACCTAAAGTGTACCAAGAACTGTGTAGGAGAAAAACACTTTTTAACCGACTTCAAAAAAGGAGGAGGTCCTCGATTCGGTTGTATATTTTTTAATGTTTGTTATCTCAGAACTCCGTCATTTATAAACCGATTTGAAATATAAATTTGGTAAAATTATTCTGATGTATGGTTTTGAGTTAGCTTCAATAATACGTATTTTTTCCACTTAATCTGTGTTGATGATGTCATAATAATTTAATGTCACTGTTATTTACATTGCAAGTAGTGGTATGCGACTTTGTGTGGGGTAGGTAATACAACTAAAAAATGAAAAATAAAAACTTTTTTTCAAAAAAGGAACTAACTTCCAAAAAAAAACACCACAAAGTTAAAAATAACTTTAATTTCGGAAATCGGTGTCTTTGGATCTGTATTTTAGTTTTTTGCCACCGACTTCCGAAATTAAAGTTATTTTTCACTTTGTAGTGTTGTTTTTTTGGAAGTCGGTTTTTTTTTTGCAAAAAAGTTTTTTTCAGCTTTATAATATATAGTAATAGCTTTTACCCGCGGCTTTGCCCGCGTGGAGGTCGAAAATTTTTCCACGGTAACGTACCTACTACCGGAACAAAATTATCCAATAACCTAACCAAGGTCATGGTCTACCTGAGTGCCAAACATCGAAATCATTTCAGCGGTTAACGCGTGAAAGGACAAGAAACAGACACGCAATTAAACAGAAAGAGTTACTTTTGCATTTATATGTAATATCAGTATGAATTCCTAAACCAAATCAAAGTTCAGACAATCTGCTTGTGTTAAATTATTAACAAAATCATAGATACACACACAATCCTCATATTCAAATCCACGGGTCATGTCCCATAAAACAAGGTTATCAAACCCCATAATTAAATTTACCGACAAGGGTAAATGCATTCACAGTAAACCGGTAATAAGGTAACCTATATTACGGTAAAACACACAGGCAATGCAAACATGGTCAACCATGATTTGTGGCTGTTTACAGAGAAAGGAATACGTAGGGAAAATTGTGTTATCGTGTATTTCTAGGCAAATAATAGGCGTTGAACAGGCCTCGTTTGTGATGAAGCAAAAGTAAGAAAGAAAGAAGTGTCATGATTTCCAAATAATAATAAGATTTGTAGTGATTTTAAATACTAAATATACAATTGAAAGTATGTAATTTGCCATAAATGATTTTTTATATCAGTCTAGTCATAAAGTTTAAAAGTTACCGTAAAAGCACTGGTTTTTTAACGAAAGTGGAATGGAAACATGATGTTTGGAGCGTGGCGCCTATTTTGCTAAGTTAGTTCTCTTCGAGCCTCGGAACCTAAGGGTTGTCTTTAAGAAGTCTTTTTTTTTTTTTTTTTTTGTGGATGGGAAATCATCAAATGACTTCTCCCGCTCTGGGCGGAGCGGGAGGGCGTGTCAGACTTTTACTGACTAAAACCCACCCGTGTTCCTTCTGTTGCCTGTGCCGGGGCCACGGTAACTCTTTCGAACATCCCGCAACCCTAGCTGGCATCGGCCCTAGCGGACCCCGTCAATAGTGCTGACATCTCTTTGAGGCGCGCGTGGAACACGACGCGCCGTCGACTCGGGCTTGGTCCTTACCGGACGGCGAGCTACCCATTGCTTGCCGTCCGCAAGCCCGCGCCTACGGTGGCCGGGAATCAGCTGCCAATTCCCGACGCCCAGGGCGTCTCCTGCGACGACTAGGGGCGTGAGGGTGCAAAGCTTGCCTCTCCCTCACGCGTCCCGCCTCCTCCTTCACGAGCATTACTGCTTCGCAGAAGGAGGTAATGGCTTCCCATGCACTCTCGCTCCGTACCATGGCCTGGACCAGGGCCGGACGCGAGAGATCGCCGCCGCCGATCGCTTCCGCGAGGACACGGCGGTGCTCCGCCCAAGCCGGGCAGACCTCCACCGTATGCTCCACCGTGTCCTCCGGGCGATCCACACAGTGGTGACACCCGGGCGTTTCCTCCCGCCTTATCCGGAACAGGTACCTCCCGAAGCACCCGTGTCCGGTGAGAACCTGCGTCAGACGGAAAGTGAGGACGCCGTGGCGCCTCTCCAGCCACTCCTCAAAGAGGGGACTTATCGCCGCAATTGTGGCGTGCCCAGCGCTGGGTTGCGACAATCGCACTCTCCATGCCGCCATGAGATCCTGCCGGAGCTCTGTCCGCCGTGCCGCGATTTCTCGCGGCAACGGAGTTACGCCCCGGCGTCCTGCCTCCTCGCGCCACTCCCAGATGTGCGCGAGGACTTTTGCCTCCAGATCCCATGGCGGTCTTTAAGAAGTCTAAAGTATATACCGTTAAATTGAGTAGTAAGTAGTACCAAGTTTGTATATGTGTGAGAATATAAATTTTCAGCAATATTTGTACTGAAAAGGTGTATTATTTCAGGAATATCTTGGGTACTCCGACCCACGGCGACTTTGCTGAGTGGCTTTTTTTTTATTATTGTTTTCTTTATTTAATTTAAAAGACTCTAAATTTAATTTTTATATTTTTTATTTAATTCTATTTTTTTTTGTCTTGAGCTTGAGGTCCTGGGTTCTATACCCAGGTCGGGCAAAGTGTTATTGGGTTTTTCGATCTGTAATTTCCCAGTAGCAGCCCGGAGTCTGGATTTGTGCCCGGTTGTTGGCAATTGGCTCGCCTCCTATTACATGGTACTTAAACATAACTGGCGAAATGTGGGTGTATATTATAGGTACACCTCTGCCCTACAAGGCGTGATGTTATGTTAAATTATTTTTTTAAATTTATTTATAAAAACATTTAACCCTTTGCAAAACTTTTTTATTTTCCTTCCAAAAGTGACCCCCGTGTTCAAAATTCATTTATTTATTTATTTATTTAAGCAGTATGGAAGACTTACAGCTAAAACAAACAGGCCAAGTTCAGTAAATAAGACTGTCAGCCAATTACAAGTCTTCACTTATAAAAAATAGAAAAAGTAAGTAATTTCTATGGACATTGACACCAAGTTATTCAGTAATATAACAATACTATATATAAAGTTGCTCGCACTGCAAAACGATCACTATAACTATCAACAATGTTTAACAACTTATAGGAAAAAGTTTCGGCTTAAGCACCTCCTGGCTGAGGACACACTAGTTGTGAAGGGATCCAAATCGTGCTGCTTGCAAAGCTTGTTTAAATTTTTGCTTGCCCGCACGATGTATGAGTTCTGCCTATATTTTGTTGAGGCAAATGGCACACGTAAAGGTGGATTATATCGTTTAGACCTCCTGGGAGTGTTGAAATAGAATTTTGACAAAATATCGGAGCAGTTAATGTGATTGTTAAAGATTTTCAAAAGCAGAACACAGTCAGAAATCTCGCGGCGGTTGGCTAGAGGAAGAATATGATATTTTTTGCAGAGATTAAGATAGTTTTCTGAGTGATACGGAATTTTCTGGTGGTAACATAAATATCTTATAAATCTTTTTTGGATGCTCTCAATTCGGTTAATATATTTGTGGTAACATGGGTTCCATATTTCTGACGCATACTCCAAATGGTTTCTCACATAGGTACAGTATAGGATCTTTAAAGTCTTGGCTTGAGAGAAGCACTTGGATAGTCGCATAATGAAACCCAATGATTTAGATGCCTTAGCGACTATTGCATCTATATGTACTTCGAAACTGAGCTTGGAATCGTGATGAACCCCCAGATCGCGGATGGAGTTTGATCTAGGTAGAATTTGATGATCTAGGGTATAAGATCCGGCAATGATTGAGCGCTTCCGAGAATACGTCACAACCGAGCATTTAGCGGGATTCAGATCTAGCTTGTTCCTTTGACAGTAGTCCTCTAGACGACACAAATCATTTTGGAGTGCCGTTACATCCATTTGCGACGATACTTTGACATAGATTTTCATGTCGTCTGCAAAACACAATAGTTTGGATGAAGTCAAACAAGAGTCAATGTCGTTGATATAGATTATAAAAAGCAGTGGGGCGAGCAATGAACCCTGCGGGACTCCACTAGGTATAGGTACCCAGCTTGACATATAGTTGTTGAGAACTACTGCTTGGGACCTATTCACAAGGTAAGACGAGAACCATCTGAATAGATCGCCGCGGATTCCGATGCTATTTAACTTAGACAAGAGGATGCTATGATCTATACGGTCGAAAGCCTTGCTATAGTCCGTATAAACAACATCAACCTGCTCACCGTTGTCCATGGCCTCAGTTATAAATTCATTAAGGAGAATCAGGTTCGTGACAATGGACCTCCCTTTCAGAAAACCATGTTGGAACGAGCTAAATGAAGTTTTAAGAGCAGAATAAACCTGGTCATGTATTATTCTCTCAAATACCTTTGCTATTATGCACAGTTTAGATATGGGCCTGTAGTTCGTTATATCAGTTTTGACACCTTTTTTATGTATAGGCGTTACAAATGCGGATTTCCATATTTGAGGTACTTCACAGCTGTTTAAGGATTTTTTAAATAGAATAGAAATAGGTTGCGCTATCGAGGGCGCACAGCGGACAAGAAGTTGCGATGGGATATTATCTGGACCAGCTGATTTACATGTGTCTAACCTACGAAGCAACCCGATAATTTCATCAATATTTATAACGATACTGCTGATATCAGACAATGGGTTCGACGAATCGGTAGAATGAAAATCTGAAGAAATGGGATGGCCAACACTGGGATTGAGAAAAGTAGAATGAAAGTATTCCGAAATAGCCTGACAAATAGGTTCCCCGGTCCGCAAAGTGTGATTATTGTATTTTAATGTACTTGGGATTGCGTTTGAGTTATGGCGTTTTTTTACATAAGTCCAAAAGTATTTAGGGTTATTTTTATTTACGTTAAATGTCCGTGTTTGGGTCACAGAAACTGATATGTGTACCAAAAAACTTAATTGGTCCATTAGATTCGGAGCATATTGGCTGTGACAGACAGACAGACACGAGTGATCCTATAAGGATTTCGCTCATTCCTTAAAATAAACGGAACCCTAAAAAGTCTTATTACTGTTTAAACCATTTGTAGAAAAACCGACACATTGTTTTGAAACTTGATGGCTTATCATAACAGTAAGTTTGAGCTTGGTAGGCTTATTGTGATGAGCTTTGCTCAACATCTATAGACGCGATGAGTGGAGCTTACTATTCCACTGTTTTAGCGTACTACTCTAATGGGGCCAGTGAAACAGCGGAAAAGTATTGGCTAAGAATAACAGTAATTGAAAATACAACGTAACATTCACACAAGGTAGAAAATGTCTTGACTGACGGGAAAAGCTGCAATTTTAAAATATATATAAAATAATTTATTGGTTTGATTTGTATCTTATAAAGTCGGGGATATTAATTGTTCAGCCAGGGCCGCGGGATGTTCGAAAGAGTTACCGTGGCCCCTGGCACAGGCAACTGTAAACTTAAAAGAAAATTGTGGATAACCACGACCTCATAACATTTCTTCAAGGATGAATAGAAAAATGAAAAAAAAACCTCCGATAAAGTTTTATAGAACAGAAAAATGTCAATATGACCTTGCAAAATGCAGTCGCAATCTCAACGCGCAGCCTTGAAACAGGAAACGTTTGAACAAACTCGATTTCTTTATTTAAATTCCATTCTTAGTTTAGTTAGAAACTCGTGGAAGAGCTCGTGGCTAAGTAATAACAGCCGCACGGGTCGATACATCAGGTTAAGCTACGCTTGCCGGGGTTGTCCGTGGATGGGTGACCATCTTTACATACCGAGACTCCTCCGTGCCTCGGAAAGCACGTTAAGCCGTTGGTCCCGGCTGTCATTCGTAGATCTTTGACAGTCGTTACGGGTCCTCAGAAGACCGAAAGTCTGACAACCAGTCTTACCAAGGGGTATCGTGTTACCCAGTTACTGGGTTGTGGAGGTCAGATAGGCAGTCGCTCCATGTAAAATACTGGTATTCAGCTGCATCTGGTTAGACTGAAGCCGAAGCCGACCCCAACATAGTTGGGAAAAGGCTAGGCAGATTGATATATAGTTTAGTTAGAAACTAGGAAAATCTTTGCAGTCATTGAGAAATGTTGTGATACTTTTTTATGAAAATGTAGCTTTAAGAATGTTTGTTGAATTAATTTAGAAAACAATGGGGTTGCCGCGATTTTGTAGTGCTTAAGGGATGTTTTGCCCGCGTAGGTTGCTTTTATACATTAATGTGTAAGAGATGCGCATCCCTGGTACGCAGGCTGCAGGGCAGCACCAACAGTATGCTAAATATGATCTCCGGCCGATTGGATTGCGCAATCGTTAACCGGGGCTGCAAAATTTCTGCTGGACTTAAAGCGTGATTTAGCATTTCATTATTTGTATTTAATTTAGGTTGCTAACATAGGTATAAGTCAAATTGTTACTAATACGCTACGATGCACTAGTTATGTTACTTAAATAAATAGTAAAAAAGGAGGCAATCTTTTTTTTTTTAAAGATATAGGTACTAAAATTTTTACAAGTTCGTTTTATACTCCCAAATATTTCCAAAACGTTGTAGGTACTTCTATACATTTTTTCAAACTCCTATATTAATTGGGTATATTTTTACATACCTAATCCCCAATTACAATTCAAAGGGTACACAATAAAATTAATGGTGTAATTACTTTCAATCCGTGGTTTAAATGGCC
Organism: Fissipunctia ypsillon; assembly: GCA_947568875.1. Lineage (NCBI taxonomy): Eukaryota > Metazoa > Arthropoda > Insecta > Lepidoptera > Noctuidae > Fissipunctia > Fissipunctia ypsillon. The sequence continues at coordinate 7,032,098 of OX387667.1, forward strand.
ACACAGTTGAAGCTTATGAAGGCCACGCAAGCTCAATTGAGTGGGCGTCCATTTTGCCGCATTTCCTCTGTAATATGAAACTTATAACACGATTAAACAAGCAACTTCAATGTCAGTAGGTGCCTTTATTTAACAACGCCTTAACATTGGTTTAAATAAATCTGTTTTTAGGGTTCCGTAGTCAACAATGAACCCTCATGAGTTTCGCCATATCCGTCTATCTGTCCGCGGCTTAGCTCAGAGACTTAGTCCTAGAAAGCTATAATTTGGCACGCCGATAAAGTGGTAAAATAAAATGTTGAAACAAAATTTTTTTAGGTTGCTTCCCCTACACGTAAAGAGGGGATGACTTTTTTTCTCGTCTATCCCATGGTGTGGGGTGTCGTTGGATATGCCGTTCAAAAATATGCAGGTGTATTGTTGAGATAAATTCCTCCCAACTATGGGACCTTTCATTGTGCGTGGTCCGACACGCATATGGCCGGTAATTTTTTGTTTTAAAGAAAATAAAGGCGCGACAAGACGTATTTTCGCCTCCAGAAGGCGACAATACGGTTCCTAGAAGAGCGGTGGCCGCCACATAACGTCCGTAATTTACCGTCGAATGACACTGAAACGTTGGTGTATTTTCCTTGAGAACGTTTTCTGACACCGTAAAGTCAAACCCCGCTGCCATTTTCATGACAGCCGTCACTACGGCCGCTCTTCTAGAAAACCGGTAGCTTTAGTGACAGCCAGTAACGGCACTACTGGTTTGCGGTCTGCGGTCAGCGCTCGACCGCAGCAGCAGATGGCAATCACCCTACTGAGCGATTTCATGAAGTTACAAAGAAACCAGTCGTGTCACTGCGGTCTCTCATTGCGATTGGGCGACACTGCCGTTTGCGGTTGCGGGTCGCCTTGAAGAGCACCTTGAAAACAAAACTGCCTCGTCGATCAAGGTTACGTAGGTAAGCTCGACTGCTGAACATATGGTCCTGGGTTCGATTCCAAGGTAAGATAAAATGTTATTTGTAAATGTGTTTCAAGAGAGGTATCTCAGTCGGCCCGTTGTAGTGCCTAGTTAATTGCAACAAAATAAGTACCTATATATAGGCAGCAGTGGTGGCGCAGTGGTAACGATCGCGACTTAAGAGTTGTAGGTCGTAGGTTCGAACCCAGACAGGCGCTTTACTTTGTGTAAATTATTTCATCACCACTACTCTCAAAACCGTGAAGGAAAACATCGTGAGGAAACCGGCATGTCCTAGAACCAAAAATTCGAAGACATGTGACATCTACCAACCCGCACTGTGCCCGCGTGGTGGATTACAAAAAAAATTTCTTCGTACCACGCACTACAAGTGCTTTCGTACAAGGATTCCTATGCAGGTTTGCTAAAGCATTAGCATTAGTAATAATAAATTTAATTGTACTGAGCTCTTGAATAGATTGTGTTACGTAGTACCTAGAACTGTTATTTGGCTGGGGATGCGCGCACCTCGACTATTCTACACTGCGCGTTGTATAACGAAGGCTGGGATGCGAGCCCCTCTACGCCGACTTTTAGAAACCTATAACTCACCATTCATTGAGTTTGATATTTTCACGCTGTCGCAATCTAAATTTAAAAGAATGGTTTCACAATCTCTTGCAAGCCGCCCTTAAGAGGGTTGTCACATTTTACACCGCTCTCGCTCACACGGGACCAAATTTTTAATAATGTTAAATGAAAAGATGCGTTTTTGAAAAATGTATTCAATGGGCGGTCTACAAAATAATATTAATTTAATAGGTAATTATTAAAAACACATTTTTATTGCGGCATTTGTTTACATCATCTCAAAAACAGATCATAATACTTAATTACATATGTTTATTAGATAACACAATAGAAATGTGTTTATGATAACTACATATTAAATTAATATTATTTTGTAGACCGCCCATTGATTACATTTTTCATTTAACATTCTTAAAAATTTGGTTCTGTGTGAGCGAGAGAGGTGCAAAATATGACAACGCTCTTAAGACGGATGCTCTTGTTGTCCGCTTCCTTCGATTCGTCGGTATTATATGGTGTTGTTCTTCTAAATATGTACCTTTTTTTTTTCATTTTAGTAGCATGCGTTCGTTGTCATACTCCGATGTCACTTCGTAGACAATAGTGTGGGTTATACGTTTTTTCGACTGTAATTTAACTACTTTCTGTAAATGCTGTAATGTGTAACTGTTTTTTGTCCGAAATAAATAAATAAATAAATTACGGCCCACTCCCTCTCACAGAGAGGAGGCCTGTGTCCCAGCAGTGGGAACATGCTGTATGCTGAATTACATAAGCTAGATGTAGATGTAGGCACTAAAACAACCTTGATTACTCATTCGCGACATACTTACAGGCACGAAGTCATGAGTTTGTTTTATCAAAAAAAATAAAAAATATATAAAATCCCAATTTTCCGGTATTTTTTCGAGAGAATCACAATTTGTGCAGGGAAATAGCAAATGTCAACTTCCCGATGTTTTCGGTAGTAGAATTTTGTTGTATCTATACTCTGTTGTCGTAAAAGGAGTCCTAATATAGAAATTGAGCTTTTATTTTGGTTGTAAAGGATTGAGTTCGTGTTTATTTAAACCTGACCTTTTTGTCCCAGTGGCAAGGGTGAAGTCTAAACAATGATTCGCGTGTTTTGATTATTGTATCAAAGTAACTTTTTATCACACACTACATTGGAAATAATTTAAGAAGGGTGTCGCATTTTGTCACCTCTCTCGCTCACACGAGACAAAATTTTAAAAAAATGTTCAATGAAAAGATGTTTTTTTGACAAATGTAATCAATTGGCGAACTAACTAATTATATTAATTTAATAGGTAATTATTAAGAATACATTTTTATATATCTGGTTAATATAACCTAATTTGGTACTTTAAATATGAATGAACGGATGGAGGATGCGAAGATTTGGATGTTAGTTCCTCAATCATCCTTTAACAGCTGATCAGATTTAACGCAATCGTAAACGATTGCGTATACAAGTAAACATGAATATACAAAATAATATGAGATTTTTTTTTTATCCGGGTGCATATAGTAGTTTTCTTACGATGCAAGTAAAACCGCGGGCAATAGCTAGCTAGACCACATGTACTGACATGTGGCCTACTGTACAACTAGCTGTAACAAAACCAGTATAAGCTGGCCTGGCATTCTATTAAAACTCCGTACTCTGCTAAACTCTGATTTTTAATTTCCTAGACAAAAATGACTGCTGCGGTCGACCTTTTTTATAATTTTGACATTTTAGTCATGTTATTTTATTACATTTTAGTCTAGCAAATTAAAAATCAGACTTCAGGCCAGCTCAATGTCACGTGCGGCCCACTGTATCATAAAACACCGGCTTACAGCTTTTTGCTGTATATTTAACTCTTAAACAAAAATAACTACAGTAATTACTTGTTTTAATTACTTTGGAACACATTATAATATCGACCGTACTATTAAAAACACGTCTTTATTTGCCATAAAATTAGGTAAACATGACTAAATACGATGATTTTATGTTTGCTTCTAAAGAAAAGCATTAAAAGAGCTCCTAAAACATTTTCCCGGAGTTGTCTTTTAAATCACTTAAATATTATCTTAAATAAATTTTGTGTTCTCGATACGTTAAAAACACATTTACAGAATATAAACTATTCCTCCGTAAGTATACTTTAAATTATGTAATTGTAATTTTTTTCTTCAGGAACCGGAACCGGAATTCAGTTTTAGTTTAGCTTTAAAATAAGGCTCATGACTTCCTAGATCATTTAGTTCCCATACTATGGGATTTCGCTCTGAAGTCATATCTAAAAAAAAAACTCATACTAAATACAGAGACAGCATATACAAACAATGATGTGAAACATCTCCAGCAGACATATTTTCCTTTTCCTAAGCATAATATAATACATGTGTAAACAAAATAGAATAAAACCACTGACCTGCTAGCTTGGGAATTGGAGGCGTAATCGGTGCAGCCGCTGTCGTTGCCGTGTTCGGGGGGTACACAGGATCGCAGCATTCCCTCTCCGGGAACTCGCTTCCCCCCACCCATGCCACCAACAGTATCACCACTCCCACTACGGACCATATTCCACTCAACCTGAGACACCCACGAGACATCGACGAGGTTAAACCGAAATAACAACTCACTTTTGATAACACACTCGATTTTGCAAATGGCCGAATGTGAGAAACCAATTTTGGTGACCGCGTAATTTCAGTATTCAATTTTGGAACGTACGAAATCGGATTTAGAATTGGCGCGTATGATGAACTGTATTTTTTAAATTCCGAATTTTGATTTTCGAATAGCAACTGGCATTCACTTGTTTCTCTTTCTATCTCGCTTTGTTTTTGCACTTGAATAGATGTTTCGGTCTCTTTTTCACCACGCACCGTTTTTCTTTCATTATCATCGCAGATGTCCTTTTCTTCTGTCATCTGACACTTTTCACATTACACTTTTAAAAATGTTACATCAATATTTTCTCCTACTTAATTTTTTAATGATATGTATTGATTTTCTTCGTAGTCCACTTAAATCATAGGTACATAATTGACTTGCAATGCACGGAACCTCCGCTTGACTATTTTTTATTGTATAATTATTTGTAATAAATATTTGTATTTATTTAAATCTGGAAGAAAGGTAATGAACATGACATTAAATTAATGGAAATAGAAAAAGGAAAAGTACAAAGATGATTTAACTTATTAAAAAAAGAAAGCAATATTTTCTGTCACTCTCATTCATAAAAAGTAATTTCAAAACGTTTATTCTCCAGACATAGTTCCATAATGTTCTCATCCATAAACCATTCAGGCAGGACCCATAATTCTTGTGCCAGAGATTATAAAAAGTTTAAACTCAGCCTGTGTGTAAGCGACCTAAAGTTAAGAGGGCATTAAACAAATTGAATTCTTAATACGCTATTTAACTTTTTGTTCGAAATCCTAACGCATATTACTTTTCTACCTACTTCGAAAACTTCTTCTATTTTCGTCGAAATTTCATTAAATGGGCCAAGATTTTTTTTCTCATTCATTCCCTTTTGTTTCGCGTTGAGATGTGATAATTTATTTTAATTGTAATTCTTAGAAAGATTTTTGCTTTCTCTTTTTATTCGAAAGTCTTGGCTTCGGAGATTGTTCTTTTAATAATGTCTCGTTTTTTTTTTAGTAATAAGACGTGATTTACGAGTTGCCAAGTTTGGCTAATGAGTGGGGATTATATTTCGTAGTTTTTTTTAATTTTTTTTATTAGAAAATGTTATTTGGTTATTTCATTTTGTGTTTTAAATATAACATGGTCAGACAATCCTTGAAATTACTACAAGGATTAGTAAAGATTATTTTTAAAATATTTAAAGGGGCAGATCAATTGGATTCTACGACACAATATTTTTTGAATACCTAAACTGATGAAAATCCACTAAATGAAAAGTATGAAATAGAAAAATAGGTACCATCGCAGACATTTACGGTGAACCATTTTCAATCTTATTATCTTAGTAATAAAGGTCGAATGTGGTTCACCACAAATGTCTGCGATGGTACCTATTTCATAAAATTAGAATTAATTGAAATAGCCGTTTCAGCTGTCGTACACATAATGTGTCTAAAAATCTTTGACAGCCCTATTCTAGCTAGAATTATTGATTTAATCATTGAAAAGTGCGTTTGCAACGTCAATTAAGTCTCAATTGAAACTGAAATAATTCGTTTACTATCAAATTTAAAAGCTGCAATTGAATTAAATATAGGCATTTGACATCTTTAATGGAAAACTAGGTCCGTAGTAGGTATATGAAAGCTCACATTATTTGTCAAATTGGGAATTTCAGCAGATAATATAAAACATTTTTTTTTTTTACTATTTCAAACAATGTTATTGATTTCAAAACATTCTTTTCATAAAACCGACTGCCTCGTTGGTCGCAAGCGCTACTACTGAGCATGATGCTGGTCCTAGGTTCGATTTCCCGGTCGGGCAAAGTGTTATTAAGTTTTCCCATCAGGAATTTCTCAGTAACAGCCCGGAGTCTGGATTTCTGCCCCGTTGATGGCAATGGACTCTAGGATTTAAACAAAACTGGTAAAATATGGGTGTAATATACCTCTGCGCCTAACCCTTCGATAATTATAAGCGTGACACTATGTTTTTTTCGTAAAAATCAAAGCAGTACCTACATTAAAATTTAGGCAAAATTACACCAAAGATAATTTCGAACTGCATAAACTGACGACAGTGAAGTTAAAAATTACAACAAAATTTATTGTCAAAGAAATACAACAGTAATAAATCCATGAATGCAACACAAATAAAAAACATAAACTCTGCTTTTCCTTAATAACACAACTAGGACCAATAGCTCAGCTTGTTCAAATTTTAATAAAGATTAGCAAAGAAGATAATAAAGTCTTGCGGTCTGCCAAAGCGGGCCCTCGTCATGAAAACGTTCAAGACATAGTCGGAGAGTTAGATGATTTATTTTGAGCCTCAAGATCAACTTTATGAACAATTTAAAAAAAATGATTGATAAAAAAATACAACACCATATTAGTATAATTTCCAAATGCAACACTAAAAACTCAGTTTTTCCTTACTAACCAACCAGAACCAACAGCGCAGCTTGTTAAAATTTAATAAAGAAAATAATAAAGTCTTTTGGTCTGCCAAAGCGGGTAGTTGTCATGAAAACGTTCAAGATATAGTCGGGGAGTAAGATGATTTCTTTTGAGCATCAAGATCAACTTTAGCAATTAGAAGGCTAAAGCCATAATTGGGTTTTTGAATAGGGTTGTCAGTTTTGAAATAATAATTTGGAGGGCAGTTTCAGGAGTTGTGTAGTTATAAAGGGTGGCTATTTTGGGTAAAGCAAATTGCCGGAATACTAGAATACCTATATAATGTTTTTGTTTAAGTATTTCATTATCACCCTTATCATCATTCTCCTGCTTTTATCCCAATTTATTTGGGATCGTTGCAACATATATTTTTTTCTTGCACACTATTAGTCGTCATCTCGGTGGTCACCACCACATCATCTTTTACAGAGTCCATCCATTGTTTCTTTGGTCTTTCTCCATTTACCATAGTAAAAATGTCATGTTTTTTTTTACAGTGTTATCTTTGTAACATTAATAATTTTCTGTTTTATTCAGAATATTTGATTTATCTAATATATTTCTGTCCTACTCCTCACTTTAATGAGGAGTAACACAGGGGTAGAATAATTTAAAATATTATAAGTATTATATGGTCAGATTTTGTTTAACATAAACTATTCCATTTCTCAAGACAAGCTTTATTAATTACGCAATATAATACCAGCCCTATCATAAAGCGAAAACGTTTTAATTACTCAGGATTTCTCATACAATTATAATTTAGTTTTCACCTCAATTTGACGATCTTAGTGAACTTAAGTGCTAAGTTGGCTGGAAAATCAAAGTTTTGTTGAACAAATTATTTCTAAGTTGAATTTTGTATTAATGTCTTAACTGCTTTTTGGAGTTGACCGTGGGGTTGGTTAATTACTAAATGACTTCACGGACTTAAGACCTATGCTTTCATTGAATCAGAAATTTTGATTATACCTATACAAAATAACGTTTAAATAAAATAATAGGCAGGGAATTTCTTCTGTACATTGTTTTCAATACCCTGATAATTTTTAATAGATCTTTTTTTTCTAAAGTGTCTTTGTATTTGAGATTTAATTATAAATAACTATTCTCTGTCTACGATTATATTCGATATGGAAAAAAAATATTGACCTTGAATTCACTATATTTATTTTGCTTTAAGTAACAGATTTTTTAGTCGCCACATTATCAGGGGAATCATTTTAACGCTTTGACAGATTTTCTATGAATAATATTTTAAAATTATTCTTTCGCGAGAGTTGCCGAGTTAGAATTAACCCAGATTACCATTACCTACTGAATTTATTATAAAGGCTTGTTTTAAATTCTACCAAAGGATTTATATATCTGGTTTAGTTTAATTGATTAGATACGTAGGCTTGTAATAACTTTTGGTATTTCATACACTATTATAATTAGACCAGTTTCTGCCCGCGACTTCGTCCGCGTAAATTTCTCGTTTGAATATAAAATATAGTATCATATGACACTCGGCAATACTGTAGCTTCCCATTAGTGAATGAATTTTCGGAATCGGATCAGTAGTTCTGAAGATGAACCCCTACATACAAACTCACAAATTTTACCTTTTTATAATAATTAATTAATATAGAAGTATAGTTAAAAATTGAATGTAAATGCTTTAATTACTATAAAACGATTTATATATCTGGTTTATTTTAAGTAATTATGTTGATTTGTAATAACGTTTGGTATTTCATACACTATTACTTACAGATGAGTAGTAGATAAAGAGAGAAAATAATTAATGTCTGCTGGTAACATGTTGATTTGTATTATTTTACAATGTTTCAATAAGAAAGAAGCTATCTAAATATTTACTTAAAAAAAGAAAAGATTATTTCGTAATTAATTACTCAATTGCTAACATTTCTTTTATAAAAGTTAAAGTATCGAGCTGTTGGATGTTTATGTTAAGAAATTCAAAAACAAAACCAAGTATAAATACAGATTATATCATAAACATATAATATAGTACATACTAATTCCATGCATAGAACATAATTACAACACAACAACAACATACAACAAATCTATAACACAATAGTCGTACCCCCAAACGCAACTTAAACTGTTTACCAAACCTACCAACATTCCAACAACCTTCATATTCAAAATCAATAAGCTTAAAAGGTCTTCGCTGCTATTTTTCCCGCCGACCGGTACACGTTGCTATAAATAAAATATGGCCGACTTCCGGTCAAGGCACGCACTGACCGAGGCAAAGGTAACCCTCCCGTGAGCCAAACGATCTCCGCAATAAATACATCGCTCATTGCTCATGATTTAAATTGTTTGCGGTGTTCGTTTTTTAAAGTTCGCGGCTTTGTTTATCGAAGGTGTGTTCTGAATTTAAAACTAATATGTTTAAATTATTGTATCTCCATTTTGGGCTTGTATAAAATGATTTTTTCTGTCGCATACTCATACAATATCGGATATCATGAATTTTTTCGAAGCAAGAGAGTATAGTATGAGAAAAGCAGCGAGTGGCGTTCTGTAGTTCCTGTCTACCCCATGAGAAAAGCCGTGAGTGTGTGTGAACTTCAGCAATATTGCTACTAATGACGATGATTTTTAAAACAAATCGTAGTATTGACCATCCGAAAGCACTAAAATAACACAGTAAATTGATTATTAAACATTAAATACTGGACTAAGTCATTATCACCAACCCCCCGTATAATTTATTATTTTTTATGACACTGATTTTTCATTCTGTGATTACATTAGCTCACACATGACTTATTATTTGTTAAAATTTTAGGAAAATCCTACACTTTTACAATGCTTGTGAATATGTGAACACAGTGTATCTAACACATATTTAATTGATCTCTCATTGCTTCTTTTTTAATTGTTTACCTATTGTGGTATAGTAATTTCAATCAAGATGCATCGTCTTCACATATAATTATATAATAAATGTACTTATACAAAATATTGTAATACATTTTAAAACAGTAACGATGGAGTTTCTTGCCCATTCTTCTCCATACGAATCTACCTTTTGGAAAGGGCGACTAGAATCAATTTTGACTTTCAAAAGTGCCTTATAGGTGCCTATTTGAAATAAATGATTTGACTTTGACTTTGACCACCCACACATTGTATTCAAGCCTAAAGGCAAACAAGTCACGTCTACTTTCTGAACAGCTTTAAGAACCTAAAATTATATTTTGTTTTTGTTTCCACCAACACAATATGATTTATCACCTTCATTTGCCCTTTAAAATTTAAATCACGCTAATGTATTACATTCTACCCACAATCAATCAATACTATTTACTTCGAGCATAGAGTTTTAAAGAAAAATAATAAACGTATTTTTTAAAAAAGAACTTAGTAACATCACGCCTGTATTCCCCGAAGGGTTAGACAAAGGTGTACCTATAGTACACCCACATTTCGCCAGTTATGTTTAAGTCCCATGTAAAAGGAGGCGAGCCTATTGCCATCAATCGGGCACAAATCAAGACTTCGGGCTGCTACTGAAAAATTACAAATGTAAAAACCCAATAACACTTTGTCTGGCCTGGGAATCGGACCTAGAACCTCATGCTTAGCAGTAGCGCTTGCGACCACTAGACCAACGAGGCAGTAAAAAAAAAAAGAACTGTATTAAAAACTAATCATTTGAAAAGAGAACACAAAAATATAAGCGTCGTTCTGTTTGCTATCGATTACGCAATGCCCTTGCATTGAATCGATTGTACAAAACGATTCGATTATTCGGTACGACCGACTTCGAGACAATCGTGATATAGTGATTTATTTCGATTGGTTCCCGAGCAAAACTACATATTGGAAAAGTCTCGATACTTTTAAAAGGAGACGTAAAAAGGGATAGGTTTTTTCAGGCAGCTAAGATGTATTGAGTATCGGAGTTTTCGATGTAGGCCCTGTTTATTTATAAGTTTCATGGAAGATTTGTATGGGTTAAGATAAAAGTTTTATATTCTTAGGTTGGTACTTATACCGAAAATACTTATAGACAAGAAAAATGTCTGGGTTATTCGCAGTAAAAGTCTGGTTTTATATTACCTACCCTAACGTTTGTCTATTTGCCTGCATTTTACCCAATCTATACATCTATAGATAGCAGATAAATAAAATTGAAGTGTCTGTTTGTAATGTCAAAATAACAGCTTTTTACTAAACGCATACGAAAGTTTATTACTATGGTACTTATAACATTTTTTTTTTTTTAATTTTTGTGTCTGTATGTCCGTCTGTTTGTTCGGCTAATCTCCGAAATGGCTGGACCGATTTTCACAAGACTTTCACTGGCATATATCTGATGTTATGAGAAATAACTTAGGCTACTTTTATTTTAGAAAAAAAATAAGGGTTCCGCGCAAAAAAAAATTAAAACCCATGAAATTGTGAACAAAATCCGATTCAACTAGGGGAGTATTGACAACCACGCGGGTGAAGCGGACAACAGCTAGCACTAACAATGTAGCCTGCACAAAGAACAGCTGCAACAATTTTCTTGATTTTTCAAGGTCTGACTGACTACTGAATGTATTACTGGGGTCCTCCTTTCACAATTAACACTGACATTTATCCCAATAACATTTTAAGTTTGCTTTCCCACACGAAAAAGGCACTATACCAAAATAAATTGCCTATCTTTATTTATCTACAGGTTGTTGCAAAAAACAACCATATTTTTTTCCCTACTCTAAACTCCTCCACAACAATCACCAAACTAAAAATCAATCTGCCTAGCCTTTTCCCAACTATGTTGGGGTCCGCTTCAATTCTAACGGGATGCAGCTGAATACCAGTATTTTACATGGAGCGACTGCCTATCTGACCTCCTCAACCCAGTTACTGGGTAATACGATACCCCTTGGTAGAACTGGATGTCAGACTTTCGGGGTTCTGACTACCCGTAACGACTGTCAAAGATCTACAAATGTCAGCCGGGACGAACAGTTTAACGCTTTCGTCCGCGCTTGACATCTTAACTATAAAACTTCTATTGTATCTCGTTCACCATCCGCGAAAGCATTAACGTGCTTTTTGAAGCACGGAGGTGTCTTGATATGTAATGGATCGTCACCCACCCATGAATCGACCGCGGCAAGCGTGCGGCTGTTGTCATTTAGCCATGAGCCCCCAGAAAAGCAATCACAAAACGATTTAAAAAATATAAATTCGAAAAGAACTTCCTTATTCTGAAACATGAATACACATCTCGATAGCGAAATCGGAACTTGGTAACCGTTTTTACCATTTTTACGTAATCAATGCGTGGTGGAAATCGACGGTGGCTACAATCACTCCCTCGGGTAGTGTTCGGTTAAGATATTCATGCATTCCGGGTAAATTTTTACCTGAAAGAAGTTCTAGGTATTATCGGTATGCCAAGAGTATCATATAAGAAAAATCGATATTTCAAGTTGCGAGTTTTTGTCGGTAATACTTGACTAGTTGACGTTTATATTATTTTAACACGCTAAAAATGCAATTTGCATCAATTAAACGCGTATGAAGGTGTGTTAAATATATAGAGGCATGAGGAACCGGGTGTAAAGTTCACTCATCCTCTATGAAAAGGGAGGATCCTCCGACCAGACGGGTGTTGTATCTGGTGGGCTACTGCCCGACGGTTGATGTCGGGATGTTGTATATATGCTAGTCACGCGGTAAACTCTGATTGCGCGATGCAGGATTTTGCGTGACGTCATTGTGACGCGTTCCATTGTGGCGATGTAGATATGCCGCCACAAATAAATACAATTATTCGCTGTAGTTTTAAACGCCTCAAATTACTTTTCACCTAACATTGCGTTACCGTTATAAATATTGATGAAAATTTGCTTTAAAAAAATATCCATAAAAACTTTTACACAATGACAGATATTCAGTAACAAGCGATGACAAATCATAATCATTTTACATACTGGAAATCGTCAAAATCAACTAAACGAGATACTAAAGGGGAACCAGTTAACTGATTGAGACGCCAATCTACCAATCAGACAGGTTTCGCTCTCAAACTCTCCAATTTATGCCAAACATGGATTTAAGGCGAAATGGGTCCCAAAGAAAATATTTTGACGCATTTCGGCTGCACGTAAAATCAATTTTTATCCTCATAAATAAATTTGCCTTGTTCTTTTTCATGATTTTAAAAATTGAAGATTCACTTTAGTGAATTATGAATGTCAAAACACGATTGACCCAATTGTGGCTCGATACAAAAAAATCGCAGTTTTCACAAAATTAGCATTTTTTTATGAGAAAAAACTGTTTTATTCGATTGTGATTAAAGCAATTCCAATAAAATTTCGTCTAAATGTACACTATTTAAGACATAAGGGGATTATGGGTTTATTTTAATGTAACAAAGCATACAGGGTGGCAGGGACATTGACGCGAATCCGGTTACCGTGGATTCAGTACATGATTCTGGACCCCTCTGCGTTGAAATTTTTCGTCAGTTATTTTTTTTTAATAGTGATACCATACATTTTGACCGTGTAGGTAACTTGTAGGAAACAGCAGATTTTTTTTAATAACCGACGGAAAATTTCATCGCAGTGGGGTCCAGAATCATGAACTGAATCCGTGGTAACCAGATTCGTGTCGTTTTCCCTGCCACCCTGTATATAATTTAAAAAGGAAATATTTTTTAAATTCTATATACTCTGGCCATAGCAATGCTCCAAACCCCGTTACGGTAATACTTCGCTTTAAGAAGTACTCTGTCACCTTACATTCTGCGTATCTTTTAGGAATTCTACATTACAGAACACTAGCAATCTGCCCCTGCTTCGCACGGTTCTTACGCAGTTTCAAGCACTCCGTTGCGCGGTTTAGAGAACAACGCAGTCACACAGACAGACACGAAACGCGACTTTAGTTTATATAATATGTTCGAATAAGTTTTTATAACTTAATATGTAATATTTTGTATACATGGATACATAAATAATACGCAAAATAATAAAACTCACACTGTTACTAATAATAAACTACTACCCAATTACACACTTCGTAGCGCGCTACGGAACAGCTACGAAATTTCGTAGACCTTTGCTACGACATTTAATGTATAACTCGATAAATTCTGCCGTAAAATGTCGTAGTAAAAATAATATTTATGTTCCCCTTTTTATGTGTACATGTTGAGGATCACCTCTAGTATTAGTAAACTAGAGGTGGGCTTGCGTAAAGGGACGGTATTAGTGAAGCACTTATGTTTGAGTAGATGGGTAAATAATTTCATTGGATTTTGCAAGTTATTTTTTGTAGATCTTGCAATGGGAATTAGATTTTAATAAATGCTTTATGTACTATTGGCTATGTTAGCGTTTAGTTTAAATATTTAAAGTGCAATATTTTCTAGTAAGAAGATAGTTTTTACTTAGTTGTCACCTCTTTAAAATATTACTTTAAGAATAACATGAAAAGTTTTACATAAATATGTTTAAAAACATACTTTTTAAACACAATACTCGAAGAAATTTTAGATTAGCTTTAAAAACAAAAATAAAGAATGATTACATAACTTCGATAGCAAGTGAAATGTGAAAACGAATGTTCAACAGATAGATTCCACTGAAAATAATATAGCAATAACAGATTGTATATAAATCATTAAGTTAATGATTCATTAACTCATCAAGCATAATAGCAATTAACGCCAAAGTAATCTTCAAACCACGCTTGACATAAATTGGTGGGTCAAACAGAATACCTATTAATATTTATAACGAAAAGCCGTCAATTTTGTGAACCTTCAGTCTTTGATTTTCTGAGGAATATAAAAATTCACCCTGTAGTGTTCATATCACGGAACATACTATTTCTACCTCTTTTTCCCTTGGGGGTCGTGAAAAGACAAGATTTTGATTTACTCCTAGATGATAAGCGGTCTCTTTTCTGTTCAAATAAAACCAATCAATCTGTTTAGCCTTTTCCCAAAAATTTTGGAACGGGGTCCAGTCTTACCCGTTGCAGCTGAATACCAGTATTTTACATAGAGCGACTGCCTATCTGACCTCTATAACCCAGTTACTTCTTAACACGATACCCCTTGGTAAGACAAGTTGACGTACTTTTGTGCAAATAAAACCATTCTGATGTCATCACTAGTCTGATTGTCGTGGTGATTCTGGTAATAGGTGAAATATTACCTAAAAGGGTCATAGTTATTAGTGGACTTATATCTGGTACTTATATGACACCTAATCCAAGATAAGTAGGGTTTATATTACACAACTGCTCCAAAAATTATGTATACCTAAAAATGCTGTTGAAAAAATGTTTAGCATTATTGTAATATGAGAGAGCCTTGAATAATTAATATTGGAATAAACTTTGTACTTTATTTACTTCTATATTCATAATATGTGTACACTACGTCACATTTAATACATTTTTTAATTTATAAAGTTGACTACTTCAGATATTAAATCGTGCCGCGAATAAGAAATTCTGCACTTAAAGAAGATTAAAGATAAACAAACACGCTGTATAGAACTTGAGGATACGGAATTGAAGAGTACCTCATCTTCATTATAAACTTAACAATAACAGGTTCCTACTTAATATTTTAATTCCCAATTTCCCTTCAACCCGGTTCAGAAGCTGGCAGGATTACAGAACAATTTCCATTTTAAATTCTACTTGAAATTTTAATCAGATAGCATTCTCCCTTACGCACACTCATGCTACTAGTATACCGTTCCCGCCTTTTTTACCCGCCGTGTGTGGTTTCCCGCGCTTTCGCTAGACAGTTCTATTTTTAATTTCAAGTGTACTCAGCCCGCGCTCCATTCAGCCTTCTATTCTTTTTAAATATTGCCACCTGTACGTTTCCATACCTATATAAGTAGGTCATACATTCGCTGTATACCAATCGTACGTACGATCGCATCGCATCTATTAAACTCTGCCGCTGAATGTAGTGGAACCTCCAGCTCACTCCGGCACATCACTCGCGCTCACAAACAACTAATAAAGTTTAAAAACCAATAAAAAAAATCATAGAAGCTGTTAGAAAAGGAGAGATGATGAAAATTACGTTTTAAAAAAATCGTAAAGCGCACGCGCGTGTGAGTGCGCGCCATCCGTGCGTACGATACGACAGACGCGGCGGTACTAACGTAGTAGACCTGGAAAGGCTTTAGCTGCCCCTACCCCTCCCCCAGCACCCGCCGGCACCCCTTTCAGCCCTCGGCCGTGGCTACTACTTCACACACAGAACATAGTATTCCACTGAATTGCTACAATCGAAATGGGACTCTGTCTGAAAGTGGAAAAATCGAATTTGGTTTGGTGTAGCTACGTGTCGGAAAACCGAATGCACGCTGTCCCGCGAGTCAATAGGTTGTACAATTTATATTAATCATAATCGATTTTCGACTTAATTACACTAGCTTTAAGGGCGACTTTTAATCATTAATAAGAAAGGTTACTAAAACGCGATGTATATGTGTGTGCTGTGCACAAACGTCCGAATTCGATTACGGTTTAATTGTGTTACGTAATAATGGTTCTTATAAGTTTTAACATAAGGGTCATTTTCATGTTTCTTGACGGACTTTCAGAGTGTACTGTTTGCTTTCCACAGTTCATATTAGCTGGTACAGAGCTTAGGAAAATAGCCATTCGATTTTATGACTTATTACGAGAAGGGGAGAACATCATTTTGACTGAGAATGTGTAACAAGAAAAATCGAAATTTAACACCAAGGGACTGGTATTAATGCCGACGTAGATTTTGTCAAATGAGTATCATAAGAAGTGCATTTTCTTTAGAAGGAGATGCATTTTGTCCTCAAAGGACATTATGAGTAGCATCACGACTCTGCCTTACGGGACTCGACAGAATACTAAAACATTATAATTTAGAAAAATTGGCGTGTATCATAATAACATTAAGTAGATTGCTCGCATGTTAGTTTTATTATTGTATCATGTAATCCATAATAATACTGTAATGTTACATGACTACACGTTATATCATAATTATATTACCATAATGAGTTTTCTGTAAACTTTTAAGTTCTAAAGCGCTTGCAGCGAGAAACTTATCATTTAAAGCGGCTTTCTTAGAAACATATTTTCTTAAGAACCTCGTGTTTGTATGAAGCAAAGGTTTCTGTCTAGCGAGGTCATCAGTGCAGAAAAGCTAAGTCTGTGCTAGATGTGTCTTTTCTAGCTTTATAGTGGACGAGGCGTTTTTGTGATGATAGCCCAATGGTTAGGGCGTCGGAATGGTGAGTGAGAGGTCTGGAGTTCTAACCTTCACGTTGCACTATTGATGTAAATCATATCTAACCATGAACTTATTTAATGTTAGTTGTAGGGGTCAATAATAGTAAACTTGTACGTGTGTTTGAGTATTTTTAACCGACTTCAAAAAAGGAGGAATTTCTTAATTCGGTTGTATTTTTTTTAAAACATTATTTGAAAAAAATGACGGAGTAAACCGATTTGAATATTTTTTTTTTTTTTTTTTTGAAAGGATACACTTCCAGATTTAGCTTCAGTAATAAGTAATTTCTCCAAGTGTATATTGATGATGTTATAATAATTTCCTGTCACTGTTATTTACATTGCAAGTAGTATACTACTTTACCTGGGACTCGTCCTCGACAGCCGGTGGAATTTCGTGGAGCATTTCCGACGTTTGGTTCCCAGACTGGAGCGGGCCGGGGCTGCCTTGGGGCGGCTCCTGCCCAATCTGGGGGGCCCAAACGCCTCCTGCCGGAGGCTCTACGCGGGGGTCGTGCGGTCCATGGCCCTTTACGGAGCTCCGGTGTGGGCGCGTTCCGTGAGGCGACGACCGGTACGTCGATTGAACGCGTCCCAGAGGGTCATGGCCATCCGGTTAGCCCGGGGATACCGCACGGTCTCCGGGGAGGCGGCGAACCTCCTTGCCGGATTACCGCCATGGGATCTGGAGGCAAAAGTCCTCGCGCACATGTGGGAGTGGCGCGAGGAGGCAGGACGCCGGGGAGTAACTCCGTTGCCGCGAAAAATCGCGGCACGGCGGACAGAGCTCCGGCAGGATCTCATGGCGGCATGGAGAGTGCGATTGTCGCAACCCAGCGCTGGGCACGCCACAATTGCGGCGATAAGTCCCCTCTTTGAGGAGTGGCTAGAGAGGCGCCACGGCGTCCTCACCTTCCGCCTGACGCAGGTCCTCACCGGACACGGGTGCTTCGGGAGGTACCTGTTCCGGATAAGGCGGGAGGAAACGCCCGGGTGTCACCACTGTGTGGATCACCCGGAGGACACGGTGGAGCATACGGTGGAGGTCTGCCCGGCTTGGGCGGAGCACCGCCGTGTCCTCGCGGAACCGATCGGCGGCGGCGATCTCTCGCGTCCGGCCCTGGTCCAGGCCATGGTACGGAGCGAGAGTGCATGGGAAGCCATTACCTCCTTCTGCGAAGCAGTAATGCTCGTGAAGGAGGAGGCGGGACGCGTGAGGGAGAGGCAAGCTTTGCGCCCTCACGCCCCTAGTCGCCGCAGGAGACGCCCTGGGCGTCGGGAATTGGCAGCCGATTCCCGGCCACCGTAGGCGCGGGCTTGCGGATGGCGAGCAATGGGTAGCTCGCCGTCCGGTAAGGACCAAGCCCGAGTCGACGGCGCGTCGTGTTCCACGCGCGCCTCAAAGAGATGTCAGCACTATTGACGGGGTCCGCTAGGGCCGATGCCAGCTAGGGTTGCGGGATGTTCGAAAGAGTTACCGTGGCCCCGGCACAGGCAACAGAAGGAACACGGGTGGGTTTTAGTCAGTAAAAGTCTGACACGCCCTCCCGCTCCGCCCAGAGCGGGAGAAGTCATTTGATGATTTCCCATCCACAAAAAAAAAAAAAAAAAAAAAAAGTAGTATACTACTTTGTGTGGGGTGGGTACCACAACTAAGAAGTGAAAAATAAAACTTTTTCGCAAAAAAAAAACAATCGACTTCCAAAAAAAAACTACAAAGTGAAAAATAATTTCAATTTCGGAAGTCGGTGGCAAAAACTGAAATACAGGTCCAAACACACCGACTTCCGAAATTGAAATTATTTTTCACTTTGTATTGTTTTTTTTTTGGAAGGCGGTTGTTTTTTAGCAATCAAGTTTTTATGTCAAATTATGTATGAACGTAAACGAAGCAAAAGGAGTACGTAAATAATGATCGTAGCAGGCTGCGTTCTGTACTTTCTACCTACCTCCATAGAAACAAGGCGTGAGTATGGTATAAGTATGTGTGTAAGTAGTCATTATAATATATTGTGTATCTGACGACTTCCACGCGAACGAAGTCGCGGGGCACAGGTAGTAATATTAATATAGGAGAACTCATAAGTAATCCTAGAGTTGAATCTACATTTTTACATGAAGACGCACTCTGTCAACACTTCAAGTTGATCGTTAATTGTTTTTCTATCTTCTAAATATGAAAAAACTTGAAGATAAAAATTTGCAAATTTGAAAAAAAAATGTAGTTTAGGTTTTTGCCACCGATTTCCGAAATTGAAGTTATTTTTCACTTTGTAGTGTTTTTTTTTTGGAAGTCGGTTGTTTTTTTTTTGCAATTTTTATTTTATTTTTCACTTTTTATTGGGTCGGTTTGTAATAATTATTTAAGTTATAATAGCCTAATGACAACTGACAACCTCTTACAAAATATTGCTTTTCCCGAAGCAGGAACGTTAATTGTTGAGGAGTTCTCCTGGTACTTTACCATCCGCTCCACTCCACATATGGCATTGTGACGAGCTTATATTGCTTAGCAATCATTTTAAAGTAGGTAATCGAATCGCAACCCGTGAAATACTTATTATTGAATTGTTCCGATGGCCATCTGCGGTCTTCATCATCAGTTCCACTTCACCAAATGGTGCTTTCTGAGAGCAAACGTACCCGTACGTAAACCCGTAACGACTGTCAAAGATACACGAATGACAGCCGGGACCATCGGCTTAACGTGCTTTCCGAGGCACGGAGGAGTCTCGGTATGTAAAGATGGTCACCCATCCACAGACCAACCCCGGCAAGCGTAGCTTAACCTGATGTATCGACCCGTGCGGCTGTTATTACTTAGCCACGACTCCTCTCGACTATAAAAAACACCCAAATTACTACAAATCGAGGAAACTCTTCAAATATACACATATTTGAAGACTTTCCTCGATTTCTCCAGGATCCCATCATCAGATCCTGACCTGATGACAACGGGACCACTTGGAAAGTATACCTATAATGTAATTTTTCCAGTCCTCTTCGAGTAATTTGGGAACACACATAAAAGAACAAAGATTATGTCGAACTGAGAACTTCCTTCTTTTTTTGAAGTCGGTTAAAAATAGTGTTTATCTCATAAATTATCATGCCATCTAAAGAAGATCGGTTGCCACAGCCAACCGGACAAAACCTCTACAATACCTTAAACCAAAAAAGTCCCGTAAAAAAAATAACCCTGTATTTGTGATTCATCTTTGTATCAAACAATCTTCGAAAACTGAAAAAGGCGTTAAATAAAATAGGAGTTGAAATCATATTTCGTAGTTACTAGGTGAAACATTGAAAGCCTAGTTTTGACTGATTGCCAGCACATTCCCCATCTAATAGCACTAACGATAGTAAGGCCTCCTTTTAATCGACTTTCATGATTTGCGCAGCCTGATAAATTTACTGTTATAAGGTTTGGGTTACGTGCAGTTGGTATTAGTGTGTGGCAGGAACCGAAACCGGTATGATCAATACCGGTTTCGGTTACAGTTGTAGGTATTTTAAAGGTTATCTTAATTTTTAAATTGAATGTAACCAGTATTAATACCGGTAACCAAAAATATAAATTACCCCTATCTTACACGTGCCCGTCGGCATTAGTCAAGGGCGCGCATCGCCGTGTGTGTGTCGAAGAGTCGAGTCGACCTGCGCACTGGTGAACGCCGACCAATCACGGTCCTGGCTGGCCGGCGATATTCTGTTTCTTTATAGTAATCAAGGTCATTTTTAGTTTTTTAGGTAACGGGTATTAAATCGGTAACCTGAATAGAGGTAACATGTTTTTTCTTCTTGGTTACCCAGATAGCGGTAACCTTAGTCGCAGATGTAACCAAAATTCTTCTATACCCGTACCGTAATTTATAAAGGTCCATGGTGTTTGGGTAAGTAGGCCCGATTTTTTTAATAACTTATTTTGATTATTGGTCCATACATTAGCCCAAAGAAAACCAACCCAACCAACGATAGATGGAATGTGTGAAAGATAATAAATGGGTAGATGGGAGGTGACTACCGAGCTTGTGACTAATAGGGAAGTATTTATATGGAAGAAAAAGACATGATGCGCCGACCCCAACTAAATTGGGATATGGGCAGGTGAATGATAACATTAGCAGACAAAAATAGAGAAAATAAAATGGTTTATTTGTCACAAAAATACGTGCATACAAAAAGATACGAGTAATCAGAAAAATGAAACAAAATTGATCATGCTTGAGATCATTTTTTTTTAATACTAATGGACTTAAACATAACTGGCGACATGTGGGTGGTAATTTTGAAAACAATAATATAACTTACATCATCATCTTATGGTATAATTTTCATTATCATCATAATCATAACATTACGCCTGTATTTCCCAGAGTTAGGTAGAGATGTATGTACCTATAGTACACGAACATTTGCCGGTTATATTTATGCCCCATGTAATAGGGAGATATAGCCATCAACCGGGCACAAATCCAGACTCATAGTTGCTACTGAGAAATTCCAGATGGAAAAACCCAATGACACGTTGCTTGATCCGGGAAGTGAACCCAGGACCTCACGCTTAGCAGTAGCGCTTGCGACCACTAGACCAACGAGGCAGTTCCAGTTTAATTTTTAATTTATTTTTAAATTATTAATAAGCAAGTTAGCTGTTTTAGTCTCTGAAACTGACTTCAGAGGGGCAATTCCCGTAATTTTAAGCACATTCACAGTCTGATCTCAGTCTCAATACATATATCAAAAATACCTATAATTTCCCTACATTTTTGACATTTGATTGTCGCTGAGATGAGATTGCGACTAGATTTTGAACGTTTTTAGTTACGGAAATTGGGTTTCAGGTGTCAAAGATTAATGATTGCTTATAAAAAATATAATCCAGAAAAGAACCCCTTCAAATAAAGAACATCTTTTCTGGGGTTCCGTACCCGAAGGGTGCTAAACGGAACCCTATTACTAAGCCTCCGTCCATCCGTCCGTCTGAATGCCTGTCAGCGGGCTATATCTCATGAACCGTAATAGGTAGACAATTGAAATTTTCACAGTTTGTGTATTTCTATTGCTGCTATAATAACAAATAATAAAAATTAAATTAAATTAAAAATTATTTTTTAGTACATACAACCCTTTAGCTCATACAATAAACCTTTGGTTTTGACAAAAAAAAAATATCACCTTGGCAAGTGGGGCTGTCATTGTCTAGAACTCATCGAGTAGAGTACAAAAATATATATTTTTTTATATATCTTCAAAAATTAAGAAATAGGGGGCCGAAATGTTATCAGTTTTAGACCATTTTTGTACGAGCTCTATCGCAACAACTAAACAAGTTAGGAATTTGAAACTTCTGTGTATCATGTACCATGAACTATATTTAGTCAACAAATACTAAAAGCGCCGATTCATAAGGTATTTTGTTTAAATATGTGCAATTTTCTGCAACTGCAAAAAATTACTTTGTAATTCACAGTATCATTATGAAATTCAAAGTTATCTTTGCGATTGTTAAAATTTAAGACGAAATATATTTTTCGTTAGTATTTTCATTTATCTGAACTAAAAAAACTGGAGTACGGATCCCTCGGTGTGCGAGTCCGAATTGCACTTGGCTGGTTTTTTAGTAATTTGGAAGCCGAAACTGAAAAGTTAAAAATAACTGAAACATCTTTCAATTATCTACAAGCAAGCCTAGAATTAACAAAGTTTTAAATACCACTTAGACCTTTCAAAGCCAGCCCTAAGAACTCTAAAGTTAAACAAATCTTTTACCTAAACTCCATTATATATTTATCATAAATATAATGTGTCTAAGTGACCTTCAGACTAACCGAAACCCTTTAACAGTCTGCAGTCGCTTGTAAATGTATTTCATGTGAATTTGTAAAGGTTTTCCAGACTTTTTTTCAGGGTGAATCATTTTATTGAAAGATTTATTTACTGTAATGCGTATTTTTTATTGTGAATTCGTTCGCTTAATGGAATGAAAATATTTTGTTTCAATAATGTATTTATAATGGATTCAGTAATTCATTTTTATTAAAAAAATGCCACCTTTATAATAGGATTTTTACTTTTGTGCATTTTCTGTCTTCTAACTTTTTTATAATTTAATAAAAATCCGTTTAATAAAATTACTCTGAAGACAGAGTAATTTCTGTCACAGACAAATTAAATGTTATATTTTGACGAGCTGTGACACGTTCTCTCAATCGATATTATTTTATAAAATACGTATTCAAGCATAATATAATATGATCAATATTTTGAAAAAACAATGAACTACTACTTTACATGGAAATTGGTTCTGTAGTTCAGCAGTTAAAACATGCCAAATGAACAGGCAGATGCACCTTCTGTATTTACATAAATTAATTGAGCATACTGCCTCGTGGGTTAGTGGTCGTAAGCGCTACTGCTGAGCATGAGGTCCTGGGTTCAATTCCCGGGTCGATCAAAGTGTTATTGGGTTTTCTCGTCTGGAATTTTTCAGTGGCAGCCCGGAGTCTGGATTTGTGCCCGGATAACGGCAATAGGCTCGCCCCCTATTATATGTGTACTATAGGTCTGTGCCTAACCCTTCGGGGAATACAGGCGTGATGTTATGTTATGTTAAATTGAACATAATCGATATCTGCTACACAAGAGCTACGCTGTTGTAGCAAGCGTAGCGTTGTCAGCTACGCCGTAGCTCCCGCGTAGGCCGTTTAAATGATGCCGTAAATTCAAGTTATGTCTACCTACTGGGGACTTAAAGTAATACTCGGTAGGCCGCAATTCAAAGCTGTCTAGGCCTCAAGACAAGTATCTCTGTGATAATGACTTAAGGTATTATATTATAGCCTTAATTTTAAGTATGGAAACCAACCAATAGAGTTCAAAAGGCAATGTTGTAAATAATTAATAACACATGAACAAACTTGCGTACGTGACAATAGGGAATATTACGCAAAGCTGAAATAGCAGATGGCGCCACTTTGACGCGAAGTAAACAAAGCAAACTGTCAAAGGCGCGCGGCAACATTTTTCAGCGTTTTTCATTATTATTTCAGCTTTATTCCATCCTTGTTTCTATAATATGTTAAAATAATACCAAAAATTTTAAAATAATAATTTCAATCATATTTGTTTTTGTGATATTGACCTACTTTACAATATACTTTTAAGTTACATTCAAGTAAATAGCAGTAACAATATTGTGTACATTAGGTTTATACACTGATCTGTAAAAAATCTGATAGTCTTCAGCTCTAAAATTATCAAAACACAACCTATAATGTTTTGTGACTGGAAAATGCGTGCAACGTCATAATTTACCATTGCTATTCATGTTTAGTGAATTACTGAACGCCTTCTTTCCTACCTAACAACACAGCACTGATTCACTGACTCATGCATTATTATAGATTATTCCTGACGAACGGGTAACACTAAAATAATTATATCAATAGATTTTAAACACACTGGATTTCTCAATAACAGTCACCTAACCATATTTTTTTTTTTTTTTTTGTAAGCATAGATGACAGAAGAGGCCTAAACTTCAAGTTTTGCTCTTTACTTTATTTATTTATTCTACATAAAACTACCATTACAGGTTTCATTATCTAATAATTATAAATATAATAATAAAATTTTTAAATTATTTACAATTAAAAATGATTAAGAACTTTCACCTTTTTATTATAACCTTTTTTTAGCTAGTGCAATGCTGCCATCTAGTGGGAGCAATTGGCAGTAACGATCCCTATTGCTGAGGAGACCAAAGACAGCAAGAGTCTCAAAAAACATTTGTAAAAAAAACTAAAAATAACATAATATACATCCTGTATTCCCCGAGGAGTTAAGCAGAAGTGTATGTATAGTACTCATATATTTTGCCAGTTATGTTTAAGTCCCAAGAAACAGCGATCGAGCCAAAAAAAAATTAAAAAAGCTGTACACCTAAAAATTGCTTCGAAAGAAAAGGTGTAAAGGGAGAAACTCCCCTTACGCTAAACCAATGACCTCACAAGAGTCACGGGAAGCCTTCTTAATATTCCTCTAGTAACTAAAAAAAAATCCGTTACAATAGAAAACCAACTGAACCACTCAAACTGCAAAAACCAGACACATTTCGGATCTCAGTCTTAACTTCTCCATCCACTTATAGCACCTTTTTATTACCAAAGCAATTAAAACTCTATCACGCATGTTATAAGATTGAAATTCAAGATAAATTAGGGAAAGTATGAAGTATATTAAAACCGTGTGACCCAGACGGGTTGACCTGATTCGAGCACGAACTAATATAGAACAGATTCTATGGTATTATTGGTTTACCTGTAAAGGAAACCATACAATATGGTATACCATAAGGTTCGTCTCCCCTCAACCCATCTTTTTCTTCATCATATCGTTTTCGCAACAGTATTTCAGATCTCGTTGGCCCAAAACTTGAAGGGGCTTGTTGCTAAGAAATAACAGCCACACGGGTCGATCGATCAGGTTAACTACGCTTGCCGGGGTTGGCCCGTAGACGAGTGACCATCTTTACATATCAAGACCTCTCCGTGCCTCGGATAGCACGTTAAGCCGATGGTCCCGGCTGTCATTCGTGTATCTTTGACAGTCGTTACGGGTCATCAGAAACCCGAAAGTCTGACAACCAGTCTTACCTAGGGGAATAGTATTACCCAGTTACTGGATTGTGGAAGTCAGATAGGCAGTCACTCCATGCAAAATATGGTATTCAGCTGCGTCTGGTTAGACTGAAAGCCGACCCCAACATAGTTGGGAAAAGGCTAGGCAGATGATGATTGGAACAACAAACAGCTACATTCTGCAATAAGCGCTTAACAATTAATGAATAAAACTTTCAAGCCACTTGGAGGTGAACTGTACATGCATGACAGCATGACATAGCATAATCAGCCTATAACGTTCCCACTGCTGGGACATAGGCCTCCTCTCTTCGAGAGGGAGTGGGCCGTAATCTACCATGCGGGCCCAGCGCGGGTTGGTAGATGTCACATGTCTTCAAATTTTTGGTTCTGAGGACATGCTGGTTTCCCCACGATGTTTTCCTTCACCGTTTTGAGAGCAGTGGTGATAAAATTATTTACATAAAGTAAAGCGCCCGTCTGGGTTCGAACCTACGACTTAAAACTCGTAAGTCGCAATCGTTATCACTGGGCCACCACTGCTCTATATGGCAGTTACATTTATATTATAAAAAAAAACAACAAAAAAAAATTGTATTCTAAAAACAAAAACAATTAGGTAGTCTAGTCGACGTTCGCACGGACGCAAAAATATCGCGTCGGGATCTTATTCAGTTTGCGTTCAATCGTTATTTATCGGGTAGAGTTACATCTTCCCACTTGGTTCTGGAGACGGTCCAAGGACTTCCAGGTGGACCACGATAGGTTACACCCTACTGAAACTTGCTCCTTTGGTGGTAGATAGTAAGTAGGAGGGAGAAGAGTACCCCTTAGAAATCCGAACAGTCAGCATTAAAATATTTTGTTGTTTGGCCCTCAGGAGGACCATTGTTTGGACGTACAGCCACGAGCAAAATTACCTTAGAGATACACAAAAAAGCGTTTTTCATGCGAAATAAAAATTGCAACTTTGAGAAAAAACCTACTTCACAATAGTAGCTTAGCTTCGATAATACTATTAAATATCTATCAAAACTTTAGTAGAAAATCGCTTTAGACCTGTGTTCAGCGACATTCAAACCGCCGCCGGTTAGGTATTTAAACAGTTGGTTTATGTCAAATTTCCTAAGGCAAGAACTGATAAAATATTTAAACAGTTGCCCCCTTATTCATAAACGTTGCTTAAAGTTTAGTGATGTTTAAACGTCGACAAAAACTATGGATAACCAGTCGTAATCATTACTTAACTTTAAGCAACGTTTATGAATAAGGGAACATGTTTAAAAGTCGGTGAACTCTGCTCTTAGAATTTTGAGTAAGTGTAGGGTATATAGCCTTGTTGGCCAGATGCAAGACTATATAGAATTAGATTAAGGGTGCGTTTCCACTGAAGCGGAGACGAGCGGAGCTGAGCGGAGACGTGAGGGGATCGACCAATCACAATGGTTGAAATCCTCATCTCGTCTCTCGTCTCGTCTGTGATTTGACGATTTCTGCACGTCTCCGCTCAGCTCCACTCGTCTCTGCTTACTATCATAATTAAATTCTAACCTGCAGTATTTAAAGCACATTGCAATTTAGCTACGATTATAATGCGATACCTGTGGGTCCTGGGTTCGATTCCCAGGTCGGGCGGAGTGTTATTGGGTATTTCCATTAGGAATTTCTCAGTAGCAGCCCGAAATCTGGATGTGTGCCCGGTTGATGGCAATAAATAGGCTCGCCCCCTATTACATGGGACTTAAACATAACTAGCGAAATGTGGGTGTTACTATAGGTCACCTCTGCGTAACCCTTCGGGGAAACAAAGCGTGATGTTATGTTATATTATAATGTAAAAGTAACGGTGTGAATCGACTTTCATTGCTGACCTTACCATGTGAAATTAGGGCCTCGAGGGCTACACACATACGGTGGCCAAAGCGACATGCACTACTTGAAGAACTACTTGAAAGCTAAACAATCTCAATATTTCATAAGGATCGACCGAAGGTTAAGCTATGTTTGCCGCGGTCAGTTCGTGGATGGGCGACCAACCATTACATATCGAGATCCCTCCGTGCCTCAGAAAGCACGTTAAGCCGTTGGTCCCCGCTGTCATTCGTAGATCTCTACGGGTAGTCAGAAGCCCAAAGCCTTACCAAGGAGTATGGTGTTACCCAGTAACTGGGTTGTGGAGGTCAGATAGGCAGTTGCTCCATGTAAAATACTAGTATTCAGCTGCATCGGGTTAGACTGGAAGCCGATCTCGATGGAAAGGCTAGGTAGATTGATTGTGCACACAGTCATTCAGTTAGGCCAATCTGAGAGGTCGACTGTTCATGTATGGAAGGCCTAACTTCAATAAATCATTCAAGTGTTTCTCGCGAAGCTACAACTAAAGGTTACGTTTACATTTAGCCATAATCTGCAAATGATTAAGTTGAAGGCCTATCTAAAATTAACAAGAAACTTGTTGCTTGACTAAAGGATTGTTAATTGTTAAATGAGGTCTACTGAACGAGGCGTATTTATCGTAACAGCTAAATATAACAGGTACCATAAGATATCATACTGTAATTGTGACAAGCAAACATAACAGCTTCTGTTCCACGAGATTACAAAATGTCACAAGCATTTCTCTATTCATGCTTATGACAGTTACCTTAGTTAGAATAAGATAAAAAATGTTACTGTTTCACTGTGATACTCTTACTTTGTCACAAACTCTTTCCTTTTCTCTCACAGGTTTAACACCTTCGTTAGAAAGAGAAGTACCATAGAAAGTACCTACGTGCATGACGCAGGTTTTTTGTCCTATTAGCCTGTTACTGCGATCGAATACACACACATCTTTACGAAATGACTATTCGACCGCATTTCATATCATGTAATCTAGGATATATCCACCTCATTTTACTGTGAATAAAATAAATACTACACTTACTTACTACAATTTTGATTACACTAATTCGATTTGTTAATGGAAATTGGAAAATATATTTATTTAAACAAAATTACATATTAATTTAAATTATCATGACTGGTATGGCGCTGGCATCACGTCTCATGCAATAAACGTATCCAAACGTTTTTATGTTAAACCGATATTGTCGCTGTGACACTCACCGTGCGTTTGCACTGGCGAAACATTCAGATAAAAACATAATGACATCACTGTCTTTCAATTGACAGAAGACAGAGATGTCAACATGTTTCTATGTGAATGTTTCGCCAGTGCAAACGCATGGTAATTGGAAATTGTCATTTTGTGATAACAGAGAACAAAATAGTAATAAAATTGTTCCCACATAGTATGAAATAACAGTGTTATTTTGTAACAGGTTTTTGGAACTGTTATTTACGTGGAACAGGTACCAGCGGAACGGATATACGATTTTACCTGTTACAGCCCTCTCCTAGAAGGTTGTTAGCTGGATTTAATTTATTGTTTGTATTATTATATTATTTTTATTATACAAAATATATTGATCTTCCTTTGTCCCTTAAGAGAAAACTCATTGACGTGTGCATTATTGCCATCCTCACACATGATTCTCAAACATGGTCTTTGACAAATCAGCAGAGGGCTTTGGAACGGAGTATTCTGGGTTTCCAACTAACAGACCGGGTTAGGAATACGACCATCCGTTCCATCACAAAGATAACTGATGTCACTTGGAAAGCTGCCACGCTAAAATGGAATTGAGCTGGACATATCTGCCGCATGTCAGATGATCAATGGGCCAAACTTACCATCCAGTGGGTCTATCTTAATGGCAAACGACATCACAGTAGGCCAAGACGGAGATGGTGGGATGAGCTGGACTCCTTCAACAAGAACTGGTCCTTAGCAGCTTAACAGAGAAAAGTGGAAAGAGAGTAGGGAGGCCTTTGCCGTGCAGTGGGACATCACAGGCTTTTAATAATAATAATAATATGCTATCCCCATCGCCGTATCTCTACGTTGACGTCGTGGTGGGGCTTGCGCGCTCCGAACTCTAGGTCTGTGCCGGTAGAGGTTACTTTGCCGGAACAGGTCTAGGGTGGGGAGCCAGACCAAGAGAGATACAGAAACCCGCAGGGCAGCATGTGGCGAGCTGCTGGGCAGTAGCGACCCCACGTACCCTATCTCCCGGGAGAGGTTATGTTCCTCATCTCTGGCTTGCCTTTATTGGCCGACTGGAGTAAACACTGACGAGAACTGCCCTCCCACCTCATTCTTGCCTTTATTGGCTGGCTTGAGTAGAGATTCGCAAGAGCAAACGTGCTCGGAGGAAGGAAGTAGTCCAGTAAGATGCTGGTAGGGATCTTGACCGTACTTCCGGGATTGTCCTGATAGCCGTGGAATACCTCTCCACTCCTCTTAAGCACCTCAAGACATTTTGCCCCCTTGTCGCTACGACACTATGTGCTAGCGACCGTTTCCGGGGGCCCATTGTTGAGTGTGCAAGTCACCCCCTGCCATTTTATCCGTGTATTGTATTTATCAAACATTGGTCAGGCAGGGGCCATAGTCCTTCCATAGTATTAGATAAGCTGTCCACTTTAGCCATCCAAACCCATAGCCCAATATTTATTTTTTTGTCTCCATATCCTGCAATAGTCCTACACCAACCGGGGGTTGTCCTTGAGTGCACTTGCATAGTACGCACAGGGATAATCGTCGGTTGGTGCCTCATTTCCATTGAAAGCGTCTAACGGGCCTCTGCGAGTTGGCTTCAGCCCCTCATATGCCTTCCAAAAGTCCGGGACCCTAGGGTTCCGAGAAATATCAAAAAATAATAATATAATATAATATAGGGGGCGAGCCTATTGCCATCAACTGGGCACAAATCTAGACTCCGGGCTGCTACTGAGAAATTCCGGATGGAAAACCCAATAACAATAAGTAAGTTGTTAAGCTCAGTATGTTTTATAAATGTGCCTTTAATTTACACGATACCCATGCACAGCGGATTTAAAAATACTATAAAAATAAGTTTTAATACCTAAATCTTGTCATCATCATTCTCCTGTCCTTATCCCAATTTACTTCGGGTCGGTGCAACTTGTCTTTTTCTTCTGTATGTACTTCTCTATTACTCGTCATATCTGTAGTCACTCCCTTTCTAGCCATATCATCTTTCACACAGTCCGTCCAACGTATCCTAATACTTAAATCTGTTATGGTCTAGTAAAGAGAGGCTAAAAATATTTATATTTAATGTGGATTTAGAAAATACTAGCCACGACTCTATTCAGATTGGCAGGTAGGCCTACAGTTCGAAACAAAATGCCAAATGGATATTCCTTTGCTAAAAATAAAATATTTTAGTGTTCGTTAGTAGGTATTGTAAGTATTATTTTTCCATTTTGGTTACCAAGGTATAAATAAAAGGTTAAGGTTTGTGGATGGGTGACCTTCCATTACATATCGAGACCCCTCCGAGCCTCGAAAAGCACATTAAGCTGTTACGATGTCAGAAGACCAAAGGTCTGACAACCAGTCTTACCCAGGGGTATCGTGTTACACAGCATCTGGGCTATGAAGGTCAGATAGGCAGTTGCTCTGTGGAAAATACTGGTATTTAGCTGCATCTGGTTAGACTGGAAGCCGACCCAACATAGTTGGGAAAAGGCTAGGCAGATTGATTAAAATAAAAAATCTTTCTATTTTATTTGTATCGCTGTAATTATCATTGAATGATTGAATTAAAGTTCGGGAGATGTCATTCAAATGAGTGCCATTTAGGGGATGTGAAAAAAATTACTCGCTTATTTGAGCTTTATACAACCAGTAGTTGTCCTATCCCAAGAAATGAAGTGTTTTTAACTCCAAGTTGCTCTCAAGGAGGTTGCAAGAGCTCTGCTAAGCGCAAGATCTTGGATTCGATCCCCAAGTTAGGCTGATTTATTCAGTTCAGCCAGGGTCGCGGGATGTTTGAAAGAGTTACCGTGGCCCCTGGCACGGGCAACTGAAGGAACATGGGTGGGTTTTAGTCAGTAAAAGTCTGACACGCCCTCCCGCTCCGCCTAGAGCGAGACAAGTCATTTTATGATTTCCCACCCAAAAAAAAGGCTGGTCTATGCAGAACATTGTGTGTGCATTTTAGTCTATACTTAATTAAAGTATTTTCTTTTCCTTTTTTCTTTTCATTAGCAGTAAACACATACACTCCGGTGATCCGGTCCAATTTTTCGTTGATTTTAAAAGTGTGTGAGTTTTATTATACTACAAAAACTCAATTAAGCTTTCACATACCACCAAAAGCAGACTAAAAATGTCATCCAGATAACTCGTAAATTAAAACTGAAAACTAAACTAGGACATAGTTCCCGTAAGTTAGAGAGGTTGGACTTATATTTGTCTGTTCCAACTTGCCAGCTGCTGTCCTAGAACCTAGATTTGGCTACGAGAGGAAATGGAAGTTTAATTCGGTCCATTTTAGTGTTCCTATCTATTATATCTAGAATGCGGTTGTGGGCATTTGGCATTTTTTTAATTCAAACTCAAACTCAAAGCATTTATTTCAATTAAACCAATTACAGGCACTTTTGAATTGTTAAAGAGTCAGTCAGTTAGTCGGAAAATTGAAGCTAGTCGCCCATTCCAAAACGTAGATCTCTATGGAGAAGAATGGGCAAGAAACTCCATGGACACTCTTTTAAATCAAAATTATTACAAAATCCCGGGTACATTGTTCTTGTTGTTTCTATATGTGAGAACAATGAAAAAAAAATTAAAAACAATTCAAAATAAATAAGATTGAAAATAAGCAACAATTCAAAATAAAAATATAAGATTAAAATAATCTAGATAGAATTAGAACTACATGCTGTTATCGAGATTTACAAGAAATTTGAAACGGATAGTAGCGAGACCTCAGACGAAGACTTTGGAAACAGCATCATAAAATACAGCATAGCAGTAACCCCGCCAAAAGAATCACCGGTGAAGCTGGACTTGAAATAACCTGCCGGCGACGTCGTTAAAAGATGCCCATCCATATATAATTATTACCCGTCTCACCTTGTGGTGAGACCATTCCATTGCCTATTGTAGGGTGCATACCCGGTACGGTGCTATCCTGAAATATCCTAAGGGCACGTCTTCCCTACCTTTTCGCGCCCTCCGGTCTACTCCTTAATATGCAATGGTCTCTGTTGCACCATGAAACATGAGGCTACTGGGCTAGTGTGAATCTTTGGGTTCATTCGAGTAATCGAGTCTGGTCAAACTGGCCACGCTGGGGTCGGTGCATTTCATCAAAGCCTAAACTAGATACAAATATACACTCGCGCTTTCTCCCCATGAGGTAGGCAAACTACTAAACGTAAAAAATCAATTTCTTAGTTGCAGCTCAGAGTTTGCATGCCTTGTTGTTGCCTTTTTTAGGGTTCTGTAGTCAACAAGGAACCTTTATAGTTTCGGCATGTCCGTCCGTCCATCCGTCCATCCGCAGCTTAGCTCAGAGACTCTTAGTGCTAGAAAGCTATAATTTGGCATGGATATACATATTAATCACGCTGATAAAATGGTAAAATAAAGTTATGAAGAAAAAAAAATTTACGGTACCTCCTGTACACGTGAGTGGGGATGTTTTTTTTTCTCGTCTACCCTATGGTGGATAGGTGTGTCAAAAATATTGCGGGTTTGTGAAAACTATTTTGCGATTAAGGGATCCGTTTCTGAAATATTAAGCTTTAAAGTGCAAATTTTTGTTAGAGTCAAATGCCCCCCCCCCCCCCTGCCAGCTAAATGGTTAGTTTTGTATATGTGAAAAAAATCACGATAGTAGTATATACAACGAAGTTAAAAGGAAAACTATCACAGATAAGTAGGCTTTACAAGTTAACGAGTAATTCTCAACTCAACTCAAAGCATTTATTTCAATTAAACCAATTACAGGCACTTTTGAATTGTTAAAGAGTCAGTCAGTTGGTCAGAAAATTGAAGCTAGTTGCCCATTCCAAAACGTAGATCTCTAATAGTCGACCAACTTACATTTGCAGTTGGAATATATTAGAGAACATGTTTTTCAACTACAATGTTAACTTGTTAACTTTGTTCTTGGGATAAATTCATCCCAACTACGGAACCCTTCATTGTGCGCGGTCTGACACGCACTTGGCCGGTTTGTTCTACGCTACCACTACCAAAACCACGAATGATGCTAATCCATTCTCTCACAGAGAAATTCCTTAAGAGATAAGCAGTACCTTTCTACTCAATCGTTTATTTATTATTGTTCCCTTTGTATCTTGTGTATACATAAATAGTTAATTAATTAATTAATTAATAGGTAACTAAATGGATATATAAACAAAAATCCAACACAATTACACGCCATAATTGATGCCAAAATTGTTGATTTTTAACATAAAATTCAAGCATAAAAACGAAACTCCACGACATAAAAACCTACGTCTTGTACTCGTCTAAAACAAAAGCCAGTGTTACCAGTAACCACGGTGTAACTTGACGTGATTGCTTCTGAGAAGTAGCGACGTGGTCGACACGCACGCCTGACCACCTAGCCACCTAGCCACGAGCCACTATGTGCCACTTGGTCATGTAAAACTATATTTTTACCTCTAAATGGTATGAAGAGAATTGTTTGTGACAAAAAAAAGCTGAGTGTTTAGAAGGATAAGTTTTTGGTCGGTATCGGGTAACCTTCACTTTTTATACATACATATATTTACAAGATGTAACATAAATGACGCATAACCTCTTAAGGGGTCATTGTACTCAACATTATGAACAACTTTTACTATGGGACCAAACCTGAAATCGCCAAAAAAAATCTGCTGTTCCCTACATTTTGACGAGTTATGCGAACTTAAATGTAGGGAGCAGCTGATCTTTTTTTCGCGATTTCAGATTTGGTCGCATAGTAAAAGTTGTTCATAATGATGAGTACAATGACCCTTTACGAGGTTGTGCGTTCATTATGTTACACCTTGTATATACAAATAAATAAAATTGAAGTGCCTGTTTGTAATGTCAAAATAACAGCTTTTTACTAAATGCATAGAATATGAAAGCTCCAGGAACTAACTAGGTACTTATAACAAAAAAAAAACATTTTTTAAGATTTTTGGATCTGTCTGTTTGTTGCGGCCAAACTCCGAAACGGCTGAACCAATTTTGATGGGACTTTCACTGGCAGATAGCTGATGTTATAAGGAGTAACTTAAGCTACTTTTATTTTTTTATTACTATGGTTCCGCGCAAAATAATAAAAATCCATGAAATTGTGAACAAAATCCGATTCAGCTAGGGAAATATTGACATCCGCGCGGGCGAAGCCGCGGGCAACAGCTAGTTATAAGTAAGATTCCTTTTTCGTGTCTGTATGTGTGACCGTGTTGTTCTTCTAAACACCGCAACGAATTTTGATGTGGTTTTCGTTTAGAGAATTTATTCCGGGAGGTTTATGCTTATATTAAACTAATTTTAAACTTACATATTAAAGAAATCTCGATGGTTTGTTAAGTCGTAAAATCCGTGTGAAACAGGGGCGCGTCGCTAGTTCAATAATTATAATATTGTAAAATCAAATGTGAACTTGTCTGACAGTTTGTGTAATTTATGCGGCCTACCCAAATGTCCTTCCTTTGGTATTGTTCGTCAAATCGTTGAGCTCCTGAAGTTCTGTGCTGTGCTGTACGATTACTGACAAATGCGTGCACTGACTGGACAGGTCCACTCAATCTGTGTGGTTCTTTCCTCGAAAGACCATTTCAGACAACAATCTACATGGTCTTCACATGATCTGACCAAGATTATGTCTGGGCTTTAAAAGAGACTGTGACGTCTGAGTTTGTTTCGGCCTTTCTTCTCAG
This sequence comes from Fissipunctia ypsillon, assembly GCA_947568875.1. Lineage (NCBI taxonomy): Eukaryota > Metazoa > Arthropoda > Insecta > Lepidoptera > Noctuidae > Fissipunctia > Fissipunctia ypsillon. The sequence continues at coordinate 7,067,489 of OX387667.1, forward strand.
AGTAGTCAGATAGGAAACGCCGGCCTCATCTAGTTTTAAAAAATACGATTGACGTGTAAAAGTGTTTGTGCAATCCTACTTACAGAAATAAAATAATTTATCGTTTATAATTTTGAGCCTGTTATTTTAGTCAACTAATATCTATTGAGATGAATCTCGAGTGACTGATGAAGGTGCATGGAAGAAAATAAACCCCAAATAAATTATGATAAGGGCAGGAAAAATGAATGATTATTTTGACGATTTTGAATGAGAGGGGCTCGTGGCTAAGCAATAGCAGCCGCACGGGTCGATCGATCTGGTTAAGCTACGCTTGTCGCGATCGGTCCGTGAATGGGTGATCATCTTTATACAAGGTGTAACATAATTAACGCACAACCTCTTAAGGGGTCATTGTACTCATCATTATGAACAACTTTTACTATGGGACCAAACCTGAAATCGCAAAAAAAAATCACATGTATATTCGCATAACACGTCAAAATGTAGGGAACAGCTGTTTTTTGTTTCGCAATTTCAGGTTTAGTCCCATAGTAAAAGTTGTTCATAATGTTGAGTACAATGGCCCCTTAAGAGGTTGTGCGTTATTATGTTACATCTTGTATAACGAGACCCCTCCGTGCCTCGGAAAGCATCGGCCACCCCAAAATAGTTGGGAAAAATCTGGCTAGATTGAAATGAATCATGATTTTGATCAACCTATCGTTCAGCTAGCACGAGACTTGACTACAGATTACTTCATCAGTGACTAATATCTTTCTGAGTGCGGAGGTTAGACTAATATCGATAATTTGCTGATAACACTCAATTGCTAACTGCCTTGTTGGTCTAGTGGTCGCAAGCGCTACTGCTGAGAATGAGGTCCTGGGTTCGATCCCCGGGTTGGGCAGTGTTATTGGAGTCTTCCATCTAGAATAGCTCAATAGCAGCCCGGAGTCTGAATTTGTGCCTGGACTTTTACATTATACTAAAGTCCATTAAACATAACTGGCGACATGTGGATGTATTATAGGTGCACCTCTACCTGAACCTTCGAAGAATACAGGCGTGATGTTATGATGTTACGTTATGTTAATAACATCCATCTTTCTAAATGTAAAATAGTCACACGTTCATGATCAATGCACAATAAAATTCCGAAAATAGCCACTTAACGTTACGAATCGGTCTACGGTCATTTGCTACGAAAGTGTAGGTGGCGTAGCTGTGACGTCATGTCGCCTGCTACGACGTAGCATCTTGCAGGTATATTAACATTAACTGGTCATTTCACAATCGACCACAATTAGCTTAGACGTCATAAAGTTATACCTATTTGTAGATTTTTTCCCTCGTAAAGTCATAATATAATACTTAACTAACAAACTGAAAAATAGTAGTGAGACCTTGCTTGAATAACATAATTATGTAAAACTTATATTTATAAGTTTCTTATTTAAGAAACAACAACGCATAAAAGGATTCAGGTGTGATGTTTTTCTTTTCAGACAATTTTGTAATGAATGGTTCATTACAAAATTCTGAAAGAAAGCTTATTTTTAAATAAATACGGAAAACAAACAATACAGATTATATTTACCTGGTTACTGAAATAGATCAGTCATTCAAATAAGGTTATAAGAAGTTGACCGGAATTACCCGATCGTCTCCTGCACAAGAAAAATCTTGGTTAGATCAAGTATCTACATAAAAAAATATGTTTTTTTTTTGTTTTTGAGGAATGGCATCTCGCAGTTCAACCTATAGGAGGTTGTCGACTGCTTAACCGGGCTTGCCTGTGGATGCCTCAAAAAATTAAGGCCTCCAGCCAGGCGTAAAACTAAAACTAAGCGACTACTCGCTAAGGGCACCCCCTGTGAGGTACGGACCTCGGCTTAGGGCGTCGCTGGGAGAGGACAGCAAATAGATATGCTGGATCGGATTAAACATAAAATAAATATATAAATATACTATTTTATTCTTAGCGCGGTAACGAAACCATAGCGCGAGCTAACTTTTCGTGTAACGCCATCTATCGAGCTTTAATGCAAACGTTATGTTATGAAATATTTTTTAAATTTTACTTTACTGAAACGATCACTGTTCACTATGATGATGTTAGGGTAATAGCTTCTGTTTCTTATTTTCAATTCAATGGTAAGCTTATATGAGTTGGGGCCTAGTAGATATCCACGACAATCGCGGCATCAGAGGCGTCTTTGAGCTCAGGTCCTCAGAAGTGCGAGTGTTCGGACACTTCAGACATCTTAACATATTATGGGACATGGGTCAGGAGCACCGCAATCGCCCTGGATGTCTGGGGGTAAGGGGAAGGGGGGGGGGGTTCGCTAGATTGTGCTTGCAGCTGCCTACTTGAGTCCGTAGTCGGTTGATTGATTGTTTTGAGATGAATAGCTAGTAAATACCGTGGGGTTGAGTATTCACTATCTTTCCCTTAGATACCTACTATTCCCGTAAAAGGACTCCCACAAAAAGCATTCTGTCGAACTGGCTGAAACGTAAACCTACGGTACGGTTTCCTTGAAAAACGGTGGCACCACTTAGCGCCTGCAATTTACCGTCAAATGACGTCACTGAAACGTTATTTAATTTATGAAAGTAAGTTGGTGTGTTTTCCTAGGGAGCGTTTTTTCGGAGAGAACGTCACTAGCCGGTAAATTGCGGATGCTATGTGCCGGCTACCGCTCTTCTAGGAACCGTAGCTTGATCAACTCTTTTAAAGATAAAATTGAACTCACAATAGACATACCGGATCTTTCCACCATTTCTGCTTACCTCACTTCAAAATTTAACCTAACCAAGCCAAACCCTTTATCAAAACAACTCCAACAGTATCAAAATTCTAAATATTATAACATTCTACACAAAGAACAAGCTATTTCAGCTTGCATGACGTGATTTCATAAAGAAAACCGCCATTATAAACGCTTGTGTTTAAAACTTATATTTTTAGCTGAAAGAATTAATCTTAGGGCTATTACGCATGTTACTATTTTGTGGTTTATTGATTTTTTGTGTGGTAATGTGGAAAAAGAGAATTTACGGGTGAGAATTGACGAAGCTGCAATTGTGTTAAATTAGAAGTGAATAAAATCCCGAATTAATTTTATTAGTAATATAGAATGACAGTTTTACGAAAATGTTATTACAATAGGTAATTACCTATTTATAATGTATTTAAATATTCAGATTTATTTTTACTACTACTATTTTAAGGGTTCCGTACCTACCCGAAGGGTGCCTAATGGAACCCTATTACTAAAACTCCGCTGTCCGTTCGTCTGTCAGTCAGCGGGCTGCACCTCATGAACCGTAACAGGTAGACAGTTGAAATTTTCACAGTTTGTGTATTTCTATTGCCACTATAATAACAAATAATAAAAAATAGTTAAAAATTAAAGGAGATCCCCATACAAGAAATGTTTTTTTTTTTACTAAAGTAAAAAACGTAGTGAAAAATTTACGGTGGTACGGAAACCTTCGTTTGCGAGTCCGACTCGCACTTGGCCAATTTTTCCCAATCATGGTTAGTGCTTTAAATGAAGGAATGCAACTGAGACCTTTATTTTATTCAGATCAAAGCATCGTGAAAGTCTAGCGTCAGATTGACAGCTCACTTCAAGGTTACATCACCGATGTTTCACGGAGAGATTTTCATAGAATATACCGGCTGTTGTCAAATAGTCTAAGTTAGTGTCTTGTGTTTCAAAATATTATTTAAACTATCCGCTATCTATCTATACAAATAAATAAAATTGAAGTGTCTCTTTGTAATGTCAAAATAACAGCTGTTTACTAAATGCATAAGAAAGTATATACGGTACTTATAACAAAAAATAATTTTTTTTAATTTTTGTGTCCGTCTGTTTGTTCCGGCTAATCTTCGAAATGGATGGACCGATTTTGACGTAATTTTCACTGGCAGATAGCTGATTTCATGAGGAGTAACTTAGACTACTTTTTTTTAGATAAATGTATTAGGGTTCCGCGTAAAAAAATTAAAACCCATGAAAATGTGAACAAATAGTGCGGGCGAGCGATGCAGCGCGAGGGAGTTTTATTAAAATGTAGCTGTTATGTTATTTTAGTATATAGTGTATCTTACGCCGGCACAGCTAGTCAAAATTAAAACTCCGAAGACAAATCGCAAAGTCGTCGACTCGTCGTAAACCTTACGCCACACAAACGGTGTTTATATCAAGCGTAATGGCTGACTTGCACCCGAGATTCAGATAAGTTCACGTTTAAATTGTTAATTCACTTCTATAGGCTCAAACTAAAAGCTCAAATTGATATTTTAGAGTATTTAAGGTCAAACATCTTTGTCCGACCAACGATAAATGAAGACTTGTAAATATTTTTGCTTATTGTAAAGAAGTCAATGCTTGTTTTTTTAGCCAGAATTGCTGGATTTGAAAACGGCTACCAAAATTATTGTGCCTTTTGCGGCAAATCTATTCTTATAGACGTTACTGCAATTCGAGTTTTTAGGATTAGAAGATTATTTACCCTTTTTGTTATTTGTAAATGTGTTTATGATAAGTAATTTGTGTTTCATAATTTTTCTGTTTCGTAATGTTAATTAATTTCCCTACTGTTATACTATAGAATCAAGTTCTTCTTAAACAGACAGCTGTGCTGCTGGGGAGTTTGTTGCGCCACTTCTTCCCAGCTAAAGCACTTTGAAGTGGTGAATGGCGGGTGTTTTGGGGGACTGTCTTATTTAATCGAATTGACCGCCTCGTTGGTCTAGTGGTCGCAAGCGCTACTGCTGAGCATGAAGTCCTGGGTTCGATTCCAAGGTACGGCAAAGTGTTATTGGATTTTACATCTCGAATTTCTCGCACCCCGGAGTCAGGATTTGTGCCCGGTTGATGGCAATAGGCTCGCCCCCTATTATATTGGATTTGAAGCATAACTGGCGAAATGTGGGTGTACTATTGGTACGCCTCTGCCTAACCCTTCGGGGAATACAGGCGTGATGTTATGTGTTTCTATTATGAGTCTAATGTTACTTGAAATAAACTAATTTTATTTCATTTCATTTATTATTTTATTAAGTGTCTTATTTAATTTTGACTGTACCGATTCTTCTCAGCTCAGTTTGAATAAATTAATTTTTTATTTTGATTTTAATTCTCTTGTAGGTAAAATACACCAAAATCGGTCTTATTTTAGTTCTGAAACCGCACTAAACCAACAGACATACACTTTCGTGGTTATCTTAGTAGTAGTAATTTAAGATTCCAGAAACGAGACCAATTCATAAAGATCACATTCAACGCAGGACACATCGGGAATAGAACCTTCGACCGCTGGCAAGCTGCCAAATTTCATTGGCTGCCAATATGACACGATTCTGAGGTAATATACCGTCTTCACTTTATTCTGAATTGAGCAATAGAGTCTGTGTCATCAATACGAAATAACGTTTTTTATTTATATAAGGTGTATCTATTCATACACGAAATCTCTTAAGGGGTCATTGTACTCATCAATATGAACAACTTTTACTATGGGACAAACTCTGAAATCGCGAAATAAAAATCAGCTGGTCCCTACATTTTGACGAGGTATGCGAACATAAATGTACGGAACAGATCATTTTTTTTTCGCGATTTCAGAGTTGGTCCCATAGTAAAAGTTGTTCATATTGATGAGTACAATGACCTCTTAAGAGATTTCGTGTATGAATAGATACACCTTATATATGTTTAAAGGCAATATGTCGTCTTTATCAGAAGAGATCTTATTATCTCTTATGCGTGGGTATGCGGGCGTGATGTAAGTAAATGAAAGTTAATAATATTCTGAATTCTGACAGTCTCTGATCACAATAAAGAATGAACAATAATGTAAACGACGTTCCACCGAATACATTAGGCGCAAGCGCATATCAATCAACTCACTGCACTGCAAGGGTACCTAGTCACAATGATAACCGATATCATAGTCACAATAAATTTCTCCAGTATTATATATGTATAAGTCTATGAATAAATCAATGCCTGCTTTTTGACCAATCTGCTCGATCTTCATTTTTTTTTTGGCGGGGCGCCGCCTCATTACAGCTGTCACCTTGACGTAACCCCGTGGTTACGTCAAGGTGACAGCTGTCAAATTTATTCTAAAATCAACTCTTGTAAATTTAGCGTCGCAAAACCTGTTGACGCGCCGTCATATTACTCATAATTATGGTTTATGAATTGGTGATGTTGCTTTTTTTTCTCGTAATCTCTACAACCTAATAAACAGTATCACGGAATAAATTTAAAAAAAGTATGATTATGTGATGGTACTCTGGACAAGCAGGGTCGAAATTGGTTGTCATGGTTGGCATGGGCATGACGTGATGCGAAGGAATGAGGAAAATGTTGTCAGGAATGGTTTGAGTATGAATGTGGAAATGTGGATGACTATACGAGTAGGGGAAGACCAAAGAAACGATGGATGGACTGTGTGAAAGATGATATGGGTAGAAAGGGGGTGACTACCGAGATGACGACTAATAGAGAAGTATGGAAGAAAAAGACAAGTTGCGCCGACACCAAACAAATTAGTAAAGGCAGGAGAATGATGACTCTAGACCAATAGGATTTGTGAATAAGACGAAACAGATAGTCACACCACACATGCTTCGCAAGGAACGCATTTCCACAGCATTTATTCTACTTTCATGCTTCTTTGGCCACACCCAACACCCAGAATGATAGCCTGAGGAATGATGTGATAAGGCAACGGTGCGGTTTAACACATTCAGTGCCCAGCACTCGACTCCCGGGTCCAACAATAGTTCGTTGTTTGTTCTTTGGCGTGTTTTGATTTGCACCCGGTAGGCGGGTGCTGGGCATGATCACATGTCAACAATAGCTATCTATATGTACGACTCGGGAGTCGGGTTGTGGGCACACGAACGAATTATTGTTGGACCCGGGAGTCGGGTGCTGGGCACTGAATGTGTTAAAAGAAGATGTAGTGACAAAAATTGAAAAGAGTATGCTTAGACGGTTTGGTCATGTTTAGAGGATGAATGAAAGTCGACTAACAAAAGGTACGGCAGATGTGAGTAGAAACGCCGGGAGGGGACGCCCTAGGAAGACATATAGTGATCTTATTGGTGATGTTCTTCAGAAAGGTCAGGTGCGTAGTACTTGCAACCGGCATGCGTGTATGACCAGATGTATGAAAGTAGACGAGGCAAAAGGAGTATGTAAGGATCGTAGCAGGTGGCGTTCTGTAGTTTCTGCCTACCCTCATGGGAAGAAGGCGTTAGTTTATGAATGTATGTATGTACGGAACAGATTTTTACAAAAAATCAAAATAAGCTCAAAACTATAAACAATCACTGAACATACACGGGTTGTTTCGGAAAGCCCTTGGGGGGAGACTTCGAAAACTCGTTCTGTAAACGGTTCATACCTATGTAATATATATTTAGGGTTCCGTACCTCAAAAGGAAAAAATGGAATCCTTATAGGATTACTTCGTTGTCACATATTTTATCTGTAACCATACCTATGTTTTACAAAATAAATGATTGATTGATTGATTGATCGCATAAAAAAAAATGTTGTGATTACAAACTTACTAGGTAGTACTCGCAACCGGCGTGCGTGTATGACCAGATGTATGAATGTAAACGAGGCAAAAAGATTATGTCTTGTAAGGATCGTAGCAGGTGGCATTCTGTAGTTTCGGCTACCCCCGTGGAAAACTTACATTTGCAGTTGGAGAATTGACCGTGACGTAAATCGATGTATGGGAGAACATGTTTTTAAACTATAATTCTAAGTTTGTTTTTGGGATAAATTCATCCCAACTACGGAACTCTTCATTGTGCGTGGTCCAACACGCACTTGGCCGGTGGTTTTATAGTGTTTTTGACTAGGTACCAAGGTTTTTCTTCAAGCACAGTCTGTTGATAAGTAAAACTAAAATTATTAAAACAATAGTTTCACTCAAGAATAACGACATAAACACCTGTGGTCTGCAAAAACCTCACAAGTACCAAAACTTTGCCAAACTTAATAGGACTTGAGTACAAAAACTTAAAAGATAAGTTTAATCCAAGTTTTTTTTTTACCTTAGAATATTCTTGATTCTCTCGTTCGGTGAAAATAACCATTGTATTTGTTAGATGTTTTTTATAGTATTGATTTTCTTTAGAATAAGTTTCCGTATTTTACCCACCAGATTTTTTGTACCCATAACTTATTTCAAATTAAAATGTTTTTTTTTTAATTTTGAGTTTATTTTTGACTAGAATCACCTTTTACAAATGATAATGAACAAACATAAATATACTAAAATAACAGTATCACAATTAAATAATATTTGTGTGGAAACACATATTTTAAGGTCTAAGTCATCTACGTATTACCTATCTAAAATTAACTGAACAAATTATGTACATTAAAAAACATGCTAAAAATAAAGTTAATTCCAATTATAAATATTTCACACGGAGCTCTTAATTATCTATATTAGGTATTTACTTAACATTTATGAGATCAATATTAAATTATTATTCTTATTAATTACAAATTACTTTCAAAATTACTAATACCAACATTAGTGTCACTATCTAACAGATGACACTCTTCAAATTCACTTCTTTTCTCATGAACTTTCTCAAAATTATTCTTACAAAGAAAATCTCCATCACAGACAAAATCATTTCTCCCATCATCCATAATAGAATCTTCAAAACTCTGTTCTCTATACCTTTTCTCATTCTCACTTTGATAATTCTGATACCTTTGTATTTCATAATCTGGTGATATAGTCTGCCCTTCGTTAACTCCTTCTTTACCTAGAATATCATTAGCTTCTATAGCTTGAACGGTTTGTATTTCACTGAAATTAACTCTACTTTCATTTTTGACTTCATATTTCAACTCCATATCAACACTGTCTCTGGTTTCTATTAGAGGTTTAAGATTCATCAGGTTGAAGTTAGGTATCATTCTAGTGTCCCAATTTGTCTGGTCTGTAGTTTCCAGGTCTAAGTGTACCTCTTCGCCAATCTTCTTGAAGCTTCCTAGGTTGTATTGCAGAGGTATGGAAAATGATGGGAGGTCGACCTGGGGGTTTTGTCTCGTTGGTAAAGCTGAAATGTGGATGGCTGGAGGTGATGGCTTTGATTTTGTTGCGTATACTTGAGTTTGAGTGTCGCTTAAGTTTATCATTTGTGTTGATGACACTGTCAAAGAAAAGTTTAAATTTATTAGTCAAAATAACCATTAAGACAGAAGATATAACATTTTTAATGTTCAAACTGCCCAAAATTGACAACAGAGTAACAAAAACAAAATTTACGATCGCTGTGAGCAACAAGTCAGAAAAATGTTTTATTTTCATGAAACTTTTTCAATTCATTGAAACAGATTTTCGGTTCAACGCCAAAGAGTAATTACAACCATTATAAACTACACTTAATATTTAATTTTACAAAGAAACTTTTGAAAAGGGATTGTGTTATATTTTTATCTGTGTTTACCGCTAATTCGCCACACAGTGTCCCTCTCTCAATCAAAACACGTTTTAATAATAATAATTCATAATTATAATAATAATTCAGCCTGTGTGGACCCACTACAGGGCAAAAGCCTCTCTTTCCTTTTTTCCCCAACTCATTCCTGAGCCAATATGGACCAATCCCGCCTATAAGCATCAATCTCGTCCTTCCGTCTACGCCTGGGTCTGCCACGATGCCGTTGCAAGATTTATAATTTCCATATTATTAATAATATGGTTTCGGTGCCGAAACGTGGACACTAAAGTTGGCCTGGTCCACAAATTCAAGGTCGCTCAGCGCACTATCAAATCAGGAATAAAGTTATCCGGAAAAGAACCGAAGTAACAGACATAGCCCGCAGAGTAAGCAAACTGAAGTGGCAGTGGGCTGGCCATGTTTGTCGAAGGACCGATGGCCGGTGGAGCAGACGAGTCCTGGAGTGGGACCACGTATCGGCAAGCGTAGTGTGGGACGCCCCCCAGCTAGATGGACCGACGACCTTAAGAAGGTGGCTGGGACAGACTGGATGCGGAAGGCGGAGGACAGGGTGTTGTGGCGCAGCCTGGGAGAGATCTATGTCCAGCAGTGGACTGCGATAGGCTGAGTTGATTGAATAATATTATCCAGATAACGTACCAGGTATAGTGATAAAATCCCTCATATCCAGTGCCAGAGCTGATGGTGATCTTTCGTCAGGGGACCTTGGGCCCCTCGGAGCGGCAGGGTATCCTTCACAACCAGCCTTTTGCTGCTTACGCCATTTTGCACGACGGTTTTGGAACCAGACCTGAGAACGATAGGAGTAATTTTATACAAATTGGAACTACAATGGGCTATGGGAAAAAGGTGTGGGCGAATATGGCCATTAAACTGTATTAAATTGTTCCATAGTTATGTTTGTAACAAACCTCAAGTTGGCGTAAGTGCCTTTTTGTAAAACGTGAGATTTTTGATCTCGACTGTAAGTAAACTACTCAAAACAAAATAGGGCCCACCCCTAGTTATTTTAGAATTTTGTCTAAGAATAAATAATTAGGAAGCATTTGTGAATTAAAGCACTAAACTTTATTCTTGACATGTATATGGGTCCTTATCAATGTTTCGAACGTCAATTTTAGCGTTGAATTCAAGTGGGTAGACAGAAAAAGTGAAGTGCTTGAAAAAACATTTATTGCACAAATTTTGCCACTTGTGCTCTCAGTCCGATTCTAGGCGTTGACGCTACCTGTCACTTTCTGTCACAGCTTTTTTTTATTTCAGTGTTAATTGTGGATACTATGCCGGGTTTTTGTCGTCATATGGACTTGGGAAGCGCAGCAAGAGCTGTTGCTATGCTTCAGGAGGGAGGATCTCAGAGATCTGTAGCAATACTTCTCGGTGTGTCGCGACGAGCTATCCGAAATGTGTGGGAACGCTTCCAGGAGACCGGGAGTGTAGCTAGGAGGCCTGGATCAGAAAGAATCAGAGCCACAACTTCCCAGGAAGACCGGTACATTAGGTTAACTGCACGACGAAAGCGTACTGTAACTACCCGGGCCTTACAAAACCGGCTGCGGCAATCTACTGGTACCAGAGTCAGCGATCAGACCATACGTAGTCGTCCCCACGAAGATGGTCAACATTCCCCAGTGCGTGCTGTTCGACTCAAACTGACAAGAGCCTATCGACAGCTCAGTTAAGGTACGCTCGCGAGCATTTGAACTGGACAAAAGATAACTGGAGGGCTGTACTCTTTACAGAAGAATGTAAGGTCAAGTTTTTCAGTGATGATAAACGAATCCGCGTGTGGAGAAAACAAGGTGAACATTTTACAGCACCATGCATCTACGGAACAGACCGTTTTGGGGGCCCAAGTGTTATGGTATGGGCGGGAATAAGCTTGGTAGGCAAAACAGAGCTGGTAATTCTGGATGAGGGTACTGTAACCGCCCCCAGTTACGTTGAGCAGGTAATCCAACCTCATACCATCCCATTTTCACAAAAAGAGTGGGCGCTGGCTTTGTTTTTATGCATGAAAATGCTCGCGCACATACGGCTCGTGCCACACAAAGAGCACTTTCTGAGGCCAATATCACAGTTTTGCCATGGCCAGCTATGAGTTCCGACCTCAACCCCATCGAGCACTTATGAGATCAATTGAAAAGAAGCCTTAAAGAAAACTACAGCCATGTTAACAGTCAACAGGAGCTCATAAACGCGCTAACACTCTGTTGGGAACGAATTCCGGAACAAAATGTTACCCATCTTATCGAAAGTGTACCAGACAGGCTCAGAGAGTGCATACAGAACAGAGGAGGCCCCACTCGCTACTAATCATAACATTGTTCATCAAGTGGTTACAAGAAAAGGGCGATAGACTAAGTTCATTTTTCAAGTTAATTTGAGTTTATTTCCTTAAAAAGTGCTTTCTTTGTGTAAATCGATCAAAATAAACAAATTTTACACTTGACTAAGTTTAAACAATTTTTAAATCCCTACTCCAAACACATACATCCATAAAAACCACTTTATTATTAATAGTTTTAAATAACAGCCTAAAAACTTGGTGGGCCCTATTTTCTTTTGAGTATATATTGTTCTGCCTATAGTTAACTTAGTAATAATTAAGTTTAGCACAGTAGTTTTCAAAATTTGTAATCCATTGCTAGACGAGAACAACTGCCGACAAACTGTTATGCAGTTTGGCAGACTTTATGTGTGTGATTGTTAATACAGATTTTGAATAAATAAATAAAAAAATATATAATAATTCTGACCATTCGCCAAGGCTTACCGTGGGGTTATTTGCCAGTCAAACCATGTACGGAACCTCAGTGCCGTTTGGTTCTATGAAACACTTTTGAGTAGGGCCTAATGGATTAGATACATATATACAATATCTATCAGTAGCCAAAGTATGTGGCTATTTTTCAGGTTATAATACTTCATCTGCTTTTAAAACTCTTTCATAAAAACGAAGCTTTTAAATATTGTAAACTAGCTTCTGCCCGCGACTTCGTCCGCGTGAAATTTCTTGTCCCTCCGTCCCACCCCGTCAATCGCCCGCGTTATTACTTCGTTTTCTCTTAGCGTCCTATCCGACTTTTTTTCTTTTGCTCAGCTCCTAAGGGTCCTAGTGCGATGTTAAATAGCCTATAGCCTTCCTCAAAAATTGGGCTATCAAATGCAAATAGATTTTTTCAAATCCGACTGGGAGTTTCAGAGATTAGCGCGTTCAAACAAACAAACAAACAAAACAAAATAACTCTTCAGTTTTATTATTAGTATAGATATAGATTCGTTCCGACGTATTTATTTGCAAGTATTTGCATTCATTGCTCAATGGGAAGATAATTAGAGTCAACTGAATCTAAAATAGTTATAAACTAACGACACCTCCATATTGACCCGAAAATATCGCGAGGGCTTTAAATAAGTTATTTGTGGAGCTGACTATTTTGACGACTCCCTGCACCGGTTCGCGTCTGCGTCCTGCATAGGTTCCCAGAATGAAAACGGATCAATTTCAACGACCATCTATTATTACCCACCAACCTTTGCAACCGTTAGTAGTTGGAGTATTTTGTTGTAGCGAGAAGCTTTTTATATTTGTTACTTTAGATTGTTCTCCTGAAACTTGTGCTTTAGCGTCACACAGAAGGGATTCCCATGCATTTCCCATAAGATCTGATAAGGAATACCCATACTGGATGATTTTTTTTACCGTCTCGAAATTTTTACAGGGTGTTCTACCCATGAACATGAACAACTTTTACTATGGGACCAACTATGAGATCACAAAAAAAAATAGGTTTGAACTTTTCTATTAAACAGTAGGTTTTTTTTCGTGATTTCAGAGTTGGTCCCGTAGTGAAAGTTGTTCATATTCATGGGTAGAACACTCTGTAAAAATTTCGAGACGGTAAAAAAAATCATCCAGTATATGTTTTATACAAGGTGTAACATAAATAACGCACAACCTCTTAAGAGGTTAAAAAAAATCTGCTGTTCCCTACATTTTGACGAGTTACGCGAACATAAATGTACCTACTGAACAGCTACTGATGCTTTTTTCGCGATGTCAGGTTTGGTCCCATAGTAAAAGTTCTTCATAATGATGAGTACAATGACCCCTTAAGAGGTTGTGCGTTATTTATGTTACACCTTGTATAATATAATATAGAATATTTTGGCAATTGTTAAACTAATCACAAGTAACTAATTAGTAAGCAACTGTAACTTTTTTTTTTTAATTATTATTAATTTGTCAGAAAGTAATCTACTACCTGACACTATCTTTAAGACTCCTGCAAATAGGCGCGACACGCGACGCGACACATAGGCATCACTCGCCGCAGACACGCGCTGCCTTTGTATCACGTCGCATGTCGCTCCTGTTTGCATTAGGCCGCTTTCGAAAAAGGACATTTATAATTGCTTGGTCACGTCGTGTGTCGCTCGTAATGAATTAAAGAATTTACGTTTGATTCGGTTTGATCATTTCACAAGACTTCATTTAAATTGCGTAAGATACAAAGTGCAAAATTGGATGAAATCATTTGCAACTTAATTTCAGCGCGTCGCTTCAAGCGGCGGTGGATATCAATTTGAGTTTTTCTCTCCTAATATAGAAACAACAAAGTTACCTGAACTCTAGCCTCAGTGAGATCTATCCTCATAGCTAATTCTTCTCTAAAGAACACGTCAGGATAGTGAGTCTTGTGGAAAGCCGCCTCGAGCTGCTCCAGTTGCACGTTGGAAAACGTGGTCCTGAAACAAACAGGGATTATGTTAATGTTTCTAGTCGGAATCTTATTACTCACCAGAGGCGAAACGCGCTAACAACTCCCATTCCTACCAGCTTCCCCTTGGAGGATCGGAATAGTAACTTCACCTACCACCATAGAAAACTAGCATATTCAGTAATGTCTACGATTGCCAAATAGTATATATTCCAATAACAACACAAATTGTTCTAAATAAGCCGGCGCCACAACGTGGTAATCAAACAATCAAATACTTGTATGACTATTTGTAACTGAACAATTTCTTCTTCGGCTTCCCTCCTACGAAATGTCAAGCCTCGCCACTGTTACTCACAGTTACGGCATTGTTCGTAAGTTTTTACCTACTTTATAAGTGCTACAGTGGGATTTGTTCGGAAGATTTTGTTGAAAAGTAGAATGTATTTTCTCAAATCTTAAATACAATATACAATTACTAACTAACTATACAAATAAATATACAAAAAAAAAGGAAACTTAGGCGTCGAAGTACTCGTCCGCATCGCTGTAATCCGGAAACGTGCCGAGAAGATTGACAGCATTGCCACGTTGAATGGTAATGCTAATTCTTTGGCTAAAGAATGAGCCAGCCCTCTGGTCACGTGAAGTGTCGACCAGTCGGCGAGAAATTTCCTTAAAAAGGAAACGCGCACTTGGGCCCCATGACCCGAGCGTTTCGACCCCAAACGGCTCAAAACTGTAGTTACCGATAAGGTATTTACACCGCTTTAGGGTCTCAGCAGCCGCAGCAGCGGCGCCAGCACGGTACGCCGTGCTTGGAACATGAGATGGCGCAAGGGTGTCGATACAGGTTGTGTCCCACACCAGAGGTCTACTCACCTTCCAAGGCAACAACTTCACGCCGTCTGGGATATATTGATTCCCTGATTTCCTTGATTATATCCTTTTTGGTTACGTCATTTCACTTTGAAAATCGACCTTTCTATGTTCTTACCAAATATTTTTTTTGCTGTTACTAAGTATTGGTAGGTACCCAAATATCCTTTCGTTGGTATTGTTCGGCGAGTCGTTGAGCTCCTTAAGCCCTGAGTTGAGCTACACGATTACTGACAATTGCTTGCACTGACTGAACAGAGCCACTCAAATTTATGTGGTTCTTTCCTCAAAAGACCATTTCAGACACGGATCTACATGGTCTTCACATGATTTGACCAAGATAACGTCTGGACTTTAAAAGAGACTTTGATCCCTGAGGGTAGTCAGATAGGAAATGTCGACTCCATCTAGCTTATTTTTTTTTTGTGAGAGTGATTCCGATATCCTATTTACAGAATAAACGATATCATTTCTTTTCATTTATTCATTAAACTATAGAAGAGCTGTTTTTTGTACTGTTACGCTTTTTATGTTATGATGTAGGTATGTTGACTTGAAAGAGTATGTCAGTTGAGAGTATGTCATGCTCACTTAAATGTCTCGCTGATGGTGGCGCGTGTGTTGGATAATTCGGTTCCCTACAAAATGGTTGAGCTGGATGGTGCTGATCCACGCGTCATGTTCGTGAACGGGCGCCGTCAGTGGAGACTGGTCATCTCTTAGCTGCCAGGGCTTATTTTTAATCTTATATTTTGAATTGTTTTAATTATCTATTTTTTACATTGTTCTCACATATAGAAGCAACAAGAACAATGTACCCAGGATTTTGTAACAATTTTCATTTAAAAGAGTGTCCATGGAGTTTCTTGCCCATTCTTCTCCATAGAGATCTACGTTTTGGAATGGGCGACTAGCTTCAATTTTCTGACTTACTGACTGACTCTTTAACAATTCAAAAGTGCCTGTAATTGGTTTAATTGAAATAAATGCTTTGAGTTTGAGTTATACTTATTGTAGAAACGTCACGTTTAGAGATATCAATTTTACGCCCGTCTGCGCAAGAATAAAAACATAAAATCGTGAATGATTCCTTGTAGCCATATAAGTAACTATACAGTAACAGTGAAAATAACATTAACAAAGCTTTCGATCCTAAATTACTTAATGGTAAACTGCAAATTATAGATTCAAGCTATAAGTAATGGTGATCTTTACCAATAAATCGTGCTCACACTGGGATGCGGTGGACCAGGCTTTAAATTAATATTACAGCGGGTTCACAACACTGTGTCTGCTGTTTATTTAAAATGTAAGGCTTGAGTTTAAGGTTTCGCGTTTGTTAAGTAAAAGAATTAAAGGATACTAGACTACAAGCATATTATCCAAAAGGCACAATCTAGAATTTAAAGCAGCCTTTGTGGTGGTTTTGTTTACTTAAAATTCCCAGGCTGTTTCTAGTTTCTAGCATAATCAGCTTATAATTTTCCCATTGCTGGGACACAGACCTCCTCTCTTCAAAAGAGACTGGGCTGTAATCCACCACACGGGCCCAGTGCAGGTTGGTAGATGTCACATGTTCCTCAGGATATTTTCCTTCACCGTTATGAGATCAGTGGTGATGAAATTATTTACACAAAGTAAAGCGCCTGCTTGGGTTTGAATCCACGACCTACAACTCGTAAGTCGGACCGTTACCACTGGGCCACCACTGCCCTGCTATTCTAGTTTCTAGCGAGATCAATACTTTTCTTTTAATTTTTTTTTTTTTAAGAAATATGCAATTACCTGTATCGCCTCTGTTTCCGTTTTGGTATATCTCCTTTGGCATCTGCAAAATGGAAGATTTCTAGTAAAAACACGCTTTCACGTCAATCAATAACGAATTTTCAAAATACATAGTACTGTTAAAGTAAAAATGATGGCGGGCTGACTTCCTACCAGGAGCTAGACCACCACCTCTTAAAGCAGTACTATTTTAATCTTACTTAAGTGTGGGAAAAAGATGGAGCTAGACGTCCTGTATAGCTCCATCTCTCTCTCACACTGACGTAACATTAAAATAATACTGCTTTAAGAGGTGGTGGTTGGCCCCCTGAACTGTGAAAGAAATCCACCAATGTACGTAATGGTTTTGTGCTAAATGGAGCAATCGGATTTTTTCCTCGCTAAGGCAGCCTATCCATTAAAGCTATAACTTAAAAGATTCCTCACTGGATTTAGGAGAATATTCCTCATCCGCTTCGTACTGCTGATGTTCAGCAGTCTCCTCCGTGGGTTCCGCGTTCGGTGTGTACGTTTCACTGGGTTCTGTATCTGGACGCTCACATAGCACGGAGCTGGGGCCAAGGCTGCAAAGGTAGGAATGGCAGAAGCGGGTGAAGGTTGCGTAGTTACAGGTCAAATGAAAGTCATTCATATTATCACATATTTCCACTTCGTCATAGCTGTTAGTATTTATTATGTTATGCTTCATTATTATCGTATATATTTTAGTGATATTTATTTTGGTAGTATATAATACATGTATGTATTTGTATGTACTCATATTTTATGTTTATATATATATTTGTATATATTCATATTATTGTATCGTTTGTGATTTTATGTATGTTGTTTTCTCTTTTACTCTTACAAACGTTGTCTACATCTCCTCGTACTTTCCTATAGCAGGTATGCTGGAAGAGATTTCTTTAGAAATAAGCATCACCTTTGTACGTATTTTTCTGTTCCTTTCTTTTTGTTTGTATAAATGTGTGTACATAAACTGTTAAATAAATAAATAGAAATAAATAAATTATCTTAAGACGACACTGCGCGCGCAGTGGCGCCCCCATCGTTTGTTTGATTATTTATTTTATTTTAGAATGAAAATGCAGAAAATAAGCACGTTACGTTGTGCTCCACAAGACTATACGTTATTATTATTACAAACTGTAGTTTTAAGTTTTATTATAATACTTAAAACGGAAAAAAGTGACCACTAAGCTCAATTTTACGGATTATAATAAAACTTAAAACTACCGTTTGTAATAATAAAAAAGCGATCTTTTACAGACAACCTTTGGATGGATCCAAAGGTTGTCTGTAAAATCCAAATGACCAATGAAATGAAAAATGACCATGAATGTTGATCCAAAGGTTGTTTTAGCGATAAGACCGCCAATTGTGTTACCCTATGTACAATTTCTACATTTATATCTGTCATTTTATTGTGTACATAATAAATAGTATTCTATCTATCAATCTACCTAACAACGTTTTATGATTTGCTTATGATAGACAAAAGTTTCTCATTCATAATAATAAGGATTTCAATTTGTAGCTCGCCTAGATTAGTCTAGAAACTTCTCCGACAAATTCCTCTAGTAAACATTGAACAGGCGTAGTGTTCTTTGTTAGTAAAAGCTAAGGGCATAGAAAAAACTAAAGTTCAAGCCACGTAACGATGAAATACCTTGCGAACTGCAAACTCAAGGACAAAAAAGACATGAGGGGAAAAAAGTCGGAGCGTACTGTTTATTAAGACAAATGGCCGAGAAGTGCACGCAAATTGATGAATATTTTTTATGAAAATAGCTACTGTAAGCTTAATCATGATATTTCATCATCATCATTATAGTTAACTGGTAGAGAATACCAAAGGCATTATAAAAACATTATATGATAAGGTGGACAGCCCCTCTAATAGGCCTTGGGTGCGGAGGCAGGAGCCAACATGTGTGTTGAACCATGTATACAATGTGGATCTGGACGTACGACATTAAATTAAAACGAGCACAGTACTAGTCCATCGAAACATTTTAAAACACGAAGATTAGTAGTTAATGGAAAATTAAAAAATTGCAGTTTTCAAACAAAATAAATAGCAGAATCAACTGCATAAATAGTAAACACGCTTTATCTGCGAAAAGTCACTGACCAACGGTGCGGTGCGGGGCGCGGGGCGCGGCGGCGGCAATGTTTACTTATTATTACGGACTCAGATCAACATCATGTTGAAAAATAAGAAAATGAAAAATAATTTCCTGTGGCTAAAGTATTCATTGGATTTGATTGATTTTTTGTATACGGGTAAAGAACATGGTTCTATTTGCGTGGTTTAAAGGAATGTCAATCGTCCTGTTCCACCTTGTATATTAGTTGTTGTTAAGTTAGATTATAAGTTTTACTAACATAGTTTTTAAGTCGTTGTTACTAATGTCGTATACTATGTAGGTAGGTCTAACAGCCGAACCCAATAACCTATCTATCTATGGTTATAACGTCCCAATAATCTATAAGAGATTATGGAATCTTACCGGCCTGACATAAGGACAGATAGAATTATACAGACTATCTACCATCAATAGCGATCTGTCTTTTACTGAAAATAGGTTATTGGGTTCGGCCGTAAGAGGACAGTGACTTGCCATACTAAATAACAGTTAGGTTGTGGGTACTTAATAAAAATCAGTCTTGGTCAGCCGTCTTTCATTTACAACATGGTGCAGCGGTGCTGAGTAACACCCAATAATCCCGGTTTAGTTTCATAGGGCAGTAAAAGTAACAGTGACTATCGTAAACAAAGACGAAAACAAAGAATGCTTGGATACGACAACATCTACTTTAAGGACTATATGTATTTTTATGTGTGATCCACAATAAATGATGATCCTAGTAATCCTACTACATTATAAATGCGTTTGTGAGGATGGATGGATGGATGGTTGTCTGTTACTCTTTCACGCAAAAACTACTGAGCGGTTTTGGATGAAATTTAGCACACAGATAGTTTAGATCCTGGATTAACACATAGGATACTTTTTATCCCGATATACCCACAGAATCGAGACTTGTGCGGGTGAAACCGCGGAGCGCTGCTAGTATTATTTATATTAAGTCTGCCTTTGTACCTTTATGGTGCAAAAGTTTTTTTGTTAGCCTATATTGTGTCCCGTTTGTTTGCTCATGTTGTGTGCAAAAAGTTTATTAAATAAATAAATAATAGAAGTATAGCTTCCTGGTCAGTAGGGAAAGGTTACAAGTTGTGTAAACTTTTTAGCCACCCTGTAGTATAATTTATACTATACCATAACCAAGTTCTTAAAAGTTTTTTTTTTTTATAAAAACTTTTCTCCAGACTACTGCCTTTATTTTGGGTGCGATGTGCGTTTACAAACATAAACCTCACATACAAAAAAAATTGTATGACTTGTAGACAGTTGCGCCGTGGCGCCAATCGCTTACTCGCTCAATAGCGCACCAATATTGTGCTGTCAAACGGTCATCTATGCTTGTATTTTTATGATACAAGTACTTATTAAAGGACTACTAAAGTTAAAACTCATTAAAAACTTACCCATTGAACAAATTCGGTATATTGTAGCAGAAGCTGGTGGTGGGTGATACGTCATCGTTCAAAATGGCTGCCGAGTCGAACCCGCTTGCGCCTGCGCCACCCTCGCGGCCGTCTAATGATTCCTCCATCTTGTGTTGGCGTGGAAAATAAAAATGTAAATATTGTTTTTTTTTTATAAAGTTTTGACCACTTTCTATAATACCTAATTATCGAGAAAAAGGATCTATTTCAATTCCGGCTCGGAATAAATACAGTTTTCTCGTGCGAAGTGTCGCTTGCGTAAAACTTAAGTCCCCGAGAATCAATGTTTGGGGCTATGTCAGTGGTGGTAAAAACCAAGGCGATGGATAAAGAGCATTTTCATAACCTGTAATTATGAAAAGTACGAGTGTAATATACGTTGTCCCACTGGTTGTTCCTCCTGCAGACATGCGTATTAGTAATAAATAAATTGTATAAGTAAAGAAAAGAAAAGATTACTAATAAATGCCTCGTTGGCGTAGTGCTCGCAAGCGCTACTGCTGAGCATGAGGTCCTGGGTTCGATTCCCAGTTCGGGCAAAGTGTTATTGGATTTTCTATCTGGAATTTCTCAGTAGCAGCCCGGAGTCTGGATTTGTGCCCGGTAGATGGCATTAGGCTCGCCCCTTATTACATGGGACTTAAACATAACTGGCGAAATGTGGGTGTACTATAGGTACACCTCTGCCTAACCCCTCGGGTAAACAAGGCATGATGTTATGTTATGTTACTAATAAATGCGTGCACTGACTGGACAGGTCCTAACCCTTCGGAGAAACAAGGCGTGATGTTATGTTATGTTACTAATAAATGCGTGCACTGACTGGACAGGTCCACTCAATCTGTGTGATTCTTTCCACAAAAAACTATTTCAGACATCAATTTGGTCTTCACATAATCTGATCAAGATGTCTGGACGTTAAAAGAGCACCTCTGAGTTTGTTTCGGCTTTTCTTCTCAGAGTTTTCAGTTAGTAACGCCGGCCTCAACTAGTTTAAAAAAAATATGATTGACGTGTAAAAGTGATTGTACAAACCTACATAAAGAAATAAAATAATTTATCATTTATAATAAAGCTGTTATCCCATCAAAAACATGGAATTTAACTCTCTAAATGATTAACGTGTCCTTTAAAAGAGAGCCGGGTGATCTGTAACTCAGGACCCTCCTACCTCAGACACCTTTCTCTATTTAAGATTGTGCATTTTATTAACCAGTGCCTGTAATATGATGTTGAGATAAATAAAGATTTATGATTATGATTATAGCATCCACTCAAAAACTCCGTGTACCTAATCTACATTATACAAATAAATAATATTAAAGTGGCTGTTTGTAATGTCAAAATAACAGCTTTTTACTAAATGCTTTATATACGGTACTTATAACAAATACATTTTTTTTTTAATTTTGTCTGTCCGTCTGTTTGTTCCGGCTAACCTCCGAAACGGCTAGATCAATTTTGACGGGACTTTGACTGGCAGATAGCTGATGTTATAAGGAGTAACTAAGGCTTACTTTTGTTTTAGAAAAAGAATTAGGGTTCCACGCTAAACAATTAAAACCCATGAAATTGTGACCAATATCCGATTCAAAAAGGGAAGCATTGACATCCACGCGGGCGAAACCGCGGGCCATAACCAGTGTGCCTGTATAATATCTAGCTCAGACTTTTTCTTCAGAAAAAAACTAAGGAGACTAAAGAGGGTGAAGGTGCATGCTGTTTAGAATTCTCTTTGTCAAGATAGCGCTAGCACACAAAGCTAGGATGAGGCCGAGTTCATCTATGTTGCATACGACGAGCCTGTGCAAATAGCTTTAAAATTAGTCGACGTGAGAAAATTGGAAAAGCCTACCAGATTTTTTTTATAAAGAAAGAAAATACGTTTATAAATTTGCGGTAAACATGACAAAAAATGATGTGTTCATTTTTGCGTCATCAACACAAAAGAAAAACTAGCTGGGGGAAAAATATGCGTCACATCCACATAAAAGCGCCATCGCTCAGCATAATGCTGCGACCCATAATGGGTGGGGTGGGTGGTTCATATATATATATAACGCTTGTATTATATTTCCCGAATGTGTATGCAGAGGTATAAGAGGTAAATAGGTAGGTCCAACTACATTTCCCCAGATGTGTAACTCAAATGTAGGTAATAGGGGGCTACCTGACACGAGTCCGGACTCTGGGCTGCCACTGAAAAAATCGTGATGAAAAACTAACACTTTGGCCGACCTGGGGATCGAAGCCAGGACCAAGGATTCTCAGCCAACTACCTACATCAACGAGGCAGATTTTTATTATGTAACTAAATAGAAATCTAGTTTCTAGGTAGGCATTTCTAATTAAATAAACATGACGTAGTTATAAGGCACCGTTAGGATTTAAAAAGTGCATGTCAAGCAGATGAAGTATCCAACAATCCAATTTACAGCGAGTATTCAAAGAAAATCATATTATAGAATTAATAACCCGGGTTGAAGTAACACAATACTCCAGCGAGGTGGTTGACCCTCCCCTCGTCGTCGCCGAGTCACTTAAATTGAATTAAATGCCTATAATTTAGTTAAGTTTATTAAATTACCACTAAATGAGTATAATTTGTGTTGTATTCCTATTGACTTGTTGCAACGAGACGGTTTGTTCGCGTCGCGAGACATGCCATTTTGCCGCCGAAAATTCTAAAAGTCTAAGTTTTGACAGGAAAATTGGCGGGAAGTGCGTTCGGAAATTGACTTCTATACTTTTTATTAATAGTGATTGACGTTTCTGTTTTTTAACGAATTACTAAATAGCAATGTGGTGTTTTTTAACAGCAGTTTTAGTGAAAATGTTTTGAGTGCGTGACAAACAAAACAAAATGTTGACCTGAAATTAAAAATAAAAAATAAAAACAAGTGGATAATAATCAAAACCAAGGAACAACTTTCGTGGAAAATAAAATGCAAGTAGGCGCGTCATATCTATTTTGTAAAATGTAGTCAGAAAGGTACCTAGAGGTATGTAGAGATTGCTGCAATAGCTGTCAGTGGAGTGGAGTGGAGTGGATTGTTCTTTTGAGAGACCTTGGGGGGAATTGGTTGCGAGATAAGAGATTGACCAGAGGGGCAATTCTCGTAATTTTAAGAACGTTTACAGTCTGATCTGTCTCAATATGTCAAAAATACCTATAATTTCCCTACATTTTTGACATTTGATTGTCGCCGAGATGAGATTGCGACTAGATTTTGAACGTTTTTAGTTACGGGAATTGGGCTTCTGGGCAATGACAGAGAGGTATAAAAGAAAAGGGTTGAGGCTTTTCGCAGTAATTGGAACAGCACCGATCAAATTAGTATACTAACTTATTTACTTTGAACTTTGTCGAATAATATCAGACGTCTCTTCTAGATATTGGGATAAACGAAAATGGTGATTTTACATAGTTTCGGAGGATTTGTTTGAATTTCAGTGTTTGTGAATAATTCGACATTAACATTATCGTACATTTCAATAATAGGTACTTAATTTTATTATTGTTCATACCTACAAGGTATTTCATTACAATGTCTGTTCGACAGTTGCACACTAAATTAAAATCCGTTAGCAATAATTTCAATTTTGCCCTGGACATTTATAACACAATAAAAATATTTTCAGTCGTCTGGGTGAATAAGTTAACCTTAAAAATTCTGGCCCATCACGAAGAACAAAACACCAAAAATTATAATAAAAAACTTACCTTCACTAAAACTCACCAGTTTTCATCGACACATTGAAATATGTTTTTTAATTGAATTTAGTGTGATAGTCGTTTGTCACTGAAGGCTGTAACTATTGTCACGTGGTCACTTGTACTGGACTGAACGACGAGGGAAGCGCTTAGCTGTATAGAACAGGGAAAACTGTAGAGCTGTTGAGTGTCGATGTATAAATTTTCTTTAAATTGTTGTTTTTTAGACGAACTAAATCCATGGTTTAAAATGAAAACTAAATTAAAAACATATTTAAAAAAATTAAATCGCTTTACAAAAAGAAATTAACTCAAAATTACGAATAACTTTAATTTCGGAAGTCGGTGTCTAGAGATCTGTATTCTGTGTTTTTTGCCACCGACTTCCGAAATTTAAGTTATTTCATAATTTTGAGTCAATTTCTTTTTGAAGTCGATTTTTATTTTTTTTCATTTCTTTTTATTTCGTAATTTTTAGTTTTAAATAAAAATTGGAATATGTGTTTGTAAATATTGCACTATAATTTGACCAAGGTTTTGAGATCCAGTCCATATTTTCAAAACTCCTGAACCGATTTTGATGAAACTTGCACTGTTCCCTAAGTTGAAGTAAATGTAAACCAATAAAAAAGAATACAATCCGATTAATAGTTTCGGAGAAATGCCTGGACAAACATACATACAAACAAACTTACATACATCTATCAAATTTTGTATATCTGATTGAAAGCCCTAATGGATTATCAGGTTGGATTGGTTCAGTTATAACATTATTTACATACATACGTATCGAATTGATAACCTCCTTTTCTTTTTGAAGTCGGTTAATAAGATGTTTAATTCCTTCTAATCAAGCACTAGTTAAAATAAACTACACGCCGCAAAACAGTAGGTAAGTAAACGATTTTATGACCCCTGAGGCAGTTTTAATACATGTACGAAACTACTAAAAATGTATGGTGAGTACGAGATTCATTGAGGAACGGAAGTAATTACCATAAGTTATGACCTGTTAATATACATCTATAAATGTTGGTATATCCTGGAACGGCACATGCATAGTGCCATCTAGTGGATATTTTCCAAAGTCATCTCTCTACAGGTAGGTATGGACAAGATTCTACCAATAAAGTTAAAAAACAAATAAAGAAAAGTTCGAAGTTTTCATTATTTGTTTTTAAGTTAGTTTTTTAGTTATACTAAAAAGAATAACTAAAAAACTTATAGAGGCATGAGGAACAGGGTGTAAAGTTCACTCATCCTCCATAGAAAAGGGAGGATCCTCCGACCAGACGGGTGTTGTGTCTGGTGGGCTACTGCCCGACGGTTGATGTCGGGATGTTGTATATATGCTAGTCGCGCGGTAAACTCTGTTTGCGCGATGCAGGATTTTGCGTGACGTCAGTGTGACGCGTTCCATTGTGGCGATGCCGCCACATCACTCCCCTCCGGAGACCGGAGGTCGATAGTGGGCTGAGTCGTGTATCTTGCGATGCTTGCCAGGGCCAGTTGAGGTTCCAATGAGTCGGAATCGGGTGCCGCATAGTTCACCGTGAGTCGGAACTGTCTGCGGAGATGCCCCCATTGAGTCGGGGTGGCGCTGCGTTATGCTCCAATGCGTCGGATGTGGTACAGCGCCGGGTTGAGGCTGACTGCTGGCGTCGACCAGGAGAGGTTTGAAGGGCTCTGCTTGTTTGACCGGCCGAGAGTGCAGTGTGCTGTGCCAAGGTTGCTGATGAGGCTGAGGGTGATGACCAGGTATGCGCGGTCGCTGCATGCTTGTGGTCAGGATACCCGTTGAAGCCGTGGGTGCTGGCTGGCTGTGTGACTCGCTGCTCGAAAGCTCGAGGAAGTGATGCTGATGACGTCACGCTGTAGTAGTTGCACGAAGGCTGCGCTGACGTTCATGTTCGAGGTCACCAGTATAGAGGCATGAGGAACAGGGTGTAAAGTTCACTCATCCTCCATAGAAAAGGGAGGATCCTCCGACCAGACGGGTGTTGTGTCTGGTGGGCTACTGCCCGACGGTTGATGTCGGGATGTTGTATATATGCTAGTCGCGCGGTAAACTCTGTTTGCGCGATGCAGGATTTTGCGTGACGTCAATGTGACGCGTTCCATTGTGGCGATGCCGCCACAAACTTTATCAATTCTGGGTATAAAGAGGGTATGGAGATAATGAGTAACGGTGGAGTTTCTTGCTTATTCTTTTCCATACGAAACAACCTTATGGAAGGGCAACTAGAATCAATTCTATGTTTTTTTTTAAATGTTGACGTTCAAATGTGCTATTTGAAATAACAAGCAGGAAATACACAAAGTATGATACACCAAGTTAGTGTTACTAACTCGGTCTATTTATATTGCTAATTGGCAATCCAATAAGCACTATAAATAGACATGATTAAATGTAAAAAATATCAAAGAATATTTATATTTTTTTCAAATGCCTACTCTACACCTTTTGTTCCACCTGCCTAGAAAACTCATGACGTTTACTATTACCGACATACGTATACCGCGGGCCGTAGGTTCGTTCCGGAGCTAAGCACGGCTTATAGGGGCGAGTACCCACAAGTGCCGTTGTGTCGCTTCAGATCTATTGCGGCTTTACAAACCTATACATTCCGATGCTCAAGCGAATGGAGGGAATTGATTTGTGTAAAAGAAGTGAGGTAATTTTGTGAAATGCAGACTACACGGGAAAAAATATCGTACATGCAACAAGAATGTCTTGTGCTATATGTGACAACTAGCCCTTTTGCTAACGTTACAAATGATTGTATCGTAATTATTACCGAACAGAATTGTTCACGTTTCAAGTAAATCTGTTACAGCTACTTTATAAACAGTTATTCATACTACACACATCAAAAGTGTCTAGGGATCAAGCACGTTTCTGCTAGAACTCCTATGGATATTTTTTAGTAAATTTCGTCATTCGAAAATGTTTTTGAATTTCGGTCAAAAGATGAAAATCCTCTGTCAAATCGTATTCCTATATAATCCTGCAACGGGCTTGAGGCCAAATCAGTAAAATTTATGCCGTAGTTCTGAGTGGAATCAATACAAAAGACGAGAAGACGTCTTTTGAGCCGAGAAGAAATGATTAGAGCCGTGGAAATGTTGGAAGCTGGCTCTCGGCAACGTGCTGTGGCAATCGCTCTTGGCACTACGCAGAGTGTTATAAGTCGACTTTGGACATGTTACCGCATCACTGGCAGCGTGGCAGAGCGACATGGAGGACGAGCTCGCATCACCACACGCAGACAAGATCGTTACATACAAATTACTGCTCGATGAAATCGTACAATGACCGCGATGATGTGGGTTACGAGGCTTCATAGCTCTTCAGGGATGTTAATAAGCGATCAAACCATAAGAAATCGCCTGCATGAAGTCATTCTCCGTTCCCGAAGGCCGCTACGTGTATCTATCTACCACCTATTGAGCCCCGCAATAGCAGAGCCCGTTTACAATGGGCTCGTGAAGAAGAGTGGCGTTTTGTGTGTTTTTCTGACGAATCTTGCTTTGGTATGAGGCCAAACACTATACTTACACTGTATTGGAGTACCCCTGGACGCCAAGAACGTTTAAAATCATGCCAGGAAGTCCAGGCATACAGTGGTGGAACAATTATGTTATGAGCGGGTATTTCGATTGACGTAAGAACCGAAATGATTTGGATCAGGGGCAATCTCAATGCACAGATTTACGCTGAAACGATTGTATCAGATGTTGTCATTCCTCTGTGGAGCCAATTTGGTGCTTCATTTTTGCTATGCATGATAATAATGCACGTCCACACACTGGCAGAGTGTTGCAAACACACTTCTATTTATTTAAGCATACAGTCTAAATACAGGTTCATGCTTGTTTTATACCACTAAACCTAGAAATTTTAATGGTTTGTATCGGTACTCACATTCGCTATAACAACACTCCTTAATCACTACTAAATAAATAAGCAAATAAATCTTCAACTGTCATGACCATCATCTGCCTAGCCTTTTCCCAACTATACTGGGGTCGGTTTCCAGTCAAACCGGATGCAGCTGACTACCAGTATTTTACATGGAGCGATTGCCTATCTGACTTCCACAACCCAAGTTACTGGGTATTACGATAATTTAGGTACATAAATAATGTTTTGCACGTAACGATTTGAGGCGAAAGCGCCAGGGTAACCCGCAAAATTTAAATTTTCATACGTTTTTTGCAATTTGCAGATCAGTATTAGGTTGTATCTTGATTAAAATATGAATCGCGACCGTAACAAATATGTATTTACAGAGTTATAATCATTAAAGACCTCTCTAAGACCAAGTAATCCTATTGAATGACTATTCCATGAAATCTTAACATTTGAGGATTAAACTAACTTATGGAGTTGTATTTGCTGATTCTTATGATTATAATCTGTAAATACCAGGGGCGAAGCCTTCATACAACCCGATTCCTACAAAGATCTACAATTAAATAAAAATAATATAGGATTGTTTCATGGGATTCTGTCTATGCCATTGTCTGAGGCTGCTAAAAGCCTTTTTAGATTTGTAAGTCTTCGTTTTAAGTCTACTCATTAAGTGGATGTTTGGTCTAAGAGGTTATTTAGATAGATTCTTTATGTTATTGTTGTAATAAGGTACGATGGAACTGTTATGTATTTTATATAAAAGTCTCTAAATTAAATAAAGATTTAAAAAAAAACCCGATTCCCATCGGCTTCCCTTCGGGTCAACCACTCTTCTTAATGTCTACTATTGCCAAATAATATGGTACACCTGTGTATCACATCACATTACATAATTATATTTAAATACCAGTTTAATAGATCATAAGATTAAAACCTAGAGGTTTTTGTTTTTTTGCACTGAACAATGTTTTCTTCGGCTTCCCTCTAATGATAATTGCACCTACGCCACAGACAAGTGGTAAATACATACTTGTTACGATCTCGAATCTTACTTTAATCAACATACACCCAGATACTGAGCTGCAAATTACAAAAATCCTAAGAAAATTGTAATTTCGCGGGCTACTTTAGCGCTTCCCCCATAAGCCGTAAACATTTATCAGTAAGTACGTAAATCACATTCATGTAATGTTTCGAATCTCAAGCTTTGCGCCCTCACGCCCCTAGTCACCGCAGGAGACGCCCTGGGCGTCGGGAATTGGCAGCCGATTCCCGGCCACCGTAGGCGCGGGCTTGCGGATGGCGAGCAATGGGTAGCTCGCCGTCCGGTAAGGATCAAGTCCGAGTCGACGGCGCGTCGTGTTCCACGCGCGCCTCAAAGAGATGTCAGCACTATTGACGGGGTCCGCTAGGGCCGATGCCAGCTAGGGTTGCGGGATGTTCGAAAGAGTTACCGTGGCCCCGGCACAGGCAACAGAAGGAACACGGGTGGGTTTTAGTCAGTAAAAGTCTGACACGCCCTCCCGCTCCACCCAGAGCGGGAGAAGTCATTTGATGATTTCCCATCCACAAAAAAAAAAAAAAAAAAAGCTGCTCGCTACTGGGCCGCTCATTAGAAGACCCGGGGTAATTGCGTAACACATTATCAATCGGAATCGGTTTCATTTTGACAGTCCAACAACATTCATTGCGTTATTTACGTTTGAGCAGACAAATTTTTCGAACTTACGAAGCAATGGATTAGCAATTTGCTTCAAAATGATTCAGAATCCGATTGATAGTGTGTTACGCAATTAGGGGGCTGTTCTAGTCAACGTAAACATTCTTATACAGGTTGCTTCGCTTTTATTTATTTTTATCCGACTTCAAAAAAAGAAGGTTCTCAGTTCGTCGGAAACTTTTTTGTATGGATGTTCCCCGATTACTCGAAGACGGCTGGACCGATTTGGAAAAATATTTGTTTGTTTGAAAGGGTATCCCCTGGTGGTCCCATTGTCATCAGGTCAGGATCTGATGATGGGATCCTGGAGAAATCGAGGGAACTCTACAAATATTATAGGCACACCTAAAGCGATTTGGGTATTTTTTATAGTAACTCGTGCATTTGCTTTCGGGAAGCACCATTTGGTGAAGTGGAACCGATTATGAAGACCATAGATGGCCACCGGAACTACTCAAGAATATAATATTAGTATTTCACGTGTTGCAATTCGATTACTTTAATATGGTTGCTAAGCAATTTATGCTCGTCATAATGCATATGGTGAAGTGGAGCTGATGGTAAAGTGCCAGGAGAACTCCTCAAAAATTACCGTCCCTGCATCGGGAAAAACAATATTTTGTAAAAGGTGATGAGCAGTTGACATTAGGCTATTGTAACTTAGATAAATTACAAACCGATCCACTAAAAAGTAAAAAAAAAACTACTAGCTTCCAAAACAAACACTACAAAGTGAAAAATTACTTTAATTTTGGAAGTCAGTGGCAAAAAACTAAAATACAGATCCAAAGACACCGACTTCCGAAGTTAAAGTTATTTTTCACTTTGTAGTCTTTTTTGTTAAAGTCGGTTAAGTAATTTTTTGTAAGTTTTCTTTAATAGTGTTTAAAATTTGAAATTATTTTATTAAATTAAGTTATGTTATTTAAGTAGTTGTAATAGTATTTTTTGTGTCGGTTACTAGTTAGAATACTTTGGGATATTGTGTGGTACTGTAAACACTTTTTTTTTGTGGATGGGAAATCATCAAATGACTTCTCCCGCTCTGGGCGGAGCGGGAGGGCGTGTCAGACTTTTACTGACTAAAACCGACTTTTACAGACTAAACCCCGGCTGATTGTAAACACTACGAAGCATTATGAATGCTAATGAATAACCCTCGACTTCGTGAGGATTAGTAACTCAGGGGTTGATTGAAAGAATATTCAATCAATTTCTACTTAAGAGAGTGGACCAGTAATACCTACACTTAACTACAAATCTGATTTGTTCACAGATGTACTGGTAAAATAAAATATCTGCTAAAAATACAGGCAGGTATTTTTTCCTCTTTGGAATGGATTTACTCTTAATTTAGGCTTGATCCAAAGTAGAGTCTAACCAACATACAGGGTGTCCGGTAATTAATGGATAACCTTGCGATAGCATATAATAGACCCTATGGCCGTTCTAAAAAAAATACAAAAAAAAAATGTATATCCCAAGTAGTAAGTACCCACGATATAATTTTTTTAGAAAAAAATTCTGTGTAATTTCTAGTCACATTATTTATTGCCTCTCTGTCGGCGGCATAGTCAACGTACAATATTATAACAACAGATAACCGATGGAATTCATTCATTTGTGGTTGTGGTGATGAAAAATGTAAAAAAAGTTAGTATTCTTTTTCAAAAAAATCTTAGTTATTACTTGGGATATATTTTTTTTAGTATTTTTTTTAGAACAGCCATAAGGTCTGTTATATGCGATTTCAAGGTTATCCATTCTTTACCGGACACCCTGTATATGGATGACAGTCTGCATGTACCTTTATACAGTTTGTGTCTTTATATTTGTGTTGGTTGGGGTTATAATAAAGTATAAGAAATAAAACAGCAAACTACTCATGAATGTTAATTCATATTTAATAAATAAATACATTCTCATCGTTTTATGTTTTAAATAAAACTATTATTAAGTGACTTAGTTGTAGCAACTCTCAACAACTTTAATATGATACAACATGTAGACGCAATCGCGTTATTGCTTAAAATCTAAGGTTAACAACTTTTAACTAAAGAATATATATTAGAAAGAACTCTTCAATATACATACATATAAATAAGTTAGTAGGTGTATGTTACAGAACTGAAAACCATTTAAATCTATTACAACTTATTCTAAGTTTTGAATAGTTTTATTCATAAATTATATATTTAAAGTGATGTTTTACATAATCAGCAATTAATATCAAGTTTAATATTTTGAATCAAATAAAATACGTATCACTCAAAATATTTTGTACCTAATTTCAAAATTAAATAATCGAAAAAATTGATAATTATGAATAAAACTACACTTGCCTTCTTAGAAATATATTCATAGTGAGGCGAATAACTCGAAAATTATTTTAATGTATGAAGATTGTTTAAAATTAACGTTCATTGAGATTGAACACAAGGATTATAACATCTTTGGCGTCAAGCGAAATCTACAGAAGCGATTCGATCATTTCATCTTTTCATACAAACGATACGTGGTGTATTTCTTTTATAAGATATTTGTTATATGGCAATATTATGAAGACTAACTGATGAAACTGTAGAATACAATAGACCTTATCATAATCACGTAAAACAATTATGATTCGGTTATAGAATCTGCAATGATTAGTATGGCAACAAAATCTAATAAAATTGGCTTTAAACTGTGACAAAATGTCACCAAAAAATTAGACAGCAAATCTTTTCTGCTTTTCAAAAAATAGGAAGTTACAGAAATACACCACGTCACCACAAAACCATACCATATCCCTATTAAAATAAAGACGCATCTCGCTTGAAATACGCTTACAAACATTACATTCGAGTCTCTTGACGAAACTTTATGGAATAATTATTTTAATTCAAAAAGATCGTTAATACAATACACATTAGGATCAAAGTCCAACGAAGAAACGTTTTTACATCAATTCCTTTCAATTTGTCATGCATTACATTTATTTTTTTAAGAACTAGGAAAGATGTGTAGAACACTTTCTGGTACAGTCGTTCACACAAGTGATCCGAAAATGTTATAATTTAAAATATTGAAAAGATTTATTCGAAGAAGCTCAGAACACAGAGGCGTTTTATACTAAAAATATTGCGAATATAAAATAATTTTAAAGTGTGCTCGACTGTACTTTAGTTATAATGATAAACAAACACAAGAATTATGATGAATTTAGAGATTCAGAATCAAATATATTGGACAGCTTAACTCTGGATATATCGAATTATAAGAATGTATTAAACTTAATATCGATATCGCGATTTAAATATCTTTCAAATACATTTTCTGTATAATTTCTTAGTGACATCGTTATTAACTTTAACCATGCATGGACATTTTTTAACACTATTCAATAAAGACAGGTCCGTTATATCCCATTTCCTCCGCTTATAACAAGTCGTTTTATTTTTTCTATCTACCCTCGTATCAAATAGTAGAAACAACAAGCCTATATAACCGGTACAAAGTCAACAGTAGCTACATTAGATTAGTCAACATTTTTTTTAATTTGGCCGGCCTAGGATTTTATAGAAATGAATATATCTGGAATTTTGAAATCAATTAAATATGATCCCTAACAGCACGACATACGGTTTAGTTTCGGTTGTGTGTATTTGTAGTTTAGTATTCAAGATTTACTCAGCCTATATCAATGACGGTTCGAAAGAATCGCAGCGTGTGCTTTGAACGTTCAAAATCCTTTAAAATAATCATAAGCACAGTCAGGAAAATTAACTGTTAAACAAATTGTCAGTGTTATAGCTATTTCATACAACTATCAAGTTGTGATTTGAATATGTAACGGACAATTTAAAACTTGGTAATCAATTTGCTTAACATCAATTTCCCTAACTTTATTTCAATAAAAGAGACGAATCTTTTAGTTGGTGTAATTTTAAAAGCAGATAGCAATTTTTTTATTTAAATTATTGAATACAAAATACATGTTTTGGAATTGTGGATACATAATTAAAATTCCATTACAAAAAACACGCTGCATTACTCACATCCGTCTGAAAGAAACTTGCGCACACGCATACCAGGCCGACCATTCACATTACATTACACGCTTATCACTATTTAGTTATAAGTTACGGTAAAATCCAAGGAAAGTCGAATCGGTAACGTTAGGTAATACATTATAAGTACAATGTAAATCCACTCATACATTAAAAAAAAATCAAAAGCAGCCTTTAAGTGTAGTCGAATACAGAAAATCGTACATATTTTTGGAAGATATAGGTAATTCTTAACATTAAATATTTTCTTTTTCATAGACTTTTATGGACACAATCGAAAATGCACCAATTTCGACGACTAGACTTGTCTTCATCACGCCGGGAGACAAAAGATACTAGCCTATTTTAAAATTCCTCAAATCACCTAATCTAATAAAATTCATCAACAATAGTGAATAAATTCGTATCTTTATTATAAATATATTTTTTAACTGTGATGTCTATGTAAGTATTGCTCTTGTGCTGAAATTAATAATAATATTCTGTGTACTTTAAAATCTCTATTGCATTCGCTATTCCAAACGTATGTACAATTATTCTAAAGAAAATATCATGAATTCTAAGATACAATTTTCTTTTTTATTATTAAAGTAATCTTTATAATACTTTTCGGTTGGTAACATGCAATGAAGGTTTTTTTTTAAACGTGAATCTAATAAGCGAATATTGATTTGACGCAATTTAAAATTGAATAATTTGTCTTAATATAGTATCCTTCGGTTAACCGTCCAGTAATTCCACATTTTACTCTATCTAGATTTGAAACCACTGCACTATTCCCGAGCAATATTAAATATACTAGAAATAAATATTTTTAATCTGACAATATTGCCAGTTACGAAAAATAGTTTGCAAACTTGCCAATTTCTTTAATGTCGTTGCAACATTTTTATTTATGCGCCAAACTTGATTACGATCCTTTACAAGCCTAAATTATTTACTTATAATTTCAATAAGATATTAATTTAAGAAAAAATCTTAATTAGCCACAGGAATAGTGGGTGTTTTTCTCCAACATCTAAGAAATATTCCTACATCCAAAATGTGGACCCAAATTATCTTCGATTCATACGAATAGCCTTTCATTTTCGTTATAAATACCTCTTTTATTACAAATGAGGCTTATTATCATTTCTGAATTACGTAAGTCCTTGTTTTCCTACTAATGTCCCTATGAAAATAAATGTTTATTTGTAATTCGTTTAATATGTTTGAAATGCTACAGATTCATTTTATTTCTGAAGAAAAATATGCAAACTTTTACTGTATTTAGGCTACTAAAAACAAATGTATGTAGCCATTAATATGAAGAATTTCTTCAATATCGTATTTTTTTGTTATTTCCATGTTATTTCGTGTCCGTATCATAGTCAAATGTATCTTTGTTATATTAGTAAATTCGAGTACCATATTTAAATTGGCACTTTTGTATTATAAATACAAATTATCCAAAACCACCCAAATGCCTATCAACCGTAACCTACCCTGGTAGAACCACAAGAATACAAAACGTCAAATGTAGCTTAAATGTGACATGTAGCCAAAAATGTCACCTGTAGCTTAGTCACGTGTAGTCACAATTAAAGCTACATGTGTCTTTAAGAAGTGGTAAGGGCGAACACTGTAGTCATTGATACAGATTTTTACTGACGTAAAAATTATAATGCTCAAAATGCCATATGTAGGCATTGATTGCGAATAGTTCAATATTCACAAAGGAGTTTACGCTACAATTATGTACGAATGATCTTCAGAGAAACTAGTGTCATTATAGTTTCTGAAGATTACCATCAATGTATTACAAACTAGGACATTGTCCAATTTACCGGGCAAAATCAAACCCTTCTATAATATGCATAATATCATTTGTGAATATCATTACAAGGTAAAATTATATCAGCTTAACAAATCAAATCAGTTTGTACGAAGATTTCAATCCCGTACATATTATAGAGTGCTTTGAAAATAAAGATGGCACTTAGAAATGAGGTACCCGACTATTTAAATAATCAACCTATTACATTTGTAAAGAATTCGACAATCACCTTACAGAGCAAACCTTTTTGCTCAAAATCCCATATAATTCAAAGAAAAAACGAGAATTCCCGAAAGCGTTCGTTAACGTTCGGGTTGAATCCGACCAATCAGGATGTCGAATTCGTTGCGAGTTCAAAATTCAAAATATAACGATGTATACCGTTGGGTTGTGTTGTTTACACTTCGGTGCTCTTGCCGACTTGTCCGTGCTTGGGATCCGGAATTCCGGACGCGCTTAGCTTACGTATACGTCCGGGGAATATGCCGCTTATGCCACCGATGCCGCTGAATAGGCGACCTGGAATATAACAATAATGTTTTTAAAATCAAAAGACAAACAAGGTTTAACAGGTATTCAAACTTCTTGTTTACTACCATTTCTTTGTTACAGCCCGGCCGTCGAGAGAACGCATTCTTAACACCTGTCAGTTTCATACTAACGAATATGGTGTTTTGCGAATTTGATCCTATGATGACTAGAAATTGTCCAACTGACAGGTATCAGGGGCCTAACTCCCTAAGCACGAAGGTCGTAGTTTTGGCCGAAGTTACGGGTGTTTCCTACTCCGTATGACTTAGGGACATAAGATTAGTTCGGTTTCCGAACTAAGAATTAATGACAACACGATTTAACAGTTGTCCTTTCGCCAGATGTGTTTTTGCCCGTCCAAAAAATTTAATTTTACACTTGTTTTGACGGATTAACTACTTTTGTAACGACCCGTATCTTACGACGGACTTAGGGAGTAGACCCCCAGGAACGCATTCTCTCGACGGCCGGATTGTAGACATAGGACAAAATATGACTGGTCTAAATATATAACCAAACAAAACGCACAACGTAATTTTCAATAAAATGTTTTGTTAGATTTATGGCGTCGAAACAGGCTTTACATGATACATGGAGTGAGTCGTGACCTATTCGGTTCATTCGCAAGACTGGTATCGAGCTGGTGGTTCATGGAACGTTGATGCTCTTGCCTCAAGGCCAGCATTTTCCCGAGTCCACTTTTTGATCCAAAATCTTCATATTAAATTGGAATATATGTAGATATTTGTGTAGTTTTAGTACTACATTTGGTTCCACTTTATAATAAGTCTCAAATTCTAAAAGGTGTTACCTGGCGAGCGTTGCTCATTAGGATGGCGGGGCGACGTGGCGTGCAGCGCATTGCGGCTGCCCTGCTGGAACGACACCGACATGCCGCTGTCCAGCGAGCCCACCGAGCCGCGGCGTTGTAGGCGCTCTGCTGCTAAAGCCACTGGAAAAATACCGTAAATATTAATTTACGTACAGCCCGATTCAAACTTTTTGGCGGCTCGGAACATGAGGCGAGTCGCTGCGCAGTAACAAATTCACGTGTCAGCGGGGGTGAGGGGTGTGGTACTGCGCAGCGAGTAGAGCACTTCACAGCCGCCATAAAGTTTGAGGCGTACTATACAAATTGATGCAATACAATTGAAAACAAAAAGATAAGCAATAAGCAGTACCTTTATACTCGAAAAGTTATATGGTATTTCTCTATGTATTTATTATTACATAAAAAAATTACAAAGTTTTCAAGAATTGAAAAAAAGATGAAAAAAAGGTTGAAACATCCTATGGTGTTTCGACCTTTTTTTCAGCTTCAAAATAATACTGTTTCAATTCCACTGTTTCCGTTTTCAATACTAAACGTTAAAAAAAAATATGTTTATTGCTTCTTAATTTTCCAATATATATACAGTATGTTAGGTTAAACGAGGGACTTATTGAGGGAGGGTATTCAGTATTCGATTCTCGTCCCAAATATGTAAAAAATCTATAACCTTAATTTATGACGTAATTGTCTAATAAAATACATTACTCATGAACACTGAGCGCGCAAGAAGTGAACTTGTAAACAGTAAAGTAATCATGCGGCACAACACGTGGCCAATCCTAGAATTCGGGGTCAACGACCACGAGCCACGTGTGAATTTTTGCCGCTGGTTTTTGTCTAGCGCAAGGGTGCACACACGTTGCAAGACTTTTTGCGAAATTTTTGGTATGGTTATGTCTGTTATTTATCAGTGTTTTTGTTTATTCATATTTTATTAGTATCATGTAAGCATGAACTATTGTGGGTTTGAATACGTCCCTCGTTTAAATTAACATACTATATTTTTTACTAACTGCTGCTGTCGAGAAATTCTCAGTCTATATTCAGTATATATTATTAGTGCACTTGATGACAATAGTCTGCCCCCTATTACAAGGGACTTAAGGCGAAAGCGCCAGGGTAGCCGCGAAATACAAATTTTATTACGTTTTTTTGCAATTTGCAGGTCAGTATTAGGTTGTATGTTGATTTAAATATGATTCGCGACCGTAACAAATATGCATTTAGAGAATTACATCCAGACACTGAGCTGCAAATTGCAAAAATCGTAAGAAAATTTGAATTTCGCGGGGTACCTTAGCGCTTCCCCTTAAAAAAACTGGGGAAATGTTACGACATTTAATGTCATCTTCATCAACTTTTCTGATAAAGACTTTACTTACCAGGGTCGTTGATGTCAACTAGCGAGTTGCTGAGCACGTTCCTCTTGATGATGCTAGTGGGAGGCGGGTTGGAGCGCATCGGGGCCGCCGGGGCCGGGCAGGATGGCGGCGGTGGGACTACCACGCTGGAACGAAAAGAAAATAAGTCAGTAACGCAAGTTGAACCATTACCCAAAAAAAAAACCGGCCAAGTGCGTGTCAGACCACGCACAATGAAGGGTTCCGTAGTTGAGATGAAGAAAGAAGAGACAGAATTATCTCAAGAACTAACTTAACATTTTAATAATAATAATGTTCTCCCATACATTCCAACTGCAAATATAAGTTTGTACGCACAATATTGAGAGATGTACCGTGTTATTTTAAGACCATAGACTGCATATAGGTTTTCCTGTAATCTATAAGTATAGAACTATTTTCTGTATTTGTTTTTTTCAAAATTTTAGGCTTCGTAGTTTCGGAGATAAGGGGGTATGGTCAATTTTTGTTTAATTTCTTATATAACATTAAAACAATTTATTTTAAAATTATAAAAAAGACCTATTTGAAACCCTCACAGAAAGCCCTTTCGTTTGATATGTCACGCGGTACACTTTGCGAAACTTTTTTTTTAAATTTTCTTATTTGCCTCCCAAAAATGACCTCCTTAATCAAAACGGTTTTGTGTGGAAGTTTTAAAGTAAAAGACTACTGTAAACTCTTTATAAATAATTATTGCTTATTTAAAGAATTTATATTTTTTAAATGTTGTATTTGAGAGGAACTGTGACACCCCCACACCGGCCACAGTTCGTCGTAGTTTGTTAACGTAACATCTTTGTTACGTTGCGTATATTATAAATAAATAAAAGATACAGAGGGAATGTTGAGAGTTATATTGCGGCCACTGAGAGTTTAATATTGTAAATTTTATTAAGATACCATTAGAAATTTAGATTATAAACGTGCTCAAATATTCTTTGCCAATGTTTGCGAAAAAATGTCTACAAAAAATAACTGCTTATCACGTGGTTGCCTTTACACTTCCCGTGTACGTGTACAAACAATTTGTTTAGAAATTAGTATACTAAGTAACTTACCCATGCATATGGACGTGGTCCATGCACTGTTGGTGATCAATTTCAACATCAGCCACACCACTGTCTCTGTTCTCCATCACTGTTAAAAGAAATAGATATTGTTAAAAACCCTAAATAACAAAAAAAGGGCTTTTCCGCTGGGTACCTCTAAATAACCCCTGACACTACACAACACACGAAATACAGACGACAACAGCGGTTCGAACGCAACGCAGGAGCAGGACGTGCGTCACCGTCGACGGTTGGCGCGCTAATCCGCTGGGTACTCGTTTACAGAAGGAGAACTTATTAAGGTAAACAAATTCGTATAAATGTGTTGTCCCTTCCTTTATGCACGTCCTGCGTCTTCAAAAGAATCCATAATCGAAAAAGCAACTTCAAAAACTGTCATGACTGACATTCGTCTAACTGTATTGGGCAGTAGTATTAATTTCATAATCAGCCTATAATGTTCCCACTGCTGGGACACAGGCCTCCTCTCTGTGAGAGGGAGTAGGCTGTAATCCACACGCGGCCCAGTGCGGGTTGGTAGATGTCACATGTTTTCGAATTTTTGTTTCTAGGACATGCCGGTTTCGAGAGCAGTGGCGATGAAATTAAGTACACAAAGTGCCTGCCTGGGTTCGAACTCACGACCTACAACTCGTAAGTCGGGGCCGAAACCACTGGGCCACCACTGCTCCAAGATACAACTAATAATGCGTAATACTGGTTGTATCGTTAATTTATAATCAGGTGTCGTGCCAGTTATCTTTACACACTGGAAAAGGCGCACACATTTAAATATTTTAACTTCCTAAATATTAACAGCCAATTTGGGACTTTATTTTATGGACAATAAAGTTCAATTTAGCGTGAAAGTCGTTATTACAATTTGTTTCGCGACCAAATTGATAAAAAAGTCTACGTCTTTAGTCCCAAAGACATTGCTTGGCAAAAAGCTACTGACAGAATCCCTGAAAAAATTTAGGGATCCTGTCAGTAGCTTTTTAATATTTGAGGGAGGTACTGCTTGGGTTTTGAGAGCAGTATTGATAAAATAATTTGAACAAAGGAAAGTGCCTGATTGGATTCGAACCCACGACCTACAACTCGTAAGTCGCGGCTGTTAGCACTGGGCCACCACTGGGCCACCACTGGGCCATCACTGGGCCACCACGACAGTACTAAAGTAGTATTTAATGATCTCTTTGTTATTCAAAACCATACTGACCATTCCTGGCACTGTTCCCCGTGCCCCGTCCCTTCCCTCTATTCAGCTCGCCCTCGATCCTCATGGCCTCCATCTCGTCCATCTCGGCGATGCTCTCGCGCAGGTCTTCAGCGAACTTGCAGCGGTCGTGCTCGTTGCGCGCGTTGAACGTGGCCAGGCGACGACCGTCTACCCGCCGCGATAGGCGGATCCCGAAGGGGTAGTCTGGAAAAGAGATTTATGTCATTTTTTTAAACTGTAATAAGTATAATAATCTGTTTATCAGGGATTCATAAATGTTCTATACAGCATTCCTTGTTATTGCTTTCCTTGTGAAAACACTGCACATGATACAATATCTATGTAACTATGTTTCTTCGCTCCGATAGTCAACAAATGTGAAATAATTATTATTAAACTAAACAATTGTTATATGAATGCTCAATCTTGACATGTTATTTTTTTTTTTTTCAAATTTCATGATTTTTTTTTTCTGTATTTTATTTTTATCCTGGTTATACCTAGCTATGTGCATACTGTGGTATCCTGTAATTGAAGGAGCACACGTAAAAGAACGTTTATTAATTATCGTGATTTATATTGTATAAGTGTATCTTTTGTTGGAGATCCCAAATAAATAAATAAATATTTTCATCTTCATTTTTCTATTTTAATAATTTATCTTTATTTCAGACAACAGTCCATAAAAAACAGCAGTGCAAAAATAGTTACAAAGAAGGTGTTAGTAATTTGATAGTAAACAAAACAAGTTACACAATAATTACTTTGCCTATTTCCTATTCCTGTACAGGTGTACACTCGCCCAGTAGACAGCAAACGGACTATCAATTTTGCACGCTAACATTTTAGCTTTTGTGGTTTAGCCGTTGCTCTCCGTTGATCTTCATTTTGTTTTTCGAAAGCACACTGGCTACGGAAGTAATAGATTTGGGCATTTCTCCTTGTGGGTATGTTCCTAATATATTTTCCTCGGAGCCGTGCTATCCTAGCTAATCGAATCGGACTTAGGACAAAATTTACAGACCACACTTTAACTTAACTTTGCTAAGTAGACGTTTCATACGTATATCAACATTATTTGTATAAGAATAAGGTTATTATTAGAACGAAACTTTTATTCAAATTTGTTCATAGAAATAAAAACTTTATAAGCATACGAATAAGGTTTATAT
This sequence comes from Fissipunctia ypsillon, assembly GCA_947568875.1. NCBI lineage: Eukaryota > Metazoa > Arthropoda > Insecta > Lepidoptera > Noctuidae > Fissipunctia > Fissipunctia ypsillon. The sequence continues at coordinate 7,109,393 of OX387667.1, forward strand.
TCGTATGAAACGCTACCTTTACTTAGCAAGTAACGTCAAAGTACGATCTGCGAATTTTGCCCTTAAATCTACGTCTAGTGGACCACAGCTGTTAGCCATCCTAATGCCCTTGATGACTGGATCTTATTATTACTACGTCATGATCTTGTGGTGGCATATCTACATCGCCACAATGGAACGCGTCACACTGACGTCACGCAAAATCCTGCATCGCGCAATCAGAGTTTACCGCGCGACTAGCATATATACAACATCCCGACAACAACCGTCGGGCCCAACGTCGTAACGCGCCTACAGAAAAACACATAGCAACCACACACATGGGCGCACGTAGTTGCTGCGCCCAATCATCCTATGCAAAGATGGCAATTTGATGAGGGGCCCGTCTTTACGGGTCACCGTATGGCCTCTGCGGGCAGGGGGTTACACCCCGACACCGCTAGCCACGCCCCCCGACGAGAGCGTAGCGACATCCACAGAACCGTTGGGCAGTAGCCCACCAGACACAACACCCGTCTGGTCGGAAGATCCTCCCTTTTCTATGGAGGATGAGTGAACTTTACACCCTGTTCCTCATGCCTCTATAATCAATTGAATACTTATATAAAAAGTAGAAGTACTCACGTGGCACAGAGAACAGGTTGACGATCATGCCACACAGCGGGAACGACTGGCGGAACGTGTACGTCACTGATGACTTCTTCTTGCTAAAGATCTTTGTGATCACCAGCAGGTCGTTGAAGAGGAACACCTGGAGAAGTAACGATGCATTTATTGTAGATGGATATCAAAATACGGAAATGTGAGGTTTAAAAAACTAAGTGAATGATCCGACTGCCTCATGACGACAGATTGTCGTCCTGTTCAAAGTTTGTACAAAGTTGTACAAGTGGAACGATTGACTGTCGTCCGCCACAAATTTATGATAAGTATCTTTTTTTTTAGTAGAGGAGCTCGTGGCTAAGTAATAACAGCCGCACGGGTAGATCCATCAGGTTAAGCTACGCTTGCCGGGGTTGTCCGTGAATGGGTGATCATCTTTACATACCGAGACTCCTCCGTGCCTCGGAAAGCACGTTAAGCCGTTGGTCCCGGCTGTCATTCGTAGATCTTTGACAGTCGTTACGGGTCGTCAGAAGCCCGAAAGTCTGACAACCAGTCTTACCAAGAGGTATCGTGTTACCCAGTTACTGGGTTGTGGAGGTCAGATAGGCAGTCGCTCCATGTAAAATACTGATATTCAGCTGCATCCGGTTAGACTGGAAGCCGACCCCAACATAGTTGGGAAAAGTCTAGGCAGATTGATTTATCTTTTTCGCCGCGTTCGTGCGTCATATTCATATAAACGAAAGCGACGATTGAGTGGACGACAATCGCTTTAGATTAGGACGTGTCCGAACCTAAAGCCTCCTTGGAGTTTATCGCTCTCCTACATCCTACGTCGGTACTTATAATGGCATCCAGATGTTAAGAATGAAAGCTATACCATTCACGATTTACACGGCGAAATCATCAGCACAAAGTTTGCTTCGATCCGATAATTATTTCTGGGCTTTGTTCTTGGACCAATACGCCTTCTTTCCTTCTGTTTTCTATAACAATTCTTCGTATCCCTTACCTCTCTCTGATGCACACCCGGGCGCTCCTTCTTGTGTATGTCGGGGATCTCGTACAGGCGGCAGTAGCACACCAGGCGCCGGTGCGGCAACGCGAGGTGCGGCTTCTTGCCCACTATTGTGGCTTGGACTTTCATCACCTGGAACATAGAAGAAGAATATTTGGTAAGGAGCCTGGACAACCTCTTATTTAGGCAGACGTGTTCTGGGGGCCAACCCAGAACACGTCTCTTCTTACAGTATTATTTTAATCTTACTTCAGTGTGAGAGTGATTGAGGTATATGTCCTGCGTAGCTCCATCTCTTTCTCACACTGAAGTAAGATTTAAATAATATTGCTTAACGCGAAAGCGCCAGGGTGGCCGCGAAATTCAAATGTTCTTACGATTTTTGCAATTTTCAGGTCAGTATTAGGTTTTATGTTGATTAAAATAAGATTCACAGCCGTAACAAATATATTTACAGAATTATAATCATTAAAGTCATCAATACAGCTCTCCAAGACCAAGTAATCTTATTGAATGACTATTACATGAAATCTTGACATTAATTGAGGATTAGTTGTTTTTCCGATACTAATGATTATAATTCTGTAAATTTAATAAACATACACCCAGACACTGAGCTGCAAATTGCAAAAATCGTAAGAAAATTTGAATTTCGCGGGCTACCTTAGCGCTTCCCCTTTAGAAGTGATGGTTGGCCCGGACACCGTTCATCAGCAAAGGTTTTTATGGTGCCCTCAGATAAGGGTAAACGATGATCATTGCAAGGTGGCTGGTAATAAACAGATTGTAGTGTGGCCGCTAATCGAGATCAATGGCGTAGTTCAATCTGTAGGCTAACAATGAATGAAACCCTAATAAATCGCAATATTAAATGGGTGAAATAAAGGTTCCGAAACCCTCAATTCTGAACGAAACGTTGAATCGAGACTTGAATTTGTCATATCTAAAAATAAAACCAGTCTTGAAAGTCTAAACCTATAAATTGCAGTCTAAAAGCGTATTTACCTGCGTAACATGGTCACTGCCGGGTCTAAACTCGCTCGATTTCACCCTATCATAGATCCCGGACAGCATGTCCCGGTCAATGTCGCCGCAGTCGTCAATCCCGCGCAGGTTACGAACGAAGTCGTCGAGTGACATTCGGGCTTCAGGCTTCAGGTTTGGAGTATGGAGATCCGTGTTCAGCATTATTATTGCGAAGGCTAGGACGAATATCTGTGAAAGTAATTATGACTGGTTTAGACAAGTGCAATTAAAGTCTAAATTTTGGTGGTGGTAGTATATTTTTCTGTTTCAACTTGTAGATATTTTCAAAGGAATGCACAAGTGAATAAGTATCTTTCAGCCTATACTACCGAATGTTCTGCAATCGCCCTGCATTTGTTTGTTAAGCTGTCAAAGTTTTTGTTAGATCTTTAGGGATGCCCATAATATGCAGCAGCAAGATTCTTTATCAAACTAATGTTCTATTTAAATTAGATTGTAGGTAATTAAATTATCTAGTACAAACAATCCCATGATTTATTTGAAGGCATAGTATTTTCTAACTTTCCAATATCAATTCCCTTGAAAATATAGATGCTTACATAGCATACAAAGTAATTAAAAGTTAATAGCCGCTCAATATTGTTCATGATAATAATATTAGTCCTTGAGATAATTTAGATACTTATTAATATATGCATTTACTTTGAATTTGATAGCAAGTCATGCATTATTCATTCCATAGAGTGGAAGTACTCTTGAATACGAAGACCAACTTGAATATTCCAACTCAAAGTCAACCAGTTTACCAGTGGCAAAGCCTTCATACAACCCGATTCCTATTGACTTCCCTTCGGAACCACCACTCTTCATAATGTCTACTATTGCCAAATAATGACACCTGTGTGCGTAACTGTGTATCACATCATATAATATATATTTAGTACCAGTTTAATGCAGTCATCATAAGATTAAAAACATTACAAAAATGTCTAAATATTTTTTGTCTGAGTTTATGAGAAATGAACAATTTTTTCTTCTAATGATAATTGTAGCGGCGCCACTGTAGTTTACTATGTTTGAATTTCTACTTCAATCAAACGAGAACACAGCAACGCTGCTTGACAGCATATATAACTAGCTGTGGTGGTAGTGAGTACTCCCCCGGACGAGAACAAAGAGATATTTCACAATTCAACTAAGAAATATTTTCAACTAACTGTACCCCGCGACTTCGTTCGCGTGGAAGTTGTAAGATACACAGTAGACTAAAATAACAGACACAAATTAATAAAACTCCCTCACCCCCCGACCCGCCGCGTTGTATCGCCCGCCCGCGTTATTACTTCGTTTTCGCTTAGCGTTCTTTCTGACATTTTTCATTTTGCTCGGCTGCTAAGGGCCTTAGCGTGATGTTTAATAGCCTATAACTATCCTCGAGAATTGGGCTACCAAATGCAAAAAGAATTTTTCAAATCCGACTTTTTGTTCACAATTTCATGAGTTTTATTTTTTGCGCGGAACCATATTTTTTTTCTCGAATAAAAATAGCCTAAGTTACTCCTTATAACATCAGCTATCTGCCAGTGAAAGTCCCGTCAAAATCGATAAAAAAAGTCGGCATAAATTCAAAAAAATATTTTTTTAGTTATAAAGTACCGTACATACTTTCATATGCATTTAGTAAGAAGCTGTTATTTTGACATTACAAACAGACACTTAAATTTTATTTATTTTTATAGGAGATAGTAAACATTCTAAGTCCGAATTACCGTGTCCTGAGTCCTCAACCGCTGCACGAAGTCAGTGTTACAGACACAGTATCTCCGTGCGAAGGCCTCGACCAGCCGCTCGATCTTCTGAGCCTCGCCGGGCAGACGGAAGTGCGCCTGGTAGCGACGCAGCGCCACGTCTACCGCCATGCCTGACAGGTCTAACTCGTTGACAAAGCACCTGTGGGTATTGCGTTACTTTTAGAATAGGTTAACACTTTCAATAGCACACTATACGGCTAAAGCAATCATAACAATACAACTTCTATTGTGTCCCGTTAAAGTAATGGGTTGTTTCAGCTAATTTCTGCAGTATACATTTATCCGACTTGATTTCTGTGAGAAACACACGTTTTAATTTGAAAAAAAAAAAATCTGCTACATCAAATCTCAGTAAGTATACCATATTTGTATTGGAGACGAGTAAAGTAAAATACACTTTTTATGCGATAGGTCACACCTTGTCTTTTCATGCTTATGTCATAAAAAAGTGAAAGTATATTTAGGTAGGATGCAGTCTTGGATCTGGCCTCTCTGAGTTTTAAACCCACATCAAAATTGTTGTGTCCGACAGGGTCCATGTGCACATTGTAACTATTATTAAGATCTTGTCTTGACATGAGACATGCAATAAAGATTTGAAATGAATTGAATCAAATGTGTCCTTATCAAAAAAGTATATTATAAAAATAAAGACTACGTTGAAGACAAGGAAATTTGGGAATAATTATTTCTGTACATCTTGTTCCCTGGTACCTCATTAACAGTATAAGTATGTTAATGTCTATTACCTGCACCCAAATTATGATGTATATATGGGCTTTATTGACAGTTTGATATAAAGAATGATTACAACTATTATTTAGCTATAATACTTTGAACAAGAAAAAAATTATTTATATTTTCCGGGACAGTTCTGAACCTTCAAATGCTTTTGTTTTAAACAACTATACAAACTCACTCAAGCACAGCCATATTGAATGGATTCTGCAGGTTCCCAAGATATTCTCCAATCATCTGCTTGCTCAACCCTTTCCTGGTGATGAGGAACCTGGCGACTCCTCGAGGGGAGTTCTCCAGGAACCCGCGAGAGATTAGGTACGCGATGCCGCGTTCTGGCTTCTTGTTGAACAGGTTCAAACCCACGCGGTATTGACGCTTGCGGACCGTTTCGGATACCTGAAATTGAATTGTGGTGTGTAATTATGTGTTTTATTTTAGGCTGAAATTTTCCTTTACACTAGCAGAAAACCAGTGTTTTTTCCCTAAATAAATGTTAATTTATAAACATGTTTTTATGTACAAAAGTAAGACATAATGTCAAATTCATAGAAAATATAATTATAGTACTGTTTAATGTGCAAAAAAGGTTTGGTTAACGAAACATTAGGATTGATGCGGGTCCATTGTATCTCAAAACGTGCAAAGGGTAGTCGAACGCGTAGCGCTAAATTTGGACGAAATTAGCACCCTAATTGCGTAATACACTATCAATCACAATCTGAATCATTTTGAAGCAAATTGCTAATCCATTGTTTCATATGTTCGAAAAATTTGTCCGCTCAACAACGTACATAACGCAATGAATGTTGTTAAACTGTCAAAATGAAACCGATTCCTAATGTAAGTGTGTTATGCAATTGCCCCGCAGGTTGCAATGGGATCAGCAAAAGTCTGGATAACGTGTCGGTTAAGAGTTACTCATACAAGGTAACATTCTGCTAAAAACGATGATGGCGTGATGAAAAATAGCCAGCCTAAAAAGCTCACTGAAATTTTTTGGTAAAACCTCGGTGCCTTTCTGTTGGTTTGGGTTCCATTTTGATCTAATACAGACCCTAAAAATCCCTACCAAATTCCTCACTATCTACTAAAGTAAGCACCTTCAGCGGCGGATGCGTGTGCGCATGATGGTCGTGCTGCGGGCGGCAGCAGGTCGCGGGCGCGGGCGGCGCCTCGTAGTAGGGCGGCGCGTCCTGGCGCTTCCACACGGCGTAGCGCTCCGCCTCGTAGCCGCCCGACGCTGACGCCGTGCGCTGGTGCACGTACGGCTCTGTGATGTGCACGTGCGGCTCCTGGGTGCGGGGGGTAGGGTTGGTTACCACTAACTTTTAGCAACTATTAGCCTGATTAATGCCCTTTTCTCATAGGGGAAAAGCACAAGCATTGGTGTAATCATGATGGGTCACTGAAGTTTTTAGACACTCAGGGCAATTAATGCAAAATAGCAGCCACATTTTTTTCTTTGTGTCTTTTAGTACCGTTGATTAAATCCTGACTTCCTCACAGTGTTTTCTTTCACTTTAATGATGTCTTAGATTCATGAAGAACGTCCAAACGACACTGAAAATATTACACTGGTTATATGGTTTTGAACTTATAACCTAATGCTTTAGACAGCCGTTAAAAGACATCCCTTTTGTAGATGTGTAGTTTGTTAAAAGTTAATGGTAATGCCCCAGGTTTGAGCGTTTCAAATTCTAATAAACGACATAATATGGCATGGCCATCCTTTCAAATCATCATTGATTTTTATGATAACTCAGATGTTTTTTAGCTCACAAATGGAAAAATTTGGATTTACTATAATATCATGTCGTGTATTAGTTATTTTGTATCGTAGGTTCACTTTTACAATGTAAATGTTGCAGTCGGATACATGCCAATCATACCAAAATGCAGGATTATTTTGTGCAAAAAATACACGTCGTCTCTATATTGCAAATAATAGATATTATTATAATCAAAAATATAATTTGAGGCTTTGTTAACAATTTTATCTTGGCGTCTTAATATTGATAAATCATTGCATTCTAAACAAATAAACATCTCTTCTTTGTTTTTGAGAGAATATTTACCCCGGGAATTCTCTAGCAAAACTTTTAAATAGACCACTGTAATTTACCACGATGGCAAGTCAAACTGTGTTTTTAAATTCACAAGTGGCTGTAATATTCATTAATTTATTTGGTGTAGGAGCAAACAAACCTGCTAGGTTTTAATTTCAAAATCAAAAGTTAATGTTACTAACCGGAGCCCTAGGCTGGTAGGGCTGATGGTAATGATGGCGGTGTTCCTGCGAGGAGGACGACGATGAGGATTGTACTGAAGACATGGAACCGCCGCGGACGACAGCACCACCACATTCAGCACGACGCAGGGAGACGGGACTCTCAGCACTGACGGGAAAAAGATCATTTTATTTATTAACTTGCCAGATTAAAAAAAAAATGAAGACCCTTATAGATAATAGCAAATATTTAAATAATGACATTGGTCATGGCAACTTTATTGTATTGCTTGTGCTAATAAATGAATAATCTTCTTTTCAACTTTCTTTGTTTCTTTAGCGAATCCAAATATTCTTTGAAATAGCACATCTATATTTTTTGATATCAACAGTCAGCTAAAACTTGAAAGTATAAAATCGTTATTTTATAAATGCGAAAGTGTTGTTTGTCTTTCACGCAGTAAAAGAACATCAGATCGACGAGAATTTTTACATCTAAGATAGATACATAGATAGATAGAATAAATACTCATTATTATGTACACCATAAAAATGACAGATATAAATGTAGAAATTTTACATAGGGTGACACAATGGGCGGTCTTATCACTAAAGCGATCTTTTACAGACAACCTTTGGATGATTTAAAGACAATACTGACTAAGATAACTATGTTGGGGTCGGCTTCAGCAGAATACCAGTATTTTACATGGAGCGACTGCCTAACTGACCTCCATAACCCAGTTACTGGGTAAATAGTTAGGATAGTGAGACAAGCTTTTTATGCCGAAAAAATTCAAGGGAGTGAATTCCCGGACAAGAAATAGCACATACTTGAGTGTAATACTGCTAGTCCTCTTAGGTACTTCAGGTGGCAGCCGCCGGGCGTTGGCGGCTTGTATAGCAGCCAGCTGCTGCTGTTGTCGCGCCGTCGGGGACGAGAGCGGTTTGCCGCCCGATGACAGCAGGTTGCCGTATATGGGACCTGGGAAACATTTTGAAATGAAGCGTTACAACTTAGTCTTAGTCAAAGTATACTGAAAATGATTTTGCACAAGTTATTTTTATTAACATTTTATTCATTAGGGACAAAAACTGTTACCTAAATGCTAAAGAAAATAAAATTACCAACATGTTTACCCACATCATGTTATGAATAACATAGTATTTTGTTTCAATCAATTGAGGATATGAATTTAATAAAACGTTGGTTATATGACATACCAACGATATCGCATAACTCTATAGGTACTAATAACATTAAGGAGGTAAAATTTGTGAGTTTATATCTGGGGGCTAAATCTTCGGAACTTCTGACCCAATTCCGAAAATTATTTCACTAATGGGAAGCTATATTATACCTGAGGACCTAATTATGTTGACACCAGGAATCTCACGCGGACGAAGTTGCGGATAAAAGCTAGTATCTAATAAACATTAAAAAAAATTAAAATCCAGGCGGTTTGACATAACAACGTGAATCATAAATATCGATTCTATTTACTTTCATAAATTCTGTCCTAGTTATATAGGGTGACATTGAAAACATGCGACAAAATTTAAGGGGGAGTTCTACCCATCAATATGAACAACTTTTACTATGGGACCAACTTTGAATTCGCAAAAAAGAAATTCGACCTTCCCGTATATTTTTTACATACCCGTTTGGTTCATTCGGAATAAGGGCGAAATTTTTTTTTGCAAATTCAAAGTTGGCCTCATAGTAAAAGTTGTTCATATTGATGGGTAGAGCACCCTCTTAAATTTTGTTGCATTTTTTCAAAGTCAGCCTGTAGATATGATATGTTATTGGCTCACCCCCTGTAACAGGGAGCGAGCCTACTGCCATCAACCGGGCACAAATCCAGACTCTTGAGAAGTTCCTGATGGAAAAACCCAATAGCACTTTGCCCGTCGTCATTCTCAGTAGTAGCGCTTGCGACCACTAGGCCAACGAGGCAGTCATACTCAATAACATATCTCATATCTATATCTAGGACAGAATTTATGAAAGTAAATAGAATCGACATTTGTGATTTGGGACTTACACATAACTGGAGAAATGTGAGTGTACTATTGGGACGTCTCTGCCTAACAACACGGCGAATACAGGCGTGATGTTATTATGTTATGTCATAGAATCACCACAATGTAGGATGAAAAAGACAAACATTTTACGTCGTAATGTATGGTATATTGGTTTATTCTATCTGCTAGTAAACAAGCCTAGTTCTCGAGAAAACGTCGGCGCAAGATAAAATTCTCCCTCGATCATGCAATATTTATTTTTCAATGACGATTAATATTGCGGAAAATTGTAAAAAATGGCTATGAAAACAAATATGAATGTATTTTGCAAGATAAACAAGGAAATTGGTTTTGTAATTTTTATAATGCAAGAGATTATTTTTTTACGGAAGAGAATATTTTAATCATTTTAAGTAGTATTTTAATCTATTGAATTGATAGACTTTTTCAAGGCAGCTCTCCGTCCGGATTTCCCCGGCTTTGGATGGCGCCCGCATTAGTGTACAGAAAAATTTGGGTAAACACGGGTCAGTCCGAGAAGGTCCGAGACTACGAAAAATAAACAGCATTAGTATTATGGAGTCCATAAGATGTTCCATTAGGGCGAAAGCGTCAGGTAGCCCGGGAAATTAAATTTTTCTTACGTTTTTTGCAATTTGCAAGTCAGTATTAGGTGGTATGTTGATCAAAATATGATTCACGACCGTAAAAAGTATGTATTTACAGATTTATAATATTTAAAGTCATCCATACAACTCTTTAAAGACCAGGTAATTCTATCGAATGACTATTTCATGAAATCTTGATCTTGGATTATACAAACTCATGCTAGAAGTCATCCATACAACTCTTTAAAGACCAGGTAATTCTATCGAATGACTATTTCATGAAATCTTGATCTTGGATTATACAAACTCATGCTAGTTGTTGATTATAATTCTGTAAATGCATATTTGTTACGATCGCGAATGATACTTTAATTAACATACAACTTAATACCGACTTGCAAATTGCAAAAAACATAAGAAAGTTTGAATTTTGCGGGCTACATGGTGCTTCCCCCTTAAGTAAATTTTAGCAAGAAAAACTTAAATGGTACCTACGCTAACCTTGGCAGGCAAATGCCATATACGTATAATATCTAATAATATTATAAAGAGGTAAATTTTGTTTGTATTTTTGTACATATGTAGGGAGTAACCTCTGGAACTTGTCTTCCTGTCGGATTTGAAAAATTCTTTTTGCATTTGATAGCCCAATTCTTGAGGAAGATTATCGGCTATTTATCATCACGCTATGACTCTCAGGAGCCGAGCAAAATCAAAACCTCAGAAATAACGCTAAGCGAAGTAATGGCGCGGGCGGGCCATGTGATGTGACGGGGTGGGTCGGGGGGATAAGAAATTTCACGCGGACGAAGTCGCGGGCAGAAGCACGCGGGCAGAAGCTAGTGCCATATAAAACGCACTTAAAATTCTATGCAATGCAGACACAGATTTTTTATGTTATGTATTTTTTGGTGTACAATAAAGTATATATAAGGTGGAACAGGACGATTGACATTCCTTTAAACCACGTAAAGACAATCATGTTCTTTACCCGTATACAAAAAATCAATCAGATCCAATGAATACTTTAGCCACAGGAAATTATTTTTCATTTTCTTATTTTTCAACATGCTGTAGATCCGAGTCCGAAATAATAGGTAAACATTGCCACCGCCGCGCCCCGCACCCCGCACCGCACAGTTGGTCAGTGACGTTTCGTGGATAATGCGTGTTTACTTTTTATGCAGTTGATTCTGCTATTTATTTTGTTTGAAAACTGCAATTTTTTAATTTTCCATTAACTACTAATCTTCCTGTTTTAAAATGTTTCGATGGACTAGTATTGTGCTCATTTTAATTTTATGTCGTACGTCCAGATCCACGTTGTATAGGGTGACTGGTAATTAGTGACCGATACTTAAACACATGATTTTACACATGATAACAAGCAACTTTTACTATGGCACCAATCCTGAAATCGCGAAAAAAAATCAGCTCTTCCTTACATTTATGTTCGCATAACTCGTCAAAATGTAGGGACCAGCTGATTTTTTTTTTCGCGATTTCAGGATTGGTGCCATAGTAAAAGTTGCTTGTTATCATGTGTAAAATCATGTGTTTAAGTATCGGTCACTAATTACCAGTCATCCTATATAAATAAATAAATAATAAATAGGTACACCTCTTGTACAGAAACCCAAAAGTTTTAGCAGGGAAATCTGTATCAAATAATGACAGATACTGACTTGATATAGCTACTTTCATAGTATGTACTATGTTAATAGTTAGTTACCTGTATTACTCAGCAGCTGGTGATTATGTAGAGATTCATTGTGCGACGATGACGTCGATATGTTTGTGACGGACCCGCTCACAGAACAGCTGCACACCTGTAATAGATAAATATTATTACTAGTTATAAAGAGTGACTGTTATTTTTTATTTAACACTTGGGGGTTTATTTATAAACGTTGCTTAAAGTAAAGTAACGACTAGCGACTGTATAACCACACATTTTGACTTTCAAACTCTTAACGAGGGATTGATATACTGGTATTTTTGGGAACCTGTACCATTGGCCTTGGTGTGTTACTGATACCAGAGTAGTACCTGTACTATTAGTATTTCTAATCAGTATCGGTACTGTACCGCTACCAAACAAATATTTCCGTAACTTAGAGTGAGAAAACAGATATAGTAAGTAAAAAGAATACTTATTATTAATTAGGCATTATAAAAATAACTGCAAGATTGCCAACCGTACAAGGTTCCTTTCCTCGTACAAATATGAGTACCGGTACTCTTTAGGTGGAGTACCGGTACCTGTCTGGAACTGATATCGATATGGAACCTGTACCAGTCTGGAACCGGTACCCAGATACCGAATTGGCAAGAACCGCTAAGTATCGATACAGAACCTGTACTTTTGGTACCGGTTCCAAGCCCTGCTCTTAACTTTTATCAACGTTTATAAATAAAGGGGTTAATAATTGCACACAAGATCGTCACCCATCCACGGACCAACCGCGGCCACCTAACCTGATCGACCGACCCGTGCGGCTGTTATCACTTAGCCACAAGAAGGGCCTCTTAAATAGTAATTGTTTTAAAAAGCAACTAAGTTGATAAGTGAGCAGGATATGAACAGTTCTTACTCATTAAAATATATATTATTAAGTACATCATTCATTGTCAAAGTATATCGCTTTAATAATTCGTTCACCATTTTGAAACATTGTACAATGACCACTAAGTTTTATTAAATTTAACAAAATTTTAATCTAATTTTGTGCATATGAAGCTATTATTTAAACATGGATTATTTCTGATAGGGTGATAAAACCTCACGAGAGTAAATACACAGTTTCGCGCAAAATAATTGCACTAGCGCGACAATACCTATATACGTATAAAAATATTTTATTACAATGTACACAATATCTAAATTAAAAACTTTTCCCAAGTATTAACAATTATTTACTAATAGCTGCGCCCCGCGACTTCGTTCGCGTTAGTCATAGATACATAAAATACCAAAATAACAGCCACATTTTAATAATAATCCCCCGACCCGCCGCGTTGCATCGCCCCCGTTCTTTCTGACTTTTTCTTTTTGCTCGGCTCCTTAGGATCGTAGCGTAATGTTAGCCTATAACCATCCTCGACAATTGGGCTACTAAATGCAAAAAGAATTTTTCAAATCCGACTTGAAGCTCCAGAGTTATTATTTTTTGTTCGCAATTTCATGAGTTTTAATTTTTTTGCGCGGAATCCTAATTATTTTTCCAAAATTAAAGTACCTAACCTACGCCTAAGTAAGTAAAATCAGCTATCTGTCAGTGAAAGTTTCGTCAAAATTGGTACAGCCGTTTCAGAGATTAGCCGGAACAAACAGACAGACAGACAAAAATTTTAAAAATTGTTTTTCTGTTATAAGTACCATTTACACTTTCATAAATGCATTTAGTAAACACCTGTTATTTTGACATTACAAACAGACACTTCAGTTTTATTTGTTTGTATACAAGGTATAACTTAAATAACGCACAACCTCTTAAGGGGTCATTGTACTCATCACTATGAACAACTTTTACTATGTGACCAAACGTGAAATCGTGAAAAAAAAATCTGCTGCTGCCTACATTTATGTTCGCCTAGCTCGTCAAAATGTAGGGAACAGCCAACGAATTAATAGCAGATTTTTTTTTCGCGATTTTAGGTTTGGTCCCGTTGTTCATAATGATGAGTACAATGATCCTTTAAGAGGTTGTGCGTTATTTATGTTACATCTTGTAGATATAATACACACACTTTATACTTCCCGGTGAGACCCCATAGTTTCAGCTTTTTCACTTTTATCAACATCACATTTTTATTTTTCACTATACTCCTAATAATGTCTTTAGTTCTCGACTGGTCCATTTTTACCCGACTGCCCAAAAAAGAGGGGTACTATTTTTGAAATATTTTCGCAATTTTTCCGCACGGACGTTGCTCCGAGTCAACGCCAAAGTAACAGTGATAAGTGATATCAGATAATTTATAATAATTAGTTAGACAATGTTGTTTTATAGAGGGTGTTATCAGAAGAGTGATAACAGTGTGTTTACTTATCGTGATAGGAATGTTATGAATGAACTTTCGAAATTCTTTTTTATTTCAGTACCTATTGGTGGCGGAAGTTTGTGTTTGATTTAGATTGTAATACTTCGCAAAATAATGTTTAGTAAGAAAAAATTAAGTGCTGGTTTAAGATAATAATATTTACGCTACCTTCACCGCTTCCTAATAATTTATACTCCATTTGAAATAGTATTAGAAATTCAAATAAATGTTTTTTACAGTCCGTTCAACCGAATTTGACTTATATTGCGTTGGTGGCATGACAAATGGCATCTGCAGTAAACGGTTGGTATTGTAACCACGTTTTTGCTTTTAATGCCATCCTTATACCTACGGAATAGAAGTCAAAATCGGTTGAACGGACTGTAAAAAAGGTTTATTTAAATTTTTAATCTTATTTGAAATGGAGTACCTATAGCTTAGAAGAAGCGGGGAATCAAATTCCCCGGAAAACACATCTCTGTACCTATTAATATTATTGTAATAAACACACACGTAACATCACGCCTGTATTCCCCAAAGGCTGGGCAGAGGTGTACCTATAGTACACCCAGATTTCGCCAGTTATGTTTAAGTCCCATGTAATTGCCATCAATCGGGCACAAATCCGGACTCCGGGCTGCCACTGAGATATTCCAGATGGAAAAAACCCAATAACACTTTGCCCGACCCGGGAATCGAACCCAGGACCTCATGCTCAGCAGTAGTGCTTGCGACCACTAGACCAGCGAGGCAGGCGGGTATTATTGTGATCTTTATCTAAACTAATGATAAAGCTGAAAAGTTTGTTTTTTTTTTTGTTTGAACGCGCTAATCTCTGGAACTACCAGTAGGATTTTAAAAAATCTTTTTGTATATGACAGCCTAATTCTTGAGGAAGGTTAGCCTATAGCTCACAGGCTATTTAACATCACGCTACGATTATTAGGATCCAAGCAAAAAGAAAAAAAAGTCAGAAAAAAAGCTAAACGGAAACGAAGTAATAGCGCGGGCGGGCAATGCGATGGGACGCGTCGGGTCCAGGGGCCATAAGATATATTTTATGCTAAAACAAGAAATTTCACGCGGACAAAGTCGCGGGCAAAAGTTAGTTAATTTGATAAAAAAAAGAGTCTATCGTATGAAAGGATCTTTAATTATTTATGTACTTAGGTTAATTGATTACTAGAGTTAAAGCTGTTTGATGTAATTTGTCATCAAACAACTTTAACCCCCGAGTTAGAAAAAATCTGCGAGCTGCACATTGTATTGTAACCTACATTCAATGCGCAGGTCGCAAATTTTTACGATGCGATGCCACGTCGCAGTTTTGTGTGGGAACCCATAATCGATACCAATGATATCAGGTATGACTTTATCGGTTATTGTAAACTCACCACTACGAAAATTCGCCACATTTAAAAATATTGGTTAACTTGCCACAGTGACAAAATAATTCACAACAGGTATAGTAAACTCGTCACAGATACGTCAAACTTGTTTTGAATGTACCGACAGCAAAGCGAGATTTCTTTTTATTCATAATAATCAGTATTATATACATTAATTTTGTGATAGGTTAGGTTAGGTTAGAACTGTGACCAACAACGCGCGAGCCGAGCGAGCGAAGCGAGCGGTGCCGCGGCAGCGGGCGGCGAGCGCTAGCTCGAAATTGGTCGCGAAATTTTTCTAAGTATTTTTTTCATAGTGCCCCCAAAACGACACTGACCTGAATGTCATTCATTTAAGACAAAAATCAGTGAAACGACCTTTAATCATTCTATTGGTAAATGTTTCTTTCTGAGTATGAGTGAAAATATTATGGACCCACTTTTAAAGCTGTGGCAAGTTTTCGTGAGACAGATAAGACTGTGGCGAGTTTACTATAATTTTTCCTTGTGGCAAATTTTCATTATGGCGAGTTTACAATAACCCGACTTGATTACCTATCTGTGTTTATTATAATCTTTGCATTGCTTACATTCTTGAATTAAATCTTAGTAATTAGTATGTGTGTGTGTGTTGACATCACCAATATACTACAGTGATTATTTACATTGATAGGATATTAAATAAGTTTGTAAGTGCAAAAATATGTCGAATAGTGTCCAAGAGTGATGTTAGCTAAATGTACGTTCAGCAAGGAAAATCGATTAACACTTTAAATACTTATAGGTAACAATATCTAACAATATCATATAAATTGACACAAAATTAAAACGAAATAGAAAGGAATGTATTAAATTATATTAAACACTTAACCCCCGTTTCCACAGGTGTGAAAATATCGCGGCGGGATTTTAACGCGCACTGGATTTTCGACTCTCGATGTTGAGCCGAGCATTGAGAATCCAACAGAGTACATCCCAGCGCGTCAAAAAAACATACTGCTGGATTTTCAACTTTCGGCGCTAAGCTGTGCGTTGAAAATCCAGTGCGCGATAAAAAACCGCCGCAGGAAAAAATCGCCCGAGCAAACCTGGGCTTAGCTATTACATGAAATACTTAGACGAATGCTTTTGTAGCATCTCATGTATATGCGCGAAAAAGTCAGTTTCAAGTGTCAAAAGTTTTTGTTTTTTAATACAGAGCCATCTAGTATAACTTGAATCTTAAGGCCATACTAGATGGCTCTGTATTAATACATAATATACAGAGAAAAACCTTTGTTCCAACCGGGTGTCCCACGACACCTCCCGACTTTTTTTTAAATGTTGTATTTAATCATTACGACTTTTTTTTTAAACTGAAGATTAAGCCGACGTTCGCACGGACGTAAACTATCGCGGCGACTTTTTAGGCGCGGGTAGATTTTCAACGCTCTGCTTAGCGCCGAGAGTTGAAAATCCAGTGCGCGATAAAATACAGCCGCGTTATTTTTACGTCTGTGCGAACGTCGCCTTAATCTACTTTTTGTGCCGACTGTACCTCCGATGCACCTTGGGCAGTTAACCCCGCAACCACCATTTTGATTGGCTTATAATTATACAACAGCGTGACACTATTCGCATACAGAATTACAGATTGTGCTTAAAGAGAAAAGGACAAGGGTATTGTTAATAAGTTGTTTGTAATCATTCTTACCCCACTGTCGGCATCTCCGCGGTGTAGGGGCGGCATATCAGCTGCAATCATGTGTATCTGATGGGCTGACTGCTGCACCCTGGCCACCATGGCCTCCACCTCGCTTTGAGGGTCGCATACCATGTGGTTACTGGAAAAAAGAGAAGCAAGTAAGTTAGTAAAATAAACACAAGTGTCTCATTCTGCATAGCATTTTCCCAGCTATGTTGGGGTCGGCTTCCAGTCTAACCGGATGCAGCTGAATACCAGTATTTTACATGGAGCGACTGCCTATCTGACCTCCATAATTCAATTACAGGGTAACACGATACCCCTTGGTAAGACTGGTTGTCAGACTTTTGGGCTTCTGACTACCCGTAACGACTGTCAAAGATCTACTAATGATAGCCGAGACCAACAGCTTAACGTGCTTTCCGAGGCACGGAGGGGTCTCGATATGTTATGAATGATCACCCATTCACGAACCAACCACGGCAAGCATAGCTTAATCGTTGAACCGTGCGGCTGTTGTTATTTAGCCACGAACCCCTAGTCCTGAAATATAAGCGACTGTCTATAAAGAACCTAGTTTCTGTAAGATTCATCTGTCACAAGCTGTCAAACTGGCTTATTCCAAGAAGCCATCATGTCCAGTGATATGATTGGCTGTCGTTATTTCAGTCAGCACACAATATCAGCAGTGGAAATGAGTTTGATAGCCTGTTAGGCTACTCTTAGGTAATTAGCATGTGCTCAAGGATAATGAAATTCTCATAAGTATCAGAAGAATCAATTTAGGTAATCATACAACATAGCCATTGCCTAAGAAAATTTAGTCAATGTTTCATCAACATCATGGTTTGGGAATCTAACTGGAATTAACTTAGCCCTGCCAAACCACTTGGGAATGACCCATTCTATCCCATACACCTAACTAGCCGAAATAACTTATTGCCACATAAACCATTTACTCCTAACTCACAATAATTCTCAACAGTACCTA
This sequence comes from Fissipunctia ypsillon, assembly GCA_947568875.1. Classification (NCBI taxonomy): domain Eukaryota; kingdom Metazoa; phylum Arthropoda; class Insecta; order Lepidoptera; family Noctuidae; genus Fissipunctia; species Fissipunctia ypsillon. The sequence continues at coordinate 7,127,526 of OX387667.1, forward strand.
CCTCAAATATTAAAAAGCTACTGATCGAATCCCTGAAAAAACCCCAAGCAATGCCTTTGGGAGTAAAGACGTACACCTTTTTACCAACTTGATCGCGAAATAAATTGTAATAACGACTTTCATACTAAATTGAACTTTATTGCCCACAACATAAAATCCTACATTGGTTGTTAGTAGTTAAGAAGGTAAAATATTTAAATGTGCAGTCAGTAAAGATAACGGGCACGATACCTGATTATAAATTAACGATACACCCAGTATTACGCATTATTGCGGACGCTTTTAACGTGCACGTCTTTCTACATTGTTCTCACATACTTAATTTCAACATGAATGATATAACCAATATTTTGTAACAATATTATGATTTAAAAGAGTGTTCGTGGAGTTTCTTGCCCGTTCTTCTCCATAAAGATCTACGCTTTGGAATGGACAACTAGCTTCAACTTTCTGACTAACTGACCGACTCTTTGACAATTCAAAAGTGCCTGTAATTGGTTTATTTGAAATTAATGCTTTGAGTTTGAGTTTTGAGTTTATTGGTTGTCTTTTGGAGCAGTGGTGGCCCAGCGGTATCGACTCCGACTTACGAGTTGTAAGGTCGTGAGTTCGAACCCAGGCAGACACTTTGTGTACTTAATTTCATCACCAATGCTCTCAAAACGGTGAAGGAAAACATCGTGAGGAAACCGGCATGTCCTAGAATCAAAAATTCGAAGACTTGTGACATCCACCAATCCGCACTGATCTCGCGTGGTGGATTATGGCCTCCCACAGAAAGAGGAGGCCTGTGTCCCAGCAGTGGGAGCATTATAGGCTGATTATGGATGGTTGCCTTTTAGAATTCATGAGTGATCAGAGAGAAAACAATGAGACTTCTTTGTGTTACGAGTTGTTTCCGTAACATACCTACCTAAAAGACCTTTAACGAATATTGGTAAACTTTCTTTCAATATATCTGTATCGATTGTATGAGTAATAGGACCAAAATAATATTGAACCTCCTGTTCGCTTCTTGTGACCATTCCAGAAAACCATGGAAGGTCCAAATCTACTTTAGTCAAGATCAAACAGCTCCTCTTTTTTAAATTAGACCTCATTTAGGTATTTTATCAGAAACCAGTGAAATCCCCACTAATCTCATATGATTAAATCCGTTTTAAATTTTCATGCGCCTTATTAGTTCATCCAATCTTTCCAGAATGGCCCTTAAACTCGCTTGATTGGCACTTACCATTTCCGCCAGCTAACAATCAGCTACCAGAGATTTAGCAGAAGATTCTGACTAAAGACCTACGAAGATCAGGGTTGTACAAACATGTTTTTATTAATTGAAAAAGCAGGAATGGTTGGATCCTCACCTCATGTCCATTACATCATGACGTTCCCGTAATGACATGGAACGCATGGGCCTGGTGAGGCCTAAAACCTTCTCAGCACCACCGGGACTCTTTTGTAGTAGTGTGTTTCCGTATATATCTGTACCTGCAATATAAAACATAGTATGAAGATTTAGTTGGTCAGTCTTGGCCACACAGAAGTCTCTAGAAGCTTTTCAATGTTTTCAGTATTCCTCGCAAAATTACTTTAATGGAGATTCAGGACTAAATCCTACACCAGGAAACAAGGACACCACAGTATTAAAGGGCCATATTATATCTTTTGAGTTGTATGGGAGTAAACACCAAAAACTGCAATGGAAGTGGCATTTCAGTTTTTCTCTTTAGCAAGAAAATAGTCCTTCAGTTCCGAAAGATTGCCTTTTCTTTTTTGGAAAATTCTGCTAACATCGAAATCAAAATGAATGAAAATATCAATAAAATAATTACCATTGACTAGTTGCCCATGATCAGGGCCATCCTGCATCCTCCTCGCGTTAGAATCAGCTGCTTTCGCCATCGCTGTGATGGCACTAAACTTCTTCAACAGCTGCCGTCTCCTGAACGCCCTCTGGATGGTGACAGCTGCTCTCCTTGCCCTTAATCCCCCGTACCTTCGTTCTAAGATCTCCGTCTGTTTATCCAGGAGGTCTTGGGACATCTCATAACGGCTGGAACGTTGAATTACCCGTGAATATGCAGTGGGTTTTGAGTTTGAAGGTAAAATGAACATCAAGGTTAAGCCAAGGTGGGTTTGGTATGGTCCATGCCAGAATAAAGATCGATTGTCTAAATATTGTGATCTAGTAAACAATGAAGGGTGGAATGAAGTGATCGATTGGTTTTAAAGGGTAGGCCTTTTTTAATATAAATGTTGTGTATATTGGAGAGTTTGGTGATTCAGTTGTTTGATAACTAGGACGGTTTTGTTGCTTGCAATAAGGTGGGTTTTTGAATGACTGATGTTCATTTTACCGTTAAAGCAGGGTTGAAAAGAGGTTAATGTTTCAATCAGGTGATTAGGTTGTTGCATGTAAGGTTAAGTTTTTGTTTTAAATTTTTAAGTGATTCAGTAATAAAATTGGATGAGAAATTAATATTTCTATATCAAGGATTTCGTTTATAACAGTTGATATTTTTTAGTATTCTTAATTAGAGGATAAGATTCAACTTTTGGAATAGAAGACTATATTTGAGAAAGTTTTAGTTAAAACCTTTTAACTTTACTTTCGTATAAGAAATGATCTATTTAACTAATGAAGTTTTACCAAATTCTAATAGACAGTATCATTGTTGGAAAAAGACAGTGATTGACAATTTAATGAATGAATCCAATTCTAG